>OX438603.1:6382993-7793970 GCA_949316135.1 Choreutis nemorana
CGAATAAGTTGATTCTATTTTAATAAAACTGTTAAATTGCTGAAAGGGATTTTCCTCAAAATTTGCGCATCGTGCAAACTAAAAATTAATCCTAAAAGTGGTGATAAGCCACCTGATTATCCAAAATGGTATAGGCCCATTACCATTCTCCCATCCCTGGGTAAACTTCAAGGGTGTCTTATCGTACCTCTTCCGGGCGGTCCGACTTTTCATGAACGTCAATTCGGTTTTACTGTAGGCAAATCAACAATCGATGCGGCTGTTTTCCCAAGAAAATGTGTAGAATCATCGGAGTTTAAATACGTCATAGATGTGTATTCCTAGGTATCTCTGGTGCTTTTGATAATGCATTCATATACCTCAAACTCAAAAACAGAGGCTTTTTCAGCAATGTAAATCCCTTATATACAATTACTTTATACATGGAACAAATAAGCTTTAACTTAGCTATCATGCGGTGTCGAAAGCATTAACTCGGGGATGTCCACAAGGTGCAGTGCTAGGGCAGTATCTCTGAAAAATCGGATTTGATGACTTCTAGTCCGGCTAACTGTTCACTGACGGGTGATACATCTTACATGAATTATAAAATTAAAGTTATTTATTAAATAAGCAGGAGATAGGAGTTGAGTTGTTAGCTGAGTTCTGCCTACGTCTGGTGGCCGACTGGCGGAAAGATCATCTTGAGTTCTTCTGGTTGCATTTGTTACGGAACCCCCATGTGGGCAGATAGAGCCACGATTGGCGCTGGGGGACGTAAATTGCTTCAGATTCAGAGATTAGCTTTAATATTTCTTTGTAAAGCGTAAAGAACCGACAGCACTGAGGCCCTTCCGATTCTTGCGGGGTTTTACCAGTAGATTTGAAAATTCAACGGCATGCGGCAATGTATTATAACTCGCGATATGGTATGAGTTCAGATTTTCGTAAACCGAAGGATAGAGTTAAAATCAGTAGATAATTTGATAGTAATAAAAACTTTCAGAAAAAAACTAATAAACGAATGACGAGCTAGATGGGATACTTAAACTAAGGGACGGCATTCATTTAAATTTTTCCTTATATTGCGCAAATGGGTAATTCAATCGTGGCTAGATATCGATGATTACGTCTCCCAATTTCTAACCGGGTATGGTAACTTTAAGGGAAGACTTTATTCATTTAACTTGGTGCCGTCACCTCTTTGCGAATGTTCAACGTCGGATCAAGAATGTATACAAACTGTCCATCATATCTTGTGGGAGTGTAGTCTCTGGCATGACGAATGGCTAATCATATTAAACTCGATTCAAGTCTTTGCGTGTAGTCCTATTTGTTACTAAGATCTTGTGAAAACGAAGGGAAACTTTTAAAAAGTTTTGCCACCAATATTACTGGTGTAAGATTTAGGTTAGTATTTAATTTATCTCCTGTTAGTTAGTGGCATACCGTGGTGTTAAGACGGTCAAGCGTCTTTTGACTGTCTCCCCTTTAGTTTATTGGCCTCTGGACCGTTTCAATTGCTGTCTCCGCTTTGCTGGAAGGGAAGTCTGAAGCCTCTTTCTTATTACCTCCTATTTCTTCTGATTAGGTTAGTTGTGGGTCCCAAGACAGCCGGTAGGTTTCCAAGCACAGCCTTTGCGTCATTGTACAGCTGCATTATTCGTTGACTATTCCATCAAAGGACGCCTCCGTTGATCCTGATAAAAAGCATTTTCAGTGGTGGGACACAGTGGCAGCTATGCTCTGATCTTTAAACTTGTTATATTACAAAATTGGGCACGAAGCTAATTGGGTTTCTAAAACGGTATAACTTTTTAAATACTTTTCGAAGTTTTCTCTACATTTTAAATTAACTAAACTCAACTTTTGAACAGTTAAATGAAAGTTGTTCTAATCACTAAATATTTAAGATAGGTCTTTCAAAGAAAGTAAAATGTAAAAGTAATTATACCGAAATTTGCAGTTCACACAAAAAATTTGATAAGATTTTGTAATTTTCATTTTTGCAACAAGAACCACCACTTAACGGATAAATTTTACCACGCAACGGATACGTACGTAAACTGTTTATCGTAACTATTGAGATATACATAGATGTAGCTGTCTAGCGCGGAAAAATTATCTGGAGTTTTGATAAGATTTATTCTGTGGTTTAAAATATTTACTTTGAATTGAATCATCTATTTTATTCTTATATCAATTTAATAATTAATTTGTAGACTATTGGTTTTAATTGAACGAAATACAACCAATACAATATAACATTTTTTTACTCGGCTCAGAGCGAATTAAATTGTATTCGATACATTGGCTTACTCCTAACGGAAATTGAATCTAGGATCTAGTGATCGTGAAACCATTTTCAATCATAGTATTGAAAAATGTTTGTGAACATTTATAGTTTTTCTTCTAAGTCTAGTTTTTCTTACTATTAAAAGTCACATTTTTTTCTGATACTGGCAGTGGATTTAATCTAACGCGGTATTATTACGGTTGAGTTGTAGCTCTGGGTTCGCACACCTGTGAAATAGCTGCGTTTATGTGATCAAACGGTAGGTTGGTTTCTTTCAATTCTATTTACCTAAAATCCGTTTTTTTTTAGTTTAATAAAACGAATGTAGAACCTACATATAATATGCTTACTATATGCTGTAGGTACTATATAAAGTTAAAAACAACCCTCGTAAGGCAATTTTAAATTAACGATTATTTTAAAGATACTGGTTGCTCTTAGATTAACTTTTCTAGTTTTATATGCTTATTATATATAATGCTAAATGAAATGCATTTAATTTAACTTTTTGTATAAAACTGTGTAAAAAGTCCACCCATGAAAAAGAATATGAACCCAGAGTATTTTTTTGTCATTTTAATGAAAGTACGAAATTAGTATCTATTTATTCTAATAAACTTATCTACAATTTAATTAATAGACTTGATTGTTTCCGCAAGTTGTGTATCAGTGTAAAATTTCTCACGGATTTTGTTAATCCATACTTTTGCTACTACATAACTTGAAAGTCAATAATCATTTGTATATTGAAAGTCTTACTTAATAATCAATCGCTATAAGAAGAAAACTAAATAGCAATGACTAGTCACTAACAGATTTTTACATGGACTGATTTATTTGAATTTAAACTGGCCCATAAAGGTTCTTCTGTTGGTTTGATATAATACTATAAAATAAATATAAACGAAACAATACGTTGCGGCCAGTTCCGACTTACAAGTTTTTTTTTCGAGGGGGAAATCTTCACTAACGTATCATCACATTGCTTGATGAGTTTAATTAATTGTACGAGATATAATAATCTCGTATAATAATGAATTATACGAGATTCAGTGGAGTCGTGGACTAACTAAACCCCACTCGGTTGCTATCCCCGACAGTAAATAAATTAATGTATGTAATAACTACTAGGTCCCTACTTTTAACAAAAGAGGAGTAAGCAAAAACAAGTTTGCCCATTTTACTTAAGGTCAGTGAATGAAATAGGTAGTATATATTTCAATATAAGAAATATCCGAAAGAAAATTAATAAACAGAAAAAACTGTGAAGTAATAGGCGTTTTGATCAAATCGCCCCAATTTCTGCATCGTAACTCAAATTAAAACATTAATTTGCTGACGTCACTTAACCTAGAAGAGATGATGAAATCTTCTTGGAAGCTGGTTCCAGGCAATATACAATATTGTATCTCGGACACAATATGGACACAATATTGTATCTCGGACACACGAGCGACACGGACAAGATCTAGCATCACCACTCATAGACAGGATCGGAAAATCCAAAAAGGTATAAAATAAAAACCAATGATGAAATATATTTAGATTAAGTCGATATTGATAAGATTTTTGTTTATTACAAAAAAAAATCTTGATCTCTATGTGAAGTTTGTAAAGATACCTACTTACTTCCTTACACTAAATACAAGTAGGCATATACATACTACGAGACAAAATGTTGACTGCTTCTGAGCTCACTATCCTCTTCTCTTTGATTACTTTTAGTGTAAATCAAGGTTTCTTCAACCTTAGTGTAAATCGAACCTCACCCCATAATGAGCACGTAGCATGGGAACGATCCCTTTAACATTCGATTCGCTATCTACGGTCATTGTGGCAGCCACTCAGAAGATGTACTTACAAATGTTAAGCACAAAGTAAGTGCAACAACCTCAGATTATTTATAGAAGTTCTATAATCTGAGGCAACAACTTGTATTAAAAAGATTGTCATTGAACAATTACTATTTATTCAATTTTAAACAGATCCCTTTTAAAGTACACCCACTTTAAACGTCAGTGTAAGTCTGTTTCTGATAGAAGTCGAATAAAGGCTCAAAGTCTGGACATGTGCGGACAAATCTAAACGGTAACCCTATAACCGGGTTAGTTGGAAGCTTCTCAAAACTGTTGATAGTTATACAGATATACTCGTAACAAACAGTTCTACTAAGAAGGGTCAACTTGGGAAACAATATACTCGTTTCAGTTCTCTTTTTATGAAAACACCTCATAAAATAAAACTATTTTTTCCAATTAAGTGGAAACCGATTTATTTTAACAATAAAACATGCCAAATAAATTGAATGTTAATTGCCACACATTAACCCCAATTATCCCGTAACTAACGAATTTATTACTAAGTTATTTATTAAACTTTTAAATTGTAAAATTTAACATTAAATTTTGTAAACCTTTCAAATGATACATTAAAATTTCAATACCCGTCGGTTAAATATAAAATGTTTCGAAATATTTTCTCCTAAACAATTTTCTTTTTGCACGGAGTTACAGTACCGGGCATCGATATGTTTGAGTGAATAGAACTACATTGATAACAGCTACTCAGGACTGAAATAAAATTATTTTCCCATTCATCGGGTAAATCTTTAAAAGTTGACATCATTACCCTTTATTCACACAAGCATCGATAAATATGAAGGGCTCCATCTTAAATGAAAAATGATTTACAGCTAAGGAAATTATGTCCTATGAGTAAGTAATACTCGTATGTAGTGTACCTATAAGTATGTAAACTACACAATTCAAATGCAAATTATGTTGATGTTTGTTTTCGTTTAATTAGATATTTGTTTGTTCATTTGTTTGTCTATCTAGTGTACTTGTTCGGTCAAATGAGGTTGTATATATATTGTTATGAGTAGAGTTTCTCATTATTTTGGGTACGGAGCGCTGTCTGTCGCAGCCAACTGAAATGTTTTGGGCCGAGACGTTATTAGACAATCTAGTAGGCAAGTGTCGTATGTGAGAGAAAGTCTATGTTTTTACACATCTAATCTAAATGTGGTTAGAATTTAGTAGATGTTTTTTTTCTCTAAAAGTGTATTTACTAACAATAATCATATGTTTTAATTATATTTTTAAGGTTGGAGTACGAAGCAAAAATTTTACCTAAAATTCTAAAAGCAACTTAATAAAAAATTGGTATTGCAAAACCATACAATATTATTTTAGTAACGGTAATGTGTTCATTTATTTAACCTTGAAACTATGAAGATAAATTAACTTCGTTGATTGCCACCCAATTGATCGTTTAATTCCAATAATGCTGATTATTGAACATTTTAACTTAACATCAATTAGTAATTCATTGATGATCTACAAAGCTTTCTAATCTATATCTATGCCTTTTTGTTATATTATGCACTACAATACTCGACTTATATTATTGGGTTACTTTTTACTACTTTGGGAAGTATCGAAGTCGAATGCGGCATAAACTTAACTTATAACTAGGTTATTATAAAAGTTTATACCGCATGGTAATTTGTTCAGTGTAGCTGGAGCTGGGATTATAAATCCATCTTCGAATTTGTTTTGTTCCAACAAATTGGAATCAATTCATCATGGCAAACCAGCAGACGGTTTATCTGATGGAAAGTGATACTGCCGACTATTGACACGACGATAGCCTTGATGTTCAAGAGCACCTCCAATGCGCTGCTCATGAAGAGGTAAAGATGTTATACCCCTCGTGCCGGTAATTACTCTGCCTCTACAATCCTTTATAGTGAAACACAGTAAACTGCTTCAATACAGAAATAGAATGGAGGGTGGTACCAACCAAGACGATCTCGCACGTAAATCTATCACCTATACATCTACCAAATGATTAAAGAAACTGTAATAATTATAGTAGGTATTGTAGATACTTAATAGTTTTCCTTACCTAAAAGTGACATCTTTAATGATAAGGTCGTAACTGAAATAGCAGTAGGTAAGCTGCCAAGTCACTACTCAGAGAAAGAATATTTTAAGAACCCTGCGTAGTGTTAAATAATGTTGAGGATAGAGGGCGCTAGTCTTTCGATTGTAATTAATATTAAAATGCTTCGTTTGAAATATGTTGGGTGTATACATACATATAGTAGTAAAAACATGTTAAAATAGTTAAGTGTTTTGCAGATATGTGCGAGAACGTCTGGGTTGTTACCTCTATTCTATTTCTGCCGCGAAGTTCGCTGTTTTTTGGTTTGAAGGATGGGAGAGCAAGTTTAATTACGGGCACGAAAGGTATAACATATTTACCTTTTTACATGGGCAACGCGTTAGCGCTGTTCTTGATGTTTCAGACATCAAGGGCAATAGTCCTGTTAATAGGAGGCGGTATAACTTTTCATCAGGAGAGTCGTCTGCTTGTTTGCCCGTTATGTTGTATAAAACATTATTGGTGTATTCTATCATTTCTTAAGGCACAGCCCGCTGCAAGCTATTAATATCTGTTAGGAAAGCATGTTAATAAATAAATGGGTAGGGCAAGCCTTCGGCAGAATAGATATGTAAATTACGAGATTAAGGTAAAAACCAAACAGCGTGATGGATTAAATTTTGAATAAATGTTGACGCATAATTTATCAGTTCCCGTTTGCGTTACACCTCAACCTACCGTTTTGAGAGATAAAACCACAAAATCGTAACATCGCACTAATTTTAAATTTTTGGTTTGGAATCTAATTTTTAAGGACAATATAGTTCTAAATTGATGACATTTACGTGATTCAACAAATCCTATAAATGACAACCACGTTGATATTTATTTTAGAGGAATTATTAAATTGTAGCATTTGATATATCGTTCGTTTCGTACTTATTTACCTATGTTGTATGTAATTTTTAATGGAAATCCATCACTTTAAAGCTATCATATTTATCTCTGTAGTTACGTTAAACCCTAGCCTAGTCTAGACTAGCGCCACAACGGATTTTAGGAGAACTAGTCAAAATCTTACACAAATTTGAACGTTACCCTAACTACAACGTAACTAAAGAGGTTCCTGCTCCGGGCATTGTTGTTTCGTTGCCAAAGTTGAGGAAAAAGAAAGGGTGATTCAAAATTTTACCCCTAAGGTGGTTAAAAAGGGTTGAAAGTGGATTATTCCTTACTCATTCCAAACAAAACTTTGTAAGGAAATCCATAATTTTTGTTTAAATAATAAAACATGAAACTTTGTTTTTTCTAACAATTACAAATAAACAAAATATATTTATTGTTTCTAAAGACGGGAGTGTAAACTTGTTTGAATTAGAAACCTACACCTGATACCTAACCCTACACTACGGCCGTTTAGAGAATGCGAACCTGACAGGTCGTGATCGAACGAGCGATATGACTGAAGGGGTGAAAATTTACGTCATCAATGTTATAATCGTTTGTTTATTCTGCTTACGAGTGAGAACATTAAAAACTTTATAATTATGCCTTAATTGCCATAAAAGTTACAAAAAATTTATAATTTTTAAAATATAAAACAAATTCAAACTGCGCTGTGACAAGATTATGTCAACTATAATTTTTTTTTAGTAATGTGCTAAAAATATCAGGCAATCGTAACCTGATATGTCTGATAAGACATAAAAAGTTTTCATTTTTTTTAAAGTTGATAAATAGAACGTACCTTCAATTTTAACTAACCTACATACAAACTATCAAGCCCCTTTTAAACCCTTTAGGGGTTAAATTTATAAAAATCCTTTCTTGACACGTGCTTAGATCTCCAAAACAGAGCCTGTGAAAAAAATCTGCTTTCTTTCAGGTGCAAGGGCTTTGATGAGACCAAGTCAGACCTTCTCGTTTCATAATCGTAATTTTTGAATTTATTTTTAGCTCAATTAAACTACACAGGTACTGGCGACTTGTTTCGACTTTATCACGAATACAACAAATTTTGGATTTTTACAAGATGAAAGAAAGTTAGTCCTGTCAATGATAATTTAAATAAAAATAAAAACTGAAACACTGTAATGGTTTTCAATTGGAATGAAGATTTTATGCACTATTTCTTCGATACAATGTTGCAGTAATTTCTTGCTACGGATAAATGTCTTGGTTAATTAAAAGTTGCAGTTCATTCATGAGTGATGGATGACCCTCTCTGATTAGTCAGCGCTTTGTAGGTATACAATCTGGCCATCACTCAGTGCTTTGAACTGTTTCTTTTTGTTGATTAATTCTACAACGAGCCTTTTAGATTTATAACCGCGATTACTAGAGTTTTTACATCTGTTTTACTAATAAAATTCTAGTCATATTTTTTGCTGACACAAAAAACTACCACATACATACATATGTGATAATAATTTTAATTTAATATGTTTACCCTTCAGGAACAACACAGTAAAATGTTTAAAAGTCAACAAATCCATTAGACTTTGGTTCCTTATACTGTAAGCCATACTGTTATGTATATTACAATACCTGCTATTTAAAATTTACGCGAAAATAGCGAGAAACGATCAAATAGGTCGCTTCAATTTGCTATAAATTTGGGCTTGACTAAGAAACTATTGAACAATAAGGTAATTTCTCAGTTCAATATTTTTGAAGAACCCGGTCAAATGGATTATAAAACTTATTTAATTTATATTTCGAACGGCCACGGATCCTTTTAACTTTCCATTATGTCCCTCTCTTTTCATAAACAAATTATTTTAATTTTCTTTGTATTTTTAAGAACAACTCTTGTCTTTAATAACATAGACTTACTAAGTAAAACACCAATTACCATGCTTTAACATATATGTATTCATTCGTTAGTAGGCATTTTTAGTACTTACACCTAGAATATAACGAAGCCATTCTTCGTTATTTGATCACGTTAAAATATAATACTTATATTTCGGTAACATATTCTAGTCCAATCCAATGTAGATAATCCAGCACTTTTTCAGTACGCAGTTTTTTTGCTTCTATTTTATTTCAGAAACATGAATACGTAAATGGATACCAGGGAGCTTTTTGTTTGCAGTTATTAACAGACAGTGCAGAGCGCAAAAAAGTTGAATAAACCGACAACGACAAGTCGGGTGGGGTCTTGATTTGACAAAAACGAGGAAGGGCTCTCCAGATTCTGCCCTAACTAGATTGCGTTCAGTTTATTGCGGATCCCTTACTACGATACTTATTTTCTTAATCTCCATTATTTTTTATTGCTATTTATTTTACGAGAATCTAGATCATAATAAAATAAGTAACATTACGCTTAAGATATGACTGCTTTGGCTTTTTCTTATAACTGTATGTATATACTATGAAAAAAATAAAATCAATTTTTCATTTTGCTATCAGATTTTTTATCAATTCATTGCTTGTATGTTATTTAAATTATTTTTATACTAACAATGATTTATTTGTGGGAGTATTTAGTTTATAGATTAAATGTTTATAATCTTTTACTTTGTTCACTACTGGTTATGCCTTGCCATGGACTTGATTGCTTAAATAAATTGTATGTGTTACCTTACCAAAGTAATGTGAAATATTCCATCACTATCTAGGTAATTCGAGTTGCACATTTCAATATAAACCAAATTTTAGTTAAAAAGTATTTTCATGAAAGCAATGAACAAAAGTAGTATTTTATATTGTGTGACCGAAACCCGCGTTTTTATTAAATGAAACAATTTTCATGATAGTTGCCCGTTTATAGTTTTAAGAATTATTAAGAGATAGCTATTTTTTAAATAATGAATTGTGGTCGATGATCAAGAAAATATTAGTTTCAAAGAATTTTCTCTCTTTACCTCCACTATACTCGTACACGGCGCGACGCAAAGTTATTGCCCTCTCTCCGCTCGGGCGCTAACTTCTGACTTAATTTAGCAGACACCGTGCAATAGTCTATTGCTTAGGTCACACGTATCGTCATGTACTATAAAACCTCGTTTATCAGTAAAAAAAAATGGAAACGTATTTAACTAAATTAGTTTTAGGTTCATTCTGAAGAAAATGAAGATTCATCCATTCAGTCAAATGTAACCGGAATATTTCATTTGGCTGCCACACGACTACACTAGAGTTCCTAAGGTAACAAATTAATATTTGAGAGCGCCCTCAAAGTGAAAAAAAATCTGTTCGCGATTCTTTTATATATTTTCATATTTCCCCAAATGTATGTATGTATGTGTGTGTGTGTATTATTGACTAGTTGAGGTTATCTTTAAAATTGTAAAACAATAAAACAAGTTTAATTTCTAGATAAATGATAAATCAGACATGCGAAACAAACGAAAACAAGTGGTAATGGAGTGTTTATTTGAAATAACAGCCGCAGAGGAATATTATTCATGTTTTCCTTTAAATTGTTATTTATGTCTCTCGTCGAATACCATTTATAAAAGCTAGGTTTAGTAATTCTATATTTAGATAAACATTTTACACTACAAAAAAAAAAAAAATGAATAACCACATCATGACACACACATTGACTCAGCCCTGCACTAAGTATCGTAAGAACTTGTATCGCAGGTGCTAAGCAACGATATGGTATATACTAAATAAATAAGAATACAACATCCAACACCGGTAAGCGAAACAATGCGTCTTGCAAATAACACAAAGTCCCGCCCCCACCGGGATTCGAACCCGGAACCTCTAGCTTAGCGGTCGGCTGTTTACACCACTGCGCCACCGAGGTCGTCAAATTCTAGTAATTATAGGTATCTCGAAACTAAACAATACCTAGTTAAGTTTACGGGGAGTCAGGAGGGTTTAAAAATAAATAAATAAAAGAACGTCTGTACACTATGACATTATTATAAGAAGAGCTTTTGTTTAATTCATTACTATGGTTTTTATACTCGGTTAATACATCAGAATGCGTCTTAGAATTAAATTCGATACAAGCGATTAAAATTAATGTGTTTTCATTAGACACCTTCATTGTATTATGCATACTCGGAAGCCAATATAGTTTCAGTGTGTGGTCTCCAGGTAACTCTAGGTATACAAACATGACTACCTAACATAATTCTAATTTCAAATGTTCAATTCTGTAGAAAATTTGACAATGTTAATAATATTTAAGAACAACTGATTGACTGACTGAAATTAAGAGAGTACCTTTTGTGGAAAATTTAGACTTTTCTAAAGATAGTACAGTACATTGAGGGCGTATTGAATTAATAATAGTTGGATTTATTCTTAATTCAAGTTATTTACTTTCTAAATTTGTTTACGAGCTATATACTAAGGGACCGAAAGTAACTAATCAACGAAATTACGCTAATTTGAATCATTCCAATGTAACGTACTCCTTAATATGTTTGTAAACATTTAGCAGAATCGTGGAACAAATAAAACCATATATCAATCGTAGATGACACAAACATAACGGAAAATACGTTTTACTAATACTGTTTACTCTGTTTGATAAAATCTGAAGGGTCTTATAGTTTTCTTTTTATTACGTCACTTGACGTGAAAGTATTGTAGGTACAAAGAACTCTTATTAACAATATTTTCTTATTTAAGATACGTAATAAAAATGATTTTAGTCTGTTTGGACTAAAGTCGTACATCACAAGAATTAAGTCTGCATTTGTATTGCATAGCTTTATGGCCGTTTTCGAAAGTAATATAATTATATAGAGGTTTAAAAATGTTCAGGCACATTTATTAGCAGGAATGTGAATAATGAATGGATAGCAACGATTCCTATTTTGAAACGGATGAACGGTATTAGAAATGTTTGATGGAAAAGAATCCCGGTAGCAGATATCCAACCAACTATCTGGATTAAATTAAAGGTAATTGGATTTGCCTTTTCGAAGACATTTCTCTTTAGTTTCAAATAGATGTGCCACTGTTCTATCAAATCAAATAACACAAAATACTTAATATTAAAAAACAAAGTTAATTAATAAAATGAGTGTTGTTTTAACCGTTTTTGTGAGAATTTAAGCGCTAGGTGGGGTTATCAACCTTGTAAGTAGAACTTAAGTGTATCATTTCACGAAATATATAAATTATTTTTAATTAGAACCTAAAGAGAAGATACTTATTAAAATAATAATTTAGAAGAAAATGTTCAATAAAATTTTATATGACACAAAAGCAAAAAGGAATCTGCAATACCTACTGGTTTTCCAATAAAATTTAAATAAAGTATGTTTTGAATACGAAATTATAAACAAATATGTACATATCTCAATTATTTTCAATAACCTTTTTGTTTTAATTACTTTTTGCAGCTATAGGATAATTATAATTCTTTAAGTATACGAAAGCTATAGGAGTCTATAATTATTTAATTAGCTAAACTTATGATCATATTTTCAGTACTTTGCAGTGAGTAAGGTTGCCAGACTTGAGAGTGAAGGATTTTAGGTCGAAAATGTGTGCGAGTCTCGTGTGTTTTAAGCATCAATTTATTTGTTATTGTTAACCTTCAGATACGAGTACTATTTAGGCACATGTTACTCTTTCTAGTCGTATATACGAAATATATATGAGAATATGAACGAACAAGTATATTGTATTTGTTTCAAGTCACAACAAGCAACCCAGTCCACTTAAATTACAAAGAAACAATATTATGCCAAGTTAAATAATGTGATGAGTGGGAAGAAGTTAGATGAAGTAAAGTGAGGGGAGGCTGAGGCGGGGTGAGGTAGGGGTGAGGCAGGAAAGTTCATAATTAACATGAAGCCAACAGATATACCGGGAACTTTGTTAGTGGTCATCCAACTTTTCAGTATGGGTCAAACTCTTTGAGGAATAATGGGCGAACGTAAACACCTTTAACACAAATTAACAAGGTACATTCAAAATTCACAGCACAAGTAAAGCGGTATTTTTTGAATGTTTTAGTAACTTAATCATTGTATCTGCTAAAAATAAACTTGTATAAAAATGTGGTTGTTATATTGTCTTTAACAACGACAACCTGTTATTTTAATACAATGGATATCATTTAAAAAAGGCGTACAAACATCTATTCATTTGATACGTGGTAATTATAAACACGTACGTGTTTACCTCTTTACTACTTTATTGTGACAAAAGAGCTCAACGTATTAATGTTTATTTAAGCGCTATCGATTAAATTATGTATCAGATAGAATGACAAATTAAAATGAATAATAAAATAAACGAGATTGCTTCGCCCGGGCTCACCACTTAATCTCAATTAGCAGTTAACTTTGAAGCTTCGAATGTAGAACCAAACTTCAACATTTCTGTATTAATAACTTTATTTAAATCAGTTGGGAACCGCACCTGAGAGAAATAAGAGCTGGCTACCCCAAGATAAGGTGTTAATAAGTTTAAAAAACTGTGGACGAGGGGAAAATTGTATAATTTGTTTAAAAGATTTTCGGCACGGATCGCAGTACAGATGGGTGTTTGCTTGTATTTTACACGAGGAAACCTGACTTTATTCTATTTCGCAGTAAAATGTCAAAAAGTGTGAATTTTACTGTTTTAAATTGTGCAAAAAATGAAAAAGTGGTTCATACTATAGGTTACAATTTACTACTTTTAAAATAAGCAAGAAAGCAAATATAATGATACAAGATTAAATATATATAAAATGTCTCATGTTCATTTGGAAATGGTAAATTATATTATCTACGGTTCTATTATGGTTTTAAGAGCTGATGTATATTTCTGAATTATTAATTAATCATGTTATATTTGTCTTAATATCATGTTTTCAGTTATTCTTAGTATAAGGGAAACAAATTAATTACAATCAGCCAATATTTAATGTAAGGGTAAGTTCTCTATACTGACATGGAGCGAGGAAGAGCGCGGAGAGGAGTTGCGGAGTGCATGGAGTTAGTCTGAGTCGGCTCACGTACGCACTAGTCAAATATGTTTAGTCCCACATTTGCAGGCTCTGTAGTAAACTGGTCCCCTCAAATCTGACCCCGCGGGGTCAGATGACTCCAAATCGGTTATCCTCAACTTTTCTGTGCCGTTTTACCACTCCACATTTAAAATGCAAATCGTAGCAGAGCTTATTTTCTATTAATAACTATTAATTCAGTTCTACTCTCTCCGATACGGTGGACTAGTGGCCTAAACTCTAATTATGACAACCGTTTCAATAATAACAATTATAATTAACATTATTTACACAACAAAGAGAATTGGAATCATTAAGTGACTACTTTTTCCCTACGTCATAGATTTTCTGAACTACAAAAATACATCGTTAAATAAAAGAATGAGTACACAATGCTAATATTAAGCATAGCTTTGTCCAGTTACTGTAGAAGTTTAAAACACTTCAAGTATCAAATACATTATAAAAACCTGTAAAATATTAGTTGATAGAGTTTTAATAGTACTGTGAATTTTTGTTACATTTAACTCTAGACAACCTACTACCGACTACATAGTCTTCATAATTAATGTTACTCGTAGTTGAAGTAAGAATAAAATATTACGAGTTCTCGTATTGGGCTCAGAACACGCCAATATTGTCCAGGCAAAGTTTGTTAAAGTTGTACATCACTATAAATTACGTTGTGCTAATTTATTTTTGTGTTTCTACACTCTACACACTAACAAGATGAAAGTAGATCAAAGAAGAATTGGAAAATATGTCACCTTTAAAAAATAATGCATAAAAATAGCGAGAGTTATGATGCCACAGACAGACACATAGACCGACATGTCAAACACACCTCTTTTTGCATCGGGTGTAATAAGACTGATCTAGTCAAGTTGCCAATTTTCAGTTCAAATCTATCTTTGATATACGAGTATCCACAAATTATCACATTATTTTAATTAATTTATTCCATTTTAATACCAAAATCTTATACTACTTGGAATCCGTTTGTTTAAACAGAGATCTTGATTAATGTAGTAAAAATAGAAAACATTGCTTTAAATAACGTACATTTTATATTTTTTTCTCGCACCTTCCATAAAACAGGCAAGAACGAAATAGACAAATTATATTCAGTCAGTCCTCTAAATTCAGTGTTCTTGGGAACAGTCTTTATTGATTTTCCCATTTTATATCCATTAGATCACTTCTAAAAGAAAATACATACTTGTTAAATATATTATGCTATGTTTGAGATGTTTTAGGATATGACATCTCTCCTTGGTGCGCTACTCTAGAGATTCGAATTATTGATTCAACTTCCCAGTTTGTCGATTTCAAAGTAAACATTGAACTAAATTTAGGAGATAAACTCCAAAGAAGAGCTATGTTTATTTGCGCTTTAGTTTAGATAGAATAACTACCATTACATTGAAATAATGACAGTTGAATAAATAACAATAAAAATATCTAACTAACCGTCTCAACAATTAAACCCACCTGACCTAATGCTAGAGTTTCTAAGAATATAAATCAATATAGATATTTTCTTTCGTATCTTTCTGAAGTAAATTTTAAAACTTTATTATCAGGGTTTGTCTTTAATTTACATGTAATAAAACTAAATTTGGGGCGAATGGCAACAAACGATAAATTTTACCTTTCGTCCTTTGTATGCGTAGTGTCTACATTCATCTTTGTACGAGTAGGTATGTCATTATTAAGGTAGACCTGAAAATACGCCTTTGTTAAGCGAAGATTTGATGCCCCGAATTCTTCCAAGTCGTTACACAAACTAACACAATTTGTTATAAATGAATCTTGTTTTTTTTTAAGTTGTTGAAGATGATTGCATTTATATTTTATTTTGTTTTTTGTGAATCGTGTAACATCATCATGTGTTTGTGTATTATTAAGCAGCCGCTGTTCATCTGTCCGTTTGTCTATCTGTCGTGGGTCTGTGTCCTAAAAACAATAATTGTTCATTTTCATTTCAGCTACAAACCCCGTATTTTATTCGTAACACTTAGTATAAATCTTGTATGATACGAAAACCTTCTTGTGTGAGGCATACTTGAACTTAGTCGCTTTTGTTAATCATTTGTCACTCTTTTCGATAATACGATTGTCAATACAATATCATTTTAGTAAAGAATATTGTCAATTCGGATTGACAATATTTTATACTGATATTCATATTTTTACTCAAACAAATTTGTAATTTAGTTTGTAGTTCGTGATGTGGAAAAGTTTATTTTTACATGGTTAACATTCTATAGCGATAGAATATTCCAGAAATATTTCAATTCAAAATAATTTTTAATGTAGCTATTTCAATTGAGTTTCCAAAACAAGTGTTATTTGTTTCAAAGTGTCAAAGTGTTTTTCCATGGCTTTCATAAAATGTTGCTAACCGACAATTTAAATAGGCACTTTTTGTGGTTCTTCTTTGTAAATTCAATACCCCTTAGGTAAAACTCATAATAGCCTACAGATTGAATTATATTTCAGGCTGTTTTACGACAAGCATTTAGCCTAACGAGTTCCAAAAGCAAGTCATATTTCGAGGTCACAAAAGAAATATTCAGCTGTCGACGCGACGACAGCAAAAAGCTAAAGTTTTGAAGAACCCGAACCGATAACTTTTTCTTGTGGAACATGTTTCGTAAGATATTTCCCACATTTTCTTCAGAATTTCTGGTGAGAGTCAACAAACAACGGTCAGAGAAATGCGATGCGCTATCGACTCGCATATTTATAGAGGGAGAGCGCCTACCATGCGGTGGGAGAGGGGCAGAGGGGGGGGGGAGGGACGAAGGCCAGAGGGCGGAGGAAGATATTCCACAATGTCGCTCAAGCATTAGTCCCAGCAACTACAACTAGTTGGGCACCTAAGCAATTTTGGGAGAGGTGTCAATAATTAGGATTCCAGCAAATAGACGACAATATAATATATATATATTTTTTCAATTAATTATTCTTATCAACATATAATCTCCACCTAAAAATCAATTAGAAAGGTCACTTTTACTGATATTTTGAGAGCAATTGAACTATTCGTTGCTCGTGGTATACCAAAGATAACTAAACAAAACAATTATCCAAACGGTTCCGCGTCCTACTTCTCATTAAACATTAATTAAAACGAATACGAGCTAATATACAAAGAGTTTTACGTCGGGCGGTGATTCTTTGTGAGGGCGCGGGCACGGAGGGGGGTGAGACGGGGCGAGGCGAGGCGAGATGAGGCGGCAGTGAGGAGCCGCGCCGCGCCCGGGCTGCTCGCTGCCTCGTCCCGCTGTTTACGTAACCATGTCGGCGGCGAGGTGATGGCCGCGCTCGTGTGGTGGCTGGCGGCCGCCTGCCTCGCCCGCGCCGCCACCGCCGGCAACCCCGACGCCAAGCGCCTCTACGACGACCTGCTCTCCAACTACAATAAACTCGTGCGCCCCGTCGTCAACACCACCGACGTGCTCCGCGTCTGCATTAAACTCAAGCTCAGCCAGCTCATCGATGTCGTAAGTTGTCACCGCGCCGCCAACTCTCCGCTCGCATCGCTCCTGTTTACCGACCTCCCCTATATGTAAACACCTGCCGGCTCTGGCCTTTACACGATTTGCGAGATGAGGCTGACCTATATTGTGGAACCCGCAGGGTGATCTCTAAGCGCATACCTCACTTGCACTTGCGCGTCACATTTGAAATTTAAATCCACATAAATTGCATAAATGCCTTGAAACTGCGACCCACTTTTCTAAGACAGCAAAATAGATAGTCGTATATTACTTGTTTTATGTCACTGGAAAAAACCCTTTCAAAAAGGGGAAATTTGTAAGTGTCTCTTGTACGATATTCACGACGCTTTTCTCGCGGGGCACCGCGCTGTTTCTACGTATGTATTTCCAATCGGATGCCATAAATCATCCGGATAAAAAGAATCTTCGGGAAATTTTATGTATCCTTCGTTATTTCCTCTTTAAGGATTCATATCTGAGACTCATCATTATCTTTCATTTCCTATTTTCATATTGTTTAGACGTAAAATGATATTTGTAAATATAGGTTTTCATTCCTTCAGTATTAAAAATACCCATTGTATTTATCATTTTAAAAGAATACATTTTTAACTCTCCAAATATTAAAAGTATTCGATATGTTAACTTAAACTATTTCAAATTAAATTTTAAAATTAAAAATTCACATAGCACTACAAAATATATTTTAAACCGCTTTGTAAAAAGAAAATTTAAACTGGATTTGGCATTGTTAGTACGAAAATACTAGATCGGATTTTCTGATAGGCGGTATTGTTTCTCGCTAGTATTTCCTATACTGGTTTCGATTAGTTGTGAACTGCTGGCTATTGCCTTCCTGTTTCTGCTGACTATATCATATATGAAGTGAGGAAGACAGGAATATGGTTGTTAAGACAAATAAACTACTGTGGAATTAGCAACGAGGTCCGGAGGTTGATCGCTGCAGCAAAATGATAATGGATGAATTTTTGAAAGCCTTTCAAACCAAGTCTTGTGCCAAATAGAACATTTCAATGCAAATATCCGAAATCTATATATAGTGGTGTTTAGTTTTATTTATACAAATTACATTATTTAGTTAATAGTAATAATGGCACTCAGCAACGGATTGGATACATTTCATTGGAAACAATTAACAAGACGTTGTCAAGACGGGAAGAGAAATTGTCGCTACTCATCTTAATTAACATTCTTAACTTTTTTCCACAACGCTGAATTAAACTATTTGTTTAGTTTATTTATTAATAGTAATTAAACGGGTATGCACCCATTTGCATAATTATTCGTACAGCATTATTAATACAATCACACAGTTCGAATTTCAATTAAAATAAAACAAACGCGAAAAAAAACACTATTTAACTAAAAATTGAATTGTAATTCTATTGAACTAAATTGTATTGTTTTTATAATAAGCTAAGATCGAATAGCTATTCAAGCTTTAAAAATTAACAATAAATAGTCCTTGCAAGCCCTAAGTTATATAAATGTGTGCACGTGCGATCGACCCCGTAAAAAACACCTTTTATGTGGCATTTGCAACATGTTTGCATGACAAGCGTAGTAGGAACGTCGTAGTCGAACAAAATTGGAATCGTAGTCCTTGGACTACGGGCTACGCGTCATTGCTACGACTTTCACTGTTTGTTACATTTTACGTTGTGCTAACAATTTCTGTGTACAGAGGAACAAGTCAGTTAAAAAAGAAGAATGTTAGTTATTAAAGCTTCGTTAGGTGTAAGATATTTTAACACTGAGTACCGACTTGAATATTTTATCAAATAAAATGAATAGTAATTCCGATAACAGTTCTGGTTATGAATATAACAGTGAATTCTAAATAAATCCGCAAACAGGTTTTTGAATAGAGATCGCAAACCTTTTCGAGGGAGGTTTGGAAAAGTAAACGGTATAAAACGATGGAATAAAGTAACGTAACACCAGTAAATGGCTCACAAAGTTATTCTAGTATTAAATAAAACATTTATTCGCTGAGCTAGAGGTCGTGGAGGGGAAATAAGAATGCTTCTCACTCTCGGCACGTTTAAAACGAACCTTCGCATATAAACTATATACTTCAACCGTAAACTCATGTTCACCAACCATGTTTAATGATATTTTATGGTAGAAGTAATCTGTTTACTATAAATAAACCAAGATCCATGCCCGCTAGACTAGACCATCGATGCAGTATCAAAGAAGATGTTTTTTAGGGTTCCGTACCTTTGGAGGAAAAAAGGAACCCTAATAAGATCACTTCGTTATCCGTCTGTCTCTTTGTCGGCCCATTAAGACCTTTTTCTCAGGAACCTGAAAAGGTATATTGTTGAAATTAATACGGTTCCTTAGAGCTGTAACTATAATCCCTGAAGTCTCCGCAATCAAAGATATAGCCGTTTATGTCGCATTCCCCAAACATTCGCAAAGGGAATCAAAACCTATAGGGTACTTTCTGTTGACCTATTCATGAAATTTGGCAAATAAGGAAAAAATCCGAGAACAAAATAACTAAAATAAACAAGTAAATTGAGAGTAACATCATAAAAAATATGGAAAAACGGAAAAAAGTGCAAGATTCGATTCTGGTTATGAAAAAACTATCTACATATGTACTTACCTACATTTTTATGGAACCCTCGGTCCGACTCGCACTTGACCGGTTTTTATTTCTATAGATACATGCTTTATAGATATTAACTGAGCAGAGGCAGGGTTTTGTGAGATCCTACCTGATATCTCACAAAGTATCTTTCAAATGGGGAAAGACTGTCAAAGCTCGGTATTTAAAATGTTAAATAAACTAAGCTGTCTTTGATGTACAAATGCTTTTGGGGGATCTTATTTGTTTTTTGAGTTTTAAGATTTTATATTAAAACCTTAAAGTTTAATGAGATTTACGGCAAGACTTAATTTAATATAATTGCCACGATATTTTATGACATTTTAACAATAACCGATTTGCTTTTAAAATAACTAGCAAGTTCAGTTGTATATCCATTATGAATGCATTAAGTAATTATTATTAGGACCTGGAAATAGTAAAATAATAGTATAAATACTGTAACGTTTAAGACTTTTTAGTAAGGCAGAAGTTGTATCTATTAAAAAATTAAAGATAGACATTGTATAAAAGTAGACTATAATTTTCTTTTAGAAGTATCATGATAAAATCAAAACAATAAAATTGACTAATTCAACCATAGACACGGTTAAATTTTTTCACAAAATGTTTGACTGTAAACTACTATACAATATTATAAATAGGTAATGTCTGTAAGTTTCTATGCAGGAAGTAATCATCGAAATTACTATTCCGATTTCAAATCCAAAGCAAAATACCAATATTACTAATAAGCTTTCAATAGACAAAGGAAATTGAGTAAAAACCCGTATTCTAGGAGGAACTCGCGGATACAAGCTTGTATTACATATTTTGCTTCGATTCGTTAGCTTTATTTGATACTTCGTGATCGAAGTCACTTTTCATTTGACACAAGTGAAATCGTTTAATTTTTATTACTTTCTAATTAACGCATTGTTTATTGTTTTATAAAAGTTTTGAAAACTACCTATCTTTAGGACTTCATATCATTTATAAAGCGTAAACAAATTTGTTATTATCCGGATAAATCAATCTCAATTAATAATTGATAAAGAATTGATTGCGAGTAAATAAATCATTTTGCTTGCCAGCATATAATAAAGAGGGTTTCAGCTGAAAATAAAAAAATATTGGTTAATAACTAGGGGTTAAACAAATAAACCCTTTGGAATTTTATGCCTATTGACAACTTTTAATGAAAAATTGTAAGATGATGATTTTATTTTGCAAATGGTTTTAGAACATTGAATTTGTTATTTTATAACCAAATGATATGGCTTAAACTTAACAAAGAAAACTGCATAGTTTTATATGCGCTATTTGGGAAAAATAATGTTTTCTGAGCATTGACGTCGTGGTAGCTGTTGTACAAACTCTGACAACGGCACTAAACGTCGACGTTTGTGTTTGAAAGATAGTTTAATGTTTCGTAAGTGTTGTGAAGTTACTTTTTTAGAAAACAGGAAACTATGAATCTTTGTTTTATAAAACCCGTTAAAAACGATAATACAGCTCTGCGCTGTTAACTTTGTGTGTGTGTGTGTGACTGTGGTACTGCAGTTAAGTAAAAACACGTTAATCCGCTACAGATTGAATGTGAACGGAGTTGCCACCACAAGCTCGTACAACATATAATTGTTTATTTACATTCTGAATGAATTGGCTTGTCGGAAAATTTATGAGTTTTGGCTGGGTATAAAAGAAATTATAATTTAACATCGGTGGAGCCAATTTATTTTCCACGAACCCTTTTTTTAATTAACCTCTGACGCAGAAAAAGGAAGGATGTTTCATGTTTTTCATTTATGACATTCAAGTGACAAAAATGTCACATTTTTTGTCGGTTTGCCCAGCACAGAGATAGGATTTTATTTATTTTGTTCAAACAAAAGCTCTATTTTATTATTTGAAAAAAAAAACGTTGATTAAAACAATATATTTTTTGCTGAAACGAGTAATAAACATATTATCAAGTCAACTTGGTAATTAAAAAAATGTTTCAAATATTAAATAAATTTTCTATTTCGGGTCACACCCGCTACTCTGTCCCACGACTGCAACTCTTTTATACCAGTGCAATAATGCAGCTGTATGCCAGCTGTATTGGGACCCGCCAGGAATTTAATCAGAATAAATAGGAGGAATTAAAAAAACAATTTCAGATCACCAGCTCCATTTCATCATCAGTACAGAAGAAGTAGGCGGAAGTTCTATCCTTTCGTTGTGGATCTTCATCCGGACTTAATGCTTCCAAAAATGTTTTATAATTCGTACTGCCGATTTCTTCTCTGATAAATATAACCTGGTGCTGCTTAACATCAGGCGGGATTTGAATCAAGTGCTTACGCAGTTTTTAATTGATGAACTGGCCAAACTTTTTAAACGTACGGAAGTTTCCCTTGTTTTCACAAGATCTACGTAATAAATAGGCCTACACGCGGTGAATTGAAGTGAATGTGACATGATTGCCGCTCGTCATGCCAAAGTCTGCATGATACGAGTTAGATAGGCAGTTTGTATAAATTCTTGATCCAAAGTTGAACATTCGAGAAAGAAGTGACGATACAAATTTCAAGTTTCAGTTTGATTTGGAAGTTGCCCGGTCAGAAATTGGGATAAACAGTCTGTAACAAACATGTAACAAAAAACAGAGTGTAAAACTTGACTTCGAAAAGTTTAACACTTAGCGTAATTACACTAATACGAATCAAGTACCGACGGTAATAATCGTAATTTCAATTTCATTTGATTATTTGTTGTGCTCCGCATGTATAGTTGTACCTACACAGTACATAGACATATGATGTTTTTTGGCCGAAACCTTCGTGTACGCGCGCAGAACTCGCCAAAGTTTAAATTAATTGTTGGTACCTACTATGGCATAGGAAACCATAGAAGACGAACAAATATAACTTTTTATTATATTATGCGTTACATTTCATTATACCTAGTAAGATTTTTATAAAATTACTTTTCAGAGATTCAGTGGATTGTCTGTTCTTCATCGGTTGCCATTAGTCCTTATCGCATTTGTGAAAAAAAAAATCCATAAAACATTAATTAATGTATTTTATAGCACTGTGTGACCTAAGTCCGCGTTTTTTGAACACTTTTGAATGACATCAAATTTTTTTTCTTCATTATTGTTTTTTAAAAGCAATAAGAGAGTTGCGGGTTTATGTCAATAAATGCTATAAAATAGTATACGATACTCGTGAATTAAGGTATACTTCATTGAATGGTCCAATAATCTATCGCTGAGGTCACACGTGTGAAAGGAGACCACCAACATCGTATTGAATTTATTTGCGTAAAATAAACTACATAGGATTCGATATTTATAATCCCACATATTTCGCACTTGAAGGTTTACAAACTCATTAATTAGATGATTACATTTTATTCAATTAGATAATTCATAAATTAGATAAGTACTATCATGTATTTACAGCTAAGCATACGATACAATTTAAATTTCTGACTCCTCTGGTGTTCTACGACTATCCTAAAAGTGTGTATTACTGTCAAGTGACTTCTACAAGTGAAGTACCGTGAAGGGCCTAGGGTTGATACTACAGTATATGTTCCACTAATATTCTTACTTGTCAGGTAAACAGATCAGCCTCCCGTTACCATAACAATTTAAATTCCGTGTCTGAACTGGAAATCGAACTTATGACTTCTTCATCAAAGGTGTTAAACTTTAGGAAAGCCGAATATATTAATATTTATTTAGAAGTTAACATGTATATGGGTAAATGGTCAAAATAAAATGTCATAAAATTTACTCTCATTATGTATCAGATTATTAGGTATGTACACAAACTTCATATTTTTACCCAGTAAGAAATGAATAACTTAAAAATATCACTGTGTGTTTCTTTTTCTCAGGAAATGGTTATAAAAGGTATATCCAGTATTGGATAAACAGGAGTCTATTACCAACTGTTTTGGTAAAGGTTGTGTATTGCGTACTCTCAATGACGATACGATCAAAATATCTCGCTGCTTACAAAATAAGCGGAGTAAACAGAATTTAAACACGAATCTATAGCAAAAATGTTGTTTCCATTCATTCATTTTTAAATATAAAAGTGCAGCCATTTATCAAGTCACTTAATGATTGTAGGGTTATTGAAGAAAGCTTTTAGGATTTTACAAGGCTGAGTGATTCTTCCTCGACAAGGGGTTTCCTCGAGGGCTTTCTCACCCGCGACGAGACGTCATGACGAGTTAAATCTGACTGAATGCGCTAAAACGAAAACATCATTTCTGCTCTTAAAATTTATCGTTTAGCCAATCGTAATCAAAATTATAATTATATCCTGAAACCTCCCTGCTTCAAAATGTATACAGGAGAAATATCACAATGTTAAGGGCAAATAAGCAGACGTTCACCTGATGGATAGTGACACCGCCGCCTATTGACACGACAATGTCCTTTCAACGGCAGAAATAAAAAGGAGGGTGTTACCAACCAAGACAATCTCGTACATAGATCTACCATCTGTAAATACCTTTTACTATCACATAATGCTCCATACAAATAGATCATATATGCAAATATAATTATCTAGAGATGACATACCTACACAGAGTGTGGTAAGTTCATCAGTAGATATGTGCTAAGTTTAATCACGTAACCCGGTAATGCGCATCCCCGCAATACTGATTACTCACTATGCATAAAGTAATAAGTAGCTACTTTACCGAACGACTTTAACAGCAGATATAATAAAACCATATACGAGCCTCCTCCATGTCGAGCAAATTTACGATTACCTTGTAACAAAACAGGCTTGTTTTTGTTTACTGCGCGATAAAATGAACAAGTGTGATAACGCTCATGGAACCTTCCAGGCATAATATAGAAGATTCATATTAAAGGCTGTTCTTAGAAAACGTTAACGTTCGTTGTGATGAATGACAAATGTTCTGTAGGCAATTATTTAGCTCAAACGACAATGGGTCGGAGGCAATTCACATCGGAAGCGCATTGAGAGGACGTGCCGCATTATGTTACAAAAAATGTTTTCAACAAGAAACCATTGTTGACTACATCTATACTTACTTACTTTATACGCCTATATAACAATAGCATAATTCGTATATCAAATAAATAATATAATCCCAATCTACGGAAAGGATAGAATTAGGGTTTCTTTTTCAATAACATATACTAAGAATTTCTTAAGTTCGTCTTTTTCCGAACACAGCTATTCAAGTCTGCGTTATTATTCTTCGACTTCATTTATCTCTCGACGAATGTCAACAAGGTCTCTACGGTAAGCAATTTAAAAAAGTAAAGGTAACAAAACCCACTTCTCAATGTGCTTTTCTAAATGTATCTCACTCACTCATATCACTAGCTATCTATTTCTTACACAAATTCCACTTTTGAATCTTGTTTACAATTTGATAATTTATTTATTTTTCTTTATTTCATTTCAAATGATTGCACGGGCTTAATTGTGGGACAGGGGAAAAGATGGGTTTGTTTGTTTACGTTAAAGGGCTGCCCCGAAAACGTATATGAAAAGTTAGTAGGCTTGTTGAGAAGTGGGCCGAGGTTGAGAGAAATGTAATATCCTTTGGGAAAACACAGACGGTGATAGCGCGTCCCTTAGGAAAATAAAATATTCACCAACTGAGATTACCTCCGAGATAAAAGCTTCTTAGGTTGTCCGGCCAGATAAGTGACATTAAGTGTAAAACAAACATTTATCATTGTTACACTTTTAAATAAACAGTTCGTTTTATTTTTATATGTGACGGTAACAGAAACATACTGATGTTTCACAAATTGTGAAATGTTATACACGTTACATTTTTTAATTATGAGTAGGTTTTGAAACTTAAACATATCAGAAATCGTTATTTTATTATGTATGTAGTTTGCTATTTTCTGTGGAAAAAACATGACGAGAATTTTTTTTGAAATATTAATATAAATATTATATACAAGATAAACACAGGAGAACCTACGTGATAACTTCCAGTAATAATTAATGCATGTCAAATTAATACGTATTACGAGCTCCACCGCAGATCACTAATTATACCCCAATTACGGTTATAAAACTAGATATAAGCTCACGGTTTAGCTCGAATAAATTTGGTATATACTCTCGGGGAATGTTGGGTTAAAAACATATGTAGTCATGTCAAGTTTTATCTCGTTTATAAATAACGTGGTGTATCGAGTTAGACAAAGATAGGTTGCTAAAATGCAGTTTTACTCTTATGTTTGATGAAAGGATAAAAAGTTAGCGGTAGTTAGAGTAAATTACTTCGAGCCCGAGACGGGTAAAGAGGGTTTACTGACATTTTTCAAATATTCGTGGCTCGAATACGTACACCCACTTGCTTGAATTTGAAATTTAAAACTGCGATAACAATTTATAAAGTTTTTTTTCCCTAGTAATTTCCATTATTATGTTTTACCTAAATTGGTTAAAATTTTCGATAGTTAGAACCTTTAACCATCAAAAATTTTGACAAAAATAAAAATTTGATGAAATTGTCGGAATCGCCAAAAAACCAACTCGGGATTTAAAACAGTCGTAAATGCTAGTTCATGCTTATACAGACGTTGATGAATAAATTTGAAGTCTTTTTTAAGTCTAATATCCCGTATTTAGCCAAAAGTAAAGTCTACAAACGGAAAATAAAACTTTTAACAGAACTTAAGTTTATGTAATTGCGGAAGTTTTTTTGCCCAGAGCTAGTAGTACTTGCTACGTTTTTTAACAAGTTCAGAGGTGACGCAAGCTAAATAACTTAATTGTTTATGAATATAAAAGATTTTTATCTAAATAGAATACCTGCAAATCACAAAGAACGATACATATAAGTGTAACAGAAGTCTCGTTTCTTTCTTTTTCGAGAGACTTGTATTACTTTTAATTAATTGAATTATTTTTAGGGTTGGTTTCACAATGTCGAAGTAAAATATTGGATTACTAATTTAAGAAATCAATTATTTAATTTTTGCAACGCAAATGTCAAAGGAAACCTGAAAAACCAATGTCCTTAGGGTTTGTTTCACAGTGTCCAAGTAAGGGACTGAATTAAACTTTGCTTTGCCATATATATGACGTATGACATTGTTGGCGTTTCACAATCTTAAAAAGCTTTTTAGAAATCAGGAAATAACGTAATGTCCCTGTAACTCGTGCATTTGCTAATTATTATTATTTTAATAAAAATATAATATAATATAATATTTATCTGATGTTTAAAAACAGATTTCTCACACCAAAATAAATCATTCATTTATTACATAGAAAAGTTACATTTTCCTTAAATACAGTCCAAAATAGTTGGTGGGTATACAATTCAAAGATAAAAAAATGCTTTGTAATAAAGTTAAAGCGAAAAAAGAGAAGGATAAAAATACAAGTGGTTGTTGAATATAAAATAGTAATTGCGCGGAAACGACCCGCCTAAGCAAAGTTTGAAGCTAACCCGCGCGAGTTTCATTCAACATGAAATACACTTTTTCCTACCTAATTTTTAGGAACCGATCCTTATTTAAAACCACCCTTTGAAATATTACATGTTGGTTAAATACAATGTAATAAAATTTGATTTGAAAATGAACTACTTCTTTCAAACTAAAATTCCGTAATTATAATTGAAAGTTAGTTTTGTATTGAATTTATTATATATGAGACGTGTTCACGGTATCGGTTCCCGTTTTAGTAGAAGGAGATATAATTAAATCAGCGATTTCACTAATTAGAATTCCACTCAAATCTGTTACGGTTGCAATCCCACGATTCTCTTGGTTTAAATTAAAGGGTGACATTATCTTGATATTTTTGAAATTCGTCCCTACCATTCTTTCACTATTAAAAGTCTTGGTAGCATGATTTTATAGACTAACCTTAAAGGTAAGGCCTTACTTGAGCTTATTTTCATCTTAAGTCAGACTCCAGCTTCATCACTCTTATATTGCATTCCCAGTTACAAGTTGTTTTTGTTCCGATAGAACCTCAAAAACCAAATAATGACGACGAACCTATGGGTGGAGCAATCCTGGTACGACTACAAGCTGCGATGGGAGCCGAAGGAGTACGGTGGGGTGCACATGCTACACGTGCCCTCCGATCACATCTGGAGACCAGATATCGTGCTGTACAACAAGTAAGATCCACACCTTATATCAATAGAGTGTTGGAGCGATGCGTGATCTCATCATACACTTACACAAAATCAAAGAAAATGAAAGAATGTTGCGCTTAGTTGTTGGACAAAATTTAAACTTCTTTTGAAACAGAAATGATTCTTTTTTTCACTGCAATTGGATAGGCGAGAATGATAACCAAGAAACATGTTTATGTAAACTGATAGCATGCATACATCAGACAAAAAAATATATATTTACATTTCAAATGTCTAATCGCTAAACGCAGGTAATATATGGAAGTTATTAAAATATCCACCTTCTAAATAGTACATAAAACTATATAATATTTATATAAAAATCCCTTCACCACAAATATTAAAAACATTAATGTTAAAATAATTTGTAGGAAGGATTACTACCATAATTGAAGGCGATGGACATTGGAAATTTTGATCTGAAATTGTTACGCTAAAGAGTTAATAATAAATAGCAATAAGGCTCAAAAGAGAAGAGTAAATTTGATTACGTAGCAATTTAGAAATTGAAACAGAACTGAAATAGATGTTGCTAAGTGCAGTCTGGGATTTTGTACCTATTTATAGAATTCAGAATTTATTAACTTACGAGTAATGGTGAAGAAGAGGTGGGTTTAAATGCCCAAGGGTGTTGGATGATGACTCAGCGGATACGTTGACATACATCTAGCACATGTTGACAAATTACCGTGAATTGAATTAAGTTTCAAATTATTGTTTTATGTTAAATATTTAGAAAACTAGAATAATTTATTTATAACACATTTTGAATTTGACTTACTATTATTCTAATAAAACTTGGAATATAACCAGCATACTTTATATTTTAACTCTCATTTCGGTTTGTCAATAGAAAAAAGTTCAAATACGAAATTTTGCTGGCAGAGTTCAAGTATTATAAATAAACTCTTAAATCAATTGTACCTACGTACCTGCGTTTTGAAAAATTCATCCAGAATTACGGATGTGTTTTATGAGCCGGAATATCGCATCTGCAACTTTTTACCCCTTTAAATGCGGAATAAAACAGTGCGGGGCAAACCAATGTGGTAAAACTATTTGTTAAAAATAACTACCAATACTGAACGCTGCAGAATATTATATTAACCAAACTCGGGACACAAGTAAACGACCGATGGGAATGCGGAACAGTTAGTTTAAAAATACTGGGAAATCCTCAAACCTCAATCGCTATGTTATTATTTTTCTAATTAACAGAATTTAAAAAATCACATTGGAGATTTAGATTTTGATAAGATTATTTAAGTTTTCTGGATAAGATGTGTAATATTAAAATACTCGCTTCGATTTGTAGGGAAAGAACGACAAATGGCATTTTAAATGTGAAGTAGCTCCTTCTGTGCTTCTCGCAAGTAGCTTAAGTGCGAATCCAAGATCCCCACACAAAGAGCTTCGTCTCATGGGAAAATTGTTTTTAGCGAACCGATACACCCAAAGCTAATACTAATATTTTTACTACTATCATTATGGCGCAAACTCATGCCTCTAAAAACAGCTTACGTTATATACCAAATTATTACACACGCGTTGAATGCGCGTTTAAAGTAAAAAAGATAATTGTTTATAGTTGCAAAATCCTTTTATGTGAATTTAGAGGGATAACTCAATAGGAATTCCGATTCTGAAAACTGGCTTAGACCTGCTTGTTCTTAAATTCTACTTAAATCAACCTACACTCCTATTCGTATGCAATTACTTTTACATAAGATATATTTTTTGGGAATAGAATATTACAGACTCCGTATTATACAATACTGAACTGAAGTTGAATAAAAGTGAGACGAGAAAGTAGTAGTCATATTTGAAAAGAGTATATTTCATGTAGTGTAAGTGCTACCGTATCGTAAAAGGTACATTCATTTTACGATCACATATAAATTTGTATTACGTATTTTAGTGTATTTTGTACTTTCACCAAAAACACGACAAGATCACGCATCGCTCTTTGATTAATAATAAATATTAGTGTTTAATACAAACAATTTAAAGCTGAAGTGTTATTATGTTAAATTTTTACACCACTTACCCGACACACCCAAAATCAGTTTTAATTATCCAAGTCTCACACTAGTAGTTTACAAATCCAATCAATTTGCACAAACGTCGAAGCGCAATAAACAGTTGATAAAACATTTTCAACATTGATAAATTGTTACATAATATTTAAAAAGTCAGAGCGATAAGTATTTTTGAAGAGAACGTCTCCTAAATTGATTTAAGATTGCGTAATTGCATTTTCACGTTAAGGAAACGCCGTCCTTGGCGATCCGCCTTATCCGCATCATAGATAAGGGTTGATTTCTATCGATTCCTTCTTAGATAGGTATACACATACCCCAAAGTAGCTTTAGAGTCACTTATCAAACGAGAATTAAAGGCACAAACGCCCTCCGCTTTCGCCTGAATTTGGGCTTTGGCAAATAGGTCACAATGTCTAGAATCTATATTTATCAACAGATAGACATTCAGAACAAAAACTTTTATTTGTTTTCGCCAACAGCGTCGTCTCTTGTTTGGTTTTGATGAACTCTCGTAAGTAACATTTTGTGTTTGAAATAAAACGGAGCTGAGTAAATAGAGTCGCCGCTTCGCGTCGTCGCGTCTTGTAACGTTGAAGGCCCTTGTCTGTTCGCGCAGCGAAGGTAATTAAGACAACCCCTTCAAAAGTTTGCCCGCGGTTTCGTGGTCTTTAAATTGTCAGAATGTTGTATCCCTAATTGGATTAATTATACTCTACATAAAAATTACAGTCGGGCTACAGATTGCAATGGTGAGAGTGTTTTCTGGAATTCTAATGTAGGTAATGATAATGTGAAAAGTCGAATCATACCTACCGTCCATCCGTGGGCCGTTGAATTCCAATAACTTCCCATTCACTTGGTCCTCCCGCCACCTTGAAGCGTCGGACTTTGATAAATGGCCCGGATAGCAATCGTTACCCATTTCCGATCCACCACTACAAACCTGAGCGCCGCCAGCCGCCTGCCGCCCTTCCACCCTCACTCTTTGTCATTGCCCTCCGCCGCCAACACCTCCGCCGAACGATCACTATCCCCTCCTCGACTATTCCTTTGATCCGAAATAATTGTTCTTAGCTTCTTTAAGTTCTGATTTTTATTTTTTCAACAAATGTTTTGTTGGTTTTGAATTATTCTACTTTTGAGTTTTAAACTAAACTACATACTAAATCTTTTGTTAATAAAACTTAGTTGCATGTTTGTGTCTGTGCCTTATGTTGTGTTGTGATTAAACTTGTCCCTCAAACTAAAGCAGGTGCAAGTGAACGTGTAAATACGAGAAGCGGTGAGGCAACGGCGCGCGACGACCCTCGTCAAAACGACTTAAATTTAGCTAGCGATGCGAAATTGCGATTTCATTTACAATCGACTTTCGAACGGCTGCGATAAAGGTAAATCCAGAATAATGATAGCCTAATCACAATGGGCGTTCTCGGTGTTCAATTTCCTGGCACAGTATTTCATGAAAAGAAACTGGAATAAAAATTCTTAAAGAAAGCGGTTACAAGTATGGAATCGTCCGTCGGTAAACATGGAACTTTCTCTTTCATTATGATCGAAGATTGCGTCGGGATTCTATCAACTAACATTAAAATTTTGCTACTTCGACGTAATTAAAACTACATAAAGTAGAGATTAAAAGGTACAATGATTAGAATGGGGTTATAGGTACACTGAGTACATGACAGAACACACACAGTAATAGTTGCAGCCGCCGAGCGCACGTTCTATCCACCGACGACACCGCGTGCGTAGGGCCCCGGGCCGATGTAAATGTACGTTAACATTGCAGTGCCGACGGCAACTTCGAGGTTACGTTGGCGACCAAGGCGACCATCTACCACCAGGGGCTTGTTGAATGGAAACCGCCTGCCATTTACAAGTCGTCGTGCGAAATAGACGTGGAATATTTTCCGTTCGACGAGCAAACATGTGTTCTTAAGTTCGGTAGCTGGACGTACGACGGATTCAAGGTAATTACGCGGAGGTGATTCGCCGCTCTCGCTGACCGCTCTGTTTGTCCGCAGCGCCGACGGCAACTACGAGGTGACGCTGATGACCAAGGCCACGGTCTACTACAACGGCATGGTGGTGTGGCAGCCGCCTGCCGTCTATAAGTCCTCCTGCTCGATCGACGTCGAGTTCTTTCCTTACGACGTGCAAACCTGTGTGCTTAAGTTAGGCAGCTGGACGTATGATGGCTTTAAGGTGACGCCCCGCTGTACGCTGCTTGGCGCCGCGCGCGCGGGTCGTAGGCGTAGGGCCCGCCGCCACGGCTGATGTCAATGCAATAGCTTGTTGGCTCGAACGTAATTCGTCGTGTAATTATCATTACTTTTCTGTCCATGTGATATGTTTTACTCACTTTTAAGCATTGATTGTACGAAGGTGGTCGCGACGAGAAGCAGAGCGTGAATCTTTGAGAAATGCCCGCTCCGCGTTCTCGGCTCGTCCCTTAGTTCTGACATGTTGCAAGTTTACATTTCTATTGAGATGGTGATGTTTTAAGTATGTGGAGTAGCGGTATGTCGTCGTGCGTGGCCACGAATGCTCCAGATTATCCTCAGCCGGTTCCACTTAGATCGATCGGTCTTCCTCGCTCGACACGGAAAGGTATAAAATTTAAGTGCCAGGTGATATGGGATGCAAACCTTTACTCAATCTTCCCTTCCGATTCGTCCTACTCCACGTTACCGCCGTTCCACCTATTTAAAACGTTCTACAACAGATATGTCGCTTAGTTACGAGATGAATTGATTGAAATGGTAAATAGTTGTGAGGTGTGGTAGTAGAGCGGCACGTGACGTGGGGACGCTCCCGTACTCCAATAGCTGGCTCCGGCGCGCACACACACACACTGACACACCGGCCGCGCCGCGCCGCGCCGTGCTTGCTGCATGCCGCGGTCGATGTGCACTCACTCACCGCATGCCCTCGCTTCTCTCCCACACTTGCATTCCCGATCACACTTGCATTGCGGCCGCAGTCGTGCCTAGCTCCGACACAGCTTTACACGATACCTTACACGCGAACAGATCGAGCACAGCACGATCGTGCATTCTAATTAAATTACATTCACACTGACCGAAGCTCAATACACTATCGAGCATAAACATCATCACGATGCATATTTTATACCTTTCCCTATTAGTGACATCTAGTGTCTAAAGACGCCGACTGTTCATTGCATGTTACCTTTATAAAGCCATTAAAAAAGATATCACTAAAATCTTGAAACAGCATTCATAGCGTCTGCATAGCGCTAAGAAGTCTCAGTTAGATTTTAAGAGTAGAGCCAAAGTTCCGTCGACGAACCTGGAGCCGCAATCCATTTCGGCGACGAAGCTTGTCTTGCATGAAACACTCTCACCTTGCGTCTGCTGCCGACTCTGCAACTGATGTTAATTTACATTGTCAGTTCCAGTAACAAGGAACAGTTTGTTCAGTCGGCAACAGTGAGATGGGACGCAGGCAGCGCAACACACATACGCGACGGAGCCGGCGCTCCTCGCTTCCGACTTCATATTTTGGTTTAGTAGCCGGAACACCTTTTTGTTTGCTCCCTATTAGTCACTTTACCAAGCACCTGGTTTATCTAGGACTAAGCCAAAATAAGAAAACGGAAAAAAATCCTATACTCAACGGTACATTCTCCAACACCTATCGTCATGTCATTGTTCTCTGTTTACGCGTTGGTTACTTCGCATGTGTCGAGATATTGTGTTTTTGAAACTTCCTGTGTTATTGTTGCAGTGTCTTCTTTGAGATTAAATGTTAATAATATAAAATGTTAAATGACGATTTCATATGACTTGTTTAATGTTTTTTTTTGAGACAGGTACATCCCACTTGGCACACTCTGTGGTATGGTGTTAGTGGCAACTTCTTCAAATCGTCACCTTGATGATAGATATGCTCGAGCATTGTGATTAGTTGCATATTTGAAGACAGTCTATGGACACGAGATGCTCTTAATTGCAATGTTAGCAGACACATTGTGTGACAGGGTGCATGTATCAAAACATAAATAAACGATATAAATAAATAGGATAACGTAAATCTTACCTAGAATAGAATACTAAATAAGAACAAGAATAAATAAACATATTTCTTAGAAATCCCTTGAATCTTAAAGCAAAATGTAGGCAAAAGAAGACAAAACAAAGAAGCAAACAAATTTATCAGATTTTCTTACCTTTCTGCAGCTCTTATTTCAGTTTTATTTACTAGGTAAAATAAACAGCACTTTTGCTTTAAGGTTTAATATGGTAAAAACTAATGATAAAATTTAGATTAATCGTAAACCTTAACTAAGTACGAGAATGTATATTTTGTTAATGTCTGTGTTGTTATCAATGTGTCTTTTGTTTTTTTATTCAATGAAACTTTTACAAAAATTCACTCCAATCTCAATATATAGCAAAGGTATCTTTTCTATCAGATACAAAAATAACGATTATAAATTATCCATACATTCAAATGATCTAGTTTAAACTTAGACTCTGTGATAAATTTCTGGAGGATGTAGTGCATTATAATAAAACTGGTATGTTTACTGTGTGCAGGTTGATTTGAGGCATATGGACGAGCAAGCCGGGAGCAACGTGGTATCCGTCGGAGTGGATCTGTCAGAGTTCTATATGTCGGTCGAGTGGGACATATTGGAGGTGCCCGCCGTCAGGTAAATGTGGAAAACTGTGTCAAACAACTGCATCCACTGTAAACGTTCCAATAGCCTTCATAAGGTTGTGTTGTTTATTACGCAACAATAATTTCCATTGCCATCGTGAAATTTCATTTCATTTACTTTGAAAAAACGTTTTATCAATCGGTAGTACGTTTTTAACGACCGACACGATAACTATTATTTCGTCGACATCACAACTTTTTGTCAAAACCTTTTATTGAACGACACGATGCCATTAACGATTGGTTGCAACAAAATAGAATTTTCGCTTTTTGATACATTGAAGCGAGAAACACCAAACATTTAAACACTAAAAATATTTGAGAAATATTTACTGTTTCATACTTTTTAGAGCATTAGTTTCAGACGTAGGGTTTTAGTTTTAAACTTACTTTTTATAATACTATTTTGGAGTAATTATAGTTAAAAACAATTATTGTGTAGATTTAGACAGAAGATACGTTTGATTCACATCTTAGGCGTAATTTTAGAAATTATTTTCAATTATTACACACTATACTGTTAACAAACATTACAACGTTAACCTTTTATATGGTCAAACACGGTATCATCACACGATTTTAATCTACATGTCTCTATATACTCTAGAAGGCGCTATACTCAATTTAAAATAACGCCAAATAACTTATACCTACCCAGTGGACGATCATGTCAATTCCAACGAAACCTGTTTCATCAATTTACGATAAGTACTTTAGAATTTCTGAGGGAACAGATGAACATTCATACATACAGACCGGTCATCATCATAACCCCTTCTTTTTGCTTCGCTGTAGCGTAGTTGTTTAAAAAATATATACAGTTTTATGTTAGACGAACTGAGGAGTTAAGCCGGCAAATCAGTATATGGATTTCTCTAAACAGAATAAAAACATTTCGTTTCAATATTTTTATATAAAGAGCAAAGTGGATTCAACATCTTCGCAGGTATTTTGTCGGTTGTTGGCAGCAGTATAATAGGATCGTGGAGATCAGTAAAAGGCGAAATGAGCCGCTTCATATAGTTTTTACATTAAAGTGAATGTGGGAGACAGTATCGGCTACGAAATATCGTTATCGTTTCGGACAGACAAAAAGGCTTTTAAGCAATCTCTAGTATGCATACAGAATTTATGGAATGTTACAACTATTTCAGAGTAAACAGTTTACACACCAACCATATCTAAGGCATTCCATTAGATACCTACTGAAATATTTTGTAATAACTGCCTTTATCATTTTTCTCAAAATATATACCTTAATTCAGTAAAGTTTGTCGGAAGAGGTTTCACTTATCGATCGAGGAAGCATCCCCTTTCTTCTCTCGTTTATTGTGTCAAATTATTTTGAGGCAATATGACGTCGTTGCTCAGGTAAACAGTAATAGAGTAGTATACGGGCAATCCAGCGATCCCTTGCCTTGTAATCTCGGTTTTCATCCCCAAGAAGGATATTAAAGCTACATCTCTTACCTCGAAAACACGTTACGATTCGCGTCCTCCCCGCCCCGTTAAGGCCGACTCTTAAGTGTCCCATTTCGAACGCTTATCACGAATTCAGCCTTTACTTAACTTACAACGTGCCTTTTAACTAACGAAAAGGATAAGATTTTACGATAGTATCGAAGGCCAATTTTCAATTGCGACTTACTCAGTCTTTTCAAACGTTCGTTTACATAAAAAGTTTAAGGCAGCTCTTACGATATCCCTACTACTTTGCTCAACTTTATCCCGAGAAAAGAAAGTTGAACAAAAATTGTAAAAACATTGGAAGATAAGCTTAGTTGAAGCGTCTTCTTCATCTCAAATAAGAAAATCTACTTTTGTCCGCCTTTAGGCATTGTAACCATTGCTTTGGTTCGGTAGTTATAAAAGGTTTTTAACAACAACAAAAAACAAGCAAGGTTTTACAAGCCAAAAGATTTTAATACTCAGTTTGAATTTTGTCTTGTCATCTCTAATAAACATTTTTGAATTTTTGCCTTACCTAAATCTTTATCTTCTATTTTATCCATTAATTAATAAATAAAAACATATCATTGATAAATAATTGACAATATTATTCCACAGGAACGAGAAGTTCTACACATGTTGCGACGAGCCGTATTTAGACATCACATTCAACATTACAATGCGGCGAAAAACATTATTTTATACTGTTAATATTATCATACCGTGCATGGGTATATCATTCCTGACTGTCCTTACATTCTACCTTCCATCTGATAGCGGAGAAAAGGTGAGTTAAATATTCTAATTTTTTTGTTTAATAGTAACTCGTAATTTTCTTGTCATGTGAAGATATTGACTAAAGTATGAATAAGATTGTTTCATACGATATTGTTCTTTGTAATTTACAAAAACTATATCTCGTTCGACTTTGTCGATAGTATGAAAAAATGGAATATCCTTACTTATTCTGGAAGTGCCCAAAATTATAATACAATTTACGAAACCTTTACTACTCGTACATGATGCCAACGACGACATTGTATGGAAAATACACTTTTATCCTTAGATTAATGATTCTATGACTCTATATTTATGAATCATTAATCTATGACCTATTAATCTATCTAATAAGGCAATGACACTTAATGGCTCAAATTAAGAGGAAACATTAAGATCTCGAAAAGACGCAATAAGTTGTTTGAATTGCAGATGATAATGTCTAAATGTGCTTTGACTTGCACGACGTAATTGACTAACGATGCTATAAACCCTGTATTTGCTAAACTGCTTAAGCGTGCTTTAACTGGCAGTTACGAATCATTAACCGACAGAAAATTTTAAACAATACTTGACAATTATTACTGCTAAACTCAATCTTTCAAATATTCTATCAAGTACCAACACGTTGATTCATTATTGGGATAGTATTTCATGTTTAAAAATATAGAAACACATAGAAACCTCCTCTTTTGTAGTTTGTGTGCAAAACACGAAGTTTGGTAGTGGGAATGTAACCTAGGGATTTGCGAGACCACGCCTACATGAACGACGTCGACAAGAGGATAGAGAAATGAAAATCTAGGATAAATCTACGTCGCTCTTTGCTTCATGCCTAAAATCGTACTTACAAAAACTTATACCATTCACAGTTTTAATATAACTTTTTTTGTAATAGTTCATATAGAAGTCTGCAAAATAATTACAAAACACAAGCGCGTGATTTACTTTGTTGATTAAAAATATAACGTTTAAATACGTATCTTTTATGCTGGTTAAATATTCGAAGCGTTCCAATTACATGCATACAAAACTGAAACTTTTTACGTAATATTCACTTTAACCTGAATTGAGATTTTAAAAATTCAAACAGCTTTTATAAATACGGTTTAAAATTCCACCTTAGCCCACATTCACCAACTAAATGGTCTCGCGAGGCTTTAGCGCAAGCTCACTTTGTGAACTTAAATGGCCAAGTTGGTCATAAACTTTAATGTCACAAATTTTTGCGAGCCTTCAATATAAATTTTACTAACTCCAATAAAAGCACTGAGTTCGACAATAAAGTTATGCTTTTTCCTCATTTTTTGTACAAATGAAAATACGAAATGGAACTGAGTAATTTATAGATTCCGATTCTTTGATTTAGCATGATTAAAAGCGTAATAAGCGTAGTTCTAACTTCGCACTACGAAAATTCGTAGTAAATTTACTACGACAAACAAAAACTGTTTAAAAGAACACATATTGAATGGATTACTTGATTAAATACTCATTGTTTTTAAATCATGTTAAAAGTTAATTCAACAAGTTTTTATTCAATTAAAAATTTAAGATCTTTATAGCAGCTCGTATAAATGAATTTATTTTACATACAATTTGCACAAAATGTTATAGTTTCAACAATTACGTGTAAAATGATATTATATGGAAGTAGGTACTAAAGTTGAATGAGCGGTTACCAAAGAGCAAAGTAATGGAGTAATAAAGCAAGGACTTGTTAAACGCGGTAAAGTATTAATAAAACGCGTCCAACTCAAATGCATTTTGATGAAAATCCTTTTTCATACGAATTAGATTTTACCAGTATTAAATAACCGGATATTTCGTTCTTTCCTATCGACCAATAAACATTGTTTTCTTTTATTACAAAGGTATCGCGTCGGATTATCATGAAACCTAATTGTAACAATTCCAATGCTAAACAAGTATCAGAAACGCTCATACCGACTCATATTCCGTTCTAACATACTTACTTCCACCTTGCGGGTTGCTTTTAACTATTTTATATCTAAACAATTTAATAACATAACTGTTACAATATCTTATTTTGCGCATTGGAATTAGGTTTAGGTATGTACATACATTGAATTAGAATGTTTAAAATGGCGTAGCGACTACCAAACGTTTTTAATAGCGAATTCCTAGGCTGCATTTAACTATGAATGTTAGCCTTGAGAAAACAGTTAGAGTAGGCAACAACACTGGTGAAAATCTTCAGAAGCAATAATGGAGACTATTATACACGATTATATCGCGATACTTTTATAATATTAATATACTAGAATCACGATATTGGTATTCATAGTGTAATACTCCCCAATAGGAACAATACATCGACAACCGAGCGAACGTAAACAAACGGTTAATTATAAATATACTACTCAAAACAAAATAAGGGCCACGAGGTATTTTTTCATTTTGGTGTAAATTATTAAACATTTACATATTGAAAGTAGTAAAATATTGAGTATACAAACTCTTTGATACCTAAACTTTTTAATATTGTAGTATTCATCTAATGCTGGCAACAATTTTAAATAAAATTTGATTTAAAATTATTTTTTAATTTTGATTCCATTTTCTTTGTCGTTTTGCTTTCCTTAGCTTCTTGGTTTATTAGATATTATCAGAGTTCATTGATATCTCGAGTCAGAAACCTCTTTTGCAATATGCCGCAAGCACGCAGGCGTCATATGGACTCGCTGACAGCAACCAGAGCCGTTACAATGATTGAAGAAGGTCATTCGCAGCGATCTGTGGGTTTGCAATTGGGTTTTTTTGAAGAGCTATTCAAAATCTATGGAATCGTTTCCAAGAGACCGGCAGTGTTAGAAGAAGACCTGGTTCGGGCAGAGTTCGCATTACAACAGCTCAAGAGGATCGTTACATTCGATTAAGTGCGCCGAGATCGCACAACGACGGCCCGCAAGCTGCAAAATCGTTTACGGCTCACAACGGGTACTCGTGTCAGTGACCAAACTATTCGTAATCGATTGCATGAAGACCAGCAGGCATCAAGAAGGCGAGTTGTCCGTGTTCCATTAACCAGAAATCATCGTGCAAATCGTTTAAGATTTACCCGTCAACATTTGGACTGGGACATAAACCAATGGGGCATGGTGCTCTTCACAGACGAATGCAAAGTTAAGTTTTTTAACGACGATCGGCGTATTAGAGTATGGAGAAGACGCGGTGAGAGATTTTCAGAAGCCTGCATCCATGAAGTCGATCGTTTTGGTGGCCCAAATGTAATGATTTGGGGCGGGATAAGCTTACACGCCAAAACTGAGCTCGCTATTTTAAATGAGGGTACTGTTACTGCTCAGCGGTATATTGAGGAAGTTGTCAGACCACATTTGATCCCATTTGCCCAGCGAGCGGATCCTGGATTCATCTTGATGCAAGACAATGCTCGTGCACACACGGCTCAAGCGACTCGGTTTGTACTGGAAGCGTCTCAAATTCAAGTCTTGCCGTGGCCGGCGAACAGTCCGGACTTAAATCCAATAGAGCACATGTGGGATCAGTTGAAACGAAGAGTTAGAGACGGTGATCAGGAAATCCACAACTAACAGCAACTCATCAACGCTGTTAAAAGGGTCTGGGAAGAGATTCCAATGGAAAATGTCAGGCATTTGATTGAGAGCATGCACACCAGGCTTCAGGAGTGCGTAGCGAAACGAGGAGGGCATACTCGTTACTAAAAGATGAGCATGGAGTATTTTCTTTTGTTTTCAGTAACTTTACATTGTTTTTATTTTTAACCTTAAATGTGATTTTTTCTTTCAAAAGCAAATAAACTTTTAATCATTAGTATTGGAATAAGTTTATTGGTCTACACGGTAAAAACAACATTAGTTTTCGTTATGGAGACAAAAAAATATAAATTGGTTTTATTATTTTCATGGTACAGACAAAATACCTCGTGGCCCTTATTTTGTTTTGAGTAGTATATGTATAAGCAAATGTGACAGCGTGTTGTCGGGTAAAATTGGTAATCAAAAAGTTTTTTAACAAAACACACACACCCACATGCATATAACAAAACAGTTAATTCATTATGGCACACTAACAGCACAACATAAAATCTTAGAAGTCTACGTTTTATGAAAATGGGTTAGTACATTTTATGTCTGCGAATTACAAGTACGCAGATCTTAGGACGGAGTTAACAACTTAATTTAAGTCAGTAAAAGATTTACAAAAAATATTTTATTTAATGAAATACTTAAAAAGATAATAGTTATAATGATCAAATTGAAAAATTAAATATGAATAGAATAATATAGAAATAAATAAATTGTACAATACTACCAACAAAATACAATTCGGGGTCATAACAGCTAGTATTAAAATAAACAAGTAAAGTAACAACGTTACAATATGTAAATATATTATAGTTGAATCCTTAATGATCTGTTGAGATATGATATGAATAAATAATGGAATTTTGCAATACATTTGTTGCCTACAACATTATCGAATAACATTTTTATAAAACTTTTGAACCACGTTTCCCGTTATATGGAATTATTTTTTCGCGATATTGTTTTTTTCAAGCACCAGCAAGCACGACGCGTTCAATTTAACATTTAGGAAGGGAAAAGGGCTAAATCGTTTTTCAATTTTTTTTTTAATGGTGAATTTACAGGACGTTTAGGACGACACTCTAGTTTAGAAATTCTAGTTTAAATTCCAGTTAGTTCTTAATCACTTGGTCTAGATATCTAAAGGTTTTATTCGTTTTGGTATTTTTGATGATTCTAAAAAAGAAGTTATATTTAGGAATCTATGTAAAACGTTTCTAATGCTTGTTTAGCATCATTAGATCTCATGATAACTCGATGCGAGACCTTTGTAATAAAATAAAACGATTTATTAATCAGTTGAACAAAACATAGAAAAACTAGATAAAAAGTTATTTTTAGGTTATTAGATATGATAAAATCTTATATGTACATATATGAAAAGGATATTCTATTAATTGTTTAACGAAGTAAAACTGTTTTTGAAAATATTAATTGCATCATGTAGCCTGATCACACAAGATCCATTAAAGTAAAAATTAAAACGTTTTATGAACTAATCACATATTTATTTAATGTTTGCAATAAATCGCAATTTAATAAGTGATAGGGTCTTAAGATATTGCGTGAGTAATTTGAAACGACTACTTGTTAGTTTCTTCCCGACAGTTTGTCTGACATTTATCATACAAGTTTGCCTGCAATGTGGTAACGGATCCTAATATGTTTAACTAACTCCAAGTAGTGTAACACAAACTTTACGGTACATTAATACTCCAAAATTACTCCTGGATTAGATTTTTCTGTGTATAGGATGCTGACTAGTTAAAGATTATACATTTAAGTTTAAATACACTAAAAATAAAACTGAATTGCGCTTTGCTGTAAAAAAAAAGTTTATTTATTTATTAAGACCTAGATAAACTTATGTAACAATTCAAATAATAAACTAAAAATTACTCTCACCTGTAATAAATGAAACAACATTACTAGTTTTTAATCTTGTATTTATAAATCACATTTTATATCAATAAGGTTAGCCTATAGACGTTTGAAGTACAAAGGGTATCATGCACGCGTTGCCGACCTCGCAAGAACCTTTTAACAACCTTTTTGAAGAATCCTATGCTGTAGTCACTTGGGAAAATCATGCCAGGGAGTTCATTCCACAGAAAGAGCGTTCGCGGGAGGAAGCTTCTTTAAAAGCAACCAATTTGGGTCTAAGGTGTGAGGATTATTTCCCTGACGATGGTGAGATTTGCTATGGTAAAAAGCCGACGTGGCATCATCTTAAACAATTCTTTAACACTCCCCCTTATTCAAGCGATACAAAGCGAGAAGCAAAGTTTTTTCTCCGACTTAAGGGCTCAATACCGCTTGTGAGCTTGGCAAACCGAGTCAAAGGTCCTGCCCAAAAGTTCTCCATGTGTCAAATCCCAATAGTCTTTGAGAGCACGGGGAATGTTATGGATTGTCGGGGGTTTTCTTAACGGTGAACGAGCTAACAGAAGTCTTGGTGGGCTTGAATTGGACTACGTTTAGCGGTCCCCAATCGGAGACTCGGGTTAGATTGCTCTCGATTTCAGACACAAGTTGTTTGCGGCTTTCCTCAACCACTGAGTGGGGGTTGTTTGCTCGGCCCTCGTATAACGCGTCCCCGGTACTGACATCCGCGTAACAACGAATGTCGACAACAACAACAACAATCAGAACAATGGTTGTGGTCACTAAAATTATTTGTGAAAATAATAGTTTTACACTAACTCAGGGAAAAATTAGGTTTCAATTCTCTACATACATATTTGCTTTGAAAACAACCATTCCATCACTATTATTTGTTGTTTTCTATCTTAAAATATGTACGTATTTATCTATAGCTGTGCGTACATCTTTGTTTAGTGCACGTAGTACAAGCCAGTTGATTAGTTTGGGAATAAAACATTTTGTGTGAATTGTCCCGAGGTAATATTGTTATAATAAATGGAAGAATTATGAACAATTGAAAATTTATAAGCTTAATTAAAAAAATCTTACTGCTATTAAAATAAATATACGTGTTATTTAGGCGTTAAGGAATATTTTCGATATCAAAACTTTCTTCCCTGTTTTCTTTAACTCTTTTTTGTAATATATAATGTTAATTTTATTCACAGGTGACATTGTCTATATCAATCCTGATTAGTCTCCACGTGTTCTTCTTACTGGTGGTGGAGATCATCCCTCCTACTTCCTTAGTGGTGCCGCTGTTGGGGAAATACCTTATATTTGCCATGATACTCGTCTCTATCAGGTTAGCTATTACTTTTTATAATAAAACATTCCCACAGTTTGTGTTTACTAAACCGACTTGTATTTAAATAGAGGAAAGCAACCCCGATATTAGGGCAATTTTATATAAAATTTACATCGATACGAGATTTTTTAAAACAATCCATGTTTTATAATACCAAATTCTTTCAATTCTGATTAAACATCGTTGTGTAAAATTTATTGGAACCAGTTAACTTATTCCGAAAAGAAAAATATTGCGTGCTTAAATGGCTTAATTTATTTCGTATTGTTAAGTAATTTATAACCTTTTTTGTGTATTATTTCACGACCGTTATTTATTGGCATCGTCCCTGATTTAAATCATAGCATACCCGGAATGGTATACATAAAACAAATCATTCTCAATGTGTTTTCATAAAATGCCTGTAAAAACCGACGGCAAAAACAATGTATTTGTATGTAGGTATAAGTATCTATTGTTTTATTTACCATCCATTTCTAGGTTATTTTATTGTTTTCTCTGAAACCGTTGTCGAGTAAGATTCATATCAGCAAAACAAATGTTTACTTGTTTTTAAAAGGACAACACCAAATATTTTCGGCATCAATCAAGATTTATTGACCTCAACATCGCGTGGTGTTTTACGAATAAACATTCAATGGTAGATAGTGACATACATCCATCATTTTGCCTCTATTACAGTTGTCGTGAAATTTGTCGTAGTTACTTGTTTGTAGTTTCCGTGAATATGTAAATCGAGTTTAACCTACTCTATAGTCGCAGTGACACGTGCAATTCTGTAAAATGTAACTAAATTAAACTAAAAATTACTACCTCCGTGTTCGTGGTAAAGCTACTAATAGCTTTGAGTTAGTGCTCGTGAATTTTATTCTCTTCAAATATAAAAGTTAGGACATAGTTGGTAACCTAGTCAATTTATCGTCTGATAGGCAAAGGTAAATTGATCAGTAAAACGGAGATATGGATATATTATTACGGATATAAGTGTCAACTCCATAAACTACTATTTGATTAAACGGACATTAATACCGTTACGATACAAAGTAACGCTATTTACTTTTTTAAGACAAAGAGAAAAGTATTTTCCTGAAGTTGCATTTCAACAGCAAGTACACAAGTTACGATCTTAAGAACAACTTTGAACTTAGAACGTAAAGTTTGTGATGTCCTCGTGCCGTGTTACAAAGTTGTTCTAACTGCTGAGTGGATCAGAGCTGCTTTTGGCTACAAAATACAGATCCTGTACTACTTTCTCCACTCCCTTTACTGCATTTTTAAGATACAACTTTCCAAATTAAGGTTGCAATTCACAATCAGAGAAATGAAGATAGCCTATATCCGTCCCAGGATTTGTGCTGTCAAAAAATTACGTGAAGATCGATCTTTTCTTTAAAATACAGACATTTTCAATTTCAGATTTAGTTATACCTTGAAGATGCAATGATTTACCAAGCCAGCGTGTTGTGAAATTCAGCAAAAAATTAGTTATTCAGGATAGCGTTTAATACAACATAGAAATAAAGGCGAAAAGGAAATACATGTTTATCAAATATAACTGTTGACCCTCAAGTTCAAAGTGGCCATCTGGCCGCAATATCTCGAATGTTAGCTGACTTTTCATCGACTCTTAGATTGTATCTACGTAGAAATGAAATGCGGACGATAATACTGGGCATTGTGCTAGCTATTCAATACGATATTGCGAGCGTTCGGTTTGATTTCAGACAAAAATCAGTTTACCCCAATCTTGGAACAAAGTAGTATTAAGTTTTTGTAATCCAAATACTCTTGTATAATTTTTGGCATTGATTCAAATTCGTAACATAGATTAGAAGCTTAATTGCTAACGAGGCTTTAATTTTATAACTTTAGATTTTTAATTTTGTCTGATATATTTTTTACATTTAGGTAAAAAGCTTTCATAATTGAAAGTTACAAACGTAAACTTTTACATTTTTGTAACTCACAACGAAGATTACCTCCAAGTTTCCGTTTTAATCTAACTAAATCGAGGTGAAATATTTGTTGGCTTACTTATATGGAACTTGAATGTTATTAGTATTGTGTTTATTCCGTATTCATTTCTATCGGCTTTTGTTTGTAAGTTATCTCATGCAGTGGTAATTGCGTTAATTCCCAATTCCCAGGATAGCTCTCTGTAGTGTTGTAAACACGGTACATTCTCGCTCTACCAGACACGAATAATCATCAACTTTTGCTACAACTTCAATTAAGGAAGAAAAAAAATACATTATAAACTACTGAATGTAGGTATGGTTATCAATGTAAAAGACTAATCAGTTTTTTTGGTTAAGTAGATTCACTTTACACCAGTATTTTTCTTTGCTGGTTTATTAGGTCGAATAAATGTAATTCTTTCTTTTTTCCTTTACTCGTATATTTGAATAAGTTACCAGACAATTCTGCATATTAAAAAAGCTGTGCTATAACAATAATAGCAAAATGCTACGTGAAACACCTGTTTTACCTAAATTTTTACTATTATTTTAGTATATGCCTACTGTTAAAAGAAGCAATGCTATTTAACTTATAAATAATAATTAATGGGAAGATACACGTTATTTTAAACTGAAAGTCATACCTTTTAAGTGTAAGCTGTTAATGGCCTTTTAAATGAATACTACATTGCCAAAATTTTTACGAGCTTTATCCATAATGACCGACTGTAAAAGATATTAAAGGCTATGCCCTCCTGTAAATAATTTGACCTGTAAATTTAAATGATTATCCCTTTGACTTTATGAGCGGTTTGACCTTCTCACCCTATTAAAGGCGGGTAAGTATTCACTTTTCCAATAAAGTTTTCTGGTGACTTAGCACCTGAAACCACGAGGCGCTAACGGCCCTTACCAAGTTTAATCTGTAAGCCCTTTTAACTATAAATTAGTTTTGTTAACATAACGTCGTTAAGACTTCATAACCTTGCAAGCTTTGCTAGCCACAGCAAGAGCGATCCTTTAATTTGCATATAAATTACAGCCAGATTGTCTACACAAAATTCTAATTCTACGGTTGAGCCTTATATTCCTATCGGAATTTAATTTTCCTTTTTGCATCTAGCGGAAACCAATTCATCAAGTCAACTGGTTATATCAACTGTGCCATAAATCATGAGTATAATTCAATTTTGTTTTCTTCTCTGTAACAATGCGTAGAATTTACACTCTTTGTTTTAATCAAATAAAAGATTCATTCGGATACAACAATTAAATATTTATGATGTTGAGTTGCAACCGTTACTTTTTATAAAACCGTCACAACGTTTACTGTTTATAACCAGTTTACGTAAGTAATTTAAAACCAATTCTGGACCATTCCGTCGCTTCCGTGACCCATACCTTAATATCTGAACTGTGATTATTATTATTATATCTGGCAGATCTGAATAATGAAATACTAAAAAGAAATATAAGGATTTTAAGAATTATATTATAGTATATTTCTCTATCCAGCGTTACCATATATGTACGCTTGTGACAAATAAAATACTTTGCAAACTGCAAAGTTTTAAGTTATCAGATATTTATCAAGAAACAAGGTTGTCGATATTACAACTTATTAATCAATTCGATTTCCGCCCGCTCTGTAACTTCGTCCAAATAATGTACGAGTATAACGATTTCAAACTTAAATTACAAAATGGAAGTTTAAACTTCAAGGCGGGTAAGGGAAGAAGATATAGTATACCTACATATAGCCTACATATTATAAGATATGATTGTGTTTAAACAATAAGGAAAAATATCAGCAAATCGAGTCATGCCTGACATTGCAAGCGTCCATGTAAGCACCGCCGGTAAGTCTATAAATTCTTACCATGAAGCGGTTTTTGCTATCCCACTATCTAATCGCGTATGTAAGTAAATAGGTATAACCAATTGATCCGTTTCATTACCCACACGCTAACAATTAACTCCACCCAATAAATCCTGATTAATGGTTGTCTTTTCGTCGAGTCACGTGCATGCATCGGAATCATTAACTCTTAGCTCTTTACCATTAAAGATTATGACGAAAAAACATCAAGAACAAAGCCTACTCAAACAAAAAACGGTGCGTGACTCATTGACCTTACTACCACAAGATGAATTGTCATGTTTAGTATGAGTAAGCTACGAGTAGGTCCGTCCTGCGTAAATAAGAGTCTCTTATTACGTTACGTCACTGTATGTGCTGTGAATGAAACTCTCGTTGAAATCGATTCATCCGTTTTAAGAGGGGTTTTTCCCAAGCGAGCCATAGCTAACTTTTGGTAGGCCGTGAGATTCAATTTTGTATAAGCGAACGAAAGTGAATGGAATTGTTGATAGGGAAAATAGGTACCAAAAATGATTATTATGCTTGCATTCTTCTGGCAATAAATAATAAAGTTGGAATATATTTTTCTACCAGATACAGTTCTTTTCATTACTGTTGTCAAAACATGTTGTCCAAGTAAGAATAATTCGTAACGAATGAAATAGATAAGTTGGGTTCACTGAAATATCTTGTAAGACTAGTTATTTATTTATTTTCAGAGAAGTCCTTCTCGTTCGGAAACTTTGAGAGTAAAACAAGCAATCGCTTACAATCTGTTTACTTTCTATCAAGACAAACAGTCATTATTGAAAGTTGTTTCGATTAAAGCAGAAGTTGTCGGCTAGTTTGTCACTTTGTTACTCATCTTACAACAATCAGTAAACACAATTTCCATTGTTTCCTTAACCAATAAAATTAAAATATGTATTGACTAAAGAGTTATCTATAAACCGTTAACAATAATAATGTTCATTAAATACCTACTTGTTTTTGGAATTCAAATACCTAGTTTCTCACTTTGAATCTTTCTAAAAGATGAAGTTCAAAGCTTTATTTTGAAAATAGGTTTTCCTATAAGTTTTAGGTAATATTCTATCATGAGAACTTATAACTTATATAAGTCCGGGAATAGGATAGTATTTATAGTAATGTCTCAAAGATAAAAAAACTAAAACAAACAAAAAGTACTCTGCAAAAGTGCACATTGATTGAAAGTTATATTTCCGGTTTGCTCTTAGAACTGTACATTTGTTTCTGTAGAACCGTTTCAATCAAACAAACCCATTTTTTGATTGAAAAGCAAATTTCCGGGTTAAGTCAAAGGATGCTGTTCCATTTCCAACAAAAATAACTTTTGTTGAAGGTTTTTGTTTGCTTTTTAGTAGACTTAGTAATGGAGGCGGGGCGGAACTTTGTGTTATTTAAAAGACGCATTGTTTCGCCTTCAGGTCTTGGTTCTAGAGTTCTAGCCCAGAATTATAGCTTGGATTCAAAGACAAGAGTTCTTCACTTTCACATATAGGTAGGCAAGCATATGGCCAAGGTCATTAAAATAATAACAAAACACTCTTCTATATGATATATGTTATCTACTACAAAGATAAAAAGAGTGTTTTGTTATTATTTTAATAGCCTTGGTCATATGCTTGCCTACCTATATGTGAAAGTGAAGAACTCTTGTCTTTGAATCCAAGCTATAATTCTGGGCAAACACATTCATTTGGAGGGAGAGAGTTCTAATCCTAAAATCCTAAGCAGTGCAAACGATACAACTTGTCCCAAAACACTTGATGCGAATTGGTGGTATGTTAACCATATAAGGATAAAATCAAGGCTGCGTTTACATCTTTAAAGATATAACTTGTTATGATATGACATGATATAACTTGTTTCATATTATATTAAAATATAGGTACTTAAAGTACTAGTTGAAAATTACTATTATGAACTACTAAACTATTTTTAAAATTTTACGATTTTTAAATTTCTTAGATACCTATAAAGCCATGAAGATGTAAGAATGCAAGAACAATCTATAGAAGAATCTAATCTAATAGAATGCTAGCATTCTATCAGATTGTTCTCAGAAATATTACAAAAATGTTATTGTTTCTCTTTGTTTCAGTATATGCGTAACGGTGGTAGTCTTAAACGTGCACTTCCGATCACCACAAACTCACAGGATGGCTCCATGGGTCAAACGGGTCTTCATACACATCCTGCCAAGGCTTCTGTTCATGAAAAGGCCGCAGTACAAATTCGACACCACAAGGTAACCTATTAGTACTTAATTGAGATATGTAAAAAAAACAGCCAGGAACAAGTACATAGAAGCTGCATTATATTTTTTTAATAATGAACAGACGTTAACTATGCATAGAGTAAATTTAGAGCTGAACGACGAGGCAAGACCAGAATCCTGCTGTAAAGAAGTTATCCCGACTCACGAAATATGTTGTTAAATTGCATTACAAAGTTTTGCTGAGCAATGTTTCGATTTCACGAAAGTGACTTTCACTACTTCGAAACAGAGACTGAGTAAAGACAGTGGCAAATATCTTCGAGGAACTCATTTTCGTAATTTACATTTATCTGTGAGTCGGTTTTGAAACAGATGTTGAGAACGCACTTATATTACGCCTCATCGAACCCTTTTATTCGCAGAATGAATTAATCCCTAAATCCATGCTGTTCCTTTTATATTAGAAGAAACAAAAGTCCAATATACCTACATACGTCATTACTTTTGAAATTGTTTGTGCCATACACAGTTGGGTAAGTTAAAAGTAAGTTTTGGCCCGTAAATCTCATGACAAACAACCTTCGTAGTTTGAATAAGTAAAGTATGAACGTAGGCACGAGACCTCTTGTCCCTTTTGGGATGCCCGAAGCTATTAGTGTTAACCCTAGCTCCATAAACTAAATAATATGATTTATGCTTAAATCGTGATCTGATTTTGAATTTCAAAGCTTTGTTAACGACAACATAGCTGATAACTTCGTCACAAAAAACGGCATGCCGAAAAAAATATTCCTAATAAATGTATAAATCATTACACCTTACAAATTATAAATATGTTTAATTTCATTTTCTTAGAAAGGGACCCTAAAAATAAAAAAATGTATTTATAAATTTGCTAATTTTATTTTTCTATTTATTTATATGAGCCAAAATAAAGTTAGGAAAGTGTCCTATTTAAAATCCCAACTCAACATCTCTCAATCTTCAATCATATTTTACTAAGATCGATTCAAATGTTTTAATCAATATCATACCCAATCTTTATCAATTTACTTCGGAAAACAGCAAGACGATGATCGTTAGCGACACAATTTTAAATACAGCTAGGTTAAAAGTTACCTGACAGTAAAAAGTAGTTCACTTGATTTATGTTTCTAATGGTTTTATTTTGGTTGGTAAATTATCTGTACTCATATAAGTACTCTGTACTCATGTAAGTACTCATATCTGGTTAGAAAAGTATTTTTGATGTTAAATGCTTGTAAATTGCATTCGAAGGTTTAAACCGCACGAAAAAGCTACAGTTAGAGAGCTACAAGAGAGCTACCAGTACCTACTTACTATCGAGAAGATAAAATGCTTTAGGGATCTAAAGATTAGGGGCATTGATCAGGTACTATAATATATAATATAATATATACCTGCTTCAACTATCTAATTTCTTAAGAGAAACCCATGCAAGAGCTTATTAATTATATAAAAATGAAGCAAAACTACTAAAAAGCTTAAATTTTATATATATAACTCACAAAGCAGTTTAAATTGTAAACAACCACTCTAATATCTACCATCTCTACGTTGGTGTAGGGTTTATCGTAGTACAACTGGAGCAGGATCTTAATATTCGAAGCGTGTAATCCGATGATATGTGAAAGGAAACGGCGGGCATTGTAATGGTAATTTACTTATCGAATGAAGCTCTATTAGGGAGGCGTGTGATGTAATAACCACCCACGCGCTGCGGTCTGGACACATTACGATCCCGTGCTTTACTTTACGTGATATGTTTCGCGGAAATCAATTATACCAGAATACCAATGGACCTCCAAACATTTCGGGCATCAACTTGTCAATGATAAGGTTTTACTCAATCTGTCTATTTAAAAACACATTGTCTTTTTTCATTAAAATCAGGAAATTTTTAATTTTAAAATAACAAAATTACGAATCACAGCTTTTTATCTCTGATATAAAAGAGTGACATATTAATTACATCCCACCCACAGAACTCTTTACCTACCGCAAAAAGCAGATCAGCTTCAATCAACGTTTAATAAAGTTGTTTTTACTGCGTACCTTTGACCCTCAATAAGAGTGCAGAAAACATTTTTTTGTTGTTAATTATTATTGTTCATTCGAGTAGGTCTCGGTACACTGCGTGCGGGGTGGTGGTGCGGTGCGGCGGAACCGCGAGGCCGCTGTACCCATACAGACTGGCAGCAGCTGATGATGACTGCTGCGCGCCGGGGGCCTGGCCGCCGCCCGCCTCGAGACCTCTGCCCCGGACACGCACCTCCAGCAAGGATGACTTAACACACACCACCTATCTCAATTCAGGGTAAGTACGATACGTTACGTTAGATATAAAAACAAAAAAGTCGTCTTTGAATGCGATAAATCGAAAACACAAGTAATCTAAAACAATTAATCGAAACACAATACCTACGCTAGTTTTCTGTCACGAAACGACTTGATGACATCGCTCATAACTTCTATCGCGTGTACGAGCGCGTATTTACCTAATTTACATTTGTCTTACCGAGAATAAAAACAAAATAATCGCCCCCTAAAAGGACTAATTGAAAATTATCACTTTTTATTTAATTGTACATTTATAATCCTGCTGTACATTTTCGATCATATCAGATCGTATCAGATATAATACAAAGTTGGAGCCAACTTTTAACCCCATTTAGGTTTGAATTTTAAAAATTCCGTTCATAAAACCTATATATACCCAAAATTTCAACTCAGTCCGACCAGTGGGTTGAACTGTGCGTTGATATACCAGTTAATCAGTCACGCTATCCTTTTGTATGTATAATAAGAATATATAGAATAAAAGGCGTCCCACACATTACTATTTATTAAAGTGTAGGTAACATAACCATTTACCTTTAAAGAATGGGTGAGAGCAATCGCTTTGGGGGCAGTTGTATGGTGCATGGCTCTAGCGAAGCAGCAGTGGGCCCACCAGAGCAATTGGAGGATGAAGCCCTCAGTCCAGTGCCGGACCCTCCACCAGGGTTCAGCCATTCGGCATGTCCACCAGAAGTACACCGGACTTGTTTCTGTGTGCGATTTATTGCGGAGCACACTAGGATGCTCGAAGAATCCACTAAGGTTAGCCTCTATAGATTACCTGCCATTAATTGTATCTAAACATTAAATAATTTAGGGGTAGTTTCCCATAAAAAGTACCTCAAATTTGAAGATGTATGTATTTACTTTTTTGTCAGCGCATAGCGAAACTGTCCGTCAGAGGAGGATATTAGAATCTTGATTCATGAAGCGAACAAAGAATAACTGATAATGTTTCTAGACAATGTTTCATGGAAAAAATACTGGTACTAACGAGTACCTACTGTTTCAGGTAAAAGAAGATTGGAAGTATGTAGCGATGGTTTTGGATAGGTTGTTCCTTTGGATATTCACCCTGGCGGTGCTAGTAGGCACGGCCGGGATCATACTGCAGGCACCGACCCTGTACGACGACCGGGTGCCTATAGATAAGCACTTCAACCAGATCGCAACGTCAACATTGGTGCGCTGCCCGCCGCCAGTATAAACTGAATCACTACACAACGGTGACTCTTACAACTTGCTGAGAAAAATTGAGATAGGTTACTTTTTAACAATGATTAACTGTTTATACTACCGTGAGTAGGTACTACAAGTATATTTACTTATAACTAGGGAGACTCCGTTGCCTTAAGGCTAACCCCTCAGCTTGAATGCAAGGTCACGGAGGTCACAGGTTCGATTCTAACCTCGGACCTTTAAACACGTCAGTCTTTAAAGCTCATATGACTCCTGGGCTTTACATAGAGTTTGACTCACGTTTGATAGGTAAATACCTACTTATGTATGACGATAGGTAGGTATCAACCTTTCTTCCTTAACTTGTTATAGGTAAATGCCATAGATTATATAGATTATGGGTATTTACATATACGTTTCTAATCATCGAAACTGTCAAGTATCTAAACAGAAACATGGGATGCGTCTAGTATAGTACCTAATATAACTGTGTGGGTACTCTCCTAAGTAGTATCTAAGGCTATCTTCTGAGAGAATTTAGACTTTTCCGGAGTTTACTTTGGAGTCGGAAATTTAAATGCAATTCTTAAACATCATTTGCATTTGGAGGGCAACGTAAATTTTTGCCGAATCAGAACATCGCTTAGCACTTTAAACACCGAACCCAAATAAAGGGCAAGTCTAATGAAAGTAAGAATTTAGACCTCACACCAAGTTGAGACGATAATCACCGTTGTTTTCAACACCCAATACACACCCGTCCTGCACGTCACGTGTTCTATTCCACGACACGAATAAATCTCCTATCTTTAAGCTTTACCTACTTCTAATTATACCTACCCTTTAATCTTATCCTAAGCGCATTCTATCATAAAGCTTTGACACCATTTCATTCATTCGAACATTTAATAAGTTAAATAAGCAATAATTTAATTTAAAATTAATTATGAAATACAATGCGTTGCGTTATTAAATTGTCATGTAACTTTCCATGTCTTAATCATATAATGTTCCTACTCATACTTTTCACTTTTTATCAATGAAAAGAGACAATAAAATGTTATTAACAAAGCTGTTATTTTGCATTGTGATTAAATAGTTATTTTGCCGTATTAATCTTCTGTTTTATTATATTTAAGGGCAAAGCTGTTCTTAAAAATATATTTACTAAAAAGCAATACGCTATCTTCGTTCTACTGTTAATGTAGAATTTTAGCTGTAAGTTAAAACGAAACACCACCAAAATTGTATTGTCTGTGTTCAGTCGACGTCATTAATCTAAAAATTTTAGAACTTAGTTGTAGGTTTACTTAGAATCCATACCATCACAATAAACTAAGTCAATGTCACCACTTTCAAGTCGCACCTTGCTTATTCTGCTAGAAACTTAGTTATCTACATAAGATTTATCGCCATTTCTTAACTCATGAATGTTAGCACTTTGTAGTCATCAAATTCACTATAAGTCACTGAATATTTACATGTGTCAAATATCTACAAGTAAACTATAAGTGTAGATCTTCAACTTCTCTTAATCAATTAAACTATTTATCATTTGTCGTAGAATAGAACATGTATGTTCATTACTATTTGTAAGAGAATCGATTTTATTATTTCTAAGATAGGCAAACATCAATAAGAAAACATTGTGGCCAATCTATAGGGTAATTTACTGTCGTTAGTGAAATAACAAAATTATTAAGTATTACAATATGTATTTTGCAGATGACACAGGTTATTCCAATACCTGTATAAAAACTTAAATAAAACATAAATTATTCCTTGTTATTTCTAACGAATATCACATTTGTATTATTCTTATGAATAAATTAAGTATCTACATAGGTAAAATATATATTATTTACGTGTGATTGCTCAATCTTATCCAGTATTATTATATGGATTTAATTTGTATTATCATCATTATTTAGCAATAACTAACGATTTATTAGACAAAAGTTAAACGAACTATGTTGTGTTGTACTTACAAACTCTAATTAAAATTGCTTAGGTGTCGTGAATATATATTAATACCTACATAATGATTTCTAAAACAGGAACCAAAAATAAATATAGACAAGGAATTGAAATAAAAATACCTAACCACTGGATATATAAAACAAAATTTAAACATTTGTACAAAGGTAAAATATCGAATAAAAATTGTTAAATTAAACGCTTTTCGTGTTAAATATTTTAACAAAATATTATAAGAGGTACCTTGTACTTACTCAACTAAACTTAAAAGATTTATTTGCATTTTTGTGTATTTAAATCCGACGTACACGGCTACAAGCTACAAGGCGTTCTAATCTGAGAGGGAGTTAGACAGTGTTAAGTATACGCGTATTGCGTACGTTTATGAAACGAATTGGTTTTGCTTGGTTGAGTGAGTACCATGATACCTACATAGTAAAGTACCTATGGAAAACCAAAAGCCAAGTTAAACATCTTAATCGTTCCGTTCCTTTAATGACGTCACAACGAATATGTAATCTTTTTGAAGTATACATTTTGAACTGTAGGGACTTGAAAATTATGTTTATTGATTTTTGGAACGATTTTTATGTTTAAGTGTTAATATTAAGTCAGCGTTGTAAAATGTAGTATTTATAGGGAACACTAAAAGTCAAAATGTCCCAGCAAACTGAAAAATATTTTAGACGATAAGAATACAGCACGTTGACTGCTCGAGGTAGGGTAGCGCAGCTCAATTGGTAGATAAATAAGTTTGTAAGTACTTATTAATATTGTTAATAAAATCGTTATAACATAGAAACATTGGTTTATCTTTTCTTCCTCTTTTCACACAATTTTTCCGTTTTGACTGAGCTTTAAGAGTAGAGCTTTTTGATTTTACCTAAATTTAAACAAACTTGGATTACTAAAAGCGTTTTTAGAATTTTTATAATCCTTAGAAGCTACTTCTCCCAAGAGCATGTCATCGAATTCATTCTCAGCCAGAATGTTTGCTGCTTCTCGCACAGCTGCCTTTCGTTCTGCTTCCGTTTTTGGCATAAACTCTGCTTCTGAAGATGAATACTTATCCTCGAAAACTTTAGACTTGGTTGTTGGATATGTCGTCGTAGTATCTCTTTTTTCACTAGTAGGTTTACGAGTAGTACCAGCAGTCGTTAAAGTTAAAGTCGTTGAAGTTTGTGGCTTAGTTGAGATAGCCACTGTGGAAGCAGCATTCGTTATTGTTAAGTCTGGAGCTTTCGATGAAGAGGAATCAGCAATAATAAACACTTCTTTTGCAAAACTTTGATATGAGGTTGGGAAAGAGGCAGTGGTATTTTTTTCATGAGCCTCTTTAATATTGTCTAAATGAAGAACTTCTAGTGATTTTATAAAAACAGGTTTAACCTCTTTAGACATAGAGTTCGTTTCATTTTGTCCCACATCACGCAATAATTTTATTGCTCTATAAATCACTTCTATTGTCGGCTTTCTGAGTTCTTCTTCAATGTATTCAAACTTTCTTCTTGTTTCAAAAGAGAATTTTTCTATTTCTGTTATAATGACTATACACACTTGCTCTAATCGAATTTTAATAACGTCAATTTTATCGTGATCGTGACAATTTCCAAGCATTTTACACAAGGTATCGTCGGCTTCTTTACTAAGTGCATCCATGTGTATAACTTTTGTCGTTGTGATAATTACATCGGTGTTTTCATTCGGCACTTCGAGAGGCGGTTCTGGTTTTACTTCGTTAAAGGACACGCTGCATGGATTTGGCGAAACTTCAAACGATAATGCTATCTTAATAGAAGCTAATGCACAGTTGATTTTTTGACTTACATCATCTATTGCGTAGCTAACCATCGAATTGAAGTTTTCCACTGGAGATGACGGTTCATCGAATTCTTCAAAAAATGAACAAGATACCTACAAAAGAAACCACTTAGAATTAATAAAACACATTAACACTATTCTCATAAAGACATTTAAAGTCGTTCATTTTACCTGATGCAGGAGAAAAGGCGTTATATATAACACGATTATAGTCTTCATAATAAAAGAATACCCAAAAACTATAACACGTGCGGTTCACATACGTTTAAAGTCCAGTCTATAGAGGAGTACGATTTCTCTTTGTCCACATTAGACACGGCTACTAACTTGAAACACTTGTACCAATATTTAAAATAACATTAATGAAATAAACATATCACGTCGTTTATATTCAATAAGACATTAGTAAACTAATAAACGTCATTGCTTTTGATTGAATCAATAAAACAATTGTCTAATAATTTACAAGAAATTATATTTATTTTTTCCAACTTTACAATATCGTAATAAGGATTTGTTATCACAAAATTTAATCTTACAATTAATATAAAATCCTATTCGGGACAATTAATCACTTAAACACTATCCAAATTTTTATGTATAAAGGTTTACAAAATAAATTACATTTACTCTTAAAAATTTATAGATTCAACCCCAATACGATTTTTTTACCATATAAATAATACTTCATACTAAAAATTTTACATAGAAAAAGTCAAAGTATCAGATAATAAATCAAAAGTATATTTAGATATGTTAATTTCATCAAAATATGCATTTTATTAATATGTATAGATACAAAGATCAGTTACATGACATCATAAAAAGCGTTATAAACAACCATGAATCGCAAAGAGCTCCCAGCGCTTTAAGTTTTATTAACATAGTATTTATTGAACAAAGATGTCTTTCAACAAAGTAAAGGATGGGGCTAGGATGACTATTTTAGTTACTTGAACAATATGACCTCGAGAGGTCTACATCTTACATTTTGTCCGAAACTGTATCAAAAAGACTAAAGAACTGTCCCATCTTTGGAATAGTCTAATAAAACACTATTCGTTAAAATCAAGAATAAATGGATACTGTCAAAAGTTCTAATAAACTTGTATTCTTCGTATTAAACAATAATAAAATTGGAACATCAAAAATCAAAATATCTTGAAAATTTTATAGAAATGTGTGCATCGTACGGAACCCCTTGAGCGCTATTAAACGACATAAAATATTGACATATATCAAAGATACGTTAAAATTTGTTTTGGCTTCCTTATAAAACGAACCATAACGGACTTAAGGCGCTAAATTTAAGATTATACCATTTTTAAACAGACAATTTGAAGGTTTCTTCATTTTGCTACAATTTGGCACTTATTGAGCAAATTTAATAGTAAAACCATAATTTGATTCGTCTCATATAGCCTTAGAATAATATTGCTCTCTTTTTGATATAAAAAAAATATTAAGAAGTTGAAAAAAAAGAATTAAACTTCATTCTTAAAGCCACAATGAATTTAAAAATAAATTATATCCTAATAATTATAAAATAAAATAGCAGCATCGAAATGGAATGTTACTAAAGAAACAATTACACCAGACTTTACCATAAACTATGTGATTATATGAATAATGAATATGAATAAACGGTAAACAATTACTTGGCATGAATCAACCTTATCGTTATAATTAAAGGATGAGATTATATTCAAAATATATTTCATCATTTATATAATCGAGAAAATGCTTAGTATTTAGTGCAATGTACAATATATTTTTTACATAAAATGATTATAAAGCACGAAAAATAACATGCAAAATAATAAATTGAATGGAGCTACCAATAGAAAAAAGATTTTTTTGTAATTCTAACAGTATACTTCAATTTAATTACAACTCAAACACAGTCGAACTCGGACAACAGCCTATTGAAATGATAATTTATTTAACTATGAATTAAAATGCTCTTTCATAGAAAATGAGTTAAATAAATATTTAATTGGCGTGTTTAATAAAATTATTTTACAAATATACTATGTTATTGAGTTCAAAAATTGCAGAATATATTAGTTGTTTGTTTGATATGATTATAGTTTTGAACAACCGTTTGTACAATTAACTTTATTTAACCTTAAACTTTACTTCCTCACCTGCTGCCAGCGATTTTTATTTACGTAAATCACTCTTTGTTTTATAAAATATCAAGTTTTAATATTTGCCCATCTCCCGTTTGACTTTCGACATAGCATAACTAAAATAAAATATTTATACGATAAAATATATTGTATATCAAAGAAACATTCCGTACAAGAGATCACTTATAACTAAAAGATATATTAAACAGACATTCACACACCACATAGCTAGATGATTTAATGACATCTGGAGCATTTTGAGAAAATAGAGCAGCGAGAAAAGGTTTAGATTTGGCTTAACTTCATATTAGAATTATTTTTTATGTTATCTTTAAACAGTATTGCGACTAATCGACATAATTTGTAAACAGTCCGCAATCTCAATGATCAAAACTGACAATTTGAAACACTTATATCTGTGACGTTACGTATATCTGTGACGTTTTTTGAGTAGTCAAAAAAAAAAATTTGATTGCGTACCAAAAAACCCCTTTAAGGTCATTTTAACTGCTTCACCAAGGTACTTTGTCTAATTGAGATCATTAAGTTTCAAGTTTTTACGAATCAAAAACCCACTCTTTTGTTTTATAAAAAATTTGAACAGCTGTTGATTTCATAATTTTAATGGATTAAAATCTGATTCCGATTCTAGGTCAACTGTTTTTTATCATAAGGTTCGACATAATTATCAAAATTATAATAAAATAACTTTAACATAAACAATAAATATTTTCGATGCCTATCTCGTAAAATGTCCGATCTATGAACCAATAGGATGAGACCGATGAGCGAATACTTCCCTTTCATTCAAACAAAACATTCATTCACCCAAAATGTTCATCGAACAGTCTCACCCATTCACTGTGTCATGGTGATAGTTCCTCCCCCTTTTCTTCGATAGCTGCTGGTTCTGATGCCCCCTCTTCCCTTTTAGGAGGGACAGGAGCAATATCTTCATCTGATTGTGGAGGTATCAAAGCTACCGTTAGTTTCGGTAGAGGTGGTATAGGGGGCGTGGCGGTATGTTCCCTTGGGGCGGGGATAGGAGTAGTATTACTGTTGTTTGCAGCGTTTGATACTGGGAAGCCGTTAGCCATACGTTGGTAGTGAGCTTTCCATTTGTTCGCCGGTGGAGTGTAGTTGAGATGGTCGTACTCCATTTCTGAAAGCAATTATTGATATTAAAAGAAGTAAAGGGATGTTTATGTTTACAAATGAGCTAGATATCTACACAAAAAGTATACACATCGCACATAGAAAACGTAGGTACTTACCGAAGCCCTCCTTATGTTTGATCTCATCGTAGACATGGTCCAACTTGTCATCATCTATTGAATGGTACAGGTTAGGGTTTGTTGCGTCTGCATTTTTATTTTTAAGAGACGACAAAGGATCACATGCTAGAAAATATAATTAAAATCAATATAATTAATCAAATTAAATCTAAGGGAAAATATCTGGGCTTTTCGAAATACCGCAGCTGAATAGTACGTCCTATTGCCGGCTTAGACACGTGAAGTCCCGGGTTCGAGTCCAAAAAACCCCATAAAAAGTGAGCAACAAAGATTTTTGTCTAAATTTAAATAATAATAATTTTAATTTAATAATAATAAGGTTCTCACTATCATTAGATCCAGAGGCTCTCATCCTTAGTTTCTCCATGGTAGTATTGCTGATTTTACTTGTAGAGCTCAAATTGTTGAGGATTTGATTGGTGTCGTTCAATAAAGTCGTGGAGTCATCACTGCGCGCCGAACTTTGGTATGAGTACACTGGATTGTCGAAGTGTTGTTGCTCTGTAAGTAAATAAACTCATTAACTCTATTATACTACTACCTCGGGAACCAGCACTGACAACAAGGTTAACCTCTCAAAACTTATTATCTCAAGAATATACATTTAAAATAGTTAAAGTTAAGTATATGTAATGAATCAAAATTAAAAGTTGACGATTCTATCTTCATACCAAATCTCTTTTTTCTCCTAGGAAGTGAACAATTCTCATCTCCCGCCTGTTAAGTACTATACCTACTTCAAAAGAACACCTACCCGGCTGAGAGTTAGGGTCGGCTGTGTAGTGTACGTGGGCGATCTTTCTCTTAAGGTTCTTGACCCGTTTACGATAGTACAGCAAAACTAAGACGATGGCAGCCATGCACAACAAAACCAATATAACGACCACCGCTGTCAATCCGGAGTTAGATGATCCTGCTGAAGATAAAATAAACACTATTTTTTTTTTTTTTATTAAAATAATAACAAGTGATGAGAACCCATCAAGATACGCTTTACTTTTGTTATCAAAATTAATCGAACAGATTCATTTACAAGAGTCGAATAAAGAACGTCCTTCATGTTTGAAATGTGCACATCAAAACTTCACCCTTGAACCAATTTTGAGGATTTGGCGTCGACATAAATTATTTGGTAGATGTCGCTAAGGCTTGCCTCCCACGTTGCGTGATACCGCACCGTGGATAGAGCTATAAGCTATGGAAGTAGTAAGTCACCCGCTCGGTCGATGACGTAGGCGTCCTTTGCGGGCACGTCGCAGCGCTCGCCCACGTAGCCGCGGCGGCACACGCAGCCGCGCACCGGCTCGCACTCCCAGTGGCCTTCGCCCGGGCAGCTGCACGTCTGCATGCAGTGGTCGCCGTAGTTGCCCTCCGGACAGACTGAAACATAAACATTTGTTAATGTAACAGCAGTCAAATGTACTCTCGATTAGTAAGGAGATTCGACTAAAAATGTAAAGTTAATATTTATTTCTAAAATGTACAGTAATGTTGTAGGTGTCAGTACTCACAGTCGGTGCAGTACTTTCCGATGAGGCCGGGCCCGCAGCGGCAGTAGCCGTCGTGGGCGCGGCAGGCGGCGCCGTGTGCACAGCGACAGGGCTGCGAGCACAGTAATGTTGTAGGTGTCAGTACTCACAGTCGGTGCAGTACTTTCCGATGAGGCCGGGCCCGCAGCGGCAGTAGCCGTCGTGGGCGCGGCAGGCGGCGCCGTGTGCACAGCGACAGGGCTGCGAGCACAGTAATGTTGTAGGTGTCAGTACTCACAGTCGGTGCAGTACTTTCCGATGAGGCCGGGCCCGCAGCGGCAGTAGCCGTCGTGGGCGCGGCAGGCGGCGCCGTGTGCACAGCGACAGGGCTGCGAGCACAGTAATGTTGTAGGTGTCAGTACTCACAGTCGGTGCAGTACTTTCCGATGAGGCCGGGCCCGCAGCGGCAGTAGCCGTCGTGGGCGCGGCAGGCGGCGCCGTGTGCACAGCGACAGGGCTGCGAGCACAGTAATGTTGTAGGTGTCAGTACTCACAGTCGGTGCAGTACTTTCCGATGAGGCCGGGCCCGCAGCGGCAGTAGCCGTCGTGGGCGCGGCAGGCGGCGCCGTGTGCACAGCGACAGGGCTGCGAGCACAGTAATGTTGTAGGTGTCAGTACTCACAGTCGGTGCAGTACTTTCCGATGAGGCCGGGCCCGCAGCGGCAGTAGCCGTCGTGGGCGCGGCAGGCGGCGCCGTGTGCACAGCGACAGGGCTGCGAGCACAGTAATGTTGTAGGTGTCAGTACTCACAGTCGGTGCAGTACTTTCCGATGAGGCCGGGCCCGCAGCGGCAGTAGCCGTCGTGGGCGCGGCAGGCGGCGCCTTGTGCACAGCGACAGGGCTGCGAGCACAGTAATGTTGTAGGTGTCAGTACTCACAGTCGGTGCAGTACTTTCCGATGAGGCCGGGCCCGCAGCGGCAGTAGCCGTCGTGGGCGCGGCAGGCGGCGCCGTGTGCACAGCGACAGGGCTGCGAGCACAGTAATGTTGTAGGTGTCAGTACTCACAGTCGGTGCAGTACTTTCCGATGAGGCCGGGCCCGCAGCGGCAGTAGCCGTCGTGGGCGCGGCAGGCGGCGCCGTGTGCACAGCGACAGGGCTGCGAGCACAGTAATGTTGTAGGTGTCAGTACTCACAGTCGGTGCAGTACTTTCCGATGAGGCCGGGCCCGCAGCGGCAGTAGCCGTCGTGGGCGCGGCAGGCGGCGCCGTGTGCACAGCGACAGGGCTGCGAGCACAGTAATGTTGTAGGTGTCAGTACTCACAGTCGGTGCAGTACTTTCCGATGAGGCCGGGCCCGCAGCGGCAGTAGCCGTCGTGGGCGCGGCAGGCGGCGCCGTGTGCACAGCGACAGGGCTGCGAGCACAGTAATGTTGTAGGTGTCAGTACTCACAGTCGGTGCAGTACTTTCCGATGAGGCCGGGCCCGCAGCGGCAGTAGCCGTCGTGGGCGCGGCAGGCGGCGCCGTGTGCACAGCGACAGGGCTGCGAGCACAGTAATGTTGTAGGTGTCAGTACTCACAGTCGGTGCAGTACTTTCCGATGAGGCCGGGCCCGCAGCGGCAGTAGCCGTCGTGGGCGCGGCAGGCGGCGCCGTGTGCACAGCGACAGGGCTGCGAGCACAGTAATGTTGTAGGTGTCAGTACTCACAGTCGGTGCAGTACTTTCCGATGAGGCCGGGCCCGCAGCGGCAGTAGCCGTCGTGGGCGCGGCAGGCGGCGCCGTGTGCACAGCGACAGGGCTGCGAGCAAGCCGCACCCCACCAGCCCGGTTCACACGCCTGCCCACATACAGGCCCCGACCAACCCGGCAGGCACGAACATACGCCTGCAGCCACCAATGACATCACGTCAGTTATTAAAAATATATATTATAGAAGTAGAAGAAACGTCTTATTTATTTATGTTATTGACAAAAAAGCAGACAGACTAACTTTTCAAATAAAAATACGTCCTGTTAACTATTTTAATTAACTGGTGTTACCAATCTTATATTTTAAAAGCCTATCTCTTGCAATTATAATTTTTCAAGAGCCTCAGAGCTCCCGGAAATTTCCGATGCGAATTGTCTCATTTCCGAAAACAAATGTCAAATATATACGAACAGTAAACGTGAATAGCGTTCCATTTGAGAAGTTGTTGAATCCGAGTCGATTCCGTGTTCCGAGGCGTCCGAAGGTAAGACCAAAGCAAGGTTTTTATTTCATTACAGACTGTGTCATAATTTTTAGGGTTCTGTACCCAAAAGGTAAATACGGAACCCTATTACTAAGCCTCCGCTATCCGTCTGTCTGTCTGTCTGTCAGCAGGCTGTATCACATGAACCATAGTAGCTAGACTGAATAAATTTTCAAAGGTTGTCCATTTCTGTTGCCGCTATTACTACAAATACTAAAAACATAATGATATTTTAAATTTAAGGGCTCTCCCTTACAAGAAACGTGATTTTTTCAAGTTTTACAACAACAAAAAAACGCCTTTTCTTGTTTTTTTATTATTTTATCTTATTAGAAATAATTATTATCTAAAAAGTACATAATGTTTAATCTTGTGAGTTGGTACGGAACCCATCATGTGCGAATCTGACTCACTCTTGATCGTTTTTTTTTAAATATTTTTTATATGGAATGATTTTTTCATTAATGTGAAAAAAATATGTGATTTACCAGTGATGTGATGACAGTCGGCACCATTTTTGCAGTTGCATTTCTGTGCGCATTTTTCACCGTATGTTCCGAGCGGACACGGCAAGTCGCAAGTTTCGCCTGTGAATCCACTCGGACACGTGTATTTACCAGTTACAGGGTCGCATGTCGAGTCTAAAATGTTCAACAAAATAAGTAAAAAAATCTGCAGAAATACAAAAAAAAAACTGTGGAAATCACTATTAATGAAATGAGAAATTGTCACAGCGTGTTTTTATTTTGTTCATTGCAGAATGATACAGATCTGACAAATTACTGCGCCCATAGGAGGCGTCGTGTAGTTAGTACAGTAAAAGCTCCTTATTTGCGCTTTCTTCATTCGCGTTTTCACTTTTCGCGGATTAAAAAAATGCGACCCAATACCTATATTCGCGGCAAAAAAATTATTTATTCGCGGATCTAATAAGTACATAGATCATAATAAAAGGATGTGAGGAAGGTATTTTTGTGAATGTAAACAAACAGAATGAAAGCATTATTTATCAATTAATAAAGTATATGTACTTTTAAATGTTGCTTCTCCGGGCTATGGTTAAAGCCAGTTTGTGTGTTTTATTGTTTCGTCTTTCACATTTGTCACAAAAATTGTCATCGAGTAGCACGTCTCTACCGCTCTTTTTCTAATTTATAATCTCAAAAAAAACAAATATTCGCATCCCCTATAATCCCATCTGAGTTACCATTCCGTATTCACGGTTTCTGTATTCGCGGCATATTTATGGAACGTTTACCTTGAGAATAAAGAGCTTTTACTGTACATGAAAATTTCAGAGTAAAATATTTTCTTGTAGAACGCGATTTTCAGTAGTCGTAATTTTTTTGGTGTTATCTATAATTTGGTGATCTATAAGTTGGATAACTATATCGGTGTACTGATATAAACTTACTAGATTTAGAACTCGGGCAGACTTGCAAACAGCCAGCCCCGTAGGTACCAGGCTTGCATGGATCAGCACAGTTGTCCCCCGTCCAGCCAGCGGCGCAGATACACTTCCCGGTCGAGGCATCGCATGAGGAGTTGTTCACGCACGGACATTTCTCAGAGCAGTTCTCACCGAAGCGACCTTCCATGCATTGAGTCTCGCACCGTACACCTTATTATTACATTTATTATCATTATTACATGTACATACACATATTGGCCCACCACGCCTTAGTATGAATAAATGTCTGACGAGCAAGCGGTATCCGCGTGACACGAAGCAAACACTCAATAATTATGCACTTGTCTTAAGAACAAGCACTTATCTTGCGGATTCCGATTCTTGAAAAACGATTAGAATTTAAGATGGAAAGTCTCAGTCCCTTATTTCACAGCATGAAAATCGGTCTGCGAATTGATTGAGAAAAGGCCAGAAAGTGGATATAGGCGGACACATTTTACATTCGGATATAGATTATTGAAAAATAATCAACAAAAATATACATTACGCACAAAAAGGAAGCCACATAGTGAACAATTAAGGACTTGCAATATACGTTAAGGGGAAAATTATGTTACATCTAAATTTGTACGTACATTCAAAATACCAATGATAACTTACCAATAAAAACGAAACAAAAATAGATTTTGCACACAAATCCAAAATAATACACAATCACATAGGTATAAAACACCATTAACGAAAACTCTAATTATAAGAAGAAATATTTAAATTTCATGCCAAAAAGTATATCCCATTTTGTCATTCAGTAATAACAAATATCTCAGTTATTTATTTTTGAATGATATTACTTCCCACTAAATCCCTTTTTACGCAACCATGCTATGAAAGTGCTATTAACTAGTCACCATCAAGCGGGAATATGCTTTTTGCCTTTAATGGTTTACTTAGTGCTTCAAAAGTAAAATGCTAGCTTGTGAGATAGTTTGCTTTTACCAAGTGTAACTATGTGGGTTTAAATAGTACTTGTAATAGGTTGTGTCAGTTTACTATCCCAGATAAACATATATTTCCCATTTAACTGAAACATTTACATACATACAGCCTTGGAGTTAATTATTACATACCTAAATTCCTTGGCAGACCTAAACCAAGAAAGTTCAATTAGAAGTTGCTTTGTATTACAGAAACTTAATTCTGTGTTCAAACAGACAGATAGATTTTAATTTGCGATCCGTAAAGTATGACTAATACTATCAATTTTATTTATATCATTCAATTATATGTTCTTATTAAAAAACAAATTAAACAGCGTCAGTTTTTTTTTCTAATAATAATAAAGTAGTACTAAGCATCCAGAACAAATTAAATATTCATTTCGATCAAGAGATACCTAAGTAACGCGCAGTAAATACATACATATAGATGTAAGCTAATGATAGTATAGTTCATACATACCTCTCCAACTAGGTTCGCAGATACATTTCCCGGTGATGTGGTCGCAACCGATGGCGGATACCGAACAATCACACGTTTGTACGCACCCCCTACCGAAGTACCCCGCTGGACATTTTTGCTCACACCTTTCACCGTAGTAGCCCTCCCCGCAAATACATTTACCTATATAAATTAAAAGTAATGTTACAGTAGTAAATGCTTTTTTTAATGGACTCATTCGGATCTTACTATTTTGTTTAAGGAACCAATTTATATTTATTAATGAAAAGGGATTCCTTATGTGTGGCAGATTTTAACTTAATTGGTATTTGGACTTTTGACTTTGAAGATACATAAATGCCTGTTAAAAAGTTAGAAATGAAGCTTGCGATTATTATGTAAGGAAAAAACTTATAAATGTATAAATCACTTTAACATTATGAGTAAATTTTAATTTGAAAATTATGTCTTATATTCGTGTTGAAATTAGATCAAAGAGAGAAAAAGTATACAATATAATTTTGAGTGTGTAAATTTATATTTTAAGTATTTTCTTACCATAAACAGGGTCGCAAGAAGCTCCATTTTCGCAATTGCAAGGGTTTCGACAGCCTAGACCAAATGTTTTTCCATCACAAGATCTGTCACACTTTAATCCATCGAATCTAGAAATGGAACACAATAGAAACTTTGATATGATTTAGATTATGATTCACATTTGATATTTATTTAAACAACTTATGTTGACCAAAGATTTTTTTATTCAATAGCAATATTTCAGATTTTAAACAACAAAATGTTTTCCGAAATAGCTGAATTTAAGTTTGCAAACCCAGGAAACGGAGATTAAAAAAATTTAAAACACATAAATAGATAGGCGTCTTTTTCTTATTTTTAAACAGGTTAAAAAGTAACTAATTATGTGTAATTACCGAATTAGTACAGTTTTATTATTAAAACTAAAACGACAAATGTACATTTACTATTTAAAGACATTTTGAATGTATTTATTACCCAGGTTTGCAATCGCAACGTCCAGTTTCATAGGAGCAGGTGGCGTTATTCTGGCACTCGCAAGTGTACGAACAGTTATCGCCGTACAGTGGATAAGGGCAGGTTTCTTCGCAACGTAACCCTCGGTACCCAGGTGCGCAAAGGCATGAACCTATAGAATAACAATAAAAACATGCAGTAACTTAATAAACAATGATATGATATATAGAATATCTTTTATATATATATACGCGTCTCCTGTCCCTTAGTTTTTTTTGGGCTCTAGGCCATTTCGATTGCTGTCTCCGCTTTGCTGGTAGGGAAGTCTGAAATCGGTTTCTTACTACCTCCTATTTCTTCTGATTAATTTCGTTGCGGGGCCCAAGACAGCCGGTAGGGTGTCCGGGCACAGCCTGTGCGTCATTGCACAGCTGCATTATTTGATTATTCAGTCAAAGGATGCCACTGTTGATTCTGGTGAACAGGAGTTGCATTGGTGAGACAAAGTGGCGGGTGCGCTCCGATCTCCAAAGACAAAAGAAACCCGAAATATCTGCTACAGCCGAGATTCGAACTCAGCACCACAAACAGAGTTGCATCAACAGGGCTATCTCCTTGTCAAATCTGTCAATTTAATCAAAACTTCTTCCATCCCTTAATCTCAGTTCTTCTTCATGTAGGGAGTATATTGCTCCTGTCAGGTTTCGTGGGGATGTTTAACACGGTCTTGCTTGTCATATTTTCTTACTACGTGGCTGTGCTATCTAAACCAACTTTCTTTCTTTCTTTTGAAAAGTTTTTGCGTGTTTTATTAATCAAACCTTATAAAATAATAGTGTACAGCCTTCCGAAAAAAAGTACGACGCGGTGACAAGTAGAACTACATATTAGCAAACTTAGCAATGTTATTGGTGATCACTGCTCAGTATTGTAAGAAAGTCGCTTACAACGCTCTCCTTTATTTGGTACTCTTTCTTCGCAAGCTATAGTGTCAGTTACCGTTGACAGGCGAGCACTGGCCGCTGTTCTCGCAGCGGCAGGTGTGTACGCAGGCGGGCCCGTACGTCAGCAGCGGGCACGGCCGCGCGCACGTGTCGCCGCTCCAGCCCGCCGAGCACGTGCACGCACCCGTCCACGGGTCACACCTAACGACAACACATCATTTCAAAATTACCTAACAATAACACCGATAGATATGTATATATGTAAATTTGGTGTAATCTGGTTGTCTAAAGATTTTTAAAGTTAAATATAACAGCATAGACGTACATTAAAATTTGTTATACTAGCATCATAGTCATAATGCTCGAGCTCGAAAAAAAAACAAGTTATCGGCGAAACACGCAAAGTAAAATCATGTCAAAACAACAAGTAGCCAGTGCATTAAGTTTGACTTATGTTCGTGCAGACACAATTAATGATACAGTATTTTTATCTATTTAGATCAAAATATCTAGTAAAACTAGCCTATGGAGCTACGATATAAGTGTTTATAGAGTGAAAGCAGAGGGCATTACAGTTGAGTAGTAGCGGGGTTGCACTCGCAGGGCTTGTTGCAGTGCGGGCCCCACACGCGGTCGGCGCAGACGCGCTGCCGGCAGCGCAGGCCGCGCCAGCCCGGCTTGCACGTGCAGCTGCCGTCGCGCGCGGAGCACGCCGCGCCGTTAGCGCACGCACACTCCGACCCACACTCCACGCCGAACTTGCCGATAGGACAGCTCTCTAGGCACTGGACAAACAATCAACATTTAAGCTTTAAACTACTACCCTCCCCCCTATAAGGATGACCATTTAGGTCTATATTTTAAGCCAAATCATAAAACATTTAAAAAGATTGTAAAACGTGTTGCCTCAAAAATAATGTTAACATTTTATTTCGTTTCTTTACATTTTTACATTTTATATGTTTATTTCAAGAGTTTAAGCACGCTGATGATGCTCAAAGCTTTTTTGTTATATTCTATTGGACTTAGGACAAGAACTTTTAAATCATCAAAATTCTTAATTAAAATACAAACCGTTGTACATTTTAAGAAGTTGCTTTATGATATACCTTATCTCCTGTAAATCCCGCAGGGCATTGACATTGTCCTGTGATATGATGACAGCTGCCGCCATTTGCACATTCACAGTTTCTTTCGCACCCCTGACCCCATTTCCCTGAAGGACATCTGTAAAATAAATAGGTATTTTCAAATTAACCTAATATAACATTTATACCATTTTTGTTCGAGAATCTTCTCATTCAATTACCAATGAGAAGATTCTATACTTTTAAAGCAAATAACAGTGTCTTTTATTCGTACGAGTCAGCTCGTTAGACATTCTTGAACTTACGGATTTGGTCAAATTTAGGTTTGGCATAGTAGGAAATGAATAGTATCGAATATATTTAAATTTAATTTATACAGCTTTCAGTTTGTTTATGAAATATTATTCATTATCCTGTCACCATCACACTTGTTTTGTCATCTATGTTTGTTATGATGAATCTCAAATGACAATTATGATTACATTATTTTGTTTTGTTATTATTGTTTTTAAGATTTAGCTATGAATAGATAAACATTTAAAATTTTTTTTTTTTTTTCGGGGCACACCCGCCACTCTGTCCCACCACTGCAACTCCTGTTTATCAGGATCAACAGTGGCGTCCTTTGATCGAATAATCAACGAATAATGCAGCTGTGCAATGATGCACAGGCTGTGCCCGGACACCCTACCGGCTGTCTTGGGACCCGCAACGAACTTAATCAGAAGAAATAGGAGGTAGTAAGAAAGCGGATTCAGACTTCCCTCCCAGCAAAGCGGAGACAGCAATTGAAATGGCCCAGTGGCCCAAAAATCTAAAGGGGAGACAGTCAGGAGACGCCTGACCGTCTAAACACCACGGTATGCCACTAACTAATAGGGGATAAATTAGATACTAACCTAAATCTTACACCAGTAATATTGGTGACAAAACTTTTTAAAGGCACGGAAGTTTCCCTTCGTTTTCACAAGATCTAGGTAATAAATAGGACTACACGCAGATACTTGAATCGAATTCAACATGATTAACCGTTCGTCATGCCAGAGACTACACTCCCACAAGATATGATGGGCAGTTTGCACAAATTCTTGATCCGACGTTGAACATTCGCAAAAAGGTGACGGCACCAAGTTAAATGAATAAAGTTTGCCCTTAAAGTTACCATGCCCGGTTAGAAATTGGGCTACGCAATGATCGATATCAAGCCACGTTTTATTTAACCGTTCGCGCACTATAGGGAAAAATTTAAATAAATGCCGCCCCTTAGTCGAAGTATCCCATCTAGTTTGCCATTCGTCGATTAGTTTTTTATGAACGTTGTCGTTGCTATCAAATAATCTACTGATTTTAGCCCTATCCTTCGGTTTTAGAAAATCTGAACTCATACCATTCCGCGAGTTGTAATACATTGCCGCACGCCGTTGTATTTCCAAATCTACCGGTAAAACGCCCGCAAGAATCGGCAGGGCCTCAGTGCTGACGGTTCTATACGCTTTACAAAGAAAAATTAACGCTAATCTCTGACTCTGAAGCAATTTACGTCGCGCAGCGCCAATTGTGGCTCTATCCGCCCACACGGGGGCTCCGTAACAAATGCAACCCAAGAAAGTAGCAGTATAAATTATTCTTAATGACTTAAACGACAATCCCCAGGTCGAAGTTGATATTTTATTTAACGCATAAAAATTTCGTTTTGATTTTTCGCTAACTTGCTTAATGTGCTCAATAAAATGGAATTTCTTTTCAAGTATAAAACCGAGATAACAAACTGAGTCTTTCTTTTTAACTGTAACTGAATTAAATTTAAAGCGCGGTAGCCCTACTAAGTTTCCTTTTAACATTAAATACTGTGTTTTATGGGCTGCGAACTCAAGATGATTTCTCTTTCCCCAGTCGGCCACCAGACGTAGGCAGGACTCAGCTAACAACTCAACTCCTGTTCTTGTATGAGATTGAATAAGCAGGAGACCGTCGTCTGCATATCCCGTAAGCGAACAGTTAGCCGGTAACGGTATAGACAAAAAGTCATCAAATCCGATATTCCAGAGATACGGCCCTAGCACTGAACCCTGTGGGCAGCCCCGAGTCAAAGCCTTCGACACTGCATGATGACCAAGTTGAAGCTTAGTTGTTCCATTTATAAAGTAATTGTATATTAAGGAATATACATTGCTGTAACAACCTCTGTTTTTAAGTTTGAGCAATAAGATTGGCCACCATGCATTATCAAAAGCACCAGAGATATCTAGGAATACACCTATGACGTATTTAAACTCCGACGATTCTACCGATTTTCTCACCGAGATAGCCGCGTCGATTGTTGATCTGCCGATAGTAAAACCGAATTGACGTTCGTGAAAAGTTGGACCGCCCGGAAGAAGCCGAGGTACGATAAGACGCTCTAGAAGTTTACCCAGCGATGGTAGAAGGGTAATGGGTCTATACGATTTCGGATCATCAGGTGGCTTATCACCGCTTTTAGGTATGATTTTAACTAGCCCGCGGCGCCAAATTTGAGGAAAAACCCCTTCAGCAATGCAACGGTTATACACAATTAAAATAGAATTTATTTTAAAATATATAACAAGGTTTATTTATACATTATGTGTTAACCAAAAAATACCTTACCTCATATTGAAGTTACCTTGATTTGATCAATAGACACAAGCACAATTGTTAAATGAAAGTTGACTTAAGTTGCAGACTTTTATTAGAAAATTGATTCATTTGCTTTCGTATGGCGTTTAAACGTAACTTTTTAAATTTATTCTTTTCATTCTCTATTTTTTACCATATTCTGTCCGCAGATAAGTTCATTTTTGAACAACAATCAACTGATTGATATTAAAAGTATTTTAGATTAATCTTAAAATCCTACTTATTTGCGCAGACGTCACCGCTCCATCCCGCTTTACATTCGCAGTGTCCAGTGATAACATTACATCCGTCGTTTTGACAGCGGCACAGTTGGGGGCAAGGGTCGCCGTCGGGACAGCGCTCTTCACACCTGGTAATATAATTTAATTTATTTAATTAATGATCACATCACGTAGTGATTAATATTTCCCTAAGTTTATAATTTTAGTTAAATGTTTATTTTCTACGTTATTAATACCTTTTTTTCTTAGCCCTCATACACTGGGAAAATATAAAATAAATAGGAGTGTATATCTATGTGCCCCTCTGTGGCATCTCACTTCCTAAACAGATAAGATTTTACTTACAACGGTCCAGTGAAACCTGGCGCACAATCACAGGCACCTGAGGCGGGATGACAGGTGGCGCCGTTTTGACATTGACAGGTTTGTGAGCAGTTGTCACCGAAAGTTGAGTTCGCGCACGCTCGCTCACATGCGTCGCCCCGCCATCCGAGCGTGCAAGAGCACTTGCCTGTCAGAGGCTCGCACGTACCACCGTTTAGACAGCGACATTCGTGCTGGCAGTTACGACCCCATTTACCATCAGGGCAAGCTAGAAATTATAACGTAACTTTTACAAAAGTCCCCTACATATAATTAAATATTATAGTATAGCTATTCGCCAGCCAGCAAAGCTATCATTATAAGAACAGACAAATTGGAAATATCTAAGATATTATATCAATTATTTAACTATTTGAACACTCGTAGATAAATTATAGCGCTCGTTACAGGCATGACTGTTGACAGCTCATAATTGTTTGATTTGTACTAAATCGACCTTTGCACCATTCTGCGATAATGCCAATAAAACTCTCATATTTGATGCTCATACAAACACTTTTGGTTTAGTTTTATACTTCATTAGCAAATTAAGTATACCTACTGATGACAAACAGTTACAGTAGATTTATCAGTGCAAATGACATCAAATGTATTACTCAAACAATAAACGTTAAAGACTTCTTGATCAAAAGTGCTAGCGACATTGTGCAGTTTCAAGAGTCCATGTTTTTTTTAAATCAACAGATAATTAAAAATTCAAAATCAAACAGCTTTGACTCAAACTATTTTCCTTATTGCAGGTTTTATTCCAGTTACAGGTTTTAGCATAAATTAAATCATTAATTAATGAACACAAATCGTTTATGTTTAGGTTATATAACGTAACACCCCTGTGAAAGTCAGAGAATTCGTTTTCACTTCACCATAAATACGGCTAGCGACATGCACAGAATGTTTATATGTTCCATGAGTGAGCAGTGTGTATATAGGCCAATACTCAGTAATCCACAACTTCCTATTAAAGATAACAGGCTCAGTAGCGAGTAACTGAATACTCGACATGTAAATATTATTGTCTCAATTAAAATAACATTGCATTGAGTTAACTAACCAACGCGACGATATAATTATATACAACATCACTTGTTAGGTTATATTTATATGAAGCAGAAGCTGTACCTTCTTACATTAGCAAAAAAAATGTAAAATAACAGACTACCAGACTGCTGTAATGTCAAAACACCTTTGTCCGTTTATAATGATTATTGTCTTTTTTCATCCTTTCAAATGAATAAGAAAGGTCAGGTCATCTCAATAGAGTTGTTTATCTATACGTTTCTATTTACCGGAATCAATTAAAAAAGAAAATTCCTAACAAAAATATATTCAGTTCAACAAACATTCTTAAACCTTAATCACAGCTAGCCCGAGCTTAATGAGCGTTAGTAGCTAATAAAATAAATAAACAATAATTTACAACTGAATAATTAAGTGTTATCATCATTGTCATGGGTCAAACCATAAGGGTAAGGCCAGATGTACGCTCGAGGACGCGCTCTCGATCTGACGCGATCACGTTTTATAGGCATATGTTGTATTTCTTTGCGCACATCGGAATGGATGTCGTCGTGCGTACATCTGAACCAGGCTGTAAATGAGTATACTCACAAACGTCACAGGCGGGTCCACCGTATCCGTGTGAGCAGGCACAAGTGTTGGGTGCTATACACTTCCCGTGCACGCATGGTTCCACGCACACTGGAACACATTGCTTGCCCAGACTATCCGGGGCAAAGCCTTCGCAACACTCGTCTACTGACCTATATTTCGGCAAGGTCTGTGTAGTAAACACCTTTGTATACTTTATCCTATATTTTGAACACTTCGGTGGAAAGTTTAAACACCACGTATATTCTTTCACTTGAATGGGCTTGTTCTCAGATACGTTTACCGTTATCATATATCTGAAAAATAAAGAAGGATATGGCAAATAAGATCGACCCAGTTAAAGTTGACCAACCCGATGATTAACTGTACACTGGCGACAATGACAGATAAATCAGTCACCCTCAACACTTTTTAAGTTAAAACAAAAGAGTGCGGTCAGCGAAACCAATTTAACTTTGTTAACGAATCAATGACTAACGTTCATCGCATTATAAGGTATGTATACCTTACCTATGCGATTAGTATTTGTAAATATTACTGCTTACGCTATAATTTTTCTACCAAAACTCAAATACTACAATTGTTTCCATGAATTTACCTATTGGCAAAATTTTCTTACACGAGCAAAGATGTATGTATCTTTGTTAAACTTTGTAACCATGATAAGTTTTGCAGAAAGTAAATACATAATATCATGTTCGAGTATTGGTAAACAATGTCATGACTCATTAAATTAGTAACATATATAATCAATATAAAATAATGAAGAATCGGATAATGTTGCAGAAACAGTTGAGCACACAACACCTAAAATCATTTTTTTTAAATGGCACATAATTGAAATAGGCAGTGTTCGCACGTCGCACATAGCATAAATAGAAAGATCTAATTACAATTACATATTGCTATAAAAATATATACTCACAGTTCCTGTCTAGTGCACACATTAGGCCCTTCGAGCAAGGCGTTCACCATCACCAGTGTCATCAACAAAATTGAAACCTCGTACCACATCCTCAATTATAGCGAAACATCCAAGCTTTATCTTGCCATTACAATTCTATTGTCTACTCGCATTACACACCCGAACAAAGTCAACTTCAAGCTATCATCTGAAAAAAAAAACCTACCATTGAAAATAAACCTGTTTGAATAATACCTAAGGAAGATAAACCGAGTCCACTCTGTGTGGCATTTCATTTGATGACTCGCATTTTCATTCATGCCTTATGGATTATTATTCTCTTATGAATGGTTAGAAATAATATGGTTGTATTTTAAGATATTCCGAAAATGAAACAAAACAATTACTTAGTAAAGATATAGTTAAAAGGAAACTGACTGCACGTTCCGAATACCAACAATAATATTTTCCTTCTAGTTATAGGTACCACCTCTAAAATGTACGAGTACCTTTTATAGCAATAATTCTATTAATTAAAGTTAACCAAAAGGATAAAAATAGTATAAGAGACAGACACAAAAAACGCAGGAAGATCTAGCAAGTCATCTCGACTAGCGTAAGGCAGTACCTATCATGCCATACCACTACCATTTTGGCCTACGGTCTTCAAGTTTTCAAGACATTCGAAAGCCCACAGCTAACTAACATTAATTTATATTACTGAAAGTAACAGTACACTGTGCATGTAAGGTTGCTTTTAAAGAGGAATTGCGTTCTATCAAATATGTACTACGACGAAACCAAGCCATCACAAAGTTTAAAATAACCCTCCTTTTTGTTTCGCCGTAGTCGGGTAATAAAACTAATCAAATTCTATATTAAGATGTACAATCACGAGTTCACGAGTCAAACTCGAACTTGACCGAATTATCAGCGTGCGATGCGTTAGTTTATCTTCGGTGGGTACAGGGTGTTTCTTTGTTTATTCTCCTAGGTATTCAATTCAGAATTAATATTATTATTTTTTACATATGCACTAGTTAACGCATTTGGTGAGAAGTGGAGTAGATTAGTCAAACTCGGTAATTCAAACGGATTTAATAAACATTTACACACGATACTTCATAACTATCTACGATTTTGAAAAAATATTGTATTTCCAAACTAAAGACAACTATAAGGGCCCGTTCTCAATTAGACGGACCGTCTGTTTTCTCGGTCCGTGACACACGTGTTCACATTTAGAAGGTTCCGAAAAAAAGAACGGATCCAGGGTTTTTAGACAAACGTTTTGCTACTGCGAAGAGCCGTCCAAACACACGGATTTTGAGTGAATGAATTAACGGACGAGACGGAAAAAATCTTATTTGAAATTCGTCCAGGATCGAAAGAAGAAATAAACCTTCGAAAAAATCTAATTGGAGACTTAAATGATTTTATTGTTCCTGCTGAAAATATTTTCCTTTACCTCTTCTTCATCTTCTTAAATACCACCATAGCACTGTGATATCGTCGTCATCAGTCATCGTCTTCTTGACTGAACGCAAACTGAATGGAGCCGGTTCTTGTGTAGACACACACGTCAGAACGGACGGTCCATCTAAGTGGGAACGGGCCATTAAATTATTATCAATAGATGGTTTTACGTTCGACTAAAAAGTCGTCTAGAGACCGGACTAAATGACCCCTAGTCTACTTCAAAAGTCAGGAACAACAAAAGAGCAAGAGACTACGAAATAAATCAAATTTTTTTTGACTTAATCTATATATTTCAAATTAAAATAAGATTTTAGTCTGTATATAAACTGGAATTCTTATCTTACCTAGTAAGAAAAATAGTATGCTGATAAAATAAAATTTCTGCAAAAAGAAATCAATGCAAATTCTCCAACTTCAATTTTTTTCGCATGAGTGATTTATTTATTACATATTTTTCTTTGCTACGATGACAATATTAAAGATGTAAACTTTCATCAGGATTTTCTCTAGGGCTTGCACCCTATTGGGCGTAATTTTAGAAATGTATTAGCATAGTAATATATAATTCAGAAATATCTTGAATTATTGTCATACAAACTTTTAAATACTAAAAGACTTGTAGTACATTTTCCACTACAACCGGAAACTATGACATCACACAGCTATATTATCCTAGACCTAAGATGTCAATTTATTCATGAATAATAAATGCATCTTATTTTCATATATACTAACAATATGTCTCATAATTGAATTCTGAATAAGTATAGGTAAGTACCTATCTGTTATTATGAAGTAGATCAGCATTGCATTCAATGGTTTACAATGGAGGTTACCTCATATCAGTATATTATTTTAATTCAGAAGTAGCTGATACAGGAAAAGGAGTTCATAAATACTCATGAGTACCTACAACTTTTTCCTTTCTTATTCAATATAACTTTATTAGTAAAAATTACTATCAGTTGTTATTGTGTTGTATAGATTTGTTAATGAATTAACCAAAATAGTTCTACATATTTGTACAAGCATACATGTTGTATTAATGAATTATTTGCAAATTATCAGTTTTCTGTTTTAAAAAAGATGTTTTATAGTCAGTGTAAAATACTATAATATTTGATAACAAATAATAAATAATTAATTGGCTCATCAACACATACACTCCAGTTCACACTGTCACCATTCCGGCAAGGATTGCCAGCATTCTCCCAGCGATCAAAAATCAAAATCAAAATAACTTTATTCCATACACTTTAAAAAAGTACTTAAAGTTGTCAAATGAATTTAATTTTTTCTTAAAATGACTCTACCATCAGTTCGTAAAATTTCTGTAAAAATGCCGGGGAAAATACCGGCAAGAAACCCCAGAGTCTGTAATTTTGTAGTCATATATGTACATGAGACAAATAGCTGGATACTAGTCAGCAACATGTAAGTGACATCTCTGATATTAAAAGAAACAATAGATTGTGCAACTAATTACCATCACAGGAGCTGTATATGCTTGCTTGAATCCTTATTTGTTACAAAAAAAAACAGAAACATTATCCTCATAAATAAAGATTATAATGTCACAATATTATATGAATAAATAAAGATTATTGATTGCATATCAGGCAACCTCTAACAAAATAATTCTTTTTCTTCTCATTCTCATTATTCTAAATTCCATTATTAAATATGTAGGGTTGCATACTCCTAAAAAAATTTGATCTGTGACCCTGTTTGCGACAACTCTTTCTTGGTTTCATCTATCCCCTTATGACCAACTATCTATACTACTAACTAACAAAACTATATATCTATACTTATGATCTATTATTTTAATGTGAATATATTAAATATTGCCTATAAAGATATTTTTGTACTGGACCAAAAGCTATATTAAGCAATTAAATGTATATCACTTGTTTATACAAGAAGAATAAAACAGTTAAACAGTAATATGATACAGTGAATATTGACCAAACAAAAGTCAGCATGTAAAGGTATGTGAAACTAAATAATTATAATGATAATAAAAGCCACAGCACACAGATTGAGAAACCTACTATCTTCTACATTCTTCACTTGATTTGCAACCCATCTACCAAAAAAAACTATATGAGTGTAAATTAATAACCTGTCTATACAGTGCTTGAACATAAAATCGTAACAATTATGGAATGTAATTTATGTTGTACATGTTCTTTTTGCCTGATTAATAGCAAAACCAACATTGAAGTGGTAACATGTATTTTTGGTCCATAAAAATTATGAATTATAGAAGATTGAAAACTATTGCAAAAATTACATACCATCGGCCAGTACACTTTCTAAAACTTTATATACTATTAGTTCAGTTTAGCGGGGTTTTTCTCCACAAAGCCTCTTGATTGGGCCATTGTAATTGAACTTTTTATGTACTATATTACAGAGTGAATATTAATTATGTGAAGTGTAATTGTATCCTAAAATCGGTTAAATTTACCAGCATGTTTACAGTGTGTATCTTTTTACCTTTAAATTTAAATTTCCTCACTTATAAAGCTGGGTCACTCAGCATAGTTATACGACAGACGAAGCCACATACGTCTACTTGTGAGAGTATTATGCACACAAGTCTTCAAAAAATGAACTTTCTTCTATGTTGCGATGGTTGTTTGACACTCTATTCTTTGATAGGTAAATAATCAAAGAAGTGAAATTTACCTACTTCAAGTGTCTATTTTAAGGAATAAAAAGTAATTGAACTCAATTATAACATGAGAACTTGAGAACTGAGTACAAAAGCATTAAGCCTTCTTGAAATAATATCGAGGAACACATGTAGTGACTAGATTTAACTTCTTTACATCTATTTATAAATACTTGTAAAGCTATTGCTTTTTTTTAATTAAAAATATTAAAAAAAAAAACAAATTACTCAGACATAGCTAAGACAAAGAAACAGCTAAATGTCACAACAGATTACTCTGTCATGCGGGTTAAAATATAAAAATATCTATCTATTTATAAATACTTTGATATTTTTTAGTTATTGCAATAGAAAATATGAAAAATATGTAATGAAGTAAGTAATTATTTTAGCCAACTACAATATAAATAGAACAAATTGAAAAATCTGCAAGCCATATGTTAAAGATATAGATTAGTCATAAATAGAAGTCCACATGGTAGTACTAGAAATTTAGGCCACATATTTTATTTATTACGACGACTCATATTTGGTCCTAAAAGCTGGCAATGTCCTATCTACTGTAGCTGTTTTTGGATATAAATTTTAATATATTTTAAATTTTATCGAAATTTACAAATAGACATAAATACAATTTTAACTTTAATAAAAATATTTACTTCAATAATGTAAAACAAAATTACTTATTTTTTGAGCTTGTAAAGTAAAAAGAACTCATTGTTTTTTTTAAATGTAACAATGCAAATAGAACCTTGTGTAAGATAGTTTGTTTGTTTCTATTTTATGAAAGACAAAAGAACCTAAATAACCTGAATCTGAGGGTCTAGAGCAGTTTTTGAGCTTACCAACCAATGGGAAATTTGACACTACGATACTGTATAAAGACTGTTTTTTTTTCCTTTTTTTAATCTTAAAGATCCTAAAAAGATTAAAGAACATAGTTAAATTTCACTTGACAGACTCTGAATCAAAAGTAACTTTAAAACTAAAATCCTGTCCAATGAAACGGAAGAAGTTGGTTGGTATTTATGTATGAGTCCGACTCCAATATTTTATGTTTCATAATTTTAGTGAGTGAAAAACAAATACACCTCTCTGTCTAAGATGGTGAAATAACTCAATAGAAATACTATACAAACTGAAGCATATATAAAACTTAAGGTATTTTAGGTAGGTACTAGAAACTTTTAGTAAAACAATTAAATTAATGATTAGGTTACATATGAAATTACATTAAAAGTGATAAACAAATAAGTTTTTTTTTTCAGTTAAAATATCATGAAGTTATGCATTAAAGGGAAAATATCTAAATCATATTGAATAAATAATAGATAGCTGACCTAGTCCAAAATAGGTAGGTAACTACTGCTTGCTAAGGTAACAATGTCAGTGTTATAAGGTATAACAACACAATAATGTAGCAAAACATTGAAGCAGAATATTAAGAACATGCTTACGTGTAACGAAGATTAAAGAAAACAATGCTTAAGCAATATAATTACGGCAGTGCACAAACCTACACTAATAATATTTTCAAATCTCCATATATGTGGCAATATCGTGCATATTTCTTTGTTAGAGATTTGTTTATTCGTATAAATAAACTTACCAACTCGATTATGCAGAGACCCAGATCCTTTTTAACAAGAATGCTTGAGTTGTTGAATCACCAAAGTATTTGTAATCTCAGAATACACATTCTATGAATTAGCAGCTAGTCGGGACACCAGTTGTAGAGCTTTAATTCTCAAATTATCACTACACTTTAAATCAAGCACAACACATCACATAATCGTAAAAAATATAAGATTTTTACAGAGATTTATGAATACGAAGATTTTATTTTTGATTTACAAGGACTCAAGTTGGAATTGATCAACAATTTCCTCAATCTAATTTGCTTAGTTAGACTCGCTAGATTGTGAGCGAGCCTTGCTCATTGAGTAAATCGTACAATTGTGTCGCTGCACTCAACCAACTCACTCTTGACTGTCTCACTCACACACAAAATTGCCAGCCCAAATTTTTTAAATTCCCTTATTCCCGAAAAAACTGTATACTTAGAAACGGATAGGCTTAACAGAGGGCTTTTTAGGGCTCCGTACCCAAATAGTGAAAACAAGACTCTATTAGAAAGCCTCTGCTGCCCGTTCGTCTGTCGGCAACGTTATCTCATGAAACATAATAGCTCGACAATTTTACGAGAACGTTTAATTTGTGTTGTCGCTAAACCAACAAATCAAAATGTAAAAAATACCAAAGTAGCCCTCCATCCATGAAGCAGGTATTTTTTATTTTTTTGCTTGTTCTCGTTTCTTTTGCGAAAATATTTAAAATGACAAATGGTACGAAATCCTTTATTCACAAATCCGATACACATATGCCCAATTTTATCATAAGCTTCGTTCATAAGCTTTTTAGTAAATCAATTTTAATTCTTAGTTCTTAAATTGTTAACTGATCCATTCTTCCTAAGTTGTCAATCAAAAAGACCCTTTCATGAGGCGAATTGTAGATTTTTTGTCTATGGTTTATATACTACTGTGAGTGTGCACAGCACACACGGAATTTTATAAACAAAAGTTTGGGGTGCGTAAATTGTTAGTGTGCGAGTTTAGTTAATGCTCGGCCATAGTCGTCAAGCAATACAAGATTTGAATAGCAAGAAAGCAAGTTATCCAAGTAAAAATATAGTCATTTATATGAATCGTTGTGTGCCACATCTCTATCAAAACAGCATTTTTTGATGTATTGTAAAACTATGTTTTTATAAAAATATCCCAGGGTACAATGGATTCTTCGTCAATCGTAAGTTTCAACAACGAAACTACTTTTCAAAGTACCCTTAAAGGTGACCTCAATAATGTGAGTGTTCATGAGTTAGCCCTTCACGCTATGAGAGACAGATGTCTTTTGCTGCAGAGGCGAATCAATGCATTGGAAACTGACAACATGAGACTTAAACTTGATATTACTAAACATACTGAAAACTCCCCCTACATTCCATTACAAGAAGACGACAAATTTTCTTTTCAGCAGAAAATAGCAGAGCTGAATAAACAAAAATCGCAGCTTTTGCATCATGTTTTCATGGTTTCTTGTGAAAACAAAAACTTGTGGAATAAAATTTCAAACATTAAAGGTCTAGACAAAACGCCTAGTAAAGAGTACGCCAAGCAGCCATTGCTGCGAACCAATACATACATCCACAGTACTCCAAAGTCAAGTGCCCACTATCAAGAGAAATATTCAGAGTCTAGTCTTGAAGAGATCTCTTTGAAATTAATAAATAGTTATATTCAGGAAAAGTCTCAACTAGTGGAGCAGTATGAACAGATGTCCCAGTTGCAGGAAGATGAAGAGGTATTGAACTTAGAGTCAATAGGGTTTGCTTTTATTGAAGACCCTCCTACAGATTCATTGAAAGAAATTCAAAATCAAACAGAAAAATTACAATTAATAAAAAAAGAATTAGCAGAGCAGGAGAAAAACTTGAAACTAGCTATTTCTAAAGTTGAAACAATGATGAGAGGTAATAATTTATCTTTTTATATAACACAAAGGTGGCAAACAAGCTTACAGTTAATTTTAACTTCCGGATTGTTTTGGATCAACTATTATCTCTAAACTTTCTTGATTTTTATGTTTAAAAATATGAGAACATAGAGGATGTGGTAGCTCAGTTAGCTGCTTCCCTTTGTTAACTGACCAACCTGAGCCGACAGGTTGAGGGTTGTCACACTGGGATCTATCTGCCAACCCCTCGCAAAGGATTATGGTGTGAGTTTATGGTACAACGATCAAAATTCAGTTATTCCAATCCAAACAAATAAACTGATCAACTATTTTTTTCCTAATGCTCAACTATTAGGTTGGTCGGTTAGGAAATAAACAGATCAACTGTGTTTATTCTTGATGGGACAACTTTATGGTTAGTATTGAATAATGGGTAATCAATTTCTAATAAACATACCTACTTATTATTGGTGTGACTGGCCACTTCAAACATTTATTAATTAGTAAAAGAATTATTATTCAGATTGATTGGCCTATAATTTTCTATTGTTCATTTTGAAAGTTGAAATATGTCTGAAAAGAAGTCATTTGAAACTCTTGCATCTATAAAAAATCAGTGAGATAATATCAAAATTATCAATATGTTTTTTTTATTTTTATTTTCTACCTTAGTTGTTTGGTTTGTATTTTATTATGAATCGCAAAATTTTTTAATAAACTTATTTCTCAGAACTAAATGTTAAGTTGTTCCATCAAGAAAAAAAAAACAATTATTTCCTGACCAATCAAACAAATACTTGAGCCATTAGGAAAAAGTAAAGTTACCAATTTCCAGTTGATCAGTTTGGTTGGTTGGATTGGAATAATGTAATTGCTTAATATGGTTTACTTATATAGTTGGTTTGATAGGAATAAAACCAGTTACTGAGTTCCAATCAGGACAACTAATTGATCAGTTTAGTTGTTCGGAGTTGAATAACAGCAAAATTGCATGGTACTACATTACAGTACCCGTCCCTAAGTGTTGACATCTTGATTTTTAAAGAGCTATATCTTATTTTATTTCATTAGTTTAATATAGATTTTTAAGAACATTATTTTTGTCTTTTTCAGATGGGTATAAATGTCCAGGCTGCATTGCTGGTAATAACAAAATTATAAAGTCAGAACACAAGGAAATTGAAACAAGTGATAGCTTAGCAAATTGGGCAACACCCGTTGAATCCAGTAATTACAATGATCATTTTAGTGAACTTCATACATCCACTTATAAGAAGAGTGTGTTACAGAATGAAGATGTCTCAACTGTAGATAAGATATGCCCTATGTGTGCCCAAGCATTCCCCATAGATGTACCCTTTTCTGAATTCCAGTTGCATGTTGAAAGTCATTTTATGGGAGATCCTGAACCAGACTCAATAGACAATTTTGATAACTGTCCAAACTCATTAGACAATTTAAGTTGAAAATTGAATATATATTTTTTTGTTTTATTTGCTATTTATAATAGAAAGTTATTAATGTACTTACTTTTTTAAATGTACATCCAACATAAAGCCAACAAACATACCATTCATAGTACTTGTTACTGCAGACCAACATCATGGGAGGCAGGTACCCCAAAAGGAGACCTATAACCCAATTAATTTAAAAGGAAACATTTTAATTTTTTTATGGTTTTATAAGATGCTGAAGGCTAAAGCTATTCCTCCTTAGTTGTTTCTAAATCATAACAAATATGTTTTGTCTACAAAAATGTACAAATTTGTTTATTTTACAGAATGAATTAGCTATAAATTACAATTTTATAAGCTAAACATTCAATTATTTTAGTAAGCATTAAAATCTAAGGCCTCTGAAACACTTACCATAGACATTTCCAATTAAAAATAATTTTAGACAGAATTTTAATTTGCTTGTTCATCAACAAGAACAACAAACTTACATAATTAAAAAATATAAAAATATTTAACTCGTAGCATGAAAACAAATATTTTGTTTCAGGTTAGTATTTTAATGGGTTAAATGAGCCTGTTAATTCAATGTATTGTTTTTATTTTGCTTTTTAACTGGATGAAATGGAATAAAACTAAGTAATACCTAATGTTGTATTTATTTTACATTCTATTTGCTTGCTAAGTAAACAAACTATGCTAAATCAGTTGGTTTGACACTAGTAGAGTTGGATGGCTTTTGAGTTGATTTTTGGAGTAAGTTCTTGCTGAACCATTGAGGCCTTTGTTTCTTCATTTCAATTATCCTTTTACCTTTCCAGAATTCTTTAGGCTGCAATAAAAAGATAATTTAAAAACATTCATTCAAACCAGACACCACATGAATGAGAGATCAAAAGGGATGTGTTTTCTAAAGTATGCCTATGCTATATTCATAATATCACATATCTTTTTAACCTCACTACCCAAAGTCAAATGGAGCCACAGAGCCAAATGGAAAGGTAATGATTTCATGAGTGTGTAGCTATCAGATCTAGTGAAGTGTCAAAGTATTTAAGTTATCTTTTTTACAGTCTTACCTCTTCTGGAAGTTGTTCTCCTTCATACAGGACAACCACATCATTTTCTATTGGTTTATTTATTTGAAGTTTTTCTTTTATTTTCTCTTGAATAGCTTTTGTTTCTTCTTGGACTTTTTTGTAACAGTTTCCTAATGTACAGAAAGATAATATGTTAAAATTAAAATATTTTAAACTAGTAGTAGTAGTAGATAGTGTAACATTTCTCAATAAAAAAATTATATATCTAAAGTAAAATATAATAATATTTAATAACATTACCACAGAGACACCCTGATTCATAATGGTGACCACAGCTTTGACATACTCTGATGTTGGTTTTTGGTACAAGCATTTTCCAGTGGTACTCAGGTGAACCAAACAGCCTTTTCCATCTCTTTTCAATTGTTCTCCTGAATTTAGGGACAGCCAGCAGGAACCCATCACCAACTAATTCCTTTAAAGAAAACTGTTTGTTTCTTGGAGAAGTAGTAGGTGTACTTACAATGGCCAATGCAAATTCTAAAAGAAATAACAAAAGCGCATGTTAGACCCTCAGCGTCATCTTGTTTTCAGTAGCAAAAGTTCAATAACACCATGTAATTAAAAATAATAATAAGATTTTAAATAAACGTACCTCTTGGTGGATTTTGTAACATAAATAAATTTCTCTCCATAGTCTTTAGGAAATTTATTACTTGTGATATTCGGGGATACATTTTAATAGAAATTAGTCGAATGGAAGATTTGTTTGTCTTGTAATTAAAAGTTTAAAATTATATTAAGAACTAATTATTAAACTCAATATATTTTTAGGTTACTGTTTATTTTTAACTGTCCTTTTCATTTAACAAGCAAAGAGCGTCAGACACAACAGCTACAAGTTAGGTGGAATCTTATTAAAACTTTCTGCATCGATTTAAAGATAATAAAAAGTAGTACTGCAATGTGAGAAATGAAATGTGAGAATGTGAGAGAGTAGCATTAGCATAAAATGTAAGAAATAAAATGAATTAAAAATATTTTATAGTATCTTGGCGGTTTCAATTATAGCGTCTACACACGTCCCTTGACAAGGGCAATTTAGGAAGCGATCATAGACCGAGGATTGCCAACTGAATGGATTTTCCGTCATAGGGTTTACTATATAACCCACCTATAACCATTTAAAAAACCATCCCAATCCCAGACAGTTCTTTAGTCAGCCAGCTTTTGAATGGTTTTTAACTACACTACAAGCGCCTTAAAAATTAATATTATGGTAAATGCAAGCAGGTGTGTTATAGCAATTCAAAAACACTTTGTTGAATGGTTATTGACATCATCATAAAACTACCTGACCGCGACCTCATAAGGCTTATTGTAAGAAAAGTTCATAAAGTTCTATTTTTGTCCGTTTAGCATTAGGGTAAGGGGAAACGGAATCGAGAGATTTTTTTTGTATATTAAGTTCCCAAGCCTGCTTTGCTCCTGCTGGAATAAAAAATCAGTTTAATTACTTTAGATGTTGAATCTGGGGACTTGGATTTATTTGAGTTGTTAACCTTGAAATTGCCCCTAGATTGCCCTTGCCACAGGAACGTGTATAAGGCCTTTAAGTGCGGCCCTCTGCTTCGAGCTTTGCGTTATTTTCCCTATTATAAGTACCTCACGTTTTCTAAAAGAGTGTAGGTCGAGTAAGAGGTGGCCGCTTCTCACTGTTAAAGTTTCAACTCGAGAAACGGTTACGTGTAATGTGGAGTTAGCATTGAAATTTTCAACCCAAGCTAGGGTAACTCTATTTTAAAACGTGAGTGGGGCCGTATTCCATTCAAGCAGCGTCATCTTGTTTTGAGTAGCAAAAGTTCAATAACTAAGATTAAGTAAGTGGCAACACTAAATTAAAATGGCCGATGACAATCAGCTGTAAGGTGGGGAGGAAAAGGCGAACGAATGTCTTTGCGCTGTGTTATGTAGTTCATGTTCTCCAGTGTTACATTGCAGTTGTAACTATGGCGTGTTTAAGCCCGAGTAGGCTCTGTGCTCGTGTTCAAGATAAGTTGTTGTGTCAATTTGGACAAAAAGTTCGCAGACAAACTGTATTTGTGAAACTAAAACCCCCTGGACCAACCCCGTTGAGGATATTTGGAAAGACCTGTCAGGTTAGACATTTACTATTAGAATTTAATATTATAAATGTTTTGGGGCTATCTTATTACTTTCAAAAGTATGAAAGTAATTCCTGAAATAAGCAATGTTATGTCATTTTGCTGCACTTTTATGAGATGAGGTCCTTTTTACATAACACATGTCGAGCATGACAGTAACCTCTAATTTGTCAGCTGATTGCATCGTATTAGGTAAATAATAATAATAATAAAATGTATCTTATGAATTCATACAATGAATCTAAAACTTTAATGTGTTCTAGAAATTTAAGTCAAGTTGGATCATTCATTGGAAATGTTAAAAGTGAAATCTTTGTGAGTCGGCGGACAGTAGGTCGAACTCCGAACCACACAGGTTTGTTGAGTTTGTCCAGTGTTTTCACTATATTCACAACTTTTACTTTCGGCAAACAGACACAGCCTTGTTTAGAGATCTTAATCAGCCAAAAATAGTTTTAGATATCAACGATATTCTTCCCTTACGTTTCCTTTCGTCTAACCTTATCTTATCAATATCTATGTTTGTTTAATTATCTGACGAGTATTATTATTGAGATTAATTGAAATGAAATAAATCCATTGAGTATGTTACAAGTGGTCCGGTGTAGGCCGCTCCGTCCGCATCGCACGCAGCGCCGCGCCGCCACCTGCCGCTGCCGCTGCGCCGGTCGGTGCTGATTTCTCGCGCCGCCGCGTGTACACATGCGATGTCCAGCCAATCTCGACGACTCGCACAAACTTTCTAAGCATTACACTTATTTTTTACATTAATATTTCATTTGCTGTTTCAAACGCAATTGAAAGAAACAATTCGATTTCTTAGCTTTTACGGCATGTCTCGGGCCCCACATCTTAACATTAATCAAAACGATTTGTTGAGTAGGTCACCGATAGCTTTAATCTTTGAGTTAAACGATGACCATCTCCGTAGAGAGTCGCTTGCGCCCGCGCCGACCCGCCGTTAGTGAAAGTTGTGTGATGATTCTTTGAATTTTTAATAGCGCGAAAACTGGGTAGGTAAGTCACCTGCCGAAGGAGTGTTGGCCTTTCTTATTTCATTCTAATTCATTCGTTCAACGAACATTGACCTCAATAGTTACCAACACGAAGGCTTGCCTAGTTGCATGTCTCAAGCAATATCTACCAAATTAAATGACCATCATACTCTGCAACTTATAGTAGGGATATGTAAAGATTGTCGGTACTGTCATTTGATCTTCTCTTAGAACGGCGAGAGATGAACTAAGTGTGACGCGTAGAGCCAAGGGGCACAAACACTGCGCAAATCCACTAAATCAACTTACCTTACTTCTTACTTACTTACTTAGGATCAACCAACGGAAGCAGTTCTTTAAAAGCATAATGCCCATTACAAAATGCCTAGTTCCCGGATATACTACTTATTTCTTTTGGGATCCACAGCAAACTTCATAGGAAAAAGAGTATCATTAAGTCAAAACTGTTGCTTCCTTCCCATTAAATGCAAATACTGCAATAAGATGCTTGAATGCTTTGGTTGATAAACACAACCATACCAAAAATTTTATTGTTTTTTCTTGAAAATCTACATAACTGCTGTAAGTAAAAGCAATCGGTACGATTGTTGTAGAATTCCGTGGCCAAGCTAAAATATCCTTATACTTAGTTGCGAGCATTTGATTGAATGAGTGGGTTAGTTAATTAATAAGCGGCGTATGCGCGGTGGTGATCATTATTTAGGTTGATGAATCGGTTGAGTGGTCGCGTTGCACGTAACCTCCCGCGTAAATGAAGCTCGGTAGAAATGCGGAACACACAACTATTTGTTCAGTCGACATCATTGTATAAGACTTTGCGGCATCACACACATCGTAGCATATGTTATTTTCGACTTACAACATTTACTTGAATCCTAAATTACGTGATGTCAATACAAAAGTGCAATAGAAAGTTAGAATGTTTCATTTATTGTAAACGACAAATTGTTTTATTTTAACTCGTAAACAAAGAATGTAGTAGATAAATAATTTATTACTTCATTATTCAAGATTCCCGTTCGAAAGTTATATTCAGATCTTATTGTTTTAGGAAAAGGTTGTTTATAATACTGCGAACTTATGGAAACCAAGGAATCTTGTCAAAGTTATAGTTATGAAAAATGCTGCGATCACTTGCGGAGGATAGAAAATCTTTACCTACTTTTAGTCTTCGAGTTTCCTAATATATTAATTACGTACCTAAAATGTTAAAACAAACAAACAAACTGTTTATTTCAATAATTGCTTTATAAATTGTTCGTAAAAGCTTCCAATCTTTTTTTTAAATGATTATGATATGCCCCCACTGCTTTTAAACCATATCCGTTACTATTTTACACAGAGATTTATGAAGATATTAAACAAATATTTGAGAAGCGAAAATAAAATTGAAAAATTCGCGTTTCTGTCATGACTGATGAGCAGCCGAGGCGTCGCGTCGTGGCGGCAAACAATGAACTCATCAGTTAAGACACTGTGGTAGCTTTAATTGTCGTTTGCTCACCAGATGACCACTGTAATGATGTTCCACACTTTATGTTTACTATTGAGCAATTTTCCGTTTGCTTAGTTGTTTAATTTGTCGGTGTCAACATTAAGTGCTAGCTTTAGTTATCACCAAAACCATATTTGACCTTAATATCAAACAAGAAAAACCCAACCGAATTCCCGGTTTTAAGTTGATTCGTAAGCAATTGACGTTTGTAGTTCCCAAATTTGACGCAAAAGTTTTGAGTCTCAGCTAATGAATAATTACTCTAATTATAACTTCATTATTTATGATATCATACAGATCGTTAACGTTTGTTCTTATTAATAATTACAAAGCAACACAAACGCACTTTCAGCCTACAAAGCCATTAACGAAATTGTAAGCAATAAATAGCTAATTTTGGGATTTTGAGAGCGTGACGCGTCTATATTTGGCAATGCATTAATAGACAAGTGCAATGCTCATAATTTAATAATGGTTGCACTTATTGCTAGATAGGTATTGTTATTGTACATATATTTAGTACTTCACATAATTGTTTTTGGAATTCGATCCATTTTTTTGGAGAATACTTATTATAAATTATGATGTTTTTTGTTAATTGGGGTTTGCTTTTATAGGCCTTTTACGTTTCGGCTCCTGTAGGCTATATTATTATTCACGTTAAATATTTAATTTATGATCACTAGTAAGTCCCAAACCTTGTTTAAGGTTATATCAGCAAAAACGTTCACTCACATACATTGCGGTTTGCAATTAAATAAATTATTATTGCAAAAGGAGTGATAAAATCATAAGAACTTGCCTTGGTAGTAAATGTCTAATCATTATATCAAGTGACTGATTTCTAGTAAAAAAAAGAGAACATTATGTTACTGAAATCCTAAGATTGCTTTACTTAATCTAAGCAAGGCATATAATTAAATTTAAACTATTTCATGATCTCGGTTTTTATTTTGTAATCGTAATTAAATAGTCTGGCTCCAATTAGTTTATTTGTTCAATTATTAAGAATCGTATATTATTTTAAATATATTTTAAGGGATCTTGGCCACTGAATCTGTGTTTACGAAGATCCCTTTGTAAATTTTCTGAGGATTTATTTTATATTACATAGCGTAGACTGAAAATAAATTAACAATTTTTGAAGATTAAATTCTAATAAATGTACAAGTTTGTCGAATTTTGACAGACTTTTTTTTCCTTCTACTTTACTTACTTTTGTTTATGATTTAGATTTCATATCATCATGTACGCTGCCAGTCCTATCGAAAGTGCGTTTAATCAGAGAAAATAAGGTCAACCTTAAGTTTATTCAATTCGACGGTTCGTTACTTATTGATTACAGGCTGGAGTGCGATTCATTAGTCTACGCTAATTAAATGTTAATGTTTGAGTTAATGGTTCCCACTCTTCTTAATAAAGAAGGATGATGGATTTATTTTATTTTTGACCTTAAAGCTTTTGTTGCAAGTCGATTTTAAATGTCCTGAATCTGTGATCTTGAAATTCAGACATTAGGTCTTAACGACATTTTAGTTAAGAGAAACCTATTAAAATAATTTATGTTATTCTTTATCATAACTGTCAAAACTTTAACAAGCTATTAGTCAGTAACTTAGTAAGATAATTATTCTATAATATAACCTCTAGATATAGGGATTCTACTTGTCAGAGCCTTTAATTTTAATTCAGTTTTTTTTACCTTTGTTCTAGTTATAAAAGGTTTAGTTCCATAAAGCCTACCTAACAATACTAGAGATGAGATATGTGTTTTGTTCCTTTGTTATAAGCGGCTTTATAAATATTTCCATTTGAATTAGGCTTGGCTTAGAAGTTACATAATTCGTTCTGTATAAAACTTTCCACTTCTAATTTTGGCAATCTTAATTTCCTGTTTTTTTTACAGTCTCTCAGTCACCTTTATCATTTGCCTGTACAAGCAACTTGAAAATTTTTAAGATAACATTGGCAAACAAAGCCTTATTATTGATTATTTCTTACGAATTGTGTTATTAATTTGTAAATTAAGGAAAAATCTAGGGGCATTTAGCAGGTATACAATAGGGAATATGCATGACTTTTTTATTTATTTATTATAATTCGATACCACATACACATACAAATCCGTTAGGTTTTCTCAAATATTAAAAAAGGTTTTTCTTATATATTTTCTTTTAATGGTCTATGAAAACATACTATTTCCACATACTTTACGATAAATTGATGAAATAATCAAATCAAATCTCATGTATATCCCTATTCACCTTTCGCTAAGATATTAATCTGTTTATTTAGATCTTACTAACATACTGTAATTAAATGTTCGGAATTATAAGGTTTTTGTCGACACCAAAGACGACAAAGACACCATTACACCATGCTATGGAAGCTCATACTTAAGCTGTAATTATAACGTCCGTCATCTAACATTTTCAAAGCAACCGCAATTCTAACCTTGTATGCAGTCCAGCGTTTTCATATAATTACCAACAAAACAACTCAGATGATATTGACCCCTTTTTCCTAGTCGCAGGTGGTTAAGTTATGTAAGCACCCGTGAAATAATAATTACCTACCTTTTCTTAGCGCACTTTACTAAAATGAAGTGTTATTTACTTACTTGCTTATTTACTTTGACGTTTCTAGTTCACTCAAAGAATGTTAACCATCTTATACCTATAGGTATCAGTTAAAATATCCATTTGTTGAAATAATAACTGCTTTATAATATGATGATATTTAACAAATAGAACAGCGAATTTCAAGCTTGTCATTGGGACAATATAAAGTTTTAAAAGTGATGTTATCGTAATATGAAAGGATCTAATAAAACTATCGGTGTCACAGGTCCCGCGTTGATGTCTTTTGTTTGTGTGCGCGCGCGCATCGTTCGAGCGCGACCTTTGCTTCATACCACTGGTGCATTTGATTTGTTCTGGGAAGGTCTCGCTTTTGTATTGAAAAATTATGTAATGCTCTTTTTACGATTCATTTTAATGATCAGTATGATTACCCTTAAAATTTTTGTAAGGTTAAACTTTTCGGATTTCATTTATACAATTAATTTATTATTATTATCCTGTTCAATCTTTTAACCCGACTACGGGGAAGCAAAAAGGAAGGGTAATGTTTTTAGAAGTTTATGTATGTATGTTCCACCGTAGCACCTAAACTACTAGACCGATTTGAATAAATGAGGTGTCAATAGATAAGTAATATAAATATATAAATCTTATCAATTTTTATAAGACGAAAGTTAAACCTCAAATTCCTAATCTCGATTTTTTTTACTGAGATTAATATTCTTATATTTATAATATTATATACAAATGTCATATTGTATAAATCATAATAAATTTTCAGAATCTGGGATCGGGTGTTAAATTAAAAACTAAAGTTTTAAAACTATATCTCGACTACGTCAAAAAAGTTGTCAGGGACGAAACAAGAAAATAATTTAGATAGAAATCCAGAAATGCATAGTTACAAAAATGAACAAGGTGCCAAGAGCCGTGATCTCACCTTCCGTCGCTACCTTGACTATTTTTGTAGAGCAAGTCTATGATGCCTTAAAGAACATAATTTTAATAATTAAAATATTTTCGAAATTCGGGATTGGATACATAAGTAAATTAGTTTTTCAATATAGCATACACAATGGATGTGATTAGCGTAACAAACAGATAAATTATAAATATACGTGCTAATCGACTGCGACTTCTATATAAAGAGTGTCGCAGAAGATGCGCAAGAGTGTTGTTAAACGTTCACTTTCTATCGTTTTAATTGTTATGTGCGACTCGCTCGGACACATGCAATTTTACGTGAGCTAATGTTAAACATGTGATTTAAATACTTTGCAATTAATGTAGTTTACGATTATGAACTCCCGCTGCCGTATAAAACATAAGTTATATTTTTACTGGTTTGAAATATGTGCAAACCTCTTGAGTTTTCGTAACTTGTCCGCTTGCGGCATTGTTTGTATTATTAATTTTAATGTTTAAATATACAATTGGCGAAATTCCTCTCTGTTACATCTGTAATATTAAATTGTTTGATTGTTTTTGCAGTATAAATCTAAACATTTGCTTTTATTACATGATATTCTTTTTAGATTCTATTCGTAACTAGATTATGATTTTAGTACATATTGAGTAAGATCATGTAACTTTCAAGTTTTATCGTTATATACAACGAGTTTTAAACAAAACGTGAATATATAGATCACACCGTTGTTAATAGAAGTTATTATGCTTTCGTATTTTTTTCTACGAACCAGTATTAATATGGTAAATGTTAATAATAGGTTGTTTGTAAATAGTAACGAAATTATTTTCTATCGATTGTTTGTTTATATATCTGCTCATAAAAGTCAATATCAAATATTTATTGATCGCAACTAGATTTTTACAATCTAGCTGAATTTTAAAACATAAAAGAGATAGCTCTGACGTTGCTGCCTACTTTCTGGTGGTTAAGTCTTTTTGCTTATAAATAAAATACAAAAGCATACCAAACAAAAGGTTATTTAAGTGTCGTCTTAAACTGTATTTATATTCGGAACATAGTGTTCTTTGTCGTAGAAGGTGTACCTTACTTACTTATGCATTCATATCTGTCAAAGTAATTATTCCAAAGGGTGTGTTCGACATGTGTTGTGTTTATATTCAATATCTATTAAAGTAACCGACTGACATCTTTATGAAGTAAAATCCTACATTTATTAATCTTTTAAAATGTTGGAAATTTATTAAGAAAGTACCATGCTGAAAATACTGTAAAATATTAACTTGTTAGATCACTATTTATTTTCGTTTACTGTAGATAGAAGAAATTTCTACATTATTCTCTTATACTTATCTCAAGTACTTTTACGCATACATGAAACTAAGAGGACTTGGGCAAGTGCAAATTCAAACAGTGCTCAATAAGTAGTTGACAGCAATTAGAAGTCATAAGTGCATACGCATCGGTCATATTCGTACGTGTCAGGTTGTGTCGCAAGTCGCGCCGCACTGCACCGGCTGCAGTTGCATAAACTTATGCGTTTCGAAACACTATCGCGGTCACTGCCGCACCGCATAGCTAAGGGCACACCCCACCCTTAAACATCTACTCAACAACATACCTATCGAATCATTGAAATGTTGCATTGGCAAAAGTTGTCCGTCATCTTAACTTAGCATTACATTTTACATAACGGAATTAACACTTATTTGTGAAGGCCGCTCACAACGTATTACTATGGTCCTATTAATTTGTCATTTTAAAATAAAATCAATATGTGGGTTTTAGCTTTTTTCTCAGAAATTTGTCTAGTCTGATGGGAAGAACTTCCAATTAATGGGGAAGAAAACAAAGATTTCCTGCGAGTTGCGAATATCTTAGTTCCCTTGTATCGATTATTTTCCTGACTGACTCTTAACTTTTGAGTTTTCCACCACCATTGGCATCTAAACTTAAACATGCATTCTAATTATCTTTTATTCTTTCCAGAGAGTAACAACATGTGGTCCTGCTTGCGGGTCGAGCGGGGCAGGGGCGAGCGCGACCGCGGCCGGCGTGGTTCGTCGCTTAGCCTCCAGCCTGCAAAGCACCAGCACCGGATCCCTTCCTGACTATGGCACACAGATAGTAGACCCCTACCGCTTGCTAGAAGACGATCTTAACGGAATATACGAAGACATACGAACAGTAAATATCGATTAATTTAAAAAAAAATCTAGTTATGAATATTTCAGTATTGGAAGTGGACTCTTTTGTTTTAAGGGCTTTTGTTCTAATTTTAGTTTTACAAACATATTTGTCTAGTCAAAGCTGACATTGCATATATTGTGCCAGTAATAGGTACAAAAAAACAATTAATGAAAAATTTATTTTATGAGTAAGTGGTGAATTAAACCCTTAAAACAAATTAATAAAATGGCTATTGTCTTTTGTAGTAGTCTTGTAAATCTGTCATGTTTTAATGCTCATTTTATTTAATAATTGCATCGTTTATACGTAATTTAGTTATTTTCTCACAGACTATGATTCGCATGGTATTAATTGACCTTGAATTTCATAAAATATCGCGGTTTTTGAAAAAAAAATATAATCCTGAACTTGATTTAAAATTGGAAAGATGTGCCTAATATATTAATAAATGTGACATTTAAAAGTTATTTAGTTTGTCATATGAGATATACTCAATCAACAGACTTTATGATGTTTCTTTAACGCAATAAATAATTTTATTTGATTATTGCCGATAGCATTACACATCTTTTCTAAGAGGCTACTAAATAATATTGTTTGTGAAATTAGTGTGTAGTAATTTACACAATAGGTAAATAAAATGGCAAATAGTTTAGATTACGAGTGTTTGCACTACCTTCAAGCCAGTAGCTGAGTGGAGTGGGTATTATTTATTTATTGTCAAAATAAAAGGCGTTACGTAGTAGGCGAGTATCAATAAATGCGCGGTGTCCATTGATCCACAAGTATGTCAAAGTCACGACGTGTTAGCACGCGGACACTAGCACATTGTGCAATTTGCCCATCGCCAATAAAAATGGCAAAAGCGAGTTGATCTCGCACGACTAAGGTTCCGTTCCAAAACTACATGTCTGAAGATCTAATTGTATGTTTTTTGTTCTCAAACAGTCAATTAATATATAGATTGACGCTGGATTAACAATATTACTCAATCCAAATGTCAGAAGATAATTATCATATAACTATACTTAATTTTGTGCTTTAATATTTAAGTGTTTTTAACTTAGGACATGATTTAACATTTTTTTGCCACAGAGATCTGTTTTCCTTTTGAGAAACGGAACCCTAAAAACGTCAATTACAGCGCTACCTCTAAATTAGATTTGTTGAAATGCTCACGTATTTACGAATAATTGAAAATATAGTTGCAAATACAACATCGGTTATGTTTTGTAGCATTGAACTTTTAAAACATTTGTATTGTTAAAACATAATATGCGATGTTTTCATTCAAGTTTAACTTGAGTTGTAACGACGATTATGGCACGGATATCTAAATTCGAATGCTATGTTGTGAAGTTGTTTGCCTACTTTCCGCGGTGGAAAACTCGTCTCAAAACTAGGCCCCCGCGAAAAGCTGCGTCTCGCGGGTTTCTAAACGTACCTTGTTATGTGGCAATGTCACTAGATTATAAATTACGGGATTAAATTTTTATATTATTTACTATAAATACTTGTCGAACTTTAAACATGTAAAGTAAAATATATGATCAAAGTTAGTTCCTTCCATTAATTTTACGAGTATGTAACGTATGTTTACCGTAATAGTATTTAATTATTTAAAAATATTATTAAATAGATACGTGTCGGCGTATTCAATTAGTTTTCCCTTGTATCGTAATAACAGGACCGCGTTTCGGAACGTGAGTTAAGAATTTTAATTTGATTAATACCGTAATAATGAATGGTGGTTGGGCCGGACGCGTGCGGGCGGGTGGTGGACCGATGGAAAGTGTGGCGTGTGAAACCACGCGAAACTACAACATTGACCTTGTTTTGGGAATCAACCGAACGAATTATCAACTTACTTTTTCTTTTAAAATGCCAAATAGTTACTGCTGACCTTAACCAATTTTTTCCAGACCCTAAATCGTGCGGATTTTATTTTGTGTTAATTATTTGGGAACATCTCAGCATAATAAAATGTAACGTGTAGAACCTATGTTGGTACAATAAATTAATTCGTTACGAAGTTCTAGTCTTCTCGCTAACTAAACCTTTGCTATAAGACTTTCAATCTGAACACAGTATTACAGTCAACACTATTTTTTCAGTCAGTTAGTTTTCTATCAATAATTTGAATGGATATCCTAAAACTCATAAAACCCAAGCTCGTCATATTTTTTTACAACCTGCGGACAAGTGAATTCGCGTGGAATTTTGCCATGTCTTTTATTAGGTACATAACATGTTTTCTTTGTCACTTTCTCCCCTCTGTCAATAGATATAGATTCAAGGTCAGACCGTTAAATATTTACATAGAGTAGTTGCGACGTTAAGAATGGGCTAGTATAAGAACGTTTATATAATTTTCGATGAGCTACACACCTCACACTAATCGGATATTGCGTGTTAGATCAATAATGATGAAACAAACGCTGTGACGAAAACCATCTCATATTATACTATGTATTGTGACATACAGTTTCTTCGTGAAGCGATTTATCTAAACTAGGTTATGCATAAAATCTCTTGTAATCCTTATTCAAATGAAACGTGCTTCTGTGAAGTTAAAAATGTGCTATAAAAACCATTCGTGTTTTTGAAAACCATGTTAGTGGTTTTGAAAACATCATTATTAAAGCACAAATGTCTGATCGAGTTGTAGGCGAATGTTCAAAAGTAGTGGTTGATTTCTTTGGAGAATTATTGTATATTTTGTGTTTGGGGGTTTACTGAATGATTGAGATAGACTATCCACAGTTTGAATTATTTATGTTGAGACAATCCATTAACCGATTCTTTACATATTTATTTTTATTTGTAAAGAATCAGGTGGCTCCCATTTATAGCTTACTTTTATCTTAATTAGTGCGATATACTATATTTTTCTTTCTAAAATGACATTAGTTTTTGGTATTTCATAAGCGATATTGCGACAAATTTTTCATTCGTCTCTAAGATGATGTTCTCCTTAGGTATGCATAATGACTTTAACACAATAAAATTGTTGTAGTACAATAGAAGTTGATTTTTCGTAACACCTAAGAGTGGAGTTTTGATATGCTTAAATCGCGACCTTGATATTGCGACATGATGTCGCTGAGGACATAGCGCCCTTCACGCTTCTATTTGCTACCTGAAATAATTTGGCCGTTATGAAAAGCGCAAAGCCATTATTTAGATGCGACTGCTACGGATCGATATAGTGATTCGTAGTTGCGTAGTAAGCTACTACGGTTCGTAGTCCTATAATAACAAATTTATCTAACTTTGAGTCTTGTTTTTGTATGATTATGGAATATATCTTTAATCTGAGAAAATGTTTCGTCTGAGCTCACAATTATTTAAAATATGACTGCTTTGGATCTACTGGAGCAAAACTAACAGTTAATGAGCTATTTTACAGTTGCTCATAAACGTTTCAACACAATTGGGATTTAGAATCCAAAACCTATGGGTATTTGGTTATAGTAGTAAATTGAGTTACAGGAACATGACTCGTTTAAATCAAATTTAGTGGATTGCACCACGTTACTACCGACCTCAGTAATTATAGTCACTTGTCAAGTCTTACTTGATAATTAACCTTGAAATGTAAAGTGAAGATACAAAGACATATGTTAGGTATTTATGCTAAATTGCGAATTCATTGAAAGAATCGCTATTGCAATGTTTATTGAGAATTCTATGAGGGCTTTTATATTATATTTTTTGTGATCCGTAAAATGTCGAACGAAACTCAGATATTAATATATTAATTAAAAAAGCAGAGTTACGATAAAAATCTAATAGTTTAGTTAATAGATGTTTATTTATATCATATAGAATTTTGATAACATAACACGATATACATACAATATGTGTGATATTGCGATTTATCGCGTACTATTTAACCAATCGAGGGGTACCTCGATGAGACTCCAACTGTACGTCAGCTTTCAATCCCCAGGAGCTGGGTAAGAACACAAACCAAGCTGAGCTGAACACCATCGCTACCTACTACTTCGACGGGCAGGGCAAGGCGCTGCGGCCGATGGTCGCCATACTTATGGCCAGGGCTGTCAACTACCACGTCTACGGCGAAAACAGGTGACCATCCTTGAGATTTTTCCTAATTACTTTATTTATAACTTTGTTTTTGTAACACACATATCAACTCGGAATCGGATCACCACCGTCTCTCCTTTTGCCTTGTCAACCCGGGGCGATACCGTCACGATACCGATTAGAATGCATTTCAATAGCAAACGACTTGATTTGATGCACATATGATATGTTTGCGGGATAGATATGTGTACTACGACCTTTATTGTGGTTTCTGACTAGAGTTTTTGTTTGTCAGTGAGTGTTACACTTGTTTTAGCATAATTTACGATTATCTTTGGACACGATTTTGTATTCCCGATCGTATATAAAACGCGTTGTTAAAAATACTAGTCTAATTCTGAATAAAGTGTCTTATCACATTATTTTAAAGTTTTAAGGATTAAGTTTACAAGGATTCGATGCGATTTCAATATGCGAAAGTAAAGTGGACAGAAACTCAGAAAACGCCAGAGCAATATAATGGTTTTATGACACAATAGACATCTTTGCTCTGGTTGTAAATTATTTCCTTACATTGAAATTATTTTAATTAATATCTTTACTTCATGTTTTTTATTTGTCCGTGTTTTAAAATCTTGCTAATTACATTATTATTAATTACAATTTAATTTAATATTAAAGACAAAGCTAAATATGATTAATCTTTCCGGGATTCCTAACGAGATCCGTTCTGAGTTTTAACAAAAAAATAATCAAGCGAAAACGTAGTTAAACTTCGACGCAAAATATGTGTTGAGTTTGAAGTCGTTTAATCTTAGTTCAATATTTACTTCAAACTTAAGTTCTTCCCATGGCCTTGGTTAAACGGAAAAACTGCTAATGCTTATGACTTTATGTCATATCAGAGATGATCCATTTAAGTAAAATTTAAGTTTAATAGTCGTATGTAGCCATTGATTTAAAATGTAGTTGAGTTTCATTAAATTTAACTAGCATTAAATACTTAACTTGGATGAAATTTATGATTTTATTCGTCGAGATGCATTTTAAACAAACCACATAGAAAAATGGTTTACCTTTATGCCAAGGACGGACAAGTAGATTGTACCTTCGGTCTTGGCTTGTTTACTATCTCATATTATATATCACATTCTACTAGACCTACGTGTAGCCAATCTGATATTCATTTAGTTCTAGATTTAATCCTAATTCCTTCGGAAGGAATGAATCTCGCAATTTGATTGTTTTTCCACTCTTATTTTCATGTGATTGGCATAAATTATCACGACTAAGGGAAAGACATTGTTTTAATAGAAGGCAACTTTTGCTTGACACGTGTCGATTTTATTTTAATAAATACATAGCAAGTCCTAGTTCTCAGTGGTATCACGTCTTTGGTGATGTGCTGTAGAATGCGATACGATTTGTTGGGAATATTTTAATAAAAAGTAGTAAACGCTACGAAACACCTAACTATGTACAGGCACTTGACTTGAGACACAAACCCAATACTTGAAAAATGGGATAAAAGATATTCTGATACACAATCATATTATTGTCGTCAGTGAATGTATTTGCTATCCCAAAAATCTGGTCGTTTTTTTATTCGCTATCCGTAAATTCCTCATGCCTTCGAATACTTAAAACTACAGACATCCTGATATACACGACATGTTGCATTCTATGTTCGCATTTTGTATATTGAATGGACAACAACAAAGATGTAGTTAATGTGTTTTAACACGTGTCTTATTAAAATATTAGAGTGCCAAATGTAGATTTGCCAAAAAAAGAAATGTAGATCTTTGCCAATTTTTACTTCATAATTTGTTCTAACTGAATAATCTATATACATATTACAAGGGTATAATCGATATCTTCGCAATCGAAGTAGCGGGCACTATATATAATTAATATCGTTCAAATATTTATGGATTTTTCTTTTGATAATTATTAGATTTTCATCGTTATTAATGTTTATTGAACTGGATTTATTTTAAAATAATATCAAAAATGTCATTTGCACAAAGTTTTAGTGACAGTAAATAAAAACAGATTAAAATAATTTTGAGCAATATAATGTTTGTAAGAAAATCTCGCGCATCACGACTGTTGCGTAGGCGTGCAAGGTCACTACTAAATCGTGATGCAATAGTTCACCGATGATGTTTCGAAGTCATCTGTAACATCTTATTTATTACTAACGGTTTTTGACATTTTCTGACCTATCTCGACTATTTTTAAATAACGATCTTTTAAAATTAATCTAGGAAAACTCTATGCAAATTGTTTTCTTAACATGTATATATATATCAATATTTGCCTGTAAGCTTGTTTGCCACTATAATAATTTTAAATGCTAATATCTACATTGCAACACACACTTGGCTAAGATAGAATCTTGTATCGCAGGTAGCAAGCAACGATAGGGCATCGACTGCATAGATAAAAATATTACATGCATAACCAATTAGCAAAATAATGCATCTTGCAAATTACATGAAGTCTCCCTTTACCGGGTTTCGAACCTGAATCTTTTGCTAGGCGGCAAGCTTTCATACCGCTGCTTGACGAGTGGCTGTCTACTTACATTTCCTAACATAATTCTACTGTTTATCAGTGCACTGCTGCCGTCCCAACGGCAAGTGGCCATGATCAGCGAGATGATCCACTCGGCGTCCCTCATCCACGATGACGTCATCGACCAAAGCGACTTCCGCCGCGGGAAGCCCTCTGTCAACGTGCTCTGGAACCACAAAAAGGTAACCTATTCATCATCAACATAATCAGCTGGAAGAGTTCTACTCTTAGACTAAGGCCTCCCTTAAATATTTCCTACCGCAGCGATTCTGGATCTATCGTTCCCTGCAGCCTTCACAACATCGTCCATACGGTCCATAAAGTCCATGTTGTGTATCTAATTTACCCCTCTAGCCTTAAACAATTTATTACATAATAATAATAATAATAATAACCACATCACGACACACACATTGACTCTGCCCTGCAGTAACTATCGTAAGAATTTGTGTCACAGGAACTAAGCAACGATATGATATATACTACATAGATAAGAATACAACATCCAAGACCGGTAAACGAAACAATTCGTCTTGCAAATAACACAAAGTTATGCCCCCACCGGGATTCGAACCCGGAACCTCTAGCGTAGCAGTCGGCTGTTTACACCACTGCGCCACCGAGGTCGACAAACACATGCCAATTACACGCCAATATTCAAAGGCTTAAATTACTTCTAAAATACAGGGTGTTTGGTAGGTAGATGCAAAGCTTGAAGGTGAAGCTAAAATAATATACGTATAGTCATTTGACCAATGGCCGTCATAGACGAAGTCTGCATAATTTTTTTCAATAATTTTTCAAGATTTTTATCTAAAAACTAAACATTTTACCTTTAATTGCAATAAATGATCAGATTGAAACCTGTTATTTATTCTCTGTTTATTTTCTATTTTTTCTTCTAGTATATCAGTACTGGCTTCAAAAGTTTATAGTTGTCAAGTGTGTTTTAGTTTGTCTATAAACTTTTTTTATTTTTATCAAGGACAAAAACTAGTATTCCAATACCCAATAGACATGAACGTAACTAAGCCCTCGCCTACAGTCTACATATTAAAATACATAAGAGATAATATCAATTGTCTGTCCGCATCCATAGCATTATACATAAAAATTCCCAGCTGAGCCAGCATAGAATACAAATCATTGGTTATTTATGGAGGTGACCATCCTTATGACATAGCCTGATCTTTGCTGATCACTACAGATTCCACACAGCTACGTGTACTATCATTTTAATGAACTATTTCAACTTGTGCTTTGTTACTGTTTCATTGTTGCTAGCTCGAGCTTCTAGCACGTAGCTAATTTATAAACGTAACTTATATGAAACCTTGGAAGTTCGATTGGTTGTTATGAGTACTGTGAAGTTATTATATATTAGCTTTTAGACGATTGTAAAGCTCAAGGCGGTATGAAGGGCTTACCTTCTAATTATTATCGATTATAAGAAAATGCAATGTTTGGTATTCGAACGGCCTTGTATACTCCGATGGAATTTTATAATGGAAAACTTCTGAGAGCTGTTGAATGACGTTTTATTACCGTATTTATTAAAGTTTCACTGAGTATGAAAGTAACTAAATTGTTAAGATTATTGAAAGTCGAATGAACTCTCACATTACGTACTTGTGATTAGTTAAGAGATCTATCCCTCTTTTCAATTATTTATACATTGATGCCTTATAGGCTTTGGTTGCAATAATTTTGTCTACATTAGGGAGTAGAGGACTCGCGACTTGCATACTTAAATGTGTTCCATTGTGAATGAATTCACTGTGACATAGTTGTAAAGGACTCGAGCAATAAAGAACAATACCATTAAACAACCGTGCTGCGTTAAACAATTTCATTCAACAAAATGGAATGCTTTGAAAAGCTATTTCGGAAAATGCTTATGTAGTGTGGTGCTAACTTCAATGTTGTAAATATTACATATTTTAAATTAAATTCATAATGAAATCGCTAGTGTAGCGTACTTTTTAATTGTATGTTGGGACTATTTTAATACATTCATATTAGGTAACGAACATAAGGAGTATCAGAAAACTAATAAAAAAATAAATAGTATTCTTTTGCCAGATTATAAAAACTATCAGTTAATTTTATTGAGTGTTTAAGTGATGGAAGCTTTGGATAACCCGAATAGCTAATTGATATGTGAAGTACATCGTATTATTGACGGTTGGAATGGAAAGCCGGCTTTTGGGCGCGTCTTATATTTATTTATTGGTTGCTGAGGCAGTTTTTATACGTTAATTTAACGATTGTCCAGTGTTAAATGACTTAATGTACAATTAAGGTACAAAAATTAAGGTACTTCATTCAGTGACGAAAATAAAGGTTTTCGTAGTAGGAAGATTACCTTATTTCTTATTTTTAAACAATATAGGTATTTAGAAAAGGTTACGACTCTCGTAAAGTTTCGACAGTCAAAGGTTACTTTTAGGAAAAATCTTGAGATGTTTCTCAAACTGCTCTAAAATATGCAACTCGTGTTTTCTTTAGCAACGTTTGTTCAAAGGTTAAAACATAACTATTTACCCATTTGTTAATCAAATATTTAACAAGTCCAAGGCGGAGGTATTAAATTACGTTTTCATATCTAATAGAAAGCTATTCAATGTGACCTGCTTGTCTCAATTTTAATTGTAATATGATAATGTAGTGATTCGTTTATTCAAAAATATACTTATATGGTAGGATTCAAAATTGCAACAAAGATTATTTACATCAGCAAAACCACACAACGCGCACGTGCCACCGTTGCTGTTGCAAGCATCCCATCTGCTAACTATCATATTCATATCATATTTTTATTGCATACAAATAACATATTAATAAAAGAATATCTTCAACAACGACTTAACTCTTTAACAACCTTGAAGTTCCGAAATATCGAACACAAGGTATTCTAATTCGAACAGTAAAATCGAAAAACCCGCTCGATATATGTCTCTAGGTCGAGAGAGGTTGTTGATCCAAAAATTTATGAAAATAAGAATGAATACAAGCTGTGGGAATTAGTGCGCGTCGACCGCCGTTGATCACGGCTATCACTGTAAGACACCGAATCACCTAAGGCTATCTCTTTCTTGAAGTAGGTTTTCGAAAGAGACAGCGATGTGGTCAGTGATGTTTACATTTGGTAATAGCGTCTCAAGAGTGGTGGTAGTGGCTCTAGCGCCTCACACACCCGCGAGAGGCCGAAAGCTGAGCGGCCCTCGGAGAAAGTGCCTTTAGGCCCCACATTTAACTTGTACATGAATACTCCTCGTAGCCTCACCTTCAATTTCCATGCAGCTACTAATTTATTAACGTTCAAAGACGTTGATACCGAAGATAATCGTTTGATATCGCCGTTAGCTTGTAATAATCACATAAAAAAGTTAAAAAAAAAAGTAATTTAGGTACCCGGGTTTTGTCTTGGAATTTTGATAGTAAGCGGGATGTCTTAGCGGATACACACGTGCTCTTGAATGTAATCAAATTATAGGGTTATAACATGGAATAAGGTTTGATAAGATTTAAAAAAAAAACTATTATTGCTCTCTTAATAACAGTATTTCTTTAAATTATGATGTATTTTTATTTGTAAAAATCGATTACCATATAATTCAATGTTCTATCTTCACGTGCTTTTAAGCGAAGAAGGGCAGACTAGGTTTTTGTAAACAAGATATTATGGTATAGATAACGTTTAAAACACGACCGTTGAGCAATTTTCCTGTTTAAATGAACACACATATTTGTTGAAGTTATTATGCTGGTTTTGTCAAGGCGGTTCTACTTAACGTTGTCATTGTAGTTTTTTTGACAATTGGATTATTTACTTTTTTTTTGTTTTTGATATTTTTATGAATGTGACGTCGGTTCAGAACACAATTTGAATATTTAGTCATAACCTTAGATGTGTAACTAGGTTTTTTTTTTAAATCTTTGAGCGATGTGCCTCATTATCCCAACTTGTAGGCGCGATACGTACTATGATGTCCTTTATGAATAAAATACCTATATAGTTAAATTGTCCGATAACACCTTCCGTAGATGTGATCTTCGCTGTTAATAGCTGTTGATACGGGTACTGATATTGAGAATCTCAACATTTCAACGTGGACGCATGTCATGGCCAATCCTCGTATATTGGCTGAATGTTAGGAAATACGACCTCTGCATTTGAGTGAAATCACGGTAGCTACATCTAAAGAAAGAAAAAGTGAATTAATTTTTCTCTTACAATATAGTCGATAGCTTAGCTTAGCTCTGAATTAAAGTCAGTTTAACTTTGCGAATATAAATTTTAAATTGTAAATATTGTTTTTATTACCTTGGCCGATTCAACTTGATTATGCACGTACGCTTTTTGTATTAAGATGTAATTATATTTATCATGTAACGATCTAGAAATAATGCATTTATATTTACATCTTGGTATAAAAATAAAACATACATTTAATTAACTTATTGACTTTTTGCTTATCGCTACAATTGCATTACTTAACACTTTAATTTAAGACCTAGATAGCCTTTATTTCTATACTGAAAATCTAATCTATACGGTATTATTCATCAAAATTAATACTTAAGAAGGATATTGTCTTACGTTTTTAATATTTGTCATTCAATTTGGGTATGGAAATCATTGAAATATGTACGCTTACTCGTGAATGTATTCAAGCCAAATTTAGATGTTAGCACAAACGTCACTGATATGCCGAGATCTAATAACCTGTATTTGAGTTATGTCACAGACAAACGTTACCAAAAGTCTTTGTTTGTATTAGGTTAGTCGTGCTTTGGCAACTAGGTGTGTCTCTTTGCTTTATTTAGTTCTTTTATGCTGATACTCTTTATCCAGTGTTATTTAATCATTTTTTGAGGAAGTTTTTGGCAACTCTACGATATTTAAGAACATATTAAGGAATTAAAATTTTAGTTTCCTCGTGGGTGGCATTCATTTCCTGTTATAAGTAAAAGTATTGCTAGTTTCGTCTGAATATACTAACAGTTATGCTAATTAATGTTGTTTATAATTGTTAATTCCGCTAAGAAAATACCAAGTCATCGACCTTTTGTAGTTTTCCTTATAGTTCGCAATAAATACAATATGTTCTATAAGATAGTTGTTTGACAATAGGTAAGTTTGACGTCTGCTGCCGTCCGTTTGTGGATTCGTATATCGTATCTTCAACTATTGTTCAGAATAAGTCGCGCTACTTATTGTTCTCTTGTCTTCGCCTGCGCCGGTAAACTTGCGTTTTAATGAGGAACGGACGTTTCGAGAATTGTTAATATTTTCTGCAATGCTTACAATTGTTTCATACGCATTATGAAAATTTTACTCTCAAAAGAAACTAAAAGTGGCAGTTTGCTAATATTCTATTTATTTAACATAATAAGAAAGGATATTTATAATAATATTGCATACGTAACTGTTACTTTTAGGATTATTTTATTTCCATTCTCGGTGTTAATAGTAGAAAATATTTTGAATGCTACCACGACTCTGTATAACTCGTTAGTGGTTGTTGGTAACGTGCAAGAGTCAACAATCGAAACAAAACAGGAAAGTATTCTCTCAACAATAGTTTAAATGTTTTACGTTATCCGTTTTGTTGTGTTTTCGATGTTATGTGGTCACCGAGGTAAGGTGTGGTGTCATGTGGTAGAAATGCACGCAATAAACCAAACCTACAAATTGAAACGGTCCGCATCTGATGTAATACATATAAATATGTATATCGGATATCCGTGTGCATTTTAATAGTAACCTTACCTCACGAGACTTCTAGTCTACTTTCTAAGAGTTAAGAATTTAATTTTCTATTCAATACTAACTTGCATGTTTTATAAATACAAAGAAAAAATACCGTCTAACTAAACAATCTGATATTTAAAAGTGTGTCTTATTTATAACATTGAATACTTTTATTTATCAGACCGTGGCGATGAAAAAACTAGTGTATTCTTAAAGAAAATCTTTCGTTCTCTTGGTTATCCCGGTATCGGGAGCAAGGACACGTGTAGTCGATTTTTAGGATGTCTGAGGGGTGAGGGGTAGCTTTCACTGCGGGGCAGGGGGAGGGGAGGGCCATCCGTCAAGATCTTCTCTCGCAGGGTCAATGCCCAATGACAATAACTCCATTATTTATGAGTTTTTGATGACGTAGTTATCACAACCATGTAGTTTGTACTGGCTAGTCGCGAATTCGATTTCTAATGGTTATTGACACTACAATGAAAGTAATTGTAGTTCAAATCGGAATTTTCTTTTAGATCTAATCGAAAATTAACCAGATATTGTGTATCTCTCATCCGACTAGTTTCTAAATTAAAAATGCCAAATACATTCTCAGTTGCTTCTGTTGTCATGTAATGAGTGTCTTCACAAATGGCAATTTCCGAAATTGCAATGTCATTCATCAGTGTATCGACATCACTTTCAATAAAACATACTCACAGTTGAAATGGAAATTATAGCTTTCCTTACCGTCTTGACTGGTTATTTGGACACTGAACTTAAAGTAAGACAACTTTGTTTCACATAACAATTATTCATAATAATGTTTTCTCAACGTTATTTTGAGATGCCTAATAAAAGGTTGACCAGGTATTTACTTTAACTGGCTGACAGCCAAAACTGTTGGGTAATACATAAAAATAATCGATTGTGATGTAACTGAAGCGAAGTTGACAGTTACACATATTCTTTTAAAATTTTAATGAGTTATCAACTCGGGTGAAAAAAATCATCTTATTAATATTATTTTCAATTAGTTGAAGTACTTAATTTAGGTGTATTAAGGTTTATTAAGTCTTTTTATGGGTGTATCGCATTCCTCACCGGCGGCGGCGGTGACCGAGAGATCGTTGGTAATTCTTGTGTTTATAAGCTTTCTCGCGTCAAGCCACCTGCCGTCAATCGAAATACAAGCGTGATGTTTCGTCATCGTGACATGACATCCCGTGACAGTTCTCTAAAAGGCATGATTCGGCCACATTCGGCCGTTTCGGCATTCGGCTTTCAAGCCGTCATCCGATGGCGCGAAAGCTAGCGAAGAACCTTACCAATGCAAATATAATAAAACTTTTCTTTCCCACACGCTTTCGTAACGTATATTATTACTAATTACACTTGTCGGCCCTTCTGAATATGTTTTTTGCGCGTTACTCAATGGACCCAGTGAAGATATTAACAGTCATAAATTAACTTGTTTCGCCGGATTCGGGTTTCCTTATATTTTGTAAAATTTCTTGACCCATTTCTCAAAACTCGCGCAACTTTTACTTTCTCTCGGTCGAGACATCGACGATTTTGTCAACGATTTGATCTTCGACAGTCTGATGGGACGGAGATCTATTTTATAAAGTCAATAAAACAACACTAATAATACTAATAGAGTCCAAAAACCTTTGTTTTGTGTAACAATGTATTTATTTAATCGTTAACGGCACTAAATCGCCTAGAATGGCGTAACAGTATCATGAGGGCTGATCCCAAATATATCAAGCCAGGGGATTAATTGAATCATTAACGGCGGATGAGGTTCATTCATTGATGTCTTCAAAAGATATGATTGAATAATATGTGACTCGTGATTTACATGTCAACTGGAGGAAACAATAGATACCTTGTCCCATTATTATACGTTGCGTCATCGTTTTGCTTAATTTTTTTAAATAAATGAATGAGCTATTACTTTCTATTGGCTGTTGGTTATTTATTGTGTGACCGGTCGCACAGTCGAAAGCAAAATTCGCCAAACACTTTCCTCTATGACCCGTTGTGAGCCGGGTCTCGCGGTCTCGAAGGGGAAAGGGGGGGATGTTTAAAGAGTGTGGAGTAAAAACTGGTCTTTGTAACTGTACCTCGGAGCAAAAGGGGGGGGGGATGTGGGCCAATACGTAGTAGTATCTGTTTAAGCGTCGTCTATCGTATTTTTACGTGACAAACATGTGCACAGTTCACTGAACGTTAAGCAGTAGCCGTAGCTTGGACCTTTGCAATACTACACAACAAACACAAAACACGCGCTCGTTGCTTTTAATTTCTATATCTGAAGATATTACTCACAAGCCACCAACAGTTACACCGTTATTGATTTATTTATAATAATGTAGTGAGCCTAATAGCCAATTAGTTCCGCTCGGGCCTTTATAGTTAATTCCGCACCTTGAAGCCGTTGAAAACAGTAGTTGTAATGGCTAAGCAATCTGCAATCCTTGTACCTTGTATATTAACGGGTATCGCTCGATGATTGGCAAACAAGTTTCGACATTGATCGGCCACCAGTGCGGGTGGGTGATCTATGTGGTATTACTTTATTGCTAGTTTTCAACGGAACTAAATTAGCGTTTTTTGGTTGAAATAACTTGAATATCTGTGATTTTAATTACGATTAAAACGCAACATTAGTGTCAAGGCAGAGCAGTGAATTTATTTACAAATTCCTCGCTCTTTGTGTGCCACATACTGATAGCATCCGTTGTTACACTCTCCCAACTTTGCACATTTCTCCCGCATATATAAACATTCTGTACACGACCCTAAGGTTTCAATTAGAAAATATATTCAATTATGGGACGCAGATTACTGTTAAAGACGACCGGTGTGTCGCCACAAACGGAATGTTACTTACATTCTCGGTGTATACCCACGTGTAGTCGCTGTTTATTAATTTTTTGCAAATGCCTTCTTTAGATACCCAAGGGTTTTAATACTACTTAAAAAATGCAGGGAACTAATAGATTTTTTTTTTTAAATTTAAACTAATAATAATATACTTCGATTAAAACATCTGAAAAATTATACATTTATTTTAGGTTTAGATAAATATTAGTGTCAATGAAGTCTTACGAAACAATGTATTTCTCCGTAGTATTTACTAGTCTGTATTTACCTTTTAGCTGGAAAGTGTTGGCATCGACTGTTGCGATATGTTTAGTGATTACGCTTGTAAAGAGATTGGACACGATAATAAAACATATAGGAATATACATAATTGTAACCTTAGATCTATTCGACCATTTTTACAAACTTTTAAAGTTTACCTTCAACTATGCTTAAAATTGCAGTTTTTTACTTGCTTAACGCTCCTTATGCGGAGTGAGCCTTCTATTAGTATTTATTTAATGACAGTTTAGTAGACGCCGTGTAGTGTCGCAACACATCAACCATTCCTAACCATCAAAAATACTCAATACGTCGCTGATTTACCTTTTAATTCAATTCGTCCTATGAAAGCGCAACGGCCCTATCGATTTCGGCAATATATCTGGTTTTAACGTCATTATTAGCTTACAGCTGCCCAGTGTCGAAATGTGTATGTATATTACAAAACCACTATATAGTCAAGAGCTGTTGTATAGTAAGTCATTAAATTAATCTTGTTTAAGAAAGACTACGTATAAAATGCTCTTTTTTTACTTGATATTTATTCCCCCGTTCAAAGATCATTTCTTAAGTTATTTAGTATCGTTAGGTAAAGTACATATGTCATATACTTATCTATTTGCAAGTAATTATCTATTATATTTTATGTTAATTCTTTTCATTTATTTACACGTGCAAAAAAGTATCTCGCTGAAAGGTTATAAACGAATCTGCAGAGCGTTCTAAAAACATTGAAACTGGCGTGAAGCATTTAGATCTGTGTGTGATTTACGTGGGCGAGGTGTGATAGAGGGGGAGGTGGGGTGCGGGAGTCAAGGCCGGGCGCGTGACATACATTCAGCCCCATTCACCTTCCGACCGCCGCCACCTGCGCCAGCGCGCACCACCACTGTCAAGGCTACCTTGCAAAACAACACTCCACTATGATGGCCCGACCAGTCTCCGACCGATCAAATCATGTTGCAAAACCCATTCGCTGATAGCCTTCAACCAAAGAAAGGAAAGTCTAAAATACTTAGTATTTAAGTATTTGACGACTTGATTATTAATATGTGGTTTTTTAAAAAGATATTTTAGGTTTGGGGATGCCTTGTAATTTTTTATTTAAATTATAATTTTTATACCATAATTATATACCATATAATTTTATAAAAGTAATCCATACTATTTAGTTAGTGATTCAAATGAGGTGCAAGTACAGGTGTGGATTTAAATTAATTCCAGAGTAGAAACTACAACGCACTAAGAATAAAGCTAGCGTGAAATCGTTGTGACTTTTCTGGTAAATAATTCATGTGGCATTCGAGTTGGACTTACTCTTGACGTGTTCTTGTGAAAGCTTTATTTGTTTTATAAATTATTTTGAAATCAAAGATTATAAGAATTTATAAGAAAATTCCACCATTATTACATAGAGGGGGCCATTACATCGAAACTTACATTTTAAATTTCCTTAACAAGTAAAAACATTGCAATTAATTCGCAGTTGGACTTACTACATCGCTTTGCGTTACCACGTACGTACAGTTTGGTTTACGTCACGTCATGCACATATAGTTCGTATGCTTACGTTTTAGGGGTCAGAATTCAATAGATTGGAGTTTGTGGTGTAAAGAAGCGTGCTTCCCGATTGCCTGCGCGTAACGGATGCGTTTTTAGGCCGGATAGCTGCAGCACTGGCAGAAAGTGTGTTAATGCGTGCGCGATTTGTGCAACCAACCGCGAACTCGCACGACACGCGCCACCACCGGCGTCTTCTGCTCCCGGCCCCTGCTCGGTCCCGTTACACTCACGTTCAATAAACATATACCGGCCTGCTTGCTATTGCTATTAATTAACCACCTATCCGGCCTTGACAGGTCATTTCTGAACTGTACTCAACTCAATAATATATCCTTTCATTAAAACATCATTTACATAGGAAATATGTGTGCGGCACTTTCAACATTGAAGCCTTTACTTTAGCTAAAAAACTAAAACCTTAATCAGTATTAAATTTTGTAATTAGGAACAGCAAATAGATTTTAGATTTCACGTGTTGCCTTGAATAAAATAGAAATGTAAATATTTAACAGATGGTTGGTAAATATTTCATTAGGTTGGTCAGTAGGCAGTCTGTGACTGGAATGAAGCCGTCCTAAGACGTGTGAGCCGGACACACTGACATCGACACCCGCCTGAGCTAATCATGGTTTTGGAAATGCGCGTCATCACTTTCACATTTCTTGGTCCAATTTTGAAATATTTTGCGTATGATGAAATTCGCATGAGTCATTCTTGTAGGTGATGATCCGGTGCTATTAAGTTTGTGAGCGGATCAATGTGAGGAACAAGGATTAGATCCTTTATTAACGACGTAACAAATCGATATATCTTAAAAAAAATTCTCAGCTCGCGATTTTCGATTATTCCTTATTTTATATTAAAAACATTAACATGTTTAACTTATATTATCCTTACTTGAAAAAGTAAGTTGAAATAAATTGTAGTAAGATCCAAATATTGTTAAAATGATACATGCGATGCGTAGTAAACAAGTGAAATGTTAAAGTTTACCTTAGTTGACAAAGCTCTCGCTTTTACTTCATTCATGCGCTTTCATAATGTAATGTACGTAATGAGCTAATTAAGATTCCATTAGTATTAATGATTGCGTTTCAAATGAAAAAGGAAAATATTGGCAATAATTCATTTAAAATCAATTAATTTTCATAAAACAAGTATGGGAAATTAATAGTTTTGAGTATTTTGTACTCATCTTATTATTAATCGCCATTCACAATATTCTAGTTTTTAAGTATAATAACTTTAATTTTTTTATGGTGATGGGAAGATGATCTATATTTTGATCTTCTGCTATTTAATGGAAATAAGGATTACAAACTGAGACATTCACAATACTTTGTTTTAAATGTGATAAATCCTAGAAAATTAAAAACATGAAAATATAGTAAACTTAGCCTAAATCTATACCAATTTCATTAAAATAAAGCGATTGAGTTTATAATTGAGCTATTAAAGCTTACGATATAGATTAAGTTCCTTTTTTAAATGCAACCAAGTTGTTTTTATGTGGTATTTAGTGTGAGAGGCGTATGTTTTTAGAGTGCCGAACGAAGGCGCGCCAAGCCAACCCGATGTAGGCTAACAAGTGTCCACTGCATGGCAATGAGACTACTGCCAAGAAATCAGCGATTCAATATGGATCCTATTGGAATATAATTATGGCAAAGTTGTAAAATAGGATACCACAACTATTTGAAGGATTTCATTGTTGGGTAGGGGGATATGGTAACTTTGTGTTGCAGGCATCCATACACCACTAAATTATGCATTAAAAACTTAATAAAAAAATATATTTAAATAACCTGATATAAAAATGTAACAGCCAAAAGTTTCATTTTACTCTAATAAACGTCTGCGTTCATGGTTTTGTAGCTAAAGTAGACTGAAATTAACGTACCTCGTTGAATATTGGCCCGTTTATTCGATGAGTTGCCATAAAGTACCAATCAGACCTCAGACAATAGCAAAGCAGATAGCTACTGGTTGCTTAGTGTTCAGTACTTAGTTTTTACTTTTTTTTTTTGCTGAAGTAGGGATAGTGGTTGCAGAGTACCGAATGTGTTTATGCACAAGTCCACAAGTTTCAATTTAAGAAGTACAACTCCTGCTAATCAGGATCAACAATCGTAGAATAGAGTTTGCTACCGGAAAAATATTCGGTCCGCCACGTTCGGGGCCCGAGCGTGCACGAGCGGTGGCGGCGGCGGCGGGCGTGAGCGGGCGCACTCGGAAGCGCCGATGAAACGTCCGCTCCACGCATTAGTATGCGACCACCGCATCACAACTTTCTCGACATTCTTCATACCAACCAGAGAAATGAGACACCAATACACTATCAGCTAAATTGTATTATTAGCTTGTAAATTACTACGCTCGCGTTTTAATTTTATTTATGTCTCTACGTTTCATTTTTGTTTTTCGATCAAAACTGTATTAATTCTTTTGATGTATAGGATAAGATAAATTTTGTGATTTCAATCAAATTGGTAGAAACGTATAACGTCATGTCTTAATTTGCAGCAATTTATTACAGCACAAAATAATTCGTTTGTACGTCGAAAAACGATCTTCAATAATTTCATTAAAAGCCATAAACATTTCGAAGAGTATACTCGTACAATAAATAACATTATACACAATTCAAAATTTTAGTATAATCAAATATAATTCGACGATGAATCTCGCTTGAAGCGGTCGTCATTGAACAAAATTTAGGACACACGATCTATTCTCGAACCTAGCTGATATTTAAGCTACAACTTCAAACGCACAAGTTGCAATTTAATAAGTGCCCATTCATTCATGTTGTTTACGTTGGTACTTAATTACAATCAGTCAGGTACCTATTGTGCTACCGAACGTAAGATATAACAATATTTGTATTAGTTCATTGCTTAATGTGATTACTCTTACATTTCATATAGATGAAACAAATAAATATATGTATTTGAATATTACGGTTAATATTACGCAACTATTAGATCGAATTTTTTATCATCTGTTGTCATAAATATTAGGATGGTTAGTAGAGTTTAATATTAATAAACTGATGTATTTATTGTTTTCGTTTCCAGGTAGCAATGGCTGGCGACTTCATCCTCGCTGTGGCGTCGATGATGATAGCTCGCCTTCGTAGCGACGAGGTCACATTAGTGCTTAGCCAGGTGACTAAATCTTAATATATCTAACGTCATCTTTACATTCAAATACACACATACACCAACCATCACTTCAATCTAGATGTACGTGTGTACTAACGCACACATAGATGACTCATAGTAATCCACGAGATATAAAGCCATTAGTTGTCAATATAGCATAATTGTGGCTTAATTTGACTACGGTGGGGTCGTTTGATGAATATAGTAAGTATGATGAATTAGGGGATGCCAATTATAAACATGTATAAATCAGGTTTTTTTACTTTTTAATATATCTTACATAAAGCAATCAATGCTTTTCATAAGTTACTTACTACTATCTGTCAAAACCACAAAGTGTTTGTATGATTGACAACATATTGATTCTCGAAGGAATCTCGACAAATTGTAATTACAATTTTATTATTATGACATGTAACTTATGTAACGGTAACGTAAATGGTAATTTCAGAGATACCTGTGTAATTTATTCAAGGTCTTTAGGTACATGAACTGGCTTCAGTAATTAAGGAGGGCGTGATCCTGTACCTACATAACAGTATGATATTACGAGGCGCTACAAAACGTAGTCAATTTTAAAGATAAGGTCGATGCACTTTATGTAAATTTGTAAGAAACAAGAGTCTAAAATACAAACGGAATTCATACGTGAACATAGATTATTAAAGTGGACCGATCGACATAAAATCTGCTAATTATTGGCGTAATCATGTTAAAACACCCTGTATGCATATTAATGTAGGTAAGCAAAGTACGTAGTAACGGGCAAAGTAAATATTAACCTTCGCCTCTAATACTAGGCACGCATCTAATCGCATATCGAGGTTAATTATATCGTAGGATGTTTGTAATAATTTTCAGCGTCCTGCGGATAGTAGATAATTCATATCTACAATGTCTGGGTTAATATAATTATTTTAATAAAAGTTGTTGTGTTAACGCTTATCTGATGTGTTCTTGAAAAAACATTCATTTTGAAAAATCACTTAAAATTGTTAGAAATAACGGCCTTAATATTAACTAATGCCGCGCTAATCCGTGGAGTAATTTTTAACAGGTACATTATAATTTTTAAATTTTACAATTGATAAAAATGTGATACCAACCTATGAACACACAACATATAAATACATAATAATTAATCGTAATGGTGTATGATGGTTTCCAGGTGGTGACGGACTTGGTGCAGGGTGAGTTCATGCAGCTCGGCAGCAAGGAGACGGAGAACGAGAGATTCGCGCACTACCTCACCAAAACGTACAGGAAGACCGCCTCGCTCATCGCCAACTCTGTCAAAGCGGTGAGTTTGTATTCAAAGAGTTATAATTTTTCAGATAATAACAAAAACTGTTGTGTTGTCAGCGTATTTTAAAAAGGTCAAAGACTAAATCTAACCTATCTTCAATCTAGACTACCTTATGTTTTAGACAAGTTTTGACAGAATATTTACAATGGCAACACTTCTACGACGAATGTGTTGTACTGTACTTTGAAAGTATTGTAATGTTTGTACAAAAAAGGATATGTATTTAATCTTTGGAATGATAATTTAAACAGTTTTGGTAAAATAAAGTCGAATGCAACGACAACTTAAATAAAACCTTTAAGTATGATTAAGTATAATAGCAAATTAAATCAAAGTTTAATTAATTTGTTATAATACTTAAGACATAAGATTAATTCTACTTAGTAGTCTGCTTAGTACGTATGTAAATAAGTAATTATTTTACAACAGGTGTACTACTACTACTTAATGACATGAATAAGTCATGGTTAGAAAGTGTTAAATAATTTACCTTCGCTGTAATTGGACGAATCATAAATGTTTCTTTATTACATTTTTTACTCATTAAAAAATAAATTAGCCTTGCTTGTTTTAAATTAATCCAAGTTGAATTTGTGCAGATTGAACTTTCACTGACCAATTTATGTTAAGTTAAGTAACGCCATCTTGTGTTGAGTAGCTTGTATTAAAACAAATATCGGTGCAAAACAGACTAGACACTGTTTTTCTGTAATTTTTTTAAATCTTCAATTGTGTAAGGTATAATATTGTAGGTACATACACATCATTGTAATGTTGATTGGCCATAATTATGGTGCATTCATGACGGCTTTGACGAACGACTTGTGAGGTTATTGATAACTATTTACGTACACCTTCATAATGATAAATAAAATTAATACACAAGTATCTAAATATGTATATTTTAAAATTTGAGCGATGTGGTATTACATTTTTATAAAATAATAACTAATGATATCTACAGTAAAGATAGATCAGTAGATATCTACAAAAAATACTTTAGCCCTGCACTTAGTGTATGTATCTCAGATACCAAGCAACAATATAGTAACTTCGTTCAACATAGATAAGATTTGTAGGTTTTATCCTAAGCGGTGCTCTCAAAAATTGTCTATTTCCAAACTAAATCAATTACACTTCTTTTTTTTATTCAAGGTGGCTCTACTAAGTGGTGCTGACGAGAGCACGTGCGAACTGGCGTTCCAGTATGGGCGTAACCTAGGGCTGTCGTTCCAGTTGGTGGACGACTTACTGGACTTCGTGTCCTCAGCCCAGGCCATGGGCAAACCCACGGCAGCAGACTTGAAGCTCGGGCTCGCAACCGCACCCGTGCTTTTTGCTTGTGAAAAGGTTATTAACCTTGACATTTTATTTGACTTGTGTCAGAGAAAGGGTTTTGGTTTTAGCCGTTCTTTTTAACATTCAATTATTCGCTATTATAATATTTCGTTAATCTGGATATTCATTATTTTGCTCCAACTAATTGCCTAACCTTTTACTACTTTTGAGCGAAGTCAATTGTTTTAAAATGTCATGTTTTTGAAATTGGTATCTACTTAATGATTTAAATATCTGTAAATACGTATGTATCACTAAGTGTTATTTTTAAATACACAATAGCGAATATTACGCAAGGCTCAAAGCAGAGGACGTACTAGCACATATCGTAAAGATACGTTCATGCTGCTCTCTGATGTGAGAACATTGCTTCTATTGGGTATAGTGTGTAACGTGGTTGGTGTTCACAGTTCCCGGAGCTGAACCCAATGATAATGCGTCGGTTCAGCAGCGGCGGGGACGTGGAGAAGGCGTACGAGCTCGTGCACGCGTCGCGCGGGCTCGAGCAGACACGCTTCCTCGCGCGCCAGCACGGAGCCGAGGCCGCGCGCCTCGCTGCCGAGCTGGCTGACTCGCCCTACCAAAAGGCGCTGCTGCTCACCACCGACTTAGTGCTCAACAGGATCAAGTAGGCGGGTCAGAGCGAGGCGAGCGACACAGTAGTATAGGTCCCGTGGTACACCTTCCTCTTTGGGTCGTGGATCAAGTAGGCAAGGACAGAGGGGGGTGATGGGGGGTGCCATGAAGCAGGTTTTCTACCCCTGCAGCCTCTGCCGTAGACTTAACGGTGCGACACGTGAGCGTGCTAGAGAGTAGGAGCTACTATGTAGTCACGGGACTACAGAGCGGCACTTACATTTTAGCCATGCCTACTTGTCATTTGGAAGGCAAGATGTGTCCCTCCGCGAAGCTTGCTGCCACGATGGCAGTGGATGTAGCTCGCACACACAAGATAGTATGAGAAAAATGAAGTCGCTCAAACCTCAATTTAGCATACCTTAACTTTAAAGCTAAGATTTTAAGAACATGGTGTCATGAAGACGGTACCTTAAAGATGGAATGGTATTTTTGCGAAAGGTTAAAGCTCACGTGTCGCGCCTTTTCCTGCCTTTCTAATGTCGCAAGCGCTCGGCCAAGGTATGTGCTGCCCTTATACGACAGGTCGCTTAGTAAGTAAGATTTCAACAGAGCAAAAAAAAAAAAGTGTTAAAAGTGCTTATATGCATAATACCAGACATTATCTCCGATCTACATTGTCTATGTTATGAACTGCAAGTTTTTTATAGCAGTTAACGACTTGGTTTCTTACGAGGGCAGAATTGCTTACCACTAGGCAGATCATATATTTTAAATAACTTAGTCCTGTAAAAATATACGCTCGCCTCGGCCGACCTAACGCACCTATTTATTCCGCGTATGTGTGACTCGTATGATCGTATCTACCTACACGTTCTTCACTTGTGTGACCTGATTTATTTTAAGGTAGGCTTCTGTGAGTATTCGTATCTGTGAGATATCCGAAAGAGCTTTGTGTGAGTGAATGTGACCACCCGTTACCGATTGTTAACTTTTGTTAATTCAATTATTCGTTGCCGTTGCGAATTGTACATATTGATGAGTCTATTTACGCTATGTCTATTTAATGTTATCTTTTCTGTTTCTTTTTGGTATCGTGCAATCTTTCTATGAGAGTAGCCTATGAAGTACCCGTTAGAGGCACAAATAACTTGAAATCATCACAAAATTGTACGTAATGTGGGTCTGGCTCGATTTATTTGTCGTGTTATCACTGCGAGTCATTGAATTAGTTACCCGATTTATATCTTCAAAACCAATTACCTCAATTTCTTTAGTTTACACGTTGCAAACTAGTGAGGGTGTATATTATGTTCTGATGTAGTATTAAAGTAAGTTTTTATGAGACCGCACATTATATATTTTAGGCGATTTATTAAAAACCCGTAAGGAACATTATATAAAGATTCTATTAGTTAACGATTAGGATAAACGTTTTGTAAATAATATTGAAATCTATTTCAGTTTCATCTAAATCTGATAAAAATTAAAGGTATTTTGAATACCTTTATGAATGCACCAAGAGCGCAGTATTTACTTGAGGTTTTTAAATAAATATTATTTAACAAATATTAGTCACTTACTAAAGTATCATTACGGGCCGACATCGTGACTGAAGCTATATGGACAAAGACATTATGCGTTGGTAATGAGTTATGTAACCAATAAAATAGTTTAATATAAACGTTAATATTATATTATAAAAATATATTGGTCATCATGTCGGCCTCTACAATAAATAGGCGATGGAGGAGTACTTTTTGTACATTAAATGTAATACAATGGGAGTCAATGAATTTTATTTATATGTAGACTTGTACTTAGATCATATTGTTTGTAAATATTATAATATTATTGTGTAAAATGGATAAATCATGAATAATTTTTAATATAAATATTAGTTAAAAAATCTTGTTTTATTGTCTTCATGATCATTATTCCTATTGTTTTTTCCTACCTAAAGGGCAAATCCGTAAGGTAGACATATAGATTAATGATTGGTCTCTGCTGCGCTCCTAGTGTTTGAGGTTATTTTTTAGTGTGTATTGATTCTTTTCACTGATTCTTGTGTGTGAAAAGATAATGCTGTCAACTTTGATAGTTGTGCCTGATAAAGGAAAAAAAAAATATCAGTCTAGTAATTCAGTTGCTGTTATGAATATAGCTTAAGAAAAGTTCTATTTATGTACATATTTTGAAAATACTTAATAATTTTGAAAGTTCATTAGAGGAATTATTGACGCATGAATGAGTTAATATTTGTGTTCATACACAAATAATAAAGCGGCACGTTATCGTCACTTAACCGTCGCTAGAAGATGAATCAACTACGCCAGTTGCCGTATTTTTCTTGTGCGCATGACCCGACAACCAATCATTAATCTATGTGTCGACAGTTAATATTTCTGTAGACATCGTTTTCACGGGGTGGCGACTTACCGCTGCCACACGCGGTTGTTGTCATTTGCCTCTTTTGCTAATTAAGCTCATTACACACTAAACTATAATATACATTATAATAAAACATAGCAAGGCATAATACAATATATTTTGAACAAAATTGATCTGCACTGAGTTACTGCACACGTAGCTTCTGAGAGCTTAAGGCCTAAGTCCACAGCAGTCACGGGTACGAAGGTTCCGTAGAGTGCATATTTGTATGTAAATTTATTGATAGGTATGACATTAACTTGAGAGATTATGCTGTTCAAAATCCTTCTTGCTAAAATAAACCATAAATTAACGTGGCTTCAGACACCCGAGTTACGACAAATATTATAATTGGTAGGCAACTCACACGATTGACAAATAAAACACAGGCTTCGGGAGCATCGCCTCCGACCCTCCTTACTAGCGTAAGACGTTTTACGTTAAAATATAGCGGATTAACGATCCACCTATATCTAGAAACGACATTTGGGACGAATACTTTTTTTTTCTTTTCTTATGGCAAAAACTTCGAGTTTTTTGCCAGTGTCAAATAAAAAACGAATACTTTGTAACATGTCTATTCTAGTATGTCATACACACTAGTTCTTGGTTAAATCTTTCAAGCTTAAAAACAAACTTTTTGACAATTGTCAAACACTTTTCATCGACAAAACTAGAGGATAATGCCCGAAATGGACTCCTTAGAGGTCACTGAGCGTTCAGCGTTGCGGAGAATGGGTATTTGTCTAAGCCCACTGTATGTCCTATCTACCTACTATATCTGTAATCATTTCAACCATCTACACTTACCTTTCTAGTAGTGTTGGCTGTCCGTTCAGAGTCTACTACTATACTTATGACAAAATTATAAAGTATAGACAAGGTTATTAATGTTTAAATAAGATAAGAGCCTCGACGAGTTCAATCGTAAAGTAAATCATATTTGTACAGCATAAAGTTCCTTACTTAAATACCTACTTACCTACCATCGATGATGGCGCAAGGCACCGAAAGGACGAAACGAATGCCTGCTTAAAAATGACATGCTTGCCTATAGCTCAGCTAAGCGGGTGATACTAAAAACTCTCAAGGAATTTAATAAAAAGCAACCCTACTGTGTTGTGATAAGTATTAGTCTCGTAAGAAGCCAAACATTTTTTAGGTCACGAAATTTGATACACTGCTAGGCTTCAAAGCCTTGGTATCTATTTATTTTTATTGGATGTGTTTTAGGAAGAAAAAGCATCCATAAATTTTTGCGCGCCTATAAAAATATGTAAAGCAATACTAAAAATTTGAGTTTAATCCAAAACTTTAGAAAAAAAAGTTAATTTTAATAAGTAATATTACTTCTTAATATTTGTATTATTTTGGCAAATTTGACAGAAGGCAAAGCTGCTGCGATTACATACCGAGAGGAGAAGACTTGGGCTTAATAGGCTAATTAATGCTTTATTATGCAGAGAAGGTTAAAAATCACTAATAACACATTAGTAAATTAGTTTTTTGCGAAACATATAAATACTTTTTTCAGATCACATTCTTAAATGTACCCCAAAGAGTTTACGGCTTCTGTCTGCAAAACGATAATCTTTTGATGAGATTTATTAAACTCTTTCATAAAGTAGGGCATGATATCAAATATAGGTAACGGAGAGTCACGAGACATCGCCCTATGGAAATATTGTTTGCCAATGTGCACGTATTTCATCGTACGTAGTTATGTAAATAGGTACATATACGACATATCGTGTATATGGTAACGGTAGTTTAATTTTCGTTAAGACTTTTATTGGATACGAATTCATATCCATATGAACTCTTTACTAAGGCATTCTGACGGTTTTCCATAGGGCAATTAGATCATCAATGAATATCGATTTACCATAAATCAAATGATGACTTTTCTTTTGGCAAACTCATTTGATTGTGTTTTCTTTTTGTATAGAATTACTCTAACCACTTTTTTAAGGGTGGAATAGATTTTTTATACAACATCATGGGAAAACAAGCAGACAGTTACCCTGATGAAAAGTGATACCACCGACTATTCGCAATGTCAAGAGGCAACCGCACCTCAAAAAGACGGAAGACTCTATCAGAAACTAAATAAATACTTACTGTATGAACTGTGAATCACAGTGTGCTTGCATAAAATTATCTAAGAAATTGTTATCCTTAAAATAAGGTTCGCACACACCAAAAAAAAACACACACATTTAAAAAGATATATGAGCAAACTACATTTAAGTTCTAATGCTTTTCATGTCTCAAGCCCGTGTTCTGGTTTCAGTTCATTCAACTAAGCTTTTATGCTTTTCATTTTTAAACTAAGTATTGATGTTAACCGAATAGGCTCTTTTCTTTATGTTAGTAGATAATAGCTATCCAACTAGCTTTCGATAAACGAATTTATTTTAGCTTGTTATGCAATGTAAACCGATTTTATTCCATTAGGTACCATACTGTCCTAAGATACCAACGAGTGGTGTAGTCCTCCGGTTTGGGCATCTAAAAATTAAGTAGGTAAAATAATCATTTGAATATTCGATTTAATGTTCTTAGAGTATATCCTATAGGCTCATAGGAAGCAGGGAACTGGCTTCATCATTGAGAAATTATTGACGAAATGTGTGTGAATGTCTTGGGTTCATCGTACATAACATTTCGAACATTAATATAATTGAACTGCACGCTAACACATTTCATTATGTCCATTGTTTCATATTTTACTTACCCACATGAATTAATTTTCTTATTTTCCAGCTATGGAGGTTTTCAATTAAATTTTAAAAGTAATTTTTTATTTGTTACGGAATTATTTAGTTTATGTATTGAGTTTTTTTTTACGTACGCATTGGGTATATCACACATTGAATGTGTTTCCTACTTAATTTTTATAAGGTAAAAAAAGAAATATTATATTACTATGAGTTTATGTTCGGAACGTACATATATATTTTGTTGACAATGGAAACAAGTCCGTCCGTGCAAGCCTCAATATTGCTGAATATTTTCCGACTTCAGCAGTCCGCATTTACACGCGAAAGTTCACCCACTCCTAAACGAACTTGCCATTCTAAATTTACACTGAAAACATCGCTCTTTTACAAAGGCGGTAATAATATATTCTGTAATTTCATTAAAATGTTAACAACGACTTAATCTGCATAGTGGTGTTGAATTCAGATGATTGCTTCAAATTCTCGCTGGCTACGAAGGTAACGAAATAAATATTAAAGCTTTCTTTGCTCGTAAATGAAATAACGTGGAAATTAAAGTTATAGTAATTTATTATAAATTCTCCATGCTGTATTCAGTTTTAAGACTTTTGTCTGGCCTGTTGAGACAGTCACGGTTTGATTGCTGTGATTGTTTACGTTCAACAAAAAGTTTTGTAAAATTATTCATGTGGAACTAAATTAAAAAGATATTTAAAGAAGACAAAGCAACTGAGTCTTCCTTTGTAATATATTTTCATAACGTAACCAAAATTGAGGTGAATTATACGACACCTTATTTTGTCCTCTTGTACCGAGTGGAGGAATGGAAAAGTTGCATTTCTACGTTTTTTAAATTTATTTCGTAAACAAGCAGAATCCAAAAATTTCATTGAGGAAATTTCAGGAGGTTAAGTGTCCCTACATCAGGCTCTGCTAGAAGACGAGCTCGTGAGCGGATCCGAGCGCAGCAGACCAGGGTCGAAGGTGAACGGCTGGCTAAGGAGCGGCGAGAACAGAGGACTAGGGAGAAACTAGAGAACCAAAGACAGGTGAACGTTTACAATTACACTATCAATGTAGAGACATTGGAACGTTATGGTCGCATCTGTTCCTTTGTCACGCATACACCTTTAACTGGCTTGATTTTAATAAGTACTTGGGTATTATTAAATATTCGGTTTCATGGTAAGCTTATTGTTGAGCATGAAATTAATGAAATCACAAACTCGTGACACCATGATTTATTTCAGCAGATAATTTCTATGATAAGCATGACTAATTGAAGCAATTTTGAAAATTGTGAATTATTCAAAGATTTCGCAGCAGGGTTTCGGTCGATATGTGCAATCAATAGGTGAGGAATTAAGTCATTATCATTACGGAATGTATTATGGTAAAGTAAATATAGTCAACGGCCAATAGTAGGTGAAAGCTTGTGAATGTTTGGATAATTTCCGTTGGTACGAGTCGTAAGTTCGTGCCGCACGACCAACGTATTGTTATCTCAAGTCACTCTTGCGAAGGACTGACAAACCTCCTGATTGAGATACACACATTTGCCATATCTCATTATAAATCATCATCATTACAAATGAATTATAAAGTTTCCCTGTCTGTAAGTTTTTAGAGATTTAAGTGCAATATTTATTCAAAGAAAGACCAATTGATTTGCAATGTTGAGATTCTGGATCCTTACTAATATTATAAACGCGAAAATATATAAGGTCATATGGATGAATGGATGTTTGTAACTCTTTCACGCAAAAACTACTGTATGGATTTTAATGAATCTTTACAGTTATATAGCTTGTACATCAGAATAACACATAAGCTATAATTAATAAAGATATTGTGTGAAATATCTAAAATATAAAGTTAAATGTCAAGTGGTTAAAAATCCTACACAAAAACAATTTCGACTTCTACGCGGACGAAGTCGCGAATAAAAGCTAGTAAATAATAGTGTTGGATCACATTGATAGGAACCTATTATAATAATATAACCATACCTTCCTAAGTAATGCTGGTGTGTAATGGCGTAAGATTTTATTAAAACAATTGAAGATGGGCTCATTTTCGTTTGTGTGATATGTGTTATCAGGCCCGCGAAGAGCTGGCATCATACGAGCCATGGGGCCGCGCCGGCGGAGGAGCTCCCAACCCTCATGGCGTCAGATTCACCAACCTCAGGCAAACTGAAATATACCCAGAGGATGAACTACGGGTCGGTTTTAATATTATTTGTATAATATATTTAAGTAGTACAACACGACAAGCTATTGTATGGATTGGTGTATCTTACTCGATAAATCATTATATTTTTTTTTGAGACGGTCTAAATCACACAATATAAAAAGGTCATCGTGTGAATAATGTTTTGATAATAAGAGCTGTTGATTGAGGGTGTCAAAAGGTTGGAGGAGGCCTATAACAAAAGGCTCGCCGAATACGTGACATCTTGTTAATTATATAATGATAACATTTATTATTATCAAGAGTTGATTGGTATCATCCATTATTTTTGTCGAAAGTTTATTTTTCATTAGACATAAGTTTTGGAAATTGAAAGACTTAGCATTTGGAAATTACACGGAAATTATAACTACGAATAATAAATTGCTTTGTGATTGACGTGTTAATTCAGCGTTCCATTTATCACATTAATATCTTGTAAATGTGGGTCATTACCTTGTTGTAACCTACTTGCGTGTGAATTAAACTTTGAAATTTTGATATCAGTATATTGAAATATTTCTGAAATCGATGCGTAGTAGGCGTAATAATTGCTCGAAGCAAAAATAAATTGTAATTGTAACTGCTATTAAATGTTAACCAACGCTATCAACAGATAGGGGGTTTATGAGTGGTTATGAGTGTAATTTACTGAATGAGAGATGAATCCGAAGGCAATAAATTTAGAGGTAAAGGGTCAATTCAAAGCGGTACAAGAGCAAAGGTCCGTTTATGAGGTCTCCTATTATATAATGAGATTATCATGATTGAATCTCGCGGCGGATTGCTTTCTTAGGTTGATACTCATTTCAAATATGCGTGTTATGATATATCTGTACAGGTGAATGATTTATTATTGTAGAACACACTTTCTTAGTTAAATAATGTCGACAAAGCAACCTAATGTATAATTTCGTACAAAGACATGAGGTCCCTACTTTTATAAATTATCAGTGTGTCTTTGATACTAGTAGTAAAATATTCAATAACATATGAAGGTGCGCGTTTTAATAAGATTTAACAAGATCAGACATTAGAAATGTTGACTCGTTCGACGTATTGAAAAAACTACTTGCAAAACACATAATGACAAAAATATCAACTTGGGAGTAACAATGGAAATGTTAATTGTTTTGTACGCACTTACTATGCCAGCCAAAATGGACATACATAAGTACCTGTTACCGAAGAACATTTAATTCCCTTTGGTTTCATTAGTTTCTTCTCTATGAGAATTAGTATATATTTGTTTTATAATGAACGATAACGATTGTATATAATGTATTTTTTGTTATTTAAGTTCTCATTTAAGTTGCACGTCTATGTCTATATGAGAATAAGTGTCTTTAAACCTAAACCTAGAGTGATGATATTCATAAAAGGCATTCTAGATCCCTAGCCTCCAAATAGTTCCAAGTATTGTTCCAGTGGTGGATATTTCTTGGCTGATGATGATGTTAATTCAAGATTTAAGCATATGTTGTCAGGGTACATGTCAGTATGAGCCTTGTCACCGATGGTCATCCCCGCGGCGGCGTCGGCGCACCCCGGTGCGATTGCGAGAGGACCCCCAGATATGCTACGCGGAACAACTTAGAGGCGCAGTCGACAACGACATACGCTATCGACAGACACCAGATCAACACCAACGATACAAACAGATACTTGGTAATACTTCTTCAAGTCGAATGTTGTTATCAGCTGAGATAGTGGCTTAGTGTATGCCAATGTGTCTTAATGTCAAAATAAGAGTCAAAATGTCTTATATAAAAATGGTATACGAAACATGATTCAAAGAAAATCGCTTTTTTAACAAAAATATGTGATTGTAACCTAAAAATATTTTTATTATCAGATGAGATGGTAGATAGAAGAAACAAAATAATGAAGGATGATTTGCGACGTGAATTGGAATGTGAACGCAAGATGGTAAGTATCACAAGACTTAGTAATTATTTTAATCTAAAACCTGATCCTCAAATTTTGTCATTTAAACAATTTAAGCACTCAATGGAAGGACCGTGGGGTAAACCAGGACCTGGAGGAACCCTTTGGAGAGACCCTCGTGACGTTGGATTAAACTTCTCTAAGTCTATGGTAGTGTTATTTTCTTCAGATTACTTTAAATTGTAGCGTCGAATAAGTTCATCCGATATAATCAAACATGTTCCAGGGTTGGACCGACAACGACACTTTTAATAAAATGAAAGGAGAACACAAGCGGACCAAGAGGTCTTCGCTTACTTTACCTCAAGTAAAGAGAGACGACGATTCTCAAGACTGTCCACATAAAGAAAATGTCAGGTTTGAAGATCAAAATAAGCTTCCCGATATTAGACAAAATAACAGCCCAAACAAAAAACAAGATAAAAGGAGCCCCGAACCAAAGAAAACAAAACTGAATAACAAAAAACCTAGCCCGAAGAAAAGTAAATTCGTGAAAAGACTTACGAACGGCGACAGATTGGAACGGGTAGTTGCTGATGACGTCGATACAGGATATGTGAAGAACGGAGAGGTCACAGGTGTGGTGGAAAAGAAACTAACGCCCGAAGCGTCTATACTTCGATTGACAGGTGGGCAGTAAACTATTGTGGTTGTTGAAAGTGTTAGATTTGTTAGATGGGAGGCATTGGGATTGTTTCAGATGACGATGTGTATTTGCCGGTAGGTGGTGTGGAGCTCGTGCCTCTGCTGGCCCGCAGGCGTCGGGTCGGCGCTCGGACACTGCCCTCCAGTGACGTCACGCGACCTCCTGAGCAATCCTGCGAGTAAGAGTAGAAATCGACGCTTGTTGAAACATTATGCAATTGTCATTGATCACTTTATATTTTTGTCACTTAAATAATAAATTTAAAGTGATAATGTAGGTATACGAGAGGTATAACCTCTTTACCTCTACATGGGCAATGCATTAGCGGTGCTCTTCGCGTTTCATATATCAATGGCATCGTCGTATCGCTTTCCATCAGGCGAGCCATTTATTTGTTTGACCGTGATGTTGTATGATTTTCTAATCAGAGTTTTTACGTTTTTATTAATATAGGCGTTACAGATCATGAGAATGATTGAATCCGTTATACTTTTAAACTTCAAATAAAAGATCGAAGCCATAAATGCGAATTAAACTTTTCTTGTGTACCAATGAGTTACGCAATCACATTGACCAATTGTTAACAAATATTTAAATTGATAGCTTCGTCTTTACTGATAAACGCCGATGAATTTAGAAGTGCGTGATAGACGTGTCACAATTTCTTATAGAGATTCATTATCTATCATTTAATCAAAGTCTCTTTGGGTAAAGACCACCTCTGTCAAATTCTCGTAGGTTTAAATCTTATTGCGTTTCAAAACTGTTTTTATCTTATGTAACTAAACAATTATCACTACTTGAAACATTGCCTAGGGTACAATGCGAGAGATTTATTTATTTTTTAATTTTAAAGATGTTGACTGTTTCCGTTATGAAATAAAGAGTCAAGTAGTAGTAACTCCTCATTTGTATAGTTACTGCTTGAAATTAAAAATAAATACGTTAACACTTTTTTACCTACCTACTTTCTACCTAATTTAATGCCGCAATTAGAAACAATAAGTAGGAACATTTTTAATGAACCGATAAATTTTAAAATAATCCTATAGCGGTTATTTATTTCTTGTGGTAGTTTTGCGACAAGAGCGTTGCAAGAGTAGGTAATAATTTGAGACAGTATTATTCAAATCAATTAGTCATAAATTATATACCTAGCCATTTTATTACTACAGATTATTGTTTACACAATATGAATTCCATTAATTAAGAATGAGAGGTCAGTTAATAAACAGAAATAACTGACATTTAGAGTTTCGAGATTTTTTGGATATTAATTAGTTTCTTCGATGCAAGTTAATATTTTTATGACGGCCATGTTGGAAAATGTATGCCAGGAGTCACTTAAGTGCAGAGTTGTTCATCGATCATTACCGAATTCTTCGTAATTGTTACATAACGTAGTCTCAACAAGTACGCAATGAGTAGGCACGCATGGAAGCTGTGCGGTATTGATATACAAACTCATTAATAAAATACAAATACGTTTTTTGATTCAACGTAGTTGTACAAAACATATGCGAATTTTAGCGGACGTAGAACGTAATTAAAAAGTCAAAAGCCACAAAAACAGAAAGCAGTTTGGTTAAATATGAGAAGATGATGGGAATAATTCTTATAGAAAAAAATACTGTTTTGAAATTTAATAAAATTAAGGTTTGACCTTTTCACTGCGGTGTCTAGGTGCATTGTGTTCATAAATTGTCGCATCATTTACACGGTTGATAAGATAATGGACGTCGTAAAAAAATCAAAGAGTAATTTATCCACGTGTGGTCTCTGACAGGTTGCCGACACCATCGGCAATTTCTCCGTAATGTTCGGTAACGGTGATAACGCGTAAGCTATGGATGGAATATGGACGGGGACTCACACCCACAAGCGAGTGGGTCGAACGCGACGGTTTAGAATAATCAAGCCCAAAAAAATCTCTTTTGTTTCTTCTTGCTTCCTTCAAAAGCAATACACTACTACCAGTTCAAAATAAAAACAACGCACTAGTCTTTTTTTTTGGATAGAAGACCTTGGACCTTGGACCGTGGTCTTGTTAAAGACGGGAAAAATAAATGCAGAATTTTTTTTACACTTTGTCCTACATTTTTAGAAACGCCACGATCTTTTGCCATTTATCCAGTGTGTATATGGGGTGTAGGTTGTGTGCTGTGTTATTGAATGTTATTGATCAGACTACGCGACGGTCTCAGTTACATCACAACTTTCTTTTGAATTTGAATGAATGCTGATTTATTAAAATCTAGATAGTTCTGAGCGCAGAATTTTCGAGATTTTTATTTATAAATTATTGTTTAAGGCTCATATTTATTTTTCAAATAAAGTATTCATTATTCATACCTACTTACATAATAAACATTGTATTTTATTTTCTAATGTTTTGTTTTCTATCACGCTATTAGATGAATATTGATTTAAGCCAAACATTAATCAGTATGGTTGGCTTAAATGAAGTGTTTAGTTTATGATGCGGATATAGACAGCCGTCAATCGCATATTGATCATGATCATATCGTAGTCCATACTAGTAATGTTTTCTTCATTGCTTCGTATGAACGTTATTTTTAATATTTCCGTTCAATTTCAAGTCGTGACGTTATAGTTCTATAGCGTTATCATTTTCATCAGTTACGCAACTTTACCAATTTTTGGCTAACGAAGAGGAAGCAGCTTTATTGGCTATCAATTTGTAGATAGATTTTTGAATTAACAATAAACGATTCAGCTTCAGTCATAAATATAACAATATCCTGTTCCATCTACAATATACTGTACAGTTTTGATGATTGCTTATTATTTTCAGGTGGCGTGAAATTCTCAACGAGGACTATTTGAGAGATTTAAAACAGCAAATTCAGGTGAAGTGTGAACGCCAAGAGGTGAGTCCACTTAATATCTAGGCTCTAAACTGTTATGTAGAATCCATTGAAAATATTGACAGCGCTTTTACATGCCAATAGACAATATGTAAAACATCGAATTCAAAGGGTAATTAATAAGGATAGTTCACTATTATTGAGATCTCTAAGATTGGTATTTTCTCTAATACATATTATGTACTTGTTTCTGCCCGCAACTTCGTCCACGTGAAATTCGTGTCTTTGTATTTTACAGTTAAACTTTATGTACTAGTGAGGAATTTTTAAATCGGATGAGTTCCTAGAATATGTTTTCTTTATAATATTCGAATAGAATAATATTAAATATAGAGTTTATGATTTTTTTTAGGAGACACGTCGTGACTCTGCGGAGGGTGTCCGGCAGCACCACGTGACATGGTCGTCATTATGGGGTCGGCCCGGGCACGGCGCGCCGCAACGGGGCCGCTACGCCAGGAGCAATCTCGCACAACTACTTTATGTCGACACTTTTCCAGAACGTTAAATATAGCCCTCTAGATATTGTAAAGTTACGTTGAGTGAACAAAAGTAAAACATCAACCGCTTTATTGTAAGACTTAGACTTAAGCCAAAACTTATAAATCCATGACATATTTCGAATTTCAAAGTTAGTTCCAGTACAAAATGCATACTTTATGGTAGGAAACTGCCTTTTCTAACGACATTGACATTTTTGAGTATGGTTACTAGGGTTTAGTTTTGGTTGGTTCTAGGAACGGGAAGTGAAGGTTAAAAAGTTCTTATTTTATTGTCTTTTCTTGTATATTAGCAGAATTTTATGTTTTATGTTTAACCAGTGAATATTTGTAGTGCTGTACAAGTGTGGAGAACGTGAAATACGACGACTTGGTTGCTCTCTTCGTCATCTCCCAAGTAACTCAATAATCCCTATAGTAACAGTACTAGCCTGGTACTGTAGGCAGATTCATCATTCCATCTATTATTTTTATCCTTATATTATTCATCTCATCAAAACTTGATAGTAAATATTACTTACACCCTCAAAATACTCTACTAATATCTCTTGTTATTGCCATGATAATGATTCTTTTTAGTTCACGACTTATAATTAGGCGGTTAGACTCTAGCTAAACCATACAACACACAGCGTACAGCGTTTTGCATCTCAGAAAAAAACAAAAGCTCTTTAATCAATGTATAAAGTTTGTTAAATGATCCTCAGAGAGGAATTCTAGTCGACCTTATGCTATGTACCTTCTTAATTGTACCTACATATCGCTGTGTCCCATACAGCTCACTAGCCCTTGCATCTGTTTGTAATGTTAGATTAGTACCTTCAATACTAAATGTGTATTCAGTTCGTCACTCTAAATACCAGATCTATTTAAATATTTCACCAAATACAAATGAACAATAAGTTACATTAAAAATAAAAATTTGCAAAATCCATACCTAATTGTTAGCAACCGCAGGTCACGGCTGCGATTACAAAATTAAATTTACGACGCTTTATATTTAGATAACTATTTCATTTTAGTCTTATTATTTTTACTATGACTACTTTTGACTTTTAAATAATTACAGTTTTACTTCTTTGTGAATTTTTTTTTATGAGACTTGAAAATTGTAAGCTTCTATTTAAGTCTTACTTGGAAAACAATACTGTTAAATTATTTTATGTACACGATGATCAGGAAAATAAAGTCATAAAATCTTTCTAACTATCCATAATCATTTCCAATAATATAGGAGTTGTTAAATAGAACTAGGTATTGTTTATAAAATAAATATTTAATAACTGAACTTAATTTCACTTCGTTTCAATAAGTCAACCACAATATTACCTACCTGTTATCTAATTACTTCTACATTAACAATAGTTTGTGTAAATCCCTAATTTCATGAATGTTCCGTTTACGGATATAAATTTCTTAGAATTCTAGAAAATATTCCAATATTAATGTACTGTCAACATTTATACAATTATATTTTTATCATATTTGCTTAAGGTCTTGAGTTTTGACTAATGGCTTTTTTGTAACAATTTTACTACATCGCAAATGTAAAACCTAAACAATTTAGGATTGGCTGTTAATCCAGTGAAAATAAGCTTTACGTCGACGCTATAGAGGTCAAGGTAGGTATTATGAAATTTAATATGTTCTTGCATAACTGATGCACCAAGATGCGCTGATGCGTAATTGTTTAACGAGGTAGCTGATGACGTGATTGCATTTTTTATTTATTTAAAAAAACTTCCTTGTGCTCCTAAAACTCATCTAATAGCCATCTTGAAAGTCAAAGGTATGTCTATGTTGATGAAAGATCCGTGCATAGGTTACATAGACACATTTTTATAATTTCTTCAAAAGTTTATCGAGTGAAGAATGCTATAATGAAGCTGTGCGTAATCGCTTCGTAAGTATATACTGTACTAGTACATCGGTATGTAAAAGTACCTGCAGTTCGTACAAATACCCATTAATAAGTAACATAGTTTATTTAAGAAAAAAATCGTTTACGTATATACCTACATACATCACATTCCAAGGGTTCATCGACCTGTCTGTTCAATAGTAAATGCGTAGGTTATAGTCACATTGTATCACGCCATTTTAATTGCCTATTTACTGTAGGTACTGTTGTTACACCATGATAACCCTTCCGTGATCAAACTGCTTTTGGATACCATAAAACGAATCATGTTATAGTCTTATAACTAAAGTGTTATTGTCATTAGAGCAATTTATGGTTTTCTTATGTGATCACGAAAACGAACACACACAAAAACTTTTACTATGATTTCAAAACGTTGGGCAAAGATAATCAACAGTCAATCAGATTAATTTTTATTTAGGTAAATGGACAAGACCTGTCGTACGAAAATAATAAAATAGTGACTATGAAAGAGTTTCGCTACAAGCAGTAAAATAGTAAAAGTCGTCATAAGCATATTTATTAACTCATTAACAACTATAATTCACTCCATTAATATGGTGTTGCCCTAGCTTATAGTTCGCAATATTAAAGACATCATGTCACCCTAAGGATATACATTTGGAGTCGATACCGACAGTCCAGCCAAACTTGTCATGAATCTTTGGGCCCATGTAACGAGGCTAAAACCTGGTTACAATATTCTGATGACAGGAAGTTATTGTCATTGTGAATATGATTGAGAAAATTTAAAACGGAGATGAAATGGTTTTGTAAAAATGTAAACAAATATCAATTAATAAATGTTTAATTTAGTCAGTCCAGAAGATAGCGGATATACGACTGTATGCAAAAACTAACCATTTTACTTCGTCATTTGTTTGCAACTTTCACGTCAATAATTGGATTGTTTTGATATCATTTTTATTTGTGTAGCTTACTGGTTCTGCCGCTAATTTGGTTCTTTTCGTTTTTTTTTACGATCACATAACTGGCTAAATCGAAATAGTGACCTTTTGTTCATATTATGAATTCGATGAAATAAATTAATGTAATTTCTTGGAAAGTAGTTGTTTATAAAAATTTAATGTTTATGTAATTTATAACTGAATAACTCTAAATTAAAATTATTTGTTTCACTACTTTACCTTTAAGATATAAATAATATACTTTTCTTGTGGTTATAACGTGTGGATCAATTGTGAAATATATAAAAAGGGGCATAGAAAACAAATGCTCAGACGTTTTGACCTGTGTTCACGATATTATAAAAGAGAAAAAATATATTGATCCTTACTATAGTATGAAATATTCTACTTATTTTCTTTACATTTATTTCACAAAGTGTCAATAATTTTCTGTCTGTACATACATGAAATGATGAGGAGTTAGTAAATTATGCCCTTTTGTTTATTACGCCGTTGACCCCGATACGGTAGCGATTCGGTATTTTTGACACTCCCTGTATAAATGTTAAAAATATTACTTTCTTAATAGGTAGTGTATGGTATTTAAACTTAGTACCTACTTACACTCATGTATTATAATATCATTCCGTATAAATTAGTCTGAATCTTAAAAATTAAGCTTTTTGAGGTACAAAATAGATCTTACCTTCAAATTTCTGTTTTATTTTGTTAGCAAGCTGTCTATGCATGTAGTTTCCAGTGTTATGATCTAATCATATACAATAATCGATGTGAATGCTTAATTAGCTGAGAAGTTCATCGCAATAAAGTATTACCTGACATTATATGACGAATGATTACACAGTGTAATTTGTATAATCACCTATGTACCTTTTAAAAGGTAAATTAGCTTTTTCAACTTTACGACTTTTATCAAAACCTGCATAAACATACCAAATGAAATCGTATAATATCCAAATTGTTGATAGTACATAATTGAAAGAAAATTTCTTATTTTTTAAATGTTATAAGGGAACACGCCATTTGATAACAGATGCAATTATCTCATCACAAACATAATTACACAACAATAACCACTAAGTGCTGTCTTCAATTGTAAAGTAAACAGCAATCAATGTAGTTACTAATTAGGTTTAAGCCGCGCGTGGGCATTGCATCGCGGATAGCTAGTGAAATTCAAACAAAACAAGAGATGTATGTAAATGAATGCCTCAGAGAAAGCAGAAGATCCGTTCGTGACGAAATGGTGAAGAAGCTGAATCAACGAGGGGTGTGGCGAAATTGCCAATTTATTACTTGGATCGAAAAAATCATGAAAATCATTCGTAATTTAAGTATTCTTATATCATCCGTTACATCAGGCTGAGACACACGTGTAATAAATATATTGCAGGTTCTTGCGAAGGGAGTAAAAATGTTATTAAATATACATTGACATTGGAACGTATGTGATGTACTTCTCAGTAAAAAATATTGATAAGATATCAATATAAAATATCAGGGTGGAAATATTGTTTAATGTAAAAATTATGCTAACTGAATTAAAAAAAAATGCTAATAATATAATAAACAAAATGATGAGTATTAATGTTTATACAAACACTTTACTAAAGCTTCTATCTGACCTTAGTATAATCGTCAATTTACAAAAATATTTCAACATTGTTGCAATTTTGATGATCGTGCATAAAATAATATAAAATTGCAGCAAATATATCCAATATTTACCTAAAACATTAAAAATACAACTATAAATAATGGTCAATAAATATATGCTTTTTTTTTAACTTAATTACATGTGTATCCACACATTGTTCTTAAATATGATATTCTCGTTAATCTGACTCATATAATTACGTATGAAATGAAGTCTTTAAGCGTCAATATTGAGAATAACCGACATTACTAAATTGAATTGACATCAATATCTGATAATATTTCTTTGTATAGCGACTTCAACTCGATAATAACGATAAAAATATTGTTTAAATAGGTCTATCTTTAATGGAATCAATTCATTTAAATCTATACGACAAGTCGTTGACCATTGACCCAATGTCAGCAAAAAGGTTCAGATTATGAGATCAAAAACCCTCACACCTTTTACTTGTAGACACTCTATTGTACCTTGGGTACTTTGATCAAGTCAACGTAGGTATGTTTGTGATGTCGATGGTGAACATTGATAGTGCAATATTTTCGTGTCATCTAAACTGAGCAATAGCAATTGTGAAATGTTCTTAAGTAATGAATTCGGCTTTGATTTACATTGAAGAGTTCAAGCACGAATATTTGAATAGTGTTGCAAAGTTTGGACTACATTAGCGTGTATAATTGCAGAAACATTATTTATATACAACCTCTAAACGTCGTCGTCAGTAAACAAATAATACCGTGATTTGAGATGTATTTTTGAATAGTAAGAGAAATTTGAAAATAGATTATTAACAATATTTATTAAATTATTAGAAAAAAGAAAGTTTATAAATTTGTTACATTATAAATTAATATTTGGGAGACACTTATTATTAATGAATGAAAATATATAAAAACTCGCCTGACAAAAACAGTATTTTACCAACATTACCACTGTTGTTGTGTTGCTGTTGTTGTTGTTACCACTTTATGGAATCAGCTGTCGAAAGCGGTATTCCTGGATAAATACAACATCCTTCAAAAAACTGGCTTCTTCCTTTTTAAATGGTCGGCAAAGCAACTGCTGACATTTTTTTCCTACAGGTATCCATGGGCGTCGGTATCACTAACCATCAGGTGAGCCACTAGCCCGTTTGTCCGTTTTCTTTAAAAATAATCATTTAGAATTTAACTTCAGGATAGACATAAACTACGTTTTGTTAAAATATATTAAAAATGTACACGGTTACAGTCACAGGCAGAAAGCTTTTCTATTACAATTAAGATGATGATTTAATAAAACCAGATGAATTAATTCTTCAGATAAAAAATGTGCAGACAGATTCCAAGCGAGCTTAGATCACGGAAAAGAAAGTTGAAAAGTGCGAGTCGATGAGCAGGCGCTGGCCGGTCAGCGCTCTGACCCCGCTATGATCTGTACAGCCCCATATCTAGGAGGGGGGTAGTTGCCCAGGGGCTCCTGGGTCAGGGGGCACCAAAAAAAGAAACTATAATTAAATACTAAAATTGACGGCTAAAAACAGGTCATCAAGACAGAGAAAGCCGCCAAAATAAAATAAAGTTTATCACCATTTCGAATAAATAGTAGATTCGGACCTGTCTCTATAACTACTTAATGCATATTGTACCAGTATGATTGACACAAAATTTACTAACCTGATCATGCTACGATCGCCTTACGTAAAAATCTAAATGTAAACCTATTTAACACATTGATCTTTCCTTTTTTAATGCATCAAGATAATTTACGCTCCCTTGTTTAAATTTGAACTATAGATAAATCTACGTTGAATCATTTTCTTTTCCTTTATCAAAATTTTTGCTTGAAACATATCGAATAATACAAAGGTTTGTTTATGTCAACCTCAAAATATTTAAGTAGGGCGCACTTAATTTCATGCTAATGAATGCGCACGCGCACGCGTTTATGTCTTTTATAGCGAACAAATTTAACGCTCGTTAGGCACTACATGTGAAGGTGTGGAAATATAGAAATTATTTTGTTTTAGAAAAAGCCATAGAAAAAAATGTATGTCAATACTTATATAGAAATGTATGTTTTAATTAGAGTTATAGGAGAAATAATTAAATAAATAATTTTAGTAACGATAGTGATCTATCTATCTATCTATTGGGATACAAATATAGAAAATATTCTCAAGTGACACGGGTATACTCAGGTGTAATACGAAATATTTTCCAATATCACGTAACAGGTACTTACTTAGGTAAGGCAGAGATACCTTACAGCGAGTTACGAATTATGGACAAATATTCCGTAATCTGTTTACAATGGAATGAAGAAAGCCTTTAGCATACAAGTCTTGGCGGTTTAGGAGTTTTTGCTTGAGGCCGCGTTTCCGACTTTTTACAACGAAAATTTCTTGACAAACAAATGAGAGTCTATTAAATAAAAATGTATACAAGAAAATATATATGTATTACATCCTCCTTTAGATTCAACATCATTTTATTTCACTTTTTCATTGACTCTATTCAATTTGACATATACGAGTATGTTATTTTTTATTATTAAAATGTAATTTTAAATAAAAAGGAATTAAATAACAGTGAAAGTTGTTTCTCTTTTCAGGGCAACACATGTTCTATTTATTTATTTTTTAATTATTTGGAAAAATATTTATTTTCAGTTTCATGAAATTTTCAATACAAATTTACATTAAAACTATTTTATACAACACATACAATTTACACATTCTATTAATATTTCAAGTGTATGTTATGGCTGACAGCTAGATGGACGGAGTGGAGGCTTACTAGGGTCCCGTTTTAACCCTTTGGGTACAAAACCATAAAAAGTAGTCAAATAGTCTAACTATACTAATATGAGGAAACAGAGCACTTCACTTCGATAGATCAATGACAAAACAAAAGAGAGAAAAATATTTGTTTGACTTTTAATCATTAGGTATACAAGTGATAGTAAACAACATGCTCCGTAATTACCAAAAGGTGTCTATTATATTTATAAGTTTACCTTTGTCTAAGTCCTAAATATGTTATTGTGTTGAAGCTTACGAGTACCTTACATTTCCCGAAGCATCGATAGGTATTTGTAAAATCTATTTATTTTGTTAAGTTAAATCTGACCTTCACTTGCCAAATTAAAAAAACAATACATTAGAATTACTTTGTAAAAAGCTGCAAACTTAAACAATCTATATCCTAAATATTTTGTTGAAGTAAACCTCACCATCACATTTATAAAAATCCTTAATATTTTGTTAAGTTAAACCTGACCTTTCCATCCAACCTTACAGCTATTTGTTTAGTAAAAAGCTGCAAGCTTCAACAGCCTCTGTCCCAAATATTTCCCTTGTATTTCGTAGTGTCTCGGGGTCGGTACATGCGCGCGCGCCGCAGACTGCGTTGCTGTAGTCAGTGCACCCCGGTGGCGCATCGCAAGCAGACGTGTGCAATCGCTATCTAGTGACTCGTGCCATACAAGTTTGACCCGACTTCACCTGTGTTGTGGACGAGAAACCCTTCAACATGCGCCTCGTAAGTTGTGACATTATTTCTGCATCTTGTTTGAGTAAATAATGATTTTGTTAATTAGAAAACTTTTTTAAATGAATAAAAATATAATTAATTAATAAAAATTAGCAAAGTTTTCATGATAATCCGCTTTTCTATACATAAATTTAAAAGTAATAGAGTTATCTTCACGATTTAACATAATATTATATTAAATTTTAAAACATATGCTTCCATATTTATTTGTTAATTTATTATATTCGTTAGAAATTTTGTAATTTATTACAAATTAGCTTTTGATGTTAGATTTATAAACAAAGCACAAATTAACTTTTCTTAACAAATACAACCTACACTTTTTTGTTTCTAATTTCAAAATTTATTTTTATTATTATCATTATCACATCACGTAGAAAACGTAGACAACAATACATTAAATTATCAAAAATCGTATAATTATGTACAGCATAAGTAACAATAAGACAATACTGAAACAATGTCCAACTTAATTCCCGCCACATGTATACAGCTACAAGTACAATAATAAATACCTAAGCTCTTCCTATAAATTATATACTTTCACAAAACTATTTCGCTTTCATTGTTACATAGTTCTAGACCAGATCACCACTGGATAGGTATTTGATACATTTGTCTCTTTGTGAGAGTATTGTGTAACTTTAGATAAATAATTTTTTGCTATTAGGTTGGTTCTACTCAAGTGTCAAAGATTTCACGTAAATTGCTACTTTTTGTTAAATATATAACTTATTTTAATAAACTCTGAGTAATTCAATACTAAATACCATACGGCTGCTTAGTTACCAGAAAAACAAAATGGAATGCATGTTTATTTTCAAGTTTCAAGAGCCAAAAGGTGGCTCAAAAGAAAAAGAGAAAAGTTTATAGTTTTTTTCTCTCATAAAACACGTAAACGTCACGTCACGTTTCCCTGCTTTACGTGTTTATATCAAACGTGATTATTTCCAACAAAATCATCTGCTATACGTGTAACAGTAACCAAATGTTAGTAAATAACTATAGCTATCAATACTTTTTCGGTATATACTACTACGTCATGAGGTCACAGTTGATGAAAATAATCGTAGAACTAGTTCTACATGGTATATGTGATCACAATTATCTGTATATTGTCTTACAATAACTGTAGTCTGTAAAATTTGAGCTAAAATATAAATATTGGGGACAGCGGAAACAAAAGTAATAAAGTAATATAGATAATGGGGACATTGGGAAAGATTTTTAATTATTTTCATAAAGCGTCAGCGGAATATATCAAACCAAAGTAACATGCAAACCAATGGGCAAATATTTTTTCTGGGTACATACATGTTATTCAGATATCAAACTCAATTAAAAACCTAGGTTTTCCTTTACAAAAAGATGTCAAATGATTTACAAAAAATAGTCACAACCACCCGATCTATGAATTATAAAAGCAATTAATACACGTTATATAGGCATATCGTTTTTTACGCTGATTAAGGTATTATATCCTTGGCTTATATAATTCCGCCATACTATAAATTAAATGACGCTTTAATGTGCTTTCCCTGATGTGACGTAACGAACGCGTGATGATGCGATCACTATACGTGATGCTGAGACTTAACTCTTCATAATAAAGGAAACAAAATCGATTTCTGCACAAATAAACGTTAGTTTGAAAATATTTGATTGCTTAAGGAAATATATTATGATTAAATGATTACTTTAGGCACAGATCTTTTTGTTGAAAACACCTAGTGTAAAATGAAAGAAAATATTTTCAAACTATTGTGGTTAAAATATTAAAACAAGTGGTTTATACAAAGTATTGCGGTATGTAATTTAAAGCAATGAACTCGTGTTTAGGATTCATAGAGGCGGGTGCGTATGCGCAGAATTTTGAAATCGAATGCAGCTTGCAGATTACAACGAAAACAACAAACTGCATTTCAATTTTGTTTTACATAACGTGAAACATTCGCACTTTCTTTACAAACAAACTAAGTAAGTCAAAAATTTTTACGAACGGTTCAGTGTAAAACAGGTTGATTAACAAACAAAAATGTAACGGAGTATATATTGACAAATCCCACTGCATACGACGTAAGCACTCTATCCAAAAATTTACAACTTCCTCTATCGGGAAGAGTTATTTTATGTTGCCCAAATATCATAAATCAGATGCAAACACCGTTGCATCGTTTTCACAACTTAAAGAATCATTTTATTAGGTTGCTTATCATTAACGGTATATTGACGGGTGCATGTTTTATCTACCAACTGGAAGTTTCTTGTACGTTGAGTTACGTAATATTGAATTAAGTACGGCACGCGGAGATGTCGCCGCGACCTGTGCACTGTACACCGCTGTCGATGTACAGACGATTTAAGCTTTTTAATGATCTTAGTGTAATTTCATAACGCTTGCTAAATGCCAATATTGTTGGTTATTCCGCACAAAAAAAAAGGTATTTCGCACTTAATAATTATTTAAGATATAAAATAAAGAAATCACACCCATAGTTCATGTATTTGAAATAATTTAAGAAGGGCTCAACAAAACAATTTACATTTTGTTTTTTTTATTTTAAAATAACAAAATAATGAAAAAATATCAAAAGAAAATTGTTGTAAAACTGGAAGACCACGACAAACCGAACTAAATTTTATTCTGTCGGTAACGTTTAGTGTTTTAGCAACAACTGATTTGAAAACGATAACAAACACGAAATGCATCTAAACATGCCAAATCACAATACCAGATAGCATTCTCATGAGAAAAGTGTATTCTTAACTGCTTTTTGTTGATTTAAAAAAAATCCAAATGAGTGGTAAACAATTTTTAATTATTTTAGATGAGTGTGTATTTTTCTAACCAAAATAAGTTTATTATTGTTTTAGACAAATGGGCGCTTATCATTTTCATTAGTCAAAGAAATGCCAGCGTTATGGGTATCTGTAAGATAATTGTGCGTGTAAAACAGCGAAAGTTCGCGAAATTATTTATTTTGGTTAGAATTTTCTCACGATATTTAGAGCGATAATTGAATTTGTGACCAAAGCTTTATGTGACAGGATGTTTCTTAGTTGTCTAATTAAATGTTGTTTTGGTTGAAATAACACCGGATACCGGTAGTCGCTTCCTTGGTTGTGGATAGTCATGCAAATAAACTAGAGCAAAATACATATTCTTACTTGGATTTGTTACGCAACTATTGCTTACCTGCATAAATTTGTTTATATTTCAACGAAGCATTCCATGTCGAGATTTAGGAACTCCTTAATAAAAATAACAATAAAAAGCAGTTAGAAAAATTCTGTCTTGTATATAGTATTGTTTACAAATCTAGTATGTTGTTAATATAAAATTAAAATTGTGTAAAAATGCGATTTATCTTTCCAATCTAAAATGGGTAGTCCATTAAATAACTATTCAAGATTTGAATTGATGTCGCACACAGATCAAACTACAATGAGTACTCTCGACCACGCTTAATTAGAGCTAAGACAATAGTTGATTAGCCAATACGAACTGCTTTAGATTTAAACAGGTTACTCACAGCCCCTTTTGTCAAATCTATATTCCGATAGCTTATGATGTAGCTGTATTGCTATTTCAGTACAGAGTACTAAAAATGAATACGGTTTATTTTTAATTTCTGGAACCCGATTCCATGAATGCAAAAATGATTATAATCTTTACTTATATAATAGTGAGGTGTATAAAAGCAGCGAAATTTAAACAAATCAAAAGCTTCAACATTTGTTAGTTCAACTACATTTTTCATGTTATTTTTATAACTATACAAAGTACAGCCTAAGGGCTTCATTAAATCTTGAACTTACTCTCAGTCGTAACATTTGAATTAATAATAAAGATAGAATAGAGAAAATTTGACAGACGAGGAGTTGAATATGATATAAAATAGTTGAACAGCTTCAGTAAAACACTTTAGGTGGTTTGATTGATGGGTGTTTATACTCGTATATAAGCATTCCATATTGAACCACCAACTGACACCTACGAACAATTTCACTTTTACGATTTGCGAAATCTTGAGTGTCTGTGTCGATAATGTCACATCCGTTTATCTCCTATGGATTTAAAATATAAAAAATGTTTACATTGTCTGGGTTTGGTAGGGTAAGAGTATGCTTTTGTTCTTTTTGAAAATACACACATTAATTTTTGTTATACTATTCGTTAACTAAGAAGGAACAAAAAGTTTCGTCCTCTAATTTTAGTACTCATATGTTATGGCGGTTTGTAAGGCAATAGGTATTTTAACAGTTGACACAATACCTACATTGTTATTGATTTCATAATGCAATTTACCCTACAGTTAAACGCAGTTAACATGATTTATGTAACAGTTCATTTAGCGTGACCTCCCTTGCCCTAAAAGGATAACGAACAAATCAATACATTATTCGCATCAACCTTCACCTATATACAAATCTTTTCGTGACATTTTGTATTCGCATGATTGATACAAATGAAAAGGTTGTCGTCGTACATAAATACGAGTTACATAAATAAAAGTATGAATGTTGTATTTATTCTAATGAAATATTTAAATAAATCATATATAGTGTATCTGAGTATAGCCAATTATAATATTAGTAAGCAAATGCCTGTTAAGTAACCTAAATATTCAATGTTTTATCCGCTTCACAATATTTTGCTCATGTCCAATTGTCCATCCTGGAAATCTATTCTAAAAACAGCAAAATAATTTTTAAAATGGGATACGTAGTTTCGGAGATTATTTATACCTCTTACATACAAACTTTTGGTACCTCTTTTTAATATTCGTATAAATTAGTAGGAACAGATAAGATAAGACTTTAGGCCTTACTTTCGTAACTTTTACATAATAGGATACAATCGATGTATCCTATTATTCCAATTCTAATACAGTGACAGCCAAGTAACTATCTTGTTAACATTGATTGGTTGTGTTTAATAACTGTTACGAAATTAAACAGACAAAGACCTTGTAATTAATGTGTTTAAGACTTTTGTCATTGTGATGCATGTACTGAACTAGTTTTCTAATTATATTTTACTAAACACAGATTCATCCCGGCTTTCCAGGCAACTGATAGAATTGAACTAGGATTAGATGATAAAAATAACATGTCCATTAACTGAAATAACCCATTACGCGGCTTGCGGTGCTGAAAAAATCAACAAAATTTCAAAGAAACCTTTTTTCGTACTACTTAGGTTTAGTTGATTGCAAAATTATTGTGTAGTAAATCCATATTTATCGCCCAATAGATGTTAATTAGACCACGAAAACAATGACTTCTTACCACTACGTTACCACCTTCATTTAAGATATTACTTACTAATCTCTGTTTCATACATAATGGGACTATTGTAGTACACTTTGCAGACAACAATGCTCAGTACCTACATTACACTTACAACCATACAATGATTAATTATAATGAGATGTCGCTATTTTCAAACTTGTTTTATTTCAAATTACTAGTTTTGATGTAAACTGATTCTCACATGAAATAGTAGGTTATTTCTTAATGGTGTTTAGGTTTATGAGGTCAAATTAACGCATGCCTTTTATTTCACACTTTTTATAATGAAATAAACTGTGGCGTTTTGCAAACTGTTTTTATTTTCGACGATACTAGTAGAGCAATTAACTAGTTTAAATCAGTTGAACTAATACTTAGTGGGAATACGCGTGCAAGTAAAACATTGCAGAAGTTCAACTGCCACAGGATTTTTTTAACTAGTCGGAAAAAATTGTAACGCTAGTTCAACGGATGAACTACTCAGTTGAACTAGTGGGAATGAGCCGAAGCATTTGAGATCTACCTTTTAGTTTAGATAAATAGAATTATCAGCAGAGTAGACGCAGAAAAAGAGAGTTATATGTTAAAATAAAAATTATGCAGATTAATCTGTCCACTACCAAGGTTCACAGGTGTTCATAGATTCAATCTTACTAATTGGTGAGAAGATATTAAACTGGTTATTGTTAACTCAATGGCTAGATATTGTTTTTTTAAATTCTTTATGAAAGTCGGAACTAACCTTTAAACTTTCACAAAATTGTACATTCTTACAACGAATATTCACAAGTATAGAATCTTAATGACACTTAAATAAAAACGTCAACTTATATTATGTTTGAAGTACGATTATTGTATAAAATAAATAATTTTTTATATCAAAATCAAATATAACCGATACCATTTTGTTAAAAAAAACCTTAGTGAGCTAGGACTATCTGCCTCATTAGGGTTCCCATGATCTCAAAAAACGTAAGATCATTCAAAACTACAAAAAAACTAAAAAGAAAATTTAATTTCAAATTAGCGAAATTTAAACCCTCTTGTCACAAAATATAAACTTGGTACCTTACATTTAAAAATCGAAAAAATATACAAATATTTATATTAACTTAACCAAGGGAGTATTGAATCTAATTTTATTATTCTATGCCGTGAATGTGAAGTGAAATGCAAATCTTGAATTTTAAATTTGTATCAAAAGTCCAATGAATTCGAATTAAAACTCCATAAAACATTTTTCACACTGACTAAAAACGATGATTATCATTTTCATTTGTTTTCATCTTTGAATTTGATTGCGTTGCGTATACCTATAAACAAACATTGGTACGTGTTTGTGATCTAAGTGATTTGCAGAAATGTTCATGGTGGCCAGCAATGACAGGAACTTTCACTGTCACTTGATTAAGGTACTTCTGATGATGATTGATGATTGAGGACGAGCATGCCGAGATGCAGATAGACGCACAAAAAGGCTCACTGACATCAGTGTTTTGTAGTTATATTTAGTTGTTGATTTTATTAAAACTTCCAAATTTATTCCAGATTCTTAAGTTAATACGGATATACGATAACCTCCGAAAAAATTTATACAAACCGAGATATAATGCAAATATAAATTTCTTCAAAATTGGCAAAACTTCCACAACCCGCCTACTTGTATACCAAGTTTGAACTTGTTTCAGTAACCCAACAGTTTAATTTTATTTACATACCCGTTTTTGAAGCAAAACATCCTTTAAAGTACAGAAAGTTAACTTTCATTTGAAAAGTCAAAAGTCATCTGTATCGGTTCATCCGTAGGTACGAGAATCTGGTCACGAAATAAAGGAGTCTTTATACTTGAACAATAAAATAATCTAAATATTATATATTATTGAAGCGAATGGAATCGATACATGTTTTAAAAGTTTTATTTATTGCATGATTTTAAAAGATATTTTAAAACTATTAAAAAAACACTTTTACACCTATTGTTAAAGTCAGAAAATTAATATTTAGGTATATGAGATTTGGAAAGCGTTGCGGAGCAATAATTTAAGTACTTAATTATTCGGGCTCTACCAAAGGCTAAAATAAACACGAAGAACATAACTGAGAGATCTCTTACTTCATAAATATCTTTAAAATGCCATGTAACAAAACGAATTGAGATAAATATTTTTTCTCTGTTGAAATGTAGGTTTTAAAGGCACTGCATTGATTCATCTGAACTGTTCTTTCCCACGATCTTACGATACTGCTATCTCCACCATGTTGTAATTATAAGCCTGTATATGATTATACCATAAAGTCATTAATATGATTGTAAGTCAATCAAACTTTATGGATCTTTATTAGATAGCTTTGATTTATTAATTAAATAAATAAAATGTACTTGACATATATGTATTAGTTAACTAATAAAACTAAATTAAACAAAAATTGATAACCTACTTAGAGTTTTGAAGGGTTATTTGTCAATGTTCCAAAGAAAATGATAAAATGTTTGAATAAATAAATGTTTTTTTTTCAATGACCTATGTTCATGTAAAAAAGACGAAAATAGCTATTGCAGCTCACAAATTCGTAAAAATAATATTTTTAACTCTAATGCAAGGAATAGGTACCTATAAAGAAAAACATCTGCTTTCTTAAGGTCTTTTGAACCTGTAAATAAATGTCGTCTTGCTAAAGTGACAATGGACTAAGCTTTGCACATACTATACAACGAAGGTAGTAATCATATTTCAACAACATACAGGGGCGGATTTAGGGGAGGGCAACCGGGGCGAAAGCCCGGGGCCGCCACAAACGGGGAATTCGGAAAATAATTTGGACACAAGGGGCCCCCGCTCCTTTGTTGCCCCGGGGCCTCCGGACCTCTAAATCTGGCCCTGCCAACATATTGTAACACGTACTGTAACTTTGTTGTACATAAGTACATAGTCATACAATTCACCACAGACTAAATTTATGTTAACTAAAAATTCAAAATTGCACACAAAATTAAAATAGAAAATTGATTAGAAACTCAAATTAATAAACTACAAGTAACCTATGACACAACCCATATCGTACGTCGTATAAATTTCGATAATTAAACCAATCAATGTATGTGCGAGACGAACATTAGTAGATATAAATGTTGTATAACGCTTACGCAACGATGTATGTATACAGAATCGGTTGCAGGTGACTTCTGTCTGATGCTAATATTGACATTTCGCCAAATTGCACCAATAACGCACATATACGTATTTATTATTCAAATTTAAACGTTTTAATGCTTAAGAGTTTAAACTGTCTTGGTTATCATTGTAGAAACACTATTTTCCAAAAAACTTTATTTTTAGTCACTTTTTTTTCTGTTTTACCTAAATATTACCAAGTAGGTATCAAGACAACCATCTAAATAAAAAATAATAAGAACTATTAATTCAATAAGTAATATTTTTTACAACCAACCTATTTTTTAGAACGTACAGACATACAGATCTGTCATAATCATATATTATCTACAAACAAACTTAAGCTTTCAAAATCAAAGTACCTAGAAAAGTGGGTACCTAGTTAGTTTACCACATAAAAAGCAAATAAGGTATGTAATGTAATAAAATGAAATTTCGGACAATAAAACCGTGAACAAGCAAAAATAAGTATGTCGGTAAGTATCCACATGTTTGCTTTGATTTCTGGTTTCATGCGGACTTACATAACTCTACACTGATTACCATTATTCATACAAAATGATGATTCCATTGATCTTTTTGTAGCGAAATAAAGAGCACCCAGTTTTCCGCAGACATTAGTCTTGTATTATATCACTGACACAGATATAAATCAGGCGTGATAAAGATTGTTTGAATTTTGTTTAAGTTAATGTTTCATAAACAAGTTTTCTTACTCTGTTTTATGCTATAAATCCGTAGGTAGGTAGGTAAATGTTTTGTCTTAGGTAAGTAATTACTACAAGATTTTATATTTAGATGAGCCACGATAAAGCCACAAGTCTTGCTTTCGAAGTCAAACCTTGCGCTAAATAAAAGCGTCTCTTTTTTATGTACACGCACCTCGCTAGATAAGTCAATGATAAACAATCATCACGAACTTTTGAATCGCCTTTCGACCGTCAGACCGAACTCAATGTATCAATTTGCTGTCTACATAAATCAAACAAATATTGCACCAGATAATCGCCATTCGTCTACTTTCAATTACTTTGTTATTGAAAACTTACATTAATTATAGGTTTACAAGACAGGCTTGTGTTTCACAAGGAGTTACCACACGGAATAAAAGGTCGGACATGCACGCATAACCCGATGTAGTGGACCAATTTACCCACACTCAGGATAGCTATTCGAATGCCCCAGGCGCAATAATAAAACATGTTTATGACTTTGAAGATAAATATCATATTCGCTAAGCTTATTCTAGCTGCATAATTTGCTTCAGGTCGGTTTATAACTACAACACTTTTGTATTGAGCAGTATATTACCTCTCATTATACCTAACCAACATGTGAGAAAGAAAACACCTTCCTCATTGCGTTTTCTAAACAGATTTCTGGTGGTTTGTCGCAGTTGTATTATCCGTTAAGTCGTAAACTGCATTATTTTATGTCTAAAGCAAACAACGTAGGTGTAGAAATGCGCACTTGACTACGCTTTATTAAAATTTCTCAAATAATTTTATGAATAAATTTCATTTTATAAAATAAATCTTTACAGCCGAATCGTACTGGTAAATGTACCTAAGCCTGTTGGTTACATTAAGGACAAGTACTTTTATGAGAAAAAAGTTTGTCAATAATAGTTTTAGTTATTATATAATAGCAAATAATTAACAACACGATTTAACTTATTTACATAAGAAGTTAATATGAGTTCAACTACCTAAGAGCTAGTTTTGAGATATAAAAAAACGATATTAATATCGTTGCAATAAAGCGAACCGATATCAAATAATTACGAACGAACTAATATAAAATGACAATTGGATTCGACTCGCCACCTTTGACTCTTTGACCAAGTCTTGCGCAATAACCCAGTAGATAAGTATAATTGAAAACAACCCATACTTACACAGTGAGTTAAATTTAACTATAAGATTATACGTGACTCCAATTTCGTATAGAATGTCTAAGAAACCAATCGCATACCATAAATAGTTACGAAACAATAATTTTCTCGCTTCGGTTTCATTGAAGACACTTTTAGTCAAGTAAATCTGTCTATCACTAGTCGCTTTCACCTGTCAATGACAAAGGTCCTTGATTAACTAGCCTCATTTGGTTCAAACTTCTACCTCCTTCTCCTTTTCTTTGGAAACATTATTTTTAAAAACCATTTTTAACTATGAACTGAGTTGGTAGTTACATAGCCCAGACAAAAACTTTTTTAATCGGCATAATTAATTTTAGAAGTTTTAGTTCTATTGCCGACTGCTACTACTAGAGGTTTCGGGATCGAATCCCGCCGGGGTCAGTACTTTGTGTCATTTGCAAGACGCACTGTTTCGCTTACCGGTCTTGGATGTTGTATTCTTATCTTTGTAATTTATACCATATCGTTGCATAGTTCTTGTGACACAAGTTCTTACGATACTTACTGCAGGGATAAATCAGATTATTTATTTGTCTATTCGTAGGTTCAGGCTGTCAAATAATTTCCCTGGCATAGTTTTCCCTAGTGATTACAGGACAGCATCGAACTCTTCAAAATGGTTGTTGAATGATTCTAGCAATCCTACATAGGCTGCAGGGACTTTTTACCATTAGGCAGGCCGTATATGCGTGTTTGCTACCTTAGTGGCATACTAAAGTCTAGCTAGCTAGCTAGTGTATATTGAACGTGGACAGTCATCATACAGTGACGAACAAATTATGCATTCATTCAGAAGAACCTATCGAGCTATTACTCATGTGAACATAATTTGATCCTATTGATGCGCGGTTTATTTGATAGAAACCCGGAACTAAATTTAATTTGACAATGGTGTGTTTATTATATTGTTACCGTGGGAGGTAGTTTGTAAGTAGAATGTAGACACTAATAACTTATATTGGGTCAAGATCCAACAAACTGAAACTTGGTAAAGAAACATCAAAAATTCTTAACTTGAAACTGAAAACTTACTTGTTCCGACTAACGCTAGCTTTAAACACAACGTCTTCAAATCGATTCTTAATCAGCTTTCTTTATTTCGTAACTTATGAACCGTTACCTTTTCATTAGCTTCATTGACATTACTAATATAAATAAACCCACACATTTCTGATTTAAAACCGGCTAGATTTCCCACGACTTACGGTGACAAAAATTAATGAGTTTCTGAGTAGGCATTACAAGATTCACCGAAGAAAGTAAGATGAAATCTTTACATGCTGCCTAATATTAATCAAATGATAGAGTAGGTAATGGTAACGCCATATACCGAATTACGCTTTGTAAAAAGCTTTAACTCTTAATACATAATTATAATAATTGTATGTCTATTGTCGTTGAAACCATCACGCAGTAATGTTTTGAATGTTGCTATTTCGTCGAGTTTGCTCACCTTTGTGCTTGGAATGTTAATGGCATTGTGCAATCTTGTATTATGCTAAGTCATCGCATTCAAGCCTTTGAGCTTTTTATTCTCATTGTAATTAGTGGTAGATAAGACTACCAAGTAGAGCAATCCAAATAAGTAGGTACGTAAGCACCTAAATAGTCTTATCTCAGGATAGGACTTAGGGTGTTAGGGACACAAGTAACCTCTAGAATGGCCATACTCATTGGTGGTGGCACATATTAAATGTATCAACTCGTAATAGGTACGTACGCCTCTTTATCGTTTGCTTGCTATCTTTTTCTACTCATATAAAAAGGGAAAAGTCTCAATACATTATGCACATCAATACATACAAATTGTTTATTCTTTAAGGTAAACCAATAACAATATTGAAATTCCTAAGACGACTAAAGTTACTTAAAGTAAGATTTTACTATAAAAATTGTAAATCTATCTGATGTGTCAGATAGATACAACTTTTTAAGCGCGTAAACATTATTTTTAAAAATTAAAGAGTTCAAAAATGAGTTTGATGTTAAATGTTTAAGTCATGTAATGTATTAATTTTTGTTTTGGAGTGAAAAAAAATTCGCTTAAAAGTATAATAAAAGCGCTGGTAAGAAGTTGTATCGTCGGATTTGCTTTTAGCTGTCATTCGTATAAAGCTCTTTTGGATAAAGTATAGTCAAGTTAAATGAAAAAGAATCACAATTTAAACTTGCTATTTCCCTAAGAGGGAGTTTCGTTGGTGTGTTTGCTCTGTTACGTGGCTGTTTGCACTTTGACCGGTTAGCATTATTGGATAATGTTGTTTAGGAACCGTACCAACTGGTAATAAGAACCAGGAAGTGTATAATCTTTGTGAAGCTCACTATCCTGTTGCAAGGCGTCTTTTAACATTTAGGTACTCTAACCAAGAAAGTGTACTAAGTGTAGAAAGTATATATTTTTAATTAGTTTTTAGAAGCTCCTGTTACTTTGTAAGAACGAGTACCAAGTACTTAATCATAGTAGGTGATGACAAAATAAATTAATGTTTTTAAATGAGTATGAAAGCCATGAGTTTTGACGGAATTGTGCTAAATAGATTACTTCCGAATCATCAAAACGCTAATAAATCAAGTTTTTGACATCACTGTAATTGAATTTGATGCGGTTTTGTGTTTTAAGTACGTAGTACGTAGGTTCTGTTGAATTTATCTCGTCTATTTTGATTGTTTCGTTAGAGTTATCTTTGCCTTTCATGCTTTATGTACCTATCCAAGAACAGAAGAGTTTAACAATTGCATCGTTTTAGTAATTTAACAGGACGATAATTTTGCAAGATGACATTTCGCGTAGTGGGTTTAATCTATTTCATCTTAATGTTCATCAGGTCTATTAGAGTGGGTGTTTACCTACTTATGAAACTCACGAGTTGTATCTATAAATCTAACTTCCTACCTAGTAGATACATGCCTACCCATGTAGCTATGTAGACTAGTCGTGTTCCTGTTGCATAACTAAAAATATTGATTTGGTTAAGTAAACACTAACGTACTTACTCATGTTTAATTATGAATTAATGATTATAAAGGTAGGTTAAGAAATGTAATAACAGATGGTTGGATTCCCGGTGAAATAAGTCCCTAACAATAGTTTCTAAAACGGCCCTTATTTTCTGAAAATGGGTAGATTCTGTTAGCCAGGTAAAATAAAAAAACATCCAAATCAAAGCTTTTTTAGTCTCGAGACGCCTAGACGAAGGAGCTCGTCCTTTTTACATACATACCTGTGTATATAAAATGATATATTTATAAATCTAGGTGAGTAGGTTAGAACCAACCAGTGTTGTCAAATATTATGTTTTTGTATAACGTATACAAATGTCAACTGTCGTTGTCGTATGTAAGCCTACAGATTGTGTCACGTACGCGACGAGCTGGGTGCGTCTGCGCAGCTTGTGTTATTGATTTTGACATTTCTTCTCCGTGACTTACCAGTGAAAGCGAGGTTCGCACATTGGTTTTGCAACAAGTGGATATCAGATACTTTTTGATTTCGCCGATCTTTAATTTGATAACACCTACTCGTTTAACTTTAGATATTCAAGTATTATTTATCGCATTGAAATTCTTCGTTGGTTTATTTTTTACTTTAACACAACTCACTCACTCATACCAGATTCGTCAAAGTCAGCTACAAAAGGTCACTGAAGTAAGAGATCTAGGTGTGATTCTCGATAGCAAGTTAATGTTAACCTCGCACATAACTGAAATCACTCGAAAGGCAGTTAAGATAATGGGTTTTATATGCCGGTTAACCAAATCATTCAGAGTAACTACCAAAATAGTTCTGTATAACAGTTTAGTTAGGAGCCTTCTCGAATACGCTAGTGTTGCCTGGTGTCCTAGTTATGGATTGCATTCGCAACGTGTGGAATCTATCCAACGGGCTTTCACACGACACCTTGCTTTTATTTCGCAGGGCATCTCTCATAGAAATCCGTATAGTGACCGCAACGCCTTCTTCAAAATTATATCACTGCGCGATCGCCGAACGATGCATGATCTTACCTTTCTGCATAAAATTATAAATGGCGCTATCAAATGCGACACTCTGATTGAGCGCATCTTGTTGTCGGTACCCTACCACATCCCTCGACATCCAGTGAAGAGAACATTTAGTTTCTTTCCTGCACGAACCAATCTAGGCCATTTCTCTCCAATTACTAGAATATGTACGGTATACAATGACATGAACTCAAAGGTGGAAGACCTTGATATCTTTTTTCTTTCGTTGGCAAGTTTCAGACGCAAAATTTTTCAATATTTTATAAGTCGAATGAAATAGTTCTCATTAGGTTCAGGATCTTTAGATTTCAATTCCTATATATATTTTTTTCTTTTTTAATTTCTTTTGTATAATGGTTTTATCTAAACCAATGTTATTTTTCTTTGTGACCTGTTTTTATTTAATTATATGTGTAACCTTTGTAAATGTTGTGTTCGTCTGTTATAGGCATGTACATCAGTTTCTGTTTATAATATGATTTTTGTATGTTTGTGTAATGTACTTGCTGTAGACGTCCCTAAATAAATAAAATAAATAAATAAAACTTATTTCATGTGTCAATGTAAACAATTGTAGGTTCTTATTCCGATAACTTGTAACCTACACCGCTGTAAATGCATTAGGTACCTACTTGTTAATAAGTAGATAGTTACCTAGTTAATTACTAACTTATTATTATAAAATGTTAATTTAATAATCAATACCTTTTATTTAAAAGATGAAATCCGTCATAAATACAGAAAAGTGTCCAAACGCTAAAATGATTTTTAGACTATCAACTAAGTATAACCTTATACCTAGCACCTACTTAGAATCCTATTACTTTTACGTACCTAATGAGTAATATAATACGTTCATAAAAAACAAATGAGTGATATTAATAGTGGAATTAGTTTTTAACCCTAGTTAATGGATATTGATAATATTCATTATGTAGAGAGTTAGGTTTTTGTATAATGATGTGCCCCTACAGTGAGTGATTTTTTTAAATGTCGAGAAGTCAAAATGTCAAAGGTCGACCCTATGAGAGGTCTCTATGTAACAACTGATTAATTATTGGCATTGTTAAGACGAATGCAAAGTCGGACGAGATTAGGTAATGCTCACACTTTATTTAGTAGATAATTTGCATTAGGTATTTACCTTTACTCAAATCCATAACCTAGGAAGACCAAGATGTTCATCAAAATACCTCTTGCGAAAGTACCAATTTTTTACTGTAGATATTGTTTCTATCAACTTATTAGTAGGTACAAACGAATTACGAAATACGCACAAAACTTTTATAATAAATATAATATTATTCTTGCGTCGATAATAAAAATATACCATGCCTCATTGTTCATAAGCATTTATGAAGTGTCCCATGACGAATTTCAACTTTTTACGAAACATCGCCAAATCTGGATTAGGAATAGTTAAACAAGAAGTTACAATAACGATAAAGCATTCACAATTCATATTACAACGAGGTGTGACTGTGATGAGGCTCGCTTGTGTAATAGAACCACAAGAAAACAATGATCGTTCCACATTATGTGAACAATGTAAGTCAACTTCTAAAAACATTAAGATCGTGGTAACATGGAAGTACCTACAGGCGCATGCGCATTTCCACCTAGTCTTTATGATATGTATCATAATCGCAACAGCGCCGTTCATTGCTTAGAGTCGTTACCACAGCGGATGGAACTTTAAAACAGTTATTGATAAATCTTTAAGATTATTACGTGTTACATTGTATTTTACAAATAAAGAAAGGTTAAATTAAGTATCCAATTAAGTATTGGTTCTACAAAATTCAAATGTACCTAAGTATTTAAGTACTAATATAACCTACTTAATTTTACATTTACTAATTTACCTTTTTTTCTAATTACTTCAGATGCTGGCGTTAGTTCTCATGAACCTGCTGTCATCAGCAGTGTCGCAAGACACGTCTACTGATAGCTTCAATGAAAAACTGAACGTTATTGAATCGAAGCCTTCTGTAAGACTCGACCCCTACATTAGAAAAGCTCTTCTCAAAGCTCTCACTGAACTTGAAGAGAGTGACAACTTTACAACTGGAAGTGATGAGCCGCCGACTACCGGATCTGAATTGTTGAGAACAAGCGAAGATCTAAGCATTGACAGTACACCAACAATTAACACAAATGAGGAGATACGTATACATTCATTTATTGTGAATGGACAAGCAGCATTTGCTAATAATACAAGTACGACGCCGATGTTGATAGATAATAATATTTCTATTTTGAGTACCACTGCCGGAAACGTCGAGAATCAAGTAACAGCAACATTGCCCACACAAAGTCCATTCAATGAAATATTCCAAACTAGAGAATCCGGTGTAAACATTCAACAAGTAAGAAGTATAACGAGTACTTCTACGTCTAACATAGATGGCAGCACAAAAACTAAACAATTAGCAAACCAAACCAAACCAACGACATCATCGACCTCCACAACTACAACTACAACAACAACTACTACACCCAAACCTACTCATAATAAGGACGGAGAAAACATAGAGGACGTAGACAAGCGCGACGTCCAAGTTTTTCAAGCTCCACTTGTTGCTGCTTTCACAGTGCATCAAGATGCCCAAGGACAGCCGAAAAAAGTGGTTCCTATCTTTCAACAAACTAATCTGCAAGGCGGACTAGCCAAGCTTCAACCTCTTGCAGCCACCACTTTTCCTACAGGAGTTTTACCACCACCTGCATTGCAACAACTGCCTATTCAAAATGAACCTTTTGCCAAATTACCTCAGTCAGACTACATTAACCAACAAATTACATTACAGAAACATTTGGAAGAAAAACAAAGGATTCTTGAGGAACAACTTCGTTTATTGCAAGCTCAACAGCGCCAACAGGAAGAACTCTTGCGCAAGCAACAGTTTCTTTTGCAACAGAAAGAAGTGCAACGTCAGCAACAAATTTTATTAGATCAACAGAGGTTATCAGGAAATCAGGCTAATAACTTCGCCTTTCAAGGAGTTCAAAAGAGCGTTCAACAAAACCCTTTCGTCAACCATAATATAATTCCTCAAAACTCACAAGTTACTATTCACCCAAGTGTTTCTATTGACCAAAATAGCGTGTTGACAAATCAACAACAGCTGCCGAACCGTGAAGCTGTGGATTTCCTTATTCACCTCAGAAGTCAACAACAAGAACAATTCCCATTACAAGAAAACCATCTTCCTCAAGGCATAAGTAACTTCTTGCAGCCATCACCTATACAATCTTTTCATCAAGGAATAAAACCCAATAATGACCACTTCAGACAAAAACAAGGAAATCGCGTCTTTAGACAAGAGTCAGGTGTTGGAAACTTTGGATTTAATAACCAAAACAATCAGAACTTCCAACAAAATAGATTTAACACATTTAATCCTGCTTCTCCAAATCGTTTTTTTTTCAATGGGCCCAATCAATATAGTACAAATATAGAGTTAAAGCAGTTACTCGCACAAAATGGCCTGAGTGGAAGGACACATGAAGACCTAAACATAGTTTCAAAGGTCTTATCACTCAACCATGGAATTCCAATAAACCATGTTTCTAACAGACTACCTTTTGATAGCAGAACACAAATTAGACAGTTTTGAGTATAAGGCTATAATACATAGTTTAGAAATAAACGTAGATAACAATAGATGCAAAAAAAAACATTGTAGTTAAGAAATAATACAAAGAATTTAAAAAATCTGATTTTATGACATCCAACCAAAGACAAATCTCTACAGTAAAATTAAGCTGCTTTTTCATTCTTGTCAACAATAGTCTTTATTACAATGTGTACCTAATTGAACCACTTTTTTTATCAATATGGTTTAGTTGTATGATGTAGATTTTAACTATTTATTTTTCTTTTATAGCTACTTTTTACTCTATGAACTGCCATATATAAGTAGTAGTTGTAGGTGCTTACCAGCAATTTTTAATATGTAAGTATATAACTAATAAATTCAAAGTAAGAATAAGTTTATTTTGTAGATAGGTATTTTGTATTATGTAATTACTTTCAAAAGATTTAAATTAAATTTATTTTCACTGTAGTTATTATTACGATAGTATAAACAAAATCGCAGTATAAAATAAAACAGTAATTTCATTCAAGTAAATTAACTCAGTAAGTAAACCCATTTAAATCTTAAACTGTGTAATATTATAGTGTTTAAGGACAAATAAAATATATATTTGATTTAAGAATAAACTATTTAACAAAACTTGAGTAGCTAATAATTTAACAAATCCTTTTTTACAAATGACTATTGAATTAATCAGATCCAAGTAAGACAAAACAATAAACTTATTAAATAAATCCTTTATTTTTAACTAGGGTGATGTAATCTGGTATGTTTTAGGAGACCATTTTGAGCCTTATATGATTTATCACATATTTTACAGGAATATTTTTTTTCTCCTGTATGAACAGTCATATGAACTCTGACACCGGAAGTCCGTTTAAAATGTTTGTCACAAAGTGGACACTTATGTCTCCTTTCCTCACTGTGTATAGTCAAATGTCTGACAAGATCCTGCTTTTTAGTAAATCCTTTGCCACATAAGTCACACATGCATGGTTTTATCCCCATATGTGATCTATAATGAATTTTTTGCTGATCCAATCTGGTGAATTTTTTAAAACATATTGAACATGAATATTTTTTTAAGCCACTATGACTTGATATATGATTTTTAAGACCACTTTTACTTTTCAGTGTAGAGCCACAAATATGACATTGAAAATCAGTTACTGAGTAATGACATCTTTTTTTTTCATTTTTATGGTCTTTTGTGATTTCTTTTTTATCTATTTTATTGTTAAAATATCCACTTGATATAGAATCATTTTCAATTTTTAGAAACTCTTTGTTTTTAGTTTTTTCTTCTAGATTTTCTCGTCCTATTTTTTTTTTATTTAGTGGTAATTCATCATTACTATATTCATTTGAATTAAATTCTTCAACGGCACATTTTTCATTGCTTTTATCGTCTATTTCCTTTTTTATTTTTTGGGATAAAAGATTGAAAGACTGCTGCGATTCCTCTTTTTTAAGTTGTTCTATTACTTTCATACATTTTATCTTGAAATCATAAAAGCTCTTTAATGTGTCACAACAAATCTTACAAAAATAGCTTGGTAAACAATCACCAGGATCAATCTGAAAATTATACAGAATATAGTAAATTACTCTTAACCCCGACAATGGCAAGGAAAATTTGAATATAAACATATATAAATATTACAGTGCAATAGTAATATTCAAACCTGGGTACCCAGCAGACAGTTTGCGATTTCGTAAGGACGTAATTCATTTCCTCGATTTTTATAAGAAATATTAATAAGAGATTCTGTTCCCGCACATAGTCTACAGATTATATTAATAAGCATGATTATAAACTCTGCTAGGTTTGGTTTATGGAAATATACAGACTTCCGAAAGTATATTTTTTTATTTTCATAGAAGTAAACAACTCCTTTTAAGGTGTGTTCCGATATGCACTGCGAGCACTGCGCAGTGGTCTCAATAGTGAAAAATTCGTTCCGTTATAGACTGTACACTGCCGCAATGCCCGAGGGAAATATATAGCGTCATGAATCGCACTGCGTGTACTGCCGTTTTCGAAGTAAGGTGCTCGCCGTCCTTTGATCGCGTGATCAGTACAAATAATAGTTTTGACTGAAAGAACAGTTTGAACCACAAAAAATAAATTTTGTTTCTGTGAATATAAAATTGGCAACGTTACAGAAACTAACGTAAAATAAATTCATTTGAAAAAAGCATCGAAAACAAGGTTTACAGTATACTGCGCTGCGTTCCGTTCTAAATAACCAACCTCCTAAGCCCTAACCAGTATACTGGCTATATAGGAACGGTTAGCTTAAAGTGGTCGCAATGTATATCGGATCATACCCGTAATGTGATATGCTGAAGACTATTATGCCATCGTCCAGTGTGACGTCCCTTTTGTCGGGAATGCAAAGAGCATTAGGCCATAAAATAGCCTAAGGAACTTATAAAACATTCCAAGGAAATTGTAAGCCTGTTATGGAAATTAAAAAATAAGATGATAATGATTAATTTAGCTGCGATGAATAAATTGTTGCAGTTAATATATCAAACACTTCCTCAGAAATTTCCCGTTATACAAGCGGAACTGAGGAACCAAAGACTCTTCTCTGATTTAAGAGCTCACAACCGCTTATCAGGTGCTTATGGTCGGAACCATTGATAACCCTCATAGCCCGTATATAAAACGAACCAAAAAGCCTGAGCTGGTATTCAGGTTCTCCTACCAAAACGTAATACCAAAAGGTGACAGCAGTACTCCATGTGGGGTCGTCCTTGGCCTTTATAGAATAGATAGATGTAGAAGCTTTTGCCTATCGGCAAAAGTTTGCTGTTGTGACGTGACACTTTGCCTTTTTAGCACACAGAGCATTTTACAGGCAAGCTTAGCCTTGTCTTCTGAGTGACTGTGAAACTGAAGATCACTGGCTAGCTCGACTCAAAGAATCCTGACTCCCGAAATTCTTTAAAATAGTGAGGGGAAAGTTTTGAAACCGTAGTGTCACAGCAAATGAGGTTTTCTTAACGGTAAACGCTTTTGTCTTGGTGGGGTTGAATTGAACTATGTATACTATACTACGAGTATACTAACTATTAGTCGGCTCCAAACGGTGATTCTGGTTAGAGTACGCGTGATTCAAAATAAAAGTCACACGCAGCTTTCTTTTACCACGGCGAGAGGGTTGTTTGCTCAACCCGGATAAAGGGCGCCCCTGCTTGTACTGTCATCCGCATAAAATTGATTTTTATATGATAGGGGGCATACGAGCTCACAGATCACCTAATGGAAAGTGAATACTGCCGCCCATGGACATTTGCAACACCAGAGGAGCTACAAAATGCGTTGCCGGCCTTTTAAATAAAAGTACGCTCTTTTCTTGAAGGTCTGCAGTTCGTATCTGTCCGGAAATACCGCATGCGGCAACTCAATCCACAATTTTGTGATGCGGGGCAGAAAGTTTCTGTTAAACTCATAGTAGTGCTCTGCCAACTATCAAGGTGGTGGGGGTGGTAGAGTTGTCGCATAGATCAATGGCGGTAAGAGGCGGCAGGAATCAGCCCGAACAGTTCCTCGGAGCACTCCTCATGATATATGCGATAGAGAATGCATAACGAAGCTGTATCTCTACACAGTGCCAAGGAGTCAAGCCTATCCGAAACTTCATTGCAATCGACAACTCGAGTCTGCGGTCTAGAGGGAGAAACTGGTACTGGGGAGCCCCTGCCCAAAGATACAACAGTATTCCATGAGAGGCCGAACCTGCGCCCTATTAAGTTGCAGGCGGCGTGGTGTTCCGGTGTGAAATACGTCTCGATCTATTGAGCACACCGAGCTAATTTAGCCTAACTTTCCAGATGACCACGAAACTGGACTTCGCTCGAATGTCGACACCAAGAATTCCGATATTGGCTGTGGCAGTAAAAGGAGTGCTCTCGAAACAAAGCAAGGCAGCTTTTTTGCGGTAAACGCAAACTTGTGTCTTCTTGAGGTTAAATTGGGCCTAATTAAGTTTACCCCAGTCTTATACTTTCTGAAACGATGTTTAAATTTCAAACACGAGTTTGTTTCGGCTTTCAATGACGTTTTCCCGAGAGATGTTGGCGCGGCCGGTGTATAAAGCATCACCCGTACTGTCATCCGCATAGCAATGAATGCCACTGACTTGTAGCATATCATTTACGTGCAAGACGAATAGCGTAGGTGCTAGTACACAGCCTTGCAGGACACCAGTATTAATAGACATGAAGTCAGAGCAACAGAGCTTCTGTCAGCTAAGAAGCTAGTGTCCCATTCGCATAATTTCTCGGGAAGCCCATAGGAAGCAAGCTTCGAAAGCAGCACTTTATGCCATACCCGATTAAAGGCTTTCGCAATGTCCAAACTAAAATCCACAGTTTCGCCCTTACTCTCGATCGCCTGTGCCTATCGGTGCGCCATGTCGCATGTCGTGGTGTCGGTGTGACCATGACGGAAGCCGTACTGGTGGTCGCTAAGCAACTGATGTGTGATCATCAAGGTACCGGAGGAGCTGACCGTTAATAATGGATTCCATTATTTTCGAGAATAGTGAGGTTATGGCTATTGGCCAATAGTTGGATGGATCTGAGCGGTCACCTTTTTAGGGATCGGGTGCACCAAAGCCGTCTTCCACGAAGTTGGGACTACGCCGGAGAAGTAGGAAAGCCGAAAGAGGTGCGTTAATGCCGGTACCAACTCCAGGGCGTACTTCTTCAGAACAATGGGAGAGATTCCGTCGGGCCCGCTCGATTTGTGGGCATCCAGGGACAACAGTGCTGACCGCACTGCTTTTTGGTGGAATTTGGCCAATTCACAACATTTCATTAATATTCAGCGACTATAGTAACAGCATCGAGGATAAAACGGTACCTCAAGTGAAACCTAATAATCATGCTATCAGAGCATCTCTCGTCTAGGACGATTTATAAGATGTTCGAAAATATGGCGTAAATTTAAGCCGTCCACCAATTTCGTATGATAAACGTTATGCCTGAATTTTCTAAGCCAAATTCCTTCGCCTTCGCTATATTTACGATAGAAACCAAAGCTCACTTTGACTCTCAACTGTTTCGGCTTACCGGTGTTTGAAAAACACTAGAAGATCAATTGAGCGACTGTGGAGCTGCAACATCGACCGCTGATCAAATCTTGCTCTTCTTGATATCTCACCAGCTGAACAGGATACGCTCCATAATTTTTGAGAGAAGGGAGGTAATTTGAATTGGCCTGTATTCAATGGTCCAATCCATTCTTCTTTTTAGCAACTGGGTGTACGTGGACAGCTAGTTCCAGCAAGTCGAAACGGAAAGGTGCGTCAAAACAGCGCACAACTCTGTAGCACGGTGCTTCAAAACCACTGCCGGTATGCCATCTGGCTGGCTGATTTAACTTATAAATATGAAGAAACAGCAACTCATACCAAACACGGCGTTGAGTAAAAATTACCTCTGACATAGCATTACCACATCATGGAACGTGATATTAGATGACGCAGCTTTCTATCATTCAAAGTTAAATTTCAGGCAAAGAGTAATCCTTAGAGATCGACTTTCTCTTCAGCACTAAGTTATCATTCGGCTTCTGTAGTGATGGTATTAACGTTTTTTTTTGGCTTCGGCTTCATTCTTCTTTCAAAGGCAAAGAGCTTTAGCCCATACAACACAAGTCTTCCGTGATATATTTTTCTTCCTTTTTAATTGTTTCTATAGTAACAAGCTAGTAATGTTAATTGAGGTCTTATTGAGTTACTTGGGAGACGGCGAAAAGAGCAGCCAAATCGTCGTATTTCACTTTCTCCACACTTGTATAGCACCACAGATGTTCACTGGTTGAAACACTAGCATTTTACACATTAAACGCTGAAATACAAGAAAAGACAATATAATAAGAAAATTTCAACCACCACTCCCCGTTCCCGCCAAGTAACTCTAAAAAAAAGAAAATTGAGACATGACAGTTCAATACTGTTTTAAAACTGTTCGGAGTTATTTGGCGGGAACGGGAAGTGTCAGTTAGAATTTTCTTATTTATTTTATTTTCTTATATATCAGCATAATTGAATGTGTAAAATGCTAGTGTTTTAACCAGTAAATATCTGTAGTGTGGAGAAAGTGAAATACGACGATTTGGCTGCGCTTATCGCCATCTCCCAAGTAACTCCTTAGAGCCTACTGTAACCGTACTAGCATGTTACTGTAGGCAGATTCATCATTTTCATTATTCATCTTATTATCCTCATCTCATTTATCATCCTTATAATGAAAAATATATCATTACTGATGATTAGGCAGTATGGGACTAAAACCAATGCCGTTAAAGAAATACAATAAAAAAATGACTTCGCTCGTGGTTCCCTCACGTCTCATTAATTGCAAATTATAACTAAATAATTAAACAATGCACGGGGAAAGAAACCAAAATATATTGATTTTAGCTAATTTATGATTCTAAACTCAGATATAGATAGTGTTTACTTGGAAACCATGGTAATAATGGATATTTTGGAAAGCTCTCAAGGAGTTGGTAGTCTGGAGGAACAAGCGTTGAAAAGAAAGGAAAGGTTAAAAAACCTTAAACGCAAAAATACAGGTGAAAATGCGTCTAACGAAAATGAAAATAAAATATCTCTACCAAAGTAAGTAACAACACAGCGAGTATTGTTTTACTTAATTGTAGGATAACTGTTCCAAAGGATACTTATATGGTGTCTTTATATGGGTTGCAGTTGTATCTAAATGCTAGTTCTCTGTTTCTTCAAATTGTAATAACAAGGTGATATTGATTTCAGACCTAAGTTTAGGAGTTATAAACCTCAAGATGAATCACTACAAGAGGCCAAGTTAGAAGATGCCCTTCCACCAGCAGTGGAAGATGAAGTCAAGGATCTGTTGGAAGCTGGCAAGGAAAAGGTAATCCTTTAAAGTAACAATTGTTTTAACTGTTGCAAACAGACCCCTTTTAACCCTGATCCTATGTGCTGACATGTTGTTTTCTCTTTTGTGCTGGCATAGTTACTGTCCATGATTTCTGCTGGATGACATCCTGAAGGGTAGAGAGGCGTCAATGGAAATTTGTCTTCACTAACATACCTAGCCTCTCAAAGTGTCTGTCGCACCACATCTGTGCTTAATGGTGAATAATAGCGGGAATAAAAATACACACTTAGTGTACTTTTCCTAATGCTAAAAGGCAGGCGGATACAGTTTTGTAGTAATTGTGTGATGACCTTTATTCTTTCTTGCATGAGAGAATAGGAATAGGAAAAAATAACATACAGTTTTATGTTTACAATTCTAGGTTGTATTACAAGATCTTGATATCTCAAGTTTAGCTCCAAGAAAACCAGATTGGGATCTGAAGAGGGATGTCTCAAAAAAATTGGAAAAACTTGAGAGGAGAACACAGAAAGCTATTGCTGAACTGATTTGGGAGAGGTTGAAGGAAGGTGGTCAGGACGACCTTGGAGCTATGGTCTCCATGACTGACAACAGAAGTGCTGATGATGAGTGATTGGTTTTTTACTGAGTATATCCATCTCACAAAGTCTGTTTGGCCTATGGCTGTCATTTAATGACTATATACTTGCACATTGTTCTTGTGTGCATAACTTCTTTACTGAAATAATGTGCACACACTTATAAATTAACTGAAACTTTTATAACAGAAATAAAGTACAAACATAATTGTTTTTGTAAAAAGCTTTTATTGTTTTACCAACTTCATAGTGAAATCACAGATGCTTCTAATCCTTGTTTTTTTCTGCAATAAATTAAATTCCTTATAATAATTTAACTGGCTACAGATATGATTTGAAATATTTTTTTCATTGTTATGAATGATTATTTAACCCTTTTAATGCAGAAATCTGATATGTAAGAGGTAGACATAACTTTCTTGATTGTCAAGACACCTAAGGGTGCTGTTAGATGGGCAAATGAAATTGCGCAATTCCGAGCCATTTGTCGTTAAGACACTCATGGCAACTTTAAGTAATTAATGGTTATGAGTCAAACTACAACTGTATAGCATAACTATATAGCAACTGGTGGTAGTTGAATTGCACAAGATTGATCCACTAGTTGCCAAGCACAGTACAGTGAGTAGTAAAAATAATTTTCCTCTGAATATAATCCACAAAAAATTATTTCAATTTCAAGAACTTGAACATTTTTATCTATTTTATTAAACATTTATAAAATACGAAAATGGCATTGTGAAATACAATTTTTCTAAAATTGTTAATATTTTGCTAGTCATTTGCCTGGCAAGTAACTAATAGTAGAACAGTGAATTTTAAGGAGACAATATTATCCAAATCTTTAAGTGTGTGAAATCCAAAGATTAATTATTGATATTTGCAGTGGTGGAGACCAATAATTAATCTATGGTGCATATGTAATATATATGTGGGAAATCCAATTCATTAGAAATCTATTTTACATTGATTATTAGGCACTAATCACAAATTTTTATGTTTGTTATATAAATAATTTCATATCACTTGATTTTATTACAAAAAATTCAGTCTAAAGTGTGGTTAGCACTTACTCCTAACTTATTATTTAAATTAAACTATCAATTATCTATTAGTTAGGTAGATATTCTTAGAAGTTTGTTTTTGCTATAATATTAAATAGGGTAGGCATTATCATAGCAAATATATATACATACTTACTACTTTTGTTTAAGCCGAAAAATCGGTATACCAGTTTACAAAGTAATAAATATAACAGTAACATACATATCAAACATCAAAACTTAATTTAGTTTTTTTTTTTCAATTTACACAAATTTATATACCTAGTAATAATGACATCAGTTCCAATAATGCTTAATTACATTAGTAGCGATCATAAAAGCACAACAAATGTTAAGAGAGAGGTTAACTTTAAACAAAGAGCTGCTATTTCTTCTGCCTTTTTTCTTTCTTGAAGGTACGGTGGTGGTAGTTTCGTCTTCCGGATTATCAATCTCGTTGTAACTGAAGTAGTTACTGTCAATATTGTAGAACACAGTCCGATCGCCGATTGGCTGGATCGGTCTGAAGTTGTGGGTTATCTTTCCATGAGATGATTTGAGCTCTCTGAATGCTTCTATCTGGAATATTAAATTTCAAGCATTAATCAATACTAAAGGTTGACTTTGCAGTTCTAATTAGGCTTTTTAAAATTAAAATAACTGAGGGAACCTGCATGGACCAATGTGTCAAATCCCGTGGTAGTACTTACATTTCACACACTTAAATTTTCTTGAACTACAAAAAATATTACTTAGGCTTAAATTCTGTGAGGGGACACATCCGGGAATTATTGTCTGCATTTGATGTGAGTATTTAACATATATTGAGCCTTATTTTAAACTGTCATACAAGCCTGTGACCAGTTAATGATAAGAAGATACTTTGATGCCAACCAATAACCCCTTAAGTTATAAATTTTTTGCATTAAATGTACCTAGTTGTTTTTATTATTGGTTACCTGATCATGAGCCAGCCTGACTGGTTGCTCGAAGTCCATCCAGATGACGACCTCGGAACACGGAGGAGTGGTCAGTGAGCCCCTATACGTGAAGTACCTCTTCAAATCATAAGGCAGTATGTTCATGAAGGAGAAAGGCTGGGTCATAGTCACGGAAGACAGGGGTTCCGTGACGTTGGACAATGCTGCGGTTATGTCGTCGTACGCTGGATGGTGATGGCGGTCCAACTGGAATATTTGTTATTAATTTAGTTAATACTCAACCTATCTGCCTTGTAACTATAGAAGTGAGGAGGTATCCTCACTATAAGGTATTGGAAGTGCAAAAGTAGGTAAGTCCGTCTCTCTTAATTTTTCAAAACTATATGAATCGTTTAACAGATTTCTATTTAAATTTGTACTGCATCTAAAGCAATTGCATAACTAAGAGGTGGCATGGAGGTAAAATGCCGGGCGCCACGAGCTTACTAAGGACCCCGGACTCTAGCAGTATAAGGATCACCTTGCAATGGAGAAATTAAAAAAAGCTTACCAGTTTTTATATAGGCTTGATAAAAAAATATGGCGAGTCTTACTAGTAGAAGAAGAAGAATATTAAATAAAATCCTATTTCATTATCAAGCTCAATCACGCAAAACAGGCTGAAGGATTTAGGATGAAACAAATTTCCAAAGCAGTAGTCTGCCAACTAGTGTATTACCTTGTACTAGATGGCGCTGTATAATGTTTAATTCCTTAGGTCTACGCGAAGACGATCTTGTGGGCAGAGACTAGTAATTATTCAATATGGTTTTGTCCATTGGCGGCGCTAGACAAATGTGGGTGTCGGGGACATGAACTTTTGAGGACTGCCGACTTTTTTATGGGTGTCAATCCCATTATAACATTAAATAACTTTCCATTAAACAAAGCAAAGCAGATTCTTTGCCCTTGTTTTTAATTAAAAAAGGCTTATTAAAAGCTGGAGTTCCTCATAAAGTTCGTGTAGGTTCTAAATTTATGCAAGGCCCCTTGAGGGGCGATGCATTTTGCCTTTAATCGAATGTAACTATTATATTATTTATATGGCTTGGTTTGTTAATTCTACATACTTACTTCATAAAAATAAGCTAAAACTGCAAGTCCATCAGGATGTTTGACGGCTTCTTTAGGACTGTGATACTCCTCTTTGTGGAAAACCATATGTAATTCCATCGGAAAACTGAAATAACAAAGGATGAATACTCACTAAAGTAAGGCACATTTATTTTAAACTACAATTTTCGGTTTTGCGTTCCTTTTAAAATACCTGGAGAGCTACGAAAATGGTAAATATTACTTATAAGTTCGCAATATTCTTACGCTAGATAGTGCTGCTTAAGTAAACATAGAGGTACATTAAACTAATTAATTAATAAACTGGGGATCGAATCTGCTACCCTAGCGCAACGATGTAAATTCCTATCAATTTATTCATTCAAAGTCATGGGCAAACCAGCAGACTCGGTGATGCACTTGATATCTTAGAACTCCAATAGCTAGAACTTCTAGCGTGAAGGCAAAAGATGTTACACGTCTCGAGACGGTGATGGGCACAGGCACTCTAATCTTCAAACCAAAACATAGCGAACACGACAAAAAAAGAAAGGAGGGTGGTGCCAACCAAGACGATCTCGCACGTTTAAATCATCCTTTGTATTTGTCTGAATTATGATTAGAGGTCACAAAAGAGCCCCAACGGAACCCACCAACGTATATATATAAGAAATACCTAAATGACTAATGGCAACGAACCCGGATCTTTGCAAAAAGTTAAGTCGGAGCTTGGTAAAATGGTAAGTGGACAAGCTTCTTGACAATCAGCAAAAAATAGATTTTGTTGGATTCAAACCAACGATAATTGATTAATACAAGGTTATTAAGAACCTACTCATGGTTTATGTTGTGTGTAACCATATGTCTAACAAGGTATTCTATTTATTTGGTAAAACGTAAGTAGGTAGGTTTACCTTATACCTTAAAATCCATGGATGAGTGTTAGGTTTAGTTGGTAAAATAATTTAATCAGGATCCGTAGTCGCTAAGATTAAAGAAATAATAACCTGACCTATTTAAAAGTAAAAAGCCCTACTCTTATAAATAAATGAATACCCATAGTTTTGTAATACCTAAATGGCTCTAGGTACGATTTACCAACCTTCTATAATTAATTTTATCTTCCGACCCGAAGGTATCGTTGTCTCCCCAGTGGAAGTGCATCTGGCTGAATATGTAGTCACCGTCCAGAGGGCCGCCCCTCACACGAGGATGTGGCTCATTCTCCACTTCTATCAAAACTGGAAACATGACACCATTGATTGACATTGATGACTTTGTCCTCAGAGCTTAATTAGTTTTTTTGCCGTTCATATCAAAGTGTTCCTATAATTCGGCAGGAAATCTATTTAGAACTTTGCTACTATTTTTAACAATTTGACACACACGGTAGGTAGGTTCAAGAAAATTATTAAGTACTTTATCCTTAAATATACTTTTCAGCGATTGCATTTAAATTCTTAAGTTTCCCACTACAGCAGATTCAGATGAGACCAGAAGAAATTACTAAGCTCTTTTACATTGAGTGGATACCAATGTATCCATATTTAGATTTTTAAAGAATCAATTACGATTGACATCCACCTGTGTGTCCATTATTAGTGACATGGATATCATCAATGGGGTCATCGAAGCCGATGAACTCGATGTCGGGGAGAGTGACCTGCTTCACCCTCAGGATGTTGATGTTTATTGGGCTCTGGTGCTTTCCCGTGCATTCCTTGTAGCGTTCGCCCCAGTGAGTAGGACCTATAAATCACATATTTTATTTACCGATTCTCTAAAAGCTAACCCTGACTATTTAGGTCTTTTCCTAGACATAATCACGAAATCTGAAAACCTATGAATACATATGGTCTATGAAGCTGACATTTGTCAGGAAGGTAGTTTATAAGTAGGATACGTCTCAGTTAGCTGGCTTTTCAAAATACAAATGCGAAAGGCAAAAATAACTAATTGAAATTGTTGTGTATAGGTTGCCACAAGCAAAGCTGAGGCGGATCAACTAATGTAATTAATAAATATTTAAAAACTAACGTACTTAGGTTATTGTGGTTTTCAAGACTTTAAAGGGTTGTGCGTGCACTAATTAGTACTGACTGCCTAAAAACAAGGTTTAGATATCCTTACTAACTACTAAAACCTACCTACCTATTAACAAATTAATCCAGGATAATTTACACTGTCGCCATTTAATTCAATAAATACAGACAGTGTAAATCAATAAGTGTTTCTACTAACATTCTTAGGTATCCGGAACTCATACCGGATTAAATACAGGCAGATATACGCGTATCTAAGCTAATTTATTCATACAAGATTGTGATCAGTGATTTACGAAGTACAAGCGTAAGATGCTCAAGGTAGACATCACAGTCCTCGTGATTTGCGAGTATAAAAAGTTTACCTACCTACTTAATAAGTGAAGAAAATAATCTACAATAAATAATACTTACATCATTATATTAATTTAAAATTATTTACGTATACATTTCTAATTAACTAAAAATACCAGTTAGGTAGGTAGTGATGTCGTTGTGCCTGCTTTTAATACGGAAATTAGTTAAAGTTAAATAAATCAACTTGCTAATTCTAAATGTCAAAATTATAATGTTGAATATATTGTCATACATACGCACCAAAAATATAAAATTAATTAGCAATAAACTTTTTATGACTTAACTAGATTTGTAAATCACTTACCAGTCACACCATCGTATCCAAAATCTTCACCTCTAGTTAAGTTGGGAGCTGTAATAAATACAAAAATTTAATATGCCTCTTGCATACAACATAGCATGGGTTTTTATTAAGGTTAGTATAATTTCAGTTTTACACAGCATGAAACTATTTTAAACAAACTACAACCGTGTGACTGTAACATGGTGTCCTTTGTATTCCATAGTTTATCATGTACATACCTATAGTTGATGCCGGAAAATTGTCATTATTACATTATCAAATAAATGATCCACATGTTGCTGAGAGTAATTGTATATTATGTATCTATGTATACTTGCCAGGTAGGTAAAGTTTTTAATGTTTGAGATGAGCAGATCAGATACTCATAGCTAAGTTACAGTTACAAATAAAAACCCACTTAATCTAATGTTCAGAATATTGTTTCCTATTTTTACAATTGAGCAAAAGATTTATTATTTTGTCATGTATTTGGTAAAAAGGTATTTACGTAAGATTTTTTATGAAACACTGTAAAAAAATGTGTACTATGAGTACACAGTCCGATAAGATAGTAGGTTGTCTCAATTGACAACTGTCAAAGGTTTTACATCCCACAAAGGAAAACAAAACTTTTATTCATAATTTATTTAACATCCTGTCGTAATTACACTTCGAATGGCTAAACTATCAGTATTTAACATCTTTGCTGCTTAATAAGGAGTTCCTCTTTGTAAGGTTTAATTCACACAAGGAAGTCCGCAGTAGATATCACACCATTGAATGTCGTCAAGAACGAGCAAATTGCTGATTTTTGTGTGTTAACTCACAAATTTACCTCGAGAAGAGTGATGTTGTGTTTTTTACCTTGATTGTCGTTTCAAGGTTCTAGTAAAGGTTCGTACGAATCCTCAATTTGTCAGTGTTTTTTTTTTCAACGAAAAAAATATTTACATACCACAAAGGGGGAAGGTGCGCAAAAAAAAAATCAAATCCATCCAGATACATTTAGGATAAAACGTAACTGATTAAATTTATACTCATAGGTTTTTCAAAACTCAGTTTGACAATCTTCAAAATTACTTTTAACTTTGATCATCAAGAACCAAATAAAATATCTAATTAAGCGCACTCATGAAAATTATACCCGCCTGCAACTATTTCTACTTATTAATAGACATGCAGATACCTATAAATACGTACGTACTCGTTGACTAAATACCTATACATAACTGTTCCATATAAGATTGCAGATTCTGTCCGTGAGTGAATAAAAGGCATCATTGCCCATCATGTCATAAAAATTAAGTTGCCTATTACTTATTTCATGGTGTTTTGTTGTAAAGGTTCTGATCTAGTATAGCTTGTTTACAATTGAATAGAAGCAACCGGAGCGTAACGTGACAAGTGACGCGTTGCAAGCTCATTGATAAATTTATGATTATTTAATTATAGATTTTACTTGACCTTAGTCAGTAGTCAGTGCCAACCTGAAAAAATTGGTTATGTATTTTTGGCCCTCTGATTCTTTATAGTGCAATTCGAAGTTGCATTATTTTCTTTGATTTATATTCGTAGTATTTTTTACATATCACCGCGCAAGGCTGAGACCAGAAGCTGAATGCGTCTGAACTGCTTTCAGTTCGGAATATCCACAGTCCGCCAATTTATCCATAACTAGCGTTCACAGCTTATAGGCATAAGACAATACAAACATATTTCCTTTAGAGGTTACTCGTGAAATTGCGACATTTAATTGGCCATGTGAAAATCACTCAAGCTCAAATCTGCTACCCGGCTGGTATCGCCACTACCGCTATGTCCCTGCATTTTCACTCAGTATTATCTTCGAAAATATTCATTAAAATTACTTTCTGTAAAGGCCATATTGATCTGTATTAAATACGCAATGTATTAAGGTACTTCATTGGATAAGGATTAATACTGTATTGCTTCAAATCGCTTCATAAATAACCCATTGTTTCTCGTAAAAAGTATAGGGTAAAAATGTTTAATGTGGATTGTCCCTAATAGAAAGACATATACCATATTATGTATGTATTATACACATATAAACATTCCTCTTGAATCACTCTATCTATTTAAAAAAATGTTAATTAAAATCCGTTGCGAAGTTTTAAAGATCATAAATAGGCACAGACAGCGAGAAGCGACGTTGTTTTAATCATACTATGTACTCGTAGTCTGCCAACCCCTTCGAGGGATTACGGCGTTACTTTGCTTTTTTTTAAAGTGGTTCCTTTGTAGTGATGACGAGGTGAAACTTATCTGTATCACTAGCCTGTATGTTTATTTGGCCTGTTTATTTGTAGGACGTATAGGAAGATAGCTGTGTTTTAATCTCTAGTAGCTATAAAATATATTCTCTATTTTTTGGAAAAAATAAATTCTAATAACAAATGCTCATCTAAGTAAAGAGACGAAGAAACTTGTTTGTTTCTATTTAGGTGTTTTGCTGGATTCTACAGAAAGTCCGTTATAGGGAAAAAGCATTGTTCCTATAAAACGAAAAGAGAGCGGCAAAATTGACATTGTTTTGTAAATCGCTGAGAAGGTTGGGATGATGACATGGTTGCTGCTGAATTTATATGCTGTCAAAAACCGATTAAATGCTTCAAAGAAGCGATTGTAGTTGACTTCTGAATCAAAATATAACTCTATGAAAAATGGACATTGTCCATGACGTTGTATAAATTAGTTTATTTGCGAAAGAAAAAAATATCATTATACAACCATTTTCTATTTTCTGTTGCAATGCATTAGAGGGAACAGATAAAATAGTTGGCCGGGCTTTTTGTATCATAGTAATTTTTAGACTTTTCCGATCACCTAAGATCTCCATTTAAAAAGTGGTGACCCTAGTACACAGCAAAATTAAATGGCATTCGAATGGTGAGACCGAGTTGAGTAGGAAAGGTGATGTTTCCGCTAAGCATGGTCACAAATTTTTAACACATCACAATGGCGATTGTCTTATCGTATCTGATTTTGAACGCTTGAACAAACGCTTGTCTTTGAAATACCAAATCGAATTATGGGTTTGTTTCAATATAAAAAAAACTACTGCTGCAGTAAGGTTTTTACACTGGAACCATTATTATTCAATAATAATATAAACAATGTAAAAAGTGCGTCAACACATAAACCTTCATCATTATTTCTCCAGATTCATATAAATGTGTTGTGCAGAAGTAATATTCATTTCATTTTTATATCACATTATGGGTCGTTTAACCACTGAAATGCATACCGACCTACATATTTGGATGGTTTTGGAATCTTTATATAGGTTTGATTATCTACTATCTTTTGTTATAAAAATGCGCCGTTTCGAAAGTCTAATAATAGCTTTTAAAAAATTACCGTATATATATAAATTCATCCGATTTATTTAATTACACAATGTAGTGTCTCACCACTAGTGTTCAAGGAATATAATAAAGTATGTAATAAGATATCAAATAAATTGAAAAACTATGTTACATTTACGTTAGAGAAAACTGAAGAAAAAGATAACTTAAGGTTCTTATAAATATTTTATGCCTCTCTGTAGGTAATTCAAAAGCATTCGTTTTTCAATAGCAATTTCTTTAGCATTATCGTTCGTTTACTACAATTTATCTAATGACATGAACGACATTGACAATCATTATATCTAGACGCAGTAAGAAACATTTTTATTGTACAAAATGTCTGTAATTTTCTTCAAGGGTTAGATACTAGATCTTAGGTGCTTATTACGAGATAACAATCTAGACGTGAAGTATTATTCTCTCTCACATGATGTAGGTATAAAACAATGGAAATTTGTGGACTATGGTTTTAATTAAGTATTTATATTCTCACTTAAGTAGACTTCATTCTACAGTTCCGTGAGGCACGTGAGTTTTTCTTCGATATCTTTGCTTCACATCAAATATTTTTATCATTTTTAAAATCTTTTCATCGACGTAGGTTCAGTAATAAAACTATCAAATTATAAATAGGAGCAAATAGATGCGCGACCTTTTCTTTGCATCAGATCGCTTTTATACTTAATTACTTTTTAGACATACACAGACATGGATCAATCTAACCTGTTTGGACTTCGTACCGTTCTTAAGTTGTTGAATTATCTTGTGCCAAGGGTAGAAAGCAATCGTTTTGGTATAATATTTGTAGCACATAGATAAGAGCACTACATCTAAGACCAGTAAGCGAAACAATGCATCTCGCAAAATAAAGCTCCGCCCCCGCCATTATTCGAACCCAGCTTATTGCGGCAGCTCTTATCTTACTACTTTCTGCCCGCATCTTCATCTGCATCGACTTGAGTATTTTAAAGATTTAAATGATAAATGTATTATTTTTTAAGACTATTAAAGCAATACTTTTTATACGTCATTGCAAGTGTTTTAAAGAAAATATGTATGCCTTTAATTAGATTTAATTTATGGTGTATATACAATTTTATCATAACAGAAAGCTAAAAATTTCGACAAGTCCTAAGATTCGACAAAAAAAATTGCTAGATTAGATATCTATTGCTAAGAGTAGGCAAAACCAAAAATACATCTTTACCTACTGTATGTTCGAGATGATTAAACTTTATATAACTGAAAATAACATAAATAACTGTTTATCTTAATAAGGCTTCGTTGTAGGTTATTATTATCCGAGACACTCTGAGAATAATGTCAAGTTTACCTGGCATTGAACTTGGATAGAATCGCATATTGTAAAGGCCGTTTTCTTACGCAAAATATTTTATTACTTGACAAAATAATGAATTGTTTGAAAACCAGGCATGTTTTTTAAGTAGCGCGATCGAAATTCCGTCTAGAATTAAGCATTTTATTCACTTAGCTACTTAGAAAGAACTTAATATTAAATTTATTAATATTTAAAAAATCCATATATTTCAAGTCAGATCACAGTGATCGTTTTATTTTCCTTTATCATCCTTGTTCTGTAAACTTTGTCGTATTTACTACTGGTTAGTGTGTAATGTGATCACTTCAAACCTTTATACTTATCATCACATGAACGTTGATTCAAAACTAAATGTGTGCTCTACATCGAATGGATGCACTATAATTATAGAATGCTTGAAAACCTGAAGATCCGTAAATAATTTAACCTAAGTACATACAAAAAAGCGATTTTTATATCCTGGGAGCTACAAGCTCACTATATTTCCCATAAGGTAAGGGAGCAGTAGGTCACCTCTTTCGTTAAAAAGAAATGCTATTACATTATCATAAGAAAAGGAATGAATATTCGTACGTACAAGCACGCGTATGTGTTGTCGACCATAATTTTCAATAGCATATTTTAACTTTTGAGCACATCCTCTTAGGGCTCCTTCAATTTAGACGTTTTTGGTCGCCGGCTGGCCGCTGGTCTAAATCTAAAGAGCCCTTAAGGTGATATCACTCACTTGTGAGTATATATTATTCAATCGCATTTCTAAATTTAAAAACCATAATTAAATACTTGGATAGTAAAAAGTTCATCCAGTGCAGTTAGAATACTTCGTTTCTAAGTGATCAATCTGCGCTATCGATCATGTTGCTTTTTGTATTTTTAGTACAAAACCTACTTAGCAAAGACCATTCATTCAAGGAATAGGTATTGTGATTTTATTTGATGAAAAAAGTCTGAATAATAGTATATAATGTAATAACAAACAACTAGCATTAAAAATAGTGCTTTTCCGCATTATCGATTATTATAGTGAGTATTATTTATTAAAGTAGGTTAGTAGGCGCCGCCGTATTTCTAACAAATTAAATCAAAATTGTACCCTGTCATTGCATTTACTTGTTGGAAACCTAATAGGTTATCGCTATAAAAATATCAGTAATTAAAATAATAACTAAATTAATTATTTTTCTGGAAGAACACCTACCTACCAACTAACTTATTCCATAATAAATATTCCAAAGTATATTACGATTCAAAGAAACAAATTACAGAAGAATACGAGAAATGTATCTTCTTTTAAAGATGTAATCAACAATGACTATCTAATGCCTCTAATATTTTGTAACTACTACTGAGAATTGTGTTGCTCTCCCATTACTGAGGATGCATGACCGAATCTATTTATTGTCGTCAGTCGGAAGACTTGAACTTGATAAATCTAATTAAATCCCCCTCACAACTGACGTTCGTCTGTTATAGCTTCGTCCGTTGCATTGTACTTACAATTTGTTATGTGTGTCTTGTTTACATCCAATTTATGATACTATGTAGGTACGTAGTAACTGCATTGTGTTAAAGTCATATGAATATAGGCATTGTCTACTTGCGTTTACATGTACTGAAACATACGCGTATTATAAATAATCTTCAACAATTAGCAGCAAAAGACATTCACTTATACCATGTCGATTACACAACGTAAAAATAAACAAACAAACACACACATAAAGCAATAAACATTTTGACAAAGTATTGTTAACTCATGATACTAAAAACTATAGTTTTTAGTTTGCTTTCATACATGGTGTATTTTTCAAATAGAGCATGGTCCATCGACATGACGCTTGGTGGATATGATGAATTCAATTTCGATTAAACAGTGATTTTTTATATGTAGTCCACTTATTTATATCATGAAAATACTTCCTGTATTTATTACCAATGCGAACTACAAAGAAGTTGTAGATGAATATGTTTCTATTTTATGTTTTCCTTGTTATTTATATTTTAAAGGGTTAGTATTTCCGCTTGCAAGCAGGTATATTAAATACTTACCAACCTATTCTAAATACTTTACATTTTGTTTCCTTTTTTTCATCTTTCGCTATATTTTAGGAACTACCAACCAAACAAATGCTGCAATGTTTATTCGTCAATTAAGAACTATCTTCAAAGTTTAAAAACTTTATGTAATAAACCTACATTTAAATCTATTTAGTTTACGTAGAAAAACTTTTTGTTTGTTCTGCAATAAGTAAGTGAAAGTAAGACTTGGTTTGATAATTCAAGCTAAACGCAATGTTTAAAGATTGCCGCAATGCCCGCAATCCTTACAAAAACAAAGTTATTCTAACTTTCATTTTCGACTGAAAATGTTTTGACATCTGTTTTTTTTGATAAATAAAGATTTGGTCTTGTTCTAAAATTTGGAATCAAATATGTAAAAAGTAGATATCTACGTAAAAGCATTCAAAGTTGGTCACAAGAACCAGTGTTATTCTTACTTATTAATAATAATAATTTACTACTAGAAGTATTTATGTAAATGTATAATTATTCATATGAAGAAGTTTGTTCTATTTCCACATAAGACATATTTCCGTACTAATTCCTTGCACAATAGGTAGGTAAGCTATTCTATTTATAAAGTCTTCAATACTGAATGTTTTATTTAAAAAAAACCTATTTCTCTCTATTTAAAACAAAATTTACGAGTACTTATTGTTTATCGCCTTTACTCTTCCCAGCAACCGTACACCGTATATTTTTATGGGTAGTAAGCTTTTAAGTGACACTTCTGTAATCAATACAAAATCGTAAGTTACATTGAAAATTAGGTACATATGTCTACATAGTACAAAACAAAGTCGCTTCACGCTGTCTGTTCCTATGTATGATTAGATCTTTAAAACGTTACAACGGAATTTGATGCAGTTTTTAAATAGATAGAGTGATTAAAGAGGAAGGTTTATATGTATATAATACATGCATGATGTCTGTACAAAGCCGAGACGATTGTGATTGAACATTTTTATCAATAAAAATATTCAGTTTAAAGGTCGGACCACACCAAATCAGGTTGCGGTCCGGTTGCTGTGCGTGTGCATGCGTTTAAGTGAGTTGAGCGTGAGTTGTTAAGCAATATATGACACTGTATGAACCGGATTTGGTTTGGTTCAGCCTTATACACATAAATCACTTTGAGCTTCAGTAGATGGGTAAATACCTACTATCTTAGGTACTCCACAGCGAGTAAAGATATGTGGTACACAATGTTTGATAGCTAATGAGGGATAAATGAGATAAAAAAGTAATCGAGGTAGTGTACTTCTGTTGGATTTTTAGAAGCCATTGAATAGCTAGTAGATAACACTGCCGGCCGCACGCAGCAGGTTCAAAGCCGTTAGCTTAATGTTTGCAACTATTGAGGTTGCATGTTCGTGAATCAGTGCGATTGCTCTACTTTACACTTGACCTTTATTTTAAACATTCTAAACGGACATGTCCAAATTTAATTATCTGTACAGCAGTTTCCGACTCCAATACATTTAATAGAGTTTCGCCCGTAGATACTCATCTCTTAAATGAGTTAACGCTTTTTTAATAATAAAAAAATAGCTACATTAATAAATAATTATATTAATTTGATAACCGTAGCATACTTTTATAGGTTGGTTACTACATTCAATCTGTTCTATGGAGGAGAAATCTTGGAAAAAATAATTTGTTTTTATTACCATATAATAGAAAAACAAATGATGCTTACACGTTTTAGATGATGTACGTAATGAAATAAAGTACGACTATTAATCTTGGTGCAACTCCAAGTCGTAAATTCTTTGTTTGGTCGTTGCATCCGTCTGATGATGGCCGTCACACACGATCCCGTGCGCCAACATTAGTTTTAATTTAAACTTAATGTCACTACCATACCATCATAATGTCAAATTTGTGTTTTATAGTTCTGTTTTCATAAACCACATTAACCAACAATTTTAAGCTTGTTTAATGCTGCCAAAAACAAGTCGGAGAAATAAGCATGATTTACATTTGTAAAACCCAAGTAACTACCTACTCAAAAGTACCTTACAGGAAATAAGTACGAGTACTTCTAAAATGTTTACTTTAGTGGCATCGATTTATTGTAATCGATCATTTTGTATAGCCTTTGCCTGCGACTTCGACCACATAGAATTTCGTGTAGGTACCCTTTTGTATTTTCTTTGACACAATGTAACATAGGTCCACCCTGAAAGTCCAGTCAAAATAAAAGCCTATAAGGAAACGAATAAGTACAAGATGGTTACCTCATAAAAACATTACAACTTTATAGATACGTAACTAACTTTTTTGTAGTTGCAAATAAAATTGCTGTGAGTAGCGGCAGTGAAAGTTAAAGCCCTACATTGAATATTTTAGATCGTCAGTATGACGAACTAGCCGTCTCGCCCTATGATTACCTGTCACTAGCTGAAATCAATGGATATCTATTCGCATTGTTAGAACTATCGCAGTCCTGTTACTATTCATGCAAGTTATAACACAATGACTAGTAGAGACAATATTTACCAAATATATTATCACTATATTATTTTTAGATGCTTGAATTATTCATAGTAAGTACTATATTATTTACTTTATTATTTTACCAAAGTACCGACATAAATGTCCATTATCTCTTATTTTAAAATCACTCCATTAATCTGATAATTAATAGAGGGACATCAAAGTAAACTTATGTAGGTAATGGCCATTTATTGACGGTTGGAACCTACCTATATTGCTATAATTGTATTGCACTTGTTAACTATTCTTGTGACAAGATTGTGAAAGGTGCGGTTTCTATCCTTAAGTAGGTGTGAGTACAATAACAAAGTAGCTCGTAGGTATGTAGGACGTAGGTAGGTACGGGAGATACCTACAAAAAGAAAATGTGTTTGCTTTACTTTGCGTAGGCTCTGTAACATTAGCAATTTTCTGCTAGATCCGTTTTGGTACACATTTGTCGATACAAAAATATGTTACATTTTTATTTAGACTCACGTACCTATCACCCCCAAACTTCATGGAAATCAGTTAAGCAAAGTCAAGAAGCTAATAAACAGAGTTTCAGAGTTTCAAACACAAAGTTTCAGATACTTGTGTTAAATTCGTCATTCCGAAAATTTGTTGTTATCTGTAAATAGGCACTTTGGTACTAACAAGCACTAGCACTTAGGCAATAGGAGTTGACGTCGACTGAATTCTAAGTCCCTTAGTTAAATTTACATTTATATACATAGGTAGGTACCTAATATATTTTTATTAATGGCCTGTCCGTCACTATTTCTTTTATTAGTTGTTGTTTTAATTCTATTTTGCAAGGAGAGTTAGTTTCGGGAAAATTTATACTTTTATCACTTGGACTGAGCGAACAGCTGGGCGGGGACAAATTTATGCCAGTGCACAAAAAAATAAATGTGCAATTACCTATATTAACTGTATTATTTCCGGATAAAGTTGCTGTTGGCCTCTACAATTAATAAGAAAAGTGTGTTGTAATAGCAGTTACGGTTAATATTTAAATAAACACAGACAATAGACTTTACTGAGTCTCTCTGAGTTTACAAAAGATTTTACATTTACAAACCCAAATGTGTAATATGAGAATTATGTAATCGTAGCAAGGCTATCTTTCTGTGCAATTGGCCTATTGTTAAAGCCTGTGTTAGAAACCATTTAAAGATCTTAAATCTTACGAAAAGCCCTGACTCGTGTTTTAGAGGTTTTGCTTTTAGATTAATTTGTTGCGAGTAATTCAAATAAAAATTGTTATATAAAAAATATAAATCGGTAAAAATCCTCTCGGTAGATTGGTATGTGTGATACGCTAAATCTTATTTTTTTTTTACAAAATCAAACCATCTAATTTGCAAGGACGATAAATTTCTTAAACTTCGTAAGAAGAGTCGTCATGGTACCTGACATACCTAGTTAGATTGCCTTTTCTGACAACATCCATCTTATGTTATGTACTTTTAATGTTATGTTTGACTTAGTGTACATTAATACAATTTCATTCAGACAGCTAACTTAACCTTATATTTACCTACTAACTTAACTTTTGGGAAGTAGTTAAAATTAATAATATTGAAATGACAGTTTGTTTCATTACTTACGTCGTAATATTAGAATGTTAGTAGGTAAATAGAAATTGGTTACCATGAGTTCATATAACAAAATGAATACCTACCCAGTACCCAGCTGTCTGAATTCCTATCTACTAAGATTCCTAACTACATAATTACAGCCTGCAAGAGGGTGTTTATAGTGTTTACGGCATACCTACCTACTTATAAATAACCGTAAGGTACTCTCAAAACCATTTTCTTTTCATTGATACGATCCCGTTTGGAATGCTTTAGTCATTTTAGTACGAGTACTGGATAACTTGTAGGTAATGTGCTGTTTTAATTGTAAATGATTTGCACATTTGTAATTACTTTATGGGACTATCGAAAACGTAGGACATAATTCCAACATCTTTAATTGTTATACCTGAAAGGCGTTGATCTGTCTATTTTTTTATTATTATTAAAACGATTGTCTAACCAACAAGTAAGTTAGACCTAGGTTATGCCTATTTGTATTCAATTTTCGCGTTAGCTGTCATTGATGTGTTAATTTTTTTTTGTCTTGGAAGTTCAACAGTTATGTGAGAAATCTAAAGTTCATAATTAATTGGATTATTTGCGATGGCACTGTTTTCTTAAGGCAGCACCTTGATAACTAACTAAGTTTCTATCACGATTTCGTCTGCATAAAAGAAACCGTAAATGCCCCCCTTCAGTTTATATTAAGTATGAAGTTTTAGTTGTGTCAGAGAAAAAGGCAATAAACTTCCATTTAGTGACCAAATTAGTAAGTACTTCTTTCTTTTTGTTCAAATACATAGAAAGTTTTTGAAAAGGCAAATACCTATTTTGATTAATTTCAATCATATTAAGATTGAAACGTTTCATTTTAATGTTTTTTTTTGTAGAGAAGTTTTGTATAATTATGGGTACTAGAATCTAGTGCAAATAGCAGATACCTACTAAAATATCTGCAACTTTCGGATTCACTAATTTCATAAAAAACCTTAAAACTCGTTTTATCTCTTTTTCTTTGACATAAATGATTGTTTAATTAACAGCTTATTTGTTTTTATTCCAAACATTGAGACAAAATTGAAGAAAGTAGAATCATTTCAATCAATCAAAAATTCGGTTACCAAATCTGGTCAAATTTATTTAATTGAACTCTCAACTTAAAAACGATATAACCCAAATTGAATTGTCAACAATTGCCATGAATTTAAAATTTAAGGACTTGTGTAAGAGAGTAAATTTCATATACTACAAAAATCCTATGTATCTATAATATGTAGCTATAAAATCATGCTTTACAGAAATGTGCTATATTTTAATTGTAATTTCAGGTACATTACAACGAGACTCTTTATAAAATATATGCATACTAGCATTAGTTATATAGATGTTATTTATGTTTTACCGATTGCAATTTTCTAGCTCGGTAGTTTATAATTTAAGCCACTTAATTTTTCATGCCGAGTATAGATTTTTAAAATGAGCTGTCCGTTTCATAATTAAAATTCATTTTTCACTCACCTTGCGAAAAAGCAAGAACCACAAAGGTCAAGATTACAGTCCGCATATTGCAGTCACGTCACAGGAGATAAATTTTGAAGGTACTTTCACTCACAATATTTTAGGATACTATTGTTTTCATGTTGACATTACAAAAACACGATCCGTAGACTCCGTAGTCAGTGGGCTAGCGACCCGTGCGACAACCGCCAACAGACAACTGCGCGGGACAGTACATTTCCCTTGCTTTAAAAACTTAACACCGCGCGTCATATACACAATGAAACAGGTGACAACTGAGCAATTTTTTCCGGAACCTCTGATAAGTTGCATTTAAAATATGCAAAAGTTGTTAATGGTTCTTTTCAGCCCATAAATAATGTACTCATCAACTAACAATAAAGTTCAGATATGGCTATGAATAAACCCCTATTTTTCTTTTCCTATGCAGGTATATTTTTATTATTATTGAATTTAAGATATAACTCTATACTACGAAAAGCTTTGTTATATGGCTAAGGAAGGTTTTGCGTTTTTGGACACCTGTATTGATATCATTCGCATGTTGTTAATATTCACTGTTAGTAAAATGGAAGACCAAAAAAAACAGTTTGGTCCACCAACAAATTCTGACACAGGACCAGTTTATGCTACCTACGCTACTGCTGGGAACCTACTTAATGTAATATGTCGTCATAAAATTTCGCAAATTTATTAAAATTCCCCAATTTTCTAACACACACGCATTGGTTCTGCGTAAAATATTAGATTTTAGTTATCCTTATTCAGTGTGCAGGTATATGTGGTTTGGGTAATTACAACTACCTAGTCTATCTTCAGAAAGAATTGAGTTGATTGTTTAAAGTATGTGTTTTTAAAGAGTATCATTTGATAAATCAGTAAAATATTATTATTTTGATGAACAAAAATATGTATTTGGTCAGCCAAAATGACTAATTGGTTAAAAATTTATTTTCTAAATCAGTGTGCAATTAATATCACACTGAACTGCTCTAAATTATGTTGGTCTGAAAATTAAATATTTACGCTGTATTGAGCGACCCACAATCATTCAAATGTTGGTAAGCTATCAGTGAGTAAGTAAATGTGGTGTGGCTATTCATTAATGAGACTGAGACTTCTACCGAAGATGTGCTTCCACCAAGCTCCAGCTACAGTTACAGTTAGCTTTTATGGTACAGCCTGCTCTTTCAAATGCAGTGTCTCTAACACTGTAAAAAAAATTGTATAGCGTAGCCTTCTTTGGTAAGAGTCGTTTATTGTTTTGCCGAAAAAGTATTAGTCGTTAGTAGCGGAGATGAATTGTAAATTTCACATGAAACATGGAAAAACCTCTATTGAATGAACTTATGTTTTATTGAAAGTAGTGTATGGCAATTCTTTTTCATCGGTTTCGCTAGTTTTTGAGTAATTAAAGCTATGTAAGATATCACTGAAGATGTTCAAGATGAAACACGGACGAGGCCCGCCCTTCCATGTTAAAAAGTATTATTTTAAAAAAATTGAAAAAAAAAGCAAGTCACCGTTTCTTTATAAAACCAATGCGCCTGCTCATTCCGCATTGTCTGTCAAAAGGTTGTTTGCCAATTCCAACATCCAAGTTTAAGAACATCCGCCTAATTTGGCGGATATGGGGCCGTGCAACTTTTATCTACATATTTCTTAAATTGAAAAATCTATTAAAAATAACAAGAAATGAATTCTTTGTAAGTAGGTATCTGTGAAAAAATAATAGCTCGACTGTATATTAGGCAGACGAATGCAAGAAGCAGATTGATGTTGTTTTAAATGTTGACCTTTTACAAAACAAGAATTGTAGCAAGATTTTATTTATCACCAAAATCTATGTTATTTCTATCTATGTTACCTATCTACTGTTTTATTTTATTTGCGAATCAATTATAATAACGCTATACCTTACCTACATACATGATTTCGAAGGTATATGATAATGATAATGAGTCATTCATACTAATACGTCATAAAAATTTCTTGATAAAGACGTAAGCCTGCCTTCGTAACCTTTATATACGTCATGGGCAAACAAGCAAACCTTTCCAACCTTTCCTGGGCAACCATTTAGGTAGTTCAAACACAACTATGTATATCAAATTTTTATTAAGGATTGACTAGCTTGTCATATTAAGTGAGGTTTAAAAGAGTTGAGCTTACCCTACGACATTCATTTACTTTAGGTACTTGAATTTTTCATACACCTACAGTTTAAGACCTGTGCTGCCTACTACGCCTTTACAAAATACATTTCTAGTAATAACTAATCCATTACCCGATTCATGAACAAACAATTTAATTCGTCAACGTTCATTAAATAAATAATACGCACTTCCCATAATCTGATATTTGTCCATATCATTTAATTTTCAAATCGATATGTATTTTACCTTGTAACTGTTAATACTTATACCACTAAACCCGAAAGTATCACTCATATTGTCCTGGATTAGTACAAATTGCGTGCGTAAAATGGAGTTGCATATTTCCAATAGAAGCCGCGGCAGCTTACGGAGAGAGCCTCCGCACTATTCTAAAATTCAAATAGCACCATGCAATGCGTTTTCATAAAAAAATAGTAGGTACTAGAAAATATGTTAATTACTTTTTTAAAATTTCAGGCGCTTGTCTTTTATTATTTCAACAACCAAATAAATCTTTTTACATTATAGCTCAGCTATTTAGGTTTAGGTGCTAAATGGCAAGTACAGTGACTTATGAGTTCTTAGACTCAAGTTACTGAACTTATTTTCATCATACAATTATTACTTAAAACACAAATGTGGCGAGGCGTTTCGTGACTACTCGATCGCAATCTTCTGTTGTACTCTCAAATTATTGTGATCACAACTTTGGAGACAAAGTACAGGGAAGATATTTAGTACAAATGGCAAAAGCTCATTTCGAATAAAATTTGTTTCAGAATTCAGTTTTGAGGATTCCGTCCCCAAAGGGTGAAAAACGGGACCCTCAAAGTCTCCGTGTTCTGTCCGTTCGTCCGTCCATCTGAATCTCGTTACCCATAACAGCTAACCTCTTGAAATTTTCAGAGAATATTAATTCCTGTCACCGCTATAACAGGAAAAACTATAAAATTAAAAACTAAAACGGGCCTCTATGCTAGAAACGTGATTTCTTAAGTATTTTAAAATTACAATGTTAAATATTTCAAAATGATACGGAACAATTTATGTACAAGTCCGACTCACAAATCGCCGGTTTTCTAGTTAAATAAGTTTTAGACCTGGCTGTTTGTAACTTATTTTTAGAAAAAATATAAAAAACGAAGAATTAAAGTTTCTGTTTATAAACTAAAAAAGAGGTGCGTAGTAACTACTTAGGTTTTTATTTCATTTATTTTAAACAAAAGTCCTACGTAAGCGCCTTTTTTAAAACTTATTTTGCCTCGCATAAGCCTATATAAAGGTCAAAAGTCCTATGTAAACAAGTCTAAATAAAGGTTTAGTTATTTTTTTATTGCTATTTAAGAGAACATTTCTATATCTTTTACAAGATGAAATTCGTACTTAATAAAATACTAGACGAACGGACTCCAATCAAAGGTCTTTCAAAGAGGATTTTTAATAATAAAAATTTTGGACTTCACACATTTATTGTATTTTTGTCTAATAAAAATACTATTTCATAATAATATGTAACTATCTTATAGTATAGAGGATATCGACAGCAATTGACAGTCTTGCTGTTTGTACACACTTGGTAGAGTACAACATTTAAATTTCCACAAACGCCTTGCGGCACTTTTCAAGATATCTTTCATTAACATAAATCTATCAATAACCTTAAATTACAGCCCTATCACATCTATTTTAAGGAAAAAAAACTACTTTATCTTGCTACAGTGACATTTATCAAAGAATAAAATTCAGTTATTGCACTATTGAGAGTTTTTCAAAAAAACTAAAGTAAATAATGAAATACCGAAGAACAGAAAAAGCACTGAAGATGTGACATATTTATGACATACTTTGGTTCACAGAGACATATTAAATGGTTTGAGATTACAAATTAAGTACTCAAAGCTTGATTATAGAGGCACTAGTTGACAATAACTACATTTTTGTTTATTAAATGGCATGCAAAATACTATAGTCACTTGATTACAACTTTTTCAGTGCATTGTTTTAACTAATTCAAATACAACATTTTGTGAGTCAAATGAAAATTTACACAAGATGTGAAAAATTAAAAAGGATCAAGAAAGGAGCAAGTATCTTCAATTAATAATAAAAATAATGTTTAAATATATAATTAATATAAAACTAAACACCCATCTTGCGTTGCGTATCTAGAAACATTCATATTTTAATTTATATGCAGTTTGTTATGTACATAATGTAAGTAGGTAAAATAATTTGCTAAATGACAAACTCATTCGTAACATTCACCTTTGACAGAAATAGGAAAAAATAACAATAAATTACAAAGGAAAATGTTTCATATACCTGACGGAAAACATTTTACTACATAAATAGATAGTATTTATTTACGTCAACTTCAAATCATAGCCATCAGATTTATTAAGCAAAATTGCACCGAAACAACCCTTCTTCGATCATTCAACGATTATTTTTTTCTATTTATTTGTGTCTATAAACTTAAAACAAAACGTATCGACGAAGAGTAATCTCAAACTTTAACATCACCGTAGTTGTACATAGCGTTTGTTGTACTCCCTTTTGCCTTAAGAACCTAAAAATGCGAAACAATCTAGTCCTACACAGCATACATAGTATGTACAGTCGTTGCTATTTACACGATTACATGGCAGAATCTGCCAAAATATGTTCATGCATTAGACAATTCTCGAATCTAATCATTTCTACGGGTTTACAGTGTTCAACTGTATTTTATATTTTCTGGTCATAGAGATGTTCTAATGCATGTTCACTCTATAGAAGTGGCAGGGAATGGTAACTTAAGATTTATTGTCCAAATAGGATGAACGTGGCCTACACTTGTAATCCATCATTTCGCAAGAGGTAACGGAAGGTCTAATCAAATTATGTAAATGTTTTTGATATACACATTTCAACATGACTAAAAACATACAATTAAGAACATTAATTATTAGTCTTATTAGTCAGGTGACAAATAGGTTTGTCGTTTTTCCAAATTCACGGGAGCGAGACGATTTTGATTTTCAATGTTAGAAAAATTAAGATGAATTTTCATTTAAACCATTTGAAAATTCGCTTGGATAGCACAAATAACTTGTGCGCATTTGATAGATTAAACACAGCATTGAGCTAAATTAAGGTAACCAGGCGATGACTTTTATGAATTTGGTTGATATGTTTTCTTTAGTTAAGTTAAGACAATAAGTGACATGACGCAAGAACTGTGTGAAGCCCGGATCCGTACAACATGTATCTGATTATAGCTTAACGCTGCAACTACTGCCTACTGATACATCATGTCACAAAAATATTTATTTCAATGCTTGTAATGTAACTTTTACTATCATAAATATATATTTATTTGTACATTTCACATGTGATTTTTATTAATGCTATTTACACATAAACACAACGTTTCAATCTTCACTTTTATACATGTTACAAAGATCTTAACTACATTAGTAAACTAATACTCAAGAGCTGTTAACGTTCCTATTTATGATTGTATGAATAGGAATGGTTTTCACCCAAAATAATCTTAATATGATATTTTGCAATTATTCAAAAAGAGATATAATTGTAGTTTAAGGGCTATAAAAAAATATGGTTGATTTGAAAACCACCTCAAATAAAATTATCTTCACCAATAAAAAACGTAAGACTCTGGAATTTGGAACTGCATATGGAATTTATAATAATTGGAAACATTACAATCGCACTTTTTTCTTATGCAAGGATTCATTTTCTAATAGATAACTATAATATACTACTAAGGCAATACCTTTGGGTTTAATAGTTTTCTTGCTAAAAAGTGATTCAAGACTAAAAATTGTACCTTGGACAGTTTTCATATCTTATGTCGGCAGTTGCTGAACTTAATAATTATAAATAGTTATTACGAGTAGTATTGATTTGAAACGAAATATAAAATATTTCATACAGGAGCCATTTGATATAAAACACTGTCCTAAACAACAGATGTATACCATCTGTGTTGCTGTTTTCTGTATTAAAAATACACTTCATGTAATAATACATACCAAGATACATATATTTTTATAAATTATATAAATAGAGAATGGTTTTATGCCTAACGAACCATAGTTAAGGCTAAGGAACCATTAACATAAAAATTACTTATCAATCAGCAGATCAGAAATAAAAATAAATCAATCAAAATAACACACTGATAGTTTAATTCTATCAAGCAAAAACAGCTAGAGACACCACTATTAATTCAACTACACGTACGCAAACCCAATAATGCATTAGTTTATACCATGTTTTAAATTGAAAACTCATTACTATTGTTTAACACCCTCTTTGTAATGAGTGAAAGTGAAAGTTGATGGTGCTAAGCATAGCCTGAAGTTATTATGGTTTATGTAAAAAAGTTTTTAACTGTGCTAAAAAACTAATTTGGAAAGAAATACTTTCGAAATTGCAACAAAATGATTGTGAGCCAAATAAGAACTGTACCATGATGAAGTGGAAGAACATTAAATTATTATTGATCAAAACTTTAAAATCAGCATTAAAATTATAAATCATCTATTTAAAATCTATCCGACGACAATACAAATCAGTTATTGTGATCTTAGACATATTTTTAACTATTAAACACTATTTACAAACTCTTTTTTTGTTTTCTTAACAAACTACTGTTTTGCTCGCGTCAATTGCGAGTTTAGGAGGCCCTGCTCCTTTACAACATCGACCCCTAACTATGTAATTTAAGATCAATAACAATAGCTTACAACTTTTAGGGACTCCCAAAGCACACTAGCGCCTTCAAAAATATTTATATAAACTATGTGAAGCAAATTAAGAGGATTTGAATCTTGTAAGTTTAGATGAGCAATACTTTTTAATAATGAGGCACCATTTATATCTAAGTTACTTTTCTTTAATCTGCCTTATGTGATTAGAAAATTTTATCAACAATGATGGAGCTAGTGAATTTAAGAGCTCCCTCAAACAAGAATATGACACGGTACCACTGTATAGACGATAAAACCTTTATTAACTAAGGAAAAATCTATCGAAATACGGAGTACTCGTTACGATTTCTATGATGTAAACAAATTTCAGATCTGAGTAGTAGTATTTTAATTAGTTAATCAAGGAAGACCCTCTAATACAACGGTAACAAAAATTCATGCCAGCCTCATTCAATATAAACCATACACGTGAAAATCTCAGCGTGTGACTTTTATAAGCATAAGATTATAAAATTTCCTTTTCAACTTTAACCAATCGTTTGTTCGTCCGTCTTAGACTCTTTTGGTAAAAAATTGTTAACAAAATTTAAAAGTTTTAGGCCGTCATCATATGTAACACTATGTTAATGCTTTGAATTTTATTCAAGGATTTTATCGAATTTAATAGAAGTCATTCGTCAAATGGCACTTTTGTTTTATTCATTAAATATTTTGTTGTTTCAAATTTACAACTCACTACCAAAAGAATCATTTCATTCCAATACAAATTTCTTTTTATCCAAGTAATTTTTTCATTTTTCGGTTTAATTTGATCGAAAAGTCATAGCAAACAATAGGGAACTTGCATTATAAATTTTTCGTGATGGATTTGTGTTTATGTAAGTAAATATTAATCATCACCATCAAGACTTCCACTGCTGGATAATGGCCCCCAACAAGGTTCCCCACACTGATCGAACTAATGCTGCCAGCGTCCTCGGTTTTCCGTAACTCTACCAGCTCGTCGATCCACCTTGGGAAAGGCCTGCCAACGCTACGTCTACATAAAAATTGGATGAGCTAAAAGTTATTGCATATAAATGATTATGATTACAACAAACCTTAAAAATGTGATCACTTACTATACAAAACTGCTTAATTATAATTAAAATTTAATTAAATTGATTATACAAGTTCCCTCCTTCCTAATCTGAACACAAATCACCCTGCACAGCACAAAAATACCGGAACGAAATGCAAGTTGGGTGAAAATGAAAAAAGATTACTTGTACCCTCACGTACTACCAACCGCGACCCATTAGCCCAAAATGGACAAAGTCAAACTGTCATTAATGTAATATTTAAAATAGCAAATTCGCTGCTTAGACAGTAGCACAATCAGTACCAACTTTTTGTAATGACAGATAAAGAATAGTTTTTTACACAGTTAAATAAATCAGTTGCTTTGCAGCGCCGACAGTTTCCGTACAGTTACACAACTTATAATTTTAAGGTTCAAACTAGGGTTTCGCTTTTCTTGGCCTTTTTGCGTTCCCAAGGCCCGGGAATTTTAAAAAGTTATCTCAGAATTATTTAAAGAATTTTAATTATTTAACAGTCATTGACTATAAAACAGTTATTACATCCACACTAATATATCCAAACATAACGTAAATTACTTTAAATAAATTCACGAACTTTGATAAGTTTTGCTTAGTTTAAAATATTTTATGGAAGTTATTTAAAAATCTAGGATTTTACGAAATTTAAAAAGATCCATCTATGTATACTATAATGCTTTTAGTAGGAAATGCCTACTAATTGTCCACCCGATAGGTACTATTAATGTATTTAACAACTTTGTGCTGAAGGTATGATATTTAAAACATTAATATCATCGGTTTAAAGGTGTTAAATGGCATTAAAATGATTTGTCTGAAATTTCGCGTAGTCATTTTTTTTCCCCTGGACCCGGATGACGTATTTCCCACGGGAATTCCCGGGACCATGGAGCGAATCCCTAGCTTAAACCTAAAAACCTGAGGATATGAAAGTGTTGTGGGGCGGGGCGTCAGTGTTGGCGGGCGTTCAAAGTTTTCTAGGCCGCGTTAGGCGACGTTTCTTTCTGTCAGGCGTCCCAGCCGCGTCGGACGAGGCTCGGCGGCGAGGCGTGCACGTGCTACCTTCACCACCCGACTCTGCACGAGGTTTGTTCTCTTTACTTTCCTCTACACGACTCGGCTCAGGTTCCACAGGTGTGCAAGTCGTCACAGCGACGGATACGGCAGCTGGAGCTGGTTCTAAACTCGCTGTCATCTCTGCCTCGTTCCCTTCCCCGCTTGAACTCGCACCCCACTATGGTTGACAATTATTAAAAAAGTAAAATAGTGTTTTTTTATTATCCTTGTAAATTCACAATTATAGTGTTAAGATCACATTTACTACATCTTACACAAAACAAAGTTTAAGTAAAAGAAAAGAAAGTAATCATTTAGATTAGGTGTTTACCTGCGCCATAGGAGCGATAGGCGAGAGACGAAGCGCAGCGCCGCACTCCGCACACAACGGCGGCACGGCCGGCGAACGCGACCGCCAGTACTGCAGCTCCGTCTTACACTTGTTTAACTCCTGCAAATCAATAAACACATTTTAAATTATCATCATTCACATCATTATTACACATAACGTTTAAAAAAATCCAAAAAGAAATATCCATAATCATGTATAAATACATCAAATATCTATTCGCAAAAAATGTGGTTACAACAGTTATTGCTATTGATGAATAAAGTCCAGCGTATTTCATTCATGGGAATTTGTACTTAGTTATAGCTAAATTCTTAGTTATAAATTATTTTTAAGCAATGTAATTATGAATACGCAAAAATAGATATTGTAGTGTTACAACTGTTACACAGTCATATTTAAATAAATATATTTTATTGAATAGACCAGTTAACTGTAAAAAAACAGGCGTTTTGTTGCTTGTGTATGGTTGAATAAAGTGGTTCTGATAAAAAAGTAACACGAAAAAGAAAAAAAACCTAGAGCTAATACTATTTTCCTAACAGCTCTAGTTTTTGAGATATTAATCATAGAAATCGAACTGGTTATATCAATATTTTTTTCATTCCAAACAAATGGTGCCAAAGCTTGTAAGCCACTTTTATGCCACAAACTCCAGGTCCTGAAAAAGTGCTGAAATATTAAAAACTGGTATTTTTTATGATCCACAGATAAGGCAGCTCACTTAAGATCCATTTTATCGAGTTCATGGAAAACCTCAAAAGATTTTTTTACCACAGTTTTGAATTTTGATAATCCATTGTTTTAGAAAACATTTATCTTTTTTTTTGCATTTGGTACAGATCCTATTAACAAGTTTCGGATGTGTGGGATGGTACACTAGCATTGAAGATTATTCTTTAAATTCTTATTTGAATCGTATTTATAAAACCTTGATTTAGTGTGGAGCATGTTGGAACATCTCACCAAGATTTTCGAGTTTTAGCAGGAAGATGAGCATACATGACCAAATTAAGCAAGCGACCGTTTCTCGTAGAGCAATGGCAAATGTGATTTGGCATCAAAATTATTTTAGAGCATCTTTTAAAATGGCTGCACATTGGCAGCTTTTAATATATATATATATTGCATCTATTTTTATAATACTATCATTTTTTATAGATACTTCAGCTTTACTTATTGGTATTATCAAAAAATAGTCCTTGGTGTACCTTCAATTTCACTAAATATCAGGTATGACGATGAAGATAAACGTTTACTACTGGAACTCCCACACGGAGTGCAAAGATAGTCGAGTTTGGGGTCATATGTTTTGTTATTTGGAGCACCTTCCATTGCACATGATAAGGAAAGTCAGACGATGTAAACAATACATTACCGTTCTAACATTTTCAATTACAGCGGACAAAACCGCGCGAATTTTTTTGCTGATTTTCCTTTAAAAAATATAATGTATCAATTTACTAGCTGAATAACTATTAGAAGCTAGAATTTAAATTTATAGACAGACAACATTTAGACTTTAAAATTTGAAGCAAAATAAATTTGATGGGAAGTTATTTATTTTGAAGCAAAAATATTAATTGCTTGCTAACTAACATTGTGGTTAGACTTGGTTGGTTGACTGGGTGGTTTTATGTTTGTGAATTATCGCATTTTTTTATATGCTGATGGATAGTAGAGATGATAAATCATTGTGATAGAAGCTGGTCTATTTTAACCAGTAACTTTAAAAAAATGTCAGAAAAAAAATTATATATATTTATTTTACTGTCATAAAATATATTATTTCTAAAACGAACTCCTCAATAAGAAGTAAACGAGAATAAAATAAGATTTGAACCCATGTATATTACATATTAGCATCTTATCTCATATTCACTGTCAATACCTAGAGCTGTGTGTAGGGTCAAACAATGAAGTATGCAAAACAAGTAAATAGACGAAAATTAACGGCAGAATGGACTTAGAACCAATATAATTTGGAAAACTAATTTCGGCTAGGTACGTTTATAAACGGAAAATAATCCTAGTTTAGAAAAAAGGAGGTTTGTTAAAAGGAGGAGGTAGTCAATTCATTGGGATCTTTTTATATTTTACCTGAAGTAGTGTTTGAAATTTTCGGCTTGTTTCTTCATTTTTCTTATCATAGTCATCTAATCGGTTAGCATATTCCAATGTTTGTTTTTGTTGTTCAGCGATCTGCTTCTGTTGCTCTGCTATTTGTTTTTGTTGCAGAGCCGTTTTACGCTTGCAGCTGCGTAAATCGCTACGCAATGCCGATAATTGGTCGTTGTACCTAATATAAAAGATGAAACAGAATGTTTACTCAAAATTTCATTAATTTTTAATAATCAAACAATGATGTTGCCTCCATTTCTCATTATGATTAACCTTAATAAAAATTCCAGACGGCGTCTCCTGGACTAATATATGACCCAGGGGTACTCCATAGTTTCTCAGTTAGTCAGTTTTCTATACACATTCAAGTCATAGTAATAAATAAATAATGTTGTTTATGGTGAAAAGCTGTAAAAACTATAATGGAACTATAAAACCAAGAGATAACTTTCCATAGCTGAGAAAGAAATTTTTCTGATTAACTCATTATTTTCACTTCAAATAAATTAATTAAAATCAACCAGTGTTGTCATAATTCCCATTTTTATGTTCTCTTGTAATTCTTGCTGAGTTCAGATACCTATTGATGTTTACATAAATATATGCACTTACATACTTTGAGTCTTTTGGGAGAGTAGGAAAGAGTGTGCAAGGCGCGAGGAACGAAAAATCCATATTTTTTTTATAGTTATTGTTATTGCGTTTCTCTTTAGAATACATATTCACATTCTGTTTTTATCACTTTTTATGAAAAATAAATATTTTGCACGGAATTGACGAATTAATAGTGCTGATTTATAAAGACATCTATCTGGATCTTTTCGATTTTTCGAATGAAATATTGACATATGATTGACACCTTTCGTTTTCGTAGGTGACATGACCATAATTTTTGCTAACTGAAATCAATAGTTTTGAGTCAGAGGTGAAATGTTGCAATATTTTCTGTAATAAGCAAGTCGTTTCTGCAACTGCACGTCGCTGCCGCGGCAATTTCGCCTCTTGCGTTCAAGTCATAATACCTAACCTAACCAATCATTCATTATTTACACTTTCTTTTCTAACCTTACCTTCATGAATGTCAATTCTGGGGAAATATCAACCTTTTATAAAAAATAATAGAATAAAACATGTTTATTTTAATGTCTTAAAGGGAAAGAACATATGTTCATTGTAGTCTTGGACACCTTTATCTAAATCACCAATTCCGGGAAAAACATTGTTTGTAATTTTTTTGAATTTCATCATGACATTTTGAGTCTATTGGATTTTTCACAAGAATTACTTTGAATTATTATGGTTAGAAATGGGGAATTTTGGGGAATGGGGAATGGGCAATCTGGCAATTGACGTGCTTCAGCTGATTCTCAGCGGGATTCCGCCTGGATTTTTTATTGCATCTATGTTTTTAACAAAACATCTTTCCTCCTGAAGTGTAATGGCAAAGTGTTTCTTTTTCAATTTTCTTTTTACAGTTAAAAGTTTTTATTATGACATCAACTACATGGAGTTTGGTTGTTCAACAAAATTACGAGGTCTCGGGTGGCTGAATCCCACATAAACCCTTAAGTAAGTCTACAATGGATATAGAGTCTACTTTAATAAGGTCCATTCATTGTCTTTTTATTTGGTTTAAACTGTATTTTATTATCATTAAGTAAAACATGGTGACTAACTTTTTCATGCCCTGTTTGATACGATGTATCCGTTTCCGTAGTACCATGTTGCTCTGCGGCGGCGGCGGGGAGGGTGGCAGACTCTCCTCCATATACATGTTAAGGGAGGACACGCGGCGATCGCTCACTCCCTCCGCCTGCTGGGAGGTCGACTCGAACGCGCTCGGAGGAGGCGAGTCCAAGCAAATATACGATTTACTACTCTCTCCAGCTATAATACAAATGTTTGTAAGAATAAAAAAACAAAAACTTAAACCAGACTACTGAAAACAACAGTCTAAAAAGTATTAAATGAAAAAAAATTCTCATCTGAAATTGTTATGTAAACTATTTGATTGAGCCGTGGTCATATGGCTCTTCCAAATCTTCTTATAGCCCTTTAATTTGATTCCAAACACGGCCAAATTACATGATTTGTTTTTTTCATTTCAAATAGAGGGTATTCAATTTAATAGTCAATATAGCCAACGTCATATAGCCTGTAACCAGCAGACAATCATAATACAACCAACCATACCTCATTTGTCACTTTATGATTAGTAGTTAAGAAGTTATGAGGGAACAGATGAACATTCATACATATATCATACTAGTCAAAATCATAATCAAACAATCAATCTTATTTTTTTTTACTGTAGTCGGTTAAAAAAAGAGAAATCCTTTGGCTTTTCCATGTCAGAGTTTATTTGGAAGGTTAAATATGTCCAGAGGATTTTATTTCATATTTATGGTGCTTGTAATGATGTACTGACTACATTGACTTAACTCACATAAACACTTATGATTTATGTTTTGTCTTAACAACAACTCTTCAAGATAATTTTTTCTCAATTTGTTATGTTGTATTGTCTGATGTAGATACTACATACATACTCGAGACTGAGTTATCATTGCTAAAATGAATCCAGTAGTTCTCTATATTAACATAAATGTTTGGACATTTTTAGTAATCATAGTTCATGAATCTTGAAATTTTATAAAAGTACAAATAAATCTTACAAAAACAAAAATAACATGGTTTCTATTTTTACTACAGCTTTTAAGGGTTTGTATGAGTCAATATCATTTTTATGAAAGACACTTGTCATATCTTAAATTCCTTTTATAATAAAGAAGAGATTGCTTTACATTTGATTTGATTCAGGTCAAACATTTGGTGTTTGGGTGGTTTACATCATTCATTTTTTTATATGTATTTAACAAAGTGGCTCTCAGACCAACAACCCAAAAATTTCCTATTTATGCATTAAAAAGAAAAGATCCATAATTTTTCAATTAGAATTTTCAGTTTATAGACTTATCAGATTCAAGTAAGATCTACATTCTACACACTTGTTGACATAGACATACTTGATGCATAAATGCCTGTATTATTTATGCACCTAAATATAAAATCGATAGAAATATGCTTACGTGAAAATGCTGTAGTTATATCAAAGAAATCAGTTCCAAAATATGTAATCTCTGGCAAGTTAGGTTCAATGTGTTCCTTAAAGTATTCCATGGCCATAGTTGTCAGGTCAAATAACTCATCTGTCACTTTGTAAGGTCTTGCAAGTTTTGTGGTTGTCTTAAGGTATGATAAAATACTGTACACTTCATCTAGGATCTAAAAAACAATCAATTTTTAATGCTATTGTAATAAAGCTGTTTAAAGCTACAATTTAAACTACAAAAATTATAAAGTAAAAAATTCATTTCATATTATAATTCATTCTATGAGTAAAGAATTGAAGTGTAAAAATTGTATACTGTAATTCAAGATTTAAATAAATACTTCATTAGATAGGAATGTTGGATGTGGTTTCAAATTTAAATAACAAATACCACAAAAGGAATTCATGTAATTATATCTAGATATTAATCTGATGTTTAGTTAGTGTCAGATTTAAAACATGGGTCACATAATAACAAATTGCACTTCTAATCCATTATTATCAATGAAATGAATTTGAATAAGAAAACAAATAAAAAAAAATATTTATTGAACTTACCTCTCCAGGGAAAAAACAACAATGTTTTCTCTCAATATGTTTACCAAATGTCATTTGCAACAAACTTAGCCGCATATGTAATGTTTCAATAATATCAGATTCACAAGCAAGGGGATGGCTTCTCCTAGCAGATTCCCTTCTTGGCATCTTGGCCTTAATAGCTTGGAAACGATGCAACATCCGATTTTGTAGCCGTTGAAATGTAGAATTAAGAATGGAACTACAAATCGTATTGAACTGGCGATTAACCTAAAAATTTATAATTTTTAAAGAATATATACATAAAGCAAGACAAGATTAACCTATATAATGTTTTCACTTTATGATAGATAAAATGTGCATGAAAATGTAAAACAATCTTAAATATAATGTTTAAAAATTAAAGTTATTTAAAGTACAATAGGACAAAAAGAACTAATAGTTGACTTGAACAAAATAACTAAGCAAGGAAGTGATATAGCTTGCAATACTATCCACAGAGAAATGGGAAACATTTCATACATAAAATCATATCTATTTGAACAAGATGAACAAATGTAATACTTACCAAAAACCCTAGCTTTGTGGCTTAAGATTTAATAAAATTAAAAATATAGGTTATAGATTAAGATATTGAAGTCATACTGACCATCCTGAGATGTGACACACTTTTGAAGCCCAAATAGCGAAAGATCTTCTCCAAGATCTCTAAAGGCAGATCTTGAAGGTTGGTAGTGAAGGTCTTGGGCGCAGGTACGAGGGCCGTGCAGCGTGAGGTGCTGGCGTGCGGAGACGATCCCCCAGGTAGCAGCGCGCTAGAGTGGCGAGTGACGCGGGGCACTGCCACCGGTTCCGCGTGTACAGACCCTCCACCCTCACCCGATCCGCCGCCCCCTCCGACACTACTCATCAACCTTGTCGATACCATCTTACCCAGTTTAACTATTTAAATTGTCCTGAAACTAAACTTTAGCTCTTAATAAACGTTATCAATTCGACGCACAGAATTAAGTATATCCGATATCAAATGCTCATTTTATTTAATCATTATCAAGAATGATTACTTAGCCAACGATTCAAGCTATAAAACGCAGTCATTAACTTATTTTTTTAATTCAACTTAAATTATTTTGTGGAGACTACTCGACATAATTCTAAAATGGTGGCCATGGCTAGAAATGTTCGACGATGATTATCACTTGGGCGCATCTAATATAATGAGAGCACATTCGTTTTAATTAGCACCATATATAGAAAGAACACTCACTCAAGAATTCATGCACATGTTTTGGGGATATTGATTTAGATTTTTCAAGAAAATAATATGAAATTGGAGACGCAATAATTTCAAGTGCGCTACGCTTTCACAAGTATTTTTTTATTTGCTTTGCTTGGTGTTGGTTGGTTGGTTGATGGTTAGCTTTGTCTGCAGTTGGTAGCACTGGCAGCCAACGAGCTGTGTTTAGTTGTGGAATTAGGTGTAAATTAATATTTCATTGAATCTAGAAAGTAGTACAGATACCAATTCCTGAATTTCAAAACATTTTTTACCTATGAACTAGTCGTTAAAAAGTTAGACATATTCTAAATCAATCACAATAACATTCCAAAAGATGACTTTAGAAAATCGGTTTTCTATAAGAAATTTAAGAAAAATAAAACGTTTTGACATTTGCAGTGTCAATTGTAAAAACGACCAATGAAATTGTTGTATTTCAAAAGATTTTTAACCAATGAACGTCAACTCTTGAGGGGTATAAACCAATCTGAGTGAATTTTCTATGAAAAGGAAAATCTGAAAGGTGGCTTCCCTGCTCGAATGTCAAAATTTTGCTAATTGTATTGATTGATTGATGTTGTCAAATAATCTCATCAATTACGCAATGTTTTTGTTTAATTTTATTAAATATAATATGCAATATAGTTAATAGCATCTATTTTTGCAAATTTTATATTTCCATATCCTGTTTGTAAATAGTTGCAAATTAATCAAAATGTATCCTAGGTGTGGTAGTAGTGGTTCAATTCAAAACATTCACCAAACACCATCTTCGTCTAACCATAACTCTGGTAAGTATGACTGATCAATTTATCTTAAATTTTATACATACATGATTTTATTATTTACCTGATAATCAAAGCTTACATGTTTAGTTTTGGTTTTATAACTATCATGAGAGAAATAATAATACAGTATTAATACTTCTGTTGCAGAGGATGAGGATGATAGTGGAGACAACAAAGCCTCTGCACTTAGTTTTAAAGAGAGGAGAAGAGAAGCTCACACCCAGGTATGTTTGATAATAATAATAATAATAATATGTCTGAGTACAAGTTTTCAACCATACATTTGGATATCTAATTTAAATGTATGTTTACCTAATAAATGACACAAATATAATTTAGGTTTCCAAATAGACAAAATATCTTTTAATATTTTTACTATCCCAGTCTTTGTTGTAAGGGAATTAGTTCATACTACATATGATACTATACAATAGTATCCCTGATATCTTACTCACAATTTTTTTTTTTTCTCCAAGTTATTGGCTAGTTCACAACTTAGACAATTTGTGTGTTTGGTTTTCTAAATATTGTTATTAATTTCAGGCTGAACAAAAAAGAAGGGATGCTATAAAGAAGGGATATGATTCCCTTCAGGAGCTGGTACCAACTTGTCAACAAACTGATGCTTCAGGATACAAACCTAGCAAGGCTGCAGTAAGCTTATTTAATATTAAATATAAGCCATTTTAAGGTTCTATTTTTCAATCCTCAGATAAACAATCAGATAGTATTTATTTAAGGTATAGTGAAAAAAAAATCAATGATCAGACAGCCTTTATTTTATGGTCTACCTGAGGAATAACAATAATAATATTATTGGTCCCTTTGACCTCTAAATAAGCACTTATTAAATCAAGATCAGATGGTGTGCAAGTCAATAGTTTCAGTTAGAAAGTTGAGTTTTAGAAGAACAACACTTCAGACTTTAAATACTTACTGTCTTTTAAGTACTTACACAATTTAATCAAATATTAGCTAGTATGTAAAACATAAAGGTAAGTGTTGAAATTGTTAGTAGTAAAAAATAATTATTGAAGTTAATGTTAATTAAACAAACAGTGGAAGTTTTTTTAAATCCCATTTACTTGGTTTATGTATGTAGAAGAATTTATTTTGTTTACATAATAAAGTAATTGTATATAGTTTTAGGTTTTTATTTAATGTTCTATGTTATGGGACTTATATAGCTATGAATTACAGTTAAAAGTGCAATGTATGCAATGTTTCTAAAGGGACAAATAATCCTTTAAATTACACATGTTCCCACAGAAGTAGCTGGTTTAGAAGTATTGAGTACAGTGGGACTACAGGGAAATAAGATTAAAAGTGGTCCAGCTTTAGAGTGAGGCCTATCAGCGGGACCATGGGAATTACCCAAAAAAAGCATTTTGCTTAAAAAACAGTTATTCAAAAAAGTTGTGTCAATAAAAAACAAATTTTTAACAATATTTTATTTTCCAATGAGTTGGCTATCTTAAGAATAGTAAAAGGTAGTAGACTATTAGATTGATTTGTTTAATAGTTTTTCTGCTTGCAGGTGCTTCAAAAGTCAATTGATTACATCCAGTACTTACTTCAGCAACGGAGGCGCCAAGAGGATGAGAGGAATGCTCTCCGCAAGGATGTGGTGGCTCTTCGAATCATGCAAGCCAACTACGAACAAATAGTCAAAGCACAGCATTCTGTGCCGGGACAAAATGAGCAAAGACTCACAGATCAAGACAAGTTCCAAGTTGTAAGTAAAACAATATGACTTCATTTCTTTTATTAGCGCTGAAATAAAATAGTTGCCTAGTTGTAATTTTTCCTTTGTTTTTTAAATTATAAGTAGAAGATATATAAATGTCTTATTTATTTCTGTTGTTACAATTTTTAAAACTTGAGTTTGTAGTATTGTGAATAAAGAAAAAAAAACAGCCAGCAATTACCATGTTTTACTGCTATGTAGCTTCTTAGTATGACAGCTGGTCTTATATTTATATCTTATAATATCATGTGTTGGAAACAGATGTCCCATGCATAGTGCATTGCTGATCAGATGCTTACAAAGTTGCAAAAGTAGGAGAATCAGTGTAATTTCAAAAGGAAAGTCAAGGCCTGACAAGTTTGCCTTACATAAAAAAAACTACTTGGTTATTCAAATGAAACAAAAGAGTATTTTTTTGTATGCAACATGTAAGCTTCACATTAACAAAGTTTCAACTAATCAAGTATTTGTCACTTTCCAGTTTAAAAACAATTAGTATAAAATAATATTATTTTACAGATAGATTGGTGGCAAAATTGTTAAAATGTTTTTGCAGTTTCAGGGTATAATGGATAAGTTGTTTGATTCATTTGAGTCAGTGCCTACAAATAATTTTGCTGAGTTCTCTGCAGGAGTATTCAACTGGCTTGAAGAGTACTGCAAGCCACAGTCACTACGTACCATGGTTCACGGTGTTCTAAGTGAACAAAACTTTACGCCATAATATATTATAGTGTATATCACATATCCTATAAATGGACACCTGCTAGGAATAATATTGTAACTATGAAAAATTAAAAATAATATGACCAAGCCAAAATGTAGTTCTTTCCCACTTCACTCAAATTGATAAAGATTTTAATGCAATGGTAATTTTATGAATCTTTGTAACTCTCGTATTAAGTATAATTATCTACATTGTAAAATTGTATCACAATTTTATTCCTAGCAGGTGTTAAAATTTAGTATTGTTTAACCTTGCAAACTTTTATTGTAGAATTTATTTTGTCGGGGCTAGATCGTAAGTTTATATGGGAATCAAAGAAATGTAATTGTTAATTTAATTATAAGTGTTGTTTATTAAAAATATTTTACATATTTTAATTATAGCAAATGTCTTTATAACCCTGGTTTCAGTATGTTAAAGATTTTACAAATATTTCTAATGTAACAAGCAACCTACCTATAAGTAGATTGAACTTTTAAAGTAAATCTAACTAACTATAAAGTTGCTAAGTATCCATTTTCTTTAGTAAATTTTTATTTTGTTAATAAATACTTAGTTTAGTTAGATTGGCTTAGAACTAAGCAAATCACAATGTTCTCTTTATATAAAGACACTTGCTCTGTCTTTGTTTTTATTATATCAGAAAATTATTAGAATTTTTGTTTTAAAACTATAATTATAAAAATCGATGTGCCTTCCAATTCGCCTAATGTAATTTACAGACTACAATAAATGTTGTTCAATATTAAAGCCTTTTCTTTAATAAGAGTCGGGCCATTTATTTTTTAGCTATGTTTGAACCCAGTGGCGGGTCAGATAACGTGACGTCAACCAAAATTTATGGCTCAAGCTTTATGGCCACTTTACGGGTCGACGCCGCTGAAACTGATACCTGAGAGGCCATTCATTTTTACTGCGTAGCAATACTTTAAAATCTGCTGGATACTATAATTAGAAGTGTAGATACTATAACTAATAACCTATAATATAAGGTAAAGAAAAAAGTTTAGAGAGGGTTTGAATGGGTTAAGTTAGCTGTTTCCATTAACTAGTTTCTCGCGTTTTACTCCATACTTTGGTATACACATATTTTAAACTAAATTTCTCCTCGCCGAAATGTGTTTTTCCAAGATAGATGTCCCGTTGCAAAATGACAAACAAATTACACAGAATATAACAATCACATGCTATGAGTTTCAATTAAGATAGTTTTAATTATACCTGTCTTCCGAGTAGGTAGCGAAATTACTCCAAGTTCACTGTAAAATGGTGAGAAATCCTTCGAGTGTGGTATAATTGATTAGTTTTTAACAGCTCTGCTTAGTTTTCAAAAATTTTACGTAGGTTTGTATTTAGATACAAGGTATAATATAGTTTTCCTGACATGAGAGACATTATTATTCTACTAGGTTGGTACTACCTATTTCACATGATGTGAGATAATGTCTGCGTAACACGTTTATTGTTTAGGTAGATAAATGGTTATCGATTAAAGCATTCAATCGTAAAATTAATTAATGATAGGTAGGTAAGTAAAACGCTAAAACAACTGAACCTATTATCTAACCAGAAGAGCAACATCTACTTATACCTAGGTAAGTAATCAGAATTTTACACGCAAGTAGGTAATCGTTTTTATTTTACTTAAATACGATGAGTATTTACAAATTTATTGTATCTAGGTACACAATGAATTATCTTCATACAATATTCCTGCGCTTAGTTCGCTTTAAATCATTTTATCGTATACCATGGATTGGAAAATATATGAATGGATTTAAAATATTTAAAAATTATTTATTGAACATGAATTAAAACGGTTCTAACTTAATAATTCTGGATTAATTTTGAATTTATTGATTGTACCTAAGTTAGAATTTTTATGTAACAGTGTTTAAAACATTGTCCGAATCTAATACACCCTTTTTGAAAAAAGTACAACTTGGGCACTGAAATATAAAATGTGGCTGAAAAGCGTAGTCTGATGTAGATCAAAATTTGAAATTTAATTTTATTATATACTTAGTTACTTTAGTTTGCCTATGAAGTTGTTGTGTGTACAAAAAGGTTTAAGGGTCAAAAATGTTTAAACTTAAAATATTTATTTCAAGAATTATGGAAATATCGATGTAAGTTTACAACTTAATAAAAATATTCAAAAAACAAAATCAACTGACCCATTCCAAAATGTTCTAAAAATTCCTTGCAGTAGGTATTTACGCCTTTCGGAGGGAGGCCAGTGAGAGAATAGAATACGATGTCGTCATGGCTGCGGCTGCCGAGCACACGAATACAATAGCACGCGGTTTTACGAATCTTGAAAATTTCATTTTGAAATATTTTGAAGGTTTACAGATTTTTTTGATGTCTTATGTAAATATATATAAATAAAATGTATAATAAACGCTTGAGGGAAATGGTATTTGTCTAATGCGTCTGTGATGTCGCAGTCACAGACCCTCGCCATTTTAATTGCTGGAAAGACTTTTTACCCGACTACTGCTGCCAAGCCAAAAAAAGGATTACAGTTTTCTTAAAGTAGATTAAGAATAAAATAATAAGACTGATTATCCCTTACAGTATATTTTTTTCTTGGAATCAGTAGGTACGCACATTAACATCGTCGTTGATAAATTATCTCGCCTATTTTATTTTTAAGAATAATAAAATCTATGAATGTCGGTATAAATAAAAATTAACTTAACAATCTCAAATTAGGTGCAATACTTAATTGTTTAAAACCTAGGAAATAGCTTAGGTAATAGTACTGGAAACAACAACTGTTTAAATAAATAGAAATAAAAGAATAATTTACCCACGGATTAAAATGATTATTAGCTACTAATACTTTGGTATATTTATTAGTTCATTTGAATCTTATAGCGAAAGTTTTAAACTATTAAGTTAACATATTTATACTATATTTAGAATCATAAAATCGGTAGGTCGGTAACAATTACAACAAAAAAAGTATTTTCCTGACCAAGGCAATATTTGTTAAACTAATTTTTATACCATGATGTTGGTTGATATTTTAAATTTAAATGTGCCCATTAAGTATTGTATACAACAAAACTTATGTGTATAAAGTTTCACACTCTCTCGCTCTCTGTTGGCTGGGAGAGTAGTGTGATGTCACCCATCGGGTAGCTTTCAGTTCTGTGTGCGGCGGCGGCTTGTTTCCTCTCCCTAGCCGTGCCGCAGCAGAGTCGTTTGAGTACGCACGCGTAGCACATGAGCAAGGACAGCATAAGCACAAGGCCTATGACCACGGTGACTACAAGCAACACGCTCAGCTCCCCGTTCGGGTCCGCGTTATTTGAGGATCCGCGCCCCATACTCTTTTATTCAAAGGCGCATGCTCTGGAACAAAGACATATTTTTAAGTTTTAGTTAAGCCTGAACATTCGACTGAGTAAGGCGTCCACTTCGCAAAAGTAACATTCCATTCAACCCTTTACGTGATTAATTTCCATATCATATAAGAAAGTTAGAAAAAGAATCTTTTCTTATAAGATTCCAGAACTTTTCTTATAAGCGTTGACGGGTTTTGGTGTTAGCGTATAGTTGACTTTAACTGCCTAACATCACATGGCTAGTTGTTTTACTTACATTACGAAACCAGTTTTGCCATTCTCTACTTTTGTTATGAATACCATAGAATATCTAGAGACTAGCTGACCCCTACTACGTACGCTACGAGATAAAACTACGTGTACTACGCTTTTTTTGTAGCAGTAACGCCGTAGTAAACAGAAATTGGCATCATATCATAAAAAGTTGTGCAAAAATGTTGGTAAATATGGAAGGTTTACGAGATTTGTGAAATACGCAAACGTTAACATTTTCCGCGTCGTAGCTCTCATAACACAAAACAATCTATTTTAGTCCAGTTATTGTGTATCAACAACTGAAAATAACTGAACGTATGTCAAAAAATATGCAAGTAAGTAAAATAACTGATCGAAAACATAGTGTACCGATGTTTTTTATATTATATAAACATTTAAATAAATATTATTATGTAGACAAGCGTTTGCTTCCATGTGATAACTTTTGTACTTAAAAAGTCAGGTCGTCATTTTATATAAATCGTACTTGTTCGACCGTAAAATTTATAAGAGAGAGAGATAAAATATGATTAAATTAAACGAAAATACTTAATTTTGTTTTTAAATTTATTTTACTAATGAAAATTCCTTAGAATAGTTATACCAGGTATTTATTTTTTTCTTAAAATTTAGTCATTTACATTAAAGCAACCTCTATAGAATAACTTCATTTGACAATATTTACTCTCTTAACTGGCAACATTTTATATAGTTTCATTGATTTGATTTCAATTGATAGCATATTCAAAGGAGTTAATAGGTAGATTTTAGTGTAATCCATTTAATTCTACATATGTAACTCAATCGACATGAGCTCGAGTTCTCTTGGTATAACTTGGAACATTAATTAAGCTCGGACGACTTGTCCAAACATATCGAAGACTCTTAAGTGGCCGCCATGTTTGTTTGGTGACAATGCAATGCTCCAGCACACTGTGTAAATCAATTTGTCTTAGTAATAACCTAGAGCTAAGATCTTCAGTGTTCACTAACTTAGTAACTAAAGCAATTTAATTTTGAAATGAAAAAAAAGTAATCATAGAATTGCTTGCTACAGCTACACAGTGCTGAAATATTATTTGACTTTTGATAGAAAGAAAAATATGAAAAGTAGGTATTCAACTACTGCATAATTTATATCCGTAGTATAAACTTGCATTGTAGGCCTCTGTGGCATAGTGGTGTATCAACTGACAGCTATGCTAGAGGTTCCGAGTTCGAATCCGAGCGGGGGCGGAACTTATGTGTTATTGGAAAGACGCATTGTTTCGCTTTCTTGTAGTATTCTTATGTAAAAAGTTTAGATTAGTGGCTGCGATACAAGATTGTATCTTAGTGCAGGGCTAAGTCAACGTGTGTGTCGTGATATTATTATTATTTTTACTTGCGACTTTCTTACATACCCATGGCGCCAATTTCTATCTAACTATTCATAAAACATTATTTAAAACTTTTATTTTTATGTACAAATAATTCCGTGTAGACCTTATATACAATTCATTTTCAGTCCCTAAATTTGTGGATTTAGCTCTTAAAAGTACTTATTGTGTAAATCAGATGATTTGCTTTCAGAGCAAAGGGATATGTATATTTATTTTGAGGAGATGGATTCACCCTCGAGGCTGAATGTTTTCATGTGTAAATATTAGATTATGTGTTTCCTGAGTTGCCACCATCCATGCCACCGCCAAGTGATTCGGTACGGTTTCCGAATCATTCATCTTTGTATTTTTATTTTCGGATGCATATTTATTTATGCATCAAATGGAGATTTTTATAATATGTAGATATTGCTTTGAGAAAACTTTGAAATTTCAGTGTTAGGTCAACAAAAATAGTATTGCAGTTCATTTATATAAACGCTCATAAACATATGTCTTTTTAACTAAGGGTTAAGAATAAAAAAAAAAAGTACATTGTACCAATAATTAAATACCTATCAATAAAATTTAATTGAATGAGTGTTGTATCACTACTCGCATCATTTATTCAGTTAGTAATACTAGCTAGAAATTTGATACATACTAAATTGATAGGTAGGTAGATTGGAAATATGTGACTAGCGACTAAAAACGACAAAACGAGACGAAATTGACGAGTAACGTAGTGGGTATTATGAGTTGAAAACGCAAAAATAGTATGATTTAACAATAAAAATATGAAAAAAGTTTCTTACCTTTACCGTAGTATGAACGGGCTTCGAGCTTTCCATACCTAAATAATTATATACTAACTGTAATCAGCATTAGTGATCTCGCGACTAGTTTTAATGGATCGTTAAAGGGTATCTATTTTTATTGTTTCTTGCTATTAAAGAAGTTATTATCTGCATAAAACGATAGATATATAACATTCGTTATTTCCCTATAAAACGATATCGGTTTATTTTTATTTTATTTTCGCAGTTTCAATATAGAAACTCAAACATTTATTATATTGTTATTGATACGGCATTTGTCCTCGGAGCGTTTCCATTGCTGTCTCTGCTTGCCGGGAGGGAAGTCTGACAACGCTTCTTTCTACCTCCTCTTTCATCTGATTAAGTTTGTTGTGGGTCCTAAGACAGCCGGTAGGGCGTCCAGGCACAGCATGTGCGTCATTGCACAGCTGTATTATTCGTTCAAAGAACGCTACTGTTGATCCTGGTGAACAGAAGTTGCAGTGATGGGATAGAGTGGTGTGTGTGCCCCGATGATACGGTATTTCCGTGCAGTTATTGACCAGATATGTTTCAAAGTACGATAGATGTACATATTTAGTACCTACGTAAACTCTCGCTCATAGACAAAGGTGTATAATAAAATGTCGTCGTTTAGACCTCTACATGTAAATCTATACCTTTTTAGTAAATGGAATTGAAGAAAAAGTCTTAAAATATATTAAAATCCTTATCGCTGGTATCTCGTCCGTATTTCGCTCTTCGTCACTTTATCTATAGGACGTAATAGACACTTTCAGCCGCCTAAGACAAAGTGTCTGCTTAATTGAGTTTCCTTTGCCTTGCGTTCGTTCCAGCCTGGTGAGATAGGGCCATGCTCTAATAACCAGAAATAAATAGGTACCTACTTGTAACGGGCAAATTGTTTTACTTAATTTTCTTAATTTAATTTAAGACAAATGAATGAAGATAAATGATTCAATAAAATTTGTTTTTTTTTCACAACTTACCATCAATTAAAAATCCATTGTTCAATTCACACAGAAAACATGAAATGAAAAAAAAAAAACAGCTCAGCCACTCCGTTTAAAATCATAAATCTTAGCCAATCAATCACATATTTAATAAATAAATTATAGTTCCTGGGAGCTATAATTAATTGATTAATTATTCCTTAAAATTAAGTAAGTATGTAAGTAGATACGAATGTAACGTGGATTTGTTTTTTCCCGTGCAAAGATAATTTGGTTGTCCCTCTTTAATGTCCCTAAGTTTACAGGTTTTCCCTTTAAATTAAATGAAATAAACTGTTTACCCGCCTACTCCGAATCGATGCAAATAAGATCTAAGTGAAATAAATTGCTGGAACTTTTCACATGTAATTAATGATTCTGTAGATTACATACATTTTTCTCTTTTAATTATATTATTCGATTTGTTTGTGTTCAGACAATAAGTTTTTCAGTAGATAATCACACAATCTTTATAGAAAACGAAACATATGTATATTTATAAATATAAATATATTGATCAGCCAGTGAAAAAGTTCTGTGACTTTGACAAATAAACTAACAAAAAGGTATATGTGTATCCCTAAGTTTAAGCTTTAATATAGTACACTAAACGGATTTCTATCTAAAAGTTCAGAGGAGCAGACTACAGAGAATATTGCATTAAGAAAATTGAAAAAGGTCGAATAGAGTTCTAGATTGAATTTTATACGTGTTAGAAATGTTTAGTTTGCGTTGTATTTTTTGTTTTTAAAGTAAGTATAAAATAACCACAATAAATTACTCCGTTAGAACTGTGCACGAAGTTGTTCCCCAAAAGTAATTTATTTGTTAGAAAAGACCTTATATGAGGAAAACATACTTTGATGAAGAAAACTTGAAAGGAGAAGATGTGTAAAAGACATATGTAATGACAAGATCAGTGTTCCGTACGAAATGTCATTATATAATTTGTAAGACACTAATAACGTTTTCTGTTTATATTTTAGTTTACAGCTCGTATGTATGTTTAGTTCCTCGTACCAACATATATGTATATGATCTACATCTCACAAAATACACGTTAAACCTACAATGATGTTTGATCAAACTTATGAAGTATACTTAGTAATGACGTGTATAAGAACCAGGTCAGTGGTCAAAACATTAGGTACTCGTATTTATACGGATAAAGATGTGATCACTTAAGTATTATTTTGTTATTTCAAAGAAAATAAATATCCTTAACTTCCTTATCTACTTAACTTTTTGTTTTTGTGGAGTAATAAACGAGTGTTTGATAATGTTAAATTTTTGTATTCATGCCTACTTTTCTTTTTCTTTACAACAATGCAAGTTTGTGCATCTGGTGCCACGGCTAAAAAGTATTGAACTATTTTCTAGTAGTATTTATTTAATAGAAAATATCTTTGTTACCACTGTAACAATAAGTAGTCAAAATATACATAAATTAAAACTTTTACGAAAGTATTTAAAATAACATATTGTTATTCTTGTACGGAGCCCTCCATGTGCGAGTCCGACTCACATTTGGCCAGTTTTATGTTTGTACATGATGTCTTCGTTATTTTTAACAGTATTCTTAAAATATTTTTCCCTTTTTACTGATAGACCTAACTGAAATAAGTGATTTTACTTTAAATGTTATAAATCAATTTTTAATCTTATTTAATCGGGCATCCAATATCCTGAGTTTCCATTGATCCGTTTTATAAGGAAGGCAATTTTCTTGAGACTTCTTAACCTCGAGGTTAACTCAATGAATCATTTATATCCCAACAATTTGATTCAAATTTTTGCATGAAAATCACCTTTTTTGTAGTAGAACATCTATTACATTTAAACTTTTTTTTATTTGATGTAATACTAACGGATGATACATAAATTATTTAAGAATGTCCTATGCATAGACTGTGTCACCAAAACCTACAATTTAGGTTGACAGGCATTTAAAAATGGTAAATATATCAATTATAGGCACACAGATACTCAATGAGCTACATGGGATTTATAGCAAAAAGTGAACAATGTGCGATGACGTCTTATGGTTTTGTCTTATGTAAGGCACAGCTAACAAAAGATAAAAGAAAAGATGATTTACATGAAAGATTGGTTGTGAATAGTCACTGAAACAAAAGATAATAGGATAAAAGAAAAACTTTACAATTCAGTACTTATTTCTTTCCCTTGAAGGATTTCGAACGAATTAGAAGAACGTAAAGTGGATCAGTCGATGATAAAGAATAGAAAATGAATCTCCGTTTCATGGAATCATACAATCTTTGTTTTAAATACCTAAAACATTCTTTGACTTATTTTATTTATGTTCTGTTTCTATTGAAAAAAGATAGGTATAGGTCCTATAACATCAGAAGTATAAATCTTTTTCATTAAAAAAATGAATTTCATCTAAGAATTTCAAATCTCCTCAGTAGATTAAGGGCAAATGTTGACGTTACTCGGAGAAAAAACATTATTTCATTGCTATTTCCAAAAAAACATATCTGATAAAACATTGAAATAATAAAATTTATATTTAATATACCATAAATATCTTGTTTGCTCAAATAAAATGAGAAGAGGGTATAATCAGTCACTATATTTTAGGTAGATTTATTGATTTCTGTAGAAGTTACATTATTTTCACCTACATTCGAGCATTTGGTCAACTCACTGTGACAAAGCAAGTACCCCTCTTCATTTACAAATCCATTTTTTAGGGTTCCATACCGAAAAAATAAAACGGGACCCTATCACTAAGCCTCAGCTGCCCTGTCTGTACGTCCGTCTGTCTGTCAGCGGGCTGTAATGTTAAGAATTTAAAATATAAGGAGGCTTACAAGAAACGTTTTTCGTTTACATTATTTAACCTTGTACGATAGTACGGAACCAGTCATGAGCGAGTCCGTCTCACAACTAAGAGATTTTTTTTATTCTGATAGAAACACATAAATAAAAAGTAAATATACTTAAATAAAATGAAACGCGTTCTTTGTTGAGCGCATCACTAGAGAAAGGTCCAATTTTTATTCCGGAATATTTTAATCAAAAAAGTATACCAAAATCAATCTATTACATCCATTGAGTGAAGCTAAAGCCAGTTTAGCAAGGCAGGTGGGTTTTAATATAGAATCTGGAATAGGTATCTTGTTAGTAACATTTGTGGAAATATTAATAAGTTTTTATGACATAAAATAATTTCATTCAAACAAAAATAGTTCACGGCTTATACAAACTTTTTGATTTATATTTGTTTATGTTATGGTTTAATGTTTTTAGCTATATGAAGCTTCTTAGTTGATAATTAATTACCTTGAAAGCTCCAGTTTCCAGAGTTAGCATTTAGAGTTTATTTTCTACCTTTTGTTTGTAAACCTCACAATAAATGGGAATGAAATGTGTCACATCTTAACACAAAATTACATGCAATTTAATTATAAACGGGTAAATTAACTAATGGTACCTATTCCTTCCAAAACTTGCGATAGAAGAGCTTTATATCTATGATTTTTATTTCGAGTCAGTTTAAAACAAATAATTACAATTACCTATGACAAATGGTATATTACATTCTCAGACTATATAAAAGCTAAATATTCAAATCGTATTTGTGGTACAATAAAGTTGAAACAAACAGAAGCAATTCAGCAAGTCAGCACTCAACAATGATGAAATTCTAATTTGTAAATTTTAATTGCACAATCTGCACTAATGCTGTCTGAGACAAAGATAAACTGTGCTCGTGGTGAAATAAACTTGTGGAAAATAACAAAATACGAACAAAAAGAAATTAAACTGTAGTAGACTGTAATAAAGTATGTTGTTTAACAAATCGTATGTAAAACTTTTGTAATCTTTTCCATTCCGAAATTCAATTAACATCGAAACTTAATATTTTAGCTGTCTAAATGGAAATCTATCGAAGGGTAGGTACTTCGGTTTATTTATAACTTAACATTTTATCATTGTTTTGAACTTGTTTACTAAACTTCATTGATTCCTTGTGTATAGGATCTGACGTTAATACTCGTTAGTCTAGCTATAGCAAATCTTTGGTTAAAATTCCTATCGAGATAGTAAACACAGAAAATAAATCCAAACCGTAGCAGAAGAATAGTAAACAGAGAAGGTAGGTATTACATAAATTAGTGGAAAGGAATCAAAAAGATTTAAAACAGTTGTAAAAAATATGGAGATGGCCGATGTCCGCTGACTGTGATTTATTGTACACATTTTATAATAGCCAGTTACTGAAATACAAGTTTTGGTAAAACATACAATTATTTGCCAGGATTCTGGTTTTATGGGCGTATCCGGCCAACATATGTAAGGCCAGTTTGCTATCCGTCTTTCCGCCTGTCAAGACCGTTTTTCAGAAACACATAGAAGTGTCAAGCTAAAATTAATGTTAATAACTCAGGTCTGCAATCCATTGGATCAGTGAAAAATTCAAATATCTAAGTCAATGCAAACAAAAGAACAGGCCTTCTCAATTTTGTACTAACTAGACTCAGTAATGTATGGAAACACGTTGTTCACCTTTGTTATTAAATCACAAAAAAATTACTACAATCGGAAAAACGGAAAAATATTTGAGAGTCAATTCCTGTGATGAACGAACTACCTACATATTTTCAGTGCAAGAGTCTAATTTGGTACTTGACCGGTTATTAAGCAGTGACTGGCATTTCAAACATATATCCGGCTTTAAAAAAGCTAAGATTAGCTGTTAAAAAGATATGTCTGGCTTTTAGGATAAAAGTCCGGCTAAATTGAGTGCCGAGACTGGCTTTTGTGTTTTATAACAACAACATTTCGAAACGCCTAACATCCTAGTCTTATTCATTTCGCTTTACCATTTTCCCTCGTCTACAGAAACAATAATTTAAAGTCGACGCACAGAATAACTAAAAGTAGTAGTACTAGCGTAGGTGCTTAAAGTTTTCAAATTTTCTTAGTTTCGCTTCATGGCCACTCCTTTGTCCTGTGATGTTGGATCAAACGACGATTTCTATACTGATTCGGTGCTAGTAAAAAAGTATTAAGTTAAAAGTATAAGAAATGAGATATTAAGTATCCTTTACGAAAACGATGTACACGTACCTAGTTCATTTAGCAAACTTATAGCAAGTCATCTAGCATATAGGTATATTTACGAAGCTTATTAAATGTAGATAAGTGAAGATTGAACACGGGCTCTGGATTTATAAAGATTCAGATGAAATCTGTTCTGTATAGAGCATTGGATTTTTGAACAATACTAATACAACACTACCTTAAAGTTACTTTTTGATCTATGAAAGTTGAGTTTGAGAAAATACAACGCACGCAAAACTTTGGTGTAATAAAGGATTAATGGTGACCTTTTATCGAATTGGATACCATTGTTCGAAAATCTGATTATTAAAGTACTTACGGCTTTACGTAATTAGTTTTGAAGTTTATTACCTTCGTTTTCCAACTTAGCCTTTTAGCTCGTCCGAATCATCACGGGATTACAAAACTCCTGATTACAAATTCGGTTTTAAAATTTGGTTAAAGATCGTAGACGTTTACTAACAACAATGAAACGAGTTAGTTTAAAACAGCAGATGCGGGAGGTAAAACGAGAATCGAGTAGAGTAAATCTCCGACAAAGATGACGATAAAATATTGAGTTTGGCTTGGACACCCTGAACCAGCTCAAAATTTAAAGTGTACAATAAATTTATAACGGTGTCTGGCAGCGATGTTGACTTATACTAATAATAATGTCAAAATGGAGTGAAAAAATGATCAAGACTAGTCAACCCATATTTAGTCAGAACAGTATTGGAATAGGTATAGCACAAACAATTTTCAAAGTTCACAAACGTGTATCGATCATTACAAAAATAAGCTTTCTTAGATCAAAAGTGGCTAGGTAAGTATTAATGCTCATAAAACAATGTGGAGGCGAAATACATCAATCTTGTTTATTTTGGCGTTAAAGTTTACCGAAATATTTTGCAAATATTATTCAGGAAAATTTATACTCCAAAGAAGTAAAAATCCTTAAATGTATTTGCTTGAATCTATCTAAATTGTCGGTTCTATTCAAGCTCAATCACAGAATTGCATGTAGGGTTGTCAGAAACTTAAATACTTCAGTAAACTTATCGTACAAACTTGGTCATCTTTTTTCAAATGTTTGTAAAATAATGTTACTAGTAGTTTATCATGTTTATTTACTGAAAACGGGACAATACAAAAAATTGGCATCTGGCAAGCCTATTGTAATTCTTAGCGTATTGTGCATTGAGTATGTAAGTGCCTTTTATAAGTTTCTGTTTTAAGGTTAATTTTTAAGTAATAAATAATCGTATTCCAGAAGAACTAAGTCTCTGACAATTACTCTAATAGTAGTTTAGTTAATAAATATCATAGAAGACATGTTTAATCATTTGTATTTGTTTGCGTGACTATTCATTGATAAATACAACCGTCTTATTCACTTTATTATAAAATCGTAATAAGTTTTTTTGTAAGGCCTTTTGGGAGATAGATGCAGCAGTGGACAGCAATAATTTTAAAAACTCTGTTGCGTTAACGTAGGCATACCTACGTTAGATTTACTCTGATAAGCTCGAGCCTTTTTAATAACATGCTACATAAGTTTTTAACTGCCAATCTTTTTAATCTTATCAGATAATTTTGCGAGTTACCTGACCAAATCCGAGGGTGGAGATAACCAGATATTTATTAAATATCGTTAAATATTTTCCCCTCATATTGTGACCATCGGTCGACATGAGTGAGGTGACATGTTGGAATATGAAAATTGGCTATCAAATCCGACAATACATCTTTACAAACTTGACATACTCTTGGAATAAAATATAAACCAGACTAGAGAGAATATGTATATTTATTTACGGTTTAGTTTAACATTTAAACATGTTACAAAATGGTGTGAATGTCTAGGTCACTAACTTTTGACCATGTCATGAAGTAGCCGTGCGCTTAGCTGTTTATCGTCAAAAGGCTTATTGTTTATTGATCTGATCAGACCATATCATGATGTGGCCTAACATTTCATGAAGAGGTAGGTGACGTCATGGAGTGATAAATTGTAAGGGCTTATTAAAATTACTGGTGTAAAAATATTTACTATTAAATTTAGTGCTTTTTCACTGATAGCTAACTCTCTTTGACATTAAACTAGTAAAAACGTCTTACTTAGATGTTAGGGACTTTGTAAGTACAAAATACATATGTTTTCGAATACGATTTGGAGCCACTTGTGACATGTGATGTTAACTTCCTTTAACATTGCTCTTAAAATCTATATTTATATTCAATGATCAGAAAACTAGAATGGTGCCACATTCAATAAAACTTCACAAATTAAAAAAAAAATTGATTGAAGAATTGCCTTTGGATACGATGGTAAAAATTTAATTAACTATAAATAAGATGACGAGCTGTCTGGACGTGGATTAAAATGTCACAAAAATACAAGGGCATTTCGACAGAAAGTGATATTATATATAATATTTTGGTATTAATCAATGTTTATTTACCATTAAATCTTTGCTCGGAATTTAATTAGGAATGGGAAGCCAAAGCAACCGCAACGTGGAAGTCTTAATTAATAAATGTTTGTGGAGTGAATCACAATCAATTTAGAAAAATACTTTTTAAAATAGATTGATTGATTTTAAATTAAACAATAATTCTTCATAACCGCTGAAACTGCAATCACTCGAGGAACGAGGCAAATTGCTGAAATTCCTAGCATGTGGAAAACCGATATACTTAGTTATCTCATTTTAACTTTCTGTGATGACCAAAATAGCTACAGTTACAATCCTAAACCGGTATCACAAATAGAGCAACTGAATGATAGTATACAATGTTTTCAAATTACAAATATACGTCTAGCTCTTAAATTTCTCGAAGTAAATTACTATTGTCAAGTACTTAAAGAAAGTTACTAGACCTATTACACTATCATTGTATTTCTTAGTACCTTCAGAATTTTATTAAAATGTTGATACCATTTTAGTTCGGTATTTGAATAACAATAAGAAATAATGAACCTCAATGGGAGCAAATGACCTTCATTTTTTATATTAACTTGAAATTTTTACAATTAGGCAATCACTGTTATGTATTCAAAGAATCAAATTAACACTTAACTCTGATGTTCTACTGGATGCACTTCCCTAGCTTTGAAAGCTCACTTTATCTCTCTTTCTCTTTTGAAAGGGAGTCACACATTTACCTAATGTACACCATGTTTGTAAATTGACAGTCAACTTATAAAGCAAAATATAAAGTTCAAAGAGCGCCACGATATTGTAAAGTTTTCTGTTGAACGGGTATGTGAGATTGCCTGTGCAGAAATAGATGAATATTTAATTGTATGCGTATATCGGCCGCCTCGTTCAGATTTTTCAAAATTCATTGATATTATGGAGGAGGCTCTTGTTGTAACCAGTAGGTCAAGTAAGCCAGTCATAGTGTGTGGGGATTTTAACGTTGATTTGCTAAACAAAAATTATATCCCAGATAGACTTAAATTTATTATTATTTTTAAATCGTTCAATCTTAGTCATATATTCAATGAACCCACGCGAATAACGCCAAACTGTAAAAGCTGCCTCGATAATATATTTTTAAACTGCCCGGTGATAGAAAAATGTATAGTTAATGGTGTTAGATCAGACCACACGGCTCAAGTAGTGAAACTTGAATTGCAAAGGAAAGAAAAGAATCGCGTAATAGAAATTAGACCCTTAAATAATAAGTCCTTAGGCAAATTTAGTGAGGCAGTTAAAGGTAAAATAAAAAATTATAAATTTAATGGAAGATGACCCAGATGTTTTGTATAATAATATGTTTGAACAAATAAAAGTGGAATTTAACAAATATTGCAAAAAAAAACAAATCCAACCAAAAAAGAATCTGCGTTTTTGTGATTGGGCCACTCGAGGCATAAGGATGTAGGAAGATGTAGGAACAATTTATATGAATTGTACGGACGAAAATCAATAAATAATAATGTAGAATTTCATAATTATGCTAGGCGATATTCAAAATTGTTTAAAAAGTTGGTCAGGAAGCGAAAGCTATGTATCTGAGTAATAAAATAAAAAAATCATACAATAAAATTAAAATGACGTGGAATGTAATTAATACCGAAACAGGGAAAATAGACAATAACGATAAAAATATAGCTTTAAATATAAATGACGAACTGATTTCGGATAATTCACTAGTAGCTAACGTTTTCGAAAAATATTTCACTCAGATACCAGTAGATATCACAAAAAATCTTTCATCGTCTTATGTTACAGCTGTGAATTACCTCAAAAAACATGTAAAAATTACGCCGGCCGTTTTAAATTTGACAGCGTGTCAGAGGACGATATAATCAAAGCATTTAAATCTTTAAATATAAAATCAACTGAGGACTTGTGGGGATTTTCGGTTAAAGCCCACTGTTCAATAGTGCACGTAATTGCTCCTATCCTCTCAAAAGTGTTTAATACTAGTCTTGAAATTAAATAGAACTAGTCTTGAAGGTAAATTTCCCGAGTCGCTAAAACCTAGTAAAGTAGTTCCAATATATAAAGCAGGTAGTCACGAAGATCCATCGAATTACAGGCCAGTATCAGTTTTACCTGCTATTAGTAAAATTTTTGAAAAACTCATGCTTACTCAACTATCGTGTTTCTTCAATCTGAATGGGATCCAACATCACCAACAATTCGGGTTTACCAAAGGACGGTCAACAACAGATGCGGGAGTAGATCTGGTACGTAAAATATTTGCAGCCTGGGAGGGATCACAAGACGCTATTGGGGTGTTCTGTGATCTTTCGAAGGCTTTTGATTGCGTAGATCACACTATTCTCCTCAGGAAATTATCATATTATGGCTTTGATAATCTTTCACTTGGCTATGTGAGATCCTATTTAGACGAGTGTGTTCAAAAAATTCAGATCGGTAGCACTACATCATTTGGGTCTATTGTAAAAATGGGTGTGCCTCAAGGGTCAATTCTGGGACCACTTTTGTTTTTAGTCTTTATCAATGATCTTCCGTTTATGCTAGATGAAATTTTTGGTGAAGTAATTTTATTTGCTGATGACACATCTTTTATTTTTAAAACCAACAGAAAATATAAAGAAGAAAATGAAATAAATTCAACTTTAAAACAAGTAACAGATTGGTTTAACTCTAACAATTTGCTTCTTAATAGTACCAAGACTAAATGTCTCAAATTTTCTTTGCTAAACGTGCGGACATTATCGACAGATGTTAAAATAAATAATGATGTGCTCGATATCGTAGGATCGACTAAATTCTTAGGCATTATTATCGATTCAAAACTTCAGTGGAACGCACATTTAGAATTAATTTGTAGTAAATTAAGCTCGGCGGCATATGCAGTAGGGAAAATTAGAAATTTAACGGATCTCCCGATAGCTAGACTGGTATATTTTGCATATTTTCATAGTATTATGTCCTATGGGTTACTACTATGGGGTAGTGCGGCCGAAACAGATACGATATTTAATTTACAAAAAAGAGCTATAAGAGCTCTGTATAACTTAAAGCCGCGACATTCATTACGACAATTATTTAAGGAAATTGATATACTCACCTTACCGTCCCAATATATTTTTGACAATATTATGTATGTAAGGAAACATCTAAATGAGTTTGATAGACTAGGTCACGGTATAAATACCAGAAATAGTGATAAATTACGTATCTCTACAGTTAGATTAGCAAAAACTAGTAAGTCATTTATTGGAAATTGTGTTCGCTTTTATAATAATATTCCAAGAAATGTAACAGAAATGTCAGATATGAAATTTAAGCAATATCTTAAACAAATTTTAATTAAGAAGGCTTACTATAAAACTCAAAATTATGTAGAGGATAAAGATATATGGAAGTAATTGCACAGGTTTATCTTTTTGACAGTTTAGCTAGATTTATTATGTTGAAAATTTGTAATTTGTAGTAGAAAATATTGTAATTGAATATTGAAAAAAGCAACTACGGAGGTTTCTTGCCAGATTCTTCCCCGTAGAAATAGCATTCCGAACCGGTGGTTGTAAAAAAAAAATGACGATTTGAAAGTGCTTATTTTAAGTCTAATCGAATAAAAAACATTTTGACTTTGACTTTGACTTTGAAAAAACAAATTGTCTCGGTAGTAAAGAAAACAAATAGTAATAACTTGATCAAGTGTCTTAAACGTAAGAAGTGACAACTATGGTAAGTGCTGCGCAATTATAAATTCTGTAGTCTATCGTATATATTTAATGCCAGTTTTATCTTTATGCCTTTCAAGGAGATTAACTTTTAAATATCTGTGATGCAACCCTAGAGTTGTTAAAGGACGTTACTTAAGCTTGCATAATAATAACATAAGTTAATTAAAAAAGTTCCGCTGAATGTAGTTTTATTTCGATACTTAAATATTCCCTTCCTTAAAAAGTCACCTAATTGTAGCAGATAGCAGAACCCTACCTTTTATAGTGTCGGGTTTTTCTGGTCTTATATTAGACCTCGATCTCGACTGTGATCAAAAACACATACACGATAGTTACAAACTTTGTCCTTTTCTCACAAAGTCCGAAGGCGGAGAGCAACTTTGATCAAAATTACTTAACTGATAACTACATTTTGTTCTTTACACGGTAAGTTATAAAAGCTAGGCTACGCGTGTATGCTGCTGACTTTTCAGAATTTAAAACATTACACTATCAAATAAGAAAAGAAAGACAAGAACTTCTGTTGTGAATATTTTGTTCCTATTCATTATTTAAGTAACTAAATAAATGTTCAGAGATAATAAACAGACAAAACATCTCACCCTTAAACAGACCTTATTCATCTGACAGAAACAATTAATAAAATTCCAGGATTCAATTAGAATTCTTCCAAAGTTCATACAGGCCGCATTAATTCGGAAACTTTTAAATTAAAACTTTCAAATTTCTAACTTTGTTGTGTACTGTGTAAATGTGATGCTAATTTGAAATTCAAATGTCACTCACTACAGGGTTATCACAGCCTGAAAAACTAATTTCTTCCATTAAATTAAACTTTATGTTGTTTGTTATGAGAGTGACGCGCGCCCTCGCTCGAGCCTAAAATAATACTGATCGACTGAGTCCCTCCCACTGTTCTATGTATTTCCAACACTCTCTACAACTGGCGATGCGATTGCTCGTCGTATTCGGTTATTCAGTATACATTGCTGCTTCAAGTAAAGCAATATTTATACTTTTCATCAAATGCGCCGCATTGAACGATTATTTAGATAATATACAAATCAAATTAAAATTAATAAGGGAAAACAATAAACATAAAAATGAAAATAAAACAGATACTGTAGCTTCCATTTGTATTCAACAATTGCTCAACCCTTTGTCAGTAGCTTTTTGAAATTGTTCGCTGAATCTAAGATTGTTTCGCGAACTTTTGTTTAACAAAAACAAGCTACCGATTGATTGTTAATTGCTTTTGTTTATTACTTTGTGCTAAATCAAATATTTTCAGACGTAAAGACTGTGCTTAGTAGGTTTTTGTTACTGTCATTGTTTTTATAAGTCCCTTCTAGTATATGATATAAGTTTTACTATTTAAAAATTGCTATTTTGCTAGTTATCAAAAAAAAACACTCACTGTTAAACAAACTCACTGGACGTTATTTTCATCGCAATCTTATAGAAATAATAGGAAAAAACAAGGACTGTTTCAATCGTATAACGTCAATATTGACAAACGAAAAAGTAATTCAACAAAAAACAATTTTTATAGGTACTAAAGGGTGTTGTATGTTTTGGGATTTATTGAAATGTGTTACCGGGTAGATACTTCAAATAGTACTAATACTTGAAAATTAAATAACTAATTTCCTTTATTTTTTTATTTTACTTATTTTAACCCACGTTTTCGCAAATTTTAATTGCAAAAAATTCAAGATTTTATTTTTAAGAATTTTCTTGCAGGCTTTGATTACTAACCTGTCTAGTCTAGTGTTGAACAACAATCGCAACATAAAATACAGTTCATTTATTAAAAGTTTGTGTATGTAATACTCACACAAAACTGATCAATCACAGAACACCGATGAAAAACTGAGTTGAAAAACACACGTTGACATTATTTGTAAAAATCAATCAATTTTCTTATGCTCTTTACATGTTGTCAAAAATTGTTGATAATAAGGCTTGCCTCACGGCAAATCACGGTTAGGTTTCATCTATACTCAGGTATGCAATCATCTTCTGGGGGAACTCAACAGAGTAGGTCACAGTCCTTAAATATGCTTGTACTTAAGGACCAAAACAAAGTATACATTTGTTCCATTTATAAACTTAAAACTACTGATACCTACAGGCCATACATTATTAAATCAGAAATTCTAACACTAACATGTCTGTATATTCTTGAAGCCTACAACCTAAAGTCATTAGAACAAATTTAAGTGTTCGAAACAACCAGTTACTATAATTTCGACCTTGTCAACCCTTTTGCACAAAAATGTTGTGTTCATGACACAAAAATCTTTAATAATATTACAAAATATTTTTATGAAAGATTCCATTTTTATATTAAAATTATTATCATATGTTAAAGGCTTCTTAAAAATATTTATATGATGTTTTCTTTTTACTTCTTTAAAGAAAAGATTTAATAAATAAATGACTTGATAGCCGAAACGTCAGATTTGTTAACCGCTGGTACAGCGTAAGATGATCCAAATACGCAAAATTTGTGAGTTCCGCTATTAGAGTTTGTAAGGGCATAATGACTACCAATATATTTTTCTGACACGATAAATAATATAAGAATGCCAAGTGAATGGCTGAACATATCGTTTACCTAATGTAAAAACAATATTTATATTCACAAATAAATATATTTGATTTAATTTGACAAGCAGATGTGGCATCTTCTTTAAAGCATGCCGAGTGTTACCCACTTTTGAATATTTTCCATTGTGTGTGCCAAAAATATATTAATTGGTATTAAAATACATTTTTAAATATTTTTCAAAAATTGTGTTCAATAAATACCTATTTCAAAAATATTTGTAATAAAGAAAAACTGGATAATCGGATTGTATAATCATAATTTCATAATTTCATATATCTATTTGGAAAGCTATCGGTTCATAAAATTGCGATTATTAATCAATGTTCACAAAAAATGTATTATGTATCTCGTGTTTGAACTTACCTTTACCAATAACATTTCTAAAAAAGCTAACCCATAAGTGAGGAAATATTAATTTCAAGGGAGGACCACACTGTAATATGGCGGTAAAATTTGACCAATTTTAGGACAAAATTACACTTCGTAAAATTATTTATTCTGTAACACTTAAGTAGTTATAAAAATGTACTCTCCGATGATATGTAACTTTATTTTTTTAAGAAGCAATCCGTCATTTAATTTTAATGTACTACAAAATACGTATTTACATTTCAATGTCGTTCAATTAGACGTTTATACGTTTGAACTCTATCTAGACAGGTGAATAATCAAAGCTTGCAGGGTAAAAATGGCAAGAAAACGTATCTATATTTGTTTAGCTGCACTAATGTTTCTTTGTGTGTGTAAAAAGAGTGTGTCTTCGGTCTGCAAAATAAGTAATATTTCATACATCACCTATCCGCTTTAGATAATCTATACATTCAAAATCAAAATAACTTTATCCCGATAACTTAACTAAAAGCTCTTGTAATTGTCAAATGAATTAACCATTTTGTTAAAATGAATCGACCAACGGTTCGGAAAATTTATTTTTGGGACAATACTGTCTGTAATTTAGTAAACATGTTTTTAAACTTGGCCACAGTCTAAGGTGATACAATGCGATGAAGATCATGTCACAATATACGATTTCAAATTTAATTATCTATAATATAAAAATGAATCGCAAAATGTGTTAGTAAGCGCATAACACAACAACGCCTGGACCAATTTAGCCAATTCCTTTTTTAAAATATTCGTTGAAGTTCAAGGATGGTTTTTACGGCGACAAAAATTCGAATAATTGCCGGAAAAACTATAAAAACAGCCATTTTCTATTTCCCATACAAAAGGTTTTGTTTTCTATATGACAAGACGAAGTCTGTCGGGTCCGCTAGTTATTATATAAATTACGTCTTTTAGTGACAAAACAAATATGTAACTACCATACTAGCCCGTTAGTTAAGAAAATTTAAGAAATTCTAAACGATTTGAATGTACATAAAAATAATAATTATTATAGACAATAAATCCAAGTCACACTAAACTATTATTGCAATTAATTTTTAGCTCATAGAAGTGTGTCGAGTTAGTTTTTATTAGTTAATAAGAGGAATTTAAATTAAAGGCATTGTATTAACGTTTCCAACCTAGGATTTTAATCATTAATAAAATCTTCTTACCCAGGCCACTTTTGATCATGGGGAACAAGAGTTGCAGTGGTGGGGCAGAGTGGCGAGTGTGCCCCGTTAATAAAATCTTCAATTTCATAACACGCTTTTTTCATTAAGATTTCTTTTATATATTTCTTGAATTTTGATGAAGGTAAAATTTGTACTTTGTCCGGAATCTTGTACGCCTTGGCTCATGAATGATGCGTGTTTTGCTTAGTTTATTGTAAAGAATACCGAATTATACAGACTCCCGGTTATGTATATACTTATGTATGAGACTATCAAGTCAGGTGAAAGGAACAAGTTATTATTAGGTTTTTTGTAACAATTAGTCATTTAAAAAGTATTTTACCAATTGCACTGATGGTACTTATATCATTTAATTTTATTGATACACAAAAAGCACAAAAAAAGTTAATAATACGTAATACTTCATTACTTACTCTACATCGATCTCACCCAAACTTAAAATCATCACATAGGTTATTTTTCATAAATGATTAAACAAACTTTTTGCCTGTACCTACCTAAAAAATATTTGGTATTTACTACTCAATATTTAACATTGAAATAAGTAAGAGATTTTCGCCCCGCCCCTGCTTTTTAAAACCGAAAACAAATATAACTGCCTTAATCATTAAAATATATTTTTGGAAATACTGCTTTACTTTGTCAATTCGGAAAATGTTTGTAACCCCTTTAAGAAACTTGATTGAAATTCTAATTCAGTTTTATTCCACGCGTTCCTCGCTAACCCACGCTTTGATAACCCATGATGAAGGCACACCAGGGTTTCCAGATACAGTATCCAATCCCTCTGGGTCCTCCATCATGGGTCACCGGGCGAGGAGATAAAATCACGTTTAACGAATCACGAAAGTTTCTTATAACAGAATACAACAATCACTTCAATCAGTACCACTAATTATAATTAAAGACGTTCTACAGAACACGTGGTGCTTCAGTAAAGTAATTCAATCTTTTATCTTATCGCGACCATCGAATTCGATCCAGTACCAAGAATAAATATCCCAATCAATCAATCAATTTTTTAATTTATGGCGAAAATCGTATTTGACGACTACTAAGCCAACGAGCAACGTTTTTTGCTCAAGTATGCACATTAAATGCAGTAACATTATTTAAGTTTTTAGATCATTAAATTTAACTCAGGGGAGCGCGGTGGCTACGCCAAAGCATTGATTTCAACGTCTTGAAGGTACTCGACAACTACAGCCTCTGTATTGGGACGTGCATAATCATGCGTTAAACAATTCCACAACTTCATCTACGATATCAATAAGGAATCTTGCCGCTGTTAGTGATCCATTCTAATCGACGCTGGATTCCGTACATGCCCCCTTAGTAATGCCTCCCAATACCAAAATTTTTTTTAGATGTTGCACTAAGCATATCTCTCTCATTGGCATCACTACGCTTTAATCCAATCATCAAAACTTGATTCCAGCTCAGTAAAATTTTCGTTATTTCTAGCAAAATTTCAATGGCTTTATTCAATGGCATCGGCATTATTTCTTCCGGATGATTTGAGTCTCTTTCTTACATTTTTTGTGCTCTCTTAATCACTTGAACTTCTTGAAGTTTTATACTTCCCTCAGAAGATGTTAAGGTCAGATTTTTAAGCACTTCGATAACCATGAACCAGACATTTCTGGCCGTAGTTTGTCTTTAACAACACTGTCCTCCTATGTTCGTATAATATCCGATCTCACAATACCTCTTGACAAATTAGGGTATTATAATTTTAATACTGGTGATGCTTGAGCCACATTCCCTAGTTTCAATTGATGTACAGCATTAGCAAGTTGGGAAGCGATTAAATTTGAAATTTTCTGTTTTTTTGCAGTAACAAATTACATTTCAGACGATAAATAAAGCAGTCAAGAGAAAAGTTCTATAAGATGGCAATCCATTTAGAAGACACGGCACGTCACCTTCAGTTATCCGTTGCTAGAAGATCAAATCAACTACGCCAGATTTGCGAACTTGGAGTTGCCGTATTATTCTTGTAGGAGCAACGCGACTTATGTATGGGAAGAACGTAATATTCGACAATGATTACATGTTAACAAATAAAATTCGAAAAAATACTTTTCATAAATGGTCCAAAACATTTCGTAACCAGTACAGATGAAATGTATGTGTTGTTTGCTTTCCTCTAATTTTATCAATGACTATGTATGTAGGTATATTAATTAATCCAGTTTTTTATTTTAATGTTAGAAAGAGGTGTGACAAATTATGAAAACTACGAAGATAAATAATAATTTTTCCATGTATAAAATTATATTTTAGCTTTAGATAGTTTGATTTCTTGACCTCTCTTGTATGTGTGTTATTTGTATGATGTTGATAGATGTTTTAAATATGCAAGGTTTCTTATGTATGCGGAAGACACCAAAATTTATATAAAACAATTTAGACTGTACTAATCTGCAAGCTGACCTTGATGGACTTGGCCACTACTACGCACTAAACAGAGTTGGTATAAACAGTAGCAGATGTAATTATGTTTCCTTTACTCGCAAAAGAAACCCATTCGTATTTGACTACAAAATTAATGGCCTCAAATTGGCAAGGTTTTATCAGTGAAAGACCTAAGTATAATTATTGATGCAAAATTATCTTTCTCAGAGCATATTGATAGTATAACAAGTAGAGCCTACAGAAGTCTCGGGTTTGTGTAAACGATGTTTACTGATTATATTATTCATATGTTAGAAGCATCTTAGAATACTGTAGCACAATCTGGAATCCACAATATATATTATACACTCAAAGTTTGGAGAGAGTTCAGAGAAAGTTCATAAAGCATCTGAACTATAAATGTTTCTGTAAGTTGTGTAATTTAGATACTACAAAGAATCTTGTTGTCACCACCATCTCACAACACTTGAAAATCGTCGTAGATTACTAGATATGGCATTTTTGCATGGTTTATGTCACGAGTATATCGATTGTCCAAAGCTCACATCAAGAATCTAGAGCTTCTGCTGTCCAAAATCAAGGACGAGACGAACACAATTATTTGCCGTTTTACCCTGCAATACGAATTATGCACAAAACTCAGTTATTAATCGAATTCATCGAAGCTTTAATAAACGATTCAGCTCCATTGACGTTTTCCACCTTGGTAAAGAAGTATTCAGACATCAGGTCTTACAATTATTAAATCCCACTGTATAGTAATTAAGCCCTCATTCTCTATTTCACCTCTCTCCACACCACACTATACACATACACACTCACACACACTAACACAATCATTACACTTACACGCACAAGCAAGAATCATGCATTTATTATACATCGATATTTTTCCAATCAGCTTCCAATAAAAACAATGTTGTACCTAAAAAATGTAAATCCGTTATTGGCTTATATTTTGATATTGTGTTTTTGTATTTACTTATTGTAATGAGAGCTGTGGATTTTGTAAATAAGTAAATAATAATGAGTCTTGCCGTGGTGTTTTAACGGTCAGGCGTCTCCTGACCATAGATCCCTTTAGCTTTTAGCCTCTGGGCCGTTTCCATTGCTGTCTCCGCTTTGCTGGGAGAGAAGTCTGAAACCGCTTTCTTACTACCTCCTATTTCTTCTGATTAAGTTCGTTGCGGGTCCCAAGACAGCCGTTAGGGTGTCCGGACACAGCCTGTGCGTCATTGCACAGCTGCATTATTCGTTGATTATTCGATCAAAGGACGCCACTGTTGATCCTGGTGAACAGGAGTTGCAGTGGTGAGACCGAGTGGCGGGTGTGCCCCGAAAAAAAAATCTAGCTTTATATGGTAGTAGGAAGTAAAAAAATATATGATGTCCTACCTAACAACCATTACTAATTGTCTAGCATTCTGATATTTATCTTGCTAAGTTCAGAGTTATTTTTGATTTCTTAAAAATTTATATGATCTGAGCATGTTACGTTTTGATATCAAACATTCATACACCAAGAAATTCTTGTGGATAAATGCTGAAATTGGGCTCTATTAATGAATTTGACCAAGTTTTATGAGTATGACATAGAATTTCATAAATTTCATAAGATTTAATAGTATAGCCCATTATTAAACTCCATTTTGGCCTCCATCCCAATCATATTTATTTTAGGTAATTGGCTTTATTTGTTGCTTGTCTAAACTTTAAAACTAAGGGAAATCATCCAGTGCATTAAACACAGAGAAGTTGACTGAATCAAAATCTGAAATTTGAATACTTTTATATTGATACAAAAATAACATCAATAAATAAATAATGATAAAAGCACAATCGCATTTGTTTAATTTACATTTTGTAAGTAGTTATCAAAAGGATGTCCATCAAAAAACAATACAATCCAAGTTTTCCTTAATTATATTCATTGTAATTGTCATTAAATTAAATGATCATAGCATTATTTTTTGATAGACGAGATACGTTTAGACCAATAAATAATAATGTTATACAAACAATAATAAACATCTTAAGCAGGTAGCTCATTAAACATAGAATTTGATTAATCTTGTGCTTTATGTACTTTGTTACAATCGAGGAATAAACGAATATACATATTTTATTGAAATGATCAGTTTTAAAAACTAAGCTCTTAATATGGCAAACTTATGGCATATTTGTATATTGTCAAAAATTAGTTAAAGCTTTTCATCTACTTTATTTCCTTAGCTGATGTTAGTATTTTCAAGTAAAAATAGATTTCTTTAATGTGTTAAAAGTCATAAGAAGGTTTCACTTAACTTTTTTAGGTTATTTTATAAATTTACTCCTTGGACACATGGTATATATATAAGTTGTTAAAAGCATTTTACGAAATTGTATTAGGTACTCACTATCCAGACATTCGAACAGACGAACTGGGATTGTTAACATTAAACATTTTGTCTAAGTAAGTACATAAGAATATTATATTAGTCTCCCTGTCAAAAAAACACCCAACTACATTCAGTCAAACTATTAGGAACCCTAACTTCAGTTCTAGATCTTTCAATACGATCTGATATTTATGACTCCTCTACGAGACTTTTTACAAGCATTATTATCGACAAGCTATTATAGGTTCACGTACAAACTATGCTCGTATATTGTCGACTGTCATACATCTTAAACTTAAACTAAATTACACTTCAGAACTTAAAATACATTTTATACTTATTTCTGATGGTGTTTTAAGCGTTTAGATGCAAAAATTGGTCAGAGTAGTAAAACAACTTGTCGGTTAAATTTTAAGGCGAAAGGTTAGTATGAAATGAAATTTACATATAAAAGCTTATAAATTAGAATAAATAAAAATTCTAAGGCACTGTGTAATAGGTACCAGAATCATGATTTAATTTTTACAAGATAGAGAAAAAATAAACAAGATTGGAATGTCTACTTGTAACCCAAATAAATACTGTTCGAAGAAGATTCCATGAGAAAGAAAATTTGATAGTTTGTCAGAGAGACTGACGAAATGAAATAAGAAGTTAGGTATAATTATTTCATAGCTCTAGTAACTTAAATAGTTTAAAGACTTAAAAAGAGATAAGCGCATACATTTAAGTATTTCTGCATTGTGCAGAATAACAATACCGACACAATTTACAAATATTTTTACTTTAACTATATAATATGAAAGTTTGCAAAGGTCCTAATACTACTTAATAAATAAAATCCAAAAATGGTAGGTATAATAAATCGTTATCAACGAGTTCATCGCATTCCTTTAGACAGCTACGTATTTACAATGATTACTGTTTGTCACATTCGCGTTATTATTTACACTAATATTTACAACGGTCGAGATAGGCACGTCCCGCGCGCGGAGAGTCTTCGATTAGCACAAGCACTCTGCTAGCGATATTTGTACGTGGTAGGTAACACAATGTCGCCGATGTTGTAAAGCGCGTTAGCATACCAGTGGACCCCTCGGGCGGTGTCCTTGGAGGTAGTCCAGGAGGACATCCACCGGAGCGGGGCCATTGCCGCGTGTGCGAGACTGTGGCTTGTTACCAGCGCGTAGCAGGAGGCGAGGGCATCGTCAACGATCACTGTGCCTGCTCTCGTGAGGGGGGCGAACACCCCGCGCCGTCGGACCTGCTGTTTGTGAACTACTCTGGACGGCCTCATGACTCCCCCCTCCCCCCGCGTGAGGAGCACGTCTCCTCGTTCCACGTTGGACGCGAACACTTCCCGGTAGCCGTCAGCAGCCGCCAACAGCAGCAGGTGGGAAGGCGTCGTTGTTATCTTCACTCCGTTCTCTGCGGATACTTCGATGAACTCCCGCGTCGCGTTTGGATCGCGATCGATGAAAGTTAAGACCTGAAAATTTTAAATTATTTTCTTTAGTATTCAAATTACTATAAAATTATTGAAAAACTTGACGACCTTCTAAGAATTTGTATCTGAGCATATGTATAAAACACAAGCAGTTTTTCTGAAATTTTATCACTTTCAACATATATGTACCTACTTACTTCTAAGTCAGTTTTTGTATTAACGTTGCCTGTATTTTGAACACAGAATTTAAATTTATTTTAATTTTATACCCACCACATATTTACAAGCATTAAGTTTTTGTGAGTCAGGCTAACTCTATTCTGTTTCTAGATACTACATCTTTGTATGGCATTCTAACACCTATAGGCATGTTATTCTAAGACTAAAATAATGCAAAGATTACCTCCGAATAAATCATTCTTCCTTGATCATCGGCAGCGAGCACTTTGTCTCCTTTCTGTATGGAGTCGATGTCCTTTGGTCCTGCCTCCGTGTGCAACACCGAACCTGATGGGAAACACCCGGCCCCAGTTCCCAATGTGGATTCTGAAAAAAAATATCACAAATAAAACACGTTTCCCAGGAACCAAAACAATGTAAGACAATCCTAACAGAACTCTTATTTAAAATTCAACAATGGGCATCGTTTATTTATAATTAAATGTAACATATAGGTGCGTGCGTGCCGTACCAACATAAGTCAGAGCGGGAGCAATAAAATAAATTCGAGAACATAAAATCGTGCAAGGGACGATAGTAAATTAGCTCGAAGCAGTCATATCCCTTTAAGGAATAACGAGATTTCTCTACGGCCGTAATTAAAATCCGATAAGATGCGAAACAAAAGAGGATCGCAGACGCGCGCCTCGGGCATGGCTATCGGCCGGTAGACCTGAACCAATCTTTTGTAACACGTCTCTAATCTGCTTCCCACCAAACCTTTTGTTGCTCGTCGCACAACTGCACCGTCCTCCGCGAAACACACATACCATTTAACAATTCACAGAAACCCCTAATCATAATCCCAAGACGACTTTTTAGCTGATAGGTAAACATATTCAATCCGTTTTGCAAATCTTTTTGGGCCATTGTTCGTTTTAAAAAAATTGAAAAAATGGAACCTGACTTTCTTAGCGAAACTGTTTGTTTATTATCTAATGGTATTTATTTAAATCCTCGTCCAGCTTAAACTGTACCTGCATTAATCTGCGAAACTGACAAAAACTTTGTACCTTGCCTTGTATTTAACAGGCGACTAAAGTTAAATTAATTTTCTATTAGGATAGGCCTTTCGCTGTGAACGTTGGATGTGCCGAACATTCAATGGAGTGGAAGAGTACATAACTAGCAGAAGTAGAAAGTAGATTGATGTTGTTAAAGCTTAGCATTTTTCACAATTACTCGGGGTGGCGGAGGTAATTACACGCGCAAGTGAGCTCGCCTGCTTGTTAGTGGTTATTGCGAGCCGCTGGCATGCTTTGCGCGTACTCGTTAATTTTTGATTTGTTGTTGAACCAAGCGATAAATTTTTCGATCCTTATTCAAAGAACTATAGAAAACGATGCCCCCGACTGATCGCATTACACAATAACCACACAAATTAGATTTCGTTCAAAGTCAAGCGCTCATTGTTGATGTGTTTGTGTTCAGTTTGCGCATCGCACTAAGCTATGAATAGCTGTCGGCCACCTTTGCATTTTTTTACCCACTGCTAGAGATATAGGATAGAGATAGATATGAAGCATTTCAACCAGATAAATAATATGGCAATCGTTTCCGGATCCACATTTTTTAAAAGTTATTTAACAATCCATCCAAATATGTAAATACGTAAATTAATAGCGAAAGTAATAAAGATGATTGGAATACACCAGAAGTACCACCACCTATACGTACCTAGCAATAAATACAAGTTATATTGTGAAGACTAATAAAAGAGAGTGAAAGCTGAAAAACCAAAAAATATATAAAGCTTCAATACAACGTTATCTCCCTATACTAATCTAGGTAGTTTTAAAATAAGTAAAAGCTTCCACTAGTCGGTAGTGACGTAGTAACGTTAGGCTGAAGATGGGTCGATAAAGAAGTGGCGGGCGTTCGCGGGGGGGTGGGACGCACTGCTGCGGGGACGGGGGCAGTGAAGACAGGGGCAGTGGGGATGGGGGGGTAGAGGCTGCGCGCGCGCAGTTACTGGCCGCGCTGACCCCGCCCCGCGTGGACCACCGGGAACGCTAGGCGGCGCCACGCACCACTCGACAAATCTACTCGCACGTGACATTATTCATAATTTATCTCCTCAATGGATGATACGTCATACAATAAGAACACAGCTTTTTCATGTTTGTACAGACCTTATGTCGGCGGAGTACTAAGCAGTAATTTATCTAAAACAGTACGTACATTATGTCCTCTTTGAAACTAGAATTGAATCCAAAGCATATGGGTACTCGCTCGGTGTACAGCTTCAATATTGAAAGGTATAAATAAAATAAAAGCTCACGTCCTCTGAAACGGCGTTTAAATCATCCCAGACAACTTTCTATCGGCATTAATTTAAATATTTACTTACAGCGAGTTAAGCCTTCAATGTGCCTTTAAGCAGTTCTGATGGTATCGGGAGAGCAATGATTTATATCGTATGGAATATCAATTAGTTGTAGTTGGGACGTCAAGCGGAGTGGTCATGCTAATGCCAAACCAACTTATGATTCATGCACCGACCGAGGCCAGTTGTTAAACGTTTTATCTTTTAACGTTCAAGGATAAATGTAGGTATAGGTATAAGAAACTACATTTAGACGAAAGAAACATCTGCGCTTTACATGTAAACGATGAAAGACTCCATTTCATCTCGACTTCTATCTTTATTTTCTTTAGATACAATGTTTATTTTATAGGTTATTAATTTATTGAGAATCATATATTTAAAAGGAAAACACGGTAAGGCGGTACACAATTATGCTTAAGACTCTATAAACAAGGATTACGGCAATATAAGTGAATTGCGGGCTCGTACAGACAGAAGGTTTTAATGTTATAAACGTATGTAAATATGAAGCAACTGAAAGCACGATTTCTTTTTAATTTAAAGCTTAAACGTTTTCGATTATTAAAATCCTTCGAGGAGTCGCGGTAAAGGTCAGTCGGTTAATATTCTGAAATACAATCGATTGTCGGTAAAGTAACAGTCTTGGTTAAAGTATGACTACTTAACTAGTAACTTACGGCACTGCTTTTTACTTTCTAATGTCCAATTTATGCCATCTATAGCAAACTAATGCGTTTTAAAGTTTTTAAAGAAAAAACCGCTGTTTTACATTGTTCATGTAGAAACCTACTAAAAAAACCAAAGCCTTATATTTAAAACCAGAAATAGCTTACAACCTTTTTAAGAAAAACTCAGCAAAAAATCAATTTTTGCAAAAATTTTGAAAACTCGATGTAAGTGAATATTTATATAGCAACGGAGCTACATTAGCTAAGTTGCTAGAAAAAACTATTGTTATTGTGGAATTTATTTAGTTTCATCGTTTCACGTGTTTATCAATGTATGTGACCTCAAGGATGCCGATGTAGGTTGGTCCATGGAAGCCAAACTCCTGGGAACGGCGAGCCGCAACCTTCCGGGATGTGGGCTTCGGTGTCCGATGCACACAACCACATAGAGTAACCAGATGGTAGCATACAAACTGCCTATAGTTTTGTCTTAAGATTTTCCAAGCAATCAAGTAAAATGCCAAAGTAAGTCTTTCTGAACCACTTATAGTTTTCAAACTAAATTCGGTGAGGAAAAATATTGCAACATGAGAAAAGAAAAGAAAATAATATTTCTACTCACACGAAGTCTCGGTGAAAAGGTCGTATTTATACAAAAGAATAGGTGCAATTTTATTCATGACCAACTTAGAGAAACCAAAATTCGCATGCTAACTTACATGGTCTTATATCTCGGAGAAGCAACTAAAGTCAAACATACATACTTCTTTTAATATTACCTAATAAAACGTGAAATGTGTCGAATCTGTATGTATTTGATACGTGAGAATACCTCAGACGCGGTGGGGTGTTCATCTCCCATCCTCTCACCTTCATACTAAAACCACACAACTCTATGCGTCCAGTTTAACTTTAAACGTATAATATTATCGGAAATGAACATTAATCTATATTCAGCATGTTTGAAGTTTTTACAATCAAGCAAACATTTGGACTAATAGAATATAAACACATAGATTTATATACCATGACATATGGACATATATATGTAGTCAAACAAAACACATATATATGTAGTTGAATACGAAAAAGGCTACACTACCAATCTTAAACTGACCAAATTATAAATCCTAAAAGTTTCGGGAACTCGCTGAAAAAGATCGTAGAAGTTAGATAGCATTGGTTTGGTCTATTACTGTTTTGATGCACAAAGCCATAATAGTGAGAGATGTCCTTTAAATCGTCACTACCCGAGACTGAGTCAAGTTCAAACGTCCATGTTCGTGACACGCCGGTCACGCCTCCATTAAGTAATACCATCAAACTTATTCAACTTTACTCATCATTTTCATTTCGTTGAACACGTTTTATTATTGATTTTAACATATTAAATTGTAGTGGGGTAAAAGATGTAGTTTTTTGTTTCTGTAAAAATATATAATATAAAAAATTATTATTAAAACTGTTATAAATAAAAATGCAAAAGCAAATGTTGTTAGTCGAACTTGAACGAAAGCGCGCGTTGATGTCTTTTACATTGATTTTGCTTGAAATTATAATGAATGGAGTTCGAAACACATTTTTAAGTTATTTTTATAAAATAAATTTTATCTGTTTTGTGATATTTTGATTCGATTTAAACCATAACTTTGATTTTTCTATCGTTCAATTAATTCGCGGAAAAATTTAGAACACGAGTCGAAAATCCTTAATTCTGTATTTAGTTGGTACGATTTTCAATAAACCGTAACTTAAACTTGCATCAATCGTTCATTTGTACGGATAGCAGAACTTAGATTAGATTAGATCTCTGCAGGGTTTTGTAGATACACATTATTATTATTAAAATTATATATGTAGGTAAGTATATAACATCCTCAAGTTGCAATTATAACCTTGCATTTAGTTATAGAATAACATAATTCATAATTTTCTATAATACTATTTCGAAAAACAAATTCAATTAATATCAACCATCAGACCTTTGGCTCTAATCTATCAAAAAGCAATTTCATTAGACGCTTGCGAATTACTACTAGACGTTTCCTAGAGAAACTGTTTCATCAATAAGTAACTCTAATTTCACTCATTATTAGAGAGTGCAAGTCATCTGAATATGTTTTCACATTAATTAATTATTATGTAAGTAAAGTAATGGTTTTACCTATAATTATAATTGTATACAAGAGAATGGCATTATATTAAATAAATTATTTGGAAACGATTCAATTGAAAAAACGATCAACAACCTATTTATATAGGATGTGTTATTAAATGTAATAGGAACCTCAAAAGTAATTAATAATTGACAGATTATCGAAGTATTTCAAGAGATAAAACATTAATGTAGACCGGATAATGTATGGTCAGACAATAACTAGGATTTAGTTTGTAATTTAAATTTTAAATAAGAATTTTTAGTCCTTTAACGCAGTAACGTTTACTTAACTACTTATAAATTACTATTTCACAGTTAAATAATTACATACATCAGTTCGTATCCTAAAGCTATTTATTATTATTTCATAAAAACATATAATTAGACAGTGCCGCTATATTTACTTACTTATTTTAAAACCATTAATAAGCAAATAATTTAAACATTTATTATTTTTAATCATTATTAAAAGCTTTTTAATTTTTTTTTAATTATTTTACAATATTCAATGAGAAGAAGTAAAATTCTTTACAAATTGGCAGAGTAAATAGTTTATAGATAACGATAAGCATTGACATTGCAAATGTCATGTTAAATTATTAACTAAATTTTTATTTTGAAGAGATTTCGAATTTGTCGTGATTTACCTGTTCTTGACCCTCAGATAAAACCATCGCATTAATATTTATAACCTACAAATTAACAACAAAAGTAGAAATACATAAAACAATAAAGTCCAGTTCACACTTTGATATGAATTCTCTAAAGTTTTAATTTAAAAAAAATAGGTATTATAAATACTTTGTTTTTATGATGACATAAAAATCGAGTTTATGTAAAACGTGGACAGAACTACAGACATGGGATCAAGTTAGACTTATTCTTATCTACTATTGATCTTTTAAGGAATTTTCTTGCAAAAAGTTCCTTGTTTGCGGTATCAGCTCATTGCCTCTATAACATTGCATTATCAACATGTTTCTGCATGTAAAGTGTGAAGTTTTAACTTCATCCTACATCTTAAGCTGGGTCAAACATTTACTTGTAAAATTTGATCGACATACTAACTAAAAGTTCAATTATAGCTTATAACATTTTGACATTCTAAAATAACCTTAAAATATTTAAGTATGTGGATAAAACAAAAGATTGGAATAAATGAATACACGTCGGAACAAATTGCTCGCGATCCGAGACCCGAAACAATGACCCGAGCAAAAACCATCTCCGAACGCAACTCTTTAATAATATCGATCGAGAATTGATTTTGGGGAACATACTTAAACCTTCTCATACGTATGATCTTTAATATGTAAGTATCACCTTGATTACTAAAGATTTCTTGCATTTTCATTAAGCGATCTAATACATTTACGAATTTTATTGAACATTTGCGTACGTATTAGGTAATAAACAAATATTAGGTTGAACAGTTTCCCTACTCTTTACTTAACCGTAGTAAGAATTACTCTGATAAATTAACCAATAAAACTACATTCAAACAAGCTTCAATGACGCGCAAAACGAATGACAACCGAGCATTTAGCTTTTATATTTGAAAATACATAAACATAAAAGCTCGGCGTTGTTATACACATGTAGATATAAGTAGGCATTGAATCACCGCAGCGGCGTAATTATAGAAGTGGGGGATTGGCTGCGATGCCTCCGCGTGTGAGAGGGACATGCTATTGTAGGAGTACTGAGGGTGAAAGGGATGGACGCTAACAAGAGGCGTTTGATCGACACCGACGGGGCGCGGGCGCGGGAATTTCTCCGAGGTGCATTCTTCGTGTAAAGTTCAACTATATATTCGGCTATCCCGTCCACGGACAGTACAGTTATTTACCACTAATGCATTTCGTATATTTTTAAATCCAAATACGTTCCACTTTCTAGATTTTGAATTAATACATTATTTTCATACTTCTGAATGTTGGTAAGAGTCATGTATATTTTGAGCGATGTCAATCAAAATGAAGCATCAAATGCCAGCAAATTTTTAAGCACTATTCGAGGTATTAAACCTGTTTAAAGTTATGAATGGATATCAAAAACTGACGAGAGTATTGTGTCATATGAAAGACTTTAACGCGCTTGTGATCTTTAAAGAGGTTGTGGTCTTACGATCCCGACAAGTATTGGCTTTACAGTATTACAACAATCCGTCATCAGAGCCCAATACTAAGTTTTTCACAGAGGTTAGACCCGCCTGTCGCACTATCAACACATTACAATATTTGTTCGAAATCTAATAACAAATATAATTCCAAAATGTTATCCTAGCAACCATACCACCACAACGTTATATTGCTTGGGTCGGTTTGGTAAGTCATATCTAATCTTGCTTTGTACCTGCTATCAAAGATTCTATCTTAGTGCAGCGCAAAATCTATATATGTCCATATTATACGTGAATAATTTGGATGGTACTAAATTATTTAATATTAAAAAGGTATAAACAAAACTATCTGAATACTGACCGGTTTTGACAGAGCAGTGTATGTATGACCGGCTCTCGTAGAACACCCAGTCAAAGCCGGCCTCGACAGCGAGCCGAGCGAGCATGCCATGCTTGCTTTTGTCGCGGTCGCTGGTAGTGACATCAACCGCTCTGCCCTCGTAGTGCAGCGAGTGCTCCAAGTGCGCGCTTTCCTCGTCCCAACCCTCGATCACCCGGAGTCGCACGCCAGGCCACTGGTTCATCACGCTTATGGCTAGCGTGTTCAAACGCTCCTTGCATCTCTGGAATTTTACGTTTTAAGGATTAGTGAAAAAATTAGAGAGATATTGATAAATAAATGTTTAGTGCCGAAATGTAATGATGCGGCATTTATGTCATAAAATATTGGCCTTTTATTGGTTTATTAAATATCAATGATATTAATTTCATTACATGTATCGATATTTCAAAAGAGTAAGATTTACTATAGACAATAAGTAATAAGCAATCATGAGTTCGTACATAAAAGCTATTCCAGTTTGCAGTATCTAAAGAACAGCGTATAAACGTGTTAACAAATCGACAAACGCCGCCAACAGACAACAGGATGTCTAACATTCTGTCTTGAAAGAATAAATCAAATTAAAACACGCCGCACAAAGGGATCGACACAATTTGTTTGTGAAATAACTCCGCGGGACAAATAAAGAAAATGTCAAAATATTTATAAAGAAACGTGGACAATGGCGTGCCTGCGGGGTGGCTCCGCGCCCGATGTCAACTCACTCTATGCAGATATCGGGAAAAAATCACGAGATTGACGTAACGAATCGAATGGAAGGCGCCCCGCTTAGAAAATTCTTGCAGGCACAATGTCCCAGACACATTTCGAAGCACCGTAGATAATTAGCCAACAAAATCTTTCCACAATGTAAAAGAGTTTCTCCGGAATTTTACGCTGAAAGACAAAGGTTGTGATCAATTTGCGGAGCCATGTTGATTTATCTGTTTACAAAGTACGAAGGCTTTAGGTTTCCTTCGCGATTAAGTTAAATAATCTTTGATACGCCTAGTGAAATTCAAAAGCCCGTGGAAAGCTTGGAAGGTTCGAGCGTTAGAGTTGAAAGGGGTCGAGGTGTTGCGGGGCCGGAGAAACGGCAGTGGGGCAGGGGGGGAGTATGTTTGCTGCGTTCCTCTCCGCCACTAAAACAATCGAATGCTAAATGCAAGTCCAAACATTGCCAGCACTCGACGTGGGAACTTATCGTGGCGCAATTAGCCACATCGAAACTGATCACAACCACGAATTCTTCATGTCATTAGATGAACCTGGTACAGACTTGGTTTTTAATAATAATGCAATAAAACGCAAACAAGATTTTCTAAGATATTGTATTATAGGTACACATTGAGTAGAGCAGAGCGTATGCATGGGAAAGGCAGACACGCCCGATTTAGTATAATAAATTCATTATGCATATTTTTAGTAAACAAGCTGTCGATCACAATACAACGACTCAGCGGGACGCCTTGCCTCCGAAGCCTTCCTTCCCCACCCCCCTACATACCTACATCTAATATTAAGATTACAATCAACCCAGTATGTACACAATATACCAAAAACCTGTTACAGACTTTTTATCGTGAACTCGATTAATTTAAATCTGTTTTCGCAAATTATCATATTACACTACATCAAAAGCTCATATTCAACAATATAGAGAAACAAAAACATTAAGCGTATCGAATACCTAAGGTCAAGTTTTGATATGAAGCTCGCAGCTACCTGGAGCGGCGAGACGCACTTGCGGACACATAATGAAGGCCGCTCGATGGAATTGAGGTAAAAATAAAATAAAAACACGTTAAGATCATCGCACTGAAGCAGCGGCCAGTAACGTGAGAACACGATGACGCCGACTCCGCTCTTCCACCTTATAACTACTTTTATACACATGAGCAAATATTTCCATCTCGGAACCAACCACGCCAAAGGTTATTGAAGTCACCTTACTTTTCTGTCATTCGCTAAGCATCAAACCGCCATTAATTTATAACCGCCTCCCTCCGGGACTATAACAATATATTAGGATAATTAAATGGCTCTTTACATTCCTCGACACGTCGTTTTTTGTACAATGCCAGGAGTCGAAAAGCACCGACCAATGCTGACTGGTTTTTGATGTTCCGTTTTTTTTTTTTGTAGAAACCACAACAAATAGTTTAAGGGCGGTTTTTTGTCTCCTAACCCCTGGTTTTGTTCACGCGAGTGCCCGGCCTAATGTAACCTGTGGTTATAGTTGACGGGCTCTTGCAAATATGTCAAAACATAGCCTTATAAATAATCATTAAAATAAATGTTTCTAACACTTGTTCTGTTGCTGTAAATTTCTTTTTAAATTAATACATTGGATGTTTTTAGCAATACAAAGCTTTTTATAACGTGCACAATATATTTATATGAACACGATAGCAGAAGTCTATGGTTAGTCAATTTTTTTTCACACACACTCTAAAATCTCGCGTTTGGAATCGGCAAAGCTGAATCATAACGACATTCTTTTATCCATTTTGTAAATTCTTCTATTTTCATTCAACAATTTTTCCCCGAAAAATTTGAATGTATTTTTATTTTATTTTACCTCATCACCGTATCATCGTATGTGATAAACATATAAAAGGATGTTGCCTGTTTAATAACACTTTACATTGAATTTGTTCCACGTCTGTACCGCTTGATAATTATTTCCTCCGGTGACAAAACAGATACCAAATATTTGTCCCGTAAGCGTCGTAGTGTTGCACTACTTGTCGGACAAGTTATAAATATGCATGTCGTAGGTGCATCACTATGTGTGCTCAGAGCCCTTCAATATTTGTTCACGAAATATCACCCTTTGTTGTTTTAATACGTTTGTCGCCGGTCAACTGTATCGTTGGCGTTCCTATTGCCTACCTTTACGCGAAATGTAAATCTATATATTAAATATTCATTTTAGAGACTACATCACTGGCAAAAACAGAAACATAAAACTCCTTCATGGGCATTTTTGCGTAAATTTCACCTGATTGTTCACTCTCAATTTTACTCCCCATAACTTTTGAGTGGAGGAACCGATATCAGTCGAACATAGCTTAAACACGCTCAATTAAATCGCTTCAAACAATTACATCAAATTTGCTTTATTCGTTCGAGAGTTATGTCGCCACAAACAGACACACAGACATTCACTTCAAACTTATAACACCCTTCTTTTCGCGTTAGGGTTAAAACATATATAGCATAAAAAGATGCACTGAACAAACTGAATGTAGTTTTGTAACCAATTTCATTCTGTTGTTCATAAGTAACTCTAACGAATACAGTCTACAAGGCTTTTAAGAAGACGCGGGCGCCTTTCACTCGTTAAAAAAAGGTCTTTGTAACGAGACACCGGTGTGTGGTGTTTGCTCTGGCGGACCTCTACTAATGTAACGTTACACTTCATTCACTCAAGTGGACCAAGTGTCCCTATAAATGGAGTTTACATACGAATGTTTGAAAAGAAGCCGAAAAACAAAGCTTGTAGGTACACGCTAAGAAAACCTGCTGTGAACAAACCAACTCGACAAACAACTTCACAGGGTTTATTGTGGGACGACTCAACCATAACTTACCACCGCTCAATGAATGGTAACTAACGTCAAAATAAATCAATTATAGGCATTAGTGTAGTTCCAGGTGCAAATAACTAGAGGCATTTCCATTCACAACTCGTTTGTACCGATTGTACGGCTCACCCTCGGGGACGATCTGTTAAATCTATGTTTTCTATTACAATTGTATGTTTTCAGTATTAAATACTCTCGGGACGGATCTGAGGGTATTATTTGTGTATTGTGATGCGGGGTCAATGGTGGAGTCAATGAGAGCATGCTCGCTTCTCGCAAGTCATCGCTCGCACTGAGCTATGGAATCTATACTTTTGATATGACATTAATTTCCTTTAATACTTGTTTAGATTTTCGTCGTTTCAGTAAAACGTTTGACAAACTTTTTATCACTAAGAATGCTTGGTTTTAACTATAGTCATAAAAGTCTACGGGTTATGAAGAAATGTGAACCAGCTCGAGCCTGCGATGGACATAATTACACTTTTCTCTAAAAATCTCAGCTCGCAGGGCTATAAAGATAAAGTGGCGTATCTCGCTAATTTACTGCGTCAACCCTCGGCGGGTCGATAAGTGGCTTCGATCGATTTGCATCCATAATTACGTTACTTTTAGCGGGGCAGGTGATGAAAACGCGACAAGTGCTTGATTGCTGGGAGTGACTACCGCCCCTTCCGACGCGACCGGTTACAGCTTTTACTCGCCGCCTGCCGCCGCCGCTCGCCGCCGGGCCGTTTGCTTTATCAACCATATCAATGCCATATACTTTTGATCATATGCTAAAAAAAATATCTAAAACCAAATATAAAAAACAAGTCCAAAACGCACTTCACAACACGAAATGAGCGTCGTCGGCGGCATTGAAGAAAGTTGATCTTTCGTGACATAAAACAATGAAAAGCACATTTTGATCGCGTTTGTGTTGTAATTATTGATTTATCATATCTGATGTTCAAAGCTGAAGCTGTCGCATCAGGTTTGGTACGCCCCAGTGCCTACTTGCCTCTAATCTCCGCGTAGTACCGTCAGCATAACACCTCGCTTCTTCACATATCTTCCACGTCAAGATCTCAGACTTCAAGAAAAATAAACGATAATGTTACGTCATTGATACTTAATCGCCGCTATCATTGTTTATCTCTCTCGTTGTAAAGAAGTGCTCACGTCATGTGGGCGTTAAATCAACAGTCGCACACGTATCATACAATAAGTCCTCTTTTGCTGACGGTCCAGTGGTACCTCTTGATAATATTTTATAAGACAAATAACCCGATAAAGATGTTTTGACGTGAACCCGTGTTCATCGCTCACACTAAAATGCGTCCAATGAACAAGTATAATAAAAAATATTACTCTTCAATTTTGTCCTTTAAAGCTGTTCGTACAAAAAGAGTAAAAATTCTAATTTAGTGTCGAGTTTATTGGTGGCGAAGGCGAGCGAAGCGTTAAGGCGATCGAAAGTTTTAGTCCTGTCAACGGACTTAAGAAGCGGTGAGCTTTACTTAGATCCATTAGCATTGTTTCAAAGGATTAAAGCGGCGCTTACCAGACGCTTTGTGGGGTAACGTGTCGCTCAACAAGCATATTTTTATGACACATGTCTTTTTGTAGCTCAAATAATCGGTGTGAAATGACTACCGCGCCGTAATGTCTCTGATAAGTCCTCTTGTTTTGTTTTCCTTGATTTCTTCCATATGATATTTTAAAACAAATGTTAATCCTACGCGACGAGTAGCGTCGAAGTTGTCTTCGGAATTGTAGTCCTAAAAGCTTTTTTCACTTTAAAAAGTCCTTAAGTAGATCCATGTTTTATTTTTCAAGCTTTGTTTAAAAAAAATTAAAGTTATTTGCAGTTATTTAAATAATTGCTCTGTTGAATCGATCAAGTATTCAACGGTATAGTATCGCGTTACACAAAAGGTTCAAGATTGCCAGATTGTTTTCATGCCCGAGTCAAAACGATTCCTTCCGAAGTTTGACCAAATCATCTTTTTTGCACACACCCTTTTAAAACTTGGATTCTCATCTGTATTGCAAAGAAATAAGTGAAGCTTTTTCTTAGATGTGAGTAGTTTTGTGGAAGATATTGGTTTACACGAAGTAACGCGCTTAAAATCAATTGATGTTTCATAAAAGAGACAATTTGATACGGGCCTTGGACATTTAGTCCCTTGTGGTTTTTGCTTCATTACGTTTCCTTGGAATTTGGCGACATTTAATATTAAAGATAACGGTAAATTTAGATTTTATAAGTTAAACTTAAAGTAACTTTAAAGGTATTTTTGTAAACCTTTCCTTAAATCTGTTTGACACTAGGTAAGCCCTAAAACCTAATGTTATTTATTTTGAGGTAGGAACAGTTTTTATCAATGGATGGCCATTAGAAGGCTCTTTTGTCTGGAGTCGGGCGCATGCGCGGGCGTGGGAATGCTTACGTACGACCTCATAACTCTTTGATGATACTAAGCACAACGGATTTTCTTTTAATTTAAATAATAGTTTATGTCATAAGATACTCCATGGTATTGCCGAGAAAATTTATAATTTTTATCAGCTGAATAAGAATAATTTAACATGAATAGAGGTAAATAGATATCTACTTTTAGCTTAGAACTCGCAAGATAAGTTTGACTGTGTTTAAAAGATAAAAGTAATTTAATCCTCTGTTAAATGTGATAAATATTTAAACATGTTTTTTTTAATCATCGACGGTAGTCAAAATTTAGCTCGTTGACCTCGCAAAAGCTCGGCTCGATCAAAAGGATCGCTCGAAAATTAATTATCAATTTGTCGTGGGTGCCAGGAGTGCGCGACATAAATCGATCGGATGTGTAATCACAACATTAAAGAAGAATTGATGGTCTTTATTCTGATTGCACGAGGGTTGACTTTCGGGTGCATTTTTTTTATCTCGTGCAACCACATTAGCCACGCTCGTGGAAAGATAAGGATAACAAATGCTCAGTTTAAGGTTATCTCGTGATCGCGGACAAGGCACGGCTTTTTGCCACTGCGTCCGTCCGTCCGTCCCTCGCTGCGACCTACAGAAGATATCAGACTACAATAAATTTAATAGGTCACATAAATAACGCTGCTCTTACATATTTTTTACTTAAAACAAAAGAATGGAACTTTCTGAGCTAAAATTCTAAGGCATATGCGCTCACAAGCTTAAAATTATTTCCTAAAGGCCCTAAGGTTACGCTTTAACATTCTTTGGGTTTTACAAATGGAGGATAAAAGTCATTAGCAAGTGTCAATAAAAAATTATAAAGAACTTTAAAGTGCCCAAACCAACTTAACCTAATATAGAGTCGGAAAATGTTTAAGAATTTATTAATTGAATTTTCTATAATAAATATTTATCACAGAAAATAAAAAATATTTTGTAACAGAAACAAAAAAATAGAGTCCATTAAATGTACGTGATAGCTTTGCATTTTAGCGCATAGGTATAGGCTGTATAGGCAAACTGCCTGTCGAGCTTGTTTGCATCTATTATATTAATACAGGAGAAAATCTAGACTTAAATCAAAGTAATTTTTCGAAATTTGTTAATAATAATAATACGAATGTTGTTATTTATAAAATAATTGTTACCATAAGCGAATACAGCAAATTGAAACGGAATACAGCTCGGGCTTATCCGATATAAAATGGCGTCCTTTTTCAGCATCCTTCGCTAGGGTATAATTATCAGGCTGAGGCTACATGCGAAATTGGGGTCTCACCTCAACTCGTCCATAAATAAAATAAAATGAGGTTCGGTGGGTGGAACTGTTCACTAATGAATAAGCTCTCGGGGCCAGCGCGAGCGCAGCGGGGCACGGACCGAGCCCGCGCTAACTACACACGGTCTCATCCTTCCATTGGCCCGTTTCCAATCTAACCGCATTAAACTCCATATCTCAAGCTCCAACAGTTTGTACGTATTAGCGCGGATAACGAAACTGGTCTGATAAATTAGCTCCGGATACCGCTCATACATTCGCAAAGGAAGACATTTTCAAGTTTCGTAGGTATTCTTCTAAGGTTTTAAAATATTCATCCACCTAAAAGCCTTATTTGCATATGAAATAGCTAAGCACACTAATAATATGTACAAGTAGATATTGGCTGGCCCAACATTATAATATGAGAGGTTTGTCTCCTTCCTCAGACACAATGAACGACCTCTGCCAATCATTCAACTTGCTTGTCAGACATGCAAATTTGGAGACCTAGAGCTGTCTCACATTACCTCCCTTCAACTAATACAACACGACAAGTAACATAGCTTCTGAAATATTTATTGGATTTATTTATTCATTAGGTATATTGTACGATAGACATGTCGTTCATTGATTGATTTACGTAACTGGTTACATAACCTTACAATACTTAAATTTACAGTTAGCTAGAATACATGTAAATAACATACTTCTTTTATTTATAAGAGAATGCCAGATATTTAAGTTCGTCTGGTTGTGATGATCGACATCGATACAGTCGGGTCGCTTGTTGCGCAGGCGCAGGTAGGTTGGAAAGCTGCTATTATTCAAATTAATTGGACATAAAACGTGAGGTGCACACTGAGCGACACAATAGCGTGTCGCGCGCGATGCTCTTGTTCTCTTTTTTTAACTATGAGACGAAAAAAAAACAAAATTAAAAAAAAATACAAATATTTTACTTTTGATTAGATATTTTTCACTCACTATTATTTTTACAAGCTTTTCATTTAGATTTGATTTTTTCATAGAAGCGTGCGCTGGTAAGAAAACGTTTACTTTTATGTAAGTGAGGATGCAACCTTTGTAATTTTATTACAAAGTTTGAATAAAGTGCCGTGTCACATCTAAAACATTATTATTCTCTTTTCAAACATTATCAAGAACAATAAACCATAGAGACTGGGCACGATTTAAAGATGACAAACGATTGTTTTTATTAATCGCATCATAACATTCCTTGACACAGTCCAATTTATTGTTTGATATCATGTCAAGTGTTTGCTTGAAGGATTAAAGCTTGGTCGGGAGTGTCGCTTCGTAGATTGCAATCGCGCACCGTTCTACTGACAATACCATCTTTTGTATCCCCTTGATAAATTATTGCTGCTGACAAACCTGCCTCACTTTACATGAAAGCTTAGCCCTTTAATCTTCGCATAATTGCAGATAATAATATTCGTTTATTTCTAATGTTTTTAATCTATCTATCTAAAATATAATATTTCTAATCCTTATTTTCTTGATGTTTTATTCTATTGTTACTAATATATTAACAAGTAAATCTTAGGTTTCACACCATTTTAATCTGTAAGTTGCTGTTCATTGACGGTTATATTTTATAACGGTGTGATTTACATGTGCGAAATTGCTAGTTATATTTACAAGCATTAAATAAAGCATAGTTTACCTGTGCAGATATTACATTATAGATATTTTACGATCTTCTTCTCGGAGCAGACGCGCACATGCGATTTTCCAATTTACGCGCGTAAGTAGGAAAATGCACACTCGACTGCAAATGTTCCCTGCTATTTATAATCATACTAACAATACCGATGCCCATTAAAAATACTTACTTAAAGCTAATTAAACAAGATGAAGTCATTGCTTGTTTGTGGTAAATATAATTGTATTATATTTTTATCATTTTAATAATATACCTAAGATTCAAATAAAACCTTGTACATAAAAGTATTTTATTTTCATTACACGGAAAATGCGTTTTGAATCTAACTTTCTGAAACAATGATCAATAAATTATTATTTATGTATCATTAGTTGAGATTATTTATGTTTCATAAAAATAAAATATTGAGATGTAAATAAAATAGTTCAGTGAAGCTGCCTTTCTATTTGTTTCAACATACCTACTTCTTTAAAATTTTCTATGCAAATTAAGTATTTACTTGAGATTTGCCGCTAATGAACTAGAAAGCATTTTCCACATGGTTTCGTTTGCAGATTGCACTGTCATAGATTTTCTAAGTACAAAGGTGATTAGTCAAAGCAAGTGCTACAAACTTACTCAAGATATCTTATCACTAATGACTTTGCCTTATAGAGGCAAATTAAGGGTAAATTTTAAAACGCTCTTCATATATACACATATGAAGTTATTATTGCAAAAGTAGTCACTATATATAAAATAGTGTAGTATACGAAACACGCACACTCGTAACGTAAATACAAATTTTGGTTCATTTACCTAAAAACGGCAAGTTTTTAATAAATCTCTCTCTTTCAAGGGACAAATTGATTTTATCAATTCAAAGGCGGAAGTTAATCTTTCCCGGGACAACATTAAGGCAACAATAAAAGTAAATCACGACCGAGTCGCGAATGTGCCTTATCGTCTCACGAGTCGCAGGCTCATAGTCAAAATAAACATGTTTGAAAAATGTTTCGAACAATTAATACGCATTAGTTTATAAATCGCGACGGCCATTGTTCCGATGAGGACAATCGTCGCTAGACCAAATAACGCCGTCTCCGTTTACGGTGTGCTCGTTTCGTGAAAAAAAATAAAGTATCAAATACCAAATCAGTCTCCAACTGAATTAAGAACAATGATCTCAAACAAAGTCATAAGTTTTTGTCAGGAAAAATATGTAGCGTAAGTACTTCAATAACATATAAGAATTTTCTTGACTAAAAACGTTGAAGCGGGTTTAAAATAATTTTCAAAAGTCAACTACGAATTATAGGATCATTTAGAAACATACTTTAATAAGTCATGTACTGAATCATAAAAATGGCAATTTTAACTCAATAACAACAAAACTGATGTAGGTATTGGATACTATTTTGGTTGGATTCAATAGCATGGTTGCTCGCGCGCAGTAGTGTTTCAACTACCAATATACAACACATAAAGAAAACCAATTACATGGTTATGAGGTCGTTACAACGCAATCAAAAGAAACCGAAATCAAAAATGCACGTATGCAATACGTTTGTTTAGGTTTTTATGTACTAGAACGAAACGAACTTACAGCGGGGTCCACAAAAGAACATAGATTTACAATATCTAAACTTTAAAACTTCATAAAAAATTAAAACTGGATACAAATTCATTACACAAAAAGGAAAACCTTGTAAGTCATAAATCGCGTATTACAACATTACAATGATGACCAATAAAAGTGATTCACAATGAGTTGATTGTCTTATTCTAAGGTGATTAATTGCATACAATATATATTTACATACGTAGTAATATTGTATTTTTGTATAATTTGACATAAAATATAATGTTGTGAATCGATTGTAGATGTTTAATCACTGACAAGGGATATAATTAGCACTGCCTTGCAAATGATGAAACCTTTTATGAACATAAAACTGCACTTTACATTGCGAGAATTGTCAATTTGTAACAACTAAAATAACACAGTTTGCTGTTTGTTTGTTTAAAATTATGAAACAAAACATTAAGCGCCCTGCACAATAGATGAAAGCTGATCGTTTATGATGTACTAGAGTAGTGCCTCATACTTTCTCACTATTATAGTCATTAAAATTATAGTAAGGATAAGGATTGTGGGCCTTCTACGAGTATATGGTAAAAAAGTCTCTTAGTAGGAGTGCTCCGATAAGAACTAGATAAGCCTTATGACTCTTAATAATATTTTTTGTCAAGTACTGCAGTTTGCTATGCTACGAGTACAACGTGTCGCGCATTAGGTTAAACCGGCCCTATCATTTTCTTAATAATTAAAAATATATGAATGTTAAATACACAAAAAGCGATGTGTTTCGTTCAAAGTCTGGTGGAATCGTTGTGCTTGTGATCATAATGTCCACGAAGGTATAAGATACAAGACAGACGACATGGAGAGATTAATTTCCGAGGTGGCAAAGTGTCACAATTATTTATGATCCTCCATTGTGTTCAGGTGACGCAACCACGCTTGGATTCCCCGGACATCACTTTATATTTTTTTACAAATTTTAAAATATGCTATATTAAACTTTGGGCGCACTTTCGTCAAAAAAAATAAAATATAAAAATCCGATGTCATAGACGGACTGCGGACAAAATTATTATGATTACTAAAGAAAACAATACCAATTCGTCACAATTATCATTTTAATAAAATAATCTATAACCCTAATATACTTATGGTCGTATGTAGTAAAAAGGCAACACTTATTTAACAAACTACGTGGCTATATCGGAAGATAGTAGAATGCAGCGGTCGTCCTATAACCACAGATTGCGTTAGAGGTTGGTATGGGACATATGTTCAAATCCTATTCTCAGTTCTTATGTTTCACACCGCAGCCCTCAGTCGACGACCGATATACTCTTCCATCCATCTAGAAATTGTCTCAAACAATCAATGAGACACATTTACAGCCGTTAAATAGTCCTATAAACAAGATGTAAAGCGACTATAAAACCCTTAATACGTTGTTTAAGTGCGAATTTAAACGCATGACAGAATTTTGCTAATCTTTGATTTGTCATTTAACTTTGACAATGTTTTATAACTTAACCATTAGCTGTTTAAATTGAAAAGTGCTTACCTTTATTTTTTATTTTGAATCATTTTTCGAGCACATTGTTTCTATGAACAAGTACCTACTGTGTTTAGCTAGACCCATAAATATATCAAATATTAACATTAGGCGTGTACTAGTTATTCTTTCGCACTTTTTCATTATACTCGTACCATGCTGGCAATGAAGTGTGCATTGCTGTTTTAATGTATGTACAGTAGTAAGATCCCGTAACCTATAAAATGTATAAAATCACCGTTGAAAGACGATACCTAACCTATCTGTGATGAAAAAGATCGCAAAATTTTTAAATTTAAAAAGGAATGTCAAGTCGGTATGCTGATTAGTTTCGTCTGGGGCTTTTAAATAGTGATTTGTGAGAAGTGAGTATGTATGCGTGTCTTGTAAAGGGCTGTCACAGTAACAAAGGTCCCTCCGCCGAGCTCTGGGTGGAGCTAATAAACTATTTGAGGAGAACTCGGTGTTGACACTAAAGTTTCACACCTGAACAATGCTTCTCGTTTGCATTAATGTAAATTAGGTTAGGCTGCCGCGCCTACATTCAATTAGACGTACCCCAAAGTAGCCCATATGTGCATATGTAAACTTTCTTATAAGTCCACTACACATGAAGGAAGAAAGAAATTAGGCAATCACTGATTCTATAACCAGAGAACAATGCTCTTGATACGATGATATTGTCGAATTCTATCAAATCAACAAAAAATGTGACATATAAAAGACATCAACGCGAGTAGTGTTGTCAAATTTCATCAACAACTCTGCATCATCAAGAATGGGTAGCAATTTTTTTTCTTTTATGATCAGTTAATAATAAAAAATAAAAACTATTATTCACTTTTAAATCTATTTGTTTCAAGCAAAACGCGTGTTTTTCGAATGATTCAATGTTTAAAATGACATTCTCTATTTCAATAATCTATTTTCTGATACCATAATGAATCACTAATGTATAGCGTTCGTTGGCATCGATATGCTATAGCTATTACAGATAGTATATTCATAATATATAACTTCAGAAATTGATGTAGTACACCTTCAAACACCAATTCACAGATGCGAACACGTACATTATTTTTACATCATAAATATAAAACGTGTACACAACAGGTTCGCATTTATATCCCAAATGACGATCGACAGGAAATTTGCACACGAAAGTAAACGGCCTTGAGCACTAGACAGAAACAAAAGGTGTTCAAAATAAAAGCGTCTAACAAAAGTAAAATTAAATAGCGAAACAATACGTTGTCTGCGAGTAAAAATAGCTCGCGGCTGAGGAGGATGGGTGCGGTGTCAATAGTGCGCATGGGAGCGCATGGCGATCGTCTATCAGCACCATCCAGTAAACAAACCTCCTCGCTGCTCCACTGCGCGTTTTTACAACAATCTGCGTCACTTATTTCAATATACCTCGCGAACAATGTGTCATAGCAAACAGATAGCTAATGTTCCCTGAATTCTTATTATACAGCATTTGTTACAGTTCCTGTAACTAAGGTTTGACGTAGGAAAATAGGTGGATCCGGTTTATTAAATTAATTAAAAATATGCAATGTTAAGTGAGATGATATGTTTCAGGGTAGATTAAATTTTTTGGTCATAAAAATCTTGGGAAAGACGGGCTAATAGGTCTCGGCATGGAAGGTGCCATTATAATTTCTTAACGTCAAAAAATATCGCCATCGTAAATACTGAACGATGGGTCGCCAAAATGCGAGATCTGGAAACGAAAAAAGATCAATGTTGGAAGTTATTTTTTTTAGTAGTGGCGCGGCGGGTCGCACGCGCGCGGCGCGATTGACTCTGTGTGGTCTTCTCTATCCACTTTGTAAATAGCGCGGTTTACCTTTTTCAACTTTTGTGTTTTGTTACCTTTTGTGCTGTTGGACCAATATTACCATAGCTATTTAGGCTCGTCGGATAAATAAATACGCCATTTATCATGATAACCGATGCACGGATACGTCCCGGCCTCTGCTGACTCCTTGCAGATGGGGTGAAGATTTGCTGCTTAGCTTCAATGAATCGCAGCCATTTATCTTTACATTGTATTCGGTAATAAATTATAATGAGATTATTTGATACGCATTGAATACATTTAAGTGTTGTAATCAATCAGAGCTCTCTTAATCCGGTGTTAAGATTGATTTGTGTATCATTCACTTGTAGTGATTAATGGGTGTTTCTTAATTGTTTTCAGTCGTCGATTTTAATTAGCTACTAATTTGTCGACATATCTTCACCCCATCGTCAGTGTTTCATGGCATTATGTTTAAACATCTGGCGCATGTAACTTGTCAGCGGATCTATTTGGAATTTAAATGATTTAAGAATCAATGCTTTATTTCTGAACTGGTAAAATTTAAATATAATGTACAGCTGCCATATTAAATCAATTTAGTAAATTCTCAACTTAAGAACAACATCTGTAAAACTGTAGGCGACAAAAAGCTTATGAGAACTCAGCCGTCACTCGGCAGCGTCGTCAAACCTGGCACAATAAATTCAGGCAGACCGCAGGCTCTTTCACAATATTTGTATCGGGGCTATTGCGACAAAAAAGGCCGAAAGGGCGGCCTCTGAATGAAGGGAAGGTAAATAAAAATAAATAAGACAGGTAAGGGCAATGCGGTGCGGGCCGGGAGTGGGGGGTATGGGAGGAGCGGGGGGAATAGGTTTCCCGCGGAGGCGCCTGCCTTTATCTCAACATAGCACCATCTTACATTTTATTCCGCTTTTTGAAATCCTATTGTTTCTAATTATATGAAATCAATAAAGTTTTCCATGGTAAGTAGAGAAGTCACTTTTTATGCCATGAGAATTATTTCCATTAAAAATTATCCGCGACTGAAGGTTGCGTAAATTCACTTGGTTTTGGTCGTGTTTTAAAGGTTATAACCAATTATGTGAGTAAATTCAAGAATTTTATATGTAAACGAGTTAATAAAATCGAAATTGCAAATCTGCAAAATGAATTTTCTACATTGTTGAAATCCAATTACAAACTCATTGTTCTCGTATCGACTGTCACAGTACATTAAACTGGTCCAATGAAAGTCGTAAATGTATGTCTCAGAATAATCGTACTCAAGACGACCAATTACGAGACTGGGACGTCGCGAAGCGAACTTTTATTGGGTGTAAGATTTAAGTGCGCATCGACACGCCAAGTGCGGCCCTGCCTGATTTTTACGGCCACTTAAGACGTACAATACCTTACAACCAAAATCTAGATCATGTAGCATGTTTTACGAGATACAAAGTGCATCAAAAGGTACCTAATTTCTAGACTGTTAAACTTTCAGTCAGTTTAATCTTTAAAATTAACGGAATATTTTTTTACCTGGATAAGAAAAAAAAAAATCTGGCTGCATTTTAGAATTTGTGGAGTGGAACAATGTGCTGACGTCAAATTATAGTGAAATAGGTGTACTAGAAATATTATTATGTAGTTCACGAATATCATTCAAATGGAATTGGGACGGAAGGGAACGTTCCTTTGATAACTAACACCATCGGATAGCAAATAATTCGGCACACTCTAATACCTATAAACACTGGCGTTTTCATCAACAAATATAGAAAATAGATCTCAAAATATACATACTCAGGAAATCGTACAAAAATACATAAAGATTTTCTACGATAATTAAGTTTCAGTTTAAAATATCTGACGGGGTTAGAAACATTTTTCATGTAATGGAAAACCAAAAGGCGATAGCTGAGTTTTTGAGTGACCCTGCATTCGCGGCTTGCAGTCCGGGGTTTGAATCCTGGCACAGACAAATATTTGTGTGATAAACACATGCAAGTATTTGTTCTAGGGTCTTGCATTTTCTAAGTATTTGTCTTTAAAAGTATGTTTACACACAGTTAAAGTCTAGACGGCTCAGTTTAAGACTAAAGAAATTCGTTGATACATAGTTTTATTTGATATCTTATAAATGTAACAGCTGCTATGTACTATCCCAACTTCACAACTAAAATATCTTTATCAAAGCAATAAATATTTTGTAACGTGCAATAAATCGAAAAATAGTAGGTCATATAATACTCGGTTAGTACAGAGTATATCTGGATAATCCTAAACTCTCATTTGAATCATCAAACGGTATCCCTACGATTTACGATCTGCGAGAAATAATCTTTGCTTATTCTATACCTACTTACTCTTACAACAGACGATAAAAATTACACGCGTTTTGTTTAGACATGAACCATTTAAAGTATTTGTAAACTGCTATCTATTTATTACACCGTGTACTTAAGCCGAGGAAAATATGTTTTCAGATAAAACTAGTCAATTAAAAAGTAATTAAAACATGATATTAAATCTCAGCTCTTAACAAAAGAACTTAATTTAATTAAACTAAATAAACTTCTTATAAGGTACCTATTTGTTTACTCAATAGATAAGAAGTTAAGGTAACAAAGATTTACTAAGAAGGTATGGCACCTCGTCGAAATATGTGTGATTAGTCGTGTGCCTAGTCCGCGCTAACATCTCAGCATTGACAGATAAGGGATAAGATAACCAACAGCTGTACCAGAACTAATATTTGCACGAGTAATTAAAACAAACCTGTCTCAGGCACACAAACAGACGTACGAGCAAATATAAGAACCGCTTTTTGCGCCGACAAACGTTCTCAAGGTGCTCAGTATGTGAGGATTTTATTTGCAGACTCTTATTAAAAAACACATAACCACCAAAGTTTTAGTATGCGAGGATTTATAAAGTCTACTTTTCTCATAATAAGTTATAAACTTAATAAAAATACGATATTTTACTCAAAGTCATGACGTGTAGGAATGTGATCGAAGGAGTAAAAAGAACAACGATATGATTGACAACGAAACAAAAACAATACTTGGCATCAACGTGCATTGCCTAACCTACATTTAAAGGTATTAACACACTTGTGCGTGCATACATCAGTATTGTTTACTTAAAGGGAGATGCAAATCGTTAATTTATCACCACCTTACTTGTAACCATATAAATCAAACTGCAAACATGCGTGAGGTTCAAAGACCTATCACTTCGGTATGGTTTGTATTTGAACAAGTGTTTCCCAAGTCCTGTTGCGAAACTAAGGAGGGCTTTACACGTACTTAAAAATATTCATTAATAATTTAATTAAAACAATATTACAAATACAAACCTATCAACATTTTATATAAAAAATATTTTTTGTTAAACAAAAAAACTTGCGGGGATAAATACATGTGGGTAGGAATCAAATTAAAGGGCATCCGATACTAATAAATCTGTTAGATATTCAATTTTCAGGTAAAACGTATGTGAGCGTTTGTGAAAGTGGCTTTACATTTGAGTTTGTGCAGTGTGCGCTGTTATTGACAAACAATAATTATCCTATACATCTCCAGCGGACAATGGAAAATAAATAAATTCTGTGAATATCTTCAAAACTATACAGCTTGTAGATTTTCAGCTGGAGAATTTATTTCAGTGTCCATTGTTCCTGATGTCTAATACTGTAATGATGTCTAGAGCAAGCGTGAAACCTAGAATCATAATTACTGTTTTGTGCTTGTTTCTAATAACATATTAATTCACAAATCAATTATTCAAATATTTTACAGTTTTGGCAATTTCTGCCTACAAACCGAAAAAAATTTAAAGACAAGTTTAGTGTCTGATTGAAATTGAATCGAATTGAATAAAATTTAAAATTGAGTGATTTTTAACCAAATAAGTAAGATTTCTAGTAAATAAATTTAATAGAAAAGTGAAACAAACCATGTTAGTTTTTGTTTACTTATATATCAATAATAATCACAAAATGTTATGACACGGCAGTAAAGAGGTCTTTATTACGTTTTATAACGCTGTAAACCCACCGTAGAATTTTAGGATTAATTTGATTATAGTCAATTATTCACAAAGCGATCTGAGCTCGTTCAGTTTTTTATCCTGCGCTAATAAGGCCAAAAGATTCTAATTTGGCTGTCGGCCTCTTTGCTGCTAACAAATTAAACCACTTTAGCGTATCAGTCAGTGAAATAAAATCAATATTAACAATCGATAATTAAGTGACCTTAAAACGATTCCGTCAAATAAATGCTTTGTTTTATTTTGATGGATACAAACTTTTTTAAATTCTAACAGCTTATTAAAATTACCGTTGTATAAATTATTTGGTTAGTGTAGGTACTAGCTTGATGTTAAAATTGGGAATACAATGGGATTTAAAAAGGTAGATAACAAAAGTATGTTATGTTGGATTGCAGCGCTATCTGGTCGGTGAGACGCACCGCAGTAAAAGCTCATTGTAACTCGAGACTCAAATACGAAATTGAATAATGCTGACCTATCCCGCGACCGCCTTCCTCATAAATCACTCAGATATTTATGTTCTTCGACCCCCGCACATACCCCCGCCTACCCCTTTAGCGTCCCAACCTTATTCGCGTTCAAATAAAATATTAAATAAAAACATTCATAAAATGCTAACTCAGATTGGAAACGTATGTGCGTCGAGTTGGTATGGTCGCTCTTCAATACAACATCAATATTGGTTTGCGACATAAATATAAATACCAGTAACAAACTCATCCCCAAATAACTACATATATTACGAGGGTACGTGGTAAGTTAGGTAGAACCAATTTACATCGCAATGATAAATTGACGGCAAATGTTTATCTTTTTCATAACACATACCTAACCCATATTTAGATTTATAAAAGATTTACAAGCAGGCGACAAGTGAACGTGAAATAGGCCTATTGTTAGAGTCTGTAGATAAACCCACGTCACTTTGGCATACGTAGGTAAATAAGAAATCATTTTAGGTACATCACACACTGAAAACTCCATATTAAATGAGTTTTTTGTAAACTTTTTAAATTTTAGTGCACTGCTCACGGAACACAGCACACAACTTCGCTGCACAGCGCGAGTACAACGAGCTACACCACATCGTTACGTTGCAATCACAAAGCTAAGGCCAAGGCAACTTTAAACTGCAACTATAAAATAATTCGTTGTTTTGACTTTTTATATAAAATAGATTTATTCGTTTAAATGGCTTAAATACTTTGTAAAGAAATGATTATAAATCCCAGGCTGTCGGCAGTTACGCAAGACGACAGTTGCCGCGGACGGCGGCGAGGCGCTACATAACGCATTATCTTACTAACATCAGGCACAACTTCCCGTCAGCCTCAACTTTACTTATATTCCCTTTTATTTATGAGAAATAAATAATACTATTAGACGGAGATACCGATTCCTGATAAAAAGTGGGCCCGAGTTAAATGGAAGACAGAAAGAAAGTAATGGAGGCGCATCGAACCGGTTTGGAGATTTTTACGAATGCAAGCGGCTCGGGTATGTGCGCTGGGCATATACCGTACCCAGCAAGGGCCAGGGAGGGATTCGCGCCGGACTACACTTACGCACACACACAACAAACTGTCCGTGTAACACACCTAACCATCCATTAACTATCGACATCACAGAATTCCAAGCAAATATGGACTTGATAAAATATTTGATGATCAAATTCATTTGTGAGGTTTAGTCATCGATACGCATTAGGTATTATTAGAGAATCTAATTGTCCATCAAATTTAATGACCAATATTGTTGATATCTATAAGCATATAGTAGTCTCTTTGTCAGTTGATTAATTGAAATCTATTTTGTAAATGATACACGACGGCGAAGTATATAAAAATACCTACTGTAAGAAGAAGGTATACAGTTGTGGATGTTACGCAAGATTCTTGTTTAGCACTACTTCTGTTTGTGACCTAGCTTCGATTGACATTGCAATAACTGCAATCAGAAATAGAAGTTCGATAAACATGTCACATTGGAATATTCAGATGAGAAAACATTATTACGAACACAATAACTAGGTTTTAATTGAGGTGTAGCTTATCAATCAATGTTATTTAACAACTTTTTAAATACCCCCCCCCCCCACCCCTTTTTATACATCTTATAAAAAAATTGAGTTTGTTTAATTAGAAGGTAGTTTTATAATAAATACTCAGGCACAGTTTCAGGTAGTAGGTACAAACTACTATTCGCATAATTCTGTTAAAATTCTAACCTTTAGTTAAAGAGTATAAAATATGTAGGTATTGGTACTTAGTTAAATTATTTATAGGTATTTTATATCAACTATTTCAGAGAACATTCCAATATTTACAGTTACGGTTTTAACTCATATTAAATTTTTACTCTTTAAGGATTTTTTTTCTAAGTACATCTTATGAAGTAAAGTTAGCAAAAACTTTCTTTAGCGGTGAAGTCAGTCAAGTGTTTTAACTATCATTTTGGTAGTCGAAATGGATTAATTTCGTTGAATAAGAAATTGGTCATTAAAATCAAACAATACTTTAATAAAAATGAATTAAAATATTTATAAAATCACAAAGGAAAATATAGGTAAACAGTTATATCTATTAATGTAGAACTCTAGTGGAAATAATCTTTGTGATATCGTAAAATAACCTCATAGAAGTAAAATTTTTAAATACGTAACCACATAAATAAATATCGTTTTTCTTTGTGGTAGTTCACTTTTTAAAAATCCACACAGCGTGACGTTCAATATCTGACAAACAAGATATATTTAATTTATACGTGATGTATGTAAAATTGATTTGTGTGAACCGTTGGAAATATTACTATAAGTATAATGGCCATCTCATGTCCTATTTACTTATAATGTCAATAAACGACGCTGAAATACCCAGTATTATGACGATCCATTAACAATGTCTACTTTAGATGTATGCCTGCGGTAAAATTTTTTGTTATTTGAGTTTTTAATAAATTTACTGTGTAATAGCAAAAACGAAACTCCTGCGAACTCGTACATCCTCACTCGCACACACATGATTCATAAGGCACCGACATTTACATGGCATGATATTGGAAAACCTATGTCTAATTTTCACCAATGCATTCATGTAAATAAAAGATAAGAAGATGTAAAAGTAAAATTACAATACAAAATAATAAAGGATTTTTAGGTTCTAGGGTTTTTAGGAACCAAAGACTGAAAAGTTTATTTAAAAAGAATAGTTCAAACTACTATAGGCGAATTAAGTTAAAAATTAGTGACTCAACAATTTTTTTCGATTAAGCATTATGTTTTTCTTAAATATTTGGAATTTATAGATGAGTATATTTATGTTTTAATTTCATAGTGACAGAAAATATTTTACATTAGCGATATAATTACAATTTAACTCCATTTTTTTTAAGAAACTAAGAAAATATGTATGGAAATAAAAAATATGTATATCTATGAAATGCAGTTCCATGCAAAGCAAATAAAGAGCTGCCAAATTGATTGTTGTAATTGTTTACAACTATTATGTATCAAGACAAAACGTTAATTGTTTTCTTTGTAAAAAATTCAAAATAGAACAGATGCGACGAACTATATCAAATTCACTATAGAATAAAGTAACCGTCAACAATATAAGTGTCCCGTTGTTGTCCTTAGTTCTTCCAAAGCTCCGTCAATGACAACGCAAGTCGATGAATGCTCGACACCAACTTTTACGACGGCCATATATCTACTAAACTGGTATCTAAATTGTTTAGGGTTCATCATTCATCCATTAGTCACAGAGACAAAATATTTGTTGTCAGAGCCTACGTAATTGCAGTATTACAATCGTAACACTTGCTACGAAGCTACCGTAACGCCCGCAATTTGTTTCCATTGTTCTACAAGCAACTAATGTTTACACCGGCAATTGTCTCTGCGCCCGCGCACTGAGCTGTTTTCATAACAGAGGACGCATCTTCAACTCCATTGTTTCGCAAAACAGCTATCTATTCCGGATAGTTACATCTTTCAAGAAACTTTAAAAAGTTCCATCTAATCACTGCACTCATAGATAATGATGCCAGCTTGAACGAAAAACTCACCTGGGTCATGAGGCGATCTGCGCCAGTACCCTCGTCGTCTCTGAAATCTATGTCTGGATTGTAATTAGGCACTAAGTCTTTGAACTTGTCATCATTTCTGGTGATGCGTCCCTCGGCAGGTCCGCTGGCGAGGTGGTTGTTCTCGCTGAAGTTGGGGTCGTGCTGTCCAAAGACGAGCGGCGTGACCCGGCGCAGCGGGCGACGGCGGGCGAAGCCGCGGCCCGGCCCGCAGGCAGCCGCCATGCCCAGCCACAGTAGCACCAGCGAGAGCCTCATCTCGCAGACATCACTCACGCGCGCTGCACGCACGACCACTGCGCGCCGCGATCTCTGCGACACTGGCTGCCATAGCTTCGCCTACCCGTCCATGCCACCCTGCATCCCTTGTCCACTTCGCAACCATTCGCATCTCCACGCAATTCGACTTGCTCTCATCTCTCCGGGAAATCCATTGTTCTTCTCTGACTCACTTCCCGCGATACTTTTATTACTCCAACCACTACTTATCTTAAGATATTATGCATCAGGTGCCATTCTTACTTCTTGCTACCCACACACAATCCAAGATTTTTATGTTTTTGTTTTTGGATACTTAACTAAAAAAATTATATAAATCATTTCATTTCATCTTGTTTGTGGATTGACTTACATAATGTATAAAGAAAATGCGAAAAATATTATTTAAGATTAGGTATACATACGTACCTACCTAAGTAGCAGGTAAATTGTCCAAAGTAAAACGATTAGGTAGCTTGGCCTTGGCTTGAGGCTACTGTAATAAAATTGATTATGACGGATTGTTTTATGTAACTCAGTGGGCACAACTAACGGCCCTAGCACTACAGCACTACAGCACCCGGACTAAAAGCGAGTCGAGAGGCTTCGTCCTAAACATTATCGCTAAAGTGACTAATAATTCTTACTTACCACTTAAACTTGAACAAATGAACACATTCTTCTCTTAATCCAAAATACGTACGAACTTTCTTTTAACAATCCACCTTTCAAAGGTTCACTGAATATAAAAAATGAGAGACATAAATAAGCCCTTTTAAACAGGATTTTTTGAATATTTAATATTTCGTGCCGTAATGCATTACTGAAACAAAACAGGACAAATCACTATTCTTTCAATTTTGACCCAGAATCTATTTGTTTGGGAGGAAAATTCATGTTCACATTTACATATCTTCAAATGGTTATTTAAGAATACGCATTGCGAGGGAATAACACTATTACAATAAAATACAAGGGCTGAATAATAAACTCATAACTCAAATACTTTTTCTCTTTCACCAAATTTGGTTGGTAGAGATTTCATTTGGTTTAAACAGTTTTTAAACTGAACCGTAGGTACTTCTGCATTTAGAAAAAAACCTAACGCAGAAAAATACTTATCTTTTAAAAACTATTAACATTTATGATTACTTTTCAACTTAAATCATTCAATTCACATTCCTGTTCCTGAAATAATATTGAATGCAAATTTTCACAACCTACTGAAAATAATATGAAAATCAGAATTTTTGTTACTGTTCTTGTACTGTTTTGTGTATATTTGTAATATTCATACTAAACCTATAGCTGAATTAAATAATCTTAGATTTCTCACCAAAATCAGTCGAAGGCATAAATATCGTAATGTATTTTAAAGTTAGGTTTCACTTTAAGGTGAAAAGGTAAAATAAAATGAAGATAAGTGATTAAGTTTTGAGAAACATTAGATAAAACAATTAGCGCCAACAAAGGGTCGGTGAACGCACATAAAGCGGTGTCGGCAAAAACAGGACCTTAACACATTCTTATCGGTTTACAAAGAAATAATGACTCGTGTGAACCAACCCTAAATGTTTGCAAATGAGACGTGCAACATTCTATTAGCTATTACTTATATTCCCCGCTACTGATAACAGAATAGGGTAATTCTATGAAAAGATTTATTAGTATTGGATTTTTTGTTCTTATGAAAGATAAAGTATGTAGGTACTGCTCCTTCTACTGTACTGTCCTATTAATCCTTCTTTTTATTTTCAGGTTTATTTTGTAGGTAAAAGTTCTCAGTCTCCTTTAAAAAATGCATATAAAATTACTACAATATTATGCAAAGAGATCGAAAGGTAACAAAAATCATAAAAAGATTACCTTTTTCACTTCCGCCTGTGAAACTTGTCAAAGTAAAAACTTAAAACGCCAATAGTCTAGTTTATTGCGTTATTATAACAATGGCTTTAGGTGGCGCCACTGACGATAGCGGTGACTTTGATGGCAATGTGGTCATCGAACAATATGGCCCAATAAATATGGCACATTGTTCCGTGCAGCTTGTGGCTTTTACCCATTCATAACTCCTGAGATTTACGTAGTTGGAATTCACTGAGCAAACATCCCATTTGCCTTTGGCAAGCCTTAAAACATTGTTTCTACAACAAGTAACGTGAATGAAAATATTTAAGTAAAATATAATATAATACCCGAATTGCGAACTTCCTCCTTTTTTTGTTTTGAATTCGTTAAAATATATGTTATAGAAATAGAAATATAAAATATTATATTCATTCTTACCAGTAATTTAAATTACTCCTTTTGCTGTTCTCTCTTTGCTGTGCTATTCTATGCGTGTTTAGAAACTTGTCATATATTTTTACCAAGACCCTAAAAGACCCTAGTAGTTACATTCTGTAAAACATGACTGAGACCTAGAAATATGAAAAAAAGGATCATAGGGATTCAGTATTCAAGATTTTGAAATTTACTCTGTTTTTAGAATAACGTTTGAATAATATCTAGTTACAAATATACTTATTTGTTCTGTTAATCTACATCGTTTGAAATTTTTAACACAATTTAGTCCTTTCGAGAAATCTGCTTATTTAGGTCATTTAAATTTTACGAAGGCTGATCAAAACCTTAAGTACCAAGTAGACAGCTAGTGACGCGGCATCTTTTCAAATGTAAGAACAAACAAGGAATTTGACAAAAGAACCCCGACTATCCTTCTTCAACGGCTAATGGAAAAGAGTGCTGGAACAACAACGCGGGCCGTAGTGTTTTAAACTGTTTACCCTTCCATAAAGCCCTCAAAAACATCCAGAGAGCTCGACATCTTCAACTTTAAACATTAGTAAATAAGACCTGTGAGAGAACGTTATGGTCTCTTGGACGCCGACGTGTCGTCAGAAGCGATGAAATGAAGTATGTTCGCCGAAAACAAACATACGTAGGTAGAATCCACAGGGGTTGTATAACACCTAGCGTTCGTTACGCATTACGCATCATTCAATTACTTTTATTTTCCAGTCCGGTTTTTATGTTTCCAGATACAGTCCTAGTTCTAATATAATCTGGTGTTTATAGAAATCTAGGGGTAAAATAATCTCAGACCGTTCAAAACCTATTCGTTTTCATCCACCATTTTAATCCATATGTTTATCATTTTCGAAACCAATCACTTCCAATCAATTGTCTCCCAATCAAATATTAAACTCTTTTAGGTAGTGCTTTACATGCGTTTAGTAGGTAAATGTAAAGTATTTAAATTTAAATGTTTTAATTGCAATAGTCTCATCTGGACCTCGATGCGGAAAATATCTAATTATCAAGAGCTCTGCTCTATATCTAAATACAATTGTCATGTCCAGTTTTACGAACGATCTTATTTCTAGTCGGAAATCACAATATGATTCTAATTGGAACATTATATACATGAACACTCGTAAAAAAAGAAAATCTGTGTCCCAAGTTCTTAGTAGGCAAGCATTAACTTATATGAACAGAATTTGACTAAGCAAGCTTTAGGTACCTTATTGTATAAAACAAAATATATAAATTCACTCAAAGCACCAAACTCCTCACCTTAATATTAGGTGTAAAGAAGAGAAGTCAAACCGGTTCCCTCATGCATTGCTCTCTAATTGACAAATTGGAATCTTATTAAAGAAAATAAAGCTCAAGTTCCCGACTAAACGATGCCTGAGCGATGTGCAGGCGCAAAGGGAGTGAGAATTTCTCAGCGGCCTTATACCATATACGAACATTTTACGAATGGGTCCGAACAACATAGGGCCGCGCGGGCCGGCAGGCACTCGCTCGGCGAGAGTAAAAAGTTGGCAGCATTCGAAGCGCGTGCCTCGACGTGTGTGGTCTACTGCGGAGGTCCTCGTCAGCTTTGATTTACTTTAATCTGATTTTCTCACTCTTCTTGTTGCTGATTAAAATATTTGCATGAATTTTTTAAAGGTCTCGGTTTGTGATTTTAAGTAGCATTTTATGATACGATTACAAATTATGCATAGCTTCAAACTTTAAAGATCCATTTACCTATATTTTTGAAGAAATGTAGGTAGGTAGTGTAAATTTGCTTCTGTTAGTTAAAATTTGTATAACATGTATGACGTGTGCATTCGAGACCCTTTAACTCAGCGGTGTAATGTTGGCTGTTACAAGCAACGGGTTCACAATCCGTACGAGATCAAATCCCGGCGGGGATAGTGAGGTCTTTTCTATATCTACGGGCACATCGTCGCATACCTTCCATCTGTCAATAAAAACCGAATATGTACAGATGTATGGAAATATGTATTTTATATTTCTGATAATTCTTGCCAGAAATCAACAGACTGTCTGACTCAAAGATGTGCTGTGTTTTATTGTAGTACGAGTAGCCAATATGTCAAGTAGAATCTTATCTCCAAGTGTAGTCCAGTGCAGCAAATAATAATATTTGAGAGAAAAAAATTATTTGCATTATACAGTTGGCTTAAAGTTAACATAGTTATTTTTTATTTATCTCGTAGAGATTGAAAAAATATATATTTCGATTGAAAAATATTACTGCATATCAGACACATAGGTACATTTCCGGTTATTTACATCGAAATTAAAACATTTCTGTTGTGAAAAAAAATTGTGGTTTTGTTAAAAATTGAGTTTTGTTGCAAATTTATGATAAAACTGTAGATATTTTAAATATCTATAAGTTTTACATTTGACTCTTTTTAAAAGGTCGTGTATTAGCTGTAAATAGTAAAAATCCTACATATTTCTTTCCAATCCCGATTCCTTGATTCCAACCCTGTCCCAGAAAATTATCTAATTTATAATTTTTAGGGTTCCGTACCTCTAAAGGAAAAACGAAACCATTGTAAGATCACTTCGTTGTCCGTCGGTCTGTCTGTCTGTCTGACCGTCTTGAATAATTTGGAAAAAAGCGATATCATACACTAGCTACTAGTTAAAGGGAAAAATCCGAAAAAATTGTAGCTACGGAAAAAAAATCGATATTCGATTCTCATTATTTAAGAAGTATCTACTTACCTACCTACATGTTTGTACAAGACCCTCGGTGTGCGAGGCCGACTCATACTTGAAAGTTATTTATTGGGTAGTAATTAAACCATCTTCTTTAAATTGTCAATTTCGCCTTCAAAAATAATAATTTGGCTTTAAAATTAACAGTTTAGCATCAAATGTCCTCAAATATTAGTCATTGATATACCATACCTTCCATTTGACTGAATAACAAGGATCTGATGAAGAAGACAAATGATTACTACTGGAACTCCCATACGAATTGCAAAGATAGTGAAAGATAGAGTTTGGGCTTGTTTGCTTTTTTATCTGTAGCACCTTTCATTACACATGATAAAGATGGTCTGACAAAGAAGACAAAGTATTACCACTGGAAAACCATCAACGAGATAGCTAAGATCGCGGTTATTATTATTCCTACGAATTTTGTTGCAAATGTTTATTAAAAAACATTATAATAAATAATTTAAACTTGCTGAATAATTTTCGATGTCCAATAATTGAGGCTAAAATTTAAATTTATTGACAGACAAATTTTGGTTCTAAAAATTAAAAAGGAGGTAGTTTTAAAATTAGAAGCGAAGCTATCAAATTTGATGAGTAGTTATAATACAAAAGTTGGTTGCTAACTTTTATTCATTCATGTTTGTAAATTGACGCATTTGTATAGAATAAATGCTGATGGGGGTGTCAAGGTGGTAAATTATTTTAATAGAAGCTGATCTATTTAACCGTTGTTTACTTACAATGAAAGGTTAGAAAGAAAACTCTTCATGCTGCAGTTCTAATTTCCCTTTTTATTTAGGTACCTATAATTGCATATAATCATTTTTTTTTCTCATATTTGAAACCGGATCTATTCCACCCTAATGTTCTAATCCTTATTTTATTACGGTTAGTTGTTTGATGATAAAGCAAACTACTAGATAAAATCGATTTTAATATATCTATACAGTTGTAGAATCAGCAATTCTCATACAAGCAGAAGTATCAACGTTCTAAGTTCCTAAGTCCATTGGCAATAACTTTTGCTGTGTTTAAAATTAGAATAGAAAATGCCAATTACAAATAATGGCTGTAAGAAAAAAGCTTACTTCGCTTTTGTTAAAAATATTTTTGCGCGTATTTGCTGCTGTCAATCAAAATGGCAGTTTGAAGTATTTTTGCCAGTGTCAAGTAATATTTGAAAGATTGAAATGATAAAATTTAATAATGATTGATGGAATAGTGAATGTGCCTCCAGTAATATGCTAGAAGGGGTACTGTAGGCTCTAATAGATTACTTGGGAAATGACGAAAAGAGCAGCCAAACCGTCGTATTTCTCTTTCTCCACACTACAGATATTCACTGGTTAAAAAACTAGCATTATACCCATTAAATCCTGCTGATATACGAGAAGAGAAAATAAAAATCAACTGACTTTTTCCGTTCCCGCCAAGCAACCCCTTTGTTTTCCGTAGTGACGTTTCAATCATTTTTCCAGAATGTTGTCAACTTAGAGTGTTTATGGCAAATTAAAAAATTATAGTTATTGACATTTTCACTGTTTAAGAACTCAAATTGTTAAAACATAATATTATTGAGTTAAAAAAATAATGATATAAAATCAATCAGAAAGTGTACTGAAAGAAAACTTTAAAATATAATATAGTTAACCTTTTTTTTCTAAATAATTATTTTTCTCTCGGATCATCAAGAAAACATACTTGTGGATGAAATTTATTGGATGCCGGTGTCTTAGTTATGGCACAATTTTTGTCTCAATAATTACAGTTTCAATCACGTCATCAGAAACGTAGTACAAATAACAATTCCAGTCCTACAGATAGGACAATTACAGTAATATTCTATGTAATTCTAATCAAACTTTGTAACCTATGTAAGGTTTATTTGAAAAAAAGTAAAAGCATTGAACTTTCTATCTACTTAATAAAAACTTTTATGTTTTTGTATTTATCTAAAATGACAAATTTAAAAACAGTCTCAACAAACTCTTACATTTAAATTTTTGTACCTATTTTTGATCATAAAAGTCCAAACACTTCGATATGACTATTCAAGATACTCACATAGTTGAGTAGTGCCAACTCATTATTTAATTCCGTACCTGATCCATTGATGAGCTGCTTACAATCAAGTCTTCTGATCTAAGAGATCATTGCTTTGTCGATTTTCTCCGTACTTTCTTCTTTCTCGGAGCCATGCATAACTCATGACCGATACAATTCAATTTTGAATATCTTCTGGAATTATAACACCTGGCATTGATGTTGGTAAGTTCCTTTTATCCAAGCGTACTTTATCTGCTTTTGGCTTGAATAAAAGCTGGGACCTATTCAATGTCACCAATAGGATTTTTACTAGGAACAAACTAATACATTCTACCTAAAGTTGTTTCTCAGCAAGTTAGCCAAGGTCATGTTATCCTCATCACTCAAATCTTTATGAGTAAGGCAACCAAGTGAATGAATACACACTTTAATTTACCTCGTCATCAGAAGCGTTTTCTAAAGCATTTATTGTTTTATAATTCAGATTTTTTAATCTAATGTAGATGAAAGTTTAAAATGTGCTGGCAACATTTTATGTTAGTAGTACCATCAGCCGTCAACCGTCAATCAATCAAACAAACAGAAATGCTGGTAAGGTAACTATCCAAATACTACCGGCAAGCACCCGTTTACCCGTTCAGCTGTTATTGTTTTCAATTCTTAAATTTTACCAGTTTTAACATAATTAACACTACTTAAAATGGGTCTCATCGATTTGTGTGTAAAGTATTTCAAAACTGCTAATTTATATGAAGTATTAGGTATAACAGAGGACGCTACAGAAAAAGAAGGTACAATAAAATCTTTATATCTAAAACAATATAATCTAAAGTTAAATTTTATAACGTTGCTTTTGTTAAACTTACAGTTAAAAAGGCATACCATAAGCTTTCATTGAAAGTCCATCCAGATAGAGTAGAGGATGACAAAAAGCTTGAAGCAACAGAAAAGTTTAAAGTATTGGGGAGTATTCACGCTATACTCAGTGATAAGGATAAAAGAGCTGTGTATGATGAGACAAAGAGTGTTGATGATGATGATTATAATGTCATTGTTGACAGAGATTGGACTGTATACTGGAGAATGATGTTCAAAAAAATCACTGATGAAGACATCATAGCTTATGAACAGGAATATATTGGTAACATTAAAAGCTAAAGCTTTTTAAAATTAATGAGGCTAATTCTGTCTAAATAAAAATAAAAAGAGTGTGCTTGTCATAGCTTTATTGCAAGCCTTAATTTTGCTGTCAAAATCGAGGCATTTCCTTAATGAGAATATGTAAACAAGAGTTTTTTTTTGTAGGATCTGAAGAAGAAAGAAAAGATCTAAAAGTAGCATACTTAGCTGGGAAAGGTGATATGGATTATATTGTCGACCAAGTACAGTTTGCAAGAACAGAACATGAGCCAAGAATCAGAGGGATTCTGACTGTAAGTTTATTATTAATATGTTTTGAATTAAATGCTGTTTAAACACTTGTAAGATTGGCTTATGTTCACTTATAGCAAATCTTCCAAAGCACTTGCATAATAAACAGTTAACTAAGCTAGTATTTAAAAAACTGATGAATTAGTGTTGTGACATCAAATATCACTGTATTAAAATCCTAATATTACGCTGCAAATTATTTTATACCAAAAATCATACAAAAATCTACAAGGATTTCAAAGATTATTCATCAACCATACAAACTCACTATATAGGTGCTGGAATATTAACCTGCCTTCTGTTAATACAATAATATATTTCTTTTCTTAGGAAATGATAGAACAAGGCGAAATCCCATCATACAAAATATTTACACAAGAACCTGAGAAAAAACGTAAAAGAAGACTTGCAAAAGAAAATAAAGAGGCTAAAGAAGCTGAAAAATTAAAATCTAAGTTAGGAGTGTCATCAGGTAATAATGAAATACTTAATACTTTTCAGAATTTAACAGTTTCAAGTGAATAATATGAATACAAATCCATTCTTCATTTCATTAAACAAATTTATAAAAGTTAACATTTATTTAAGGTGAAAACAGCCTAGAACTCATGATCAAACAAAAGAGGCAGGCAAGAGCTGAACAAATAGATTCTTTTCTTGACAATTTAGCTGAAAAGTATGGTGGGGGTTCAAGAAAAGGAAATAAAAGGAAAGCAACCCCTAATGCAGAGCCCATTAAAAGAAGTAAGAGGAAGAAGTGACAAATTGAGTTGAAGTCTTGTATTTTATTCACTAAATAAAGTTAACATGTAAAAATTTTTTTTTCAATCACCCTCTTCTAATGCAACTTCAAGCATATTTTCATTGAAGAATGGTCCTTGGTCAACATATGCCTGCAGTCTAGAGCGAATATCATCATCAAATGATAGTGAACCAGCTAACCTCTTGATTACATCATATTTGGCCTCTTTTGTTTCCTTTGTATGGTCTACAGTGCGGTCCAATAGGTATTCAACAAATCCTGCAAATGTCTTTCTCTATGAGATTGGTTCACTAACACAATTTTTTTCTACATTAATAAAATAAAAAGCTGACATTCTTGGATCAATAACAACAAAGTCTTACCAGCTGTTCTGGCCACTAATTCTTGTCCCCATTGATGTTGGCAGACTGTATCAAGTAGATTAATAGCTGCCAACTTAATATCAGGGAAGGGGTTCTTGCAGATACCAAACAAAATCTCTATGGCTTCAGGCTTTGAGTTCATACTTCTAAACCATTCTCTTGTCATCAAGGTCACTCTATGGTCAACTGGGCCCACTTTCGGAGTTCTTGGATCCCTTTCAATATTCAGTAAACATGCAAAACAAAGCATGGCCCGTATTTTAATCTCAGTTGCACTATTTTTTATTAAATGACCAACTCTATTAACTGCTACAGTGTACTTGCTCCCTAAAAGTAACTTTTTATTAGTTTAAAATTACTAATTACTTAGGTATTTATTTGAACTCAATCAATGTTTCTTAATTGTAACTGGTTTTTTGTTTTTGAAGTTTAAGTAAATCTAAATAAGTAACAATCATAAAATTCTAGAAACAAACCTATAGAAGCCAAACTTAGTTTTCCTTCAAGTGTAATACCAATAAATCCTAAGGTATCCAGAGCAACTGGTAGCACACTTTGATCTGAAGATTCCAATGCTTCAAAAAGCAAGTCAATGAGAATTGGATATTTGTCTATAATTTCCCTAGGATAGTGGTGAGCAATCCCACCAAAGAATTTAATATAACCTGAAAAAATATATAAAAATAAAAACTTAAATGAGGTACTTAAAGAAAACAAAAAAGGAATAGAAAACTCAAAACAAAATTACCAGGGGTCAAAAGACTGGCAAGTGGGTTGTTTCTCAAATTAGAAATAAATTCTTCAATCTGTTTCAAAGATCCATGTTTAACTAAATAACTTATACCATGAGGAGTCACTGAAAGTCTGGACAGTAATTCTAAGATATTGAATTGGTAAAGAATATCATCATTTTGTAATTCAGCAAGCATGTGGTCTAAATATCCTTCTCTGACACAAAGTTGAAGGAGCTCATCTGATTTACATGATATGTTTATTGCAACCTGCAAGATGAATATTAATTATTACTAATTAATGATTTAAAGTTTTAAAAATGGAACAAACCCAATTAAGTTGATTCACTGAAGTAAATTAACTGAGAGAAACATTACATTTAAATCAATGACATTCTACAATACAGACATTATATTCTCCTATACTTTGTTTTTGTCATAGTTCACCTCATATGCATTGCACTTGCTACTGCTCCCATATTCAAGAGCTATCTTCATTTCATCCAAGACCTTAGAGTAGGCAGCATTTGGCAGATTGGATGTGATTAGAACAGCTTTATTAGCAACTGCCACTTCCTCATCTGACACCAATTGAGCCACTGCCACAAATACATCAATATATTCTGGCAAAGGTAACAAATTGAAATCTGTTGTCACAGTCTTGTAAACCTAAAATTAAATTAAATACATTTTACATACTACTGCACTCCAAACTGTGAACTCGTGACACCCCATATCTCAGTAACACCTTGATCAATTTGGTTCATATTCAAATTCAATATTAATCAAGTTATTGTAGGATAAACATTTAAACATACTTGCATACCAAAGCCGGATTGCTCAAGTAGACTCAGAACTTTGCTCATTTAAAAAACTTTATCTCATTATTAGATTGAAAAATAACACAGTGACTCAATTTTTCTAACATAAATAAAATTTGGTGTTTGAATTACTTTATCCATTTAAAAAATATGTTCTGGTGTTATTTTATAACACCCAGTTTCTTAGTAATAATGGGTGGTAATATTTTCATGTACCCTCGTTTTTAGGCACCTGGAGTGTTCCAGCCTTTATTGTCATACTTTGAAGTATATTATGATCATAAATTGAAAGCTTTATTGTTTTATCAACATTTTAAGTTTTTTTTTGTAATTATTATTAATCAGACACAAATTAACCTTTTACTCAACAAGAAAATGTAATTTTTGTGCCCTTACATATAAAACTTGATTGAATGATAAATGCTATATGATTTCATATTAAAATAATCATCTTCAAATTAAACATAATGTTAAATTTAAAGAAAAAAGACACAGAATTTAATGATATCCTTACCGGATGAGTGGTAAAGTTTTCATTTTTTTTTTTTTTTACATAAATCTGACTATATTTTGAAAATAATATTGAAGTAAACATTATTAATATTTTTGCTACAGAATGCTAAGAAAAAAATTTGTCACATAAATAATACCTTACCTCATCAACAGCCAACTTTCGCACACAACTCTTTTCATGCCTCAACAGATACATGATGTGACCAGTATAGTTTCTGATGACATTACCAACTTGAAACTTTTCAAAACACAGCCTAAGTACTTCACAAGTCAAATCAAAGGATGTCCTAGAATTAAAAAGATGATTAGAGCTATGAATCAAGTACATTTTTTTTAATTTCTTGGAATACTAACTTGTCTGGCACATTAAGACAATTTATTATCCCGGTTAAACCAGTACTACGGATGCTATTCACAGCTTCGCCGGCTGGTTTGTATGTAAGAAAGTGTTTGAGCTCGTTCAACGCAGCAGATCGATGTTCTTCTCGCTGGAGATTCTCAACAAACTGTCTATACTGCGATGTATCTTCATTAGACATTTTAATTACAAATAATAACTAGAAACTTATTCAACTCTATCTTTCCAAACAAACTTTAGAAACATGACACTTCAAATTTTTCATTTGTCATTTTTGATGGACAGCATTTACGAAGATTATTGTTTTGACGTTAAACGTCTTTCAGTTCGGTAAATAACATACAAAAAAGTATTGATGTTAATGAATGTCGATATCAGCTTTGGACTTATAGTAGACATCATAGCCAAAAATAAATGAAGAATTTTTGCTATCACTTTAAAAGAAAACGCCCTAGTATATATCGCCTTACCTTAAATAGCGCTAATTGCATTCAACACGACGCGCTCGGCAACGAGCACTTAGTTTTATCAGAGATTGAATACTTATACCTGTCTATTGTATCTCGTATTCAATGACAACTTATTTTAATGATGTAAACCCAGTCGCCGACGCCTCTGTGCGTAACAGCACCTAGTTTTGCGCACTATCACTGGGGCGCCTAGATACGTGAAGAATGCCACGATCCAGCGGGATCTTAACATTGGAACACTGGACGACTTCATCGGGCGGCTCGCGAGCAACATGTTCGCGCGCTCAGATTTATCTAGGTTGGGCCACATCAAAGACCTGACCCCTTACTATGCACGCCCGCCTGTTGGTTGGGCCTACCCGCGGGTCTTGTTCGAAGACGAGAAAAGTGACGACTAGCCCAATGTTCTTCCAGTTAACAATTCCAACTGCCATTCCACCGACGACCCGCACTGCCCTCTCCAGAATGGTGAACCACTAATTTCGCTAGCTAGCAGGCTAGCGCCGAATAAAATCTCGAGAGAGTGGCATAGCCTAGGAATCGGCTAAAATTATAAAAGAATAAACTATTGTATTGATTGAATTGCTATTTACACTGATTTTAAATGTTATAAGTGCATTGTTTTTAATTAAATTATGTCTTATATTTATCAATAAGATTATCATTTTAACCCACTGTTTTGATCGAACTAAAAAGTGAGAAATTGAACACTATAAATTAAATAACTTTATGGTTGCAAATTATTATAAAGAGCAACTACGGGGTTCCTTGCCGGATTCTTCCCCGTAGACAGGCTATCCAATCCAGTTGGTAGAAGTGATTAAGAAATAAAAGAATAGTTACGTTTATTTCACATGTAGTGTTGATCGTCCCTAACCCTAATTTATAATACAAAACGAAAAAGATTTGTCAGTCATTGGCTTTTGGATCCAGGGGCGTAGCTACCGCGGTATTAAACGTATCAATGATACGGGCCTCTGGGCTACCGAGGGCGAACATGTGTACGCAAAAATTTGTCAAATATTATCCACAATGTCACTTAATCTCGTGCTTCCCGGAAAAAAACATACGTACTTATTAAGTTTTCACTTCAGAAATGACAAAATAAGCAATTTCTTTCTTTTACGGTTTAAGCGTGCGCCAAAAATTGGTAAAATCTTACATCCCGCAATAACTGATATACAATGACAAACAACGGAGAGCAATATTTTTGTTTTGTTTTGTGAGAAATATTTATCCTTCAGTTGCCCCCCCCCAAGGAAGTTTTATGGTTCGTTGGCAAACCGTTTAATTATTTACCTATCTACATAGTGTCAAGCAACAATCGCAACATACAATAAATTAATTTTTTTAAAGTTTGTGTGTGTAATATCCACACAAGTAGACGTGGCCTCTTTTGTCTTACAAGTATGCCGAGTGATACCAACTTTTAAATATTTGTCATTGTGTGCGCAAAATTTATTAAAGGGCATTCAATAAAAATACCTTTTTTTATTTTGATGTTTATAATCTACTTTTAAAAAATCAAGGGAAATTTTAATTTCAAGGGAGGACAACACTGTAAACATACCGGTCAATTTGACCGATTTTAGGACAAAATTACACTTGATTTAATTAATTCACTCTGTAACATAGTTATAAAAGTATACCTACTTACCGATGATAATTTTTGCAGTAGTTTCAACTATTTTTTTTTCTTTTTACGTTCAAACTGTATCTAGACTGGTTAATAACCACAGGCCTACTTAATAATAAAAGAAGGTTAAAGGAAATAAATTAGACAACTCAAAATTAAATTATATTTGACAAAATATGAGTTTTCGTTGACAAAATTTAGTCTTAGCTATACGATTTTTTCGCCCGCCAATCAAAAAACTCATCTAAATCAATTTCATTTTCCGAATCATCATTCGCATCATCACTCATTTGCTCGCTGTCTTTGACTTTCGATTTTGTTTCTTCTTTTTTCAACTCGAGTTCCAAAACTCTAAAAAGACAAGAAATCCATGCTTAACCAATAAACTATTATTTACCTACTTTACAAGACGAAATAGCTTTCAGCAATTTATTTAAGACGTGCACCTTTTCAAGTAAATTCTTAAAAGTGTGAAAACGTACAAAATAAAGAAATTTAAAACACAAGGTAGGTAACACATTTCCGGATTGAGTTTTTTTTTCATATCGATATTATTTTCAACTTTAATTGTTTTCGATCTGTAAGTTAGGCGAGTGATTAATTATTAAATTAGGTATTTACCTAGACCAATTTCGTATTTGTTCATCTATTTCATCAATTTGTCGTTCAGCAGTAGCTTCTTCCTGTTCTCCAGCAATTATTTCTGCTGAAGCACTTGCTTCTTCTTTGATTTCTTTTTGAAATTTCTCCCATTCTTCTTCAACAGGGTCTTTATATTCTATGTTTCTTACCTGTAATAATAGAAACACAAGAACGATATTAAAGGAGTGCCGTCGGTGGAACAAAGTTAACATTTAATATTAACATTTAAAATAAAATTTCGTTCTTAAAACGTCTTAATACTTAAAATTAGATTAGCAGTAATTATACATTTTGAATTTTTTTATGCTGAATCATACCGGACAACATTGTGTGTGTGAATTTCGATTTCGATTTTGCAGAAGGAGAAAAAACTAAATAAACCACTACGTTTAAACCAACTAACATGATATTGAGTTAATTGGCGGGAACGGGAAGTAGCGGTTAAAATATTCTTATTTTATTGTCTTTTCTTGTAAATCAGCAGAATTTAGTGTATAAATGCTAGTGTTTACGAGTGATTATCTGTGCTGTACAAGTGTCGAAACCGTGAAATACGACGATTTAGCTGCTCTTTTCGTCATCTCCCAAGAAATAATACAGTACAGCTACAGTTTTCATAAAATTTAAGTTACAAAATTAGTTTATTTTATAGATTAATGGGATAAAATTCTTTGTAATTTTTTTAGGGTTAATGCCAGATTCTTCCGATAACCTAGCGTAATGCCATATTATACAGTCCGATCAAAGGGTAATATTAAACAGTGATGGCATGAAAGTAGTTATTTTGTGTCTATTAGATATTCGATGCATCTCTTATGTGACATACAATTATATAAAATATACTCAAATAAAAGCCCTAGTAGATTTAAAATCACTAATTATCAAAAATAAAACACATTGTTATTTGCTTTATATTAAGGTAGTCGTAGTAGCATTAAATAGTATAAAATTATTAGAAAACTTCCAACAGGTAAAGAAAAACTTTTGAAAAAAGCAACTACGGAGTTCATTCCGAACCGGAGGTAGGTACAAAAATGACAATTTGAAAGTCTATCTAAATAAAAACATTTTGAATTTGAAAAAAACTTTTTGTCTTTGACTTATTTTAAGTTAAAGAGATGGGAAGTTTTATTCCATCTAGCCATCGACTTCACACTCACATTTACATAATGGCCGCCATTGATGTGCTTCAGCTAAGGGCTTAGTCTACGTCTTTTTACGTACGTAAGACCTTTCTTGCCAATATACGATGTGTAGTGCCATAATCGTACGTACGTACGTATTTTCTTTTCAATTATACAAATTTGAAAAATAAACATTCATTAGGCTAAAAAAGCATAATGTCCAATGTCTACGAGATATATTATGTGGTGCGGACTTCAACAAAGTAATTTTGAGGTGACAAATTGTGATTAATGTAAATGTGAGAGTATAAAACGAAACGATGAATCTCGCCGTAAAAAAAAAGTTAAAATTAACATGAATAAAAATAATAACGATTGCCGAGTAGTGTGTTTGATTTACATTTTTAATAATAGTTTGTTCGGTTTTTTAACTATTCATTTTCATTGAGTGACGGAACCAGGTTGTCATTTGAGGGGCTCTTTTGCTCAGAACTGAAAAGTTCAGCCCTCCCCCTCAGAACTCACACGTCAAGTAATTTTCCAGTCTGGGCTACTCCTTTTTTAGATCCGAGTTGGCAACACTGCTTTAGCTGTGTCTCAGCAAGTTTCCGTCTGGATTTTTACGTCTATGTTCTCACTACATCTATACCAAGCTGTTTATATGAAAATTTTATATTGATTCCGAACGGACGTACTTCTGTCTGTCAAATTCAGTTTTCTTGTTGACTGACATCTTGATCAATGATCACATTGTCAGAGCACTTCGATTGATTGTTTTGATAATTTGTGTAGGTATTCGTGTGTTGATAAAAAAGATGACTGAATGTACCCTTAACATCTAAAAAAGTCATCGTTTGGGATAGTTTTGATTGTTATGTTATTTAAATTAACTAGTTTCACGCAACTGAAAGGCACAAATACTTTACGAAATCCAATTATACGCAATTCTCACTATAAAATGATGAATAGTTCAGAGTCTAGATTGCAATTATTTAAATCTTGTATTCCATCTTTGGACCATAAGAACCACAAAGGAGAATCTGGAAGGATCGGAGTGTTCGGAGGGTCAATAGAATACACAGGCGCACCTTACTTTGCCGCTATAAGTGCTCTAAGGGTAATTAATATGATTTTAACTATTTTCTTTATCTTTATTAAAATGCCATTGATATCTTTGTATTAATTATAATGTTTTGGTAGGCTGGTGCGGATTTAGTTCATATATTCTGCCCATCAGCAGCAGCCCCTGTTATCAAGTCTTACAGTCCTGAGTTAATAGTTCACCCTGTGCTAGATCGCATTTGCGCTTTAAAAGATTTAACACCATGGCTCCATCGTCTCCATGCCATAGTCATAGGACCAGGCTTAGGACGGAACCCAGTCATTGGCAGACTTATTTTGGATGTTGTAAGGATCATCAAAGGTCTTAGGATACCTTTAGTGATTGATGCAGATGGCCTAGCTATAGTATCTCAAAATCTGGATATGTTCACTGAGTTTCAGTCTCCAGTTATATTAACACCAAATGAAATAGAATACCAGAGGCTTTTCGATTGCCAGGAAATGAAAGGACCAACAGGATTCCATGTTTTGGGTGACTATGTACTAATATTGAAGAAGGGAGATTATGATGAATTATATAGCACAAATCCTGAGGTGCAATGGAAATCCAGAGTAAATGGATCAGGTCGCAGGTGCGGTGGACAAGGGGATATACTAGCTGGGTCAATAACTACATTCTTCCACTGGACATTATGGGGTGTACTCCACAGCGGAGCTGTTCAGAAAGTTTCAGATGTCGGTCTGATGTCTGGGTCTCTTGCTTGCTATGCGGGATCCAGACTTGTAAAACTTTGCAATGAAAAAGCATTTAAACAAAAGGGACGTAGCATGCTCGCTACAGACATGATTGAACATATACATGAAGCATTTGAAGAACTGTTTGGACAGTAAAACCAACTTTTTAATTACTAAGTATGAATTGCTAATTATATATGGGAAATCGGTGTCTCTTTTAAATGTTATTCAATACTTATTAGAATTATACCTTCAGAAATTAGACTGAGGTAAACTTGCATTAATGTATAATCAGATTTCATTCTATAATCAAAATCTGTATGTATTGAATGTTGTTCAATAAACATTTAAAATAATAATGTTTGTTAATCCTAAAACTGATCAACTAATACCTAAAAATTCTTTGTCCTTTCTCCAATAAAAAACATCAATAGTTAAATTTAAAAGATTAATGTACTGAGGATAATAATGTATGTTTTTTTGGTAAGAAAGTAGAACAATGTTTTAAATTTAAACTTTATATGTGGCAACTTTGTACATTTGCAATGATAATGATGTAGAATACATAATCATCAAGATCAAAGTTGAAATAAACCAAATGGAATAAACATTGATTACAGTAGGAGTAAATAATTTGACTGTTTGATAGTTTGAAGAACTGATCATTGTTTAAAATGTCAGTAGACAGAGATCACAGGAGAGAGCGTGGTAGAATAATTACAGTCAACCAAAAAACAACTAAATACTATCACGAGAACCCCTTGAGCGATTTGGCTCATATTCAAACATAAACTCCGTTTTGTCTCATTATTCTGCATAACTAATTTTGCAACAATCTGATCAACAATACTTGAGTTATCGTTAGACACACATTTATATGTACATACAAATGCTGGATTGCTCCAGTACACAATAAGTAAGCTTACCATAAACCTCGGTGGCGCAGTGGTGTAAACAGCCGACTACCATGCTACAAGTTCTGGGTTCGAATCCCGGCGGGGGCGGAACTTTCTGTTATTTGCAAGACACATTGTTTCGCTTACCGGTCTTGGATGTTGTATTCTTATCTATGTAGTATATACCATATTGTTACTTAGTTCCTGTGACACAAGTTCTTAAGAAACTTACTACAGGGCTGAGTCAATGTGTGTGTCATGATGTGGTTATTATTATTGTTATTATAATAAAAATATTCAATTTAGCTGTGTATGTAAGTAAAGTAAGTTTAGGTCTATACCCTTAGGTCTATAATACCATATTTCATGAGAATGTTTTCTTGTTTTATCCTTTTAGAGAGCAGTTTTCAGCAGTTTTAGGTTTAAGATTTAAAATTATTTTTTATATTTACCATATAGAAGTAGTCTGTTATATAAAAATATTTTTGCTTATGTATTTTTGGTAGGGTTCAATATTAATATACAAGAAATTTACCTTTTAGGCGTGATTTTCGAAATTATTATCAATTATGGGTTGCATGAGTGCAAAAATGTATTTATTTTCAAATGTGCTCATTAAGTCCTTATATTGATACCAAACATGACCACATTACACGAAAAAATATTTGTATACGACTTTATGCCTTACTCAATTTAATATAACTTCTGACAGATCTGTCAATTTATGATAAGTTTAGAACCAGTCTAAAACCCTTGTTTTTGCTTTGCCATAAATTTTCCATGAGGTCAACTTTCTGTTTGTTTGACTGTGACCAGTAAAAAAAACTCATGAACTGTAATAGGTGAATCTAGTCTCAAAACTAATATCAGAATACAATGGGTACTCAAATATTATTTTACATCTAGATAGTTGAGTAAAGTATAGTAGATTACAGGCCTTAATCAATAAATAACCTTTGCATCAAGTATAGGATCATCAAAAAATCCCTCAGGTATTGGTTGTTCTTGCCCGGAGTGGTTGGCGTCTTCCTCTGTACTGTTACTGGTGGATGCTTCAGACACTACAAGCACAGAAAAAATTATAAGAGCTGATAATATTTTAATCTATAATAATTAGTTTTTTTAATTCATGTATTCTCAACAAAACACTTCAGCCTTTTTAATGCTAGTTGAAAAAATCATGTTAGTAGAATCATAACAAAATTAACATGGATCAAACAATTGGGGAACAAAACTTTTATTTTAACTCTATTGTTAACTATGAATTATGTTACCATAATCAAATAAGCTTCATAGTAATATTTTTTATTCATTTTTAATGTTATGATAATTCATATAATTTAAAACAAACACAAACCTATATTACTATTTTTGAGAAATTCACCAACAGGTTGATTTAAAGGTTTCCTTTTGATTTCTTCCTCATGATGTGAAACAATAATAGGTGCATGATTTGTTGGTTTCACTATTGGTATTGGAACTGGTTGACTGGTATTTTTAAGAATGCCTTTTATTTTTTTTTGTGGAGGTGCATCTGTATCTATAGTTGAAGGTCTTTTAACCTTCACTTCTGTGAAATTGTTAGTCATTTGCTTTAACTTTTTGGCATTTTCTACGTTTTCCTTATGTTGTTTACTGTTAACATGAACTTGCCACACATTTTCTGATCTTACGACTGATGAACATAAGACACAAGTAAGTTGTCCCGCGTTATTATATTTAGCAAGTGGGTTGTTTATTTTTGTAGTCTTCGTATCTTTCTTTTTTCTTTCCGACATTAAGCGGCGCATCTCTTCGAGAGCTTTTTTCTTTTCTACTTGCATTCTTAGAGACATTATGAGATAAATTACGTTTATTTTTGTATAAACAACTCCCTACTCTTAGCGGAAATGTGGAACTGACAATCGTGGATGACATTGACACAGCATGACAACAATTTTGACATTAAAAGCAATATAAAAGACGGCGCAATTTTGCATTTTACAAGCACAGCAGCAAAAACGAAAAAACGAGTAAAAATATTTTTTGTGATTACAGTATCTTAATTATTTTAATTAAGAGACGAACGAACTCTGTCGTAAATACACATACCGAACAGTGTCTAAAGACAAAAACATCTTTTGTAAATGTTTTACGGCTCTGGATAGAGTTGGATGGAGTTCTTTTGAGTCTTATTGTTTTATTAACATCTGAGATCATATTAGGGTTGCTACATTAAAACTGGCCCTTACCTATTTAACGAAATTGGTAGCTCCAAACCATGATTTTCGAAGGCAAATGTTTTAACTAGAATGTCAAATTTTACTTTTCGGTTATTTTTTAATACTTATAGAGGATATAGACATGTCATTAATATTTTCGTGAAATTGGATCGCGATACTGCGTATCATGAGATAATTTTGACAGTGTATGAGGTATCATATTATAGATATATATTTGATACCATATAATTGGTACCTATAGTTGACAAGCGGATTTAATTTAGATAATATTTCATTATTTAAAAAGTTCCCTAATTTTTTAATCTTTTTGCGAAAACGTTTATTCAACTAGTCAGGTAAAAATATAATAAGAAATGACTGCATGGTTTCATGAATATTGTCTGAAAATTGAATAGTATCTCGTAACGGATTTATTTTTTTTCAAATTCAAATCTGGTCATAGATAACGTAGCTCTACAGACTTTTGTCAATTTGGTGCTTTTGGCAAGCACCGAATTTATTTAGATTTATATTCGTGAAATCTCTTCACATTCGCTTTGTTGTGCCGTTAAATATAAACTTTAGATATTAATAGGCTCTGAATTTTGTGATTATCTTATGATTGGATCCTTTTTGTACTCGTTCCGAAAAAAATAAAAAGTTTAACATTCACGTATTTGGAGCTGAGTGTGCAGTGTTTTTCATTCATGCAGTGATACTAGAAATATATTTAGGTCTAAAATGGACATCGATGTGAGTAAAGAAAATATTCAACCTCTCAGAGGTGGTAGAAATCTTGTGCAATTGGGTACTGCATTGCAAGCTCAATCAGATGTTGATGCACAGAGGCAGTTGCAGTTACAAAAAGAGTAAGTTGTGCTTTTATACCCTTTACTATCTTTTTATTGAGCTAATCTCTTGCTAGCTGTTCTATAAGTAGTCATCTAATTTAATTAATGCTTGTAACTTTTTTATAAACACTGTTTTGTGGTGGTTTTTATTTTGTTCTACATTCTAACAGAGAACATGAAGCCGCTGTTAGACATTACCAAGGGCCTGATCCCTTGGATCCTTGGTTCAACTACATACAGTGGGTAGAGCAGTCTTACCCTAAACATGGCCATGAGGGCCATATGGACAAAATTATTAAAGACTGTCTTCAACTATTTGAGAAAGATGAGAGGTACTACCAGGACCGGAGGCTAGTAAAGTTATGGATTAAATATGTAAGTTACTGAAACATGAGAACATGTATGTATTTCTAGGGAAAGTTAATTCTTTAGTAACAATAAAATACCAAAACCATACAGCCTAATAGTTGATAATATAGCTTTAATGTCAAAGATCATAAGGTATATTACTACTTTTTACAAAATAATTTAAAACTTGTACCAGACTAGTAAAACACACATCCTGTGTTACATATATAATTTACACAGTTATACCATGAATGTATAAATTCTGCCATATGCTTAATTTGTTCAGATTATGTAAGTTATTTACAAGAATTAAATGGGTATTCTACTGGCAAGTCCATATTGCTCTGTTTAAAAATAATCAGTTTTGACTAGATTATAAAAATTGTAACATTTAAAATTTCAGGTTGATTGCCTATCAAATCCTCTAGAAATATATCAAAGGTTGTACAATACAGGCATAGGAGTAGAATGTTCAGAGTTCTACAGGGCTTGGGCTTGCTACTGTGAGGAATCAGGGGACTATAAGAAGGCTAATCAGGTTTATATGCTTGGACTGCAGTCTAATGCCCAACCTATAGATGAATTAGAGCAGGCGCATATGTGAGTTTGTACAATCACCTATACTTACAATACTATTAAGAAGTTGTTTAGATCTTATGATAAAATCATAAAAAAAAATTACACAAACTCATGCCAAAATTAATCCCTTGAGAGGGAGGGATAAACAAGTCAAAACATTGCCATAAATTTTATTTATGAAAAATAAAAAATATATCATTATTTAGAATTCAAAAATTGTTATGAAAATTTGCAGGAATTTTCAACTTTTCTTTGCCCAACGAATGTTACATGATGACTCGCCAACAAAAAGGAAAGCAGCCTCAGCTTTGGCTGAAACTAGAATGGCCCTTACATCTCTTAAGTCTTTCAAGAGGAGGAATATTGCAAATGTCCCTGTGCAAAGGGTTGGCGACAGTATAAAGAGTAATGTTCCTGGGTTGGTGAGACAGCAAGCTTCCAACTACGACAATAGGATGGCTAACTCTAATGTTATGGTTAATGTGTATGAGGTAATTTAAACAATACTTAAGTTTAAATTTATGTCCGATTCACATTTTTGGAGCATCTCTGATTTGGTTGGTACTGGACTTTTAAATGCAGTTTATATTTATGTAAACTTTATTTATTATAAAAATTAATAGCTTGGAAAAATTCACAAATATTACCTTTATTTCAAGTTAAGTCTAATTTACAAATCAATGATTTACTTGCTCATAAAGATAAAAATTAAAGGTTCATAATCTCAGGCCAGAGCAAATACTCATGTTTATCAATCAAATCACTGTCAAATACCTGAACAAGTAAGATTTCAAACCCAGACCCTCATGTTTACAGTCTATAGTTTACATTAATATAACATGTTTAATAGGATGGTCCATCAACATCGCATGGCATTCCTGTTGCCGAGAATCCAGGGCCAGCTTCCTTAGTCCAGCCTAACATTGAAAATGAAAAGGAAGTTGGAATTTGGACTAATGCTAAGACAAAGATGGTGCATAGCAATGTTGTGCCACATCAGCCTCTGCCTTTTACCCGTAAGATACCTGCAATGTTTTTTTTAAATGACTTTATTTTCCAATATATCACTATTTTTTATTTTACCTTTCATAATAAGGTTGTATAATGATTCTAATAGAGGATTTTTTTCAGCATATGAAGATGAAGAAGATTGCCTGAAGTTGCCTCCTAATCACATGACATACTGTGTGGATGACTTATCATTTTCAGTTCCTTTATGTGTACCTGATCCACCTGATCCTACTAAAATTACATGTTATAATAAGTCCCAGGTTAGTAAAATTCTTATTAAATCAAAGTTAAAAATGAATTTGTGAATTTTAAAGTTTGAACATTTTTGCTTAGGTTTATGTTAGTGATCAAGAATACAGTTTAGAAGAAATAAGATCAAAAAAGTTCAAGTTGGAAAAAAGAAATGTACCTAAAAGTCCAAGACAAGAGGGTGTTCAACATAGATTTGGTGATGCAAATGAAGCTTCACAGTGCAGTGCATTAGAAACATTGGCTAACTGTGCTTTAGATGCAGAACAAGATCATTTAGCACACCTCATGCCTTTGAATATACCAACCCTTCAACATATAACTAAAGTCACCAATATGCACTCGCCTGGTGAGCCTAAAGTATTAGTAAATTTGGATTCCAAAGAATTCAGTGATGTTTCAACTAAAAGAACTGATGAAAATAATCATTATGGAGTTGAAAAAGAAAATCAAATGGAAAGGCCTGCTACATCTAATTATGTTAATGAAAATGAGAATTATGCAAAAAATACCTTGATGGAAGAGTTCAATAGGAGTTTGATGGGAAATTTTTTAGCTGACAATTCAGTCACAGTCAATACCAAGGAAGCTCGTTGGGAACTGAGAAATATTTTTAATGACAATGGTATGATCCACTATTCTTTACAAGCTTATTTTACTCGTTACATGGTTAGAACTCTTTGTGTTCAAGTTCAATTCAATCTTGATTGAATGTGTTTTGTTTTAACTTTATGTGACGTTCCAGAGCCATCAATGGTCCAACCAGTGGTGCAGCAGTTTGATGTTCCTCAGTTTGATATCCATGAGGATCGTTCAATGACAATGGCTATGAATATTAACAAAAAGCAAGATGCAGCAGATGTTAGAAATCAGCCTGAAGACAAAGAAAATGTCAACAAGTTTACTGTTCCAGCAGCAGTACCACATAATGTAAGTCAAATTCTATGATGAATAAAGTAGAAACTATAGTATGTATAGTTTTTAAATTATGTATAAAAACGTGAAGTAGTCTTCTTCTCCATCAAATTTAAGATTTTATAATTAATTTTTATCAATCAAGAAAAAAATGTTGAACAATGCTTTTTTAAATGCCAACAAAGCATAATGCAAATGTAAAGTAAAGTAATTTGATGGACAAATTATAATTATCTGCAAAGTTTGAGTGGTTTTGAATATAATATTTATTTTGTACAATAGGTGAACAAAACAGCTTACTATGAGGAACCATCTTGCACTCAAGTTTTCAACTTCAACATAAAAGATGCAAGCACACCAAATATGTCACAGTTTAAAAAGCCAGCAAGTTGCATTGAACAATCTAAATACCCATCCATTTCAAAGTTTTCTATTGATGAAAGTGTGATAGAGCATGCAGATCCGAGTATTGTGAAAAGAGAGGAAGTGTCCAGGCAACATACCACAGATCATCATGGTACTGATCAACATCAAGATGGCTTATCAGTTATAATGGAGGCTACGAGAGAATACAATAGGTAAGATCAATAAAAACTGCTTGTGTGTATGTGTATATGTACACTTCTGGACACATCTATTGGCCCACTTTAGAGTTTAAGTTTCGATGGCCTCTACCTAAATATGATTGCTAGATTGAACAAAAACTGAAATTGATGCAGTTTTAAACCTGATTCATTTTTGCATTTTACCATCTTTTTCGATCGTATACCACACGACATGGAGCTACGCCTAACATGTCGGGTATGCGCCTTGATGAAGGCAGTTGATTTTTGAATAAAAAACATGTTTTTTAAATAAAGGTTTAATTTAATAACGCGTGTGGCCTCCATGGGCATCTACAACGGCTCTCATACAATTAGGCATAGAGTTTATCAACCGCTCTATGAAATTTTGAGGGATCATCTCCCATTCCTCTTCTATGGCAGTTTTCAACTCCTGCATCGTCTTGGCAACTGGCTAACGAGCCCACGTCTTTTTAGTTCGTCCCGCATGTGCTCAATCGGGTTCATGTCTGGGCTTCTGGCTGGCCAGTTCATAACTGTGATGTTCACATCCCGAAGATATTCCCTGATGATGCCGGCCGTATGGGCTCTTGCATTATCATGCATAAAAAGAAATTTGGGCCCACATAGTCCGCGTATGACATCACGTGAAGTCCTAAGCACTCACGAATGTACCTTTCAGCATTTAATGTTGGCAGCAGTGGTCCCGTAACAACCTCAAGTTGAGTTTTGCCGCTCGCGGAAATACCGCCCCAGACAGTCTTCTCTCTTCAAAGCAGTATTGTGCAAAACGCTCTCCCTTACGTCTGTAGACCTTCTTCCTTCCATCATTGCCATGTAACGCAAGTTTAGACTCATCAGAAAAGAGTACACGGCTCCAATGGTGCTGAGTCCAATTTAAATGGCTCGCGTTAGTTCGGGGCCATTAGCTGGCTTGTGCGGTACCATATCGTGTTCTTTTAACCTACTCCGAACAGTTCGAGCGCTCACAGATACTTCGTGGTAGTCGCGAAGTTGGTTTTGTAACTCAATGGAGGTAAGGTGACGATTTCTCAAACTGGTCGTCACGATGAATCGATCCTGCCTTTCAGTTGTGACCCGAGATCGTGGCCTTCCTTAGCAACGAACAAAGCCACCAGTCTCTCCACCTCGATAAACATTTCGGACCGCAGATCGACTTAAATTAAGTTGAGCACTCACTTTTCTTTGGATGTGTCCGGCCTGGATAAGTGCAAACGTTTGGGCGGCGACTTCAGGCGAAGTATACATAGATTATTGATAGAACCTCACCTTAATGTAAATAATAAGTAACGTTTGTTGCAAAACCAAAGAGAAAAATCACACTTTCAAGAATTAAATCCAAGTAAACCAATAAAATCAAGTTTTCTTAGTATTCGATTGTTTGATATCAACAAATAGGCTCCAAATTGTCTTTTGTTTCTTCAAATTCTGTGTTTGAAATAAAAAAAAAGACTATTGAATAAAATTATGGATGTGCCGGGTTCAAAACTGCATAAAACTTTTTGCTCAACCTAATATATATTTTTAGCTAGGACCAAATGAAACTGAAAATGCAAGGTGGGCCAATAAATGTGTCCAGAAGTGTATATATATGTGAAATATATGATGTGTAAGTGTATGATTCATATATCCTATGTCTTTTTTAGCAAATCTGGTTCTAGTTCATCAGGGCAATCTACGAGAACAAATTTCACTGGTTATAACACTCCATATTGCGAAAAAACACAAGCTTCTAACTTCGATTCTATGTACACCCATCAAAATGACCCTTCCCAGTTACCTACTTCATCCAAGAGGAGTTCGATTTCAACACAACCGAGACATCCTAACGGTAAGTTCGCACGAACATACCCAAAGCAAGAACCAGCAGAAAGCAAGCAAGCACCTCAACCAGTGCCATATTTATCCCATGACCATCAATATCAAAAACCAGTGCCACAAAACTATAACGGATATTCGCCTCAAAGATCCATGCCTAATCATTATCAGCAAGGTTATAATTATCAGCAGGGATACCCCAATAATCAGATGTTGAATCAACAGCAAGGATATGCAAGTCCAAGCCCTAACGTGTATCAAAGCCCTCAACATATGGGTATGCAAAGTCCTCATGCGATGAGCCCTTCACTTCCTCCTGGTTTTCAAAGCCCTACATACTCAAACCAAATGGGATACCATAGTCCTGGCCATAATATGATGAGTCCTCAGCATGCTTACGGTCGCCAAGAATACCAGTATCCTAGTCAGCAAACTGACAGACAACATGTCTATGTCAATCAACAACCTCAGCAACAATCTCAGTCACAGCACTTCCAAAGTCCTCCACATCAACCCCATCAACAAAATAATCAATATTATCAACGAACTAGTCAAGCTGGCCCTAATGCAAATCAACAATATAACCAGCACAATTATGGAATGAACAATCAGTATAATAATCCTAATATGTATCCAAGTCCAAATCAACATCCCAGTAATCAAAGTTACACTGGTATGCAGCAGAGTCCATACAGACAACCACCTAAACTAGTACCTGAAAACCAATCTCCAGGCTATGGAGTTCAACCTCATCAGCAGTTTCAGATTTATCAAAGCCCCCAACCAGCTCAGAATACCAGTTATCGTCATCAACTACACAGTAACAATATGGGCCCAGATGCTCCAATAGAAATGCAACCGAGACAAGATGCTCATGCCAATGTGACACTTAAGCCCCCAGAAGATAACAATGTGAACAAATTAAGTCCACAATCGAAATTAGTTTCAAATAAGAGTCCAACAGCTTCTCTAAGAGATGTAAGACATGATCAACCACATGCCAAACTAGGCCAGAATTCCCCTAACGTCGGATTTTCAAACCAATTTCTTAACTTTATTACTAACAGAAATGAACCTAAAGATAATGCTAATACACCCAAGTTCACTAATAGTCCTAGTATATCACAGAAAATGCATAAAAACTTGTATGTATCTAGTCCTGAACAGGCCCAAATCCCACCATCCTCAGGTCTTTCAGATTCCGATAGCAAAGATGGTCTGACTGCTCAGACGGTTACACCAATTCAGTCAGCAAAAGTGTCTCAAACTCATGAAAAAATTAAAGACATATCCAAAAGACAACTGGACTTTGAGCACAGAGTTGAATTTCAATCTGAAGACAGCAGAGATTCAGTGAGCAAAGAGAGCAGAATCTCATCTGTATATTCTAGGCAATCAGATTTCCAATCTGACGGCTATGGCATGGATATAGATAGCGAGAATTCCATGGAATGCCAGGCATTTAAGTCCATGCATTCTATTTCACTGGTAGAAACTAGTGACATTCCTAGACCTGCTGATATTGAATTCCCAACAGTCATTGATCCATTTAATAAGAAAATAATAGCTTCCTTACTAGAATATGTTAAGTTTCCTAACAAAACCCATGCTGATGGTTACAACGAAGTTCGATCCGTCCCAAAACTGCAAGTTTCTACTAATGTCACTGTTGGAAACAATAAATTTGCTGTCGAAAAACAACTTGGTAAAGGGAATTACGGCGCAGTCTTCTTATGCTTGGACTTACACACGCATAAATCTGTAGCTGTCAAATACCAGAAGCCTGGTCGCCCTTGGGAGTTTTACATTTGTCAGGAGATAAAAGCAAGGATAAAGGATCCCTTTATGGTAAGACTACAAAAGTAATATTGTTTTAATTTAATTTCCGATCTTATGTTAGGTCTATAATTTTTGTTTTATTATTTTAGCTCCCAGGATACATGGACATAACAACTGCATTCATTGGACATAATGCAAGCTTGTTTGTCTCAGAATATTCAAAGTATGGGTCGCTTCTGGATGTGGCTAATAAAGTTCGTGTCGCTACCTCAAAATGTATTAACGAATTTATAGTCTTCCTCCTTACTTCTGAAATGTTATCAATTGTACATTATCTACATAAAGCGCAAATTATTCATGCAGACATAAAACCGGATAACTTTCTGTTAATGAGAATGTAAGTACTATAAATAACAAAAAAAAATCATTCATTCATTCAAGTTTTTCAATTTCAAACTGAACATTTTAAACTTAACTAGATTTAAAAGAATTTTTATGATGTTTCAGACCAACAGAAGAGTGGAGAACTCCTTCATTGCAGCTAATAGACTTAGGGTGTTCAATAGATATGTCACTGTTCCCAGAAGGGACAACATTTAGAGAGGTAGGCGTTTTGTGATAATTATTATTTAAAATCGATCATTCAAATGATTAGCAAATAATGTTTTCCTTTCTGTACCAAGTATTTATAAAAAACTTGACAACCCTGTTCCCTGACTGGCAGTCAAGGGTTTGATCTTAAAAATTATTTTTATTTTGAATGTGTGTTGTTTAAATTTAATGTAATATCAAAACAGTGTAAAACATATTCAATTCATATTTTAATATCATTTTGAATTGTTAAAAACGATTGTGTTTCTTACAGTTAATTTCGACAGAAGGTTTTACTTGCACGGAAATGCGTGACGGCAAGCCTTGGACATACCAAACGGATCTATACTGCCTTAGTGGTACCATACATGTAATTCTCATGGGAAGTTACATGAAAGTTGCTAACCGTGTAGGACAATGGAACATTGATAAGAAATTACCGAGGTAATTATTTATCAAATTTATTAACGCCTTCATTAAATGCAGTAAATTGACGCAATTCTTCTTAATGAAATCTCTAATAAATTGAGCCCCAGTTTGATTCCATTCAGTTTAATCGTCATTAAATCCTCTTTCTGAAGATAACGCTTTGATAGATGTAAGTTTTATAATTTTTGAGGGAATCAGATTAGATTTTGAAAGCCGTGGAGACAAGGTTTATTTCCTGTCCAGTGTAGTATATTATGATCTTAGAGCCTATTAAAAATGACCAAAATAAATGCTAGTTATCCAAATGTAAAAGTAAACAAATATGCACTATCCAATCCTTTTAACCAGTTTTAATGAGGTTATCAATCGAGCCAAGACTTAGAAACCATGGCGCCTAAGGTGCCTACTACTCATTGGCCCAAAAGTCCTTTGTTAAAACCTAACCTCAGTGATTCAAAGTAACTCAATTTCAGAAAAAGAGAGTAGACAATTTTAGTTTTATAGATTATCCTGGATACGCCCCAGGTCCACTACCAAGTCGTAAATTGTTAGGTATAGATTTGCTGTGACTATATAATTATGTTTTATTTTCCTCTAGTAAGACAAAATAGGACATGCTCGACCGCAAATAAATCGTCTTTCCTAATAAATGGATGGCAACAAAATAAATGGAACATGTAACCTTTGTGTAATTGGCCATACTTGAAAGCTCCCTTAGTTTAATTGATATTTACTTGATTTCTGTTCTCTACAGGTACATGAAAGTGAGTCTGTGGGACAGAATCTTTACAACACTTCTAAATGTTCCGGATTGCAACACATTGCCTGATCTAATGGATCTCAAGAGTGAAGTTGATAACCTCCTTAGCCTTACCGACAACCTCAACTCGTTGCTCCGAAACTTTGCTAATGTGCTTAAATCTAGGTAAATTAGCTGAAAAGCCGAATGTATTTATTGCATTTAGAATTTTCGGCGACTGTATAAATTAGATACCTAATTATGATGTAATGATACCTAATGAAGATACAAATTATATCTAAGTATGATGAATTCAAAATTATAACAACAGTTAAACATTGGTACTCTAATAAAAGCAATAAGTATTTAATGTCCAAATCTTAACTTAGTTATGCATTGTTGTGTTTAGTTGAAATTGTGATATTGTGATTTTTAGTTTTCTTAGTGTATCATGAAACACTAAACTTGGCTTAGCTAATAACTTTTATAGCTTAAATTAAATGACTGTTGAAACAATACAGTTTGGTTCCCTTTTATTTTTGTATTAATTTAATAAGACTTGCACACTTCATATTTCTTGTTTGAAATGTAATAAAAATAAACATACAAAGTTTATCAGCGTCTTATTGTAGTATTTTCCTGTGCCTAAATATACAGTAAAGTGGAATTTTGTAATTAATTGGTAACAATGTTGAAATTTGAGGACCAAATAATATACAAAATAAGCTTGTTGTATTACAAAATTTGATAAAATAATGTTTAAAAGTTATTTCATTAAGGTATTTACATTGTACAAATGGCAACAAGATGATAAAATGAATTTCTAACAAAAGTATAGTTTTAGTAAATAAAATAATACATTATTTATCTATCACATTTTATTAGATTTCACTAATCTTTGTTTTTTTCTTTCTTGATATTCTTGAACATTATCAAATTTTCTCTTGTATAACACTTTAATTAAATTAAAACTGCTTTCCCTATTAATATTATCTACAATAGTATTTTTAAACATTTCAATAGACTTTTCTTGATTTAATTTCATATTATTTATTTTGTAACAAAAAACACTACAATTTTCTTCATCATAAATAAGTAAATCATTTTGGCAGAACAGTACTGCAGCTGGAAAGATTTTTAATTCTATTTTGTCCTCCAATTTGTGAGAAAATATATTGTTACTATTTTGTATGCTGAAAATTAGAATGTTGTTGTATGAGTGTACTGCAACTGCAAGTAGGCTATTTGTAGAGTTTACTTTAGTTGTAGAGAAATGCACAATGGGTAGTGTATCAACTTCAACTCCATCCTCATCCATTTGCTTGACAAAGGCATGTTTCAAATCATCATCCTTAACTTCAGTATTAGTATTTATAGTGTGACAGATGTGCCCACTCATATAATCCCAGACTTTCATTGTTCCATCTCCAGATGTGGATACCAAATATTTATTATCAGTAGGTAGAATTTCAATATGGTTTACGAACTCTTTATGACCCAAACAGTACGTTTGAATACTGTAGGTGTTGGGATAACAGGAAACGCGAATCTTTTCATCTCTGTCAGTTGATATAATGTACTTTTCATTGGGAGTTTGTAAAACATCTAATAGTAAACTTAGATGACCTAAAAGTTTTATGCCAGAATCTTCTTTATTGATATCGTATATAAACACATCACCACTTTTATCTGCTACCAATATATGGAGGTTGTTTTCAGTAAATCTAATTTTGCTAGCACTTCTTGGCAGTTCAAATATTTTAACCTCTTTCAGAGGAGTCAAGTCATAAATGATAAGACGTTTAGATAAGGTTGTAATCAATGCCAATGTTCGTGAGTCTTTAGATAGAGTAAAATCATGAATATTATCATCATCCAGAAATTTTGGGTTTAATGGAACCTTAATGAAAACATGTTCACCACTGTTGTAGTAAACATCTACAGTTAGCCCTCTAGAGACTGCTATTATTTTTTCAGTTGCGGCTAAATAACTCATGACAAAAGGTTAGGGAACTAACACAATATTATCAATTTTTTTAAATAACTTTTAAAACTTGCCGAAACACACACATAACCTATTCTTTTTAGTTTTTATTACTAGCATATAAAATTACAGAGAGCTTTAATTTATACCGCCAAGTCAATATGTCTACAAGATTGCAAACAAAAAACATCGCTTAAGTAGTGGTACTGGCACCTAACTTAAAATCAAAACAAAAGTAATAGTTATGAATATAATGTTATCAATTTATAAAAGATGTATAGTTGAATGATTCCAATTTTATGCAGGTTCGTGAAATAAGTTTAGACTTGAGCTGTATACATTGCCTAAAATAAAATAAAAAACAAAACACATTCTTCTTGGTTTAGTTCTTCCCTTTTGTCGTGAAAGGCAAAGAGCTGTAGCCCATACAGCACAAGTCTTCCGTGTTAAATTTTCTTTCTCAATTGTTTCTACAGTAACATGATAGTAATGTTACTGAAGGCTTTATTGAGATACTTGGGAGATGACGAAAAGAGAAGCCAAATCGTCGTGATTCACTTTCTTCACACTTGTTTAGAACTACAGATGTTCACTGGTTAAAACACTAGCATTTTACACATTAAACTCCGCTGATACACAAGAAAAGACAATAAAATAAGAAAAAATCAACCATCACTCTCTGTTCTCGCCAAGTAACACCATTGATATTTGACTGACAATGACATTCAAGTTTGTGGGGTGCGTGGAAGTATTTTCTAAACAATTGTTTCATATGTTCTTTTAAATTTGTTTGAAAGCCAGCCATCGATTGAGAATCATTTAGAATGACTGCTATGACGAGTTCATGGAATCCTGAAAAGAAACATAGTGATGTGGAAAGGTAAGTTAATTTTAGTAGATATTTATTATATTAAATTTCCCCAATTTTGATTAACTTTAAATTACTTTGATCCATAAATATAAAAAAATTGGGATTCGCAATGTAAATATCAGAATAATGAATGACTTGGTAAATTTATTAGAAAGATAATTTTCAGGTGGATTTGCATATACCCAGCATACTTGAACAGCAAGAAAACCCTTGCACAAGGTCGTAAACTGCCAAGAGAAGTGTGTGTAGAGAATCCCACTCACCAGGAAATCAGGGATGTGTTGGTGACCACTGGCCTTAGAGTTGGTGTTGAAAATAAGTTGTATCCTCGGGAGAAGAGTAAGGTACATTTTGACACAGATAATAAGAGCCTTATAAAGTAAATTTTGAATCTTTTTAAACACACTCTTAAGTACTTAATGTATGGTCTCCCAACATATTTACTTACATTTAGAGATGAAAAAATTTGGAAAACAATAATGTTATCTATTTTATAGGAAATGTTATACAGGGGAAGAATAAGAGTGCAGTTAAAGAATGATGATGGGTCTCCAGTTAAACCTGAATTTACTACTAGAGAGTCTGTTATGAGGCACATTGGAGAGTCAATACCCAAGTTGAAATCCCGCCAGAATCGGTAATCATTAAAAAACTACCTTTCATGAAAGGGCTATTTCTATTTTAAAAGTTCATAAAACTATTCCATAACAAAAATAAAAACCCAAAAATTAGTAAAACACTTTGTTGAACTTTAATGGAGCCAAAATCTTTGAAGTAGGGTACACACTCAGTGGTGTAGCATATAGTGTGGTTTCTTCCTTGTAAATTGGCTTTCCGAATTGGTGGTTGTAAAAAAACTATTTGACATACTTACGCAAGTCTATTGGAATAATGCATTTAACTTGTCTGATAGTGTATCAAGTGAGTATATTGGCATGAGCCTGTTGTGATCATACTCACTTGAAACAGTAGTCTTGTTGGCAAAAAACTGATTCTGTGTAACTGAAATACTTTGTTTAATTACTGTTTTATTTGGTATTAAGTATTTTGTTTTTGGGTTATAAGTAAATTCAACTATCTTTGAAATATAAAGTGTGGATTCTTTTTAAAATCCTCAAAACAAAATTAATTAAATTTTTTGCACTTGCAGACCCGCTGATCAACAACCACAAGCAACAAGCCAAACAGCGACAAAAAGTAAGGGGAAGAAAGGACGTCGTTAAAATTGTATAACATGGAAAAGATTTATTAAGTTTTTAATAACAGTCATAAACATATAAAACTAAAGCTATATAATTTTATTTTCTAAGGTTGAATCCTTATTTTGTTTTCTGCATATTTGTTTTTCCCATTCTTGTCTCTTGCTACACTGTAGCCATCAATGATCATAACAATAGGCTTAGATTTATTTGTATTACTTAAATAACGATGTTGATCAGGAGGGTTGTGAATCACATCTGCTTCATTTGATTCATTAGGTTTTTTATTTTCTGCGGAAATCTTGCCATCTCCGAAAGTGAATCGCTTAAGACTGGCGAAATTGTTGCCGCTGCCTTTGTCAGCTTCTTGGAATGGACTGGCATTTGCGTGAACACCGACCGTACTCTCGGGTACAAATGTTCCGGCTCTTCGAACATGCTCTGGTAGAACTGTTGCGATTTCTCTTTCGCTTCCATCCATTTCGAGCTTATTTTGTCCTTCAGGTTGCTTGATTTCTCTTCGAACATGTTTATTGGAGATTTCATTCTTCTCAAATTCGTCTTTCGGTTCCTTGGTTTCGTCTCCGTTATTTGTATATCTGGGATAATATGTGACTCCTCGTATTCCTCCGATTCCATCGCTTGCACGGTGTCGTGTATCACTTTTGGAATACTCCTCATTATCTTCTGAACTGGTCTCCCCTCCTTCGTCTCTGGTATTATGTTCACTATCTCCATAATTCCAGGTGTTATGTCCTTGATCGCTCCTGTAAAATGAGGCGTTGCTTCTCTCATTGTGTCCAAAATTGTTTCTCCTACGGCTATTGGTATTTCTTGTAAATAGTATGGAATCGTCCTTATTCCGTCTGACACTGCCGATGTCATCAGAGGTAGTATAATCGGTTGTCGTGGTGGTAGCCTCGGTAGTAAGCGTGATCTTAGCGGGGGCAATAGTAACTGTCTTTTCTCTCTGTTTAGACTCCTTGACGTCGAGGTCGGATTTAAGGGCACAGGAACAAACAATGCCATCTCGTTCCTCGGAGTAGTGTCTATTTCGTTTAAACTTATTTCTAGGTTTTGGTTCAGATTCGTAGGAGTTGCCGGTATCATCTGTAAGTAGATGATCGACCAGAAGGCCCAAGTTTTTGAGAAGTGGAGCGTATTCATGCTCAATTTTATTATTGTCATTTGTATGTCTCTTCACGGCCTGATTTCTCCTCACAAGGCTAAGTTTTGACTTAAGATGTTTTGCTTTTAAAGGAGACCGTAGTGTCAGCGGTTTTCTGTATTTTAGTAATGGGCTATTTTCTCTTAGAGCAAGAATGGTGTCTGAAAAAAAGTAAACATTTCTTATAACCAATTCTTGATATTTCTAAAATACTAGTATATAAATTGGTTGATGTATTTACTGACCTGCAAGTCCAGCGACTTTAAACTTTTTTGGTTTAAGTAATTTCCTCTCGTTTCTAACAGGTTTATTTAGCGATAAATGTTCTGGACTTATTTCTGTAAGAAAAAGAAAATATTGCAAAGTATTCCTATTTTCTATTTCATTGAAAATGAAGTTGTTAAGTTAAAAGTGCACGAATGAAAGGATTTTATGTTGCTATTACTGAATAGGTAGTTATGATACTTTAGGTAGCTATATAAAGGAAGGTGCTAAGTAGGTATGTACAAAAATATTCTAAGAGTTGGTGTGTGCAGTAAACAACGGAGATGTTCACTGATGTTGAAAATACTATATGAAACATTATCATGATCTCGGGGAGGGAGGTGCAAGGATGTTGGCTGGCAGCAGGAGGGTAATTTAATTTTATATGGATTAGGAACATGTGTAGATGCAAATGCACCTCCCTGAAAATATTCCTCATCTACGGCGCCCATGAACTTTTCGACATTAAAATATAGATTCTAAAATATTAAATATTTATCTTATAGATCATAACTAACAAATCTGTGATATTTTTAAATCCATCCAATAAATGAAAGAGTTATGAGTCGGGAGATATAGTTGCACTTCAGATTTTTTGATTCACGCAGCGATCGAGCGAGTAACGTCATACGACTCGGGCGGCAGATTACAGTTTGTATGGACGAAACTTTAGTTTTTTTTTGTTTTTTCGATAGTATGTTAAAAGTGTTGAAGTTTAACATTCAAGGTCATTTAGAACGAAGGGCTCTTGATAAGTTTGCACTAAAATAAAGACAAAATGCGCAAATGTTGACTTCTCTCAACAGTACTATGCGAATATAATTATGCATAGATCGAAGAAAGGTGTGTTTGCCTATCATGAGTGTTACCTTCGGTTGTAGCTAGCGACAGTAGTTGCAAATCTATATGAATTTTTGTACTGCCCCTCTCACGGATTGATGAGGAATTAGGATCCTCAGTAAAATATCACTGTAGTAATATATGAATAGTGTATTACTATCTGTCGTGTAAAAAAATAATCCGAACTCATGGTAGACACTCTGAAATTGCAACTATTTTTAATGAACACTGGTAGCGCTGCGGTGTAAACAACTATCAGCTACACAGGTTCAGTACGGGTTTGTCTTTTCTTTTTACTGTAGATCAAAGTTAATTTGGATCTCGATGTATTTATTTTTGTTATTAAATTTTATTAATATTCAAAACGATTATCATCGATTGATTTGATTACCATTACATAAACATAAAACAGGTACCGTACATAGATAAAGGCACGAATAGGTTTTCTTTTTATAGACCGGAATTTAAAATACCTACTCGAATTTCTTTTAAATATACCTAGTCTTTAAATATGAAGACCTCAACACCAACTAAAAAATCAGCAAAAGATTCTTTCATTCCTTATGCTTATGTAGAGACCCGTTACACATCACAAAGTTTGGGTGTTTTACTTATCAAAAATACTGCGTTTTAAATGATCTCAACACTTGAAGTAATCCGAAAAAATACATCCATACAAATAATTGTAAGTCGCATGACGTTACTCGCTACAACGCAGCGTGTATAAAAACTATTCTAGTTAGCGCAACTGGATATTTTAAACATTCTTTCAGTTTATTATTTTTCTTAATCGAAAAAAAAAGTCAACTTCTCGATTGGCTTGTGTATGTACCTATTTGTTATTGTTTTATCACACTTGGGTTAAGATTAGTAAAGTGGGTAGTTTTGGCTTCCGTACCGTAACTCTATAAAAAAAATCCCATTTAAGATCAATTCGTTGTTTGTCTGTCAGTAGGCCCGTCGAGACCTTTTTTGCGAAGAGGTATAGACTTGAAATTAATTGCAAAAACTGAGGTCTGCGGTCCTTTAAAGCTGTGAAAAAATCAATCCTCTCAAGTCATGTATCAAAAGGTGTGGCCGTTTATTTCGCATTTCCCATACATTTCCAATGGGAATCAAAACCCATAGGGTACTTTTAGGGTGCTAAAAGCAATATCTTGTAGCATAAGTATAGGAAAAAATCCGAAAACAAATACATAAATTTGTTGTTTTAGCATAAAAATTACGAAAAAATAATCAAGATTCGATTCTTGTGATTTATTTTGTAACTATCTACATGTGTACCCAGGGCCGGATCTACCATATGGCTTTTTGGGCTTCAGCCCAGGGCCCCGCGGATTCAAGGGGCCCTCCGCTTAGTCAAGTCAAAGTCAAAAATAGACGGTAAAGCGAAAAAATCCATAATTTTATTAAATTAAACAGATCGTAAAGTTTGCAGCCCTGCGAATCCTGCGATTAATCAAACCTATTCAATTCATTTAATTCAAGTCTAAGTTCAGGTGTTGGTACTTCGAACTGACAGTAAAATGTTCGGCTGCTATTACACTGGACAAGCGCACGTAAGATTATTGACTATTATCCCGATGATGTGGATGAATATTTAATCAATGAATGCATCCAATTAAAAATTTATTTGCTTCAGTCGACACAGTCCTACTCGTCTTGCGTAGACGTTTTTACGATTATTTATGAAAAGAAGCAGTTCTGGAATACGTCAGTAGTGTCAGTAGTGTTCGGGAATACTGACGTATTCCAGAACTGCTTCTTTTCATACTGCTATACAATCTTAAAAATATATTTAACTTTACCATTCACAAGCTGTGAAGCCGAGCGTTCCTTTTTCCAGGATGGCATGTATAGAGAATAAAAACAGAACGACGATGTCAAACTCACGACTTAACCATTTATCCGTTTTGTCCATAAATGTTGATTTAACTAAGAATCTAGAATGTGAGGAGCAAATTAAAGAATTTGCCAAAGGAAAGTGCAGAAAGGTTGCTCTATAATTTGTATTTTTTTTTACTGTTGTTTTTAACAAACACTAAGGTATGTCTTAATTTTTTCTTATACTCTGAGTAATTAGGTAGGCCCCTAAGTAGTATTAGCCCAGGGCCCCCTAAACTCACGGTCCGGCCCTGTGTGTACCTATAAGTTACGGAACCCCTCGGTGCGCGTGTCCAATTCGCACTCTACCGTTTTTTTCCTACATTACGTAACACATATTTAATTATTTTAATGATATCAGGTTGTACTTGTACCAAATAAACGACCATGTAGTTCTTTAGATGTTTGTAATGATAGCGTTTAATCTAGTACAAACACATTTTGAATGCATTAGTATTCAGTCACTCTCTTTTAATAGTACATTTCTTTTCATCGAGGTTTTGATTATTTTACTACGTAGCTTATTCACGAACATTTTCTAGTGAACAAGCGCGTTCTTAAATTTATTTACTAAACTAGATCCGTTCGTGGAGCTTGGTAAGTCAATGTGAATGACAAGGTAAAATAAAAAAAATCAAAACATCTCACCTGATAGATTAGGTCTAGATGTTTCCAAGGCCTCATTGGCTCGTGACTCTGCTGCAATCGCTTCATTCAAAGAAAAGGGCTTCGCAGCACCTGGAATTTACCATTCTTATGTTACCTATACGAGGACCTACATACTTTTATTATATATACCTACTTTTTATATAAAAATATATATAAAACTGCTTAACCAAAATATGCACCAATAAAACTAATACTTTAGAAGTAGCTAAACACAAACAGAAAGTTACCTAAAACATTCGCGCGCGCAACGAATTGTTTGCGAGTTCAAACTTATAAGTTAATTGGAATGGAATTAACAAAATAATAGAAAAAATAAAGAATAAATAGAAATACTCACAAGTAAATATGAGAGTGCAAATAATTAATCCGTAGCACTGAAAACTAGAGAGTTCCATCTTCTCGCATTTTAAAAACTCAATTAAAACATGTTTTTAAATTAAAATGGCTCAGTTCTCACTTCCGTACTTATTTATGAAACTGTGCATTTTATAAAATGGCTTAGGTATGCACAATCTTTGTACTCGTGATCACATATTTTGTTGTAGTACGGAAGTGCAACAAGGCTAAGAATTAAAGAAGCTACATTGTGTGCACACTAGCTTCGTTGTATAAATTCTACGAATTTTGTTTGCATTGCTACTGAGACCTAAATTAGAGAAGGCGTTCTGTGAGTTTCTAGCTTTAGTTTTTCTTCTTACTATCTAGATATAAGTCTTCATAATTATCAGAAACATTTTACAGGGATCAAGCCTAAGGCGGTAGCTTGCAGACCTGGACTATAACTTCCGTTACTATCTAGCCCAGTGGAATTCAAGCTTTTTTGGACGCGAGCCGAAAGAAAAGTGCCAAATATTGTTTGTTTCAAAAACTATTGATTTTAAAACATTTTTAAGATGACTTGTAGGGAACAATATTTTATTAAGATATTTAAACTTTTCCCAAAATTTATAAACATTTACTCTAAATTTGTAACGCAATTTGGCAAATTTCAGAAACTTACAAGCCTCATGCTGAGGACCCCAGTCTAGCCAGAAGAATTTGATATTAGCACTAGATAAGCGAGTAACGTTGCCACTTCTTGTAAAGAAATCATAAGCTATTTAGATTGTTTGCAGTCACGATTTTTAGGTAGAAACATTATTCGTTTTAGCAATACGTACCAAGTGTAAGTAAAAACTCAATCTTATCGTCTACTACATATTTGAGTTAGATGTGTTGAAAACCTATAAAGCCACAACAACTGCCATCCAATCTTTAATTTATTTTCTTTCTAAAAAACGTATCCAACATTGTGTTATTTTTAACGGAAAACAGTAAATTATCGCATAAAAATTGTAGGTAATAGCTGTTTTATATCAAATATTTCGATAAATAATAAAATAAGGGTAGTAAAACAAAGGAGTCGCGGGGTTGGGTGCTGTCGTTAAAATATTACGATCGTCCGATATCAAGGGATGAAATCTTTAATCGCGGATCAGAGTTTTACGTGAAACTTAGCGGTTAAAGTTCAATCGAAATGCAGAGATAAGATAAGCCGAATAATTTATGGATAACTTAATAATTACAGTCAGATTTATCATGCGATAAGCGATAAATTTAAAAACTAGACCAGCTATTATCGACCTGACGCCCGCGGGCATGCGGCCGTACGAGCTTTTTTGGTTTATGGCAAATTTATTGAAAACATTTATTGACCACTGATTTAGACGGACATACGTCTCAAACGACGAAAAAGGGATATGGTAAAAGTTACATCTCCCTTTTTGCGTTTGAGGTTAAAAATACCGTACCAACTATCCGTTACTGGCGGTTGGAAAGTAGAAATTGTAAAAGCATTTATTTGCCTCTTGACAAACTACCAGTTTTATTTGTACGCAAATCCGAAGGCTCGGTCGTTGGCTACTGGTCGGTTACTTTCTCAATTTACGATCCTCCTATAGCAGAGTTAGTATCGCTGTCGTCACGGTTGGTGTCTACTCGATTTATCCCGAACACTGCGATTCGGCAACATTATTTGAATCCACCGATAGTTTTGCTAGGTGCGCCAAAATATATCGGTCCTCTAAATTTCAGTATTCCGTTGTTTACGAGCTTAATCCGCTGGGAACGCGTTTTGGGTGTACGTTTTCATTACTATTGCACGTATTTGGACAGATTAGCGAATTCATTCCGTGAATCAACTATTTCTAAGTAAAATATCTACATACACGAATCACGAATACATACATCTACGAATCTAATCTACGAATTCAGTAATTTACGAGTAGGTAATAATAATAAATAACCAGATTACGACACACACATTGCTTCAAGCGAAACGATGCGTCTTGCAAATAACAAAAAGTTTTCCCCCGCCGGGATTCGAATCCGAAATCTTTAGCGTAGCGGTCTGCTGTTTACACCAATGCGCCACCAAGGTCGACGTCGAGGTCGATATCTTTGTTAATGATACTTATGAAGGTAGGGATCAATGTTTCACTGAAATGAGGTGAAAAATTTTGGAATTCTCAAACTATTTTGATGTAAACCCATTTTGATAGTAGAACAACTTAAGTTAGTTAAATTGTTTTATAAAGTGGAAAGCATAGTTTAATGATAGTCGCGGATCGGAGACTAATCATTTATCTATGGTAGGAAGATTTAGATAAAAGTGTCCTATATAAATAGGTAGGTAAATTAATAATATATGAATAGGTAGCCTACCCAAGGATTAAGTTTATTTGTCTAGATATAAGTATATACTAACCTCTTAACAGAACATGAAAGAAAAAAACATACATACAATGTGTATATGCACTTATAAAATACATCTATAAAACAAATACGTTTTAAGTTGCAAAACTTGCAAACTCAATAAAGTCTGAGGTTGTATGAAATGAATAGCCTTTATATCCACGAGTGTTGTTCGTATCTTTAAATTAATTTCTAGTAAAGTCTGGGAATTCTCGATTTTCACATAAATCGCGTCCCAGCAACAAAGGAGCGCATTTCTATGTTTTCTCCTTGAATTTTCCCGCGTTTAGTTATTTTCGTTTTATGTTGTCAGAATAGCCGAAGGAAATTGTGGCTTGGAGAAGAAATTTGGCGTTTATGCGTAAGAATATCAAGTGCAATGTATCTAAGCAAGGCTAACAGCCCTTCAAGGGTCTTAGAGTGTGCGATAAACGGATTTCAAGGGAACAGTATTATTTTGTAGTAATAGAGTGATACTTCTTCGGGATCATTCGAAGAACTGATTACTCCATTTTGTTTTGGCCGTAAAAAGTTATGTCGTCATTTGCGGTATACAAATATTAGGTACCAACAAAATTATTAGTAGCGAATAGTCCCTTTCTTGATCGTTTGTTTTATGATTTTGTCTTCAGTGAAGTAAGTTTTTTAGAATATCTCTATGTCCCAAAGGTTTGATTGAAGTTTTATAATTTAGTTAAAATAAACAGCAAGCTAATACGAGCTCTAAAATATCTGAAATTTGTTGTTTGTATCGATTAGGGTGTTAGTCTATAGGTAAATAAATTTGATTGTCGTAGATTTGTAAGATACTGTAAAAACCTTAGAAATAATGTTTATAAAATTAGACCATTAGTATTTGCTTATTCTCGTATGAACGGACTAAATAAAAATATCCGACTAGTAGGTAGATTTTAAAAGGTGTATTGTTTACATCTATTTACTGAGTATGGTCGTTTTACATATACCTACAAAGTTTTTAGTTCTAACCTATATGCTAAATTGAAATGAATTTCAATATGTAGATAATTTAAAACAACCTATGCCTACGTAGTATTTCAATGGGTACATTTTAATCTTTACCATGATGGTGTTATTTACAAATGACAAATATTAATTACTATTATCATTTAATAAATGTTGCATTTAGAAACTACGTACTTTAAATGTTCAAATTGATTCACTATTAAAGTCAAAGTTGGTAAGTACGTGCATGAATGCAACTCGTGTATTAAAACATTAATATGCACAAAAATATATTTATTTGTATGTTTAAACGATGACAGTGGCTTTTAAAGCCATTGAATTTTTTGCCGGACTTGCATAAATTTTCATTCGTTAACAATATTTATTGTGATGAGTGGTTACATCACGAGACTTTTGTTTTGCTGCAAAAATCAATAAATAAATTTTATAATAGAGGTAACTACGTATAATGCATTGTCCTCGCGCATACCTTTGTTTCATGCTGTAATTTTTGGGTAGGTATGCGTTCAACTTGCTTACCTTAAATTTATAAACTTTGAAACCTTGCTGATTGTTAATTATTTATATTTAGATGTGCGTTGCTAGGTAATTTTTAGAATAGAAATCTCAAAAACACTCAAACTATAATAGCCAGAAATACCTAAATATTTATTAAGGTTAGGTCAGGTACAGAATTTTTGTAGGAAAACGAGAAACAGGAATTTAAATTAGACCTATACTTCTCTTCTTTGAGGTCAGAAGTCTTTAACAAGTCTGCCTACATGCGTACCTAAATACGTACTGGTCTGAGTCCATACCTATACCCACCTTTTAGCAAATAGTGCTTCTCAAAGGATTCGAAATCCCCTTTACGATGATTGTATTTGTACACAGGGTGATGAAACGCAATTTTAGTCCTCCCCACCAGTTTAAAACAAAGCAGGGCCGGCAATAGGGAGTTGGCATATTGCCTCACTTCCAACTTTAAGAGCCGCTATCTCGGAGTTTATGCCTTATAAAATTTACTTCTGCGACCACGGAAAATCACAGGCTGGGCGAGAAAGGCGGACGAATAGGTTACAGGGATGAGATAATTCACTTCGTGTCTTGATTGTTTTATTAACTTCTTGCCTCCCGATACTTTACTTTGGAAGGCTCTGTAAAATATGATCAAGTAATGAATCTAACTTGATACTTGTTTATTTATGTTATGATAAAAATTTCAGGGGGTGTAGGGGGAAAGCTGTTTTATAGGTTTTCGTATTTTAAAAATCGGAAAAAATAAGATTACAAATACAGTAGATACCTACTTGGTTAGTTTTGGGTTCGGTTTTGGAGTGTAAAACCCGAAGGTTTCAATTTTTGACAGAATAGATTGAAGAAACCTTCATTTCCCGGGGAAATACGGGATGACACGAAGCGTCGGCAATAGGGAGACATCCTATTTATCTGAAGTATACAGAACCGAACTTGGGGATTTCCTGAGGATACGAGCAAAGGCAAAGGCTCCGTCGAATGTCGCCGATTCCACGTTTTATACCGCTCGGTTTACTGCGCTTGGACAAATGCGGACCGCAATTTTATTTTGACACGACTCGGTATGTAGGCAAATTCGAATGCTCGTTACAGAAGATGGGTTGGGTCTGGGACTATCTGGGGAGTATAAGATGGGAGTACGTAATGGACTGACCGCAGTTCATTTTACTCCTATCCAAAATTATTAGTTTCATTTCCTTCGTATTTCGTCCGCGTAGATGTTGTGGCGTAGTTACATGTTTGGTACCTACGGTGTTTGTTAAATTTCGGATATTTCGTTCTTCTTGCCATTTTTTTGTCTCTGGGGACAAAACCGACTACGATTTTTAATTTCAAATAGTTTTAGTTATAAACTTTCGTATTATTTTCTGGTGAGTTTTCATGTGTGCATAATCGGAGTGAGTATAGAAAGCTGCGGATAGGTAGGATAGGTATAAATAATTAAGAAGGCTTATGAAAAACAAAGGGAGATCGTTTTTAATAATATCAGCAAGACTTACAATACATAGCATACGAATGAACTTGCTGTATTACGATAAGTACAATAGACTCATTCTGCCTTTTGTTTTTGCTTAAAACGAGGCTTTGATGTTGGAATATTACATAAATATTAAAATGCTTACTTAACGTAAAATGGACAAATAGCATACACGCATACAAGCATACTCGGTTGCTTTTGCGAATATTTTGCTTGTGAATGTCTAAAATTAAGATTTTAACGATTCTGATTCTACAGATTCTACAGATATTTAATACTTAGCCTAGATACCAGGGGTAAGTGAAACAAAAACTTCCTTAAGTCCTAAATAAAGTCCAAACAAAGTTAAATATAGAAAATGTGCTGTATTGTACGGAACAACTAATCCATTTTTTGCTGGCCATATAAAAGTTCAGAAGACTAGCAACTAGCAGTTGTAGAGGTGTAAGATATAAAATAGAACGAACATTGATTTGGCGCTACGAGGTGAGAGTTAGCTTTAGGTATTTAACAGCATTAAAAGGCGTAGCATACTGAACCTTAGAACTACACCATTTATTTGAAATTTTAATTTCTTTGAATACAACTAGCGCTGTTGTTAACTGTAGAGTAAGCTCGGTAGAATTCCAACCTCCAGTTTCGCGCCTTATCTGCCGGTTATAGCTACAAACATCCGTTACGAAGCCAGTACTGCACTATAATATTCTAGTTAAAGCTAATATTCCTTCTCGTGTTAACGTAGGTTTAGGTAGGTAAGTACTGCAGCTATTGTTTCCCCATCGAGTTCGACTCCAGAAGGAATGGAAATAAAATTGGTATTGGTAACATTATCATAGATTACTTACGTAACTCCCTGAGTCATGTTGTACGGAACAGGAAAGAAAATCATTCTAACACAGAATACATTTTCGTTAGATTTTTGCAAAGTATTACTATACGTTTACTACATAACCTATGCTTAATTACGTTAAATATATCAAACAAGTACATTTAACCCTCATTTAATAACCTACAATGTGTGGATTTGTGCCCAGTTGTAAGTGACGTTATTATTGGTACATAAAATTGAAATACAGTATTTTCAAAAACTTTAGCAGTTAAAGCATCTTTATAGCAATCTTTATGGCAACCATTCAACGCAGTATCGAAACTGCTCTAACCAATCTCAATAGCTTTTTGTACTCACTAAAACCTATTGACTGAGAAAATCTTACAGTTTTTAAATAGTAATCATAATTTTTCGACCATAATAGGTGATCACAATCATATATATATTTTTCTTTAATATCACCATGACTATTTAACTTTCATTTTATATCCATTAGATTGTTTAATGATATTAGTTTTACGAAGTCTTTTGATTTTGTGTGTGAGTTATGCAACTTTTCTATATTTTTCTTTATCGTTATAAAATGCTTATATTTAAAAGTAAAAAGCCATTTATCTACTAAATCACTTAGCACGTCATCCTCATCTTATATAAGTACGCGAGGTATAAGCTCAGGTACCTAGTAGGTGCTTAATATTTCATGTGGAAGCGATGCAGGAATGTGGGCCGAACAATTTGCCAATAATCTAGGCCCGGAGCAATAACTGGGGTGCCGACCAAGCACCGACCAGAAATAGGTGATATTATCCATCAATGATTTCTATTCTCTTCCAAGATGCTTAGGAACGACATGTTTTTTGCCTAGTAATCTAATTGATGATGTGGTATTTCAAATGTGTCAGTTTATCGGTTCTTTAACATTGTTATAATTTTATATCAGCGTTTTTATTTTACTTGCGAGTTTAAGTATTCATTACAATAACGTCATTTCAATTATAAATTTAATGTTGAGTATTTTAAATCTGGAGTTATACCTACATATCATTCAGTTGTATTTTTGTTACTAGCCATAATGTCGGTATTCTTTAAGTCCTTCGTAAGTAAGGAATTAAGTTTTAATTGACCAAAACAATTGGGGGACGAGAGCGGATGAAATAGAATCTTTTACTTGAAAAACATTGTTCATTTAGAAGTAGGTCCATAAATAGTGAAGGAACCAGGAAATCTCTGATTTATTATTTACCTTATTTGTTCACCTTCGACCTATTTCTTTTGGATTTTTTGTAAGCAGATTTTTTTGCCGTTTCGATTCGATCTGGATGGTTTTACTGTAGTATATACCTAAAACACATATTTAATTTATCAACAGTGAGCCTACCATGAGTTACACCTTTGATTGCCGTTTGCAGTTGCAAATTTGTGATTCTTTGTAACGCGCCCCTTAAGGATTGTTGAGAAATGAAGATTGCTCATACAAAATCACAGTGGAAATCTATGGTATTTGACATGTAGAAAAATAGTAGGAGCTCTAGTAGACACACTGATTTTGAGTTCATGCATGTAAGAAATTTTCCAGAGGTCCATTATTGACATTTCTTATGTTACGAGCATCTCTAGGCTATGGTAACGTCTACCGTTGCGAGAAGTGTTGCATTAAAACCCATTGCAGATCGCCAAATCTACTCAAATTTGCTTTGTGGTTGTATTCATGCGAAAGGTTAGGTATTTAGTGAATTGGTCCGAATTCACACGAAATTAAATTTCATTCAATGGTGAATATGAAGTAATTTTCTACCTATTTGCATTCTAACCATGACCAATTTAAGTAGCAAAAATGTTGGTGATTTAAAATGATTGTTAATACATAAATAAAACGTTTCATAACAGTTAAAATGGTTTATTTAATTCGTCGTGTTACCTAACTAAACAAATTTATTCGCCATATGTGCACATAGCACATAGATATGTGCTTAGTTAATATGAAGAGATAGAGATGGTTTAAAGTTCAAAATCTTAAATGAGATATTCATTCAACAGTAACGAAAAAGTAGAGGTATATTTGTGCTATATGTATAAATAAAGGTCAATTTCTGTCACACAGTCACGCATGGCTAAAATTTTTCGTCGACTCCGGAAACCTCTGATTTTATTTGTAAAGCAACGAGTAAATACGAAAGCTTCTAATAAACTAATGGTGTTGTAACTGGTGTTGTAAAACACCAGTCTAATATTTCAAAGAAAGCGTTAATTAATAACAAATTTAAATCAGCCGCGGATTTTGCAATCAGTTAGGAAAAAAATAAGTAATCAATTTAAGGTTTAGGTTTGCAAAGCGATCGCAAAACTTCCCGTGAATATACGTTTTTAGACGAGACTTTTACATTTATTCGTTAAATTGTGATCAGACATTTCCTGTTTCTTAAACTTTAAGTTTTCCTTATTTTAAGGCTATACAATTACTTCTATGCTAGTTCGTATTTGAATTAGCTAACAACGATGAAATAATAGTATATAATATAATATACGACGGCTATAAAATATAAGTAAAGAAGGTTAGGAGAACGTGGTAGCTCAGTTTCAGTCTCTAACTAACCCTCGACCTTCTGAGTCTCGGGTTGTCATACGTTATAGCTGGCCCTCATCATGCCCGGCTAGTGGCGACAGATTCGCAACCTGTTACACTGGCACTCAACATAAACATGCGGAATTCGGTGTGTAACATCTCTGCCTACCCCTCTCGATGGATTAATTACGGATTGAGTTTATGTTATGTTTGCATTTAAAAAATAATCACTCAATTTATTTCCTCTAATCTTTTAAATCGTTTTGTATACGATTAACACTATATATAAAAGTTGCTTTAATGTTTGCATATTGATAAGCAAATCTAGTAATTCTTTCGCAACATAATCAAAGGTAACGGACATTTGTGAGCCATTAACCAATAGTTTTATTGCAGAAGAAAATGAGAGACTTTCAGAGAGCAAATCGGGACAATCTTGTTTGGCGACTTGGAATCTTGTTTATCATGTTATGAAGGTAATAATATAGTGAGGCAATTTGTCGGAAGTTAGTTCATTTCCCATCAGAAATAAAATTTAGGTCAATGGACGAGGAAGACTATTAAGAATAACGAAACACAATACTAACGTTATGTATGAGTTTTTATTTGCAATCAGTTGTACTTATTAAGTAACTTACGATGACGATAAAGTTATCTGATCTATTTATGTAATTTAGCTTCTACTTTAACTTCTACATAAAGCCATGCCTGATGGTTTAATATGGTCTTGTGAAAATATTTTTGGAGCATACGTACGACACATTGAAAGTGTTTAGATTAAAATCTTATACTTTAAGCTAACTTTTAAGACCCACCACATTCTGCTATGAATTGGTCTTAAATTCAGTTATTTTTTAATTAGATTTTCTCACTATTTTGATTAAAAAACATAGTTTTACATGAAATAGGTCGTCTCAAAAGTAAGTTTCCCGTATCTATATATTTATGCGAAACAATTTTTTTGTTAATTTTTCACAAACAATTTGATTTTTCATTTAATATTCCTTCCTCAAATAAAAACCGGCCAAGTGCGTATGCCACGCATAGGAAAGTGTAAGAACCCACTCATAATTTTTATGATTTTATTTTTAATATTTAACGTCTACTTAAATTTTTGTTATTTCGGTACGAAGTTTTCCGAGTAAGCGCATTTTACAATTTAGGCCTTTTTAGTTTTCCTTCAAAGTTCATCACATGGACCATCAAGAATATTTTCAGATGTTTCGAGCCCGCCATTTAGCTTTTAATATGTGGGGGCGCCCTATTTTAAGAACTATGCGCTTTAAATTGAAGACCTCGCAAATGGATACTTAAAAGATCTATCTAATGATATTCCACACTATAGAGTAGACGCAAGAAAAAAAACATCTCCACTTAACGTGTAGGGGAGGTGCCCGAAAAAATATTTTCGTGATTTTATTTTAGAACTTTGTTTAGTTTTAAGTAGGTGCACATATGCATGGAAAGTTCTAGCACTAATTTGGAAGGTCAGCCGAGGACGGACGGACGGACGGTCATGACATTACAAAACTATAAGGGTTCCGGACGTGAACTGCAGACCCTAAAAAACCTGTCCAATTACTAACTTGACCGCCCCCATCTTCTTCAAATATTTACCACCAAAACTTTATTTTAATAGTAGTAATCTCTCAGTGCAAGATCTAGAGAGTACCGTAAATAAAACAAATCTAGAGTTAAACGCATATCCAGTAAAAAATTCCGACTGTATTTTTTGACAATACTGTCAGTGTGTGTCATATTCGGTCTCCCTGAACCCTGCCCAGCGTGTATTCTGTGCATCTTTTAATAAATTGCATTAGTCAAAAACGCATAATTAAATACTCATGCTATTATTATTGAAACAAATTCCTGATTAATTTAATAAAAACATTCTGACCTATCATAAAAATGAATAACTGTGCGTATTTCACGATTGGGCACGATTTCATGAAGAAAGATTTTAAAAATAAAATATTTTCAAGTGAATGATGAAACTGCAGAAAAATAGTTTGTTCGTGACACAAAAAAAATAGTTTCACATTACTGCATAGTATAATACAATGTCGCTTTCCGCTGTTTGCCCCTATGTGTGCTTAGATCTTTTAAAGTACGCCACGAATTTTAATGCAGTTTTATAGATAGTGTTTCAAGGAGGAGTATAGTATATGTATATAATACATGCATAATATCCGTGCAAAGCCGGAGCGGGAAAATATATTTTAACTTACTTTTAATTACGATTTTTCGTATATTTATTGACGAAGCTTTTTCTATCTGCATTTATTTCATTTTGTCGAAAAATATAACTCGTTTACTCACCAATGCCATTAATTAAGCTCACAAATACTTGAAAATCATAACCCAGTTCTGTACTTCACGAATAATTTAGTTTCGCGATATGATCGGATTGGCGTTGTTATTATTAATGTCGATTCCTTGTTGTACAGAACAAGGAAATTAAGGTTAAAGGTTAAATTTATTACTAGGTCTTTTCAAACGGATTGATCCTGCATTTAATTTTTTGATAATCCCTCAGTTGGTAAGCCGTGGAAAGGTAAGCCAAGTACGGACGGACAGCCTTTACGAAAATATAAGGGTTCCGGACGAGAACTACGGAATCCTAAAAAAGAACCCTTTTGATTGCTTCATTTTCCGTCTATCTGTCTATCCTGTATGTATAAAGTTGGAATACTGATACCAAATACTATAATACCAAATACTGAGGTCAAAATATATGCCCGTTTATGTCGCATTTCTCATCATCTAAAAAAAACAAAATCAATAGGGTACTTCTCGTTGAACAGGAATCACGAAATTTGGCACAAATCTTATCTTATCTAGCACAAAAATCCGAAAATTATGAAAATTTTGTCAATCAGTGTCTGTCTGTCAAAACTCTTTTTTTCAAGGACGCGTAGAGGTATCAAGATGAAATTGATACCAAACACTCAAATCTGCAATCCCTTGGAGCTTTGAAAAAACAAATTTCGATGTCAACCTAATCTATTGATACGGTCGTTTGTTACGCGCATCACCATATCACTCTCACTAACAGGGGAATCAAAACTTATAGGGCACTTAGAATCATATTATTTGGTAACAATTCATTTACATATATAATAGACTACTAGTAAAAGGAAAAATCCGAAAACCGTAAATTTTTAGTTACGTAAAAAAAATATGATAAAACGAAAAAAATCGAGATTAGATTCTCATGATAAAGGAACGTATATGTTTTTACGGAACCCTGACTCGCACTGGACCGGTTTTTTCATCCAAGCTTTCCAACTAATATTATAGTAGGTTAGTCAAAGGTTCTTGTAAATGTCATCAATTTCAATGGCTTTCTATTTCAAAGAAAAGTCCATAGAAAATAAAGTGTCCGTCGGACTTGCACCTGATGGGTTCCGTTCTGTCTTATAAGATTAAAATACAATAGAAGAAACAAGAAAAAAAAATTGTTTGAAAAATTCACGTTTCTTTTATGGGAGCCCTCTTTCAAATTATTAGTTCTTTAAGTTTTTAGAAGATCTTTTTTCTTATAGCGATAACAGAAATAGAAATTCTCTGACGTTTTCATAAGTCTATAACTATATAGTCTTAGGGTGCGTCCAAATATTGAGCGGCAAGAGCGCGGCAGCAACACGCGGCATAGCCAGGACACAATTCTGCCGCGCTCTAGTTAGGACAATCCGACGAATGTTTGCGCGGCAATATGCGAGACACGCCGCGCATTTGAATTCAGTCAGTTTGAACCTTAACTACAATGAAGACGTGTATCAGTGTTTTAGCTCTGCTTATTATTCGAAAATTGCGGAGAAGAATTAAAAAAAACATATCAAAATAAGGACATGCTGGATGAAACCACTTTACCAGCGGAGGACACAGAATTTGGAGTCAATTACGAAATTCATTTTAAAACACCACAGTTTTTAAGAGTGTCCTTGGAAGAATTTGAACATTTACATAGCTTGATTGAGCCTTTTATCAAGAAAAAGGATACTCATTGGCGTGACGCAATCTCAACAAAAGAGAGACTTGCGATAACTTTGCGATATTTAGCAACAGGAGACGCATATTCTACTTTGCAATATGTGTTCTGTGTATCAAAGCAAACAATGTCAACATTTGTTCCCGAAGTGTGTGACGCTATAGTGAAAGCCCTTAAAGAGATGGTAAAGGTAAAAAAAAGTTATTTGTTTTAATATTTTTTATTAAGCATTATACAATAATAATAAAAAACAAATAAGACAGTTTTATGCATCCAGATCGCGAATTAGCTGGGTCAATCCGGATTCATTACCAGTACTATTAGATGGTGATGAGTCGGAGAGATCAGTCAATTGTTGTACTGTGGAGTATCCTGGTCTCCTCTCTTCATAGTAATGTGTTGTCCGTTGATTTAGCAGTGCCATATCAGCCTCGAATATAATATTATTAATTGAATGTTTAACCTGTGCCAGTGTAACAGGGTCATATTTTTTTAACTCGGACGCAATATGCATACCAAAAGCAGTATTTGGATCATTAGTTACATCGTTTTGGTTACGAATGAATTCCATGGCCTCTTCTATCATTTGATTCTCCGCATCATTAATATTAGTATCTTAATTTTTGCGCTTGGCTGGTAGTCTTTTTCCTATTTTATCAGATGCACTTGATGATGCACTATTTTCTGTGGCCTCTTTGATATTCTTATCCGCATTGACAGATGGTCCACCACAGTTCTGTAACATAAAAAAACTTTTATGATTCCTCACAAAAATTCGATATTTTTCAGTTACCAAACACAGAAGAAGAATGGCGTGCAGTTTCTGAAGCATTCGAACAAAAGTGGAATATTCCTCATGCTATTGGTGCTTTGGACGGCAAACACGTCATTATTCAAGCTCCACATCGAAGTGGCACGGAATATTTCAATTATAAAAAGTTTTTTAGTATTATTCTACTCGCATTTGTAGACGCAAATTACAACTTTATGTATGTCAATGTAGGCTGCCAAGGACGAATATCAGACGGAGGGGTTTTCAAAAGTTCTCAATTATACCGGAGCCTAGAAAATGATCAACTTCATGTGCCAGCACCAGAAATTTTAAATATACCCTATGTAACGAAAATACCGTTTGTGATATTAGGGGATCAAGCATTTGCGTTGAATAAATACACGATGACACCTTTTTCAGGAATCCATGCGAACGGTTCAAAAGAAAGGATTTTCAACTATAGGTTATCAAGAGCACGTCGAGTAGTCGAAAATGCTTTTGGGATAATGTCATCAAAATTTAGAGTTTTGAGAAAAGCGATACTTTTAAAACCAAGTTCATCCAAAAAAGTAGTATTAGCAACTGTTTACTTGCATAATTTTCTACGCAGAGATAACTTACTTAAATGCGCTGAAAGGCCAGTGAATCAAGAAGTAGCTGCCCCACAAAGCCAATTTTCGGGTACCTCGCCCACAGATATTCGCAATTTCTTAGCAAGATATTTTGTAACAAATGGGTCGATACCATGCCAGGATAATTATTAATTATTAATTTTTGTACAAAATAATTACTTATATAGATACATACCATTGTATCAGATGTGTCTATAGGATTATTCTTGTCACGTAAAAAGTTAAAAGCCTCGTAAGCAAACCATTTTGACTTGTTCGACTGATTTCTACCTGTAAAATAATGATAAGCTTTGGATATTGTATTATTTGGCATTTGATTTAGATATAAATGAATAAATAAATATGCTGGGACATAACACACAGCGCCATCTAGTTCCAAACTAAGCAACGAGGCTTGTGTCATGGATACTAGACAACTGATAGAATACTTATTATTATACTTTTTTTTTGTAAATAAATACACATAATACATAGTAATACCCAGACTCAAGACAAACATTCATTTTAAATGAAATAAATGTTGGCCTTGCGCGGGAATCGAACCCACACCCATCGGCACAGCAGGTAGGGTCACTACCGACTGCGCCAACCAGGCAGTCGCAGATATATGTATAATAAAAATTATTAAATTGTATAATTTACTAGCTGACCCGCCAAACGTTGTTTTGCCTTATAAATTATTTCTAGAAAATAGATAGTAGCCGATTCTCAGACCTACTGAATACGCATATAAAATTTGGTAAAAATCGGTAAAGCCGTTTCGGAGGAGTACGGTAACAAACATTGTGACACGGAAATTTTATATATTTGATGTATTTAACAAGAGATAATACATAGAACATAGATACATAGAGAATAACAAATTGTCATTTAATGTCATTTTTAATCCTAAAAACAGAATAAAACTTACCTGATCCGGTCACATTTCTTTCCTTTTCTCTATTCCTTTCTCGTCTATACGAACTTAAAAGACTTTTCATTTTAGCCTTTAAATCCTTTTTTGTCAATTCAAAGTTTTTGGCTAATTCGTCCCAAAGGTCTTCGCGTTTATTTTTATTAAAATATTCTTTATGCTGAGGATTCCATAACTCGTTAAATGAGCTATATAATTCAATCAGTCTAATAGATGTTTCATTGTCCATTTTTGCGAAGCGCAAACACGTCCAGACCCGATTACCGACGAACAATACTGAGCAATGTGAGCGCACACGGCTGCCGCGCGCGGCAACCGTCCAATCACAGCGCGGCACGCCGCGCGCGGCAGCCGCGCACACTTGCCGCTTAATGTTTGGACGCACCTTTATAGCGGAGGCTTAGTAGCGGAGGGTCCCGTTTTTATTCTTTGGGTAAGGAACTGTAAAAAAAATTGTTAACATGTTGTAAATAAAGCGCGGCTTTCACGTTCTCAGTTTAAAAATTACTTAGGTAAGATTGGATGCCGACATACTCTTGTCTACATTTTAATTTTCAATACGTAGCAATTATGTATATTTTTCTGTACATGCACAATGACTCAGCCCTGCAGTAAAATTGTAGAGTCTAGTGTCTTAGGTGCTATATAGTCAAGGATAACTACTACATACTAGACCGGCAGACGAAACTAGGCGTCTTGCAAATTCAAAGTTCCGCCCCCGCCGGAACTCAAACCCGTGACTTCTTCCTTAGCAGCCAGGACCATTGAGGCTTTCAAGGTTCTCCTAACATTTAGTATTAGGTTATTATAAATAAGATCTCCTTTAAATTACGCAATTCATAACAATTGAGTACGCAAACTTTGATTCAAGCATTAATTTGACACGTTAAATTAATTTTCCAATATTCAATTACCTATCATGTTTGTTCTACGACTTCTACTTACCTACCTTCAATTTGATTATTTAATTAAATATCAAATGTTTTCTCATATATTACCAAAGCTTAATCAAGCTTCGATGTTAGGTGAGCATTACAATCTGAATAAGTTTTTCTTTACTTAATATTTGTACTTTACTTAAGTATTTGTAATTATGAGACAATTGTGATTTAAAATGTATCATATTTTAAACGCTTGATGTCCATACTATTCGTACTATATATCTATACTAATATAATAAGATCAAACCTTTGTATATTTGTAATGAATAATATCTAAAACTACTAGACTGATTTCAAAAATTCTTTCACCATGAGAATGCTACTTGATCCCCAAATTAAATCCATATTTTTCTAGTAATAGTTATTATAGCCTATGCATAACTATTACTAGAAAAAAGAAGACATAATTAATAAAACTTTAATATTTTACCTAAAGTATGAAAAACCAACGATCTCGATTACACCAGAAAATAAACAAAATATTTCTATCACCTTTGTAGCCATCAAATACCGAATATAAGAATTTAGTAAAGAAATTCGGTTCGTACTCTATCTTTTTCCATCATTTTATTAATGAACATTGCTAAGAGGGATAGCTGAAAATGTTTCTTGGTAAGAATGGTTTACAAAATAGTATTTCTGATGGGCGAGGTGGCCCTATATAAGTGGCCACTAAACTTTATTGCCGTGTTTATGACTATGGGAACCTTTGTGTTCGAGCGACACAAACTTTACTTCTTTTTAGAGAGAATTAGATAAAGGCCCATGATGAATATGACTAATAGCAGTTTCGCATGTTGCCTGATAGGTATTACAATTTTCTGAACGTTCCATGAGCTTAAAAATAAAAAAGTTACTAAAATATGCTGATATGCAACACAGGATTAAATATTACGTATCACCTATTTTATTTCACTTTGCCGATCATAAAAATCAATGGAGAAAACAATGATTCAGTGTAACGAATTAGTAAATAGTTTATAGCGCTCACTGTGTATTTTTTTGTCTAGTTTGATAAAGCTTAGAACATTGTTATTAATAAGTAAGTTAAGTAAGTATTAATTTCAGTCAGCATAACTTATAAAAATATCACTTGTTCTATGACAATTTACGCAGATAAATTGATAAAAAATAAGTAGTAGATCTAAAAACTAATAAAATGCTCAGACGAAACGACAACCGGTAAAGTGCGAGTTGGAATCGCACATCGAGGGTTCCGTACAACTTGTATGGACATGTATATGTAGTTCTTTCATCACGGGAATCGAATCTCGATTTTCTTTTAACGTTTTTTATTTTTATGATGCAGCCAACTACAACTTTACGGTTTTCGAATATTTCCTTTTACTTATGCTATCAGACTGAAATTTATATACATAGAAAAACTTAATTTTGATATAAAGGAAAATACGTCAAATCGGCATACAATTCATTCGTAGAAAACCTGGCAGAACGAAACAAGTCTCGACAATTCATAAAGATAGAAGGTACCGTATGCAAATCACGCAGCCATTGCTTCTTGTAAAATTCCACGATTCTTGGTTAATGGGAAGAACCCTATAGTGTAGGCGTAAGCCCAATCCAAATAACAGATTCATATTTAAAGCATTCATTTATCGCCTTTGTTAATAAGATATCTCGCCAAAACTAGCAAAAATGCGGCACGGCCGTACCATCCTTTACGGCCGTCATGTCAGCGAAAGTCACGATGTTTAAAAATTATAATCATAATTGGGCATTATATTTATTTTTTTCACAGCTCCAAGGGACTGCAGATTTTAGTATTTGATATCAATTTAAACTCGATACCTCCACGCGTCCTTGAGAAAAAGAGTTTTGGCGGCTAGACACACAAATAGACACTGAGATAAAACCAATTTACAGTTTTCGGGTTCTCCCTATACTTGTGCTGCAAGATATTTTGTTTCTTATGGAATTTCATGATTCTAGGTCAATGGGAAGTTCTTTATGGGGTTTGTTTCCCTTTGCGAATGTATGGGGACGGCCATATCTTTCGATTGCACAGACTTAGAGAATTAGTTTTTTCACAGATTCAAGCATTCCTGATAAAAGGATCTTGATGGGCCTACAGACAGGCATACAGGCGGATAACGAAGTGGTCTTGTAAGGGTTTCTTTTATTCCTTTAGAGGTACGGAATCCTAAAAAAGACAGGTGTTTTGCTTAATAATCTTTAAATTCGTATTTTTTACGTAAAAAATATTAAACTAAACATCTGATTGAATTTTTTTAACTTATTAATTTAAATGTTACACTAAAAGAAACCAAATAACTACAAATTGAGTACAAGGGACTGATTCATATTCATTATATTTTCTTCGATATCTAAACCGATATAATTTTTGAGTAAGATGAACGCAAAAGGGTTAGATTGTGAGAATTCAAAAAATAAAAGCTTTATTTAATTATTAGAAAAAAACACGAAGGCATGTAAAATCCAGTATGATTAAAATTCATTATTGAAAAAGGAAAGAGACGCAAAATTCGAGGAAAACTCTGGATGTCCCGTTCCTCTGTCAACTCACAGTTGATAAAACTGCTATGTTCACACTAGCTCTGTGATAAATTCAATCACAATCGCTTAAGTGGATAACCCTGAAAATGGTAGCAAATAGACAGATACAAAGAAGGGTACTATTTTTTGTCCAATGCTTGCAATTTTATGTTCAAACAAAAAAGGGTTTTTAATTCATTCTTGTAAAGGTAAATTTAAATGAGTAAATTAGCGCTAGCCAGGATGTGAAGCCTGGGACCAACGTGAACTGGTGTGTTCTAGCTTGGCTGACACTTAATCTGTGCCGGAAAGGGACAAGTTGGATTTCCGTCGACACAGCGTGTGGGGTGGCGTACGGCTCGCGAGGGCTGCGTAGGTATTATCTAGCCTACAAATCACAACGGACGTCTTGTAAGGGAAATGAAAATTGAGATACCGGGCGGGCATTGTTCCGTGAAAATTCATCTTCTTGATATTCCACGGTACTACTTTCCACACGCAATGAACCCAAATTTTACTGCTGATGGTTTTCGGCAAGCACTTAGTTGGGCTTAATTTTCTTAATAAACGTACCTTTTGTTCTGGTGAAATTTTAAACAACAGACGTAATCAACGGTTATAATTACATGTTTGTTGCGAATCGGTGTTTCAAATTGTTATGTGAAGAACCTACCTACCGACGTAGAAGGAAACTACTATAATTTGAATAAATTTTGCAATTCTCCTACTTGGAAACGGGTGATGATATTAGCTATCATTATTTTTTTCTACGAAAAGGCTTAAGTGTGAGTCGAATTCTTCGAATTATTTATAGAGTCCCATTCTCACCAAATTTTAATGATCTGGTTTTTCTAGCGTCAATTTGTTTACTAAAGACTCGCCATACGCTTTGTTGAAACTACTCGTCTAAATAATAATTAGCAGTAAAATCTGATAACTTTGCTAAAAATTTTAAATCTAAATTCGAAGTTTGAACTACTACCGGGGGCTTTTAGTTTGGTTGTAATGTAAAATGCAAGTTTCAGTAAACATATTACATAAAGTAGAAGGCTCTGGGCAATCTACCCAGACATTAATTTAAGGCAGCTTCATACGGATTTAAAGCAATTAATAAAGTTTGTTTGATAGGCATGGTCGGGTAATTAACTGCTCTGTTATAACAGATGTCTTATCTACTTGAGTTATGGAAACATCTACGGTTCATTTTACTATAGGACTGTTGACACGTGCGTTCTACACGCCGCAAGTAGCGTTAATTAGTTTCTGAAGTATTATCGTAATCATAAACAAGGAAAATTGTATTACATGTTATGATTTAACGAAACTGACTAGGAAAATGTGAAACATCATGGTTATAATAATTTGAAGCATGTACTGCATGTATCGAAATGTTATAGACTATATAACTTACAACCATTAGCTATGAAATCTTAGTCTATCTCAGTATGGCTCTCTGGCTCCATAGTTCAAAGTTTTTTTTATGTAAACTTTCACTAAAAATATTGTCGTAATATATTGTTAAAGTGTAATATGTAAAAGTCATATTTTAGTTATTTTACAGCTTTATACGTTATGTTGTTTTATATTTCTTATCATTAAATTATTGTTTCTGTTTTAAACTAACTGCAGATTAAGATAGAGTCGTTGTTACAAATATTGTAATGACGTATACATCATGATCCCTTTGTGTATTTCAAGGAAAATAAAGTGATATATGGACAGCGTATAAAACTTTAAGGGATCTCAGAAAGTATGGAAGTACAAAAATTGCAGAACGATGTAAAAAATTCCAGTAGGTACGGTATTTTGAAGCAATTTGAATGTTAAATCTCGTCATTGTTGCTGTCAAGAGACAGCTTTATAAGGTATCCATATAGATACACTGAGGCAGGCAAGTCTAAACTACCAACTTCAAAGTGTACGGAACATTTTAGCATCGCTTATATAAGTTATCTTTATACCTATTTAAACTGTCTGAAATTCTCTTACTAAGAAGAAAGGAACGAGGTGTGGTAATAATTTATCATTACAAAGCATGATGATAAGAAAGGCCCTTTTCCTGTGATCGTAGGACAAAAGGGAGCATCGCTTCACCGCCGCCGCCGAGCAAAAACCCTCCGGATTACAAGGTTTTCCTAAATATTTACCCAACACTTGCTGTCGTCGATTAACGCTATCTGATAACAGTCACAAGAAATACTTAGCTGTCGCAAATTAAGCACTTCAACCAATTCTTATTTTATCTTCAATTTTAAAATAAAATACGATACTCAGAATGTTTCCTCCATAAAATTTTGCAAGGAATATCTTTATCTTGCATCCGCAGAGATCTGAGTTCGGAGTTTGAATTTGAAATTCCGTTTGGTTCTCTGTGATTGTATTCTACAAAATGCAAAGAGTAACCAAGTTAATTGGAGCAGGGTTAGGTATTTATCTCCTAGGTACTTTGTAATTCTGTTTGCATGCACCAGATGGCACTGGTAGGTGCAGTTAATGATTCGGAGTTAACTCTTGGTGCCAATTACTATACATGAATTGCATGAATTTTTTGATAGTTAAATGGTTGATTATCTTTAGGATTGATACAATATTTTTTCAAACCCCTTAAGTCCAAAAAAATACATCATAATGTAAAGATCGAATGTTCCAACAAATCGGGATTTATGGTAGTACATCAAAGTAGAGAATTTAAGTTTAAGCCATGTGGGAATCAGCTTGCAACGAAGATTCCGTACCGCACAAAATTTTGGGTATATAAATACCCCCAAAATAATGAAGTACTAAATTATTACTTACTACAAAAACACAAAATATGACTTTTCTTGAGCTAATTTTAAATTTTGAGTTGTTTCTCTTAATGTGCTATAATTCATTCCTTCTTGCAATTTTTTTGTTTATGGTATAAAGTGTTATCTTTTTATTTATTTGATTCTCTGCCAGTGTCAAAATATGCATCATAAGCATAGTGCGTCGTATGCCTGTTATTGCAAACGTTCATAGGCTACGCTCTTTTGCTACCGTAGATTCGCTTAAAGGAAATGCACTGAGTTTTTATAGGTATTAATTTGAACTTTATAGGTTTTTGTAAGAAAAAGGGTCTTTAAAGACAGACGCACAACGAATCAACAATCGAATAACAATAGGAACTCCTATTACCTACCTATGTTTTTCCTTTTGAGGTACGGAACCCTAAAAGTACTAAATGTTTAACTAATAACATAAATAATATCATTTAACAAATTTCAATGGGGTTTCCCGTCCAACAATAGGCAGGTACATCAAACGTGAATTTAAACGAACGGTTTACGCATTCAAACCTAAACTGACAAATCAAATTCCGAAATGTCCAATAGATCGCAAAATGTGTCAGATAGACCTCATCATCACATTAGAGGCGACCCGTGGGATTCCTGCTATCTATTATATACTTATAACAATCGCATAATGCATTTGTATGCGAACGACCGCAACGAAATCCATGGCCTATAGTCCGGTCTGGGAATCGTACAACCAAGTCCGATGGGCAGCCATTGGATTAATTGGTTTTGCTTCTACAGAGGTCAGAATCAGAACAATTCTGAGTTCTGTTCTGACTGGCAGTCGGAAGTAGCTAATTTGCAACGGTGTGAAATGGACCGAATCATTCCCTTACAAAGCAGGGGTTGCGCTGCCCGCAATTATATTTACATACGAGATTGTATGTGTGTACGCAAGAATTTCGATGTTACGGATTGTTATCGTAATGTGTATTTTGGTATGAGATCCTTTTCTGAACAAATTTTGTCTATATAAATACAAATCAATACAATACGTCTGTGATGGGTGTCGCTCGCAGGTCGTTTGGTTTGTTAATCGGAAAAGACAATTTAATGTTAAATTTACGTTTTATTGATTTAGTTGATACGTTTCCGTTTTAATCGTCAGCAATCAGTATTAAGAAACATTTCTGATCAAAATATTTTTTTCAGAATCTATGATGTCTAGGAATATGTTTCATATACAAAAAAATTCTCTTAATTTCTTTGTGAGTTTTTACATATTTTTAATTAACTTTTTCATATTATATTTGTAAGTCATTGTTTACCTACTGTTATTTCTCTGAAAAGTATAATATTTTCATTGCCAACTGACACTTGACCTCACGTAACGCTGACGCGATGTTTATTTTGTATCTCGTAAAAATGTCACGGTCGGCAACGACGGTTGTGTGTGTTACTGTGAATACCTGAAAAGCAGTATCTTAGGATTCCCTTATAAATCATTGTACCAACAACGTCTTCAAACTATAAATTAAGTTAAAATAATACATGATTTTGCTACCTGTTATCTGGTTAATTTGATCAACCGCCATAAAAGAATACTGCTTTAAATATGATTAATAAATTTATTAAACATGAAAGACAGGTGTCTTACCTATGGCTCGGATCAACCATAAATGAGAGCAGGCATAGTACTGAAACCGCAAAACCACAAAAAAATAATTGTTGACGCAAGTCAAAACTAAAGTTTAGTTTGTAATGTTAAGTTTTCTTGTTATATGACTCAGCCAGTTCTAGGTCACTACGTGTCAGTCTTTGAAATGAAATAACATCGTTACTACGCCGACCTCATTTTGTTTATTCAGTTATTCTGAGTTAATGTTTATTACAACAACAAACAACAATAAACTCTAGTAGAAAAGAAAACATTCTAGTTGAAAGATTAAAGTAAAATATTCGATTGGTTGGGGCTTCACAAATATAACCACTCAAAATACGGACAAAAATATACCTCTCGGAATTTCACTTTTTTAATTCATTTCCAACGTCATGAGCAAAAAAGTTTACGGTGCCTTTGATTTTTTAGAACGCCAAGAACTTCGCTAATGCGCTGCCCACGTAGAGGTAAAAGATGTTTAACCCTTCGTGCCGTTAATTACTGTCGACGTCTCCAAGTCTTATAATCAAAACAGATCGAACTGCATTACGGCAGATTACAGAAAAGAGAGTGGTACAAATTAACGCCGATGATAAACAAAAGCACGCACGTACATAAATCTACGACCTAAAGAAAGCAGAAAAAAGATCGGAAGATTAATTTACTTAGCAACCAATCTCATCAATTTAATTATTGGTAAGCTTGTATCTAAAATGAATAATATAAGTAAAATCGTAATCATACACGGAAAAAAGGTAACAAATATGATGAAACAAAAAAATCTAACACGCATGATTAAATCTTGTTTAGGACCTATTTAATGGTATTTCGTAATGAAGTCTGATTGAACAACAATTCAAAGCCACGAACTTTTTTCACAAATAAATTGATAGCAAAACCTGTGAAACTTAGCTTTCAGCGCATTGAACAACGAAAACCTACTGCACATAACGTCTGAGACTAATCACCAAAGACTTTCTGTACCATCCTCAAGGTAAAAGTAAATATCTCACGTGCCGGTAATGACACTAGATCTCCAATCCTTCTAACCGAAACGCAGCGAACTGTTTCATGGCAGAAATTGAAAGGAGAGTGGAACCAACTCAGGCGATCTCACACGTAAATCTACCACTTGTAATTGTGTATTTGATGGTGGGTGTTTTTTTAATTTGTCATACTTTTATTTTATTACAAAAGGTATGAAATCCACTTCTAAGTGACCACATTTTTATAACATTGGAAAAACGACACGGTTTCTTTTTCAAGTTAATATGCCGGTTTAATAAAAGCTGTCACACACAGGTACAAGCCAGATTTTACAAACTGAACTTTCAAATATTTTGCTACATCGATGCTCACGCCGGTTTTCACGCCAGCGCCTACCTACTAGATATTGGTTTGCGTTTTAGAACCGGGAGAATCGAGGACAGCCTCTTCAAATGAAAATAAAAATAGCATAGAAAATGGCTGTCATTAAAAATAAAGACGCCGTCGATTCTTTTGTGGACATATTTTCAATAACAGGCGAGATAATATAAAATTTATTGTAATGCTGCGTAAGTCATTATTCATAACAGATCCGTGGCGTGGATGATACTAATAAATATGCTAATGTTGGCGTCCCTCAAGGATTTTCTCGGATTTTCATCTCCCCCTATACGTACCGATGACGGAGGCAGAAAATAAAAATTCTACCTCGCCTTTAAATGTGACCCCTTAGGCACCTGAACGTCAATAATGAAAATATACCTCCTGTAAATTAAAATTTGCTTTGCGGAAGTCCCATGAAACCTTTAGAAGGCTTTAGGTTAGTGGTGGAGCTTAGCACTTATGTCACCAAAGCTAATTATTTAAGTAACAAGTCCAAACTTAGAGTTTAGTAAATAAGTGAGAAGTCGGCTGACTCTCACCGCGTACTAAGTCGTACTTCATTAATATTTAAAGAAGCGTAGTAGGTAATTAGGAATGGTTAATGGTTTTATGTAATTTATTCCGGCACAGGGCTTCTAAAAAGCTACACGCATTTAAATTTAAGGTCTTAACAGGATTTTATTAGTTTCGTTTAAGATCCGCTAGTAGACGTGATGGCTTTAATAGACTTATTGTATTAACATTTTATTAAGACAACTACATAAAATAAATATTTGTTTATTCTCTGAGTAAAAAGTCTATTATTAAAACATAAATCTATAAAACTTCATTGAGCCAGATGTTGAAGACTCACAATAACAGATTCTGTTCTATTTCCATCGTAACGGCATGGTATTTTAAATACAATTTTGATATTTACTTTTACGACGTAGGAAAAAAGGAGGTTCAATACGTTAGCGAAAAAGCGCCTATAAGATTATACGGTTCAGCTTATGCCACTTGTGTGTAACCCAGCTAATGACGCTTTTGAGTTTGCGCGTGTACCAAATTGCCTGACAATTTACATATACATATCGTTATTGCGTTAGCTTTATGGGAATCGGAATTCTCTAAGGGCTGTATTGACAATCGGTATTTGACTATTAGTACTGGATAACTAAATGAAATGGGAGGTTTAATTAATCGTGTACGAAATGAGTACTGCATTAAATGAAACTATCGAGAGATTTTCTACTCATGCAATTTGTAATAACTTTCTGTTTGCATTTATATTAATAAAAACTTACAGTATTCAAAAACAATCATAAATAAAGGAATTTTGTGGACATGCTTGGTTTTGATATGCTTACTAGGTAATTGTGATTTATAAATATAAACCGGTCAAGTGCGAGTCTGACTCGCGCACCGAGGGTTCCGCAAAAATTTGTAAATTTGGTCATACGAGTAAATTGTTCGATCAACTCGAGAATCGAGTCACCAAGATTTTTCCAGTTTTTCGATTGTGTTGTATTTTTTTGCGGTAAGTACAAGTTTACGGTTTTTTGATCCAAGTTCCAAGGGATCCCTTTTGTAGTTTTAAGTAATTGGTATAATTCCAGCTTGATAGCTCCTTGGGTTCCTCAGAAAAAGAGTCTTGACAGATGGACAGATGAACAAAAAGACAGACGGACAACAAATCGAATAGTAAAAGAAACATACATTTTATAAAATTGTGATCATAGACATTAATGTTTTAGCTTTTAATTTTAAAAATCATTTTAAGAATATTCAATAAAAGCAAAATAAAGGGCTAATCACCCTTGAGTCAGTAGATGGATTAAAGTAAACAGATGTTTTGGATATATATATATATATATATATATATATATATATAACAACGAATAATTTTTGCCACTATATCTAAAAATATCAAAAATATGTATACGCAAAATAACCTTTGAATGTGCGCTTTTGCGTTAATTGCTCGACCTGAGCAATCTGTGTATGTGTATGTAATACTTAGATGGTAAAAAACTAATCGAGTGCAAGTCCAACCCGCACTTTTTATATATTTTTAATAAAACCATATCATAAATGTATTCATGTGTATTTGCCTTTACATCGATGTCTTTTCTTCTTTTAATTTTGTAATTTAGCAGTAATTTTGAAGAATTTTTCATGAATATTTTGGAGACAGTTAAAAGTTGAAAAATCAGAAAAAAAAACGGTCGATTGCGAGTCGGGCTCGCACACGAAGGGTTCCGTAATGTTGTACAAAATTTAACACTTTTAAATCACAAAAGGGCAAACAAAAAACGCAGGAAAAATGTAACGTTTATATTTTTTAACAGACGGCAGCTTAAGCGACGGACGGACGTGGGTCTAATAGGTACTTAGGCACTGGGTATAGTTTGAAGATCCCTAAAAATTATGCCTAGGAGCCATGAATTCAAAGTTTAGGTATAATATCTGGCTCATACTTCATCTTATCTTTGGATGCGCAAAAGCGGTTAAACTCAGATATTAAATTTAATGATAAAAGCCTTAATTTATAAAAAAGTTCTTTAAACCAGTTTAGTCAGCTATCCCCAACCCTACCAACCGAAATAGTGTGTTCGAAATCGAAGATTTATTTCAAGCTTAGTCTACTCCTATAAATATGATATTTAAAAAGTAATGCCGTTTGATTAGGTGGTCCAAAATTATGTTGAACTACTTTTTCAAATATCTACATCCTAAATTTTGAAACAGGACAATCAGTGCTACCTTTAACTTCACGTACTAATTTCCAAGCTTAGATTGCTGGAACATCCTTTTGTTCTAGCGTTTCATCAGGTGGATAAATGACAGATATTTTGGTAACACTATCACACTTTTCCCTTTTTCAAAACCAACTTGCAAAGTGAATTAAAGGTCGTAGTAATTTTCATTAAATTCACAAGTCGAAAACTTTGTTCTTTTTATTGTATCCGAACAGCTCAATATACCATCACCCGTTATTGATATGCAGGATTTTGTGAATAACTCAAAAGGTTAACCTTTTCAGTTACAACTTTTACAATATTTTTATGAATTAGTTTATCAGAATTAGGTTTAAGTAACTGGTAAATATTTGTTTTTGTTGCTTTTTGAGTTTATTGCCTGGACAGGGTGGTGTCGTCGCTAAGCGACAAATCCCTTTAAAAAAATGGGATGATCACAATAATGATCGGCATACTTAATACTTATTTTCCATCGGAAAATTCGAATGAAAACAATTTCCAATAAAGGTGTGTACACTCTAGTGTATACAAGATCTTTTCTAGATCAAGATGTTTCTACATCAAGCCGATCTTAATTGTTTCCGTCTAGCAAACAAGCAATGAATGAACTAGGAATTAACTTTATTACATGGAAATGATCTATAAAATGTTAAAGTGTATACTTACCTTAAGGTCAAATTGTTAATGTTCAGTGAAAATGTGCTTCAAGTATGAAAATGGCACATTTAACGTTTAGAGGAAGTAATATTGGCATAAAACGTTATTTATTCTCAGTTAACGCTCTCCCGGTCTCTGCACAGAGATTTCTTCCCCGCTTTCGCTAGCTCGTTTACTTACAAATTAATCTTATTTATTCAATTCTTGATCAAATTTACGGCACTTCTCCCCTTTACCTGTTTTAGATGACATGTTTAGAATCCAACAACGTTCAGAGATCGACGTCAAAAGACCAAAAAATACGTGGATGATCTATATAAAATCTGGTCAAGTGTGAGTCGGACTCATACATAAAGAGTTCTGAACTACCGTACAAGATAAAAAATATTTATTTTAAATATTTTTGCAAAGTAAATAAAAGCAACCAGAAATGTCCAAATAATCACGGTTCTTAATTTTTAATTTGTTTATGTTTTTAATATTTTCATTGTTTAATGAAATACAGTTCTGTGACAAACGGACAGACGGACAGCGGAGTCTTACTAATAGGGTCCTGTTTTTGATCCTTCCGTTAAGGAACCCTGAAAAGCTTATTTAAACGAGCTTAGAAGTGAACAAAAAATTTAGGTTTATATCTTAAACTTACATTTGTAGTTGTTTTGTTATGTATTCAGTTTCAAAAGGTTTAAAATTAAATTAAATTTGTTTTATTAATAAATATTTTCAGTAGGCAGACATATACCTAATCATGCAGTGACTTTTACTGTTTACTCATCCTTTTATATTTTAAAAGTATTAGCTTGATCAATTGTAAATAAGCAACAATAATATCTTGAAAAACGTTATGAACGTGTTCCATGCAGCAAAGGCTAAATTGGAATAAATATCGTCAATAATTCAGATAACATTTATTGTGGATCCCTTTAGAATAATAAGATGTAAATGTTCATAAAAATAGCAAAGTTGTAATACCGTAATAAATGGATTTGGAATGAGTCAGAATAGCGCATACGTGAGCCGGTTCACAAAAACGTTCGATGTTGATCCTATACAATCACAATGTGGTTTTATTATAACATTTGTGTACGGATCTGGTAATCGATGTCAGGGTTGAATTGTAACAGATATCTCTTGGTATAGACCCCCGAAAATATTCTATTCGGTTTCTGATTTAGACCGTGCTGACATGTTGAGGAAGTATCTACTTAGTTTAATGAAAGTGGTCAAGTTCTTTCAACCATATGCTGTATTTGGTTGTTTGCCTTTTGAACTAATTCCAAATGTTCGATCCAATTTAGGTTTAACTTTTGATAGCTATTTGTAAAAATGGAAATTGATGGTTGAATAATTCAATACATTTATAACCACGTCCGTGACATAATATACTAATCTAAATCTAACTGGACCATACTCTGAAACCTCTGATTATTGACCTGTCTAGATAGTGTCAAGCAACAATCGCAAATTAGACAACAGTTCATTTTCGGAAGGCTTTTGTGTGTAATACTCATACAAGTAAACGTGGCCTCTTCTATTTTATAAGCATGCTGAGTGATACCAGCTTTTGAAAATTTCCCATTATGTATGCGAATACATTTTTACTAAAAAATTATTTTTGTGTTCAATAAGTATACCCACTTAAAATGTATTTGTCATAAACAACCACAGGATAATAGAATTATATAGTCAACATTTAAGTTAAATGTCTAAGGGGATACTTATATATCGATTTGGAAAGTAATCGGTTCATAGTAAAAATAGTTACCAATTTAATCAGTGTAACAAAAACTTGACAATAAAAACATGCCGGTAAAATATGAACGATAATATATGCAAATATGATGTTAGGACAAAATCAGACTTCGTATAATTAATTTACTTTGTTATAAATAGTTACAAAAAGTGTTCTTGCCGATAAAGTCATTTTTGCAGTAGTTTTTTCCCGCACACTTTTAAGTCACAATTAATTATTATTTTTTTGTACCTCAATATACGTCAATGTCAGTTTTGCTATTAATCGGGCGAAAAGAATATGTACTGTTACGGTTACAATACATTTTTTGACGTTTTTGTGTCCGAACTCTGTAACTAGACAGGTGAATAAAGAATTTGCTAATTACACGCATGACAAATCTTCGTTATATGATATACGCCGAAAGACCGACAATGTGAAAAACAATTTTTGGTTCCTGTGTGTTACGCAAGAAAATTATTGCACAAATATATGCACTAAGTATATTAGTACTTAGATTCAAAGTCAATCTAAAATAACTGTCGTACCGAAGGTATGTAGGAAAGCCGGAAATATAGTTTGAAATCGAATGTTTATTTTAAAACGGTTTGGTTAATTTTGTCATGATTTTAGTTACGAACTCTTAGCACGGGTTAGAAAACAGTAGTTTAAGTGACTGGTTCATATTTAAGTACGAGTGTGGTTATAAAAACGAGCCGCATGTGACGTTTTGTAACGCGTTTGTGTCATTCTGCTTATTATGATTTTGCGTATTGCATAGGTTTATTTTCTTGTGTGTGTCATTTCGCGAGATAAAAATTTGTCATTATGCGTATAATCTGACTGATAGGCATAATTTTAAGTATTAAACGTTTAAAAATATATCATAACCAAATAACACTGATTCTACGAGGAAAGGCGAAGTTCCTACGTCGGAAGTAAGAAAGGTAGCAAAAGTAAGGATTATTTGGGTTCGTATTCTGTGAGGTGAGAAGATTTATTTGTGTTGTTTCGATTGAACAAAAAGCTTCTTGTGTCAAAATAAAAATGTTGTCTGTACCTAAATTAATCTTAACTTTGAAGTTGTACTGCAATAAAATGGGTTGCATGTTTTCATTTGCAGGAAAAATTAATATCCAAGCAGCAGATTTACTTGGTAGGTTTCATACAAACTAAGCAAGGCAATCTCAACTCGTGACTTCAAGAGAATTCATTAAAAACACAGTCGTGCAGTCCGCAGTTATACAAACTCATTAGTTTCACTTCTCAGTTTTTTAAAAGTTACTTTTAGGTGCCTTAATACATTATGTTTTAAATAATATGTTAAAAATAAAATAGGTAACGTAAGCATGGAGTTATTCGGCGGGAACGGAAACTGGTAGTTAAAATTTACTTACTCTCTGGTATTTTCTTGTACCTAAGCAAAATTTAATGTGTAAAATGCGAGTATTTTAGTCAGTGAATATCTGTAGTTTGTACAAGTGTACATAGCGTGAAATATTACGATATGGATGCTCTTTTCGACATCTCCCAAGTAACTTAATAAAGCCTACAGTAACAGTACTAGCATGTTACTGCACTCAGATTCGTCATTCCATCTATCATTTTGATCCTTTCGTTATTCATTTCATCATCTTTTCATCCCTTATCAAACCTTGATAATAAATATTACTTGACACTGGTAAAACACTTAGTTCTTTAAGCTTGATTGTAGATTAAGTTAGGTATGCAGAACTCGAGACGATTTATTTATAATTAAATCTAGAGTAAATTAATGGCTGCTGCAAAAAAAACACCCGATAGTATGAACACCAGGCAAAGAAGAATACGTAGGAATAATTAACTGAGCAAATGCACGAGATGTAAAGGGAAATAAAAGTTTTACGAAGCAAAATCAAAATAAAAAGGCAAAGCATTAAAATATTAAATGAACTTAAAGATGAGTGAGCCATGCTAACATTTAGATAATGTCTCCCTTGATGAAGGTTTTTTAATTTATCGCGACTTCAATAAACGAATTAATCGAGAAATCATTAATGCAATTAAAATCAGTTTTTTTTTACTTCCATCTGAAGAGAAGAACTTTATAGGAACATCGTACACTTGAACACAAATCCTCAACCTCAATCTGAACAGGTTCAGCAAAACGTGGTATAACAGTTTTAAGCTTAATATGACGATGGTGACGGTATACAAACAGGCTGGCCGTACTATAATAACTCACTGAACTCATATTAACAACAAATACATTTGTGGGGCTTAGCTATATGAAATTAAAACTAATTTCGGTATCTCATCGGTTATTTTTAACATACCTTTACTAGTTAGTAAGTCTCAATAGAACCATTCAGAAATTAATCTGGACTCTGGAGTAAAATATGTCGGGAAGCTTCAAGAAAATCTAAAGCTGCTATCGGCTGACGTGTCACTCAAGTTATACTTACTTAACTCAAACAATAAAAAACCGAAGTAAAGGTCTACAAGTGTAATATTTATTAAGGTCACGTACCTAACTCATTCCGTTTCTAAGTTATGAGAATATAAAAAATCTTTTCAAGATCCGACAAGAGAAAGAAGAATTATAAAACAAACTGTTCCTGACATGTTTTGTTTTGAATACAAATAAAGAACTTTAAAGGAAAACTCGACTCATACTGTCGCGTGTATGTTCTTATCCTACATAGTTCTTATAAAAAGAAAGTTTTCTGTGACACAGCCATACCTTTAAGGGGTTAGTGTTCATCGGGTGGAAGTAACAAAAACGATAAAATTGTTCGTTTGGAAAAAGGATATTGAATGAGGTCAGACGCAGAAATATTCAAAGGAGAGCGTGGAGGCGTGTTTGGGCAGCCGTTTGCGCAGTTTCTAGTCTACGTTTGCTTGTACTGAGCAATGTAAACCTGCCTTTATGGGTCCAATATTTCGCCAATAATTCCGATTTCCACCCTTCGGCTTGGTTTTGCTCCTTTTTCCTTAGTTTTTCCTTTTGTTTTGGTAAACTAACTGGAACGATTGTTTCATTCGATTTATTTATAGGTGTGTTATCTTTTTGCTTCTGGTTAGATAATACCTACAATTCGTTTGGAAGCGTGTTATTGAGCCATTATTAATAGTTTCTGTAAGGCCTTTTTGCAAATATTGTATAAGAAGTAACTACTCCAATATAGTCTTGTAGTAATTAATTTTAATTACTAGAATGCAACGAGTTAAGTGTATAAATAAAACAGAATTAAAGAAGTTTCACATCAGACATAACAGACGTACATTAAGGGGAAAGAATGGTCCTTTTATTTCAATTATATATCTATAAAATGAAAAATTCTTTTGCAAGTTCTTTAAAATTTGGATACGGAATTATTTCTGATTTATGCGTCTTTAGAAGATTATTTTAAACTGAATAAAATAATTATTACATCAAAACGGAAATAAAAAGCATCTTCAGGTACTAATCAAATATATTAGGCGAATAATTTATTTCATTGATGTTGGATAAAATATTTCAACTAAGCATAATAGCTATGAAAATTTTATGTTTTATTGTTCTATAGAGAAAAATAGCACATAAAAAAGTTATTGAAAAAGTTAAATCTTGTTTCATCTCTTTACGGCAAGACGTTATACTATAACTTACTAAAGATTTTATAAATCATTCAATATATTTTTCTTATAGTGTTTGAAGGAGATAAAACGTCGCTTATTATAGATATTCAAGAGCTATTCAAAAGAGCTTCAAAGAAAATTTAGAAAGCGCCATCTTGCTTTTATGTAGCCTTTGTGTTGCGTCTTAAAAACGATAACTTGCTGGATCTATTCTATTCCGAACATCAACCTCTTTCAATAATGGAATAGAAAAAGTTCATTGATCCGAGGAACAAAGATCCATTTTATCTAAATAATTGAGATTTTATGTAAAAATGTAACTACTTTCTACTTATGTTAACTATACAGTTCCAATAATTTTAGAAGATATAATTAGGTAATATTTATCAGTAGTATCTTGTGTGATACATTGTTGAGAACTTCATCATCCTGTTTAAGACCTACTCGTATTAAATTTGACTTCCGTCTGTGTTGTGAAAGCTTCTTAACTCAAAGAATCAACTTTTAGAGATATATATAGTAAAATTGCAATAGTGAAAACAAACTGGGAACCTAACCTAGAATTTTCGTGTTAGGATTATTCGTTCTATTTAACCATTGTACCATTACCGAAATAAATAAATTATTAAATGGTACAAAACCAAAGCAATGTTTTCCGTTACTGTTTATGCGGTAAAACATAACTTAACCTGTTATGTAACAGTTGAGAGAAAAACAATTTTCTTACAAGAAGTGAGCTAATGAAGTTTTATTTTTATGCTATAAAATGGATGCGGTACTGGATTCGTTCTGGGTCTTCCCAGGCGTGTTCTTCTCTTCAATTATTCAGCCTCAGACGGTATTGTGTTGTGATGGACTACTCCTGCTTTTCACTCGCAGAACATGTAAAATTAAATTTAAAATGACTTCATGTTCATTACTCAAGGTAAGAAAGAGATTATTAAGGTATTTCTATTCCCAACTAAGGCAGTTTGTAGTTTGGCAGCAAGCTAAAGAAAAATTGCAGTATACGTCATTCGTAATGAAAAGACTCCATTAACAAATTGCTAAAGTTTTTCACGCGATAACAATATATATTTAATGTAGATAATTAGATGTAATGAATCCGTTCATTTTACAATTAATAACATTAATTAAATCTAATTGCCTTCAAAACATAGCAATATTTTTTTCTGTGAAAAACAGTTAATTATACGAATAAATATACTTTAAATCTCTAATGACGCGATTAGAGTTTAATACGGTGCAGATAACACATTTAAAATAGTTTATGCAAACTCAAAACGAGTCTGGGTCAATATTGAATATCATATTAAATACCTCTTAGTATTTTTAGTACCATATTTGTGTTGTTTATAAATATTAACATTAAATTGTTGTTTTTATATTATTCTGGATTTATGTATTGTTTGTTTCACTAAAATAAAATATATTTTTTAACTACTAGTTACTAAAATGGCAAAGGTTAGAGAAATCCCTTATTTAATGCATCCTATCCAATGTGTTTAGTAAATTTCAAGTGCCCGGTTTTGCGGTTATTGTGTCTGTCCGTGGCACGGTAGGTATACTGCTTGTACTAATGAGCTTGAATATAACCCATTTAAATTAGGCAAGAAACAATGTAAAGAAATTTAAAATATGCTAGATCATGGTATTTAAACATTACCGAGTGATTAAACCTAACGACCCTTTCCGCATTAACAAAGAAAAAAGGACAAATAAAAGCAAGGGTTTAAGAATTTGAAGTTCATTTAAAGTTAGATCACTCTAGTCGCCGCATTTAATTTAAATATACAAAAATAAAAATATCTTGGGACAATTCACCCAATTTGTTTAAGCCTCAAAATAAGTAAATAAAGCTTGTGTTATAGATTTTTCTTTCCAAAATGAATGCACTTGGCAACTACGTGCACCCTTGTGGACGTTGCTATGCGTTGTACTACGACTATAAGCAACTAGTTGAGCATTTATACTGGGCCCATGGTACGGAAAGTGTTCAGTGTAAGCAATGTGGACTTCAGAAGTGGCGGTTTGCTAAACATATATGCCATGTGCTTCCTATAGAAGACCTTGATTCTTCATTCGGGTCTACCAACTCCGATACCTCGAGTCACAACGAGAGTGTCGCGGAGTCTATTAACTTAAAGAGGGAATCTGAGTTTTGTTACTGCGGCAAGGTCAGCGGTGGGCCAATGATCGGTTGTGATAACTCGCAATGTGTACTCCAGTGGTACCACTTTTCCTGCGTTGGTATCACCATCCCACCCGATGACGAGTGGTACTGCCCAGAATGCAGGAAACTCTGCGAAATGTTTAAGGTGAATCCATCTAAACCAAACAAATACACCCTGTTTTACATAATGCCTTTGATAACGTAAATACGATTAAATTTCAGCTTTAATTTAACAAAAAATCCACACGCATTCATATCACATAGCCTTATTCATAAACTTAATTACTCGTTTCATTTGAACAACATAATTATTTTGTAAAACAAGCCTTAAATAAGACTGAGGGCTTGTTATTCTATTTGTTTTTTAACATGATAAAATAATCCTAAAAACAGCTCTCAGATTATGTTGTGGACACATTATTGCATCGAATAAGTTTGCGTTTTTGATGAAAAAGGTCTCGTCACCAAATTGTGTCGATTGTGGAGTAATTGAAGACGTTTTGATGGAATGTGCACGAAACGATTCTAGTAGAAAATCTTTATTCAAAATCAATTATAATATCGGTCTTATTAACGGCATCTTGTCTAATCCTTCATCGTACGAGGCTAAATTTTTAAAGCCTCAGCTTTAAAAAATTGTAAATTATTTTAATTTGTTTTTGTAGCTGTTTTTGTATTCCTTTCCTTTACAGGGCGATGTTGTCGCTAAGCGACAAAGTCTATAATAAATTTAAAAACATGGAAAAATATTTTTTCAATTTCAGAATAAAGACGTTCAGTGTATTGAAGTGCAAACAGTTAACATTTGAGTAGAAGAGAGTGCCAGGAATAAAGGAAGAGATAGTATTCTTCTAGAAAAGGTTGTTCAACTACATAATTATGTTTTCCTTAAGTTCATTCATAAGGTCTTAGTTCATTTGGTTAGCTTTAGAATGATGGTAATGGAATCATTAGTATTGGATGTTATTACTTAATGTTGTTATGTCTTATAACTTTTATAAGGGCCAATGTACTTGTTAAACATTTGTTCATAATTAACAATTATAGTAAATATTATAATAAACTGATTTGAAATGGTACAGGGTGAATTGAAAAATATCAAATAGTATTTCATATCTAAAAAAAAGTATATGTATATATATCTAAAACTTGAAACGCTTTTAAATTTTGTGAGGAGAAATAATAGCTTTATAATAATTGAAAAAAAAATCATTTTTTAATTATACGTAATTCTAAGTCTATTACATTATGCTATAAAATTATGATTGATTAGTTTAACTGTGATGTAAGTTAAGTTTTTTAAAAAAACAAAATAAATGTTAATTTTATACTTTATTTTTATTGTTAAATTAAGTGATGTTGGTAATAGGCCTGGCCTAGAATAATAGGCCTAGAATAATATTGTTGTTTGCTTTCAATTTCAAAAACATTATATATGTAACTTGCAAGTTACCATTTTCGGTATCTAGTTACTTATGAAGCCACAAGCTATTTCTCTAGTTTAAAGAGTTTTAAGTCATTTAAACGTTTACTAATCGTCAAAAAGTAAATAAACACCTGCTTCTGAAAATTCAGTTTCATTTCTCTAGCACTTGTTTAAGTCATTTCATTTAACAACAGCCACACTATCAATTAAGGATCCAGTTTGCTGACTTGCTTAAGTCCAACATATTAAACTTACATATTATCCGATAGTAAAATGACGTGTAATGTAAGGATATGTTTAAGGGCATAATTTGATCTTCATAATTATCAGCAAAATATTCTGATCTTCTAATATTTTGATGAAAAGAAATATGGTCACAACAACAAACAACAACAACAACTTTTAGTTAACAACTTTAATTATGGTGACCAAATATTTCTAAATAAGTTTTCAATTAGTGTTATGCTGAAGTGATATAAATTATTTTGGTCAAAACTTAAGTATTTAAGGTGCATTGAGTAAGACACGACAAAATTTTGGTAAGCAAAAATCAGTGGGTAAGCAAAATATTTAATTTGTTCGTAAAAAAAGAATACCGTTTAGTCGCAACCAAAACGTGTTTGGAACCCAACGACTCCTCCCGCGATATATAATTAAAACGTACACCTGATCAAAACTAATGAGCTTCTAATAGTTGTAGGTTTTTCATTATATTTTGATGTAAGTTTTATCTGCTGACCTAGTAATTATTTTGCAGCTTAACTGTTCATCAGGCAGACAAATACTTTATGTAAGGTAACATCAAAGTAAGTTTGGTTGGCTAGGTTAAACATATTTTAATTAAGAAGGCTTACTAAAATATGAAAATTATTTAGAGGGCAAAGATATATGGAAGTAGTTTAAATTGCTACATAGTTTTTTCTTAATGATTTTAGTGGTCGCAGTGAGGATCCGCGGTTAAAGTAAACTTGCTCATGGAGATGTCTGTGCTTATGGTTGCGCCGGGTGCCAGGTTGCTCACTCTCTAATATAGGAGGATAGAAGGCGATGGTTGAAATTCAAGTTATACTCGTGATCGGGTGCTTTTCGTATGGACTGGCTCACTTGGTTACACTATTTCTATACTTTGATCATTTTCGATCGCATTTCCCGTACTTTACATTCATTGCATCCTTTGTATTTAATACAATTTTAAAACGATAAACTACTAAATCATACCCATCTTTGTATACTCAACATTTTTCCAATAAAGTCATATTCCAGAAAATATATTGAATTATTAGAAAACTAGAATTATTATGTTGTCAATTGTATTAGATTTTTAAATTCTGAATATTGAAAAAGCTAAAACTACTTACGGAGGTTTCTTGCCGGATTCTTTCGCGTAGAAAAGCATTCCGATTATTATATGCATGAACATTCTGACTTTAACTTTGAAAATGATAATAGAAGCCGATAGATATTGGATAAATTGTTGAATGTTTGTAAATTCTTTGCTGAACAGGTTTGGTACAGGTTTTGATTTATGGAAGCAAAATCTTAATCACTTATTTTTTTTAAAGAATCAATTCTAAAACGGCTGACCATTTGTTTACTTGCCTATGTTGAAGTCTGGTTGTCGGCGTATTACACACTCTACTGTATTAATAATTTAAGTAATAAGTAAATCCATTATTGGCTGCAAGGTTTATCGTATGTGTTTGTATTTTAGTTTTTAAAATATAAAACTGGTAGTTCTTGTTTACCATATATTTTCATATCAGTCTCAAGTTACCAATTTGTATTATCACTATAAATAACTTAGCAAGTATTCATTTTATACCATGCCAATAATTTATTAAACCAAATTTCTTCACCGTTGGTAGTAACTGTATTTTAATAGAGAACTTTGAAGCTTGTGAAAGTTTATAGTTGTTATAACTTTAGCCTTTCCTATTTAACAGTCTTGTAAAAGGAAGTCATTAAAAGACTTAATAAAAGAGCTGTTCTCATCTGTAGGTAGTTTAATAAATTCACGAATAAGCTAGAATAACGTCACATAATCTTTCTAGAATGTTTCTCTCACATATTCACATATCATATAAAGAAATGAAACCTCATTTATTTGATGTAGTTGGTTTGGTAGGTACTTCGGTACTACGCCTCGGTCAATAAATGTTTAAATAGCTAAAACGTAAAAACTAGAATAAATTATTTATATTTTTATGCATAAATTTATTGTAATTTATAAATACAAGTAACAGGAGATTGTAACCTTGTAATAGTGTTTCTTTTAGTTACAGTTAAGGTTAATTTTTAGTTTCTGATTTAAAATTTTAAAATTCTGGTGTATTTAAACTTTAGATAACATTAACAAATCAAAGTCCCCGCCGCGTCTGTCTGGATGTATGCCTAATTAGATAAAAAACGATGTATAGTGATATTGTTTTTTAAAGGACTACAAAAAAGTACGCGACGTCGTATGCTTATCTTTAAAAGATACCTTATTACAGCCACAGAAACATCTTAGAAAAAATTAAAAAATGTTATATTTGCAAATGCTATTTCGATGGATCTATTGTTAATTTTTATCAAAACATCTTAAGCATCTCATACATATTATAATCGTTTTGTACACAATACAAATGCATACGTCAGGGGTTTTAGTAAAATAAAGACTAAATTGTTAATAGGCGCGAGTCCGATAATATTTTTACCGACTTCAAAAAAAGGAGGTGGTTCTCAATTCGGTTGCCTGTTGCTTTTTTTAATGTTTGTTACATCGGAACTTTGTTATTTATAAAGTGATTTAGACAATTACTTTTTGTTGGAAACGAAGTGATGGGATCCTGTAGAAATTGGGACCTTATCGAATATTATAGCAACCAAAATGCCGATTTGGACAAAATTGATAAAAACTTGAGTATTTGTCCTCAGGCACCACTATTAGGTGAAGTAAAACTGATGAAAAAAAAAATCCACTCCAAAAAAGTGCGTAGGTTTTACTTCTTTCCTATTTATTATTTAACGTCAAGGTCGCATTTTTGTATGTTTTTGGTTAGTTCGAATTTAAAAGCTGCCAAACTTTATTTTAGTGGCAATTTTTTTATATTTAGCGATAATTGGTACTTCATCCTGTATGCGGAATTACCTGTGCGTAGCTCGGGCGAGTTTGATAGAGCTGACCACGGGTAAATACTATGGACAGAAATAAATTACTTGTCCCTTCTCTATGATTTAAGAAAGTACTAAAACTAGTACTAGTAACTCATATATTAAAAGTGTAAACCTGAATTAAAAAAAAGCATTTTTATGCATATAAAATCAAAAGTCATTTTTTTATTAAATATGAATTATAGTATAAAATTATGAAATGGGTAAAATAGCAACTAAAGGGTTTCTTGTCGGATTCTTCCCCGTAGATCGGCTTTTTGAATCTGTGATGTTAAAAATCACTATTTGAAAGTACTTATTACAAGTCTATTGGATTTAAAAACATTTTGATTTTATTAATTTTTTTATTTTATTTGATTAGGTATACACAACCGGTGACATTCAAAAACTTTGCAATATACAGTGATCAATTAAATGTATAAAACTAGAATGGGACCCAAAAACATGTAGACACAGCATGATATAAGTTCTCACACAAACAAAACTTTACAAAAACAGTATACAACTACAAGTAAGTAAGTAACATTGCTTAAAATACTTAAAATTCAATATATTTTACAGAAGGAGAGAGGATGCACAGATGCGTTATTATCTTTTTTACCAAAAATTAAAAATTTATATGTTTACGAATGAATTAATCAAGATTGTCGTGTTCTTGTAACAACTCATTATAATGACGACACATACGAACTATGGGATTGTAATAAGATGTACTTGTTTGATTGATGCGTTTGCTATTTATCTGTTTGTAGCTAGGGCTGTTTTTATTTATTTTATACAACATAATGGGCGAACTAGCAGTCGGTTTGCCTCATGCCCTTGATGTCTGGAACGCCAAGAGCACCGCCAAGCGATGCCCACAGAAGTAAAGATTCTCTCCGATCCTTCGGAACGAAACACAGCGGACTGCTTCACGGCAGAAATGTAAAGGAAGTGTTCCTTTCTATTTCTGCTATTATATTCTTATGAACTCAGACGATCTCGCACGTAGATCTACCTGTTTAAAATAAGTGTACTTTGATAAGTATGTGCTCTTATGTAATCTTAAAAGTATGAAAATTGGGAAATGTAATAACGAGGAATTTGGTTGCATATTTTGATTTTCTATTTAATTCGTTTGAATCTGTAAATTCCTGTTTGATATTAGTGAGTAATAAGTGAATCGAAACGGGTTATACGGGCCGCTTGATTGATATTGCGGCTTGCGGTCTGTATACGATTGTTCTGGATTCCTGAGTTTGGTTATCCCGTCTCTTTATACAGTTTGAAATTCTCGTTTAATTGGTAATGTTTTAATACGGTTAGCTAATATACCTATTTTTAAATATATCTAAGCTAAGGTTTTCGTCACAAGCACTGGATATATAACGTGGACATGTGGTGAAATTTATAAAAGCATTTAGTTCGTGTTATAAAGAATAAATAATTAAAGATGATAATTTATTTCTTTGGAAAAGTCTTAAGTCATTTCAATACATTATCATCATCATTTTAATTAGATCCTGATTAAGATTATCTGAGACTCCAAAGCTAAAACTTACGACCATATGAGTTCAGCTCCTATGTACCTATTTACACAGTCAGGCCATAAGTATTGTCACACAGTAAAAACTTTTCTTTTGGAATGCTGGCCTCAAAAAAGTTTATTGAATTCGAATTTCGAATTGTTCATGAAAATAAAATTGTATATTTTTTAGAATTTTACTCATTTTTAAATATGGAGTGGACGCTTAAAGAAGACCGTGTTGCAGTTATTGCGTTGCACCGTTGCGGTTACGCGCCAATTCAATTTTTTGACACACTGAAAAATTTGAACAAAACCAAAAGATTCGTTTATCGTACCATCAAACGATACAATGAAGACTCTAGTGTAGATGACAGGTCAAGAAGTGGTCGCCCTCGGTCTGTTAGGACTCCAGCAGTGATAAAAGCTGTAAAGGCGCGAATTCAAAGAAATCCCAAACGTAAGCAGAAACTGTTGGCCCTTCAGATGTGGTTAAGCAGAACCACGGTGAAAAGGGTGTTAAATGAAGACTTAGGGCTTCGGGCATATCGAAGAAAAACAGGACATCGTTTGAATGCTCGTCTAATGGATCTGAGACTGAAGAGATGCCGCGCTTTGTTGAAGCGGTACGCGGGAAAAAATATCGCGAAATTCTTTTTTCGGATGAAAAATTTTTTACCGTAAAAGAGAGCTACAACAAACAAAATGATAAGGTGTTCGCACACAGTAGTGGAGAAGCGAGCAACCGTATTCTGCGTGTCCAACGAGGTCATTTTCCATCCTCGCTCATGGTATGATTGGGAGTTTCTTATTGGGGCTTAACAGAGGTACATTTTTGTGAGAAAGGTGTAAAAACGAATGCAGTTGTGTATCAAAAAACAGTCCCAACGAACCTTTTGGAACCTGTTTCTCATACCATGTTCAATAACAGGCACTGGGTATTCCAACAAGATTCGGCGCCAGCTCATAGAGCGAAGAGCACACAAGACTGGCTGGCGGCGCGTGAAATCGACTTCATCCGGCACGAAGACTGGCCCTCCTCCAGTCCAGATTTGAATCCTTTAGATTACAAGATATGACAACACTTGGAGGAAAAGGCGTGCTCAAAGCCTCATCTCAATTTGGAGTCACTCAAGACATCCTTGATTAAGGCAGCCGCCGATATTTACATGGACCTCGTTCGTGCTGCGATAGACGACTGGCCGCGCAGATTGAAGGCCTGTATTCAAAATCATTTCATTTTGAAGAATTTATCTTAGCAGAGTTGAATGTGTAAAATACTAGTGTTTGCCCAGTGAATCTCTGTAGTGCTATACAAGTGTGGAGAAAGTTAAATATGACGATAAGGCTGCTCTTTTCGTCATCTCCCAAGTAACTCATAAAGCCTATATTAACAGTACTAGCATGTTACTATAGGCAGATTCCTCATTCCATCTTTTATTTTCAACCTTTCATATTTCATTTCTTCTTTTCATTCCTCATCAAAACTTGATAATTAATATTACTTGAACTTGGCAAAATACTCAAAGCCATCAAAACAAAAAATAATTGACAAGACATGCATAGATCAACTATATATATCTTCTTAGCTAACTTCTTAGCTATTTTGACGAACCAACTATGTCTTGTGACGTCACAGAAATGACTTTAAAGAAGGAATTTTGGTAACTTCCCCATGTGACTTACTAATAAATTGTTGTGCTTGTTGGTGGTGATGCAGTCTTTTGCAATTATGCGCTTGACGAGGTAATCAATAAAATTAATTCAGGTAATAGTGATGACAGATGAAATAAGTTGATGTTTTAGGTGAGATGAAAGTAACAGTGCTAATAACGCTTTAAGATTAAAGTAAGAAGTCTCGGTTGGAGGTCGTTGCATAAATATCAACGCATCTCTATAAAACCACGGTGATACGATACCGAGCATGATACAATTCTGATAGTGAGTACGTTGCAGTGTGGAGTTTCATAAAAAGAATACCTAACGGCTTGATTCGATACGGTGTTGATCCGTTTATGAGTTGATAGGTGTGCTGCGACCTCTAATCGGGGCAGCTCCAGAGAGTTCGTACGCTTTGTTTTCCTCTGGTTTGTATTGCACACGTCTATACACGTTTGTAGTTATCGAGTTAGTGTATTTCTAGGGTTTTTTTACGTCATACGACGTTATTGAGTGAAATGTTGTGTTAAAGGAAAAGTTTCACTTTATACGCATTGAATTCAACTCTTCTCAGAAAGGTAGGAAATAAAAATATTTTTTCATTAGATAAGTTTTTTTAATTACTTCTTGCAATTACTCCTACTTCTCATGAAGTTAGCCTTTTTAAAGCTTTTGCTGCAGAAAATAAATAACGATAAATTAAATAACGATAAACGAATAAATGAAAGTGGCAGTTTTCTCCAAGAATTACTGGCAGACCATTAAAAACTAAAATGTTCTTTATAGTATCAGATGATAGAATGTTTACTCAGATATAGAGCTTATAGAGTGTATGTTTGTTCAGATTTTTTATTTCAGCACTCATGGGCAAAAACTACACAGTCAACATTCAATAAAATTAAATGCAAACAAAATATTTCCTTTCAAAATCGTTTAAACTCGTAGACATCAGCCAAAACAATTTCATTAATTTTGGTATTTACTTGTCAGAAATACTGGATAGAACTTCGTCTGTTATCTTTAATTTAACTTCCATGGTAGTGCTCGAAGGTTTTCCGAAATAAACTCGGATCCCGACAGTCACTGAGCGCATAAATATTTCCAGATCATTCTCCCAGGGTCATCACTCGCGGGGCGATATTTTTGCCGCGTTGTAGCAAATGGCTTGGATATCCTCCAAATATGCCATCAAGATAAGCTACGACGTCTTTTGCTGTTATTACGGGGTAACCCTATTAGGTGAATTTTTGATTGGTGTTCGAGTTAATGTTGTAAAGAAATATACTTTGCGGTAGTAGGTACTATTTAATTGGCTATGCTGGAATATTGATTAAGATAAGCACAGAACCTTAAAGATTTTTAGTTCAATTAATTTTGGTAAATAAAGCCTTTGTAATTATGGAAAAAAATGATAAAACCATGTAATAACTATGTACATTTGTATTGTATATTAATTAATAAGAGGTTATTGTTGAGACGGCATTATTGTTAAGTTTGTTTTTGAAAAGAATTTTACACTTCTTACCTAACTTCATCACCTTTGTCGGAAGATGTCTGATCCTGAACGAATTCTTCCCTAAATACTTGGGTTAATATTTTTTTTGAGTTTTTCCTGTAAGTTTTACCTTCATGCAAATAAAACAACTAATGTGAAAATGGCTCCTTGGTTTCAAAATCGTCATGCTTAGATGGTTATATGTACCTTCATGAAAACAATGCACTACAAAAATGTTAGTTACTATAAGGTCTAATAAAAAGCGCCTCATTCTTCGACTGGGTGGGCCACAAATATTTAACTAATAACTATTATAATTTTATTTTATTGTATTGTTACACAACCGTACGTAGGTCCATAATTTTCTTAAATAAAATCTTGTCCAATTTCTTTTCTGTGCAAAATCTTGAACTTATTTTTTCTGAATGAAGACTTTTTCCAGCGATTTGTTTAAAACACGTGTCGTAAAACAGCTAAGCTCTGTCTTTGAAACCAACTTGTGAGTGAATTTTTAAAGGGATTACAAAGAAATTCATTCTTCCTGCATACATATTAAAACATCTGTGAGAGATCCGGGTTAATCGCAGTAATACTAACAACAGTAGGTCCAGATGAAGATTGATTTATTATTATAATAGGTCCCGCTTTTAGTTTTTTGTTTGAACAAAATAATCGGCCATAAACACTTTACTTTAGTTTTCATTTTGAGCTGGTTTTTCAATATAATTTCTGTGAAGACATCTTAACTTTCTCAGAGTTTAGCCGTAAAGATATCGCAGTAAACCCTGTGTAGTCTCCGTTGCATTAGTATATCAACATACTGTAAGTTAAAACATGTTAGTACTATTTTTAATTATGCAATTGGACCTAGGACAAAACGAATGTGATATTGATAAGTGCAAAGTGCTACATGAGTAAAATTAATAGAAAGAAAATGCCGACACTCAATTGTGTTAATGCATGAAATAACCGTCTTATACCAAATATAGAACAAAGAGATTCAAACAGAATTTCCGATCACTTGCCTTTCCCCCAAAAATTTAATCAGATTATTTATAATTGGGTAGGTATATGAAATTCAAAAAATAAGAAAGTCAAAAATTTGAATGTTATAGATTTATATTTTTATATTTTGTTTCTCCATTTCATTGGTATTTTATTTATTATTATTTTTGTAAATGTTTTTACGACTCTGGATACGAGTCCTTTTGAGCCTTATCGTTATAATTCATTCTTGAAGATGATAAATGAAATGAAGATGATAAATGTGATGAAGATGATAAGATGAACAATGAAAATGATAAATCTGCCTACAGTAACATGCTAATACGGTTACTGTAGGCTCTAAGGAGTTACTTGGGAGATTCGTATTTTACTTTCTCCACACTTGTACAGCACTACTGATATGTACTGGTTAAAACATTTTACACATTAAATTCTGCTGGTATATAAGAAAAGATCATAAAATAAGAAAATCCTAACTGCCACTTCCCGTTTCCACCAAGTTACTCTTTTATTTATTATGAATCACTGATATTGCAAGTTTATAGACTTGCCCGACCAGTTTTAATACCTTTTTTAACTTGAAATTAAATTTGATTTAAATCAAAAACATTGGTGGAAAGCTTCCTTTTTCAATTTCGTTTGAACTCTCTGAGATGGTATAATTAAGTTAACTGTTAGATAATTACTGAGTTATTTACGAGATTACTTCAAAGAGATATTTATGTTGTAGCATTCTTAAAATTGATGAAATTTCGTACCCATTTTTCGTAAAAGCTTTTGTATCTTTTTAACCTTTTGAAGTATTTTTTTTTGTTACCAACTAAAAAGAGTTTTAATTGCTTTTAACACAATTTAGAATGTTGTAAATCTAATACAATTTCTAAAAACAAAATGGACACACATCGCTATTGCTTGTAACTTACTGTTGATCTCTCTTTTATTTATATTTGATTATGTAAGAACCTATACTTTATGTTACGTACCTACTCGTACCAACCGACTATAGCCACTTATTGAAGGTACATTTATGTATATAGTAGGATGAAGTAAAAGGATTTCTGTTTTCTCCTTAGGGACAACCGAATACAGCTACATTGGTATTCGCTATTCTTTTATTGTGTAGGTACGGTTGCTGTGGTATTATATTTTTTCCTTAGTATAGTACCTACCTGTTAAACACAGAAGCTTTCTGATTATATTATTCCTATTTATTAGGTTCTTAGTAAATTTTCTTGAGTGAAATATTTTCTTTGAATTTGTAACCGACTTGTTTGTGATATGAGCTGATTTTATTATTTTCGATTATAAATATAATATTGTCATTTATCATACTAGTCACCGAAAGAAGCAATAGGCAACGGTGTTCGATTGCCGTTACTGGACACATAGACTACTGTCAGCCACAAAAAAATTGCTTGTATCCGACACAAGAGACACGTTTGCGTAGCTCGTTCAAGTTCTATAAAATCTTTATGCTATGCGGGCAGATTTTATATCTTTAGTATTATTTATATTATCTGTTTCACTGGTGATATGTAGTTGTGCTGTTAGTCTGCTGTCATACTGTCACGGTGTGAAAAGACTGCAGAATGACCTTCGATATTAGATCTCACGGCGGCTGTTCGGCTTTGGCTGTGATTAGTCTCGTGTACATGCACATCGTTCCAGTGTGTGAGTCCTCTATACTGAGCGAACTTGTAGTTACGCACACTGAAACAAAGTGCACATACACGTTTATCAAAACTAACACAACTTTAGGTCTTCATGAGGTGGAAAAACTATACATAGAGTTACACAGTAACAGTTATATGCCTCTGTACATACTGACTAAAGTAAGTAAATTATATGAAATTTTTTGAAATATATATGATTCCCGTTACGTTGAATCTAGTTTTCCTTTAAAGAAATAAAGCAATGATTATTACGAAGGTGAAGACAGAAAAAAAGAAAGCGAGAATCAATTGAAGTGGAATAAAATGAATTAGTTTTCTCAGAACTTTGCTTATGTAGTTATTCTTAGTTATTCCTGTAGTAGCTATGGAATTGAATGAAAATGGAATGTCAAAAATCATTCATCCAAAAAAATGATGTCACCTACTGACAATTGATAAGTAGCACATGATGGCCACGTTATTTTGTAGGTTTCTCACAAAATTAAAATAAATAATAAATGAAAAGCCTTACATTTCATACATAAACAAAATACATTGGAATTATATTATATAAATTATCCACTAGTTAATATCTATTAAGTTGAGTAAATGTAGTAAGAACCCCGAGTCTGTCGAAGGTCAAGGAAGATTTCCAATCGTCTCTTTTAGTCGCTGTACTAGACCACTGTTTACCAGCTACTTGTATTGTATCATCTGCCCACCGAGCAGGGGCCTTCTGGTCCCCTCCACAATGTAAGTTTATTGGTCCACCGATTGTCTGTGAGACGAGCTATGTGGCCAGCCCAGCGCCATTTAAGTTTTTTAGAGTGACATAGAGCGTCTGTTACATTTGTCTTTTTTCTAATAATTTTGTTTGATATTCTTTGAATTTTTTTAACTGATAATTAAGAAAAATATACTTCTCTCCATACTTTTTTGACATGACCTAATTTTGTTTTTTATTCGATATGTAAATTTCCAAACTAGCATATGTTGGTGACGGGAGGATGCAAGTATCCATGACGTTTTTTTTACATAACCATCTTTAATGATTCCTTTACCATAAAGGTGACTGACAAGGAGTAACCAGTTATCAACGTTTTAAATTCCAACCTCTTGATAACCGCACAATAACTTTTTTTGAGGACTCTATACTGCGGTCATGACTATTTAATCATCCATTTCTCTGATCTCTGGTTGCAACAGACATATGGTCAAGATGGTAAGCAGTTACTGTAATTTATACATGCTTACTACGCAAGAAGTATCACGAAGGCACGTCTTTGGTACTGCGAGTAGGCAGGTAGGTATCATACGCTCAATAATAGGATTGGCTAGGCATTATTAAGTAAGTCACTGCGCCTGGTTCCTATCAGATACGCCTGGTTCTGGATTAGAAATCTTATAGAACCATCTCCTCGACTGTCACATTAATGAGCAGATATAGGTAAAGAAAAATGATCTTAAATATAATAATATGGCCTAGTTATTATGTTCAAACTTGCGTGAATTGCAATTGGACCAATGTTATGTTTTACTTATTTCTTTAAGAGGTTGATTAAAACTTTTTGTTCAGAATAATGATACGGGATTTCTTATTAATAAGGCATGTAGTTGGATACAATAGCGGGTTTCCTCGGTAGATATATAGGAATAGTATAAAAGAAAGGCGACGGACAAAAGTTGGCCTTCGTGTACAAAAGGTAATGCATGCACGGTAATGAGGTCCTCAAGGCCTAGTTACTTAAACTGGGCCTCAAACTCCGAAGAAACTTTATTTAACCTGAATTTGTCGTTCATAAACTTTGTATGTATTTTTCCTTTTCTTTCTTCTTCGTCTATCGTCTAGACCCATTGTTATAAAATTCAAATTAATACCAGGTACTAAGATCTGCGGTCCCTTAGATCTGTGAAAAAATAAACCCTCATAGTCTACTCAAAAGATATGGCCTTAGATGTCGTATTTCCCATACATTCGCAAAGGGAATCAAAACCCACAGGATACTTCCCGTTGACTTTGAATCATAAAATTTTGCAATACCTAGCCTGCACAAGTATAGGCAAAAAATGGAAAATTTCTTGTTACATCTTGCTTACATCGTGCATCATGCTTGTCTATCTAACTGTTTATTAAAACTCTTCTTCTTAAGAAACCGTGGAGGTGTCAAGTTTAAATTGATATCAAATACTGAAATCTGCAATCCCTAGGAGCTGTGAAAAAAACAAAATTCTAAGTCAACGCAATCAATTGATATGGCCGTTTGTATAACTCTCACTCGCAAGTGAATCAAAATGTTTAGGTAACAAACTTAACTTGAGCAACTTAACTAGGCAAAAAATCTGAAAACCGTAAATTTGTAGCTACGTTATAAAAATTTACACCACTTACACCACTGCGCCACCGGGGTCGTCAAAAACTTTAACTTTAAATGTTTTTAGCCAGTCCATGTAATGTTATGGTATCTAAATTCTTAAATATATGAAACACAATTACTTTGCCGATTCGGGATTTAATGGCTAGCTTGTAATATAAAATTATAATAAGTTGTAAAAGGAGATGACTGATCACAAGTCTTAATAATTCGGTATCCGATTCTGTCGCTCAATCAAAACCCAGGGGAACTACCGTTTTGTTCTATAAGAATAAGAAACATTCATTTCGTATAACGAAGCTTTTTGTATGTACCTACACTTATTTTCATAATTACGAGAAAATTGCTTATTCATTCATAATTACGAGAAAATTGCTCATTCATTTAACATTAGATTTGTGTAGAACTCACTGCTAGTGATATTTTTACCGAACAGCATAAACTGAAAACTTGATTGATAAATAACTTTTTACTAAATTGTTTTTACCCGACTACGGCGAAGCCAAAAGGAAGGGTTATGTTTGTGACAGTCTATATATATGTATGTATGTTGGTATGTGTATTCCACCATAGCGCGTAAATTACTATACCGGTTTCAATGAATGAGGCGTCAATAGATTCGTTATAATGTCCCGGTGGACATAGGTTATATAAATATTATCAAAACTTTCTATAACAGAAGTTAAACTTCAGATTCTAAAAAAAATAACTGAGACAATCATCACGTACTCATATTTGGTATCAGGGGCCTTAGTATGTACTAATAACGCCCTCAGTGGAAAAAAATACTCGATCATTTTGGTAAAATAAAAAACGGAAAGGTATAAAAAAGGGATCAAAAAGGGTGAAAAAATAAAATAATTCAGATAGCAATCCAGAAATGCATAGGTACAAAAATGGACAAGGTAGTGGTGGTCGTTTTTTTGTGTACGAAATATTTGCAAACAGAGTGATGGAAAGGGATAGACGATGGTAATAATACTCTATAGTTATTTGTTTGTCACTGGCGAACTATATGTACCTATTCAAAAGACTTTTTGTTCACAGTGTAATACGAAAATGGAGAATATATTTTTTTCTGAAGGATCAAACGGACATTTGCTTGCAGCGTTGCTGTTCAGTTTATGTTGTTGTCACTCTATAAATTATTATGACTCTTGAAAAAGTTCAATAGTGTTGAAGGTTCAAAGAGTAAAAACTTTAAACTTTAATAAATTTTGTAGACTGTAATTAATTTTCTTTATTCAAAATTAACACATGAATAATCCTATCGTATTGTTGTTAGTTCTTAGTACAGAATGATGATGGTTTTCGCAAATTGTAGAAAAAAATGGGAGATTGATTATTTGGATAAGTTCAAACAGTATAACAGGACTTCTTGATCTGATTTTGATATTACTGATAGAGTGGTAGATCATATTCTTGGTAGAATGTACGTTATGATAGACGAAATATTGATATAAAATATTCCGGTCAAAGTTCATGGAACTCATCACTCCGCAGCATGTAAGTTACTGTGAATAGTGGATAAGTTTAATTAGAATCCCCACACGGAGGCGCTTGCGCGCATCGGTCTGACAAATTAGTCTATCTAACGTCTTTGAAACACCCATTTGCAGAACCGTTTCAATGTATCAGAATTTACTTTAAACTTTGATGTAGTTCGCTGCAAATATTAATGACAACTACAAAATTGATTCACAGGAGGATTCACCTAGCACCTATTTTCTGCAAAAATTATTGGAGTATCTAATTATAATACATTCAAAGGTATTAAGTTCTTCTGATATATTGAAAGAATTCTACAAATGGGTGTTTTCGAAGATGAATGGATACTATGTTTTGTCAAAATCACAAATGATCTTTCACAGCTGCTAATAATGACCCGATCCGTCGAGAGATCCATCCAATACTTTTATGTTAACATAAAAGCAATGTAACGTAGAAATAATAAGAAGAAGGCCACTTAGTTTAAAATGAAAATACAAAATGAGGAATTGATGCATGCCCTCGATAATTCAAAAATAATGTTCGCAGTGAACGGAAGACTGGGATATTTGGAGCTCGGAAAGCGCTAAAAGGTCGCTTCACAACTTTACTTTTATTTCCTTCCAAAAATATTTTTGCATCTTTGTGTTTGTATAAGCTTTTGCCACGGCTTCGTCTGCGTATATGCTTAAACATTTATCATACTAAAGAGTATGTAGGTATATTTGTTTACTCTTTAAGAGGTAACTAGATTTTATAGGATTTCATGTTATCAAAAAACGAACATGAGTCTTATATGAAAAAATATCATATGTGAATATTCTTCTTATGTTATTTTCAAAACCGGTATAATAATAAAACTATTTATAGAAAAACTCATATTATAAAAACATGAATTATGAGGAATTTATCAAAAACGTGAAAGCAAGAACTTTTTATTGCGTTATGTGGGTTGCTATGGTATTGATGCCGATATGATAATAAATATAAAAATTACACTTTAATAACTGATTTTATAGACAAGACTTCACAGCAAGATTATGATCTGTAGTAATAAATAAAAGAAGATAGTTCTTTAAATAAAAGCGTTGTTTATAATTAAAATTGGAGTTACACTTGTTAAGCTTGTGAAATATGAAATGGCAATTTAACTTAAACACGATCGTCCGCCAATCTAACTTGAATCTCTATGGAGTTCTTCAACAAGTGACGTAGTTACTTAATTGTACATTCTGTCTAGACTCGCGCTTGACCAGGGTTCATGTTCTATGAAGTCTTACAGCCAGCAGCATGAGTGTACACAGAAAATTAATTTAAACTTCTATCTGTATGCAAAACTAACATGCCCAGCTGTAGGTTAACAAATATGCTTGTAAGCAGTTAGTTTGTGCGGCAGCAGGTTGGATGGGACTAGGTAGCCTGCACTAAAACCTTCGTCAAACAATACAACTAATCTGTTGAGCTTGTGTTGCTGCTAAATTGCTTTTGAAGTCGCTGTCGTTCTGAAACTTATGATAATATTAATAATTTAATCGAGTCTGAGATCAATATTGGGAGTTGTAAACTCGAGTTTTTTCCATAGAACTTTAAGATCATTGTTACACTTAATGCTCATTGATCGAAACAACGTTAAGAACGTTGGACGTTTCAAATGTTTATTTTTCTAGGAAATAATAGAAAGACTCTTGAAACTTTGCAAGTGGGTTCTTTGACAATAGAAAACCATATTTAAAATCTCTGTTTAAACATAATTTTGAGGGTAGAACATATTTTTCGAACATGGCCTACCCAAAATACCTTATGGACCTTAAAGTATCCACTCGATATAGTAGTTGGTATGATATGGTATGAGGTTTTAAGGCTCAATCCTAAACAGCATATCAAACATTATTTTTATTGAAACATTGTATTTTTACCAATTAAACTTGTAAATATTTGACTTGTTCAATTGGCCTATGTAAAAATAGATTTAACTTTCTATACATGTTTAAATATTGTATCTACTAATACTATTATACCTACTAATGTGATAATTGATACCGACGCCCATGGACATCTGGAACTAGAGGGTATCAACAGATACGTTGCCGGCCTTATTCTCATTTGAAAAAGGTAATCCTAAGTAAAATCTACTATTAAAGTAGAAATAAAAATTTCCCCTTTTAATGCATAATAGCGTTTCGACTAAGTGTTTGAATTACTTATTTTATCTTCGTAACATCTTATCGCTATGTTAGCTTTTCTTTATTTCACCTAAGAGATATTCATACCACAATGCCCCAAGAAACCTTTTGTAAGAAAATTGTACTCAGCAATTGCGATCATTTAACCTTTCTGCTTGGGTACATTGTAACATCATTGTCAGAAACGGAGTTAGTTGTGAGAAATAAGATCTGGTCAAAACGGAGTCGTAGTAGTGAACTCATGGTTCCGTTGGCGTGTTCGGCTACATTTATTTGCATTGGATATTAAATACAATATAATAAACGTACTAGGTAGTTAGATAATATAATATTTTAGATAAAGATATTTTAAAATTATGCTTTTTAATGACTTAAAGTTTATTATTATTTACTTTTCTTGTTTTTTATCGCAATCTTTTTTATTTTTGGCAGTCATTATCATAATTCGAAATAATATCGACACTAAACAGTTAATCAAGTAAGTAAATAAACATCAGGATTTAGGCTTCATCAGCACCTACGGCACCTTCGCCAGATGCCTTATTTACTACGTGTATTAAACATAGTGAATTTTGTTTGAAATTCTAAAACAAAAACTTTAAAATGGCGCATTTAAAATTTAAAAAACATTATTATATTACCTTCTGTAGATGTGGTTTTGAGAACGTGCTTACAATGTGTTGGCAAAGTTTTACATGGACAGGTAGGAATGAAAAACTTTCTATTTGACTAAGGAACCCTGAAAATTACAAACACAACATTTAATTGTTTTGTTTTATTGTTATTTTTATTTGTATTCTTTAGTCCACTTGTTTTATTGTATGTTGACACAATATTCAGAAAAATATAGCATGTTTAACTGTATAAGTTTTGTGAACGCTATTTTAAAACGTTTTTTAGGCAAAATGTTACTGCATAGTAAAGACTGAATTTAAAAAAATGGCTTTAGAAAAACTGTCCTATTTGATTACAAACTTACAAAGCCGTCAGCTTGACATTATTCAAAGTAACCTAAGCCGTTTTCAATAAACTGAATAGTCTATTGTTTTAGGGTACCGTTCTTACAAGTACCATGTTCAAACAATACTATCCGATAAGAATGGGTATCCAACTTGTAAAAAGTAGGATTATCCTCGTTCTGCTGCAGTTCAAAATAAAACGTTTCGCTGAACGCGATACGTCTGCGTTCTCCTAGGTGGAAGGCCGTATATCTTTGCGGAAGACTGCATTCAACTACTGTTCCATTCAACAGACGCCCTTCTGCCTTTTGGATAAGGATTACAAGTGCTGTCACGAAAGGAACACAATCCACAACACTTTCACGTGAAGTAAGCTATTGCACGATCGCGAGCAATAAAACAATACAATTCAGAACAAAGAAATTATAAAAATGATCCCTTTATTATCACTCATGTCTTGGCTGTAGTAGCGCTAAACTAAATTGTTTTCGGTAGGAAATCCATTGTGCTCCGGTTCCAATAGATGTCTATTGTTGTTTGAAATTAATCGTGTTAATAGACGTTTGTATTAAAATGAAGAGGTCGAATTGTTTAAGTTAATATATGTATATGTATTTTGTCACGATCTCTATATTGAATTATGTGCTTTATACACTACTAGATATGGAGCTACTATTCCAAATAATCGTTCAATTTGTTAAGGCTTGTTATTGCAATACTTTATATTTTTATTTTTACTTTACACGTTTTTAAAACAATCTTTCATCTCTCTTCTTATCTTCAATCTTGAAAATTTCAGTGCATTTACCAAGGCACAACTAAACATTAACGTCGTAAATGTTTTCAGTGTGCGTCTCCCCTAACCGAAGGGTGAATTGACTGTTTGTTAGAGGTTGCGGGTGGCACGCACAGGACATAATTCCTGCTGACCGCATTCGCTTGCGAAGTGAATCTTAACATAGATAGAAACTACTAACATACTTTGTTGCTCTAATGCTTTCTCTATTTCTTAGAATCAACTGATCAATTCTTTTATAGCAAATGTTTTGTGTAGTCTCTGGGGAAGGGTTTAAAGAAGACTTAAAATCTCAAATCTTAAGTGTTTGATGAAATAATATCAAGTATCAAGCCAATGATGCGACTAGTATTGTAAACATGGCTACAGATAAATAAAATACTAACATGAACCCAAGGAAATTGAAGCATTGCTTACCCACTCGTATATCAGTTTTGCCTTTTACCAAATAAAATAGCCTTTATCACACTAAAAATGCTTATTGAAAATTAGATACTTTTCTGTCTAGTATTGCAGTCAGTTTTCTTCTTTAAGATGTATTCATTCAGCAATTTCAAACCAAACACAAACCTCTATCTTCGCTGAGTCTACCCTGAAGCCGGTTAGAACAGAGAATGGAAATATTTATTGTAGGACTACATTTTTGTTTGTACGGTAGTAGTAGTTAGAATAGATAGCTAGTGTTCAATGAAACTATTTTAAATTTTTAATATTTACATTCACTTAAATCAATGTAGTTTGCTAGTAGATCAGAAATTTTTAGCCGGAAAAACAAAACGTACCATTTTTTTTAAGTATACACATTCACAAAAAATCAAATTAAGGTTATTATTATTATTATTCGCATTTATTTTATAAATATTGGTTGTCTAACATAATCTTCGACAAGTTTTTTTTTCGTTCTATTTATTCACATTAAACGACAATTCGTCTTGTGTTTCAACCGTGTGAAAATCTAAAAATCATTTGAAAAGATGTTGAGATATTTTAAATTTAAAAAGCGTGATAGATTTCTCATGGAGCTAACGTTGTAGATACATTATTTTCTTCTTCGACTGCGGCCTCACCGCAGAGCCGACAAAATCCCAGATAACTTCATCTTACAATCCCTTCGCGACGCTGATTTTTAAATTCAAGTGTACTCTCCGTGTATTATGTAAATTGATTCAAGAACCGACGTCTTACTCCGACTTAGTGCGATTATTGGATTTTATATGATTTCTTTGAAATTTTACCATCTTCTTCTCGTTTTATTACAAAGAATGTGAACGGCGGAATTGACAAAGGACAGGAATGTGCGAACACGATTCAATGAATCTGCCGACCCAAAAATAGTTTCGTGGACAAAAAATACTTTTAATTGGTTCCGTCAGAAACTTTGGTCACCAGTAAAGCCCTTTTTTCGGACCATTGATCTGAAACTTGAAATGACAGCCGCAGTGGCAGGATAAAACAATAAAAGTTATAGCTTCCTGTGTAAAAAGACCGTTTTTCCTAGGAATGCAGTAAAATTAGTTCAATTGCAAGTGTCTTATTTTATTTTATTTTATATGGAATGTACTCCCACTTCTTCTACAAGCTTAAATTTATTTATAAGTGAACTACGTATATATCAATTTTTAGTAAGGTTAAAGTTGTATTTCTAATTAAAATGTCCGTTGACAAGGTCAAGTGTTTGAATTAAAACTAGGTTTTTGTATTGAAAATCATTTTTTAAATTATTCTCGATAGAAGCGTTGTTAAATACTGATTTATGAGGGAAGATCTGTTTATAAAATAAAATATATTATAATATAGATAATTACGTTAGTATGATATATTGTAATAACTAAATAATGATTTTCACAAAAACGTTGCTATATATGATAAATCAACAATCAATTCTTTCATGGAAGATCAGCCCCGCGCCTCTGCATGCGTTTTATCGTGTTTTTAATAGTATGTAAAATAATATGATTAAATATATAACATATAAAGATATAGCGATAATTCCGTACATACTCTCACACAATTCGAAATATTTACAATAAAATTTCAACCCCCGTTTTACCCCCTAAAAATCTAGAAATCCAAAAACCGAACTTGACGGTATGTATTTATGATAAGTAAGTAAAATTCCAGTTTTGAAGTTCCTTTGAAAATTCAATATTTCCATATAAGTCATCCCCCGTTTTCCCTCTTAAAACTTGAAAAACGTCATTATAATATTTATGTACACTTTTCATATATATTATTTCAAAGTGATTTTGTTTGTTTGGGGGTATTTTTTTTCGTGCGGAACCCTAGTTTATTCTGACAATAAAATTCGCTAAGAATATGCCATGTAATATATGTTTTGTAGCAGTGAAAGTTCCTTTAAAATTTGTTCAGCCATTTCGAAGATCACCTGAAACAAAGAGAAAGACCGCGGATAGAAAGACGATTTTTTTAAAAATACCTGTGTTGTCATTTGAAGTTATCGTATCTATATAATGTTATACGCATTTAGGAATAAGCTAATGTTATGACATGACACACTGAAACTTCATTTTAATTTTTCGTACAGATTTTGAAGCAGATTCAGCATTGAAAATTTGAATTCAAAGTTGCATAGGTTCCAAGTTTTATAGTTTAGATTAAATTTTATCCCCATGTTTAAATCAAATTTATTTGAATAAATGTTAATTACAAAAGGTGGTACTGTTTATTTTGAAATGTTACCTTTCCAAATGCATTTTTATTTATAGATTAGTAGAAATTTCATTAAATCTAATTACTAAAAATTTATGGGTAGGAATATAATATAAAATCATGCATTCATTTGTTTTTCAAAAACTAATTGCAAAGGAAGAGCATAGCAAATGTTTGTTTTCTTCATAATTTAATTAAATATTCCGGCAATGTTTATTTATAGAGCTCTCTTTAGTTTTACATTAATTAATTACTTGTAACACGAGCGTTGTCAGACTACACGCATCTGTTTCTAAAGAGGCTTCTGCTAAGTGCTTGCAATAAATTTCTAGGTACATTACTTCAGGTGCTTTTTCATTACCCAAGTTTCCAGTTTCTGCTTGTGTTTCTAGTACGGATTTTAAGCTATTCTCTGCAATATTCTCTTTGGTTTGTTGTAACGTTTTTGAATTCAAGTATTGATATCCTGTTACTGATATTTTTGATACTATAAAATTTAAAGAAAAAAAGCTACTAGTTGTGAGGTATTGTATTGTTAAAATGTTTAAATTAAAATGTTTATCTTTGATTTGAGTCTTGAGCACAGAAAACCTTGTGCAACTACTGTCTGGGGTAAACAAAAATAGAAAGTGATATAATTTCTTTGGCATAAAATGTTCTTATTTGAATTCACAAGGGAAATTCGGCCCTCGTATTTTGCATACTCAAATATCTTCAGCGCGTCTACTAATAAAAATGTACAAACTATTGCAACTGTGAATCACATTCTTAAAAAAATTGTTGAGAAAGTCTTAATGACCCGGTAACTTCATTGTCTTTTTGACTTTTTACAATAATGAAATGTTCACAGGATTTTAACTGAAGTTTACCTTCCTTGTCAGCTGATAAATAAAAGGAATACATAAGTAAAATCATTTACTTTGCGGGGCGTTTAAAGCCTTTCAGTCTGTCACCGCGTTTTCAAGCTTTCAATATTTTCCATCAGCATCTCAAACTAGGCGGTCTTTTTACATTTCAAATAGTATCTTATGTCAAAAGGGCAAAGCTTAATTTAGAGTCGACAATTCAAGGAAGAATTATCATCCATCAGTCGTATTCTTCTCGTTTGACAGATGTAAGGTATTTGTCAGTGCTTAGAACAATCCGGATAGCATGGAACACAGGCACATTTTACGTTTTTCAAAATCAGGTAATAGAAAATGGTAAAATGTGTCGCAACACTTATTTTAAATGCTATGTATGAAATCAGTAGTTTTTAACTGTTCTTCATAACAAAACAATAAATATGTAAAAATGATTTTGCGCAGAATGTATATATAATTATAACATTCTTTGAAAAATCTCTGTACCTCATGTATTTTGTATTCTTACTAAGGTATGTCGTGTATTATTGTGCATTAATTTTATTTTAATGTATGTGTATGCCATGCTAGTATCCTAGTCTCGATCCTGGCCGCCAGATGGCAGTACCGAACCTCAATGGATTTACAAGATGCGAAATAAATGTTAATTCGTTTGTTGTGCCTTCCAGAAAGCCTGAAACTTATATTTTATGTTAGCAAAGGGTTTTCGGAAGTCATATAAATTAGGATGAATGTAGTGCTCTGGAGTTTTCAATTTTAATGTGGGGTTGTGTTTGTTGTTGGTTTAATGTAATTTAAGATGGAATTTATTGATTACCTGGCTTGTGTCTGTGTTGAAATCTCGGTGTCGTGGTTAAATTTGATTGGAAATGCTGCATAGGATTTTTTGTCAACAAATCTACAATATATACTTTTAAATATTCCTGGTACATAAATAATAGAAAAATGTTAACAGATCCGCTTACAAGTAGTTACAAAACGACTAAATTGTTCATTTTTTCTATCAAATTTTGAGAATATTTCAAAATTGACTAAATTGTAATATATCATGACACAAATTCCTTCAGATCTTCACTGAGTATAATTGAATGAACCATGGCTATAGTGAAAATGATAATTTGAATAAATGTTCAATTTCTCACAAAATTGTGCATAAACGAATATAAATCTAAATTTGCGTCCCGTTTGAGTGATTGCAGTGCTATGCAATGAATGTTACTTTATCAAAATTTGTGTGAGATTTGAAAAGGTAAATTTAGTAACTAAATTTACCACTGTTTTCTACAGAACCAAATTAGGATAATTTGCACTGCAGGATTGGAAGTCTTTCACACCGTGTGTGTTCCCTGAATATTATAACTTGTACTTGAAAGTAGATAGGTATGTAAAGGCATTTTGTTTCCTTTGCCGACATCGTCACCAACAAAATTATAATTGTGAAAAATGTGATTAGCTTAGTAGTTTCAAAGTATAAGTGCGTAAGGCATTCATAGTTGAAAATATTGTAAAGATAAACGAGAGTGAGGTAAATTTCATAAGTATAGCCGACGTACACATGTAGATACGAACGAGATTATTAAATTCTAAACAGCGACGCAAGCTTTGTGCAAAACTATTTGGTGGTTAAGGCCTATGTTATTGTGTTTGTTGTACAGTAACTCGTAAATTTGGAATCGGCCACCGAGGAAATTTAATCACTAACTTCAGAGAGCCTTTATTAGAGGCTGAGGCCGCGGTCAGTACGATTTTGCTGTAAGGGTACTTGTGCTATACCTACTAAGTAATTTTTGTAGGCTGTGTGTAGGAACACTAGGTATTACAAGTAAAAGAGTAGTATATACTTGTATTTTTATAGTTGCGCAAAATAAGATGGTCCAGTTTCAAGTGAAACCGTTCCGTAAATTATGAACAATTGTCGGTTCACCTGACTGTCACAAATAATAACTGCTGTTGCCATTTGCCCATTTTATCTGGTATAATACCGGACTAATGTAGTCTTTGTAAAAGTCGGAAGTTTGACTCATGTAAAAGTCGGAAGTAAATTATCTTAGTAATGTTCTCATACATAACCATAATAATAAACCATCGACACATTAACTCTGCCCTGAAGTAAGTATCGTAAAAACTAAGCAATGATATGATATAATTCATATATATGTGTATGTATAAGTATCGGTAAGCAAAACAATGCGTCTTGCAAATAGCACATACATCCGTCCCCGTCCGGATTCGAACCCAAAACCTCTAGCGAAGCAGTCGCTTGTTTACACCACTGCGCCACACAGGTCGTCATAATGCAAATTGATATTGTTTTTCAATAATAACTTTTTTACTTAAAGTTACAAACTCTTAAAAGCTTTTATCTAATTTAACTAAAGCTAAAAGTTGACATTGAAAAGTGAAACCTTTCATGATAAATTGTCGTAAACGGCTTCGGCTTAAAGGATTCCAACAGAATTTCTAACAATGTTAGGAAAATCAAACAAAAAAACTTTAGGACTTACGCATGTGAACGAATGCTTTGACAATTTCACAAAGTTTCTTTCAAAAACTTTTTGAACTTAATAGCTTATCGGAGGGAGCCACATCAAAAATTCTTTTGAAAACATATTTTATGATTCGTTTTATATCATACGTTTCAAAGAATATCAAACTTGTGATGATTATTTTACGTCCAATACGAATTTTTACGGCACTTTTCGTGTTCTGTTAACAGTTTGTTAAGCTATCTATAAATTGAACAATTGAATTTTATTTGTTTTAGTAGGTTGTGTTTAAGTCAAAAGGTGTTAAACTTAATCAGTAAGTATGTAATGTTCAGTGATAAACTTTTCCAAATTAATTTACTTTCTTACAAAGGAAGTAAACCGGAGCTTCTGCGGTAGTAATATCAACGTCTAATTTCTTGTGAAAAAAATCCGGAAACGTTGCTGGAAATCTCATCGCGAGTAGGAGATCCTGTGTGGAGTATTTACAACGCGCCGACCGTAGGGGCACCAGTTTGATTAAACCCTTTCTCAACCCGGCTCCCGAATCCTTACTACATCACATTTCCACTATTAATTCTACACAGATTTTTTATATTTGTTGCAGTTATACTCCCCGTTTCTTACATTGGTAAGAAAGAGATAGCAAGAACTGTACTCATTGTACAACTTTGAGCATTTTTGTAAAATTCTTTGGTAACGGGCGCAGTTTTACTTTATCTACTTTTCTCTCTTCTCAGCTATAAAAGAACCCTTGAAAATATTTTCCTCAAGCACAAAACATGCTATGCGCTATGAGTTTTGATTAACTTTTCATTGAAGATATGTTGTGATTACTCCGCAGGTTTATTAAATAAGACAATTTTAATTAAACTCCATAGACAAAGCCTCGTGTACTAGTCAGAGTATTTTCATGAATGTTGCTTAGTAAATATATGTATGATTTGTTCAGGAATAATAATGCAATATTACTAAAAATACGTTAAGTTACTATTCCCAAGGCTTTATATTGTGAGCATAAGCAAGAGTACTTAATACATATAGGTCATTTAATTTATATTAAATATATCTATCTAAAACAGATAATTTAAAATAAGGCTAATTGCTTCAAGTAAAACTTGCAGCTCTTCCTTTTAATTAAAATTATTTATAAATTGAGTCCACAATTCATATTACAAAGAATGTAAAATGAGAATTTTCACAATTTACGACGAAGCTGAAAATTATTTGCGGTTACCAATGAAAATATCTCCTGTGAGATCAACAAGCTTATGTCTGTCCGCAAAAAACATATCGTATTGATAAAGTAAAAAGTCACTGAAAAGAGCTACGCTTAAGACTTTCTGTTTAATTAATCCGCCTAATGAATATGAAAACTATTTGATCACACCAGTCTTACTCGGTTGGAAAAAAATCACGTTTTCAAAATCAAGCCCCAACAATTGTTTTGAATGATTAAGCAGTACGACTTTGAAACCAAACAAACAAATCTTATAAAACTAGATCATCCGATATGGCTTAAATAGAGCAAGCTAAATGCAAACTTCATTGCTTATTTGCCCTTTTAAGTAAATTGTATGTCCTATTATACAAATTCAATAAAAAATTGACTTAAAAATACAAAAGCATCAACAACGATAACGTTACCATCGATATTACAATTTTAACATTAACTGTCTTTGATGAGTGGTAGATATTTATTTAAATTTGACGACCACGGTGTAAACAGCTGACTGCTACGGTAGAGGTTCCGGGTTCGGATCTCGGCGGGGCGGAACTTTGTGATATTTGTAAGACGTATTGTTTCGCTTACCGGTCTTGGATGTTGTATTCTTATCTATGTAGTTTATTCCATACATAAAGGTGGTAGATCTACGTGCGAGATCGTCTGGGTTGGTACCACTCTCCTTTCTGTTTCTGCCGTGAACCAGTCCGCTTTGTTTCGATTCGAGCCATTGTAATTACCGGAATGAAAGGTATAACATCTTTATCTCTACATGGGTAACGCCTAGGAGGTGCTCTTGGTCCTTATGACATCAGGGGCATCGTCGTGTTAATAGGCGGCGGTATAACTTTCCATCAGGTGAACCGTTAGCAAACAAGCTAATTGCTTAAAAAGCCCATTAAGTTGCAATAAAAAAAAATAGTTTCTTAGAACCTGCAGTACAAGATTACATCTTAGTGCAGGGCTGAGTAATGTGTGTGTCGTGATGGGTTTGTTATTATTATTAAATTATAATTTTCAATAGGCACGATTTCTGATTTCATGTTTGAATTTTAAATATATTCAAATCAAAATGTATGTATATTTAAAAGTATATAGATGTACATATTTGTATTTAGCGTATGTAAATATTGTATTATTCTTTCGTTCGTCGCCAGATGGTGCCCGTCGATCACTCGGCATATGGCAGTGACATCCAAAATTGTAGACATCATACACAAACGCAAGTGTCAAATTGAGAATTTTAATATCAATCAACTGTTACGTAAGTCGATAACAGAATAAAAGAAATGTATCTGTACTTATGTTTAAGGATATTTGAATTTACGGTATTCCTATGTTTAGTAATAAATTGCTGTATTTGGCATTATTTAAATAATTCCAAGTCAAAAAGCAAAACAAAAATATTGTAATTCCTTGCAGGCAACCCAATGGGAATATTTATTCTATACCAATATTATAAAGAGGAAAGGTTAGATTTTTTGTTTGTTTGTTTGAATTGAATAGGCTCCGAAACTACTGAACAGATTTGAATAATTCTTTCACTGTTGGAAAGCTACATTTTTCCTGAGTGACATAGGATATATTTCATTTTCAAAAAAAATGCGGATCCTTACTTAAATTACGATAAAATGTAAAAAATATCAAAAGGCATCGCGTACATCGCGTACGCTGCGAAAAGTATTGATGATGTAACAAAATGAAATATAACATTTTTTAGATCAAACCATTATCTACAAAAAAAATCAGCGGCAGCATGTCTCTAACTATTATAGTCATGTCACAATAAGCGTTTTTTTTATTAAAAAAAAAGAAATTAAAATACCACCGCTATAAAAAGCTCTTTATTTGTACTTTATCAAAATAAATGATTTATTTATTTAAGACTGCTTCAATACCTTTGAATGTATTAAAATTAACAAATCTAAATGTAATGTTTAATGCCCGTGCGAAACCGGGATGGGCCGCTAGTGAAGTATATATGAGAATATGTTTGCTATTGAATTTAAGGGTCTCACACGACATAAGATTTAAAAACTAGGTATTTGGCGAGGCCCGACAAAAAAAGTGGTTCAATAGACAGTTAGATAGTAAAATTTATAACGTACTCGTAAAATAAATTAAGCAAATACTTAAATTTGATAAAACTGAATACTTATACTTATAGATACATAAGTACTATACAATAGACCTACTTCTTTATTCTCTTTTAAAACATTTTATTTGATTTTTAAGAAGAAATATTTTGAGGTAGCCTGTTTGCAATCGATATAAGCCAAGCCAAACCTGATACAGTCAATAAGTGAACCCGTGATATGTTTCTGGGAACACTCTAGGTTGTTTAGTCTAGTACACGACTAATGGAGCTTAGCATTTGCCTGTACAGCTAATGCCTGTGTGGTACCTCTTATATTTGTACAGCTACAAATAAGAGGTAAAACTAAATCAAGTAAACCCTCAATTTAATTATAGCCGCAAAAAATAGTAGGAAAAGTTAATATCAGATACCAGTTTTATCTGAGGGCTCTGTTGAGTTAAATCAATATAAAGGTTTTAGTCTAATAAATGTTATTAAAATTCTAATAATTTTGAAGTTTTATGCTTACTTCGTTATTAAAGTTTAGTCATACGTACATCTAGGTGTTTTGTGCATTGCTTTTTTGAATAAAGTATTTCAGTTGAATAGGAATTACGTTTTCTTCCTCACCTGACATTAGCTTGTTGGGCTTTTCCTCAAACAAGCGATTGTACTGACTCTTTTTGTTTTAAAGCTTTGGTAACGCATACATAGTAATACAGGACTTTCTATGGAAAGAGATACTTTACTAGTATTATTTACAGGTTTTAAGCTTTTCAAATGTAAACAGATCGTTCCAGTATCCATACGAGTACATATGTATAAACACTCATATACTTGTATAAATGTTACTTCTATTCGGTTTATGTGTTAAAAATGAACTTTTCCTAAAGCTATGCAATGCAATAGTGACATATTCATTACACACCAATTGCGATGGAGTCCTGAGAGAATTCAATGGGTGGGCTTATCCTCAGGTGTAAAGTGGCTCAGTAATCTATGAACATAGTCTGTAGTCGAAGCATACCTCTTTAATTAGTCGCACCAGGGCACCAGGGAACCTTTGAATCGATTGCGTTGATTCTACTCTGCCGATATCACTCTATTTCATTTAAGCATTGATCCGAGTTAGGAAGGTATTTGGTATAGAAAAGAAATGGTTTTTACTTGTTTCAATGAGTTTTGTGAACTAGTAGATTGTTTCATGAATTTTGTTAAAATTCTGTTAAGGTTAGTTTAAATTTTGTTAAGTTACTATGGTAAGCTAACTAATATAATGCTGTTTATATAATTACTTGTTAATGGCTAGTATGGTACATATTTGTTTTGTTAGTACGAGACGTATTTTATAAATCATGTCATTTTAATTCGTAAATTGTGACATGAGCTTTATCGCATTCTCTCACCTTATACTGTAAGATGTATTAGTGGTTTAGTATAAAAACATGTTCAAATACCAAATTACAGAATCTAGGGTATCTTGCCGGTATCTTTCCCAACATAAATTTTCCGAACCGGTGGTCGAGTCATTTTTAAGAAAAAAATAAATTCATTTGACGATTCTAAGTACTTTTTTAAGTTTATGGTATACAGTTATTTTTTTTAAATAATAATATTAAAAATAACCAAATCTCGTTACACACATTCACTCAGGCCTGCACTAAGATATAATCTTGTATCTCAGGCACTAAAAACAATATGATATAAACTATATAGATAAGAATACAATCAGGATTCAAACCAGGGAACCTCTAGCGTAGCAGTCAGCTGTTTACACCATTGCGCTACCTAGGTCGTCAAATATGGACTATTCACAAATTTTTGTTGGTAAAAAAAGTTATGAATTAATTCTACAGTCATCCAATTTATTTAAATTGAACCATAAATGGGTTAATACGTTGGATTTATACGTTTAACCAAAGAAGGGGTTATTTTTTTTTGTTGCATAAATACACTTAACTAAACTTATTTTTACGGACATCAACAGACTGTAATGAATATTCATTCCAATTTTTAAGTAGTACTAAACATAATAATAGCCTCATATACGAAATATGGTGTTAAGCATTTCATACTTCATATGCCTTTATAAAGGTAAATGTTTAAAAATGGTAAATCTCATAAGTGAAAACAAACAGCTCACGCCGTAATGAATCCCACGAGGGGTAGGCAAAGGTGTAACACACCGCTTTTCACATGTTTATGTTGAGTCCCAGTGTGACAGGTTGCAAATCTGTCGCCACTATCCGGGCACAATGATGAACATGGCAGCTAACAAACTATAAAACAAAACATCAACACTAAATAAAACAGTAATGTTCAAAAACAAAGTAGATTAAAAATACAATATTTTTATTGGCAACGACTGTATAATTTAAATTATGAGGCTATCATCGAAAACGTTTTTACAAATGAAATGTATTAAGCTTTTAACCAAATGAAAACTGTATGTTACCGAATAACGTAAGGTTATTACGTACGCTCAGAAAATGGCCTGGCACAACATAGCAGTGATAACCATCGCTACTTTTGCATGCAATTTATTAATATTCAACTTGATATAATATTTTAATAAATTTCGCTTAAGGGGTGTGCTGTTCATGTTCATACAAAAAATAAAATAATGCGGCATTTTATGAAACGATAAATAGGTTATTTATTTTTTGTCAGCTCTATGTTTATTTTTACATTTGAAACAAACTTTCAAACTTTAGTCAAATACTTGCACGCTGTTAGTAAAACCACTAGAAACGGCACAAATATTTTTAAGTGAAACGTTTTAATTTTGTTTGTGAAGCTAAATTGCGTGCAGACTTACGCTCGCGCCGCGCCGCCGCTCGTCCGTCCACGCCAGCCGAGAGCGTTCGTGTGTCGTCGCCTTTACAATTACGTAATCCTACATATTCGTATTTTATTATGTTCCAACTGCAAACAAACAGCAATTACAAATAGTGATTCCCATTTCACAATCTCTCGCACTTACATTACAGAATTAAACGTGTGAAATATAAGCTTTTCTCGTATTGAATAAGTCGCAGGCTGTGTTAATAAAAGCTATTATATTGTAAGCGAAATATCTGTACTGTTATTTAACCCTTTATTTAAATTTGATTATTTAAAGGTTAAAATAATTTTATTGCGTACAACAATTTGTGCCTCGCGCGGGCTTACGGGAGAGGTTAATTAATTTTAATGATCCAACCACTAATTAACCAATCGACTGTATAAGATCATCTTAGAGCAATTTCATTAGTTCGTTAGGTATGAAGGTTGAATTGAAGAGTCAATCTCAGGGATTATTGCTAACTGCGCGAGGGTTTCCTTTGGATATTGTCAAAATTTTGAGATGTTTCTTTACGAGTCGGCAATGAGATGTTGGTTTGTTCGATAAGAAAGTTTAGTTCGTTAAGTAGGCACATTAGGGGGAAACAGGAAAACATTAGGGCGTGTCGCCTCGTGGCTCGATGCCAGACCTACTAAAATATGCTATCCAATTGGACATACCGAAGAACCGACTTCATTTGCCCGAGCCCGTTGCTGTGCCCGGACAAGATATTATTAAAGCAATGGCGTAATTTGCACGGCATAATATTGAATCTAGAACAGCTATTTGCACTTCTTTCATTTAACCTTTGCGATTTTTGTTCTCCGCATTTGTTTTGATTTTCGTATTCTTTATTATGTTTATTAATAAAAGCATTATTTATTCTCGTACTCGGTACATTTTAATAGATTACTGTTATATAGTGAATAGGAGGTAGGCTTCTTGTCTGGTGTTGCTTGTGGGACGTGTGCGAAATATGTATGTATGTATAATTTTGCAATCCAAGTAGTCCTAGTGTAGGTACCATAACCCGGCTTGTTTTATGTTGGTTAAAGTAAATTAAAATTTAACATTAGTAACATCTGTTTAAAAGCCCTTAGTCGCCAAAAACTGTTACCGTCTTTTAAATTTGTAGTTAACATCTCGTAAATTTTATGAAAAAAAAATTGTTTTTCCCTTAAAACAAATTGAAATTTTAAGCAACGTAAAGTAATCTCAAAACCAAATTAACGAGTAAGAGCCATCAAGATGGGATAACTTAACATATTAAAATTTAAAGGAAATGAAAAACATCTTAACTATATTCATAGTACTCAATTAGGCAAAAAAATTCTTAAAGCTGAGTAAAACTAAATTACAACTTCCTATTACAGACGAAGCAGCAATACATTTATTTGCATAAATTTAAACGTTTTTTAAGCACACGCATGCAATATTTAGTAGGTACATACCTACCTACTCGAACTTCTTGTTTCTACTCATATTACAAGATTAACTTAGCATCTAATCTTCATATTTGTAGCTAGATGAATGTTGTTTCCTAGTCTTGTGAGATTAGATACTAATTAGATAGTCTACGAGCTTGAATAAATAATATCGATCCTTTAATTGCATATTTCGCTGAAGCGGATTTACGTAGAGTTAATAAGTCAGGCGCTATCAAACATTATAAAATAAATTGCCAATGTTAATTTGCTTTAGTCTTTCTTTGTGCGAAAGGAAACTAATTTTAATTAATTTATCCTTGCAAAGTTATTTTAAGTGAACGCGAAGTCAATGTGAGGCAACATTTTCTTCATACCGTACCGTAAGTTGGCGTTGGTATTTAGATGAGTTGACATAGAAACTATCGCCACCGGTAGGGTCGCTACCTACACCGGAACTAATTAAAGTTACTAGTCGACTGTTATCCGGGACCCGACTCATGAACTTTTCCTGTCTCGGAATGTTAAAGTTTTCTCCCTGAAATTAATCTCCAGCTACTTTATTCTAACAATCTTTGTACAATCCCCTTGAAGACTCGTCCACGATTCTCGGGTGCACATTATGAAATAGTGTTAAGATGATTTCTGCTGCTACAAAGTTGAACCTCGCTTAAATTTATGAATTTACTTTTCAGTGGACGGACTTCTTTTTTATTTTATTTTTATAACTAGTTTTGTTTCGTTATATTATCCTCTGGACTTTGAACGTTATTATGGTTGGATGAAAGCGAGCTTTAACTTTATGGTGCGATGGGTATTAATGAACCGTTTATGTAACATTATGAAATAAAGTGGCGAGGGAATAGTAAGAATATAGTGTATGTGTGTCGAGTAAGTGGGATCACAAAATTCAGAAATTCACTTCGAGGCTTTGTTTGATACAGTAACTAAGAATATTAAAATCAAGTTTCAACTATTATTAAAAGGTTTGCAAGACTTGAGAAAAATCAATCTGCAAACTGACAAGGTAAGGCATAGAAATATTCTGTAAGGAAGGTATTATAGACGCGTAGAAGCTTATTTTAGTTCGCAATATATGAAGCGGCAGGCATGTTGCTAACGAGTATCGTAACCGCAGGTAAACCGCAACTTAAATGTTGCAACAAACAGTTTTGTAGAGGGAAAATTCAGATGCACTCCAAGATGTGGTAGCTTTGTTGTACGCTACAGTTTACATCTAAAAGTTTAATCAAAAATAATGTGCATGCTTATTGGCTCTATAATATCTAGTGTAAAACCACAAACACCTACCAGGTAAAGTTTTTACTAAGTATTGACTTCGTTGAAGACTGTAAAAAGACATATTAAATGTTTTTATCTTGCTTCAAAATATATTCTAGTTCTATTTTCTATAAATAAAGACATCTTATTGTGATGGTAAATACGGTTATATAATATTTTTATTATTTATTGTATAAAGTTAGCACACACCTTGTTTTTGCAATAGTCAAGCAGGTTGTCGATTTCTCAGTATTCAGGTTAGTCTCACGGTGTTTATACGTAGCAGAAATTATTATAGATATTTGTTTTAACGTTGGTTCATACTTTATATAAATAACGGTATCAAAAAATAATTTTGTGATTCGAAGAAATTATTAAAATAAATAGTGGCAATCGTGACACTGATATCTTTGCGCGCGACCGGTTAAATTAACGTGGCTAGGTATCGATCATTGCGTCGCTTAATTTCTAACCGGGCATTACAGGACTTAAAGTCAAATTAAAGTTTATTTATTTAACTTGGTGTCGTTAATTCTTTGCGAATGTTCAACGTCGGGTCAAGAATGTATACAAACTACCCATCATATTTTGTTGGAGTGTAGTCTCTGGCATGATGAACGGTCAATCACGTTAAATTCGATTCAAGTATCTGCATGTAGTCCTATTTATTACGTATATCTTGTAAGAACGAAGGGAAACTTCAGTGTTTTTAAAAAGTTTTGCGACCAATATTACTGGTGTAACATGTAGGGTAATATTTAATTTATAACCTGTTTGTTAGTGGCATACCGTGATGTTTTGATGGCAAGGCGTTGACTGACTATTAGTTTTTTGGCCTCTGGGCCATTTCAATTGCTGTCTCCGCTTTGCTGGGAGGGAAGTCTGAAACGGTTTTTTACTAGTACCTCCTATTTCTCCAGATTAAGTTCGTTGCGGGTCTCAAGACAGCCGGCAGGTTGTCTGGGCACAGCCTGTGCGTCATTACACAACTGTATTTTTAGTTGATTATTCGATCAATGGACGCCACTGTTGACCCTGATAAACATGAGTTGCAATGGTGGGACAGAGTGGCGGGTGTCCCCAGATATCTTTGTTACTATCGATTTCTTGGTTTCTTTGTAGAAAAGGTGAAATAGAAGCAATTTTCTGTTTTTTTTTGTATCCTAGGTTACTGAATGTTGGTGAAACGACATTGTGTTAATATCAAACAAAAGAGTGAGTAAGGAATAAAACAATTTTCATCAACTTCAGTGATATGGTTTTTCTTCGAGACATCTTACATGTACAAAGCTTTGTTATTATTTGCATCTATGTGTGCGATGAGATTATATGATGGTATATTTCGTCGTGAAAATATACTACGCTGCGCTCAAGCGAAAAATAGTACGGGATATCGGATGTCAGATATTTTTATACGATATTTTCTCCTGTGTTTCGGTAAATTGAAACCCAGTGCAACATTTACATTGAACCGGTTTTCAAATTTAACACATTTTATTTGATTAAATAATTTCATTATTTTCCGTTTGTAAAGGACGTGTTTGGTAGCACAATTTTTTTTTATAAAACGCAAGCTTTAACCCAGTTTCTATTTTAAAAATTCTTGCTATGATACGAGGATGTATCTTATTAGTAGTTACGATTGTCGTAGAATAAGTCGTGGGTATATTACTTTAGGAAGACTTCATAGAATACGTTATCAAAGTAAATACAAAAACTGGCGTGTTGTCATACTATTATAATATTTATAACTGAAATATTATTATTTCTAGACATTAAACCCGTTTGATACGAAATTATATAAAAAATTATACCACCAAATTTTTACACCGATATAGTAACATATATAATAGAAGTGTAAAACCAAGTGAATTAAATAGGAACGTAACATTATAATGCATAATTGGATAGTTAAGAAGGGTTTCACGCTACGTTCAGGCGCCTCGGACGGATTTTGATCCCACTTGCTTTCTCGGTTATTCTCTTACTGGCGTAAAAGCATTCATTCAAGGATTTCATCAAAATTTTGGGAAGTGTCTGCATTAGTAGCTATTCTAAATAGATTCAGGTAGGTACTGGTTTGCGTTGCGTGCCGTCACTATCGCTCCGGGCGTTGCACATCCGTACAAATAGATACTTATTCTGATTCTATATCAGGTTATTAAAGTTGTCATAGCAACTTTCCGTTTTTATATTTAAATCGAGATGTTTCAAATAATCAAGTCGAATAATAATAAAAAACAAATTCAAACATATTTATCGATAACAAGTCTATCATGAAATATGAAAGAAACGAAAGAGTTAAAACTGAATTATGGCTTCTTTTTAACTTTTTTTTTATCACAACAAAATAAAAACTACAACCTAATACTATTGCTAAGATTTGCGTCTTGCTTTGCAGACCCTGGGTGCAGATATTTGTTTACTAATGTATTACATACAAACCGTGACTGCCAAGGATGCGCTGAAAGACTAAGTTGCTGCTGATGGAGTAAACAAAAACAATACAAATTTAGGATGCGTTCATCGTACGAGTACCAGAATAATCCTACAGTTTACAATGAAGTGGCTCACGTTTCCGGGAAAACCGGCGGCGTATCGTGTTTGTTGTCGGTTCACTTGTTCACTATGAACAAAATACTCTTCATGGCTTGCATGGGACCATGGATGCGTAATACCATTCATAGGAAATATAGGCGCAAACGGGAGCGGACAATAATAAAATTTTATACGACAATACTAATACTCATAGATAGGTACTGCACACAATTTTAATACACAACAGCATCGGGATAACTACAGGCGATTGGAATAGTATCTCATGGCTATTTGGATCTTATGAGGAAAGACGGCAATGGAATCCCCCTGTCCATGAACCTACAATTTTTTTTTGTGGTTAGTAGCATAATAGTTTAGTGGTGATTGTGGCAGATGCTATTTGATACCTATCAGTCTGTCCTGAAATGTATTTAACAGGACACAGGAACGACGGAAACAAATTTAATATATATGACCCTTTTTAACCCAAAGGATAAATTTGTCGAGGTTTAGTCGAGGGTTCGAGTCTCAGATTGCCGTAAGTTGCCCCGATAGTGGCAACAGATTCGCAACCTGTTACTCTGGGACTCAACATAAACATGCGAAATCCGTTCTTTAACACCTCTGCCAACACCCCTCAAGGTATCACGGCGTCAGTTTATGTGTTTTGTGTATGGATAAATTAGTAATTTTGTACTTAAAAATAACTAAACAAATTAATGGATGATAAACCGGTACCAATTGATACAGGTTTAGGTCTAAGCCAATGCTAGAATTCTAGACGGGCTGATAGATTAACATTTCTCATGTTCCAGTTTGGCTATTATGTAAGGGTATGTGAGTTTCTAGTTCGAGTCTGTTCGGGATACCGAGATCGGTAGATTTTGATCTTTATTTTCGGTGTAAACATAAAATGCATAAGCAACTGAAAATCCCATTGCATTGCGGTGTCGTAAAAAGAAATCTGGTTTCAAGGTAAAACAAAAAGTGTAATAATGAGATTATTTTGCAAAATGGTCGTTTAATAATCTCTTGAAAGGGTAAAGGTATAAATCACCACCGATGAACTAATGCACTTGAATAGCCACCATTTGTTTCGTTTAAAGTGGATTCGGATTCGACCCGAAAAACTCATGCCAGGAATTGTTCATTTCTTAAATTTTATGGACAATTACAAGAGAGTTCCTTTCGTTATCTAAAATTGAAATCCGCATGATTGCCAAATGTACCTTTTAAAGTTCAGATTGCGACTGTAAATTTTTATTGCAGATCTACAGTACAGATAAACCTAGTCTCTTTGATTTGAATGATCAAATGTAAGTCAAAATTGTTTTGTTTTATAAGTAAAGTTGAAGAGTGACTTTAACAAGTTCATAGTTACTATCCCTAATCAAAATAGTTTCTAATACAAAGTCGCTTTCAATTGCAGTTCCTGGTTTCTGCCTTAAGCAAATATTAGTGTAATAGAAGCGATTTGTACAAACACTACGATAAATGTTTTGTGTCGGTATATAAAGAGTAGGTGAGTATCTAAGTCTAGTGCTAATAGCAAAAGTGAATTAAAGCTTGTGTTCCGTTTTAATTCTTTTGTTTTTTTTCGAACCTATATTTTTTTTACATTGCTATTTATCAGAAAAAAGGTTTATCGGCTTATATAATAAATGTAGCGACAACAGTATTCAAATATCCACTCGGTTATATAACACAAAACTAAAGCAGTTACCCGAGTCCATTTTAACTTGACTCCATTTACAATGGGAAAAGTTGGAAATTGAATTCTGCGTGGGTAAATTAAGTGGTCAAACAAATAAAAACAACCTCAACAAATCAGAACACGGTTTGATAGGACACGGGCTCGTGAAAGGAAAACATAACATAAAACTGATGCCACAATGAATGTTCCTTTGACCGGTCGTGCATAATTCATTAAATCTATCTATCTATTATTTAGACAACAGTTTTAAACACGTTTGTAGCAAATTTAGGGATGGGTTGGACAGGGTTAGTTTATTGAGAAGTTTCAACTATATTAAAACCGTATAATATAATGGTACTATATATAAATGGTGTACTTCTATTGAATAGTTTATTTACACAGCAAGCAAATGTCAATATGAGTTTTTTTCTTCTATGATTTATTTCAGCATAAATGAAATTTCCGTATGTACGTTAACCATGAAGTAACATGTATTTTTGTTCGTGATTAATGTAGTGTTTTCAACTGTACAATATACATTTCGGTGCAGAGTTTAAGTGAATTAAATTCTCAAAAGTAAAGTAGAGAGTGTAGATAGATGAAAATACCGTGGTGATAAACTTTGTAACCGGTAAAGTTTTGGACGTAGTAATAGTTGAATGCAAAGGTTCGTGTTTGTGGTGGAACCCCGATTCAAACTGTAAATGAGTAATTAACGTTTCACTACATCGTGCCATAAATGTTGGTAATGAAATGATAATTATGTTTATTTTGCAACACTACTTCATTTCACAGTTTGCTGATCCCTGATGTGTGGTTTTGTTTGTCATTTTCAATATAGATGTAAATGGGTTACGTTAATCGAGTTACCTAATAAATAAGTTCAGCTCTGCAACAAAAGTTCCGACACATAGCTTAATTACTTACCTTGTTACTTTGCTCTTTTACTTAATCAGTTGTAAGTTTGATAGAAGCAGTGTGTTACTTTGCCATTAGGTGAACGTAGAAAATTAACAAGAACTCGAGCGACGCCTTCAGCATGAGAATGGGCGTTTACCACAGCCATTACTCTCTTTCCACGAATAATTTATCTGTATCCTTTATTGTCACGCATACCAATGAATGAACGCCCCCCCCCCCCCTTAGGCGACCCCTCCCGCTCGGTGCGTAAACAGCTTGAAAGATTACCTTCCCGACCTCTCGACAATATTTTACGATTAAAACTTCGGCCACTAAATAAACAAGTACCTACCTATAAGGAAATATCTATCCCTCTAAAAGTAGCCGAAGAAATTAACCTTGAAATAAGTTATTGTATTGTGTTTACCAATTACCGAGTTGGTAATAAAAAAACTGTCAAGCGCGAGTTAGACACACAATCATGGATTCAGTAGTACAAGACTGTTCATTGAACAACGCACATCATTTCTTTATCATATAATATTATTTATCTTTCCGAGTAAAAACTTTAGTAGTCTTATTATTAAATTAATTCAAATAAATTCTTATAAACAATTTTAACTATCAACATCGAAAAGTGATTTTACTAAAAATACTTGACAGACACGAGTTGAGTCTATAGTTGTTTTGGTTTTTCCTTGTTTTAGGGAACGCAAAAACAGAACTTAGTTTCCACGTTGTTCTCTTAAAATGAATGACATTTGCCGTATTTGTTTTTCGCTGATATTTACTTAACGGCCGCTTTCACTAAATAAGCGGGGAAAAGTTTTTATGGGTATCGAGGGCGGTCGACAATTTACGCGGACGCCATCATGCCAAAAATTAAATTACAAGAGTCGTTTCACTAGAGGATTTGGGAGTTAATGCCACTAAAGCTAATTAGTTAGCTCCGAAACTAAGCGATAATTTAGATTGGACCGTTACGATGTTGTTTCAGATTAAGAAGCAGAAATGATAGAATTGGCAACTCTTAGAAGCGTAGTACAGCGAACTTGTTAACAACTTAGTCCCTGAGTAGATTGAATAACATATGACTACATTATGGATCGAGACTTCAAAATAGGATATGTTGGCAGCAAATCTTATACGATCGGAAAGAAAACACTTCTTGGAAAACTTCCAACCCTAACTGTCAAGTGCCAAACATTTTATTGTTGAAATAATATTTATTTTCTAAAAGTCTTTAGACAACCGATTTTTCTATTACTGCTTCTTAAAGTGCAAGTAATGTTGAAATTGAAATATAGTTTATTTTATAGATACATTTATATAGTTATATTGCGCGTTTTTCAAGGACATCAAGGTACATCAAGTGGATTGTACATTTACCTCTAAACTCAATCGAAAACGAAAATTTGTTAGCAAACACAAATTTCGTCTGGAAGTCGAAAGTTTCAGCAAAACTAGAGATGTATTTCTGTTTGTTTACCTTACTTAATATGCAATAGTATTACAATAAGTATCTAGACTGTAAAAAATCCTGCTTATTTTTAGTGAAACAGAATTTTCAACTTTATCTACATGTTTTTCTTATCGCTTATAAATCGGCCCTTACATTTTGTATTCATAATAAAAATTTATTATATTTATAAATAAAATTGTAGTTACAAATCAATCAACTTTTAAGTTAACGGATAAAATATATAGGTAAAGCCAAACACGGTGTCCTTTCCTTACACCCTTTTTAGCCCTTAAGGAAACTTCTTTAAAACAACTTAAGTGTGTAAGGCAGGGAGGGACTTGTACCTATAAAAACGAAACGTGTTTGACTAAAGTAAACTTTGACCGTTTTCTTGTTCAAATTGAGAAGTTGTCCATCTCTTGACACGCAGGTTTTGGGTTCCATTGCCTCTGGGGTACAATGCATAGGCTCTTGTACGTTTACCCGACGAAGTGTTTGTTTCGTTATCAAATAATGAATTTTTACTTAAATAGTTTTGAAAAGAGTCGTTATTTTAAAAGACAACTAATTTTTTTTACGCTTGATCGATTCTCAGATATTAAAAAATACTCAATTTGTGAAAAATCACAGATTGTTGACGTTTTATTCAGTTCATAAATATACAAATATATATACAACACAACATTGGACCTAAATGTGCTACTTAAAGCCTATGGTTAGTTTCTTGGTGGATCGATAAATAAGTAGAAATAAACAAGCTATTGAATGAGACTTCATGGAATTTATCATAATAAATTGAAGGAATTTATAACGGAACAAATCTTTCCATCTTGTGAGAAACATTCGTAGTAAGACTACGACGTAGTGTTGTTCTGCCGTAGCGTCGTAGTAAAATGTAGCATTATTTGTCTCCAACAGCAATCTGATTTTTATTTTGTTTTTCATTAATGATTCACTTGCTTGTTTTAAATTGAAATAGTTTGTTTTGTTTATTATATATAAAATTCCGATGACCGAATTGGTGCAATTGAAATAACTAATGTGAAAAATATTAATTAAACGTCGAAGAAGATGAGGCCATAAGTCATGTCAACCATAAATAAAACAAAGGAGGGCTTTTCTGTCGATTTGTGTCTATGAGTGTATTAATTTTAAACAGTGAACTAACAATGAATTATGAAAACAATTGCAACTAAATATAGCTTTAAGAACAAAAAGACGCTTCTGCCCTGTAGTTCTTCACTTTAATTGGTTTCCATGAAATCAATAAACCGATTTTATTTCAAATGTGTTTTTGTTCTAAAAATACATTTTAACAAGAGATATTTACGTTCTTACGTTGCACATTCTATACGTTACTAAATAACATTAACTATTTTCGAAGTTTGAGTTATTTGAACTTTGAATTCCTACAGCACTTAATAGTCTTTGGTATCTAGTTTGATTGTTGAAAAATCCTATATTTGTTACATTTAAAAATGTTTAGTTATAATGTGAATCCTTGTAAAGTGCCGTATCCTATTCGATAGCATGAATTGGGATGTTATGTTGTTAACATTGTTCTGAGTAGAGGCGCTACAGACAGGTAAGCAGTATACCCTTTGCTATTAAAGTCAAACTCGCTGTCAACTTTCTGACAGCTGTTTCACATGCACCGGGCTCGATAGCCTTCGTCAGAGTGAGACAAAAGGCGCCTATTTGCAAAGTTAGGCAAATGTTACTTGATATTCGTTCAGTTTATGCAGCAATGTTTTATGGTATCGTAAAGTTTGACTGCCGACTAGTTCTGTAACGGCTTGTTTACAAATACGTTCTCGAGATTACATTTAAACTCACACAATACGTGATGAACTTGTTTTATGCGACGACTTGGCTCGCTGTCGACGCGTGCGGTAATCAGATGGAAACTCGTTTTTGTATCATATTGTTAGGCGTTGATAGTAAATGTTGTGCTCGTTTGACCTTTTTATATGGCTTTTTAATCTGTGCCTTTTGACTGCAAGCTGTGGGCTGCTCGCAGGATTTTACACTTACCTTCATTAATATACACACGAATCTTCCTCACAAATAATATATATATTTGGTGAAGACCGTTTAAAATCGGTTTGTAATATTTTATTTCATCGCAATCAAACAAACCAATTTTCACTGTTATCTTATTCTTATTTTTAAATTTATCTGTTAAAAGGAACAATTATTTTTTTTCGAAACTAAAAATCACTTTTTGACATCTTTTATGTTTTTTCCAAAAAAACCTAAAAACGGTTTTAAATTCTCGCAAACCAATTTTGTTTACACTTTTCGATTATTTAATGATTTAAAAATCTGATCTTTACCTGTCGTTAATAGTAGGTATTTAATGAACATGCCATAGAGTAATGATTAGTCTCCGCTGCTCGCCGCCTAGATGGAGCCCTTCTTATTACCAGTAGCTCATCTCTATGGACTTAGTGAACATGACTGTGTAAAAATCCCCTAGGTAATCTTTGTGAAAATAATAGTGTAAAAAGAAATCCTAGGGGTAACATAAAAAATACAATAAGGGAATTATTAACGCATAAATTAATGAATATTTGTGTTTGTAACATTCAATCTATTTTACATGATTTGAGTAAAAATTCAGTTTCTAGACTATAGGCCATAATTTTATGTTGTGGTTTAAAGTAAATTCTATAAAATATTAAGAAAAACATAATGCAGCACGTCAGTTTCAGTCATCCGTTGCTAGGAGATCGAATCAACTACGCCAGATTGTCGTACTTTAACTTTAAGAGCACATACATATCAACATATTTCATATAATTCTCGATCTTTTTTAATATTGTGTTTAGGCCATTCAGTGCTTTAGATTTTTATGTTATATGTATTAGAAAAACGACAACAATAAATAAATACATGAATGCGTTATTATTTCTCTAATTTAATTAACGATGTACTAGCGTGTATACTTTAATGTTAGTATTCGAGTGACTGGTTTGAAATGCAATTAAAATTAAATTCCATGCCATAACTACAAATTTAATGAGTAGATAAAAGAGACTGTTACAACTAATAAACCGTTAGTACGGACTCTAAATATGTTTGGTTAAAATTTTATCGCTTGTATTAATTTGAAATATGCAAAATTTTCGAATCAAATTTTAATTCTATAGATTTTTAGACAAACTACGGCATAACACATAGTGTAAATATTGAAAAACTAAACGTATCCCCTCCTTACTCGTAAGGCATTTGATTCCGGCAGCCTTAACAGTGGGCTAGATAAAAACCTATATTATTGGCTGAGGATACTGTGGGGAAGGTCAGGATATTTTCCTAGTCAATGTGGTCAACATATTTTCCTTGAGGCTCATTATTCGGTAGAATTCATTGATCAAGTTTGCAATGTATATGTATTTATTCGAACGATTTAAAATCGTTCAGATATTTCAAGTTACAAAGATTTTTATAATTAGTTTGTAATCTGTGTCAAAAATACTGAAACTTAGATGGTGGAATTAGTCTTTATATTCCCAGTAATTTAAACAAAAGGTCAAACTTCAAAACTTTTACATTTATCCACTACAAATAAATTAAATACAAAATTGACTCAAATTTTACCTACTGCAAACCAATATAATTCCAGTCATTATGCTGGGTAAAAAGATGTTTTTATCTTAGAGATTCCATATCACATATTCATAAATTTATTAACTTTTTAAACGGACATATTTTTCTGATTAAAGTGGTCGACGGAACCAATAAACAACCTGATTCTTTTTCCTATTTTTGTAAAGAACCCCAAAATCCTATTCAAGTATCCTAAAATTCTCGGCTTTTCTCATCTTTATATTGGTCTCAATCTCAAGAGCTGAGAAGAATTTAATATAATTTGATCCATTTGAGAAGTACGTGAGGTATCTGTAGGTAAAATTCTAGCGTATACGTTTTAAATTGTCGAAGTAATAAGCACGGTTCATTTGACAGGGGCTCGGTGGTGCCCGATGGAGCATAAGATTCCATCAAAGGCGGTTGCTTTAATTGCAACCGCCGTTATCATATCTTTTTGTTCTCATCAAAGAAACTCATCGAAATACTTTTATGCTACATTTTCCTCATATTTACCTCAATAAAATAACTAATCTCGCTTAGCAAAAGTCTAAAAAACTATTTATGATCAAATGCGTCATGGTGATAAAATATGTAATATTCAAAGATGTATTATGGAACTACATGGTTCAATCTTTCTTTTCTACACTGTTAATCGATGAGCTCGATGCCTCGTGCACCTGCTGTATAAGCTGAGGGTACCCGGATCTAATCCCAGATAAATTAATGTTCAATAGTCTGTTGCTAAAGGGTTTACTTCTACCTGAAGATGTATTACACTTTGATCCTTTTGAAAGAAAAAGTGAACGAGTCCTGACTTATTGATACAAAATCTTTTGAATCATCTTTTTATTGCAAAGTTCGTACAAAAATCGAAGTGTCAGTTCCAATTGGTTACCAAATGTTTTACTATAAGTAGAAACTAAAATACATTAACGACGTACCCAAAACATAACCGGAACCTTGCGTCCTTTTTGCAGATGACGTTTCCATTCTCTCTGCAAGTTATAATAATGTAAATTTAAATAGAAATCTTTACTTAATTCTTTGAGCAACACTAAACTGAATGAGAAATTATAACCACGAAATAAATCTGTCGAACACAAAATTAATTTCTTTTTGTCACCACCACAATGTATCTTGGTAGGTCTTACATTAGACTCTCATATTAACTGGAAACCACATATAAAGAAAGTTTCAGCAATATTGACAAATTCTCAAAAGCCCTTCGAGGTATTAAAAAATTACCGATTTAGAAACCGCTCTTACAACATATTATGGTTTTGCGAACTACTGTATTATTCAATGGGGCAATAGCATAGAGGCTACTTTACTGGTAACTCTGCAAATTAATAATTAGAATAATTGTAGATAAAAATTTAACGTAGCAATTTCTACAAAAATCACTTCAAAAATTTTAATAACATCTTCAAAATCTGCAAAATTTATAAGAAAAATTCATCTCTTCTTCACGTATTGTAAGTGAAGATATAAAAATAAACATGAATTTAAGACGTAAAATCAAATTAAATCGTCCATTATCCATGCTTAACATGCATTCATACGGTCCATTAGTAATTTGTAAAAACATTTTCAATAACCGACCGAGCAACATTGAAGGGGAAGACAATTATATTCTATCACAAACCATTTTAAATAATTTTTCATAAATAAATGCTAATATCATTTAAAGGAATATTGAAATATTTCTTCTCTCATTTATTGTTTATTATTATTTGATATTTTACTTTTTTTCATGTTATAACGTGTAAACCTGGTAAAAAAATGTATTATTGTTATTTTAATTCCCGTGTCCGACGCCATATTTATTCCTAATTTTTTTAAAATATACATACCTTTACTGTTAAAATATTGAGTGTAATAAAGATTTGATTTGTTTTGATTAAATATATTTCAGGTTTATCAACTGTGCTTTAAATGCATTAAACACTGTTTGCTGTATTTCTTTTTTAAGTATTTAGTGTATACGTTTATTTGTAACTGGAATTGCGGATCCTGAGTTTTCGAATATAATGTAAAAGTAATTTATACTTTTGAGTAAATTTCAATAAATTATTCATAAGACATCCTAATCAGTTCCCAGTTATACATTTCGATTATTATATTCATGGCGTTTCAAACGAAAGTTTTACCTGTTCGTACAATGTTCATAAACAAGTTTATTTGCGGCGTTTTGTTTGTGAATTTTCGTATATCTGTGAAATGAAATCAGCCAACTTCCGAAATAACATTTTAAACAAGCCGCAGAATCAAGTATATCTTCTAAACACAACCGCGTGCTACAAACTTCAGCCTTTACGAGTTTTACGTTGCTTTGAAGGTTTCTTCCTTCTTTGATTTTTTACCTTAAAAGAATAATTACATTATCATACTTAAAGTAACGACGATAAAGTCTTAACGGCTTAAAACTTAGTCTTTAGTTTAGAGAACTTTGTTTGCACGACGCAGTTTTCTTTAAATTCTTATTTTCAATCTATGTAAAAAATATATTATTAAATGAATTGTATACTTAATTATTTTACTTTAAATGTAGCCTTGAAAGACCTGAAGTTTTTTAGTCGGCAATGCATAGGTGTGTGTGTGTTATACTAGATATACTAGTTCACAGCAAGAGTTATACGTAACTGTTGCTGTGAAGTAGTTGTTTTTATACAACCTTTGTTTTCCCCTCACTGCACTGTCGTTATTTCTTAAATATATTTCATTTCCTTAAATAAACTTATTTAGTTTTTTTTTTTAAATGAAATGAACAATGACATTAAAAAATCGTGATATAATTTTCTGTATCGATCTGCGATGGTTCAGTAGAAATAAACGGCTCAAATTATGAAAATTTTGTGTAAAAGTTTCTGTTCTGTAAATGTCGTTCATTGTCTTTGAAGTTTCAATAGAAACATTTTAAAGTTTTCAATTATAATTTTAAATTTCAACGATTTTCTTAGTTTTTGTCTGCTGTCAATGATGAAATGATAAATAACTTTAATCTACAGTCGAACAAGTACGCAGACAAAACGTCCTAATGAAGAAAGTTCCCTTGTTACGGCTAACTTAGGAATTCCTATTTAGAAGTCATGTTTAACTCCGCGTTCCGCATATTTTACCGACTGAGAACGTCTTAAAATTACGCTTACCGGCTACCACTAGTCAAATATGAAATTTTGACATTTTAATGAATGATTGATCCATTTAATTAACTAAATAAGATTCAAAGTATAACTGGGTCTAGCCATGTGACTTATATAGTTTTACTGGCTGTCCACTTGTCGTAATCTCCGTTACATCCTTTCTATCCGAGATCGCATCCAATTGGCAAAAGGATCTTTATTGGATAAAGCCGTACATTCGGAAAGGGATCAATCGAGTGGTCTACTAAAGTGACTGTTCCCCACTGGTTTATTTGGTCTGCGCTGGCATCTCACACGCGCAATATTTAACCGTCTGCGTACGTCATAAGAGCTATACGTTTAATTTCGTTTCAAGAACGCCTCGGTTTCCCACTGGTTTTTGCCCAATAATAAATGTCTTAAGGTTTATTGGACTTAAGTCGTTATGCGAGTCGTTTAAGAGTGATAGTGGAGATCTTGCTTGCCTAAAAACAGTTATATGGATTTGGATATGTTACAAAGCGATTTCAAAATATGTTATGCCGGCTAGAACGTTATTTTATCGATTCCTCTTAAAAAGATTAATTTGGTTTTACATAAAGTTTCGTAATTTTGTACCTATAGCTAAAAGAGCAACAAAAATTAATTAAACAAAATGTAAAGTACGAATCATTTGCAAAATGGAACGAATAGATTTCGATAAAACTGTTCTAGGGCAAAAAATGAATTAATTAGAGAGAAGAGCGGAATTGAGGAAGTTTTAAGGAGCTAAAGTCAATATTGGTTCGGTAGTTTGTGCCCAGTTACCGGGGCGTGTCTGCTGTCGCTCTTACAATACATACTGCTGGAACGATCGGTTAGCCTTTACGCCTACTAAAAACCCGTTAACTGTATGAAACACTTTATGCTATCAAACATAACACGAACTATTAATTTAATGTTTTATTTGTTTGAGAACGTAATGTAATTTTTAAAACATTAAAATCGTGTAAATTAATAATTGACATACAAATATCAAGAATAAATCCACAAAATGTATTTAATTTTAAATTTTGTACCCGCTCACCACTGAACCAGACGGCCCAGAGCCTAACTAATATAAAATTAAAATCAAAAGCAATATTGATTCAAGTCAAGACTGGCATTAAGCTTAGTTCTTCCTAGATAACTTACAATTATCAACTTTGACGAGCAGACACAAGATGTAAATCAGGAAATGTTCCTTTTGTTCGTTTATTCTTTTTAGCGTTTTAAATGCTGCCGCGGCTTGAAGTTTGAGGCGTCAGTACGTCTCAGTTGTCAGTGGGCAGCATTCCAGGGAACCTGCAGTCCACGACGTGCAATTCATTCTAGTTTAAAATGGGTTACTCCATTTCCCGCTGACTACGCGTCTCTCAGCCCCATACTCTACGCTGTTTTTGTTCAAGATACCTATCGACGATTTTACAACCCTACCCGACAAAATTCTAGGCGAAGGCAGTAATTTGGTTAAGCTTAAATTCTATCAGTTCAGAATTCTATTTTTGTTTACATTACTGATAAAAACAGAATCTAAAAACGAGTATAAGACACACTATTTTAACCTTAAGGCAAATATCACAAGTGTACAATACAACAAATAAAGATGGGTATATTAATAGCCATTGGTTTGTATTTCTGTAGCTGATTAACTCAACTCAATCATATTTTTGTACTTTTATGCCTATTTACATGATCGCTTCCATAACTACAAAAGATCTGATATACTCATGTAACTGTAAAAATTTCAAAACCGTCCAATATAAATTTTGGCCTAGCTCAATTTTTTACTCTCACTAGCATCCTCGTAACCTGTAACTAAGAATAAGATTTTTAAAAGAAATTTATATTTATTAAACACATCAAAAGCAAGATTATTTATTAAATGGTCTTATTTTAAACCAAACCAATTAAGTTCAGTGTAATGGAAAACTAACTACTCTCGGTTACTTTTAATTAAAAGCACGTAAGATGCAGTTTACAATAACCGTTGATCTAAAAAAAGGTATACAAACTGTCGGTACTGTCGGTATAATCAAATGTTTTATTAGCAGATGATACTTTGGACAAACGCTCATTTAAAAATATATCGTCAGAGCTGTTGATTTAATGTACGGTCGTATTCAATTTGAAGTAAAGAAGCCAAAGAAAATCTATTCAATTACTGACAGTTCGATTTATCAAAGAATTTCAATTTCCGATACCAAGTTTGTGAAGCCCTGAGTATGGATATTAAAGAACTTGCGAAAAGCTGTCTCTCGGCTGAATCTAACTCCTATTTGAAATACTTATGTGAGAAAGTCTTATTTCAAACTGATATTATTGACAATGTACTGTTAGCAAGTAAACAAGTGACTATTGATTGCAATTCAAATATTTTTGACGTTTTGTCGATGTTTTTTTAAATAAATAAAAAACATTTTAATAATCTTATTTAAGTAGGTTCTGTTATTTACATCGCAGATTTTTATTTTGATAATTTGCAATATACAACTCTAAATAGTCATTTGTTCAGTTAATTAAGAGCCCGCTTTGAAAAACCAAACGAAATGGACAGCAATTTATTTAACCATCGTAAAAGAGCATTAATAACGTCAATTATAAAGTTTTTCGCTTCGGGACCGTAGGAAGGACGCCATGAATTGTTTGGAGACAAAGAAAGAACTCGAGATTTAAATGTCTCTTAGGAGTTGGTAGTTTGAAGTCATCTCGAGTCAACACTAGCTTCACTGACAAAAATCGAGACACCTTCAGAGTATAGAGTAGAACACTTGGAAAAAGTTGAGTCCCCTTTCAACATAGTGTAAAAGTGTTACAAAACAGACTGAAACACCAAGTAACTTATATACGACAATATCTATTCAACCCTAGCCCTTATTTACTATGGTGATGGATGATTTGCAAACAAATAGGACATAATATCATATAGGGATTATTTATTTAAATATATATTTCATACTTTTTTATACATTAGAAAAGCGATTTGAACATGAGGACGTTTATTTGTTACAAAGAGTACGTCGATAATTAAAACAGTTTATAATAAGACGACTCTGAAAGCAGCTGTAAATAATACAACAGTACCTTCCTTTGTGTCCGACGGTTCCAAGTTTAAATTTTAGAAAATGATAATTAATCCGTCACTACATACTTGATCAGAGTGTCTTTATTGTTTATTAATGACCCGTTTTTCTTTACCCGAACAAAACATGGACATTGGACAGTTTGTGATCAGCGTGCTTCTTTATCAAATATTTTTAAAAGTTAAAGCTAATTGATAGGTATGTACTAAAAGTTTTAATGTTATATCAATCTGTAATTAGTATTTCTTCTCACAATTTTACTAAAGTCAGGTGAGTTCAACAAAATCAGACTTTGTAATTTTTATTTTTTTGTAAAGTTAAACGTTTCTCGAGTCCGGTAGGTACTTACGATTTGGTATTCACATTAAAATATGTATGGTCAATAAGATAATCATTTTTTTTTGGTTTTATTTACATAGTAATAATACTTTCATCTACATCAATATGAATAAGTAAGGGCAAAGTGCAGTGCTGTCGGCTCAGGATCTTTGTATTGAAAGGATTAAATGAATAATTCAGCGACGAAGCCTTTCCAAGTCTTCCCTCCCGGCAGCCTTTATTTTGGACAACTATCATTGTAAAATTTGTTTCCTGTATTAAATATATTCTGCTCCATAGTTTTACTGTGTAAACAATTTTCATGATTGAAAAAATGCTTCGTTTTACATGGAACAAAGTAAGTAAGAAGAAAATTATTTAAGTTTTAATCTTTCAGATTTGTAAATCTAATTAACTAGTTGACGCCGCGAACATTCTACCACATGACCATTCCTTTGGGATTATTTTGTTTTTTTTTTTATCTTTCCTGTATTAGAGCGAAGTAATGAATCATTCCAATCGGTCCACCCGAGTTTTAGTGAGACTTACGAACAGGTATTAATTTCAGAAAAGGTTATCAATTCATTGGTACATATGTCTATAAATTAAAGAGAGTGTTATCATCAAGAAGAAGAGGATTTTATTTTGATACCAGAATGACAAAAGCTTTGAGGAAAAATATAAATCTAAAATGAAAATATCCAGTAAATGTAAATGCAGTTTAGCGTGATAAAATATGTGTCCTTTTACAGTAAAAATCAGCGCAGTAAGCAAGTAGTTGGTGTCCGCTTGGCGTATCTTTTTCGAGCCGAGTAGACAAATGTATTGAGTTATAGACTTTTCCACGGCAACCAACACTACAGTGAGATGCTTTATTTACGACCTATCATGTATTTAGATTATGTCTTATATCATATATTATATCTTACCTTTTATAAAATTAGATATGAGTAGTAGAGGAGATGGTCCAGAAAAACAGACTCTATGTGGACTAAATGGGTACCAAGGTCATTTTAATACTAATCGGTTTGTATTATAATGCACAACTTACCTCACTGAAAAATAATGGTGAAAATAATGCGTTGTATGAGCTATTGGAATTCAAAATAAGATTTTTTTTATGAAAGACGGATCAGTCACAAAACTTAATTATGTAGTTTGTAAAGCTGAGCTTTGTGAATATATTATTATGTCGTAACCAATACTAGAAATATTAAAAGCTAAGAATAAAGAGAGTTCTATTAACAATAAAATAAGTTATTTCTCAGCGATTTTGATCCGGATTTTTTTTCTTCGAACGACCAGTTATTTTCATTTATTTGCCTTTTACGGAGGAAAATGCATAAATTACGAAAGCTTTGTTGTATTTAATGTTATGAAATACCTCAACTCTAAACGTTGATTTCGAAAGAAAGATCTCTGCATTTTTTTAAATAAGAGGATTAATAGGTGATTCTAGGAAACTTTAAATTGCTGTCATAGTTTATTGATTATTAAAATAGATTTCAAAATAAATCGATACCTACATAAAAATCGTTATCATATTTTGATTGTTAGATTCCGTTGCGTTACTTAATAAATTATGTACTTCATACAGTCATTATATGATGATACTATTAATTCATTCGAATGTGAAGTGTGTCGCTCCGTGACACAAAATTGACATCCAAGTATGTCAAACAAATTAAATTAAGAACAATCAATTGAGTATGAAATGAGATGTACAAGTGGGATATTCCATCTTTGTGATGTAAAGCGAAGTTTCTGTCGAGTTATAACGAGTCATAAATTACAAAGTTAATTACAAATTGTTTAATGAGTTTAAGACGAGTCAACTTCCTTGAAGTCAGTTTTCCTTAAAGAACATTGAAGAAGCTGGAGCTGGCATCCTAGGTTTGATTCCCAAAGTTTAACAAAGACCCCTTTGGCAAACGTACCTATTAAATGAGGTAGCTGGTGTACGCGTCTTGGTCTTTGTGGAATGAGAAATGTTTGGTTCCCAATACCAACTTTTATTCCTTATTTTATTCCGTTTTAGTTTTATTTTCGAAACAAAAATGCAATTTTGTTAGCAACAAAAAAATCCCGCGGGATGAGTTGAGCGTTCAATTAATTTTGTTTTTTTCTTAAGCGAACTAGTCCCGCTTTGATTTTGACATAAAATCTATTGTAAAAGAGAAAAATAGGTATGTACCAGTAAATAAAATATATGTCTCAACAGTAATGTACAACACAAGTATTATATAAAAAAGTTTTTAGGACATAATTATTAGTTCTTTTTGAAACACTATATCACTTCGATCACAAAAGTTCTAACGTTGCTTTAATGAATATTTTACGATATATTATCTGTAAGCACCTAAATATGAATGAAAACATAAACTTTATTGTCCTTCGTGTTAAAATTTGTTTGATGGAATGATTTAAGTTTAAATATATTATAGAAGAGTCAGTAATGATAAAGAATTTGAAAACATGCACGCGCTTCAACACTATCAATCTTCTATTCTGGTCAAATGTAAGGCCCTGAAGTGAAATGACTAAACTGTAGCTGTTTTCCACGTCTGTATAAATTTTAAAATGTGACAGCGGAGCCAGTTGATCCATTAAAAAAATACAGTAATCTGAGCTCGCGGACTCAATTTTAGGGGGGCCAGCTTTCCAAAGAGCCCAAAAAATAGCCTTTGTCCCTTCTCCAAAGTCCCAATGTGACTTTTCTTTGTACAAAATTGGTTAAGTGGTTTTAGATAAAGTTAAAAGTTCACAGTCTTTCATTAGTGTGGTGAGGACAAAAACTATCCATCGAATTATTATTTAAACTGTAAATTATTGAAGGAGGTATTGAATGCATAGTATTAAAAATAAAAATTTCAACACTTTTCATATAATGCAATCGCTTTATTTTGATCAGATAAAAAAAATGTTACTATGGTGGGATAAACCGAAATACGTCTTCGCTGACCAATCAAATTGAAAGTTTATTTTATTTTATCAAAATAAAATAACGCAAATATTAAAACAAAAACTTATACACTTTACTTAAAATTCATAAAAGCTCAAATATTGATTTACATGGTTGGCTTTTAAAATTTTAATTCATTTCTGTTAAAATTGAATTTAATTATGTAACTCATACCGTAAACCATGAAGGTAACTTTGTGAATTTTTGTCAAAAGGTCATTAAAAACCTCTGTTACCTTAAATTATAAGGATTAATCAAAACAAAATGTATATTCAAGTCATATGAAATAGTTAGAAATGAAATCGTCTAAAAACACATCTAAAGCAAATCTAACTAGCTATTTGACCGTCGGAAGCAATGTGGAATATTTTATTTCATGAGATGTAGCGGTGATATCATTATGCTTTTTATTTACAGAGCAATAGAATTGGGTTTCGCGTTTCATGACTATCGTGAATGACCGAGGCTGTAGCGTTCAACGACCCGTAAAATTTGGCAAGAGATCGAGAATTAACCGGGATTCATCCACCTTGTAAATTAAACTATCAAGGTTGCAGCGGGAACTCTGATTTATATCATTTTAATTGCCACTTACAAAACTAAAATATAAAATATGTTTCGTCTTTTAGTAGTAGGTAGCAGTAGAAGAAAGCTAAACTAGAAATCCGATATCCGGCCTCATTATTGTACCATTTATTCATTTTCATTTTATGGTTCGCAATTTTAATGCATTTGTAATAGTAATTTTTTTCAATTTCCACATCGCATCAATGTTACACAACATTGAGCGAGTAGAACACAAAGTTTATTTAACATAAGCAATGCTTACTTTCCGTAGTATTCCAAGCAACTGTAAGCTACAGTTATCGTTTACCATCAATTACGAATAGATATTTTACGTATCATAGCTGTGTAAAACCTAATTAATATTCATAATTTCTAAATGTTTATTCATATTAGTGTCAAGTTCATTTCATAATTAATCAGGCACACACAAAGGAATACACAGTAATTAAAAAAATCTGTTTCATTGACTCGACATAATATTAAACGCGACGTATAAAGTCTTTACGTGTTTGTATGCAAATCTTTAAGGAAAAATTTATACATATAAAATGATTTGTTTAGGATCTATTTGAAGATATAAGAACTAAATCTTGGGAATCGATTCAAGTCAGAGGAGACCTCAGCTGAGTTTTAAAAAGGTACAGTGTCTTTTCTTTTACCATTTTTTTCTAAATATTAAAATTTTATAAAACCACCAGTAATTAATTCACAGTGTTTTATTTTCCTGTAATTTTATTACTCCACCGGTTTTAATGAGATTTAAATCTTTCTTTCGTCAAACTTTAATTCCTCAGCAAATCCATCACCGCTTTTTGTTACGAAAAAAATTGTATTTCCTTGACGAAAATAATAAAAATCCTCAAGTTTTATTCCTCTCGGGGCCGATACCGATTCAATCTAAAATCGACGTTGAAAGAGGTATTTTGTTTTCTTTTGTTCCCTTCTAACTTATTTTAACTGAGTATTGTTATGCAATGTTTCTTAATTTTAACTCCGTAAAGTAATAAAATTTTACTCTATTCATAAACATTTGCTTCCTTCGAAAGTGTATTTTATTTAAAAACTTTCGATTCTAAAATTAAAGTCTTTATTTGATGATTATGTTACTTGTTTGTTTTTGATTAGTCATTATAAATTGTGGACTTTTAAAGTTGACTTTAGATAAAGTTTTCGTGAAATTGAGTTGTCATAATTAATTTAATTTAACAGATAAATAACATGCGTATATCTTGCGAACAGAACTAACCTCTTTCACAACAAATTGTACTCTATTTATTTTCCTAATAATTTCTAAATTCCAGCTAAATATTTAATAAAATAACACTATGATGAAAGAAATTATCGATTAATTATTGTGAAAACATGATAAACATATTGGAATCTTCCAAATATGCCTTTTAAGAGAACGTTTGCTGCTGATCTGGCAACACCGCTACACAACATATTTACAATCAACTGCGTGACCAAGTTACGGTGATTTAGTCCGTAACGTAACTCAATTTAGGTGTTTGCGATGGTATCCCTAATCAGTGATCGCGCGTGACGTGCAAATTCAAGTTGCCAGGCTCTTTGCCAAGGCAGAAATTTCATTTTCTTTACTCATAATTGACGGTGGAGGTCGTCACATAAGATAGGGTGTTTAGAAATGTGCAAGCTCTACATCATGGTACAGTAGAAAATAAAGCGTAGTATAGAAATTCACTGTATTGGTGTCCACTAAAATTGTAAAACTTTATTGAATTAAAATTAAAATTAAACGATTTTTTTTTGTTCTTTTGTTCACTGGTTGGTTTCCAAAATCGATCTTCTAAAATAAGAACAAACTGTGCACTGTAGACTGGAGAAAAACAGCCACACCCCACGGCTGTGAACTGTCGGACAAACTATGGAATGTGCTACTTGAAATAGAAGTCCCCGAACACCTCGTTGCCTTAAACTAGGGTCTCTACACGAGAAACCGTTCTTTCATCAGGATTGCTACTGAATGCTCTAATATGCTTCAGACAAAAAAGGATTAAGAAAGGGCTGCATCGTGTCCCCACCACTTTTTAACATGTAGGTATGGAGAGTACATTATTTGGAAGGCCATTGAAAATTTTGGAAGTTTTTCTCTACAGGTGGAAAGAGATTTTCAAATATCCGATATGCAAAAGACACAGTTTTTCTGGAACATCCATGGAAGAAGTGAGTGAGTTGTTTCAAAGACTCTAGTTAAAAAGTGACAAAATCGGCCTCGCAGTGAAAAGAGCGAAGACTAAACTGATGATAGTGGATCGAACTGGAAGGTTATCAAATGTGATGTGTATTCTAGAAATAAATGTCGTCAACTACACCCAAGACTACAATTATGGAAGTTGGGTTCCCAAAATAAGAGGGCGAATCGGAAAGGCAAAGGATGCTATGACTCATCTAAACCACATCTGGAAGAGGTGAGGTATCAGGATCAAGACCAAAATTTATCTTGATACAACCTATGGTATTCCCTATCTTTCTACATGGCGTGGGAGCGTGGACAGTGGCTCGAAAAAGACACCTGAAAACACTTGGCTCGATTGATGTATTGGAATGTGGTCGTGAAGGTGAAGGAATACTAAGAATGTCTTGGACTGCGAAACGTACCAATGCATCGATTCTATCTCAGGTCAAAATAAAGATCTCCTTGTCCACCATACACCAACAACGTATTCTAACATATTTCGACCATACAGTGCGCAGATGTTAAAAAAGTCTGGAGAAGCTGATCGTGATTGGGAACATGAATGACAATAGATCGCGAGTTAGCTCACCAACTATATGCACCGATCAAATAAAAGACTCGTCCTCAGCCAAATTCTACAAGACTGTAAAAAATGCGCTGGACAGAAACTGGAGGAGACAAATCATCTACTCCAGATTCAATACTGATGCTTACCGCGATCGCGGTCGACTTAAGAGAGAGAAAATAAAAACATCTGTGTTTTCTCCGTCACATAAAATCTTAAGAAATACTATTTTGAGTTTCTAAATAAAATAAGCATCCGCATGTATGAATGTCAGTTATTATTACGTCCAACGGTAGACTTGAAATCTAATTAGAATAGAGTTACCGGCTGAAAGACTTAGGCAATGGTTTGAATTTAAAATTGAAATAAGATTTAAAAATGCGTTTATAGCCTGCTAGCAACCATAGGAGTGCCATGACAAGGTTCTTAGATGAACAAAAAAGTCTGTAGTGAAATAAGTGACCGCCATTACGTACTTGCCTAGTATGACTTTCATTATGTTATCAGATGCTAGCTCTTTGAAACGAGCACAATGCCTTCGATTCCTTACAGATAATGAACTGGCTACTGAGCAGTGAGCACTAATGATCACTGCAAATGAAGCGATATCGTTAACCCGGTAATGTTTCATTTGTTGCCAAAATCACTGATAAAATAGATTTTAAGGCCATGGACTTAAAGTTGGAATTAGCTAGCGGCTGTCGTGTGTAGTATAGATATCAACAATCCAACTAAAGGCCACCACATTTTATCTTACAAAGTTCATTGAATGCAACCAAATGACTTAGACAAGATTGAAATAATAAATAAATGTATAAGGTACACTGAACTGTTTACTGTAAATAATAGAATTTAATCAATATTTACACTGAAATATACTTAAATAGGAAAACACTTCAAATAGGAAGATACAACTCAATCTTACAAGTGAATAATACAAACATCATTACAAGCTTTACATAACTCTTCAAAGGTTCCATATATTAAATGCATTTATAATATATAATGAAATTATTCATAAAAATATAACATGTATAGATCAACTATCAAAAATTTTGTTTACTGGTGGCCCGATGTAATATCCAATATCACAACCAGAAAAATTGTTTCTACTAAAAAGAGAAAGTTTAACAGCTTTCAAATACGTATCAACCAATACCATACAAAAATGCGATATTAACGTAAAAATATATAAAAACTAACAGTCCCCCGACGCAACGGCGCTTACATGAAAATATTACTAGGTAAGTATATTAAAGTCGTACGCGCAACCAACACACTTTAACTTGTAACTTTTTGGAGGTGTTTTTTTTGTCGGGGGATTTTTGAAATTAAAATTCCAATTTCATACTTTTTAAAGTATGAATACATACACGCAATGATTAACACTCAATTTCCACACTCAAGCCTTAGTCCCCAAAGGGGTAGGCAGAGACAATAGCTCGAAATACTTCTACATTCATGTATTTCCTTATACACGTACGACGGTGTCGGGTACTTTCGTACAATTTGAATCCTTCTCTCCTCATGCCCAAACCATCTGAACTTGCCTCTCTGCCCTCTTAATCCTCTTTACTACGTCTTCTTTCACCCCACACCTCTCTGTAATCACTATTCCTCACTCTGTCACACAAAGAGACACCGAACATACTTCACAACGCAGCATCCGGTCACGATCCCATGTTATGGAAATACCACCCAAGTAGCAGTTGGTACACATATTTTACCTTATTTGAACTTCTGGAAATTAGTAAATCTTTTTACGATATGGTAATTAGCTGATGTTCATTATTATCATTATTGTGATCAACGTCTTTATCGATCTAACATTTACTCATTCAGACCATTGAAATGATCCCAAATCCGTTGTATCTGCTACAAGTTTTTAAGGAGTTGGGTATCCCGCAGACTGCTTGATGCCACATCTGGTTAATGTTACTATATCTAGGAAATACCAAAATAATAATTGATACGCTAAATTTCAAATCGAACCTGTGAAAGTTACCAAACTCTCTTCATCAAATAGTACATGAGCTGGTGATCTTTACAATTTATATCTAGACACCATCGCCGTTAATCACGCCAGCTTTCAAACTAAAAAAAACCTCATCAAAATCGGTTCATCCGTTCGGACGCCACGATGTCACAGACAGACACAGATACACAGACACGTTAAACTTATAACTCCCATATTTTTCGGTCGAGGGTAGAAAATATAATGAAACAATATCAATTGTAGTAAAATGTAAAATATCTTATTTAATTTAACATAATTTTTAAATGAAAAATAAAAACCTGGATATAACTTTCATTGAAATCATTCAGTACACCTGCCAATAAAACAGGCGCTTTTTTTCAAAGTTTGGTGGAGAAGCAAGGCTGCATGGCATGGCTGGTATCAAGCGACTTCCATAGCCCGGGACGCCTGTGATACTGGAAAAAAAATCTGTCTCGAGCCTTTTAATTATTTTTTTTCCTGTTTTAGTTATTAATTTACTTTAAACTTTTAGATATTCATGTAAATAGTACGGTGTAAAGAGCTATTTCAAATAAATATGTGATGCTTACGGTGAGAAACGTATTAGATTTGATTACTACATTATTTTAAATATTTTTATTAGTAAGCTATATTTTTAAGATATGCCATCGCTAACTTTTTGTTGATCCTGAAAAAGAAACAATCCTACCGTACATTGTTTTAGTATTTCTCAATAATTTTTCAGCGTTTTCGGTGAAAAACGGACAGACAGGCGGATGCGGTGGGGGAAGATAGATAATCTGACGGATGCGTAAAGTGTCTACGTAATTTCTTGATGGCCTCTGTGGCGCAGTGGCATAAACAGCTGACTGCTATGCTTGAGATACTTGAGCGGGACTTTGTTATTTGCAAGACGCATTGTTTCTCTTACTGGTCTTAGATGCAGAATCCTTATCTATATAGAATATACCATGTAGTTGCTTAGCGCCCGCGACACAAGATTTTACAATCTTACTGTAGGACTGTGTCAAAGTGCGTGTCGTGATGTGGTAAAAACAAAAAAAGAAATGAGGTTTCATTTCCTTACAAATATACAGATACAATCTTGTGATCAGGCAAACTGGTCACCACGCCTTCTCAAGCCCCAAAAGAGTAGAAAATTGAGTTGAGAACGAGCATAATAATACTTTTTTCTATTGCACAAGTTACCTAGGCATAAGCTATGGATTAATGCATTTCAAGTTATAATGACATTTATTAAATACAAACTTATAACTTTTAGTTACCATTGATCCGTGTATTTTTGTATGTGATTTATGAAGAAAGTTAACTTTTTTCTATTTTCCATCTTCGTTTAAAACTTATATTTCTTTTTGTTGTCCGTTTTTTAAATTAAATCGAAATAAAAATTATACATCAAGAAAAACGTACGAACTGTAAAAAGTCATACTATTATCTCTAGTTTAATAAGCATAACTTCTAAATAAGAGCAGAGAAGATAATGTAAGTGAAACGAGGGAAAAAAGCTACACGGGCTAAATTGCACGCTGCCCGGTGGAGATACCGCAAAGTTTTTTCTTTCAACACTCATATAATCTCCAAGAATTAACCACCGTGCTTAAACTGAAGAAATTTTAATACCGAAACTTTGTTTTCAGCTTATTAAAACGTTGCGTTTTGCTTTTATATCCAACTTTTAAAACCTGAAGGCCATAACTGAATAAAATTCGATTTTTACCACATGTTCTTTCTTTTTTTATAATTAAAATATTCATTGTTAAACTTAAGTAATTTGATTTTAAATTTCTTGTATAATTAAAAAAAAATAGTTCTTTGATATTTTAATTTCTGTTAAAACCTTACCAAAGAGCTTAGTGGCTGTAGGAATGAAATAAATGAAGTCCATATTTCTTTAATCAAAGCTAATTCACATATTCATTTATTCATTCAGGAAATACTCACTATTAAATCGGGTCTGGATATTATAGACGACTTTTACCGGACTTATTGTATGAAAGAGTTTCTTTTTTAATCCATCCCAAGAGTAAATATAATTTTGGAGTGGATTGATAAAAAAAGGATTACACTAAGATGTCCTTTCCAAGCGTCCCCTATGAACAAGCCAGTCAAAGGATGTCTTATATAATAACTTGTTTTAAATGGCACAACTTTAGTGACACTTTTCATCAATCAATTTTTAAACCCATATTTTACCTTACGAAACCGCCTTATTTTTCTTCTTTGTATATAAAAATAATAAACGCGTCGCAGAGCTATTTACGACATGAATATGTCATAATTATTAATGATGTCTAATGTTTTATTCCGACCGTAGCATAAAATGTAAAATAATGAGAAAAAAGGTGGTTCTCGGTGGCAATGTTTCTTTTTGTAGACCTAATTTACGAGCTCCAGTCGCTTGCATATACTACGTAGCTCGGAACGTATGTACGTTTAATTTCGCGGTCTTTTGTAAAGAATGAATAAGGGCCAAGTCTTTAATTATGAACAAACCAGAGACTGGTACATTCTCGTCCGTAATTAACTTTATAACAAAACACTTGAAAGGTAAAACACGACTTCTGAAAGCAAGTTAGTTTTTCGCCTGAAAACTTGCGTAAAGAATGAACGGGAACGTAATAGCTTTTAACTTAGTTTTGATTTGTGTTTTACTTTTACGATAACAGAGTTTCATTACCCTTATTTTTAGTGAAGAACAGCAGTGCTACAGTAAAAGCTAAAAGAGCTACAGTAACTACATTATAAGTTTCATTAACAAAAAGTTTTTGGCTGTTGCAGGATAGAATAAACAGAACTATTTTGATCACCTTGTAATATATTGTGCATATTCAACATAAGTCATTGATGTTAATATAATATTTTTATGCGAATATCTTTAGATAATTTAAAATATGCAATAAACCGTTATTTTAGTTTACTTTTATTTAAAGCTGTTCAAAGGATTAATCTTGAAAAAGTATAAACGATAGACACAGTTCGCATTTGGTTTTGGTTTCACATTTGGTATTTTTAAATTTATATTTTTGGGAGAATTACTAACATTGTGTTCCCAACATCTAAAAATGTTTGATTTTCTGTATAACTGATTCGTAGCTCTTAGCATAGTCTCTGGAACCGGTGTGTAAACAACTAAACTTTGCCCAGCTACAATGAATAATCCGTTAGCGATACTTTAGCCTCTGAAATTGTGCACGGAATTGAAATCTAGAGCAATTAATAGGTAACAAAATTCTACTGCAAACATTAACTAATTTGTGACGCTTTTTTATTTTTTTCTTCTATCAAAAGGAGATGCTTAAAAACACAGACGATTTCAAGCGCGAGATTCCCAACGATCCTGTACCCACAGAATGCAAAGAAGACTTCACAGTTTTTCCTATTCAAGCCGGGATTCGAATACGAGACCTCATGTACAGCAAGTTTAATATAAACAAATATTTTTTTGAAATCAATCCATTCTTGGGGATATTTTATTGAAATTACTATTTTAAGTTTTTCAAATGAATTCTCAACTTTTAAATTGCAGCTTTTTAACTAAAACGCGAGATACATTTTCCGAATATCGAATTGTATCAGTCCAGATCTTCGTAAAAGTTAAGGATATTTTTATGAATAAATCCTGCGCAAAACACGTGTTTTTGTAAAGAAACGTAAAACACGTCATAAAAGAATGTAAATCAAAGTTAAGATGTGCATTGAAAAAGCATAAAAAGGTTATTTATGGACCTATTTTTAAATTCTGTTAGTATGAACTTCTAATCATAATTGATCTATAATTAATATTGGTTTTTATTCAAATAAATTTAAATATATTAATTAAACTTTATATTTTAGTATGTACTTATTTTAGTTATTTAATAATGAACTTATACATAAAAAAACATTTCTATAAAATACTAAAACAGACTATGAATTTAGTTTTTTTTACAATCCAATCGAAGTGTTCTTGGTTCTACCGTTCAGCTGCATTTCAGTTGCGTTCTACACCGCCTTAGTCATTCGCACGTCGGATTTGCTTAAGGTACGTAGCTATTTTCTCAGTCTGGTATAAAACTTGCATATAAAAAGTGATAGCAAAGGCACAGCAATCTAGTTGGAAATTCTATTTGACTAGGGCCCTTTCATTGGTAACTTCGTTAGCGCAGGCGGTGCAGACTAACGGTTACGGCTATAACCAAATGAACTTCAAACAGACTCTAACTAGGCTTTTACTTTTGCGCTACATTGTAGATAAATAAAAATATACCAAATCAAGCAATCGTTAGTTTTGCAGATGCAGTAAAATTTAGATTTTTCTGAATGAAACTACGACTTCAACTTCAAAATCCATCGTAGAAGCTGAAACTAACTAGGCAAAAACAAAATTATTTTCGATTTTTTAAGCAAGTCGGATGCTTTTTGACCTCGCACTCCAAATCGTATAGTACCGTATGTCCAAACTTTATATACTTCTAAATATTCGTTATTATAACGTGACAAACCTTTCTTCGAGTGGATTTCAATAATGCAATTCACAAGTTGTTCTCAAGGCACCTTTTATAGTCCCCTAATCAAATAAAGTGTTTTTATTTCCCCGTCAATCGATCCAACATTTTTCCTTATGTCCGATTTCTTTATTGAATCGGCTTAAGAAAAGTTTCGTTTTACTTGAGGGAGATTTTTTACGTTATTGTTATTCAGTTAGCGAAAGGATAGCCAGTGATGTGAATAACAAAACATGACTTGTTACGTTTTTATTGAGTGGCTTTATTATTTATTACCCTATACTTGGTTACTTCCCACTGTATACACGAAGTTTTTCCAGCTTGGTTCTTTGACCAATTAGATCAAATATGTTGTTTGTTTAAGTAATTTTAATGACGTCTTTTAATCACGACGTGATGAATAAAGAGAAAAAGTAATAAAATCTTTTTGTAACTTACACATAAATTTAAAAAGAAAAAATATGTCTTGGGACCCGCAACGAACTTAATCAGAAAATATAGGAGGTAGTAAGAAACCGATTTCAGACTTCCCTCCCAGCAAAGCGGTGACAGCAATTAAAATGACCAAGAGGCCAAAAAACTAAGGGGAAAACAGTCAGGAGGAGCCTGACCATCAAAACACCACGGGATGCCACTAACAGGGGATTAATTAGATACTTACCTAAATCTTACACCAGTAATGTTGGTGACAAAACTTTTTAAAGGCACGGAAGTTTCCTTTCGTTATCACAAGATCTAGATAGTAAATAGGACTAAATGCAGAAACCTGAATCGAATTTAACATGATTGACCGTTCGTCATGCCAGAGACTACTCTCCCACAAGATGTCATGGGCAGTTTATATATATATTCATGATTGGACGTTGAATATTCGCAGCGAGATGACGGCATTAAGTTAAATGAATTTAATTTAAAGGTTTTGCCTTTAAATTAAATAATTATCATGCCCAGTCAGAAATTGGGCGACGTAATGATCGATATCTAGCCACTTTTTATTTTAACCGTTCGCGCACTATAGGGAAAAATTTAAATAAATGCCGTTTATTCGAAGTATCCCATCTAGTTTGCCATTCTTCAATTAGTTTTTTCTGAACATTTTCGTTACTATCAAATAATCTCCGGATTTTAGCCCTATCCTTCGGTTTAAGAAAATCTAAACTCATACCATTCCGTGAATTATAATACATTACCGCACGGCGTTGTATTTTTAAATCTACGGGCAGAACACTCGCAAGAATCGGAAGGGCCTCAGTTCTGACGGTTCTGTACGCTTTACAAAGAAAAAGAAATTAAAGCTTATCTCTGACTCAGAAGCAATTTACGTAGCGCAGCGCCAATCGTGGCTCTATCCGCCCACACGGGGGCTCTGTAACAAATGCAACCCAAGAAAGTAGCAGTATAAATTATTTTAATGATTTAAAAGACAAACCCCAGGTTGAAGTCGATATTCTATTTAACGCATAAAAATTCGTTTCGATTTTTGAAATTGAAATTATATACTTGCAGATAGTTTGACTAGGTGTATAAATGTCCGATCTGCGATATAAACCCGAATCGGAAAATTACGCATAAGAAACTCAAAATTTTACTGTCGCCATAGCTTTTAATTTCATAAAATCGAAAAAGAAAAATACATTTATAAAGAGATGTTTTATGTAAAAAAAATGGAGAAGTGCTAGAATTTGTAAAATTGTAAAACTTAATTGGATTTTTGTTTTTAAAGTAAAACGAATTTGGTTCTAGCAAAACGTTGATTTCCGAGAATAGAAATGGAAGGTTATAAAAACGCAACTAAGCCTTATTTTATTCAGAAACATGAACGCAAAACTGTGTTTTGTTGAGTTTGAGTACATACCTACGCCCACTCCCATTGTTTGGATCCGTGACATTGCATAAATGGTTATTGATTCAACGTAGAAACCTAATGGTATTGACGTATTTCTAAATATTTAAACAGCTTACGAGATTTTCAGAAGAACATACCGCATAAAGATGAATATAGGCCAAAAATGTTATTTTTCTCTCAGATTTCTACTATCATTGGTCGTCAATTTTCGATATTTTCTATATTTGATGTTACTCAAGTAAATTATATCAGTTATTGGTGAAATGAAACCTTAAAATAATAGTCTAATAAACTACGTTAAATGTAATAAATACGTTAACATAACAAACGAATCATAAACGTGTCGAATAAAAATAAGCAAGAAATGTTTTGTCAAGGACATACCCGTACAATGAATTCACGAATGTAAAGAATCCTTTGAACTGGATTCTTTTATTCAAAAAAGAAAGGATTTAGGTGTGGCCATGTGTACAAACATAGCGCGGGGACCGTTTGAAACCTCCCAATACTTCTTTCATGTCACTTTACCGTGAGTCGGCCGGTTTTTCACTATATTTTTCTACTTATAGCCTCTAGCTAAGTGAATAGGTAGTCGCGAGTAATAAGAACATTGAATTTGTTACTTGATATTTTATTCCATTTCTGTTTCGAATATACTAGTCAAATAGAGGAAAGCTAAAAGCTATGAAGTGTTTAAGTAGGCATATAAATGTTTTGTATGTAAAAGTCTTCAGCTTATTTCAACGAGTTCGAGTACTTTATTGAAAACCTTACGGTGAAGATACGTAAATTGAAGTCATTAGCATCGTCCATATTTATGTCAGAGGATGGAAGTTATCGAATAAATGAGGGGTAACAGTTGGAACGGCAATAAAGCCAAAATTACATGAAATTAGCAGTGAGTATCACACTTCCATATTTGTGATAGAATAGATTTAGAAGCGAGCTTAGAGTTTGCCATTCTGTTCATTTTAGCAATTCAAAAAATTCTATATTACAGTTACTGCAAATTAACAGTTTGCACTGTGAAGCATTGGAATGTTACAAAAATTCGAATCGAAAATTCGTATAAACGTTTGTACAGACAAACAAGATGTTATTTTGATCGAAATTCTTGGATGCTAAGTACTATTGTTATGTCTTTACCAGTGCATTTTATCTCATTAAGCTGTAAATGTTTAGTCTTTCATGATTCGGATAAAACAGACTAATTTAACGGGTTAATAAAATAAAAGTTTAGTTTGAAGCTTAGATTTACATTGAAATAATTCCACTCAGCTACAAAGTTTTCATATAGTTTCACTATCTCTCTGTAGCAAATTTAATTATTTTGAGTCAATGACAAGTGTACTTAAGGTTGACGATGACAGCAGAACAAGTTTTATAGAACGAAAACGTAATTTGAAAACATCTTTTGAAATTAGCTTGTTATTTTCATCTTTTCAGTTTCAGTTCATGTAAGCTCATAGTCGTAAATCTTACTCAAGAGTTTCTAAATAAAATTAAAATGTTTTGTAATTTTGGGATTGATCGACCTTAATCTTAATCCTAGTCCATTATTTTTGTGTGAAGTTTTAGAAGTTAAAGAACTTCGTTTCCGAAGATAAAAGAAAGTTAATCTAAGAGAAAAAATAATGTTACCCTATTTCTTTTAGTTTTAGAAATTAAATTTAGAAAATGATAAAATACACAACGTTTTGTTTTCTAGATTACATTAATTAGCCGCCACATACTTTCACTGAAATATTTATACCACACCTGTTTTTCTTTCATAATTAATTACACGAACAGAGCAGGTCTGTAAATCATCGCGTCATGAGTTTAAATATTTTGCCTTTAATGATATTCACCGGGATTTTTGATGGCAACCGCCTATCGATCCAATTCATTCACGTTTTAATTTTCAGTGCCAACAATCATACATATTTTACGATGTTTCCAGTAGTATCTGGCCGTCTAGATAACGTCACATCGTCACAAATCGCATTGAATTCTACCACACAGATAATCCCAGCGCAATCCACATGAAATATTGTAAATCAAAAGCGAGCTTATTTTTTAACACATTCAGCTTATTCATATTGAAATTTTTGAGTTTGAGAAGTTATTTGATTTTGTGAATAGTGATATCTTTCCGGGTTCTTTAGAAATTGGTCGAGCCGTTACTATAGTATTAAGTAATTTATAGTATTGTACTGTCACCTTATAGTTATAAATAATTCAATGCTACATAAAAAGTTTGGATTAATTATTGTAAAAAAACTCGTCTTATTATAAATCGTAGCCAAGAAAAGCTTTCAGTAGGTCCTGATACTGTCAATAAGAATTGGCTCCTTTTCTCATTCTCGTTGGGGACTTTTGTAAGGTACTGCCCTATTTGACGACCTCGGTAGCGCAGTAGCGTAAACAGCCGACAGCTACGCTTTAGGTTCCAGGTTCGAATCCCGGCGGAGGCGGAACTTTGTGTGAGCAAGACGGATTGTTTCGCTTACTATCTCTATTATCTATGTAGTTTACACCATATCGATGATTAGTGCCTAGTGATACAAGATTATATCTTAGTGCTGGGCTTAGTCAATTTGTGTCGTGATGTGGTTATTATTATTATTTCTTTTTTAACGGACTACGGCGAATCCAAAAGGAAGGGTAATGATTTTTTGTGATTTTTATACATAAATCTCAATAGATTCGTCATAATGGTATTACGATCCGGGTGACATTTTCTATGTATATCACAATTTGTTATAACGTAAGTTACACCTCAAATTTCAACACCAAAAAAAAAAATATAACTAAGATAATCATCACATGTTTGGTATCAAATGAAAGGTCATGGTGAGCACACTACAAATATGTACATATAACACATTTTTAAGTCGTCATAAAGTTTCAAAATCAGGAAACGAAAAGAGTAACATAAAAATTTAGTTTAAAAACTTTAATCCGACTAGGTCAAAAAAGGGATCAAAAAGGACGAAACAAAAAAATTTATTCTGATAGAAATCCAGAAATCCATAGGTACAAAAATTGTTGAGGTAGAGCCGTGGTCGCTCCTACTGTATAACTTCCATGTCTGTTTAATCGTATCACGCACATAATCATAACAGGTGCGACCACGGCTTGTTTCGTCCTCTTACACCCCTTTTTTTTCGTGGTCGGGTTTTGGTTTTCAAACTTATTTTATCATTCTTAGTGTTCTTGGCTACGAATTATTCTTCGCTGCTAACTATAATCAGCATCGATCTAAATTCATTTGCATAGTATCCGGTCATAGAGTGTGAATGTAATGGATCTTATGATCAGTTTACTCAGGGAAAGTAGCACTTGAAACACAATACGGGCCCCTTGTCACGTGTTAACAGGTCGAGTGCCGATGTCTAGATGCGGGCAATATATGTGCTTGATACACGCACTGAGCCCAAATGCGAGACACTTACATTCAGGCGAGACACATTGTTGTAACAAACTATGTTCCAATAAGTCTAATTTACTAATTTAAGGATCAGCAATGTCATATACAATCATATTGCTATGTTCATTGGACATGATCTAATTAATTGCTGCAGCCTCTGAAGTCGACCGCACCTAGCGAAAATTTAAAAGCTAATATACCATAATAATACTAACAAAGTTCAATATTGCTATTAAAAAGGCATGCATCGTTTGTCCGCGCACTCCATCTCCATCCATCCGCATAATAATCTTGGGGTACCTGTGTCACAGATAAATGATTAGTTTCAGACATAAAACAACTTACAAATAGAAAAGCTATTTTTAGAGAAAATCATAACGACACTCAACTATATTAATAATAAACACATCATGACTCACACCTGCATCTCTCATAGAGGCCGTCACTCGAACTTTTAATCATAAAAGTATACAAAAGTCTTATCAAATGGAAAATACGCCATTACGACTGAATTATATCGACGGTTGAAAGGCTAATTGATTTGAGCGATATTTTTTGCGATATTGAGTTATCTCCATTTTCGAAATCAGTGAATTTTTCTCCATCGTCAGAGCCTTTGCGTTTTGCGCTTAGTACCAGAGCAAAACAGACCTCATTCTAATCAAATCATTGTAGTCATTGATTCAAACGAAACAATTTAAGACTAATTAGAGGACTCAATAACTTTAGGGCTTGCATCGCGACCGCTATAGGACACCGGGACCAGACCAGAGAAAGGAAGACGGTCTCGGGCCCGGAAACTATAGAAGTATTGAAATATTGAAGTGACTGTTGTACTGAATGTTTTATTGCATAAACGACGGCAAAAGCTTGTTTTTGTTGTGTAATGCGATATGACAAAAACAATTCAAGTTACAAAAAAAAAACACAGGTAAATTGTAGTTTAAGCTGTAACATACATACTTATAAATGAAATTTACTTTATGTTTGAAAAGTATTAAACATGTCATGTGTCATGGTGTCAAACGTGAGGAGGAGGATATTTTAGAATTTCTAATATTCGTAAGTTTGTTGCTCGAACCTATGAACTACCAATTTTACCAATACTACCATGTTGCTTAAATTCGTAGGGCATATTTTGTTGCCGGTTGATATGAAGTTATTACTTGAACTGAAGTTAATTATCGGCTGGTTTGTTAAACGCATGCATTTGAACTAGTATGCCTTTAACAAAAAATAATTAAATTTGATGCATTTTGGGCTAAGCGACTTAATTGTCTAAAATAATACGAAGTTATTTACAAAAACATATAAGAAAACTGCCTTCATTGCTCATGATGAAAAAATAAAAGACTGTTCAGTAGTTTTTTTTTGTATTTTTTTTCCGAAATATAAAACTTGTCCTCTTGCAAGTTTCTCAAAATGTAAGTTAGATCATTTAGTCTTTCAAGAATCGATATCAATTTATGTAATCAAATATTAGATAAAATGAGTTTAAATTGAAACAGAGCATACATTTATCCTTCGTGTCTAATCTGATGCTGTGATCCATTAGGTAGATGGTTCTGTTTGATTGTCCTTTGTTTCAACATCGAAGCTTTTGTCAGCCAAAAACATATTTATAGAAATTTACGTTGTTAGTCATAAATGAGTGCTTTCCAATTTAAATTTACAAAGGACTCATTCTCTTGTGTATGTGTACGTGTCGGCGCGATATAATTATTAATTCTGATCAACTTTAAATGAAGCCTTTTTTCGAACGTTAAAACAATTTGAAAAAAAAAACGATTTATTGCAGATTGGTTTTATAAAATGGGGCCTAATATTTCTGTTTTGTACTTGTACGTTAAAAGAGTGATTTTTTTAAAAAGATCATGGATTTTTTTACACTTTAAGGCTGCTTCTTACTTGTAGGTCCGGTAGCGGTGCGGAATCGGTATGCTCCGAACCACTGCCGCACCGGTAAATCAGAAAGCGGCCTAATGTTCCTGTACAGACAATACTTTGCGTTTCGGTAGCGACCAATACAGGTAAAATGGTGCCATAACATTTCTATGCGCCTGCACTTAACGAAATAGGTTGAGATTGTTCTACTGACCCGTGCGGAATGGAGAAGTTAGGTGTATTTTTTTCGATTAATTATAAAAATGTAAGTAAAACGAAACAAAGGTGTGAAAGAATTATTAAAACATCTCTAAAACTAAAAAAAGTTACGGGACTTCAAAGTTGCGCTTTCAAGAATAGGTTCGATACATGCGCCACTCGAGGGACTGTCGTCATTGCACTTGACGACTTACATTTGAATGCACAAAATATTTGTTTTTTTACTTTTTTCATGTTATGTTTAAAGTATTTAGGTCTAAGCCTTTCTTACGAAACGAATGGATTCTTCGATTCTATTTTAAAAACTCTTACGCCAGTAATTAGAATGAACTTCAGGATGGATATATGTAACATTTTGTTTAAAATACAATTACTACTCGGTCGAAGTCGCGAACAAAAACTATTTAACTGGACTAAAAACAAATAAATTAAATAACTATCTATAGGTTAGTTGACATCTAACAAATGTTGATCATTAGTGATTAGGCGTTAAGGGATGGCCGAGGGCTCAATCGATTTGAGAGGAGTGATGTCTAGGACGATGTGTAAAAGTTTCAAACCCGCACACAGAATATATTTTCAAAGTCATTGAAGCCTATCCCACTTTGTGAATATTGAAGACCAAATGAGACACCCGCCAATGAATAACAAAAACTCAGCGACCATGAAACTCGTAGATTCGGAACATGACTTATACCTCTTCATTTATGCATAAAGATTTACTTTACTTTAAAAAAGATTCTTTTACTTCTATTACCTATTACTTCTATCAGAATTTAATCACTCAGCTTTCGATGTGATCTATTGTATTCAAATTATTCGACAAGGTGGGGTACGCTTTCTTAAGCACATGTATTATTCGAAGTTTATTTTTTGAATAGCATGAAAAGAGAGGGAAAAGGGTCTTCAAGGAATCGTCTCGACTTCTGTCGCTGAATTATTCATTTAATCTATTTAATAAGATGGTTAGCCTACACTCTTACCAACCTCCTGGGTATATAAACAAAACACCCGACATCTATTTAGTTTTATGCCATCCCATTTCTTTTTAACTTTTTATGATTAACAGATATATTAAATGTCAGTTGAAGAGCAACGCAAAATTGAGGCTGTTTTGTCCGAATTATGTCTAGAATTGCTCATGCAAAAAAATAAAAAAACAAGGATATTTTTAAAAGTTTTATTATAAACACTACTGTTTTTATACAAGTTTCAAAGAGAATGCGATGACGGGGATACCAAATACTCTTATCAAAGTGTTCGCGTTTCATTTCCTACGGACACACTTGATTTATTTATTTAATTAACATAAGTTTCTCTAAATATAGCTGTAAACATTCCACTAACACTTGTATGCGATGCATTAACTCTACGGATTCGACGTGAAAACCCGCAAGGAGACTAAAACTGCTTGTTCACTAAAACGGAGCGAGGGACCGAATCGAGGTATTTATATGGAGAGGGTAGCCTGTGTTTGTTCAATATTGTGGAGCTAGGAAACGGAGCGGATTAATGGAGTATGTGGGAAGAAGTTGCTCAAAGGAAACATTAGCCGTTTTTATTCTGATTCCCCGTTCCGTTTTTTCGCTCTTTACCCCGCGCTGTGTCTTTTCTCCATATGTAAAATTTATGAATTTTCCATTAAGTTGACCAATTTATGACTGATGGTCCGCTTCTTCTCCGCTTCAGTGGACAGGCAGCCTAAAAACAGTGTCGCAACCTTATCCAATTAATGACTTACATTACTTTATAACTTTTGTCACTGAAAGATCTCGTGATACACTCTACTTTTGTTGAGAAGTTGCATCAAAACATTTGAACATCGCATTTTTTATTATCTAATTCATATCTCAGTGCATAGTAATACAATATGTACAAAACAGAATTTTATTCATATTATGTAATTCATGCCTTAATTATTCCTAACACATTTATGTGTCATAGTACCCAATAGCGCAACTTTTTATAGAAACAAGATTTTTGTCCCTTTAACATACATATATTAGGACAAGATTTGATTTCATACAATATATAAAACATAAAAGTTACAAGTATTTTAAAAATATATAGACTTTTAGACTAATAACAATTAACATAATTTGTAACGAAAACTCAAGATAAAAATGTCAAAGACATAAACGAAAGTTTTGGGCACATATTTTTGCCGTAATAATATCATAGCAGACAGTTTTTGCATAATTTATCGTTACCAGAAAACCTTCATAAAATAAATTTGTAATATTAAATTAAAGCACATAAATCGTTTCCGCAGGAGGGGGATACCCTCTGGACATGGAACTTTTTCGATTATCACACATTTCGTTATTGATAGCTTCGAGTTGTAATAATTCATTCCTGTCTGTCAAACTTACCAAAGAACTTTCAAGACGATGAGGGTATAAAAGGTACTATCGTAACGTGAGTGGCATTGCTCCAATCTATTCTACAGGGATTCCATTCATATTGAATCTGATAAAACCCGATATCATATCGCCCCTAAAATTGTCCCAAGTGTCTCCTCTACATCGATGGTCATCGTCTAGTCGTGCTTACGCAGAGTCTTCGCTTTCTCCGTTATTGTATTTATATCCATTTCTGTTGTCTGAACTTCGACATTTGGAGATGAGAAATTATCGTAAGAAATATACTGTGGTGCTTGTTGCACCTCTGCTTTGGCGACTACTGGTCGCTTTTTAGTCTTAATATACCCTAAAGCCGAGACTAGCACAACAAAAACTATGAATCCCATGCAGCAGCCAACGACCAAACTTAGCCGTCTCGCTAAAATATCGGCAATACCCATGTATGTATTGGAAAATGGACTGTCTAATGCAGAACCGAAGATTTCTATTGTGCTTACACTAGTGCACTTAGTAGTGTGTGAATCGTTCATGTAGGAGCGTAGGTTATTGAATATTTGTTCATCACCATACAAACTCGAAGCTGGGTTTTCGGGCGATGGAGCGATTCTTGCATCCGGAGTGGAGGAGCCTGTAGACGAGGCAAAGCTTCCTATTGCAATGACGCATATTGTGTATCGTGAACCCGGAGTCAAATGATTTAGTCGGGTTGTGCGAGCCGTAGGTGTCAGCACTTTGCCCCGAATCTGCGACAATAAAGAACCCAGTTAAAATCACTGAATAAATAGTCAGCAGTAGTATCGACTACTAAAAGTTCCGTATAGAACCATTGTTCGAAGGAATCCACGGATTCGCTGCACAGTAGAATATCCACGGGCGAGAAACATAAATATTTTTTATGGTCCATTGAAGTGATGCACAGCGTTTGTATTCAAATGTTTGTTGTAATGGTTACCGTGCCCGTTTTATAAAACCAAGTTTTATGTGTCATTATAAAAATTTTGCTCTTCTTTAGGGAAATTTTCAAATGTACAAATACAATATTTCACTTTAAATCTGTTGCACTTTTTGAAATTTTATTTCAAATTTTTAAATTGAAAATTACTAGATTTATATAATGTTAATTAAATACCAAAATATATTTAAAGGATGAAATATTAGATACATCATTTTCATAACATTTATTTTTTACTATGATTGAAGACAAAAGGCTAATTTATACTTACTATGCCTGGGTTTTGTTCCCCAAAATATGCAACTTGATACCCGATGAGGCCAGTTTGGTTCCTGCTTTGCCAGGACACAATCACCGAGTACGTTTGAATATCTTGTATGGCTATTCTTATAACGATGGGTAAGTCACATAGTTTTTGGGCTGGCAGCTCAATAAAACTATAACCGTGGAGTTCCTCAGGATGTTCGCATCTGAGATTGCTGCTTCCTTTCAACACAATCTTGTAATGGTCTTGCATCCACTTCCATACATCTTGAGATTCGCAATTACAGGTAAGAGGATTTTCTGTGAAAAAAAATACAACTTAAAACCAACAACTTATAGTGAAAATAACTGGACCTACGAGCAGTACAAATACCTACCATCCAAATGGAATGTCTTGATTTGAGTTTCTAATAAGTTAAGCATTTTCATCTGGATTACTTCAAAGTAGTTGCGACTAAGATCGATTAAAGTAATTTTATACAGGTTTCTGAATGCTTCCGAAGACACCGCAGACAACCAATTACCCTTTAGGTATAATTCTGTAAGACTTTGGAGACCACGGAATGTTTCTTTGTTTATTTTTGTTATGTGGTTAAAAGATAAGTCCAACTTCTGTAAACTTTGCAAGTCAGATGTAAATTCTTCCAGTTCTCTGATAGTGTTCTGGGATATATTTAAGACTCGAGCCGAATACAATCCCTGGAGTCTTTCCCTGGGAATATGTTCTAATTTATTTTGACTTAAATCTAGAATTTCCAAGTGGTGAAGCTTCAAAAATGCTCCGGGCGAGAGTCTTAATATAGGGTTGTGGCTTAGAATTAACCTCTTGAGTGAGGGATAGTTTTCAAAGTCTCTGCTTGTAATTATCGTCAAGTTTGTTTTTGTGACAATTAACTGCTCTAGTGAGGGAAATTGTCGTGATGGATTGGCGTCCAGTAATTGCGTCAAGGGATTTGATGACATGTTCAATGCACTCAGTGCTGGCAGGATGGTCTCAGAGAGTGCATTACTTGGGATTTGTTTGAATAAATTATGTGACAAATCGATTTCTTTTAGCCCTAAAGAATGTTGAAAGAAATTTGGCGGTAGAACAGTTAGCATATTCTTACTCAAATTTAAACTGACTAAATTTTTCAGCGAAGGCGAACTGAAGCCGTTTAATATTGAAATACGGTTTTCACACAGACTAAGTGACCTTAAATTTTGTAAGCCAATAAATTTAAAAAAATCGACGCTTTGCAGCTGGTTATTGCATAAGTCCAATACTTCTAAAGATGTCACGTTAAAAAGTGCTACGTGAGGGAATTCAGTGAAGCTATTCGCTTTCAAATTTAATTCTTGTAAAATCGTCGTATATGCAAAGACGTGCTTATCAAGGTCCCGAAGGTTATTGAAAGCTAGGTTAATTCTCAGCAAATTCTGATTTTTATTGAAAGTTGTTGGCAGCAATTGAGATATGTTCGACAGTTCTAGTGACAGCGCCTGTAACGAGGGTAAATGAGAAAAAGTTTGACTTTCCAATAACGTGAAGTTATTATTCGAAATTAACAAAGATTTCAAGCCAGGTATTTGAATATTAATAATATCCTTAGAAACGAGCTGGTTATTGTTTATTTCTAGATCACTGAGATTTGGCAAAGACTTTAAAGAATCCATTTCTATGGCTGCTAATACGTTATCATTGAGTCGGAGTTGCTTTATCGGTAGAGTTTTCAGATCAAACTTTAGGACAGTTATTTTGTTGTTTGATAAATCTAAAACTTTGAGTTTTGTTAAAATTTGAAATGTTTTCACGGAAATATCAGTAATGTGGTTTGACTGTAAATACAATTCTTCCAACGTTACAAGTTTATAAAAAGTTTCGTTGGTTAGCTTCGTAAGCTTATTATTACTTAAATCAAGATATTTTAATTTTCTTAACTGCATAAACGTTCTATTTTCTATATTTATAATACTATTGTTTTTAAGGTACAGCCTTTGAATATTTAACAAATCGTTTAAAAGGTTTGATGTTAATATTTTAAGATTATTGTGATTTAACCACATAATTTGGACATTTATCTGACCTCTTAAAGAACTGTTTTTCAAATATGACAAATGGTTTGCTCCGAGTTGAATAGAGACTAAAGAAGAATTTCTATTAGGAAATACATCCCCTATGGTTGTCAAACGATTTTCTTGAAGATTTATGTGTTGAAGACTTCTTAGAGTGATAAATGCATGTGATTCTATATTTTCAATGAAATTATTTTGTAAATGCAACTCTAAAAGCTCGGGTAAAGGACTAAATACATTCCGTTTTACATACCCTAACTTGTTATTTTGTAATCGAATTTCTTTTAAAGCTGTTAATTTTTGGAATATTAATTCATCTAATTCGTTAATTTCGTTATTATCTAGGCTTAAAGTCACTAGTCTTCTATTGGAATCAAAAATATTACGTGGAAGTTTCTTTAAAAAATTTGTTCCCATATGTAGTTGAGTTAAATTTTGTAGAGAAGAAAAACAATTTTCACTAACTTTATTAATTACATTATGTTCCAAATTGAGAACCGTCAAACTCAATGCATTATTAAATGCGTCATCTGGTATTTCGAGAATGTTGTTTTCAGACAAAAATATTTCTGTTAGCAGTGGAAGATTAGAGAATACTCCCTTAATAAAGTGTAAATGATTGTGACTTAAATCTATTGTGCGAATTTTACGGTTCTTTTTAAACGAACCTTGAGCTAAATGAATTATTTTGTTTCTACTGAGATCAAGAGATTCTAACTGTTCTAACGGGTTAAAAGCTTCCTCATCTATTTCACTAATTTGATTACTGAAAAATGTTAGAATTTTTACTTTCGGAATACAACGGAACCAGTGCTTTTTCAATTTAGTGAAAATATTAGAACTTAAATCTAAAGTCAAAAGATTCGATATTGTGGCGTCAACATCATCAGGTATGGACTGTATCTTGTTCCAAGTGAGTCTCAAACTGTTCAGCTTATTCAGTTTCCCCAAAGTTTTCAAAGGAAAGGTGTCGAGAAAATTTTCAGTCAAGTCGAGCTCCACTAAAAAGTTTTCTAAGTTATGAAATGCGTTTTCAGAAATGTTGACTATTTTATTCCCTTTCAGGTTTAGTTTTTTCAGCTTAAGTTTTCTGAAAGTATTTGCTTCAATGTCTTCGATGTCATTCAGTTGTAAATCTAGTGCTTCAATACTTTTTATTTCCAAAAATGATTGATGTGGAATCTTGTTTAATTTACTGGAAACGATGCTTAAGGACTCGAGCGAATCGCCGAGTGAAGTGAACGCATTGGGACTTATTTTGTTAATTCCTGATTGTGAAATCTGCAAATTTATTATTTTTGAAGTCAATGGAAAGAGATCGGCCTTTAGATCTGTTGTTGAACTTTCTAAGTCGTAAATTGAAAGGGAATGAATTGTTCCTCTTATCTTTGACAGGACATTTTTCACCACGGCTGGGGTAGCACTCGGACATTCCAGAAATAATCCTGAAACAATAGTAAGCCTTTAATTCTTCCCTTCACAAAACCATTTGAGAAAACGCACGAAATAAGAACAACTAAACTTAATTTTCAAGTTTTGGACTTACAAATTCCTTGCCGAGCTAACTTGAACTAACTTTCATGCGCTTATTTTATGTATGTTAATTACTTTAAGTTGCCGGCCATAGTGGCAGAAACATCTCTGTCAGCGTAAGTTGGATTGCTCAATGAATTATAAATAAGGTTTTGATGAAACATTCATGCGTTCGTAAATTAAGTAATTGATTTTAGCCTGAACGTATTTCAAATTAAATTTATCGTGCTTTGTTCACTTGGTTTTAAATTAATTGATGTATTGATAAATATTGGAAAATATAATACGTTATCAACTCAGATACCCTTTGAAAATTAAAAAGGGGTTATGATTTTACGATACGTAAAATCGCTTTCGGTGAAGGGTTTTATAGTTTTATTATTTCCTTACCTTCTTTAAAGTTATAGCATGGGCATATCGGGTTTTCTGATAAACTCGGGCACTGGGGTTGCTCTTCTCCTTGCAGTATCGGAAAATGGGCGATAATGAAGAACAAATACAGTCCACATTTCAGCGACCGGTGATATTGAATTGCCATATTGAGCGGACGTCATTTCAATACCATCGTGTGGTCAGCGCAGCTACGTCCGAAGCTCTGGCCGCTGTTAAAAAGAAGAAAATATAATGCAATTATTCAAAACAAAAAAAAAATAATTACGCCTTAAACGTTGTTATACTTCAGTCCATTTCATTGTTTCAAACCTTTGGTAAGTTATTCCTAGTTGGGTTGGTCTAGCCATGGTTTCTAAAGACAAAGTAAGAGACATGCAATGCGTTTCGTGGTTAGTCATATAAATACTAAATTTGTTTGGTGGGTAAGGTTCATAGGAAATGGAATATAAAACGCCAATATTTTTTTTATAGTGATAAAAAATTTAAGAGAAATTTGTTTTTGGATGAAAATGACCAAAAAATCTTTAGATAGCTTTAATTAAATCAATTTGTAATGGAATTTTTGGTGATTAATTTAAGGGATCAAAATATAGGCTTTGATAAAATAAATGGGAAATCTCGAACGAAAAATCTTTAATTCAACTAAATCATACTAAATAAACATATCTCGAACCGTCCCTGTTAACGAGTAAACTGTTTAGCTCTAATTGTCTTGTGTTGCAAACTGTATTATTTTACAAACAAAAGGCATTTAAGCCCCTTCAAATTAAACAAAGGATTAGCTACATAGTTTTCTGAAAATTGGGAACTGAGGAAATGGGTTCAATACATTTCCTTCTTGGAGAAACCAAATCCTTTTGAGTTAGTCTAAAACGCAATTTGCATTACACTATCTTCTTTGGGTTTATGTATTTTTCTCACATGCATACTTAACTCAAAATGTAGTGCGCAAGGTAATCGCAAAGGAGTTTGCAATTGTAAATTCTCAGTTTGTGCAATGAGATAACTAGGCTATTTGATGATAAAGTTAATTTAAAGTAGTTAGAGTAAAAGTACCTACTACTGTCGTGATTTTAAATCGGTCGATATGTTGAAGGTAAAGATATTTAGAATCTCCGAAGGAAAAATTAGAACCAAATTGATTTCCCCCAAAACACTCATTGCAGACAAAAGCTGCATCCCGAGGGTCTACTGAAAAATAATAAAGTACAAAATTACCTTCGGAGCTCAATTTGTCTAAAGCGAAGCCAGACTGAAAACAAGCCTCGAGGTAAATATCTCATTTTAGTCAATCTCCTTTGTGTTTAAAAACGTGAGTTTCAGCTCTATTGAAGTCATTCTGTAAACGTACGAAGCTCTTTATAAAATTATGTCGTAAAAGATGTTATTTGCGAATAACTTTTTTATCGCAGAGTAGGCTTGAATATTGTGAGCCTCATCGCTGTAAGATAGTTACGCACTTTCTGCAGCGGACAAAAATTATCAATAATATTTTAAATGTGCGTTCAAGAACAAGACTAAGATTCGTCAATGTTCACGTCCGGAACCCTTATAGTTTCGTCGTAACGTTTAAACTAAAAGACTAAAAAGACGAAACTTTGCATGGATGTGTGTATTTACCACGCCAACAAAGAGCAAAAATAAAATCACGATATTTTATGGGCAACTACGGGCAACTACGCATGAAATGAAAGCGCATTTTTTGTTAAAATTAGACGTGCATCTATATCTCCATAGGACCTTTGACTGTGTGTGGTCTTCAATAAAGTGGTTGGTATTTTTACAATCAGGCAGCTCGGGGTTCTTCTCAGTCTTTTCAATATGTTATTGGTACGCAGAAGAAATCGTCTAGACAAATAGATTTGGACCAAATTATAAATATGTGTCTTCAATATGTTTACTGAAAGTTTTGTAAAAACTTTAATACCTAACAAAGTTATTATCCTCGTTCACTTTGCTAGGAAAAATATCGCTCCGTATCTTAAAATTAATGTACTACATTTTTTTTCTATATTTTTTTCTCTTTAAATACTTTTGAGTGGTGACTCGATAAGTGAATTTCAACTTAAAAATCGTTCTTTTTCTTCTCGATAATCTGATAAAAATATTTCAGAGTCCATAAAACTCATTTTGCATGTTGACTTGTAAAACTTTTTGACCTTGTTTTATAGAAAAAAAATTCAAATATAAATTGTTCAATTTATAATTATTTAATTAAATCTATACAAAGGTTTCATATAGTCTTACAAAAACTACTTTGTGTCCGTTGAATGGATGTAAGATCTTATAAAATACTTATATGTAAGTAATTAGAACATCTTTATTTAAAAATAAAAATTGTTAGGGATAAGTAATTTACAAATGCCAACAAATTATATAAGAGTAATTAGCGCTAAATGGTGGAGCAACTTTCAGTGTGTTTCGTAGTGAAAGCTCGTAAATACAATGCTTAAGTAAAACTTTTTAAATTATTGGGGGTTTCAAGTCTGTTACAGCTATCAGATAGTCCCCTAAATTAATATTTGAGCCATTTTGTCAAAGTAGAAGTTGGCAAAAGGCCATTTGTCATGTGATTATTCTGGAATCACAATATAATTACGCTAATTCCCTGCCAGAGCGACCGATTCATCATAGTTAGTGGCCCTAATTAAATTTTATTCGCCGTGTTTTCTGGACAATGCAAAATAAATGTTGATCAATTGCAAATTTGAAGTTCAATATCTACATAATTATCGATAGAACCGATAAAACACAACACTTAAAATCGGCTTTCTTTCGATTGGCATAGGTATCATTATTTAAGATTATTTTCATGTTATACGTATCGTTATTTACATGATATACATTTATTCTTTTGCATATGTGTAAATAGAAAATACCTAGAAAATATTTAGAAGATAATTATTATTGTATATACAATTGATGAATAATACTAGCGTAAAAGGTAATCATTCAATACATCAAACAACAGATTAATTTTGTTTCATACGTATATTTTATATTTTTAATGTTACTTAAAAAAGGGAAATATCTGATATTCATGAGACATAACGAATTATATTTGCAATGTAAAGTTAAAACAATTAGGTACTGTATCAGATTAAATACTAATTCTCCTAGAGTTTATGTAGCTAAAATATTGTTATTCACAGAAAAGTACTCGTTAATATCAAAACATTACGGTCTAAATCGTGTCTTTGGTATATTAATCTCTGGTAGACACTCACCGGATGGATTGATTGCGATTGGGTCCTTCAGTTTCTCTAGGAACAATTTAAGTTCAACTTTGGTTGAATCTTTTGTTTTCAATTATATAATGTTTTTAAATAAACAACCTATCTCCTACTTCTCTTATTAAGACCATGTTTTCGAATCGTCGTAACAAAAACAAAATATTCGTGTGTTGATTCGCATAACATTTTTCAGTAAGTTTTAAGTTAAACTTTAGTCCAAAAATATGATAAATGTGATAGCAATAGATTCTTGTAAATATTTAATATTTTGGTATTTGGGTTTCGTAATAAAATTTTATTAGAAATATTTGACAATCTATAATGAACTTTGGCTCTTAAGTTTTTGGTAGAATTTTGTATAACGCTGGTGAATAGAGGCTCAATATCATCCGTTTTTAAATAACGTATCTACCGTTACTGTAGTACCCGTTCTGTAAATTGTTAAAAAAAAAACCTTATACCAAAAGTACTAGTACAAATTCAAAATACAAATCATAATTTGGTTTTATATAAATTATATAAAAATAAACAATATTTTATTATGTTGAAATAATAATAAAGTATATTTTCAGCATTCTGACATTTCAGTTGTATCTAATAAAAGCTACAAATTCAATATAAAAATTCCTTTCTTGCTGTAATAATATCTTCTAACATCTTTGTTTTCGTTTTAAAGATGTCATTGTGAAAACATTTGCCATGATCTTTTTTTAGTTGTAGAATGTCGTGTAAAACTGTCCAGCCGTCTCTACTGTTTCAAAATCAAATTGTTTATTGCTTGTCATTACATTAGGTACAAAAGATGTTAATATAAATAGGTATACATGTGACACCCTGTAATTGCATGGAAAAAAAATATTTTATGTTTAATAAGACTACAATAGCAACTACAATATAAAGATACAAAATGTGTTCCTTAAATATCATTTGACATTAAAAGGAGAAACAGATACAACAACAAAATAGGAACATTGACTATTTTTTATTTATTTATTAGTTATTCATTATTATTATCATACAAAAATAAATTATAATAGCATATAATATATAAATGTTTTTATTCTTTTATTAAATTACAAAGGAGTGTCTAAGTTTTTGATGTCGCTTTGAATATCGTTATAAATTTTTATTGACACAATGTGTTTACGTGATACTAAATGAATTTAGCAGATTCTTGGATCACTACTTTGCTATTTGGTCACTTCTTGAGATGTTTACTAAATTCCATTAAGGTTAGACTAATTGAAATGAAATGACTGTTATATATTTTCTTCTCTTACCAATGTATAAATTAATTGTTGTTCGTTAGTCTCAAACTTGAAAACGGCTGGACTGATGAATCCTGAGTGATATTTTACACAAACTAGGTCACGTGGTACGAAGATCAGAGGGTCAAATTATTAATAATAATTTCTATGTACAGACAGCCACATACAATAAGTGCATTATAATCCTTATTCTGTACAACTTAAGAACTGTGCAAAGTCTTATCAAGTTACCTTACCTGTGTACCTTAAAATTCTACATGTTTCAGATTAAAATATTGGATTGGACCCTACGTTTTTACACCGAAGGCAAGAACTTGGATGGGTGTTTTATTTTAAATGTTGGTTGCCTTTAGTAGGACTTATTATGATCTATGTTGTGAGATATCAAATCTATTATGTAACTCTGTTTTACGGTTTCCTGTCATTACTTGTTTGTTCTAATTTTTCATTATCTTGTGATTTCCTATAGGTTTTTTAGGTACAGATACACGGTCAACGAAGTAATCCTATAAGGAATTTTCCTTTTCTCTTGAAACCCTTAAAAAATACACACTACATAGGTTCACGTATAATGCCCGATTCGGATCCATGATACGTTTCTTATTACGATTTTAATATAAACGCGTGTATCAGTCTGTAGGCATTGTAGCTCCAGAATGAATAAACCTATTCTCCATCAACCGAAAGAATGCGCTTCGACCATTTTCAATACAAGAGTTTTAAAATTTGAAAACTTTAGTATTGTTGAAATGATTAAAACGTTCTACCTAAAATAAAAATAATAGAAAATATTTTCACGATTGGATTACTTTCAATGTGAATTTATGTGTTTCATGTTAGTTGGTAAAAAACCGGTCAAATGCGATTCGGACTTGCGCCGCTGGGGTTCCGTACAAACTTGTAGCTACAAGAGAATCTAATTTCGATTTTTTATTCCGTTTTTTTCCTAGTTTTTTACTTGACTACCAGGAAGGGTTTTGTTTTTTTATAACGCGCGTGAGAGTGATATTTATCACCATAAATACGTTGTACGCGATAAAAACGGCCATATCTTTTGATTACGTTGACTGTTTCACAGCTCTAAAGGACTACGAATTTGAATATTTGATACCAATTTAAATTTAACACTCCGTTCTTGAGAATAAGAGTTTTGACAAATCTCAGAATTTCGGTTTTTTCTATACTTGTGCTACAAGATATTGCTTCGTTCCAAATGTCATGTTTATATACTCGTATGTATAGGTCAACGAAAAGTGCTCTATAGGTTTTGATTTTCTTTGCCAATGAATGGGATATGTGACATAAATGCCCATATCTTTTGATTGCGTCGACTTAGATAGAGGATTAATTTTTTCACACCTCCACGAGACCGGAGACTTTAGTAATTGTTATATATTTCAACTTAATATCTCTACGAGTACCTGAGAAAAAGGTCTTGATGGACAGACGGACAACGAAGTGATCTTATATGGGTTCCTTTTTTTCTTTGTAGGCACGGAACCTTAAAAAGATTACCTTACTACGAATATTGGTTTATGTAAACAATCAGCTTCGACCTAAGTATATCAACTTTGCCAACAAATAAATGAATTAAATTAATTGTTTGCCATTCCACTATCAAATCAGAACTTGGAAAGTGTTTTCAATTAATAAATCTTATTATTTGCCTAAACTTATTTAGTTAGAAACGCTTTCTTTGGATAAAGTTTTAATAGAATTGAAGATCGAAGAAGAAAGCAATTAGATAATTTTCATTTAATAGGTTCGGCTAGTCTAAGTATGTAAAATAAATCATAAACCACATCTCGACACACACATTGACTCAATTCTGCAGTAAGTATCGTAAGAACTAGTGTCACAGGAACTAAGCAGCGATATGGTATAAATTACATAGATAAGAAAAAACCATCAATGACCGGTAAACGAAACAATACGACTTGTAAATAAGGTTTCACCCCCGCTGAGATTCGAACCTAGAACCTCTAGCGCGGCAATCAGCTGTTTACACCGCTGCGCCAAAGACGTCGACAAAAAAAAAGGTTGTATATAACTCATAAATTCACGCCGTAATTAATCCCTCGAGAGGGGTAGGCAGAGGTGTTAAACATCGCATTTTTATGTTATGTCCCAGGGTGACAGGTTGTGAATCTGTCTCCACTATCCGGACAAAATGAGGAACATAGCAGCTACAATGAACGGCAACCCGAGACTCGAACCCTCGACCTGTCGGGTCGGGTTGGTCGGTGAACCAAGGCACGGAACAAACTGAGCTTCCACGTCCTTTAAACATGTTACATAAAAGTTTGTTAAGAAATTTATTAATGTTTGTAAGTGAATTGTAAACAAAGTGGAGGGGATTCTTAGACTAGACCAGTTGATCTCAATTTTTTTTTTGTAACGGATCCCTTTAGTAAAATTAATAAATTTACGGAACCCCTATTTAAATTTCATTCTTAGGTGGGGGAGAAGGGAATTCTTAAATGAGGTGATAGCAAGTGATATGATGCAATGATTATAGGGATGGATAAATAAAAAAACTCTCAGTGTCATGATAGTGGCCTCTACTGCATCATCAAATGTTTAGTTATAAGATTTCTGTTTAGATTAATTTCTTGACGGAGCCCTAGTAAAGGGGTTTTGGAACCACAGGGTTTTGCGGAACACAGTATCAGAATGGTGGACTAGATAAACTTAAACGCCTATGCCTTTAAACAAAAAAGTAACAAAAGCATAATATAAAAACTACTCAATACTTTTAATTTCGACTGCAACAAAACCCAAAATCTAAAATTTTACTGTTATTTCTTAAGCGGTTTTGTTTTTTGATTTTAAATGAAACATAACAGATCCTATGAAAACTATTTCTAAAGAAATACCTCATAATATCTATGTAATTCGTTTTGTGCGAGCCATTTTATATGTGAAGCTAAGGTGTTAGTGTAAACACATTAATTCATTGCGTGCGATGCGTTTGTCGTTGATGCTCCCTTTCTTGATAGCAGTATTACATTTCTTCAAATTTTATTTTAAAGAATCGTGATGCGGTTTATTTATCTTTGCATATCCTCTGAAACTTATTTGGAACAGTTCTTGCCATTTTATTTTTTTAAAGAATGATTCGAACGATTGTGAGACTTTCTTTGAGATCTGTATTTTATGTGGACGTTCCACATTCTTCCTAACCGATCATCATTTCCTTGCTTCTGTACCTACACACATCCATTTCCAAATGTAATGCCTCATTAGCGAAATCCATCTGGTGTGTAAGAAGCCTAACAAAGGGAATTGCCGATGAATTATGAAGTCCCATTATTACTATACCAGTGTTCTCCTGCGATAGGCGTTAGGCCAAAAAAGATGATTAGGCTGACAAATGTCTCGGCTCGCTTTAGCTCATCTACTTATAATTTTATAGTTTACTAGCGAACCGCCCCGGCTTCACACGAGTGCAATAAAAAAATTATAATCTTGATTAAAACAGCCCATGTCTCAAGTGGTTATTTATTTCTGGTGAAAGAATTCTTAAAATCGAATGAGAAGTTTTACAGATTCATGCATAAGTTTCTATATGTTTTTACCAAACTTTAAGTTAGGTAATAAAAAATTGACAAAGAAAATGTGTTTCTTAAAGAAATTAGGACTTTATCGTTTTGTAGAAAATATCATTTCTATTAAAAACCTTGCAACAAATAAGCTGATTGTAGAAGCCATCCTAAATATTATAAAAACCTCTTAAAAATGAGTAAGTACTCTTTAGATATATTATGGCGGTGCGACGACAACTTCTGAAAGGATGCTTCATGAAAGTTTATATTTAATTTCGAAGGAGCGTTACTTTGTGTATGAGTTTATTTTCACGTTTTATCAGTCTGAATTCTGTAGTTCCATTTGAATTGTTATTTTTATTGAAGTAGGAACATGAAAAAACAAATTAATTATTACATTAGTTAAGGGAAACTCTGTAATGTGCTAGAACATGATTATGTAATTACATCTGAATTTTTGAGTCAAGCAAACTAACGCCACCTTTCAATTAAAATTCAGCTTACCTTTTATTGTATCGTGAATTAATTCAATGTTAACAGAATTTTAGTTTTATTTAACAAGATTTTCTTCTTAGCTTTTAAAGAAGACAAAATTTATTTTTATGTATTTTGTTAAATTTGTATTTTGATATTTATTTAATTTGGGTAATAGAAGCAGATCTGGTTAGCAATTAGCTAGTTATTAAGAAAGGTCTTAAGAAATGGTTTTTAATTAAATACTCCTACGACTTAAGCCTCGAGCGAAAATATTTTTTACACGGGATTTAAGGATAAAAATAAAATGAACTATTTTTACCCCAACTATAAACGATAGAGAAGCGAACATGAATAACTCATTAAAAGTCATTAACAATATCAATGAAGTGGTTTTACACGATTGCATTTTGGGTTTTAACATGTAATGTATTAAACCTAATTATTTTCAAGATCAATTTGAAAAATAGTTTGTAGCATTTGATATAAAGAATAACTTTTTAAAATAAAAAATAATTAAAATGGATTGCGGTTGCGTTTCTTTATTATTTTTTCAAACAACAGATCACATCTAGCAAGTGAACATTGAAATTTATGTAAACAAGTATACAGCTTACTAAGGTTAGGTCACTGTGATATAAGTACGCCAGTAAAATCAAAAACTTAATTTCCTTGACCACTAACCTGCACAAAGCCACCGGTAATTTTTTTAATGAAAAAGTATAATAATAATTGTAAATTTCAATCAAAACATAGGCAATTATTCCTTCCCACAAGTTGACATAGGACTCGCAGCAATATCCACAGAGACAACGAATGGTACTTACCCGTCACTCGGTTCAACCGCTGCGAGTTTCAACTGTCAAAGCTGTCATCTACGTACACACACACACACAGTTATCCGTATGACATACAATCGCAAGTATCTCAGAAATGTGTAACAAGATATCAGAAAACAGTTATAAGCTAATTCAATGAGATGCTAAAATATGACCTTTCAATTTCAAGGAATAATTGGGTTTATCGTATTACTCAAACTAAATATACGTTGATTGAATAATCGAAGTCCATTATTTTAGGATTAGCATGAATGTGCATTTTGCATAGTTCTGCTAAGTGTTCCTAGAAATGTATCAATATTTAATGTTAAATCCACTTTATGATATGACAGTTAACGAGTTTAATTGAGATTCAGTAAATTGAAATATTAACTGAAAGGTATGGATAACTTTAATTTGTTATTAACACAAACAAAATTATTTGTGGTAGAAAGATAAATAGGTTTTAAAGACCTTGGTTGTACACAAATTTAAATGAATGTTAAAAGGTTTACTTCAAGTTTGGATGTATTCTCTTTTTTAAACGATATAAAGATGATATTTTTAGTAAAGTTGGCCACAGCCCACACAAACAGGACCCGCTAATGAGTATAATGGCGTTTTTCATCAAAGATTGTAAGCGGTGGTGACCACCCATACTCAAACATCATTAGCGTAATCACAAAAAACATTCATATTGTTGTTTATGAAAAAATCAATTCACTATGTCTAATCATAACAAGTAATTTTCTTGAAAACATCCAAAATGTCATTGATTTTACTAAGAAATCCCTAATAAGAAATCGATGGCAATAAAAATAGATATTTCGAGATTTATGTCGGTGCGTGATTATCCCAGATTGTTGAATGTTGACATAAGGTAAGGGCCAGTATGTTTGACTTAAAAATACACTTACTTCACGTTTGGCTTTCGTCAAACGCACTGCTTTATTTAACTATCACCACTGTTCCTTTGCACTATTAACGGCTGAACTGACATTTAGTTTTCTATTTATAGTTCCGGCTTTGCTTTGACTGCTTATAAACATTAGTTTGATGTGGAAATCGGTTGGTACACATAGTTCTTAGGAATAGTAAATTGATTCGTGTCAACAAATCGCTGTTGAATAATGAATACGTCATTAGTAATTAAAAAAACTATTGAAATATATTTTATTCACTCTTCTTATCTTCACACGTACTAGTGAGTAAATGAAAATAATGTATGCAATTATTTAGATTAGTTAAAATACATGACTATTGTAAAATGTTTGCTTAGATCTGTAATGTCGCATAAAACCACAATTTTGGCTGTAATTTAATAATTCTTCAATTCGTTCGTTCAAAAAATGACTTCAAACGTTATATCTAATTCTCTTCCTTGTAGTTGAGGCATAATAAAGCAGGAATTTAGTCAAAGTTTACCCATACGGGTTCACATCATAGAAATATAACTAAGTTTGCGTAGTATAAGGGTAACCTCGAGGTAAAAGATAAGGAGAAATTATGCGAAATCCCTCAAGGATTATGCGTGGGCCTTTGCAGTCTGGACTTAATGTCTCGGCAAATATCAATAATAGTTGGTTAACAAACCTTTATGATTTTAAGATGGGCATTGACTATGGAAATTAAGGTATCCATTTTGCTTTGGGTTAGATAACAGACCTGATTTTCATTTAACTCATTTATTTCTAATGAAGACTCTCGGTGCTCTCGGCGGCGCCCGGCGGCGTCGGCGTTATCAAGATTTTGAGTACTATTTTGCGCTATGATCCTTGATATTTTTAAGTAGATATTTTATAATAGGTTCTTAATATCGTATACGTATTTAATGAAATTTTCAGAAACTAAATATAAAACAAAGCTCGTCGTTTCTTAGGAGGAGCGTTAATTGGAATCGTCTTACTGAATATATTCGATACCTGACAATACTAGCTATCGAAAACAAATCTCACGAACGATTCGGATTGGATACTTAAATCAGGTTAAGAAAAATAAATCATACGTTAAATCTAGGATTATTTTAAAAGGTTTACCACATATTTAAATACAAATAACTGTTACCGGCAACATAGTTCCAGTCTGAGCTTTGTTAAAACTTAGTATTTATAAATTTCAGTGAAAAAAAAATCGACACTCGGCAACTCACCAGTTTTACACTTAAAAAGTTTAAAACTCCATAACACTTCAAATCCGTTGGTTGTGCGGTTGACGGGGAAATAAATTTTTCCGAGCACATACAATGTTTCTTTGAGTCGTAGAGCGTTGTACGAAAACGAACAGTTCCGAAGTCGTATCGTGAGCGATCGGCAGCGGCCGTCGCGTACTGAATCCCGCTGCTAACTGGAGAAGGAATCCTCCGGCGTCTGCGTATTAGCCCAGCATCCCTACAGATTGTTATATGGGAATAAAATAATGCTAATAAATTAGGAACATTGTACATGCGTAACGCGAACGGCTGTGTTCCTGATTAGTTTGAAGTCTACCGCTCGCATGTACGACATGCGAAACTCCCTATTATGAGGTACATTTTCATTAAATTGTTTTGTACCAGCAATTAAGCTTATAGGCTAAACTATGTAAGATATAATTAAGATACTACGTAGTTTATAGAAGAATGGCGGTGACTTCAACTGTTAAAAGTAAATTTTAAAATTAGATTATTAAAACCAATTACAGTATACCATTAAAACATCATTTATTTTTTGCCTTGGGTCTGTAAATAAACTTGGGTATAAAGTCCTCTCTTTAATTACCGTCCATCCCTAGTAGATAGTGTTTCATTACAAAAAGACGGTTGTCGTTTTTTTTTGTTTTGTGTTTTCATACGCAAAGAGGTTATTTGCCAGCCACTTCCGCTGCCGGCTATGTGGCGCGACGTCGGCAAAGAAGAAAACTTCTTTACGTCGTTTTGCCTCTTTACAATGTTCCTCTTTCACTGTGCTACAAAGACATTGTATTTACTCCTTTGGTATCAGGTAGGGTAATAGATATAAAAAATGAAATTTTATTGTACTAACTTTTGAAAATGTTTACATAGGTCACAGGTTTATTGCTCCGGAACGCAATTATAACGTTTCCATTTTGGTAGGTCCCAACAAATTTGACTAACTGCATGTAAGTTAACCCGAATATAGGTGGCAGTGGTAGGGCTAGGCTTGTTATACTAGTTTTTTCTAGTGACTTCTGTAGTGAGACTTGCCGTAGAACTCATAACAAACTCACAGCAATTTAGTAGTAACAGTCTTTTTGCTCCAATTATCAAGATTAATAAATTTCTAAATAACCTTTACGCGACAACGTCCCAACAAATTTTGAAACTGACACCCATGTTGATTTTATTTAATTATTTATTTCAAATATCAAAATAGCAACTGTTTTCAAACTTAGTGCTAAGTTTTATACAGGTTGGAAGATACTTTTGCGAACCGCTTTTAACAAGCCTTTAGGGGTTGAATTTCTGAAAATCTTTTCATATTCCTCGCTAACGTTTTAAAACTACGCTTATAAAAACATTCCTTATGCGTCCAAGGGTATGCGTATAGGCTGAGCAGGGACTTGAACTGACGTTTCTCCTCTTCAAGGGTGCAAATTAAGAAAGCGTTAAAACGTGTGTTTCATTATTTTTTATTGTCAGTCATGTTACATCTTCCAAAATGACGAACAAAAAATTTGGTTTGAAAATCTTTTCACTAAAATTTTTTAACTTTTTTTTATGCAACTCTGATTCGTTTAATATTAAAAGCATCGTGCATAAATTGGAGTGCCGTTATTTGAAATACTTGGAGATCATAAAAGGTTGTTTATATTTTTAATTCTGCTCAGGTATGTTTGATAGCAGCAATACATTTAGTATGATTTAGCGATACGTATGTAGATAGACATCTTCTATATGGGCATAAAAGTTTTTGAAGTTATAGTACCTAAATTTTTAAACTATGGAAACATTTGCATTTCAATAACGGATAGAGATTGCTCTTATAAATGAACTTGGGGAACGGATTGTCATCTGTTTTGACCTTCGCTTCGCTTCGCATGAACAAAGAGGAACAAGTGTTGACGTCCTGCTGTCAACGGAAGAACTGAACTCGTAGACAATTTGACTAGACATTTTAGTGTGAAAATGAGGACACTCGAATAAGTAACAAACTATATCATATTTACGTATGTATATCGTATCATAATCCCAAAGATAAATTAAAAAAACCGGTCAAGTGCGAATCGGTCTCGCGTATCGAGGGTTCCGTACAAACTTGTAAGTAAACACTTATGTAGCAAGTTCTTTCATCACTAGAATCGAATCTTAATTTTCTTTTTTTCTGTTGGTAAGTGTAAGTCGGACTCGCGCACTGAGGGTTACGTGCCACCACACAATGCTGAAAGATTTACTCGCGCCTCGCGTAAGTAGAAATAATACAATATTGCTAGAATAATAACTAATAATAGCAACAAAAGAAATTCTCGCTCTGATGGCACTCAATTTAAACTTTTGTTCTCCATTTATTAATTTCAACATGACTACAATTTTCATTAATTAAGTGTATAAACAAGCACATTAATTTCAAATTTATTCCTCCACCTGAAGGACAGACAGACTGAAAAAGAAGTGATCTTAAAAGGGTTCCTTTTTTCGGCCAGAGGTTTTGAGGAAAAATATAGTGCTTAAAAGGCTTTGTAATGTGGTTTGATAGATACTTGTTACCCAATTACTATAGGTATATTTAGCAACACGGATTCTATGGACGCTTGTTAAACTAATTGAAGAATAAAATTGTATAGGGTAATCACTGAAAACTAAGAAACTGATGAAATATTAAAATATTATTGAGAACTTGAATCTCTTTAAAATTCTGCATTATTGCATTCTGTTTTAAAAAGATTTAAAACGATTTAAAACAGAATGCAATATTATTTGGTTATTGGTCCTTTTCAAATACCAGTTAAGATGGTATTCTTTCATAAAATACTTCGTAGAGATCCAATCCGAGCGAAAAATCATACTACATCGCAGATTTATAAAAGGGTTTTTTAATTCCTTACTACTTGTATGTTAAAATAAAAAAGTAATGTTTATTATAAAACGTCCCAGATACCTAAACATTGTTTAATCTTTAAAAAAATATAATAAAACCTAAAATGTATCTAATTAGCTAATCTTAGTCGAAAAATTCTTGGGAAGTTATCCATAGAAATTCTTAAAATTTTCTTTACATTGTTACTTTTTCAAGTTAAAATGTTGCTCAATACAAAGCTCTCCATTCAACCTTATTAAATGAAGTATTGAAAAAGTTTCCAGCGAAATCATAAGAAACAAGATTTTTGGATATCATCGTACTTTGAATTCTTACTCGGAAGCTATTCTATAGTATATATCACCCGACTCGGTAAAATATTTGATCATGATTAAAAAGAAGTTTAATGTTGCTTGGATAAAAATAAAAAGGAGAGAAAAAAAAGAATCGACCACCGATTCGGATAATTTAGGTGGGAAAGGTATACAATTATAAAGGTATTACGATTCTGTCATTTGCCGTCTATAATCTATGATTAGCGAACTAAATGTTGCTCACATTGACCCCTTCTCGGGTCTATAAACGTTGAAAGAACATGGATTAGATGAAAAAGTTTCAAGTGCTAAGGTGAGCGCTAGGGTATAGCCCGATACAGAACAACTTATGTCTTACATAAGTTGACATATCCCGAGGGAAATAAGAAATAGAAGGAAATACGCCTGAGAACTCCTGTAAAATATGCGCACAACTTTTATCAGCCTCTTATTCATACGTTTTTACAAGCAACCCGGTTAAATATTATTTTCGTATACAAGATTTCTTTTTCACGTTCAATTCTGAATGATAGAATTAGTTTACATGGCAACTGTTTAGCTATTCTCCTGTTAGTTAAAAATAACCTAGATGCCTTAAATAGGTAATCAGCGTAGCGAAGACCAATAATTAATCTAAGGTATACAATATGTATGCCCATACATATATATGTATATTCTATGCATTAGATTAACCTTTCCTATCTATTGAATTTATGTTTTACTTTGAAAATACCTCAACATTCTTATAAGTTTGACGGTATTTGTTCGTAATATGTTGATCTAATAAAATTGTATGCTATAATAAAATGCTATTTATGAAACGTTGCCTTTTGTCTGTGATTTACGTTTGTTTGGTAAGTCATGAATAAAATAAAGGATTTAAAATTATTAACATTATTCCCGGAATTTATTTTTCATAAATAACCCATATCAAAAAGGCTTTTGTTAAAGCTTCAACGCTTTATGTAAAATAAGAGCGTAAAGAGAAGAGTATGTTTGAACGCGATTAAAATAATTGAAACGTTTTAATCTCATTGCGACTTTGGCGGTCTATAAATATTATCCAAAATAATATTATATCCGCGAAAGTTAGTGAGGATGAATGGATGTATGTATAGATGAAGGGATGTTGGTTACTGATTCATGCAAACACATCTGAATGGAGAGTCTATATTTATTACAAGGATTTCCCACCATCAAATTACCTCTTTGAATTCAAGAGAGTGCAACCTCCCATTAAAGTTTGCTTCGTCCTAACCATAAATAAAGCTCAAGGTCAAATAAATTAAAGAGGAGTGGTAGATTTGAGGGGAAGCTGCTTTGCCTGCCATTATGTCTTTTTGCATGCTCCAGAGTAAGCGCACAGTGTACTCGTAGCCTGGATCTAGCACTTAAAAAAGGCTTATAATGCGATAGGTGTAGTATTTCGATTTCATTGTAAAAATAAAAAAATATCGTTGTAGCTTTTTCCAGATCAAATTCCGAGTTTCGTGTTCGTAAAATGTAACAATAATATATATTTAGCTTATAAATCCCTGCACTACAATAAAGATTGTTAAATTCAATTTTGGACTTCTTCACGGAAAAAATTGCGGGCAAAAGCTAGTTGTTCATAAATTTCAAGTATAATAAAAATATTAGAACCATTTGTGATCCTATTTGTCCTTAATTTATGACACATACTTTGAAACTATCTTAACGTTACTTTGAAGCAATACCAATGTTTGGTATGTTTGTGGCAAAAAGCAATCCAGCCGCTCTACGTGATGTTAGCAATTTGTTGTTTTAGGAAGTAGTCTTGCCAAGTAAAAAAATCCAATAATTACTTTTCAAGGCAGAAAGCGCTCGTGTTATGATTACCTCAGGTTCTGATATTGCAAGTGCTATCTGGAATCTGTTCAACGAAACTTACGATTCTACAAATTTGCAGAAAAGTTACAAATTTATCAAATTTTTCAACAAATGCTGTTTAATAAAGCATAAAAATATGACGTTAGAAATTTACAAGTGAATATATTACAAATTTGTAACTTCGAAATGCTGTTCAGTAAAATATAATAATTGTATAAAACGCCTGTAGATTTTGATGACAAAATGTATCTACAAATATGTAGTAGTTATTTACAATTAACATTAAAGTGTGGGCTTTAGTCATTACTCTAATATAGAGTGAGACTGTTTGTACAGTTCTTTTACACATTTGTAGAATTGTAAACTTGCAACTACAGTTTTGTAAAATATGATGAAATGTTTTTGTAAATGTAGTAAGATGCCGCAATGGTGATACGATCTTTACATCAAACATATACACTTTAACTAAAATATAATAATTCAATCGTAGTTAAAAAGTTCTCATGCCTAACAAAAAAAATTGAGATACGAAATGTCGACATCAATAATTTTTTTCTTTGTCTGTTGAGAAAAGGCTAAGTAATTTAATTTAACTTTTTTCTTAAGAAATAAAGTGAAGTAGTTAGAGGTAAGTAAATGTGGGTGATTCCAGTGAAGCCCGCTGCAGTAATTGGGTGCGCCGACCGGATGTTTGCGCCAGGGGAACTTTTTATCAGCGCCGCCGATTGCCGCGTCTTAAACGCCGACAAACTCAACGGTAAACTCGGAAAGTTGACACATCTTGGCTACAAACCTAATTAAGTTTCTAGTTGCAGTCGTAGGTAAGTAATCCGTGCACTCAACTGAAAAATATCACATTGACATTGCGTCAAAATTTTGAAAAAATACTATTCTTTTGCGGTTTTTAGAGACGTAAAGCTTTAAGAGCATAATTTTATCATTCAGCAATTAACTGTATGATATTTAAAGAGACTTATATAAATTATTGAAATAGTCACACCCATTCCGACCTTCCTTTTTTAAAGTAGACTATTTATTATTGTCGGCTTGAATTTGGCAAGTCAACCTTTTCATTATTGTAATATAATATTTATTTTTAAGCAATGTGACGAGCTCCGAGGTACATTTTGCAAAGGGGCACTCATTCTGCTCGCTCTAGACAGAGTAATTGAGGGCAAATTTTATGACCGTCTTTGTGAAAAGAAAGACGATATTTCAAATTATATTTCAGGACTACTTTATTAGAAAATTATTCAAGGCGACTTTCACGAAAAACAATAAAAAGGAAAAAAGGGTCAACGGCACTGGATGTCAACAATTTCTGGTAACATTTTATAACAAAATAATTGTTACAAAAAAAATGTGCCCTAAATTAATCAGTCTTGATTTGACAATGCTACAACTTAGACATATTCAAGTTGAGAGTAAATGGGGAATTTTTGAGTCGTTACATGTTCACTGTCGTAGCTAAACCGTCGCTTACTCCGGGTATCAGGAGATATTGTGGCCAAAAGCATGCATATCGTCCCTTCAACAGCGCCCGTTAGGTAAAGCTGTTTGCTTATATGTTATTACCCATCTAAAGGAAACACGTACCCGGTTTTACCCGACCAGCATACCTGGCTACAGTTTCCAATAAGTTTCAGATATTAAAATAACACAGATTCAATTACAGTTCCCTGAACTATTCCTAGTTAAATAATTTTTAAAACTTTATGCAATCGTGTTTTTTAAGATAAATCTTTCTTGTTTTTACACAAATTCCACACACAATTATTTTCATTTCTAATATTCAGGCCATGGAATAAGGTTTTTTACAGGTTTATTGAATTAAGCCCAGAAAGCTTGGTCCTTAATTGGGGCTTTCCGACCAATAACTTTTTATTTTCTTAAAACTCCGTCCCTTAATATTGATCTTAATTAAATTATTCTTTAGAAGCCTTTTAATTGGTTATTTTTTAATATTAGTTGGTAGGCACGGCTCAGAAAGATGTTTATTTGAAGTCGACAAGTGTTTGTTCTGGGACCTAAAAATTCTTTATTGTTTCTTTATTTTGTACACACAAACATGTGATGTATGTTTGTGTGTACCCTGTTTTAAATTTGTGATTTTGTTTGTTTTGTTCTTAAGATATTAGGAGATTGATATAGTATTTGTTATGTGAAGCTTATGCGTCCTCAATTTCCCATAGTATAATTCTACATAGTTTGAGTCAGAGAGGTCTGTAAGTATGTAAAAATAGAAAAGGTACACGGTTTAAAAACAAATATAATCGAGCCAGAAATTTGAGTCCCGGATGGCGATTCTAAAATACAGGGCTACAAAATACTGAGCTATTACGTTGTCAGAAGGAAACTTGATAAACGCTATTTGTGTAACAGTATGAAGTTGAATTGCAAATGCAGTTAAGAGCACCGAATGGAAATATTTATAGATATCTTATTCCAAGTTTATACACTCAGTCATCTGGCCGGTTCAACTGTCTTTGAGATTGCCAACTTCCTTCAGCGCAATGATGAATGACAAGGAACTACTCATCCACTTTATGCTCTCTGCAAAAACATTGTAAATGATTGAATGTAACCGTAGATTATGTCATTCCATTCTCAACACTTACCTAAAGCGGTCGACTAAATGTGTTGTAGTAAAAATTTTCTGAGCTCAAATGAGATTTTATTTTATCAAAGCCTACTAACCAGCCAAATTCAAATAAGATTTTTATATTCTTGTTACCACTAAGTTTCAGTATCATTTCATTTCATTTATTTATTTGGATTCCCAACGAATAATACACATTCATGCAATACAACTTAGATTAATATCATTCCCTGTGTTTATCCAATTACTGGTAACCACAGCTTACATAAAATAACAAAATAAATTCTAGTTGTCTTATTTGCACACGATAAAACTTGAAATAAAAAAAAATCTATTGGACTATGTTACAATTAAAATAGTTAAATAGTAAATTTTAAAAAGTTACAAATATTAATTGAATAGTACAGTAATAGTTACATAGAATTGTGTTATTAATTTTGTAGGTATATGAATACTTGTAAAAAATCGAAACATTGATGACAATTACTTCGATAATGGCAGAATTCAATAGATATTCAATTATTGCGAAGGTTGCGTTAATGAATGCCGACGGCTGTATGATGTGAGATCTATAATTACAACGGGACAATAAACATGTAATATAATTATCGAGATAATTGAAAAGGTCCTTTCGTATTTGGAAGTAGGGCGCATAGACGAAAAGCTTTTAGAAGCTACAAAACTACTTACCTCCTTTTTCGTTCACGAAACCAATTTTATTGAATTAAGCCCTAAAAGCTCGGGCAACAATTTAATCATTTGTTGGTAAGTTTCTTGATTGGGATAAAAACAAGTATCCCTTTATTGAGTTACCCAAAAAAGTTTTTGTAAAAAGTAAAAATCCCTAAAACTTCTTGAGGCAAAAATGTATTCAAAATTCTAGTCTTCCTGGTGGTTTAACAATTTTACAAAAGTATTAGCTTATCTAACAAAACCTAGCCTTTCTCATGTTTAAAAATGTCCCACTCAAATTTTTCGCTTACATGAGCTGTACGGGACACGTTCGTTAGTGAAATACATAATGCAACGTCTTCCTCGCCTTCGCATACGAAATCTTCTAAAATTTAATACAAGATCTATGAAAAGAATAGTTTATCAACGTTTAAACATTTTTGCATTGTTTATGTCAATAGAGAATCAGATTTACAGATAAGTTCTAGTTTTTCTATTATTTTATTTTAAGGTTTTGTTTTTTGTTTGTTATTCTGAAACAACAAAGTATTCAGATATTTAAGATAATTTTACGCTGAAATAATACTATAACAGGAACAACTTGGATTTATTTGTAAATACTTTCATTCTTATACTCAGCCGGGCTGGACAACAGATAACTATTAATTTTTAACTAAATAGCTTTAGCCTGCGATTTCAACCGTGTTGATTTTGTAGTTTCGGTGACCTACTCATGTCATTATAATTCCTTATAAATTAATTATTACTTCTTTAGATATGTTCTTTGTTGATCCCTGATAAAATGTTCTAGATGGTAGAACTCTAAGTCATTGAAAGTATAATAATATGGTATAGTAATTATAACTTGACACAGTTTGTAATGTTGTTGGAAACAGCTTTCATAATTGAGTTTCTAGCTTGAATGGTGTGACATATCCTGATCCAAGAAGATCGAACTACGTCCTTATTTCAAATGCCATAAGAGCTAATTTACTATGATGATTAATCACTATCCCCTTCTGTAATTTCACACGTGCTCTGTATAATTATTACTGAAAGTGACCTATCGTTTTAGTAATTTATGACAAAAAATATTGTACTGAACGAACCAAACCAATTTCGATAAAGGGAAATGAAAAATAGAATGGCGTGCACAAACGAATTCACGGTGTGACATAATTTTCTGTAGGAATGGAGTTATCCTGCTAAAAACTCTAACTTTTAAAGTTTTATTTTTTGATATTTTTGCTGTAAACGCCAAACATGATGGGCAGAATAGAGTATATCCATATTTTTTTGCAAGATATTTAATACGTTACCGTGTACTTTGTATGATAAAATCGTTCCTAGTCGTAATTTCGGTGGACCGTGTGCTTTTTTGCTACTTTAGAAGAGTTTAGTAAAGTTACAAAAGATATATCTTTAGTGAAAAGTCTTAATCAAAGTCAGGCTAAATGTCGAAAATAAATAACCTTTAAACAATTTGCTAGCACAGAGCAAGACATATTTAAATTAATTATATCGCCGCCTTAAAAAGGATATTATTTGTATGAGTGACCTATTTTTTCCTAACGAAACATTAAATAAATAGCTCGGTACTTTCCCGTTTGAGGTTTTGAATAATTCATGGTTACAATCTATAAAGCAGACGGTTGGGAGCATTTTACAGAATAAACAAATTTATTGATCTCACAGGTATTGTTTGTGCTTCAACTGTGAAATATTTACACCTCCGTTGTTGATTCCAGTGATAAGCTTTTGCTGGACCTACATAAATGTAAGATGAGTATATGCAAGAACTATTAAAGAACAGGTTCCATGAAACTCTTAAACCCTATACCTACGAATTCGTCTGTGGTATAACATGAATTTTGTGACGGCTACTCAGCAGATGAGTTCGAACAACGCTAGGCTACTTCAAACCTAGACGACATAGCCCAAAGCAAATCACGATCCAGTTAGATCGAAGTTACTTGCCAAATATAAAGTTGGCGATTTCTGGTTTTGCTTTTCAACTGAGGATACCGATATTTTAAAAGTGAAATCAAAAGGGCATATTTTTTTCGCAAGCTACCAACACCTACAAGTCATTTATACCAAGCAGAACAGTATCTATTAAATCAGTAGGCCGCTTCTATTTTGCACCAATTCATAATTTGGAGTACTGGGGTTTAGGTAGAGAAAGCAGCCATAGTTACATTAGAAATGTAACATTTTGTTCCTAGCTGAAACACCAAGCTTATGAATTAGTTATTTTTGATGAATTCTGAACAGAACAGAGGCTGCAAAAGTATACCTCTAATGTATTATTTACTAAGCTTTAAATCATTTAATATCCATATACTTTGTAGCCCCAACCATAAACTATAAAGTTAAGTTGCATTATGTTTTGAATAAATGACATAAGAGTGCCCTGTGTTTCATGATAAAACATTTAAAAAATTAATCATCCAGATATCTAAAATACGATTTATTTTGAATGACCATATAAAATAAAAAATGGACTGTTGTTCAAAAAAACAAAAATTAATAAGTTTTTAGGTTATTATAGAACAAACGGGCTGAAGGGTTCGCCAAGGCCAGCAATGAATTCTTAACGACTCCCTCGGAATGCTAACTCATCGTGCACAACGCAAACATCATTAGGGGGGAAAATAAATACATCATCTTGATGGGTAGCGCTTGGAACACCTTCGAATATTTCTTTTTCGTGGATGCCATATTTTTCTTCGGATTTAAGGTCAAATTTGTATTCATGTTTATTTTCTTGCTGAAATTTAATAAGCTGTTATAAAACACACTCTGACTTGGAAATTATCTCCGCGATAGGAACTTCTTGTGTAAATGATAAAATTGCGTCACGGGAAAAGATGAAAAATGAAATGCGGTTCAACGTTCAACAAATTGTTGGAAATAATATGAGGAAAATTGCAAATAAATCTCTGCCCTTTCTATTTTTCGACTACTCTGGGTTTCTTTTATGACTCCTAAACTGATGAACACATTTTAATAAATCGTAGTATCTCATATGACACTGTAATGATAAACAATCATTTGGAGCACTAGAACAGACACATTATAATATTAATTCATCATACCAATTATCATCATTAATTCACAATATCAGTTCTAAACATACTTTCCAAAAGTAACTTTTAACGTAACGAAAAGAACATGTACAATCGTGTTTTAATTATTATGTAACTGTTCACCAACTAATTAATAATTATTTCAATTTGAAATTCTGTATTTTTGACCACTTCAAAAAAAACTTTCGGACGTATTATACAATACTTTTTTTTATTTCTTTACTTAATTTGAGATGCCAGTAAGTTTTTTTATTTGCCACGGTCGAAGTTGAAAACTGATTTACGAATTCCTAAAAAGTCGTTAAAAGTTTGGTGTGACTGTGACGAAAAGTTGAACAACGATATCTTTTTTTTAAGTAAATTTCGAACCCTGCACTTGTACAATTGGAACTCGGTCTTTTTAATCTGCTTTCGTAAATATGTCACGTTTAGGGACATTTTTACTTCTTATGAGTGGAATATCTTACCTTTGTTAAATATTTCTGCTGCCATTTTATTTTTGTTGCCAAATAAAAGATACTGTTTAAATTAATCGACAGTATTAAAATTAAATCGTTTTTGTCAACATGTACATTTACATCTTAATTATTTTTTTTAAATTGAAAAGCAAAATTCTAACCACACGTATTCAATAATTCCATATGTATTAAAATAAATCTTCATTTTAGTAATGATAATGTTATAAAAGCTTCAATAAAACACGTCGACGTGAGCATCGAGAAGTAATAAATTCGTTTTCAGCTTTGCAGATCTAAGATGGCGGATTATTACGCGCCATTTACTCTTTTCACCCTTTATATTCCTAACCTGCGTCTATGACAAGGATTAGTCCGATAAATGAAGTTTTGAACTCAAGTAAGTAGAAACCTTAGCTATTTATTATATTTGAGAGAAATAGGAAATTGACTGACGCAACGCATATCGTGGTGTTAACATTAAAAAAAATCATAACCCACGTCTTAATTAATCCCCCGAGAGGTGTAGGCGGAGGTGTTTAACACCGCATATTGCATGTTTATATACATATATAAAAACATACACATATACATTTTTCAAAAAACAATTGCTCTAGTTCTTACTACTTAAATAATTGAGACCCCTCGTTTCTATATCTACTAATACAGTATTTAAAAAATCACTTACATCTATGTTTATCTTCTATAGCAGATTTGATTGATTTCGACCGATATGCAGCCGGCTATAGATTGGAGCGATGAGTGCATAAATTGCGCGATAGAGTTTCTGTTAGCCTTCACGGTCCAATCAAGCCGTTGATATCGCAACGACATCGCAGTATCAACTATAAATACAGTGCTGCAGTTTTTGCAATTAGAATTTCCATCATACTTCAAATCTATTTTCTAGAAAACTGAACAGTTATTTATTGACAAAAAAATTTCATCCTAAAATCCAAATCGACAACACAGGAAAGAATAACTGAAACGAGTGTATACAATTTTAAAGTAGTTCATAAAATATTTATTATATCTTACCGACCATTCCTAAAACAATATCCTAATTATAGGGCATTATTTTAAGAATAAATTAAGTTTTGCACTGACATTCATTTTACCTCCTTTAAATGACTAATAATATATTTAGTAAGGAGATAGCACTCAAGTCGACCCTTTTCACGATTTAACTCCAACTAAACACATTATGTGTTAATGATGTGTTTAAGTAGTTACTTCAGAAATCTAGTTAAGGACTGAATACATTGTACTAGGTTGGTAACAATAACCACATGAGAAACTAACAGTAACTTTAAAGTTGGTAACATACTTTACTTTCTTAACTACTACTGAGTAAAGTTGCTTTTTCTTCTTATTCATCCTTCATCCAATCAATAATCTAAAATTAATTTTAATAAGGCTTTGTAATTATTAAAATATAGTTCAGTACAATGGAAATATATTTTAAAATCTTCCGCTACTTAACTATTGGGTAAATCTATGATATTCTGCGTTGTATGCGGTCCCTTATACAGTCGTGTAGAGCGTGCGGTCACCGAAATCCCAACCCGGGGGTAATTGTACAACTTCGTAACTGTACCTACGAGTACTGGGGCGCTTCCAATGTGGTGTTGCTTACGATTTTGTTAGCCCGCTTCTCTATTATAAAGCGGTAGACATTCCTGGTTAGTTTATTTTAACCTATATTTGGCTTTTTTACTTCTAATAACCTGTTATTTGCCAGATTTTGAACATGATTGGAAGGTAAGGTTTTTCTTAAATAAATAAACTTACACTTTTCCTTCAACTCATCAAATTACTATATTCTATTTCGTGTTATAGAAGATCAAAGTGGCACTATAATTCATTGTTTCTGTGACATCTTAGAAGAATACCGATGACATAACGTATTTGTAAGTGTTTTAGTTTCGTACCGCAAAGGTGATATTAGGACCCGCCTGTCTGTCTGTTTTTTTTTAAGGTAAAGAAACTGTTTATTTTCCAATTCAACCAGTTTTTGAGAAATACATATTAAACAATATATTCATTTTGTAACATGATTTCTATGAACGCTCTGACGCATTATCTGCAAATAATAATTCAAGTCATCTCAAAAGCAAATGGCTCAAATGTTACCGCGCAACCTTATCCTTCGAAGGCTTGCCAAAAAATAACTGTTCTTGACTGTACTTTTAAAAACTAGGTTAAAACAAAACAAGTATCATCGCAGCGATTTAAGGGCTCTTTCAATTAAGACGTTTATAGCCGTGCGTTAGTCGACCTGCTAACAGTTGATCGTTTTTTTTTCTTACAAAACGCGCAAAGTGGCGATCATGCAACAAACGCACGATAAAAATGTCTCTCCCATGACTTCGGATTATTTTTCGACACGTCAGATAGCATAGCTTAGTACAGTAATTTTGTACTATAAATTTTAATTCATCATCAATCTGTTAGAAAGATGTTTTACGCTATACGCGGCGCGGTGCGCTTTGAAAATATTCATATAAATTTGTATGTGCGGTCGCAAGCGGCAATCGAAGATAAAACTCATGTTAGACACACAGGAAAATAGAAGAATTTTATTTGAAAAGCAAACGTCCGATAGCAGGACGACTAATGTTAGACAGACAGCTGACAACTTCTAAATTGAAAGAGCCGTAACAACAAATTTACGCGCCAATTACTGACAACTGCTTAATTAGTGTGATAGCTTTATTGTAACTTCAATGTAATATGTCAATACTGTTTTCCGTATTCACATTTTAAATTAAAGCTAATAAATACATTTCCTATCGAATTAAGAATACTAAAAGGTGTGTAAAGATTTCCTTCTGTATTGTGATTGCATTCAAGGAAACCCTCGTATTCATTCATGTTTTATGCAGACATGAAAAAGGTAATTAAAGCAGTCAGTCGAGTAATTTAAATATTAATTATGTTTAAGAGGAAAAGTGTGTCTATGCATCTCTTACTCACACGTCCCTGGTTCACGCAGAGTTCAAGAGAGAAAAGGAGCACACTTGATGGATGTACATATATTTTAATATGTAAAGGCTCTTGCGAGATTATTATAAGCTCTTACTGAACGAAATTAATTAGAATAATTATAAGATTAGAAGGAAGCTAATTTGAGCGAAGTTAAATAGATTTCTCGTTGGAATCATTACATAAATTGTAATTTGAGGGAGACATGTTTTATTTCATTTCGGTCGAGAAAAGGGATCTTCTTTTTTCTTTAGATAACTCCGATCACGTATGACACGTTTGGTCGTTTTGGTGATGTAACCAAGGGTACTTTTACCCGTAACGAAATGTTTTTTTTTGAAAAGTCTATTACAGTAACGTAGTTATTTTTATGAGATTAAGGATAGGTTGTAAGCATTGCAGGCCACCTGGCAGTTACTGTAACCTTAAGACTACAACATGATTGCAGTCACAATAAATATAACATGGGGATAATCATTAAAATTAACATTTATTTCACTTACATTTATTAAGATCATGTCTTTAAATAAAACTATTCATATATTCACATGTCATTTATATTTTTTAATACTTTTCTCCTAAAATGTTGTTGGTCGTCGCGGAGCACCGCGATAACCAATCATTAATCTTTGACTTTAAATATAAAATACATTTGAAATAAAATAAAATAATTAATTTTTCATATTCGAGAGAAAAATAAACTTTCGAACGGTTAAATCTTAAAAATAAACAATTGATTTAGCAAATGCTGCAGACACTTTAAGGTGCTTTATCTTATTTCAACTGTGGATTTGTACGATTCCGTCCTTTCAGCTTTACACACAATCTATCGTGATTCTTGAAACTAGATCTGGATGGAACGTTCTACCTACAAAGACCCGGAAAAAAGTAAAGCATTAACGTAGAAATGTTTAAAGATTTAATATTGAACGATACTCGTTATTTTATTTACAAAAATCTCCTTCGATAAAGGTGGTTTCCTGGCTCAATCATTTTGTATAGGAATTGAATTAGTTTTATTTCAAAAGTTAGTAAATAGTCTTAAGGAGCATGTTTTGAAAATTAAACAAAAAGAGCAATTATAGTTCTTTATTCGATTTGTTGTTCGCCCCTGTAAGTGAGTGAGGTAATCCAGAAAATAAAAGGACCTTCTTGGTTGTGTCACTTACAATAATGAAATTTTGAAAGAATGATTTGGCTCCGCCACAAAAAAATATACTGAACATAAAAGACACAACTTACTCATACAGTTTTTAAACAGAGTTGTGTGCCCAGGACCAGAAACTATTGACAGAATAGTATACCTAGGTTTATTAGTTATTATGTGATGCCCTTAGCCAACGAACCTTTAAATCTTTATATTATGAAAAAAACAAAGAAAGCTATAGGTATTTTTAAGAACACTTACTTTTCATTGGTTCCGGAATTGGTGGTATTGTTTTCGAAACCGCTCCACTTAGGTGAACAAGCACTTAAGCACTGCTCTCCATCCAGGAGATAGTTTTATACTTACATAGGTGTAATATTCTGCAGGCCTTGATGAAGACATGCTTGTTCCATTAATCGGACACACTAGTGGCCCAAGCGTTAACTTACACTCAGGTAGGTTGCTATAGCGTAGTACTTGATGAGAAACATAAGCGATTCAAGGGAACTCGGCAACGTTACACGAATAGTAAAAATCTATTTTAAAAATTCAACGTTAAAGGGTTACATTTTTCATTATTTCACGGAATTTAACGTTAGTAAATTAACTCCTTATGGATTTTTATATGTCATTGAGTTCGTAATTCACTGTTCAAAAAGATAAGAGCGATAGATGTTTAACCACAATACAGAAAGATAACACACTATATAATGGAATTTGATTTTATGATAAAATTCGTTGCGGGTCCCAAGACAGCCAGATAAATCTCGGGTACATCCTGTGCGACATTGCACAGCTGTATTACTCGTTGATTATCTGATCGAGGGATGCCACTGTCGGTCCTAGTGAACAGAAGATGCAGAGGTGGGACAGAAAGCAGGGTGCGTAGTGTGCAGGATACAATGGTGTTTTAGGATGCATTGCCGTCTAAGCTGTGTTCTATTGACAAATCTAAACATCTGTATATGCTTACAACGCATTGTGCGTGTGATGTCATTCGTCTTCATTTAATATTGACAAAATAAAATAATACCGTCAACGAAAATAAGGTCAATGAGGACAGAGGTAAAACACAATTAAAAAAAAAGAACATACCCTTTCTTGTGGTGCAGTCGGGTAAATGTGTCTCAATTTTTGCTTAAGGTTCGCAGTAAACTTTTTCAAAAATTGACACCCAGTTAAAACGAATTCAATTAATTCTTACCAAAGTACCTTACACGGTGCAGCCGGAATAGACATGATCAAACTAGTTTCGGTCTGCTTAAATAGGTATGTCGAATTATATAAGTCAACTTGGGGTTTTAATCACCGCTTGTGGTTTGGCTCGAGGTTCCTACATCTATAGATCTAGCTGTATGACTATGCGTGTGGTGCATGAATGATACCACTCTTTACCTTTGCAAATATATGCGATTTTTGCAAACGAACAAATGCATTATACACAGAAATATACATAAATTGACAGATGAAGTAAACCGCTACGAATTCCTAACAATACCACCAAAGAACTTTGATTCATCAAAACGTATGCTATATCTATAGTTTTTACGTTATTCTAATCAAATTAAATAAATATTTCCTCTACACTTTATTTAACAAAATGTTAAAATATTTCATATTATGAGAAATTCATTTCGAAGCGGAATTAGGGAATCGATAGAATATGGAATTGCTACTATTAGAGCTAGAACCGACTCTAAGCACCTGTGACTTACCTGGATTGCAATTCAGAATTCTAATAAGGGAAGAGAAGCTTCCTTGGTAATGTAATCTATATAAACCCCGTCTACTTTCAATCTAGGTACTAATATCCATTTAATATATTTTTTATTTTATTCACACAAGTAATTGTAGGTAATACGTTACGCAACTTTTTAAATGCTATACGGATGCATAAAATTTAAACATATCAAGTTAGAAATTATGATCATAAAAAACAGGCTATATTGAGAATTTCAACGTTACGTACAGTTCGATCAGTAATTAATATGAGTTTATATTACCATTACAATTAAAACAATGTAATCCAAGTCCTTTTATTCATTAAGTATTTCAGTAACACAGTAACATTATACTAATTGGAAACGTTTCTAGCCTATGGTAACGTTAATAACTGCACGTACGTAGAAGTATATGCGTAATTAAATATTTGCTATAGTTGTTTTAGTTTAAAAATACAAAAGGGTCCTTTTTCAGGGTCCCGTACGTAAAAAACGGACCCTATTACTAAGCCTCCGCTGTCCGTCCGTTCGTCTGTCAGTGGGCTGTATCTCATGAACCACAATAGCTACATTCCAGAAATTTTCAGAGAATATCTATTTCTGTTATTATTTCTTTTATTTTCTAACAAAACATTACAGCGTTTTAAATGTGCAGCAATAAACAAAGGAGGTATAAATGAACCGCTCCCAATGTAGTTCACATATTGATATGAAACTTATAACATAAGACGTAGAGGTAATGATAACAGTAAATATACATCAAGTTGTAATAAAATCAAATGCATGGCAAGATAATTAATGAGTAAATCACATAACCAGAGTAAAGTTGAACAGAAGTAAGAGAACCCAAATGAATTTATTATTTAGTCCGAATCTTTCAATATATTAGTAACTAACTTTTTAAATTGGGAAAAAGTTGAGAATATGTCAACATCCACAAAACTATTGTGATAACTGTCAACCATTCGAAGCAATGGTGATCGTAAACCGGCTACAGTGCGAGTACAGCTTACAGCGAATAATCGGCGTTTCTGGGTTTGTCTTAGGTGAACATGTCGAGGCACCAAGTAACACAAGGAATTGATTAAGTTCATGTAGTCATATCTGTTATGACAATGCATATAGGGTCAACACTTCAAGGTATTGTCGTCTAGCCTGAAGAGAAAGGAGGCCATATTTTTTCCTTAGCTGGGAGTAGCATAATCGCGCACGGTAGCATCTATAATGTAATGTCTTTAAGAATTTTTTTTTAAATTTTTCAATTATTTTATTGTATTTATCGTAATGAGGATTCCAAATTTGAACGGCATATTCAATTTGTGGTCGAACCAAGGATTTGTAAAGAGTAAGATAGGTAATTGGGTTCCGGAAGTTCTTGGATCTTCGCGAGACAAATCCTAACATTCGAAGAACATTATTAATCATGTTATCAACGTGTTGATCCAAGTGCATTTTAGAATCGAGAAGGACACCCAGATCACGTTGAACGTTTACCCTTTTTAAGGATTTATCACTAATTGAGTAGTTATAATTTATTGATATTTGTTTTTGTAAAAGTGATACAACTGCACTTATTAATATTCAGGTGAAGTTTATAAAGCGTACAATATCCTGATAATCGGTCGAGATCCTACTGCAATAAATGAGCGTCATTAATAGTTGCAATCTTACGATATATTTTTAAATCGTCAGCATATAGTATAAAATTTGAATTGATTATCGATTAACTTATATCATTAATAAAGATAACAAAAAGAAGAGAGCCCAGAATAGAACCCTGTGGCACTCCTGAAGTGACAGATATTATACTAGACTCAAAACCATTGATTACCACCTTTTGGCTCCTATTAGATATATATGATGTTATCCAGCGCAACAAATTACCTCGAATGCCAAAAGCAATCTTTTTAAATAAAAGCTCGTGATCTACCTTATCAAACGCCTTTTGAAAGTCAGTGTATACAGTATTTATTTGTTGCTTATCATCTATATAATCAAACAAATAGGAAGAAAACAACATAAGGTTGGTTATAGTAGATCTGTCCTTGACAAATCCTTGTTGTTCTTTTAAAATACTACGGTGTAAAAGAGAATATATTAGATTGTGAATCAATCGTTCAAAAAGTTTAGGTAACACTGACATGATAGAGATAGGTCGGTAATTTGTGACATCATTTCTAGACTCGTCTTTTATGAACAGGTACTATGTGAGATAGTTTCCAGGATTCGGGAGAATACTGTTATAACATATAGTAAAACATTAAGAAATTAAAAAGTTAAGGGGGCTTCCAGCAACATAATTTTTAGAAATGTTTTGCTTGTTCTTGTTGTTTAATCTTATAAGATTGTTTGGAACCCATCATGTGTAAGCCCGACTCAAACTTGAGTGGTTTTTATTATATAGCTTTCACTCTACGATTTCATCTGCGGTTAATCGTAAACGGGTTTATTAATATATATATATGTGTCAGAACAAACAACCGGCGCTTTCTTTTATTGTGAATTGGTTTATGAAAAGCTTACTTTTTCCATATCACTACTATATGCCTACTGGAACTATAATTTTTATTAATGTTGTATTGGCGGTATCTGGGGACAAGGTTGTGCCCCCGCCAAGACGAGCCAATAAAATTTGACCTTTTAACCTTTTCGCCAAATTTTTTTGACCAATAATAATTGTCTATAATAATAATAATGTAGATAAGACTTTCACAGTAGAACTGGTGCGGAAATTCCAATAGGTAAGACAGCTGAGTAGGTTCAAGTCCGGTGGAAAGTTGTGCAGTTTATGTGAAAACTTGCCGCTACTTCCATGCTTAGAACCGAAGTCTGGGACAAGTGCTCGAGACGTGACATCTCCGCATTTAGTGCCCTGAATATCTTATACAACTATTATGAAAATACTTTCGGAATATTCATTATAATGTACGAGTAGGTCTTGCCAAACTTTTACCTAGACTTCGCCATTGTCAGTGTTTCATAGCGAAACGAAACTTATGCGGAATTCCGTCTAGCGTCGTAACAAGGGTTAATTGTATGTATATATTTTTTTCATAATTACTGCGTAGAAATATTTACATAATTTTCATGGCTAAGCCTCAGAACCTGATTCAAGACTTGTACTCGTAACGTTATAAAAAAAGTCATTTGCTACTTAAATTGCTTTACTTGAAAATAAATTACCCAGTACCTCTTAAATCCAATATTTGTACAACATCCTAATTTTGCCATCCATGTTTTATAATCAAATTTTCTTGACTTTTTTGTCCTTATTTAATAAGTATAGGAAAAATATATTAAGGTAAGGTAGAAATGGTTAAGGTATTAATGTCAAGGAACTTCCTTCACATCTTTTCTCTATATTAAATCTAATTTACTTAGACAGTAGACGTCTAAATATTTTCATAGATGGAATATCTCCTATATTGTGAATGTCCATTTGGGCCATATCTTCCAATTACGAAACATGACTTCTGCTAAACTAACGTTTTACGTAACACGCGCCTGTTTGTGTAGTTGGGCGTTTTACTAGCATACAGAAAATACTGTAGTATCTCACTTTATTTATTCATGTTAAACTGGACTTTAATCTGTAACAGATAAAGGTCAATCGGCAGTCGTGTTTAGTCATTGTATCTGGATATGATATTGGTCTGCGAGGGCCTGTCATAGCCAGTGACACGATCGGAAATGGTAACCAGTTATCAGAATTAACTACAAGTACTACATGGATACACTTACTTACTGTCGTCTACAGGCCTAAACTTCTGATAGATAGCTCACGTCAACTATTTCTATAGGATTTAAAACTAATTTAGAAAAATATTACGTAACGGTAAGGGTTCTTACCAAGGACGAATGAAACTTAAACTTATGAATTAAAAAGACATGACATTTTAATCTGATGTCACCAGTTAGAGTATTTTTCACTACTGTTTTAAAAAATTAACTCCTTTGCAAAAATAATTGTTGATTGTTAATAATTGTTAACAAGTTATTAATGTAAATGTTATTGTAGCCATTTATAATGATAAGTCAAATGTAAATATTGTACCACATGACTTCAAGATGTAGATGCAGCTTTGCAGTTTACTTTAAGAACTAACATATCCTGATCGAGTTGCAAACAGTACATAAGTACTTATGCACTAATAAGTACTCGAGGGATGTCGACAGTTCAGGAAGAGATCTATATTTCTATAAATACATTTAGTTAAAACGTGCGCGTGCGTTTATTACTCACTACAGGAAAGCGTTTACGAGTCAACACATGCGTGTTAGTATAGAATACCTTTAACGACTCTAAAAATATAAATTTATTAACTTTTAACCCAACCAAAACATATAATTCCGAAAAATATTTATACTTTGATTACTTTATTTAATATAAAGCGTTTCGGAAAAAACTATTAAACAAGATGAAACTCAAGAAAAATACAACTTCCCTCGAATTTAAAACGAAACGAGATTTCGCTATTCCGCAAAAGAAAAATTGAATAATAAAGGAACATAAATTCAAACCATTAGCAAACCATCTTTTGTGAGAGTCGTTTTCATCAATTTTTGTGAAAAGTTTTCGTGGGTAATTTCTTAGAGATCGAGCTGTTCAAATAGTGATGGAAAGGGGGATGAATAAAACATCAACCATTGAAATTATCGTCGATTGTTGGAACCTACAGAAATAATTATTAATTTCTGAAAAAATAAATAAAAGTCAGGCGTAAATATCTTAAGTAACAAATAACTTAAAATGTTTTTAAAAATTAAAAAGTAATGTATATAAATGGATGCAATGCAGATGGAATTAAAACTAGTCTTTTAGGTATAAAACAAGCTTTATTATTAGTAATGATATTTGTTTTAAGATTAAGAAGCGGGGTTAAACGGCCGTTTTGCCATATTGAATCTGAATATGATGGTCATTTACTGCTTGTGAATTGAAGTGTCAGATATCCATACTAATTAGCGGCCACTTTTCAAAAATAAGTTGAAATGGTCAGGAATTTTAAATGTTTTGAATTGTTTTAATTTGGATTGGATTTTTAATGTGTGCTGGCCAGTAATTTATGTACATTTTTTCATTTATTTAGTCAAGAAATAAAGTTTAATTGAACTTTTATTTATGTGTATTCTGATTTTAAAAACATTAATAATAATTGTTTATGATCTTGTTATGTGTTTAATATTTGTGAAAGAGAATTGTATTGGTCAAATTATTTTAACCTGTACGTCCAATTCTCTAACAAGTAAAATTAAATCATTAAAAGTCTTAGAAAGTTTCGCATCTATGGGAAATTATTTCCTAGTTATGACTGCAATAACTATTTTGTATAAACACACGTTCATTTTTTAAAGGGTTAAATAAATAACAAATGGAAGGAATGAGTATGCACCGAAATGTATGTAAGTAGTTTAGTAAAACTATTTTGCTATATTAAAAGATAATCATTAAATTATAGGACTTACTTTGAAATTTGTACTCTAATTACTGGGTAAAAACACCAAAATCAGGTTCCAATAATAACGGGGCGCAAAACCAATTGCTTAGTAATTAGTTCGTCCAACGAATCGTCAAATTGATGAAACCGAATGTATTGTCGTAAACTAATTCAACTTTGATAATGCAATCAATGGTCTAATCTCCGGTTTGGGGTCTCACTGAGTTATTTCGAATAATCACTCAACTGCTTGCTTCTAAAAATAGTTTGTGTCTTAATCAATCTAATGCTTTTAATTAAATTTTACCTATACTTTAACGCCTATCATTAAACATTATTTATGTAACATCTTTTAACGTTCCATACATTGCAAGTATTTTATACTTGAAAATCTTTTACATAACGATAGCCAGGTAAAGACATTGGCATGTAAACTCTACACGTTCCAATCTACCTACGTCGCTATCAGCATACAAGAGAGGAAATATTACACCAGTATTTTTATACGAAAACGCAGAAGCGCACCAAATTATGTTCTGTCTCTGTCGTTCTAATATCGAAACAAAAGAGATAGGGTATCAGGGGAGGGTGGAATCGATTGTTGAGCTTTTATAAATAGGGTTATAAGGCACTTAGCTGAACACGACTGCCTGTGGCAGTTTCGCTTGGACAGCCTTTTCAAAAGATGAGAAATAGTTATTTTCTGCTTCCAGACTCCCCGCGAAGATTAATCACTCACTCGGCGGGCGGCTAGGATTGACCTATGTCCGACTCCCGTCACTTCTGAATCGCTTATTTTCTTCCAAAAGCGCTTTTGTTTGGCCAAAGTTAATCTCTCCTCTGAATTTTCACTTTGTCTCAGATAAAGGCTCGAGTGTTTGGGAAACGTTGTTTATTTTAGAGTAGAAATAAATTGTTGAAGATTATTTCTTCGTGCTGTCCAAGGTTGTGCTAAGGCTTTCACGGGTAATGTTTTAAAACTTTTTCCTATAAAAGCTTTTCGTTTTAACAATTCCGTTTTTGTCAAACAAACAAATTGTTTCGTAAGATAATTGTTTTGATTGATTACTCGTAATATAAATAATTTGCGCAACATCTTTTTATCAATCCTAATAAATCTTCAAGAAAACATAATTAAGTAAATCGGTTCTTTGAGATGAGTACATTCAAAACACTGACATAGAACTGCCAACGTAAAATTTGATAAATCCATCAAGCAGTTATTTAGAAGCAAATACAGAAACAATACAAAATAGAGAGAGAGAGAGAAATAAGTTAGCATTCGTAGAATTGTATTATCGCGTATAAATCAAGTTAGCTGTATTTTCCGGTCAGTCCATTATTGGTTTATGATGTTGGGAGTGAAAGAATAATTGGTAGCGATCATCAGTTGACACTGAGTGACGTAATGTAGACGTTAAGATCCTAGGAAATCACGGACATAGTCGTTATAGTGGGGGCAAATGGGGGATTAAGTCTAACGAATCATTTCGAAACGATTTGTGCTTTTTGTGGCAATGGTTAAGTTCCTTAGAGTATCGAGTATAAACTTATTTCATTTACTTTCATCTTTTATACAACATCATGAGCAAACAAGCAGAAGGTTCACCTGATGGAACGACGATGCCTTAGATGTCTGAGAACACCAAGAGCACCGCCAACGCGTTGCCAATGTCGAGGTTAAGACGTTATAATTCTCCTGCCAGTAATTACGCTTGCTTTCCAATCCTTCCAACCTAAATACAGTGAACTGCTTCAAGGGGTGTTCAATGAGGGTTGTACGAATCCAGACGATCTCGCACGTAGATCTACCACTTGTCTATCTATTACATTTCTTATTCTTTATTTGTTATCATAACGTAATTTTATTCTTCTTTCGATTTAATTTACATTTCAAGCTGAGAAAACAAAAAACAAATAGGTATTTTATAGGAAAGGACAAAGTCTTAATATGCTAAGTTCAAATAAAATTTTAAAAAGTTATCCTCGTTTTTGCCCCTCTTTTACTAATACTAGTTCCGTCCAAAGAAAATAGGCTGGGGAATTCAATCTATCATTCGATGTTGCTCATTGCTTATAATATTATACTCAGAAAGAAAACCCTTCTGGTATTACGAAGGGCTGTCATATGTAGGCCTCTAATGCAGCAATAATAATGTTTTCATGATATAATTCGTCGTGTAACAAAGTGTTGATGTTTTATTACGTTGATTTTGCCTTTACTTAATAAAATGTAGATATACGAGTAATCTGTTATTAAATCTGGTAATCTAAAAATTCACAAAGATCCAAATGTATAATAGCATGACATTTTAAAACACCCGTCAGAATGTTATAAATTGTATACAGTTTCAATAGTTGCAAAATGTTTAAAATATTACGTAATCGAATAATTTAACCTTCAGGTCTCCTTTACTTCATATCCAGCAGAAGGAAGTCCTCCATGTTACTCATTTCCGACACATAATTATTCATAGCTAATCAGAAGTTTTGTTACAAATAAAAACGTTACAAACACAAATTCGTGTTCCGGGTCCAAATTAAGCCAATTTATTCGCTACTTTTGTTTTTACCAACAAATATAATTCTAGATTTCTATTATCCACAGGAAAATTCTAACCAACATTGGCTTATATGGTTGGGTTGTGGGATTGGGCCCGTGAAAACGTCTAAAATATTGGCCATGTCAGGTAAATTTATAGGGATAATATGTTCTTAGTGGAGCTCGATATCTCAGAGAGTTTACTGTGATTTTTTTGTTACAAAAATAGATAGCCAACAATGTTGATGTTTGTTCTTATTTGACAAATTTTCCGCATGGAAACTCTTAGAAATTGATGGGTGGCATGTATTTTGTATTATATACTTACAAATATATGTTATATCCACATAATTATCATATTTTTCAGTAAATAAAATATGTAAGGGGTTGCAAGGCTTAAGATTTCACAAAAATAAAACTCAATTTTAAAGGAATATAGTGTTATTAGCCTTGAGCAAAACATTACTACTTAAATAGGCAACATTACCAGAAACCAGACATCAGTAAACAATACTTTCCTTTACACAAAACCATAATTCCTTACATGGTGTCCATCACTATTGTTGCCATAAAACTTTATGTGGCAGCAAATTCTATCACACGTCGTAAATGGGACACCATAAAAATGTGTACGCGGGGCCCGGTCTTTGATAATGGCTGGCGGCTGATGAGTGCGATTATGTTTATGGGACAAGCATTCCAGGGCCGGCTTCCTAAACCGCTAAGCCTAGGGGCGGTACTCCCCAAAGTGTTGCAATGTATCATTTTTATGGCCCGGCCGAAGTGAATTCGCACTGATACTATGGACGTGTTGGTCATTTACATTTAATGTTTCAATTTTGTGTTTATCCTTATCTATTTGGATAGCGATTTTATGTTTCCTGGCCTTATGCTATTAGCGTATGGCAATTATGCTCCATGGTTAATGTTTCAAGTATTAACATTTTAATGCACCATCTTATTGCAGTAATATTCAGAGTAGAGTAAGTAGAGTTTCACTGGAATTTTCTCCCACCAAGCAAATAAAATTACTATTCAATTACGACAAAAACCCTTTGAACTGTCCCCGTTTAAACTAGTACAATGAAAATGTTTGTGGGTGTCGCACGGTTAACTATTCTATTCAAGTATCAACATCTATACTTGCATAACACTTAAAACATCTCAATAATCTAAAGAGGTATCTAATAATGTTTAGGTTCAAGTAAATGGACTCGTATATTCTATACAGAGAAATAATACATCGAGAATTAGGAGAATTAGGTACCGCGTAAAATTTTCTTTAATGATCTTAGACAAGTTTAATGGTTGGAAAGATAAGAACAGCCTTAGCATTACTGGGGTTAAGCTAACAAAGGAGTATCATGCTTATAAGGTTCCTTAAATTTCAAGTTCTGAAAGATTTATAAAAATATTTTAAAATGAATAGCATTCCAAACCGGTGGTAGTAAAAAAGAATATGATGAATTGAAAGTGCATTTTAAAGTCATTTCGAATAAAAAAAATGGCTTTGAATTAAAAACTTGTTACCGTTTATAATCAAAGTCATTTTTAAACTATAAACAAATTTAAAAGTTTGAAGGTTAGGCGTATAATTGATCGATTAATCAGAAAGAGAGGTATCAAAGGGATAATTTTGAAGGAGCTTTTGTCCCCGACAAGTAATCCCTAGTTTGTTGTTCGAAATCTTTGTCATGAAAGCTGAGGAAATTACAGATTTCTTTATTAAATATTATTATATATTAAAACTCAATATTACTGTGAAGATTTAAAAATATACTGCTCCAGAAAGCTTGGACCTAATTAAAAAAATATTATTTGCCAAAAAGTACGATTTTTTTAAATGGTAATGGTAATGGTATGGTTTATGTGTTTTTGTATTTGGTTGAAATAGATTTGCATTTACAAATTAATTATTTTGAAAATAAATTGCGATGTATTGAAAAAAAAAACTACATTCATCATCCCTTTAGGAGTAACGATACCAGAGATAAACACATTCATAAATAAAATATTAAACTTACATCATCCCCTCTTTTGCATCGGGGTGTAAAAAGATTAAAAATAATAAAATAGCAGTAATATTCCCTTATACTGGTTTGTAACTTCACATTCACATTCAAAAGACCTTTACCTTCCTTCCCTTTTTATGGTCTCCGCCACAAAGCATTCTTCCGGTCAACGGAAAACTATTATATACAAGAGCATACCTTTTGTCTATCAACGTTTCTGCAAACTCAGTTTAAATAAATTAAGTAAACAGTACTCGTATTATCTAATCTCAGAGCCAATCTATTTAAAGGTATTGAGCCTGTGCCTGTGTCTTTTTTCTTCCATGTAAAAGAAAAAAAGTAAAGTTGAGGTATACAACATACAAAGTATTGTAATGTTGCCGGACCCCAAATCATTCCATTTCAAAGCGAGCCAGGTGTAAAATTTTCCTCACCATGCCTTATGACCCAGATTTAAAACCACTGCCGTTTGTAATAAAACATGTCCCGTCTTTTTTCCCGGCCGCTTTTTTAGGAGCACGCATGAATTACTTTCGCTTTAGCCACTGTCAGATCCTGAATAAATAAATGAGGGGCATCCCGCACCGGTCTTTGCTCCTTTGTGTGCACACATCTTCCCGGCGTGCGTAGGTAATGGGATGCGCTGCCTAAACGCCGGAGTCTTTGTACTAAATAAAAATCCGCACAAAGGTGCTCGCCGAAGGAACGTACGGTCAAATTCACGTGCCGCAGCAGCCCCTTGTAATGTGGCTCGGAATGTTCGCTTTTAACTTTAATTGAATATAAAAAGCGTTTAAAAATAAAGCTTGGAGTAGGATAAATAAAATATATGATTTAATTAATAAAATTGTTTTTGGTCCATCACTTTATTATGAATGGTTTCTCAAGAGTACTCGATTTTTTCAGTCTACATTGTTTTACAATTTAATTTATTTATACAATAATTTACATATTTAAACTGAAACTCCGATTAGAAGTGAACTCTAGTTTTACGTCGGTATAGAAATTTACCGTCAGCTTTATCAGTTTTACTATTCTTTGTGAAAATACAAACTTTTAATAAAATTTGAATAAACATATAAAAACTAGTCATTTTTAAGTATAAGTATATTATTACATTGTAATTGGGATTTTCCAATCCAAATTCCAATAAATTTCTCTTTTTAATATATGTCAGACTAAAGTACAAAATATAGTAACACTAACAATTGTGCAATTAAAATCATACAGTTCACAGGGTTTTTATACATAACATTTATGGAATTCAAGTTAGACGTTAAACGTACTTGCAGAAATAGAATACTCGCGTGTGTACAATTCTAAATACACACATGTGAAAGTACTTTAAATACAATGTAGTTATTTATTATATATTTTTTCGCTTCGCGGAGAGTTGAAGCTCACTTATTTAGCCCCTTAGGACATGTTTGTGTGTTTACGAGGCAAGATTCAGTTTGTGCACAACTTCGACTTGAAACATTAGTCATAGCAACACGGAAGTGCAGACAGCGGTTTCCGCAATTGCTACCTACAACCGGCTCTATAAGGAAACGAAAACGTTGCCCGATTGAAATTTACTAAGATAATTTGACAGCAGATTCGATCCACCCTTGTACGCATAAACCCTCATTTCAACACAGTCTTGGCCGCTCAGGTTAGCCAACGTTATTGAATAAAATGAAAAATCCCGCCGCTAAACCACTAACTCCCTATTTAATTCCAAATTGGATCCCTACTTAACAAGTTACCTTACTAAATTAAAATTTAAAACATGGGGTAGTACAAGTGTTCTGATATTGCTCTATTATTAAAATATCCTAAGAAAATAATATGTATTTTTCATGATAGATAAGAGTTTTAGCATAAAGCAAGATAATTCAAGTTACAATAAAATTATATGTGTATTTAGGTCCAACCGTTAATTTCAGAAGAAAATTTGTAAAAATGGATTGTTAAAGATGTCGATCGAACAATAATTTTACCTATTAAAGTGTAGTAATATTTTATAAATTGTATCGTAGAATGTCACACCTTTGTAGTATGTAACTTGAATACACAACGATTGTAAGAAAGCTACTTCATTTCATGTTCTGTGTGTTTTGAAGTCACGCATACAGGTGAATTGCATTATTATAATAACAGTGTATATTTAAATTTAACAGTTCGTTAGTATCGCCATTGTATTTGTCAATGTCTGTGAAAATATCGTCCGTTGCCAAATCGTGCACATGTGCCGTAAGCATTCCAACTTTTAACGCCGTTCTCTTAGTTTCCCATTTTTGAATCTAAACCTGTCATCATTCTTGAGATAAAGTGCTAGTGTATGCAAATGTTTCGATTAAATCATCTATTTAGTGATAGTTTCAGAATGTATACGATACAAAAAGGTTAAACAGCGTCTGTCATTTTTCTGATGGTGTTCACAATCCAAAGTGACATTTGTAATTGACTTACACTTTTATGATGCCGCGATGAGGACATAAGGACCTGACTGTGTTTAGAACAGGTGGATTTAATTTTTTTTTTCATCATTTAAGCAAATCTTTGAGTCATAAAACGTATGACTTAAAGATACGTTAAAAGGTATGAAATAACTTCCACAATGAAGGGTTTGGATTCGAGTTCGAGTGCTCATAATGTAAGGATAAACAAAGTAATAAAATTAAGAATCATTTATTTCTTGAGCTTGTATTTATATGATATTGGCATTTTTTGTTTAGTACAACACACTGCCGTTGCCGGCGAATAAATATAGTAGTTCAATGTCATACACATTTTCCTGAAAATTTTCAAAAAAGGATCAAATTATTCATTAAAAATTTAAGAAGAGTTTTGTGTCAAGTTTCACTATCCTGACTGCTAAAACTAGAAGGAACAAGGGCCAAACAGATATGAACTCAATTAGTTCAACTTGGACCTCTTCAAGTTAAGAATGAATAGGCTTTTTTAAGGTTTTTATATCCTATAGGTATTTTTAATATCTCATGATTTGGTTGCAAATACAAGTCAAATTTTTATACTTAAATACTTAGTAAAGCAGATAAGTAAATTATTTTCTCTTTCATCAAAAGAAATTTAACAAAATCCCGCTGACTTTGGTTAATTATAATGAGGTATTCTGGACCGGCACCGAAAAAATTTGTTCTCCTCTTAAAGTCTGTATTCAATTATTTTTCATAATGAAATTGACCTCGAGGCGTTATTTAATAAGATGTTATGTCTTTTACTGTAATACTTTGTTTTTACTGAAATACCGCTACAAATTTCAACCTCCATTAAATCTATTCGATTTTAACTTTATTTTATCTTTTCATGTACCTCAACCGAATGTTCTTGTGAATTCTAAATAAAAACTACTTTTGATGAAAGTTCATGTTTATTAAATACAAACTCTAGTACCTAAAGTGTCCTAACTCTGCGAATTCAACTGACTATCTTAATGTAATTTGCGGATCCGACTGAAACGAAAATTTGATCAATTTGTCCTATAACTGAATGGAACGGTCCCGATGAATCATTTTATCCAATTGTAACGTTTTTCTAAAGTCCCAATTTGTATAATTTGTAGCTTTAATAAACTTATTGTTTTGGTTCTTTTCTTTTGCTAGAATTTCATTTATATTCGGATATAAAAGAATTCGTTATATTATATTCGTTAAACAACAAAAATAGCGGACAAGGACCATAAACCGAGACAAAAATATTTTAAAACAACAATTAAAAATAGGTGGAGCGTTCTATTAGCATTTTGGATGGTCCTTGTGAGACTGCCTACATATAAACCGATATTCCTGTTCCTTACAGATGCATAAGAGAAATTGAAGGCTACAACTCAAATTGTAGACTTAAAACTTAATGAATTAATCCTTCACCCGCGATCACCCTTACCTTTCGGGTAATCTCGATAGGTTGCCTAATTAAAGCTTTATTTTCCAACCCACGGTAGTCCATTAGGTCGTTTATCATTGCTTATTTACTGAATAAGGGTCAGGTATGGCAATGTGTTGGGTATGAAGCCGGTTCTGTCTAGAGGATTACGAACGTTCAAAATGAAAACATACGGCGATACGTATTTCGGAATTGTTTAGATAACGGATGCAGGTTTGCGAGATATTGTGTAGTGGCCTTTAGGATGTTGTACAACGCATAAATAAGCTTATAGCACTTAGAGAGTTGCGTGCAAATGCGTTAAAATTTGCACACTGAATACAACTTGTGTATTTGTTTGAAGTAGACAGTTAATTCAAAGCTAATCGATATTTTTTGCATGAATACTTCGTGCGCATATTTGCTCAAAAAAGGACAAAGTCCGAATAAAAAAATATAAATAAGCGTGGGTATGTTGTTACGTCATTGCTGTCACAAACAGAAAGAACCGATAAAAAACTTCAACATTCATAATATTAGTCCACAAATGTAAGATTGTTAAATTGTATGGTATGGCCATTAAATTGACCTACAACACTAAACTCCACTAAAATATTAAACTAATACTATAGGGTTAATGGTAAATACTACAAATTATTAGATTATTAAGTCATTTTGTCCCTTCGATTCGTTTACATCCTTTAGCCTCTTAATGAATAGAGTAAAGTCAGAATGTGTCCAAATTGTGTAATACGCTCGGGCTGGCCGGCCCATTACGTCTCTAAATAGACCGTTTCGTCCTTACCCCTTCGCTATTTCAAAAGGTTCAAGGGTTAATTTACTAGTTCAAAATTTAAATCTATGAGCGACTCGTTTAAACACAAACCTTCGGGAAAAGTCCGCTGTTAAAACCTTATTATAATGAATCACCCAACGCGATTGCATTTTATGCCAGCAAAACAAAGGATACGCAATTATACATTTTCAGAACAAGAAAACTTTAGCTACAGCAGGGTTCGCGTATGATGAACGAGCGCCGCACCAACGCCTCACATTAAGAATTCACATATCACTTTGAATGGCTTAAAGTTTATGGAGTACAATGAAATTAGCTGTGTACTATGCAATACAATGCATAAGTTGTGTAGTGTTCATGTATGAATCAATAAGCAGAGAGAAAGCAAAGCAGGTTTAGGAGGAGCAAGACACGGGCTGGGAGCAAGGGACGTCGAGTATGTAGCTCCCAAGCGCCAGTTGTCCACAATTAATAATAGAGGTTTGCAAGTAGAATAGCACATGTTGTTGCATGGGCTCTTCTCGGCTTCCATGCGGAATACAGATGAGCTTATTTATGTAAATTCGTGGAGACGACGGAGGCGGGTGGACGGGTAATCCCAGCCGTCGTTAGTGATTGATGCCGCCGGTTGCTTTGTTGACGTTCTGCTTTTATTCAAATCACAAAGTTATTCATACGAAAACTTTTTTACTGCCATCAATGCCGACGGAACGTCTTCGAGCCTTAATAAATGGAAAACCTTGATGAGTAGCATTCATATGTGTTTCAATAAAGTCTACCTGTAGCATCAATTAGTTTGACAGTGTTCCTAAACATAGTTGCATCACAAATACAGTCTCAACGTGAGCACTGATAAGATCGAAGCTGTTAGCTGCTTTTCACTTCCCGCCCTAATAGAAGCAGGCCGCCAAATACACTAAATGCCACCACGTAATATTGATTTATTTCGAATTTAGGTACTTTTCAAAAATAGAGATGAAACAGAGTCCTGTTTATATGTAAACTTTGGATATATCTCTCTATATCTAAAGTTTATAGATAGAGTATATCTCTCAAAGTACAAACTATTTTGCATTCATAAGACAATCGGTAGAAGTATTCAAGATATGAAAATACTCAGCTAAACAAATATTATTTATAAAACTTTCAAATTTAATACAAACAAGAGCAAAATTTCCTGAATGTTGTAAACAAAAGCAAGCAAAATTTACTCTTTCAGAATTTTACATAATTTTGGTATTTTTATTGTTTTGAATTCACCTGTACATTTCCGGTAAAGGGTTGCGGGTTTGAACCCCTGCGGGTAAAAACAGAGTGCCGGATACTAAAACGGGAGTTAAATACATTTTTAATTAACTTGATGTTATGTTTATTAAAAGCTTCACATTAAGGAGGTTAAAAATAAAGTAGCCAAAATAGTTATAAGATGTACCTGTACCTACCACACCTGCACCTACTCACTTGTTCAAATAATCAATATAAGTAACGAAATTACATTACCAAAACACCAAAATATACAGATAGTTCTTTTATCACGATAATCGAATATCGTATTTTTTTTGTGACGCAAAATTTAAGGTTTTCAGACATTCCCACATACATAAAATATATGCACATAGAAAACTAACAAATAATACGATATAAAAAATAGCTCTATTCGGCATAGATGGTCTAGCCTTGACAATTCATAGAGCTGAACAGAAGGAGACCCCATGTGTACATCACAAATACTCCTTGCAAAATTTTACGATTCTAGTTCAACGGGAAGTACACAGTGTTGGCGTAAGCCTAGTCCAAATAACAGATTCATTTTTAAAGCATTCATTTACTATTCAACGTAAATCACATCTTCTACCAAACGTCTTGTAACCGTTCTCGTCATCTCACTGTCAGCGGAAGTCACGATGTTTGAAAAAAGTGAATCCTTTGAGGTAGGTTTTGATTCGTTTGCAAATGAGAGTGAATATGTAAAATAATGTTGATACGCGGTACAATCGCCCGTAGTTTAACATTGCGTTGACTTAAAAATTTGTTTTTTTTTTCATAGCTGTAAGGGATTCCAGGTTTGAGTATTTGATATAAATTTAAACTTGATACCTCCATGCGTTCTGGAGAACAACAGTGTTGACAGACATACAAATAAATAAATAGACTCAAATTTAACAACAAATTTACGGATTTCGAATTTGTGCTACCAGATAACGCAAATTCATGCTTATAAGGGTTATAAAATCTAACAAATTCCGACAATAACAAAAATAATGAATATAGTTTAAATACATTACAGATTAAAGTTAATTCGAAAATATCCGGTGAAATAGAAGCATGCGATGTGAATCAAGCGAAATGAGCATTCCAATTAGAGTTGGAGACTCATTAGGATGCAGATGAATGCTGATATCGCCACTACGTGATCAAGATTCAGTTCATTTGTACAAACTTCAATTTCAACTTGTTATAACCAAATCTTACGGATGTTCCATAGGGATTCGATAATAGCAATTACTCTTCTTAGCGATCGAATAAAAGGACTTTATTGATAGCTAAGATAGCTAAGTTTAACCGTTCATGATTTGTTTTAGAAATATCGTTCGTTCAAGTAGGCACATATCTTTTAAGTAAAATACAGCTAAGGTCACTATTAAAACTCTTTTAAATTCATCATTTTCATAAAAATCTTCTTATATTGAATGCAAAATGTTGACAACTAATGGGTTTTTAAAAACAATTATAAGTTAAAATGGCTCTATGTGTAGAGAGTTCGGTAGAGCGATCATTTAATCAATCAAGAGATATGTCTTGTATATAAATATAAAGTTTCCTTTTTTTTAATTGTTATATGGGCTTTATCGCTAAGCGATAATATCGAATCATTGCCATCGAAGCAATCTGAATTACTATTGCTATCCATGGGAACCGAAGCATTGGTCGAATCTGTCAGAAGAGTAGTAAAGGGATTGAGCTTAATATTTTTTTCCTGTCTTTGAGTTTTCACAACAGCTTTAACAACCTTACGCAAAGGGGGTGCAAATAACTCGGACATCATCTTTACTTTTCTGGTTGGTTGATTATTTTTTCCCAAACTAACGGCGGCACTTTGTAAAACAGGAGATGCACTTCTTAGTGATGTTGGAGTAGGTGGAATATACTTCTCAGACGCATCTTTATAAACACAGTTAAATTCCGCCATAATTTCTCTGATTCTCCGTTCTTTTTTGTAAATAGGACACACCTTCTGAAGCGCCATGTGGTCACCTGAACAATTTATGCAACAGAAAGTCGTAATTTCGCAGTTTTCGTGATTTTTAGAACATTTCAGTCAAATTATTTTTTAGATGGACAAAAAATTGTGGTCAAACTTCCAGCAACAAGAGTATTGAGTAACGGGGAAAATATATGGTCAACAACTATCTTCAAACCGAACAAATAGACAAACGAAGGCAGGGAAGAACTTTTAAATCCAAGGCGTCATTTTACCTATCCTGATGAAACAGCTTTATCATAATTCCTTTTGTTTATACATTTTACAGAAATAATTTCACCCACACAAGAAAGATCTTTCATTATCTCCTCCTCAGAAACTTGTAAATCAATATCCCCATAAATAAATAAACCCACTTCATTGTTTTTCTGGCATCTCCATCCAAGGTCATCAAAACTCTTGCCATTTAGATATTGTGCAGCACTCGATTCATTTTCGAAGGAAATAAGAATGGACATACTTAACTTGACAAATTCCTTTAATACTTCTATCTCTTAGTATAATTTTCAATTGCTTAGGTAGAGCATTGGAACAAGTAAAGCAAACCTGTATCAAATCTTCACATTCACGACGAATCACTTTTCGGCCCCGCGACACAGTATTCCAACCATCATCAGAAGAGGAATCTACAAAAATTCTTGTCCTTTTTCTACACCCTTCATCTAAAATAGACTCAACAATTTCATCAGCTCCATCAACATTTTGAAACAAATCATTCAAACCGCTAGGTTCAACTGCATCTACCAAAACATAATGATCATTATCCATTGTCAAAGCCCAGCGGCACCCGGCCGGACTGGGACTGGACGAGACTGCACTAATAATAAAACTATGCAATAATCAGGTCCCAATGAGTACGCGAAACAAACTTTTTTTGTACAAATATCCACAACTTCAAAATAATAAAAAAAATTTTTTTTAGATGTTTATCCCCGACATGACTACTGAAAAAAGTTTATTAATTAATTGAATTTAAGTAACAACGAATATACAGACTCACACTAATATCCCTCTTACTATTCTCATGCAATATAGTTCATTATCCTATTTTATTATTAACTACAAGTTCTTAAGCAATTTAAACAACAGGAGTCTCATTTTCTGGAAATGATATTAATATTTATCAGCTTGAAATTGTAACAAGTTATTAAAATATTACATTTTCACTGAAGCGAACTCATTAATAAAGTTTCCTTCGATCTTGAGTTTGGGTACTTATTCAAAAATTTTGAATGAAAATTGACAAATTCTACGCCATGTCCAGAATTGAAAGCTTTATACAATTCAGACCAACGAAAGAGTTAACTCTACTCCCAACTACTGGCCAACATTTAAACATTCAATGTTTTATGTTGTCCCTACTATCAGTTACTGAAAATAATATTAAGTAGACAGTAGGTCTACACTTTTAGCAACTGAATTTAAGTATCTATTAATCCAATATTAATCCTTTTACATATAAAAGGCTTGAATTTAAAAAAAAATTGTCATATAATAACGAGGTAAAAAATAAGTTCACTTCAGTCTTCTATTAAAATATAAAAAAATATGGATGAAATGTCATGATGGTTGCAGCGACAAGATAGTCAAAACCATGCTTCTCTTGAGAACGACTTGAAGAAGTCCAAGGTATAATTTTCAACAACAAAAAAAACACCACTATCCCAACCTGGTTGTTTGACCCGGACTATGAAAAATAAAATAAAAATGCTGGGCCAACGTAACGTCAAGTTGTCCTTGGTAAATTGTGGAGTGGGCAAGTAAAGTCGAAGGTGTAATAGGGGTTGGTGGCTCATGAATAAAGCAGACGTAGCGCCGCCTCATCCGTGTACCGACTGTAATAACGCCAAATTCTTTTCGCACGTCCTTTGATTTGTAGACTCTAAAATAACACGGGAATGGTCTTGGAGTAGTTCGAACAATGTCTCGGTGAAAATGATTTTTCTGATCTGGATTTTGTTTCTATAAAAATAAATCAGAAAATCGAAGGGTTTGAAGGGAAAATATTGAATTGTAAAGATATCATATTGGAGAAATGGAAGTCGAATAATGGATGTAAAAAAGTTATAACCCAATGAATAGAATGACATTATATTACTCTAGTAGTATTATAAAAGGATTTTTGATTCCGAAAATCCAATTCCAAAATTCCGAAATTTAAAGAAAAATGGATTAACTTTTGTTGTTTGTAAACAGCTCCTAAACATTTAGTCTCAAACTTTAATAGTTTGATGATGAATTTTAATAAAAGTATTATCAGGAAAATACCTGCTGATTGTTAATGTACTTAGTTTAAACTATGTTTTAATTAATTTTGTCTAAACCATGTTCAAGTACTGTGAGATCCCTAAGCCCTAGAGGAATCATAATGAAACTTTAAGGGCATTAAACTTCAGCTACTCAATTTTAAATCTTTTGATGTTGTGATTATTTCATAGTACATAATTTCAATGTTAAAATTGGAAATTCAATATAATTTATATGAATATGTTTTTTAATGGCTTACGAGATAAACATACCTTCTGTTACTCAAAAAAAATATATTGTTTAAAAACGTCAAACAAACAGAAATAAGAACTTCTCTTTAATATCGTTATCCCAAAGCAAACATAATACGTATATTCGTACAAATATTTAATCTGTTGCTCTTAGCTTTGACAAGGAAAAGTTTATTCAGTTTCATTTTGCCATCAAGAAAGTTTATGAAACATCTTTAAACATCATAAATACGAAAGCGAGGTTAAAGAAACTTAATTTTAGTAGACTCAGTACAAATTCAACCGAGACTCGACAAATTTTCATTGCCGAGTCGAGACTGAGGCAGGTGCGCCGAGGATGGATGTATTAAGATACACTCTTTGCACGAAAATGTTTTTATAAAAGCCCGCGTACCTTCACTGCAAAATCGCGGCTTACATTTTAACACGCGGTAACATTTTAAAGGAAGACTAGGCACTTAACTCGGCGCTGGAAAATAAAATATTTCACCGAAAGAGTTCAAACGTGTACCCATAAACAATGTAAATCTTTATGCTTTTTATTTTCGTGTAGGACATTGATGTCCCGAAATTGTTTAGTTATGTAACTTTTTTTAGGTTTTCTAGTAAAATACATGAAAAGAATAAATGGTAATATTAAACTTCTTTCGTGTAATAAAATATAATTCAAAGTTCTTTGAAAGCTTATAAAACAATGAGGGAAAAGAGGAAATACTGTACTGTACTGTAGGATACTAGCGTTAGCTGTTTTTTTAAACGAAATAAACGGTTAAGGTTACGGTTGTAAACTTTATTTCTTCTTTATAAAGTTTATATATAATATTGTTAGTACACCTGTATTTTATATACCTAGTCAGGTCATAAATTCTGTCACATGTTTAATATAAAATAATTGAAACAAGTTTATTCATAATGTAACCATTCATATACCAAAATGAACTTAACAAAACATAGATTCTTTAAGACACTAAAGTTTATTCAAAATGACCTCCGTGATTTTGAATACAGGCCTTCAATCTGCGCGGCCAGTCGTCTATCGCTGCACGAACGAGGTCCATGTCAATATTGGCGGCTGCCTTAATCAAGGATGTCTTGAGTGACTCCAAATTGGGATGAGGCTTTGAGCACGCCTTTCCCTCCAAGTGTTGCCATATCTTGTAATCTAACGGAATCAAATCTGGACTGGAGGAGGGCCAGTCTTCGTGCCGGATGAAGTCGATTTCACGCGCCGCCAGCCAGTCTTGTGTGCTCTTCGCTCTATGAGCTGGCGCCGAATCTAGTTGGAATACCCAGTGCCTGTTATTGAACATGGTATGAGAAACAGGTTACACAAGGTTCGTCTGGACTGTATTTTGATACACAACTGCATTCGATTTTACACCTTTCTCACAAAAATGTACCTCTGTTAAGCCCCAATAAGAAACTCCCAACTATACCATGAGCGAGGATGGAAAATGACCTCGTTGGACACGCGGAATACGGTTGCTCGCTTCTTCACTACTGTGTGAGTACACCTTATCATTTTGTTTGTTGTAGCTCTCTTCTACGGTAAAATTTTTTCATCCGAAAAAAGAATTTCCTGATATTTTTTCCCGCGTACCGCTTCAACAAAGCGCGGCATCTCTTCAGTGTCAGGTCCATTAGAAGAGCATTCAAACGATGTCCTGTTTTTCTTCGATATGTCCGAGGCCCTAAGTTTTCATTTAACACCCTTTTCACCGTGGTCCTGCTTAACCCCATCTGAAGGGCTAACAGTTTCTGCTTACGTTTGGGATTTCTTTGAATTCGCGCCTTCACAGCTTTTATCACTGCTGGAGTCCTAACAGACCGAGGGCGACCACTTCTTGACCTGTCATCTACACTAGAGTCTTCATTGTATCGTTTGATGGTACGATAAACGAATCTTTTGGTTTTATTCAAATTTTTCAGTATGTCAAAAAATTGAATTGGCGCGTAACCGCAACGATGCAACGCAATAACTGCAACACGGTCTTGTTTAAGCCTCCACTCCATATTTAAAAATGAGTAAAATTCTAAAAAATATACATTTTTATTTTCATGAACAATTCGAAATTCGAATTCAATAAACTTTTTTGTGGCCAGCATTCTAAAAGAAAAGTTTTTACCGTGTGACAATACTCATGACCTGACTGTGTACTTGTAATAATTAAGGATTTACAAGTTATATATATATTTCAAGTGTATAGATAGGAAGTTATTTTCAAAACTACTCAACTGGTAATCAAAATCACATTTATTTATACGTTAAAAAAAAACAAAAAAGTAAAAGCTTTTTTTAATCATTGGCAACATTTTTTAATAAGCGAGAATTTTTTATAGGGCTTTCTATATTAACTTTTTTCTATTTTTAAGCTTTCCTGTTATACCCAGTTTTTTCTTACCGAATCGATTTTGACGTTCCGTTCGACATCGCCAGAGTGACGCCAAGTTAATTACCTACTGTTGCTACAACTTTAACGTGATACGACTTCAAATTATTTCATTAAGAACACGTGACCCAAATAAAGACAACCGATGGAATTGGCTGGACAGCCACCCCCAGTGATTAGTCTCACAAATCAGGAAAATCTTTATCCAAAATTGATAGAAGGTAAAGTAGCTAAAGTAAATCCCATCCATAACGTAGTTACAAATAGGGAAAATCGATTACAAAAGTAATTTACAACGTAGCTAAAACTAAATGTAGCAATTGTCAGTACCACTTAATATAAAATGTTAAACTATACTGTAACTATGCTACTCAATGTACAGCTACGAGTTACTACAGCGACCACGGCGTCATAATAACGTTAACACACCCACACTAAGACATGGAAAAGTTTTTTTTGTTAATAAATGTATTTCTCTTTTTAAATCTCATAAAACTTTTTTGTCTTTTTCGGAACGATTTAATAACCACTTTGCTTAAAAACATTTAATTGATAGGCTTAAAATATGAACCTCATCGCAAAACATTTTTTTTTCGTTAGTAAATAAACGATGTAACTAAATGTGTACGTGTAACTAAATTTAGTGAGACATGTGTAAAAGTATTAGGGGTTAACAGGGGCAGAGCTGTGGACTTGCTTCTATCTAGTTTTACATCTCTACGACAGGTACGAGACTTGGCCACATTCTACTTGATGTAATACTTATTTTGTGATTCATTTCAAATCTGTAATTCTACTTGCAGATTCCCTTTCATATTAGATGTGTTTTTAATTTCATATTCTATTGGATAACAATAAGTCTAATTATTTTTTCCATCTTTAGTACAAGTTTTTATTGATTTCAATAACAAAAAGTTTTTCGTACTCCATCTTATTTATGATTAATTGATTATCCAATAATAAATTTTCTGAAGTATTTAAGGTTTTTAAACTCACATTGAACAAATCTTTTATCAGAAATGAAATCGTAATATAACATGTATTAAATTAATTTCAAACAGTTTACATGAATTTGTTAAAGTTTTAATCCTACAGAATTGAAAACTTTGCAAATTAAAATGAAGACAAACAAACCCTTTCATATCCATTAAAATACCTACATATAATTACGTTATATATTAAGTGTATAATACTAATGAAAGGGTTTCTGATAACCCCAAAAGTTCAAGCTCAACAATTTTTAAGTTAATTTCAAGGCAATATTAGTTTCTGAACTATCTCAAATTTAATTTCTTAACTATTTTAAACATTTGTTACAAATTTTTACACATTATTTTGCTCTGTTACTGATTGGGAATAAACAGCATATGCTCCCCTATCATCCTTTTAAACGTTATGGAGGGGATGTGGATAATATTTGTTCAGAAATTAGAATTACAAGCAAAGATTGTAGTGGCTAACCTGGTTTTACAGCTGGGTAATGAAATACAGAAGTGGCAAGCCTCCCTCCGCCATCTGTTTTGAGACGAGCTTGAATAAAATCAGAGGAAATTAAAAGAAAAAAAGCAATTTAAAAACTTTCCCCAGAGCCGGTTTAAGGCACTTTTTAATGATTTCGAAATGTATCCCAAATAAAGGGGAATCCTAACCCTTGTTAACCTTGATGACTTTATAATTCCATGGACTTCAAATATATTTAAGCTAATCTGGTCTAAACCGGCTGTGCTGGAGATAATTACATTAAATTGACAGAAGCAAAATAATTAAATTTTATAATTAAGCATTACCATACTCATTGTTCTAGGCCGCGTCCATTAGACGCGTTTATCCTATAATCCACACAATAACATTGCTAATTCATATAGGCACGTAAAAGGGAAATTAACCCACTGTACTTAATTACATTTTCGCATGCTTTACTTTCGCTTAAAAGGGTCGCTTGGTACACAATATCCTATGGAGAAATTTTAAAGTTACGTGGCGACCAATGTGACTTCTACGCTGTGGTAATAGCGTTGTTAATCCTTTGATGTGGGGATGGTTTATAAATGACAGTGTTACCATTCACTCGTTCGAATTGCTGAAACATGCTAAAACTTTCCAAGTCTGTTACCTGTTGTGTGTAACTAGTTTTGTTGAGGTTACGTTTAATAAAGGTCATCTTATGTTACACCTGATTCGTTTACCTACAGTTTAACTTGACCAGTATACAAACATATTTGTTAGCCTGAATGAAAATGTTTGAAAATTATCTTTTGTACAATTAAAAATGTAAGTAGTCAGAATATTTTGCGCAAATAAATTTAAAGTTTTCAAAAGAATAAATGACGCTGTAAATCTTTGATTATGCCTTTCCATTGTTATTCTCTTTATCTTCTTTGTCATGCAACGACATGCAAGAACGCAAAAATTTTACAACTTTAATGCATGGACTTTACTCAATTTTAAAGCAAAACATATTATCCTAAAGTTACGTTGTATTTTACAAAGTGTGCTTGCTTTACGGATTTTCTCTATCCTTATCTCACACAGAAGATGAAAAGGAGACGGCTTTGTAAATAATTAAAATCTAAAGTTATTTTATTTAAATAGTTCCTAAGCTTCTGTCCCTAGTATTTTGAGGAAAGTAAATTCTGTGTATTTTCCACTCACCTTTGTGGCTGCGTAACGTATTTATTCATAAACTAGAGTTTCCGCCTGTATTTTATCTAAGGTTAAACCGAAATATTTTCACTATACAAGCATAATACAATAATTACATTACAGTCTTTTGTGACTCTCCGTCTTAAACAATGCAGAAGCTTACAGAAACTTAACTATAATATGCAAAATATATAACTAAATAAGAAAACAATAGTAGTAATAGTACGTAGAATTAAGAGTTTAAATCAAACTAAGCCAAGGACATTAAAAGCCCGATTATTAGAGAAATTTTGTTACTAGTAGGGTTTGTGACGTCATTTATTTACTCGTTATAGTATCAAAAGTTTAACGCCTGTTGATTAGTAGAATGTTGAATTTATAGGTATATGACTATCGCATTATAACTACTGTGTAAACTAACCACGTGCCAATCAAAATCATATCTTTATGCTGTCTTGTGCTATAAGCGATAGTTTAAATTCATAGGCAGGTAACACAGGATCAAATTTAATACAAAAATGTTAGACAATGGAGTTGATCATTTTTATACCAATAAGGTGGCAACATGCAAACCTCAGGGATCTCCTTCAGCCCGGGAGGGCCGGAAGAGAGTATGTCGGACTCACAAAAAGCCCGTGCCTACCGCCTTAAAGCCCACGTTCCACCAACGCTTATACAGCATTACTGGATACAGGGAATCCGTAGGAACCCTCAGACCTAAGGGCAATAAGCAAACCTGACGCAACCTGATGGCAAGCAGACATTGTACCGTATAACGCTTGCAAGATCACGCACGCATTACCGACCTAGCAAGAACTTTTTAACACCCTTAAAAGTAAAGAGGATCCAAACTAATATAAGAAGATCTGGTAGTTTAAATATACCAAATAGTCTAAAACGTTAGTATCTACTAATTAGTAATACGATGGATTATTTCTGTTTCTGATTCTCTTTCAAATTGTACACATCAACAGTCAAACAATATTAATGATTTCACTAATAAAGTGAAAAAACGACAACGATTACTTAAGCAAAAGTAGGTAAGCAAGTTATATATATTTTTTTTTTGTTATAAATGTGTAAAAATACACAGAATGCATAAGTACGTTTTCAATTAAACCTGTATCATTTTACTTTGGTGTCCGAAAAAAACAATTTCATTTTAGGTAAAAAAATAAATAAAATCCAATCTCCTTATGTAAATCGTTTCAGGTAGAACAAACAAAAACATAATGATACTCGTATGTTGAGATACGTACATACATACATACATACAGGTTCAACAAATTAACATTGTCGACGTTTGTGTTGTTTTGCGTTGGTGATTAAAGTTTCCGTAATTATGTGACCTTTTAAATTTACTTTAGATAAGAGCTTTTTATGTATTATTTTAGCCCGACTGAACGCAGTACATTTAGTAAAATTAATCCATAAGTTAACTCAAAGTTGTAAAAATAACGCTTATCAGAAAACTACAATGTTATTGTTACAATGTTAGGGAAGAATGATAAGCACATGAGAAATATAATTTTGATGTGGATGTTTTATTTGTAGCGCAAAACACTGTTGACATATGTATATTCATTTATGAAATTCCTTAACACTACGATTTCTAGAGCTGTAATGTACCGTAGCATTTTTTTAACGGAGACAACTTTTTTAAAGAAGTAACCATCAAAACATCTAACAGTCAGAAATAAAATTCCCGAGTATACGAGTATGTATGCGTTTCTTCGAACCTTTTCCGTTCCTTTTCCTTGTATTGCGGAACTCTAAAAATATATTTGTTGTGTTGATGAATCACTGTGTTGATTGGGTCACTTACCAAATTGATTGAGGACAAAAACGGACCCTCGTTGAATCAATCTACTTGTTCTAAGCCCCCATCAGTCAAGCCCTTTGTTTTCAATGCCTAGACAGTTTTTTATTGAAGATAAATAAAACTGCTTACTCATCATTTATTTTGTCTATTTGCTCAAACGATCCAGACAACGAGTGTAGTGTCAGCATTAGGAGAAAATAACAAAGTTTAACTAAAACACAGTTAAAACATTTGCGATACAATCATACCAGAATAGTTTTAAACGAATTATCAATTTAAATACACGTCTGTTATAGAACAACCCGCTTTTCTCGTCGGATTCATATATATTTATTACTATATTATAGGATTAGAAAAATAAATTTACTTTATAATTGAATTGAATATCTATTGCATAGAACTCAGACTTACAAAACTGTTCTACAAAGATTCGATCTAAAAATCATAATGTCCCGCGTATATAATTAAACAAAAAAAAATCCTAAAATTAAAACAGTAAATTGTAGTAAAGTGATTAGACTTTCTCTACTTCAACTTTGTGACAGTTATTCGAGTTCAGTAATTTAATGTTAAGTTAAATTTTGTGTCACACGAGTATCTATTTTCAATGGAAAACACAGAACTTTACAGAGCGTATTTGTCGTTGCATAGCATAATTCGATTTAAAGTTTTGTAACATACGAGAAAGCTACTAAGGTGGTGATTACGAGCCCGATGATGTACAGACGATCTTGTGAGGACTGTAGGAGCCCGTGAAAGCACTCGCCCATTATCGCTCTAATTGGAACCAATTGGAGCAGCATATGTCCAGCAGAGGAGTTTTTCGGCTCCTGAATATAAAATGAAATGGTTGTTACCCGCTAGATCTACACAATTCATACTCTGTAGTCGCATTTAAATATTTGTTTAGTTGCTAAATACTCGTAGCATCATCGGAGGGTGAACTGCAGAAGATAACATTTATCTATAAAGGTTTTAAAGGGAAACGAATGAGAATAAATGTGGTGGAAATAAATAAATTTGAAAAGCAGGAGAGTTTGACGGAATGTAAGGTGACGATTCCAGGTGAAGTAGTGGAGCAAGTGAGTGAGTCTGTTTACTTGGGAAGATTGTTTACGAGAGATGGGACGTGTAAGGGTGATATTAAGAGAAGGATTAAGATAGGTAATCAGGTGAATGGAGTGTTACACTCCAATAAGAATAACAATTACGTGTTTGAAGAGGCGCAAACGGCTATTCATGATGGCGTGGTAGTTCCTTTACTTATGTATGGCAATGAGTGTTGTGATGTGGCAAAAGATGCATGAAAGTAGGATTAATGACGCAGAGATGCGTGCGTTGCGGAATCTCGTTGTGTAATAGAGTGAGGTATAATGTGATTGGGTGGAGTGAAAGAAGAGGTAGTGAAGAAGATTGAGTAGGGCCTGTTGAGGTGGACGGATAAGTCAAGATATATGAAATCTGTGTATTGTGGTAATGTGTGTAGGAGGGCAGGTTGGGGCAGACCTAGGCGGACGTACCTTGACCAGATTGGTCAGGTCAGAAGTGCCCGTAACCGTCGTGTGTGTATGAGGAGCTGTATTGATGTGCAGGAAGCTAGAGATGTATTTTTCGGGGCACAACCGCCACTCTGTCCCACCACTGCAACTCCTGTTTATCGGGATCAGCAGTGACGTCCTTTAATCGAATAATAAACGAAAAATGCAGCTGTGCAATGACGCACAGGCTGTACCCGGACACCTTACCGGCTGTCTTGGGACAGGTAACGAACTTGATCAGAAGAAATAGGAGGTAGCAAGAAAGATGTATGTAAGGATGTCTGTGTCTACCCCTTTGGGACGAAAGCGTGAGTGAGTGTGTGTAGTTGTGCTAAAATGGTAGACTTGACAAAACTTTTGCTTTAGTTAAACGGAACGGAAGTTGATCGGATGGGAATGAACGAAAGAATAGAGGTTTGTTTATAAAAATAATAATGTCAAATCTGCGTGACATTGGCGGCGCATATCACTATTTTTTCCCTGTGTTTGGAAATATTTTGGAAATGTTAAGAACCATAAACCATATATTTTCATTGTTTTGATAAACTAAATTCAAGACAGGTATTTAATAGAGTAACGCTTTTTAAATATCCGTTTTTAACCTTGAATGTTATTAAGCGTAGCCTTAGTGCTCAATTGTAACTCTATCGACCACAACATGGCGGACCGAGACATGTGGTTATGGTTATTTTAAACTTGGCAATAAGGAAAGTTTTCGTTTCTTTCAATTCCGTGGCTTTGAATTGTTTTGTTCAAGATATTTCTTTAACAAGAAAAAAACACAACTTTCTTTAAAAACACAATTTTTACGTAACCTTCAAAATTGTTATTTATAATCCTTTGATGGTAGAACAAAAAGAGAGGAAAGAATTAAATCTTAGGCGTTTACACTCATCCTTCATGAAAACCACGCAGTTATCATCAATGGGGCAATATGTTTTGCACCCTCCCTCTGAAGTTTAGGGTTGGAATTTATCTGTCCTAATAAATCACGTCGCATACTTGCTTAAATAAACAAGATGTTCGCACAACATTTTTCATACAGTCTGAGACCTATCCAGTGATTAGGTAGATATAAAATAAAATATTTCTAAAATGAGGTGTTTTTTGGAAGAATAAATAAAAAACTCTTTGAGTGTAATTAAATCCTGGACAAATAAATATACCTCATGCAATGTACAAAATGTGGTGTAATTCGCATATTCGATATAGTGGCTAGTTTTTTCCCCGCGACTTCGTTCGGGTAAATTTTGTTGCATGAATAGTTTTGGATATAAGCTCAGACATGAATGTTTATAATGTTACATTTCCATAATTAAATAGAAACCATTATGGAAAAAGTTCAAAAAAAATCAATTTAAAAAGGTAACAAAATATTTTTTCTCGAGAACCAGAACATCGGAAATAATTTAAAATGAAACGTTTCCCCACTGCTCTGCTTTCACAATGACTACAAATCACAAAATTACGAAGTTCTACCTCTGTTATCTCAAAGGACATACATTACATAGCTAAAAGAGATAACGTTTATCTTTAGGTTAATAGTTTTTTCATAAACACGCGATTCGAGATTTTTTGTGAATAAATTGTTTCTTTACGTTTTCACTTTTTTTATGAATATTCGTAGACATGCCTTTTACTTCATTTATAACTAAAAAAAAAGGAACACAACAAATATCTCGTCGTTTTAAAGTCGCGATTATTGGGCTTGCAAGTGATGAATGACTCTTAACTTATTAACCTAAAAGTCTTTTCGACTTGTGTGTTAAAAAATATGCAGGCTTTTATAAATTATACGTACGACCTTACGTCAAAGCTATTTTCCTTATGAATTTCATGTCAAAACAGAACCATTACTTTAACGGGACATTTTATGAATGATGTCACACTCAATGTTCTTATGAAAAAAAAAAATCGTAAGGATATCGCGTTTATTTTCAATCTATTCAGATCTAGAATACGTTTTGTTAGGTTTAAGTTAAATCTTAATTTTACGAATATGTTCTTCAAATTAAATACAAAACTAACGCATTATTTCATAATTGTATCCTTATATTCAAATCCATATAAAACTCAAATTATTCGATATCCAAACGCCTACCTGGCTTCGTAAGTTGGTAAATAATTTTTCAGTAGACATTTGCTAAATTGTCGCGTGTGGTTCAACCATTAATCAGCAAGTATCGAACCTTGTTCTCACGCACCCAATATATCCTAATAATAATCTCCAAAGTCTAATACCACCTCGTAACTCATACATAACAGATTATATGAAAAAATTGTTTTTAAAAATTCCTACCGTTCTTTTATTAAGCTACATGTTGTACTCATGTGATAGTGTATTCATCCAAGTCAAAGTGAAAATTTTCATATCACAGTTATTAAAGCGGTTGAACAATAAAATGAATAATAAAAATTATTATTTTTCATGCCCGCTGGCTTATAGATTTTCCCAAATTAATTTTTTCTTATACTGTGAATGATAAAAAATATACGTCTCATTTGAAAGTTAGCTTAAACAAAGACAATATGAAATAGTACCAAAAAAATTCAAAGAAAAACTTACTAAACGGACAACATCAAGAGAAAAGTAATTAATTCAGGTTAGATTTTTATAAAAGAACAATGTCTTCGCTTCGTGAATATTAAACCCAACTCAATTTCCCTTTTCCAATTTTAAACGTCAATATTATTTTTATTACTTCGGATACTTTTGGCATATAATAAAAGGAATATTTAAAATGTCCATAGTTTTTACAGAACTAAACACAAAATTCTAATAAATAAAAAAACTCAAAGTTAATTTATTTTCTATTTAAAATAAAATCGTTACAAAATTACATCTCTTATTCGTCTAAGAGAACCAAAATCTAATTTTCTCTCTCAAAACATGTGTTTCATATAATTTTATCTATGTAATTTTACAAAAACGCTAGTACAAAAAAAACACACTTTAGTTGCAATTGAATATTTAAAACGAAAGAACTCACAAACAAATCGCAAACATTTATTCTTCAATTTCAAATTTAAGGTATTTCTTGGCCAATTTTTACTTTCCTTTTGTTTTTATTATTTGTTGCTAAAGCAGTAACAGAAATACACATACTCTGAAAATTTCAAGAGTTAAGCTACAGCCCGCTCACAGACAGATGGACGAATGGACGGACGGACAGCGGAGACTTAGTTATGTGCACGGAACCTTAAAAATAAAAACTTTGATGTCGATTTCCACTTCAATAATTCAGGATTATACCCATTTCATAAAATAAAATTGTATCGAAATACGTTATTTATGAAAAAACGAAGTGTGTGAAAAAATCCAAACTCTAAAAATTTGTTTTAAAATCGTGTCGTGTCAAAAGGGTTTGGTTTTCAAACGTAGCCAATGCGAATTGAATGATGTTTTATTTATCCTATTGGAAATGCCATTCTGTTTCTGTTTGCAGTGTTTGATGAAAAAGTAGACATTAGAATTGAGGTCTCATTTCTTGCTTTTGTCACGAACCTCATCATTATACTTTCAGTGAACTGAATAGTAATATTGGTACATTTAATTTTATAGGAACTATATGCAAGTAGGATGGTAATTATAAACTACAAACTATTTTTATTATTCCTTTTGCATGAAAGAGCGCACAAGTGTTATACCAAACGAGTTATGAGGCTTAACCAAAAACAGTACTTAGTTAGTGTTTTAAATTTCCTTGAGTTTTTAATCGTTATTAAATCCATTAAGCTGTATATGGTCTTACTTTTTACTAGAACTACTCGCAGCATATCGTGTATTAATAAATAAATAAATTAATTAATTTATCTAGAACTTTCCTCGTGAACGTGTTTTTATTGTGTTTCACCTCTATTTTACGAAATTTACACAACCCCTTATTTAGTGAGCATAAATAATATAATAATGGAACTTTTATCCGAAATTGCACATTTGAAAGACATTACTTGGGTTGGTCAAGAAGTGAAAGTTCAAGCTTTATTTGAAGCGCACTAAAACATCAACAATTTTTTGTTATTGGTCTGTTATGACAAAAATAATACTCTATCAACTCATATTTTCACTAACTCTGAATTCCTTAACCTGGATTTTGATTTATTAATAAAATATTACTACCTTTTCAACCCCAATATTCAAAATTGCTATCGCTTGGCGGAGAAATCGACTGGTGTCACCGGGTGTTGCTTGTTAAGAAATAAATGGATCATATAATTTTGCAGCTTATTTTGTGCAAGTTATTTCACATTTCATGTTAGGGTTAAAATGATTTAGAGCGTGCAAAGCTGTTTTAGTTTGAAACAGATGCATTAGCCATAGAGTTGAGAACCATTTTAAACTGTTAAAATTAAAAATCGTAATAAATAAAATTGTTGTATGTGATGCTTTTACTCGCAGAGATAAAAATACAAATTTTAAAACAACATGAACTTATAAACTTAAATTGGGAGTTTATTTGATAGTGTGGGGATTTTAGAGTAAGATGTTAGAGCGCCTTTGAGTCTGGAGGCGGATAAATGAAAGATGTATATGAAGAAGTGAAACTGGCTCTCGCGTGGGGAGCAACACCACACAAATGTGTCGCCACCGGTACAAGCGCGGGCACAACCTGAATTATGCATGAGACATATGGACCTAAAGCAGACTAGATTTCAGACGGGAATTCTAAAATATCTATACGATGCTCTAAAATTGAAAATTCTTTTATAAGGGGCAATATAACAAAACGTCTTATCCGTGTAGGTAGAAAGTTTAATACGCTGCTGTTTGGGGTCCCTTGTGGATTACGTGGACTTTTCCTAAGTTCAGACACGAGAGCGCTCTGGTTGCGAGCAACAAAATATTATATAGAAAATCTTTCTTGTCAAGATGTTTGGAATATCTGTAGAAAAAATTAAAGCAGCATTGGCATAATTATAAAATATTAAAGTGACTTTTTTTGGGTTGAAATAGGTAACAATAAAAATGTGTCAAATTTAGTTTTATCTTACGAGGTGTCAAAATCTTCTACTTACATGAAAGCAAACAGTTGCCCTCAAGTAATGTCATGTTTCTGACGTTGCAATCTCTCAATCTTGCTCAATTGACGAACGTCTATAATGTAGGTAGAGGTACATCCCTTGACAAGCTGCTCTAGTCTATGATTTGCTGTTCGTTAGTCTCGTTAAATCTCGAAAAGGACTTGACCCATTTGAATTATTATAATTTATTTCCTACTCTACAGATATGGTTTATAATTAACAAAATGGCAAAAAACCAAAGAAAAGTCATGAAATACAAGTCGTGAAACCAAAATAAAGTCCAACTCCTATCATAAATACTAAATCAAAAATTCTTTAGTTGAATATAAACTACAAACAAGCTATAAAAAAGAGATAAATCTATTCGACTATGGGAAATTACATTTTATCGTCTTAGATGATGCAAGACAATCCTTTCATATTACGTTTTGAGCCAGAACAAAAACTGACTAATCTCGCTAACTTTGGAATACTATTACGCAACTTTACCCTAAGTTTTTATGGCGAAGATTCCGTTCTGCGCGGAGCCGGGTCATAAAATGTAGCGATGTACAGCCGAAGTCGACATGTCTCTAGAAACTTGCAGCATCTTCTTGCATTTCCACGACAAGACACTTTAAATTTTTCATATACACCAGACGTAAGGGACGCTTTTCAGAATACTGATTTATAGTTTTTATATGCGCTTTGGAATTTCAGTTTTCAAAGTTCAAAATCCACGACCTCGTTTTCAGATAAAACATAAATTTAAACAAAAAAATATGATTGAAAACAGATAACGGTCAATTTGTAGCACGAACAATTCATTTGTGCCCGTCACCCTGTCCCTGTTAGCTTTGATTACCCAACTCGATTGAAGCTGGTTGAGTAAATAAATCTAGTTGTATTTTGTCTAAATGAATTCAGCTAAATCTAATCACGTTAGCTCGTGCTAGTTAGTACTCAATCTATTCGATTCGAATGGCCACCTATTTGCAAACACACAAAACCATTTGAAACTTACTCACTTCCACAATTTTTATGTAATATCTCTATCTCTATCATCTATCTTTAAAAATGTATATTGCCTATTTCAATGTGAAAAGCATAGATCAATTTTATAAAACGTGCAATGTCCTTGTTTATTTTAATTAACAGTATATATTACGAATGTTATTTGTCAGTTTGACACTATAGAAATGGTTTTATCTTTGCCGTCATATAACTATTAAGACGGGTTGAATTAAACAAACTTTTCATTAAAACACATTTTAAAGTTTAATTTATTCTTTATCTATGTTTTAAAGTCAATCGATAAAAAAAAAACTGTCTATTAGATATAGTATTGTTTTAAAGGGATACGAATATATAAATTTGAAACACATAACAGGGATTGTACAATGCCCTTGGCGTGGAGAGAAAAACAAATGTATAAAGAAGAAATTGGACGATAAAGTAGTGTTTTCTCTACTAGACAATTTGAGTAAGTAAATAACGTATGCTGTAGCAAAATTCTAGTCAGGTCCGACGTCCACAGTGTCTGTACCTCCAAAGTCCATTAATCCAGCTCCGCAACTTCGCACGCTCAAGTCTTCGGATCAATAAGTTAATCTAAATTTGTTGGTAAGCTGCCGCTGTTTTTGTTTTGTTTAGCGAAGAATGCAAAGTGTCGCAACTTCCGGCAGCAAGTATTCCCGACTTTCATTCCAGTCAGGTAATTTTTGAATCGGATTAATATCAAATTTTTATTCGAATAGGTACTCATTCTCAGATTCCTTGAGGAATTTTAAGACCTTGAAAACACGTCATCTCTTCAAAATAATTCCTCAAGCTTGTACTAACTATACACCTCACAAAGATTCATTGGAATTGATTGTGTGTTTTCGAAGATTAGCATGTGCATATATACAAAATACGCTCAACAATACTTGTGCCTAGCGTTGCACATTTATTTATCTTAAGGTGATAGCTGTTGCAACTGCCTTAGCTAACAGTGTTATATTTTTATGATTTTAACTCATACTAAAGAGCATAGATACTTCAAAGCTAGTAAGATTAGCTACGTAGGTTTTGCTAAAAGTTAAACCTTTTATGTTTAAAAACCTTCAGTTAGTCAGCTTAATCCGAGAAATCGTTTAGTAGCGTTTTTCAATCATGAAATTAACCTTTGTATTAAATCTTTCTTAAAGTAAAAACCAATGTTAGTGCTTTTATAGTACGTTGTACGTTGGTAGTATAGTAGCAGAATGGATTTTTTATGAGTCATGGGTAAACATCAAACGGTTCACCTGATGGAATGTGATACAGCTGTTAACTGACAAAACTACGCAATTGATATCGTGGAACGCCAAGAGCACCGCCAAATCGTGTCCCATGTAGAGGTAAAGATATCATACCTCTCGTGCCGGTAATAACACTGGCACTGGCTAGTAGAAAGGATGAAATAAAATGAACAAAAATCAGTCATCGTGAATTAATATAAGTTTGAAAGTGAACCATGCGAATAATAACCGTTACATGATATGTTAGGTTATTTATGAGAACCTTCATCAAAATTTGATATAAGTTATCTGAGGTTGCTTAATTGCTTTCCTAAATCGCTGACTCGTTAAATTAAGGGTCGGATATATTGGGATTTAAAAAAAACCTTCTTCAAACATCAAAGGTCTCATCCCTGCCTTCCAAACGAGTGATACTTGTCTGTGAAAGTTATTCCAGAAAATATTATATAGTAATCAAAAACAAGTTAAATATGTGGAAAAAAATGGATGGATGAACCGTTATTAGTACTCGTATGTTTTAAAATTACCATTGTTATCGTGTACGTTTTGAACCCCACACTGTATTGTAATACATTACTAAATGTTGAAAAAACTAGAATTCGTATTAAAAACTTCAGGAAACGACTCAAAAATCTAAATTGAAAGGATGAGGCTAGGTTGAAACATTTTTAGGTGTAAATTAAAAAACCGATAACCCCGTGAAACTTGATAATGAGCATTTATCAAGAAATAATCAGAACCACGCAGAAACTCTATTTGGCTGGAAAAAATAATTTACTGAATCCATCGTTTTTGCACATTAAAAAATCCAATATACACAAAAAATATGATAGTTATTTCATAATCCAAAAATAAATGGTTTCGGATTTATTTAAAACGGTAGCAAAAAAAATTCAATAAAATACCAGTAAAGTTGATTAAAATGTTTTGAATACCCAGTTTATTATTTCTACGAAAGAGCTTTTTATAAACTTTGGTATTTTTCAATACGGGCTTCAATCCATATGTTTAAAAATGCCATTTTAATTGAATCTCTGGTATTTTCCATTATTTTGAGTTCGCCATTGATTTAATTGGGTAACTTATGGGTTATGGAAACTATCCCAAGCGCGCTCCATTCAAACAAAGTTCAATCATATTTTGAATACTAACCAAGCAAAAGTTTATGAAAACCTTTTAACACCATCCAGAAACTTCTGTCATAATTTCAACTAATTGTTATTTATGTTTCCGCGGCTTTTCAGGTTTCTTTTTTTTAGGTTCTAACACGCAAAACATGCTTCATAGAGCCTTGGAAAAACCAAAGTATATTCGTATTTGAAAACCCACAATACATTCATTCACGAAAAATTAGAAGATCTATGCCATGAATAGGTTGTTTTATACACCTACATGTAAACCAGTAATGTAATATTTACCATAAGAAAAAGATGAAGAATAAAACATAGGTGGAAAAAAACATGGGATTTTATAAAATTGTGTTGCAATTGCTACTTTATAAAAATTGTTAAATTCTTTTTGACAAATTAAGAAGTGATGAGAATAAACAAAGAATTACGCAAGGTAAACATCTTGTAATTCAAAATGAAATGACAACGTTTGAATATTTGTCGTAATAATTTAGTAAGTAATGATCTCCGAATATAGAACTAACACCAAGTTTAAAGCTACCACCAAACTAAAAAAGTGACAATAGAATTTAGTGCTCTGGTTAACTGGAGTTAATTCTTATATGATTTCCCTAAGTGTAGTCAAACATGAAGAAAACAACAGTCTACTACACTACTACTTGTATACTTGTCCTATGATATTTTGCCTAGAAGGTGACCAAGGTTACTAACATATCCAACAGTTATATTAGCTTTGCCTTTTGAACCGTTTCAACTGCTCTCTTTGCTGAATGCAGGCATGTTTAGATCTTTTTAATTTTAATTACTTATTTTAATTTTATTTTTGTTGTGACTCACAAGACACCCGGTAGTATGCCCCAACATATAACTTGTGCTTGATAGCATTAATTGTTTCAAAGGGCGCCGCATTTCCTGTATAGCCGTAGATAGGATGGCAGTTGAGCCCTGAACCAAGAGTAAGTTCTACTTCTTAGCTGTTTGCATAAAGAAATGAGCTATCGAAGCTTTTAGAAAAACAACAGTAAGATGGTACTAATGATAATCGATTGTCGACCTGATATTGAGATGAGGTTGATCTAGTTAGTTTGTACCTTTATACATAAAGAATTCCTTTAACTGTCTTACTTTGATATGTGGATTAGCATCCAGCTGAAATATTAACGTCTTCCTTATTTGATAATTACTTGTGCACGTCAACGATATGATTAATTAAGAGGTGCTACGTAAATAACACGTCGTCGCAATCGTCTCGCCGTTAATGCAGGGAATAGCATAAATTGCTGTATATGAAATATTAAACACAAAGCAGTCTTGAGTTGAAATATGGTAAATCTACCACAGACTATTGAAAGTTTTTTTTTTAATTTAGTTCCTCGACACATAAAAAATAAGGAAAATGTTAATATCGCAAATTGGCACTTAGCAGTGACATGCTCTTTTCTAAACGCTTTTCTAAACTTTTAACAAATATGATTTAATGCATAGAATAGATAATATTTATTTTATAAAAGTATTCAGTAAAGCAAAAAAAAATATAAGTGGTATTCTATATTACACCAACTCAACAAGGCGTATCAAGTAAGAACATAAATTTGTTAAAAGAAATATACGATAACAGCACGGCAAGAATACAACTTTAAACTCTTGGCACAGAATTTAGAATCCAGAAAGGCGTTAGACAAAGGGACCTTTTACTGCCTAAGATATTTACAGAAGTTTTGGAGAGTGTCTTCAGAAAACTAAATTGGGACAACTTTGGAGTAAACATTAACGGTGCTCGTCTTTGCCACTTAAGGTTCGCTGGTGATTGGGTTTTAGAAGAGACTCCCGAAAACCTAGAGACTATGCTAAAACAACTCTCTGGCTACTCTCGCTACAGTTGTGTTCAGCGAGAGTAGCCAGACCGAATTAAGCATGGTTCGTTAAACCTGAATGTAATGCTCTATTTACTACTTCCTGAAATCGAAAAAACCCACAACTAAATCACACGACCTTCAGACAAATAGAGTGAAGTAGTTACGAATTGGTACCCAAGGATGAGAAAAGAAGCATAGGAAAGCAATACATCAGAACGATATCAAAAACGAATATAAGTTTTTCAATTCTAATTCATTGCATTCCCTTAATTATTATGTCACGAATTTTATCTCTACTGAATTAAAATACTGACAATAACGACAGAAACCAATTACTTAGCGATTAAACAAAGCTCTGGATGTCAAGTTTGTATAAAAGTTTTGTCATTACACGACAAAAACAGCAAGTTAATTATGTTTCGAGTAACAAAACGCTTACAGCAATCGCACTCAATGAGGCTTAGTATCAGGAACTAGAGTCGCATGAAAACAATAAAAGAGAAGCCGCTATCCGGTAACATACTTACCTCCTTTTCATAACTTTAAAGGTCACCGGTTGAAAAACATCAGAGTTGACTTCAAGTGGGAAACTTTGGATGGGATTAGACTTGAAGTAATAACTCGTTAATGGGTCTACCTGTAATTAGCGAAAGCACTCAAGAGTGGGTAGATACATATTCTAGGGGCGACGACGAACTTAATAGGAATAATGTGAGAATAAATTGGAAAAGTTAACTCATTTGGTTCCCTGCCGTCCAGTCGCCGCTACACTCGCGTCTTCGCGGATTCGGCTACTACTTCCAGCTATTTAACTTGAAATATACCTTTTTATCCTATCCCAGATCGCCATATTTTATCATAATTCCGATAAAGTTTAAAGAGGATATCGTTAACCGTCTTTAAAATTGCCTCAACGAAGTAACTAAAGTTTTACATAAAATTTAAATACGGTAACAATCACAATTTTCTCACTTAAACGTTACAATATAGACGAAATATGGAAACAATTCGTGTTACAATTTAATGCAAATCTGTTTAATAAACAAGTCTTAGTTGAGAAGTTACGGCCGGACGGGCCTATTCTAGAGTGTTTTACAATCGGCTCCTTTTGCAAAATTACACCTCTTACGTGACCAGAATGTCAGTAAAAGCAATCAACGGGTGAACCCGCTCCGCTTTCTAATACTAACAGTAATTTAGTTTTAATGTTATTGCGGCGACCGATCCTGATCAACTTTAACAATTTACTCCTTCTACCTAACATACCTTCCGATTTATTGGTTGTAGGTAAGCTCTTTTTATATCTATTTTGGTAGATTGTGTGGGTTTTACCTGTATTAGAGAACTCCTTTTAATGTTGTATAACTTGTTACCCAGTTCGTTATTCCGAGAAATAAGTGCATTAGTTTATTTTATAACATGAGTACATTACTTCTTCCACGTCAACTAACTAAAGGTAAGTAATCCCAGCGGGTGGGGGCGCAACTTTATGTTATTTGCAAGACGCATAACGACAAAATATACGATGTAGTGTTCTTATCAATGAAGTTTGTACCATATCTTCATCATGCTTAGTGCCTGCGATACAAGATTATATGCGATCTTAGAACAGGGCTAAGTCCATGTGTGGGTCGTGATGTGGTTATTATTTTCAAATAAAAATCAAAGTCTTTTTTTCTAATTTAAGTCACTTGAGTTCTCGATCTTTACTACCAGAATGAAAGCTAGCCAAATAAAGATAGTCTTCCGAAGATGTTTTTTTCGTGGAATAGTTTTAAATATTTGAAATTTAATGACTCTGAAGCTGTGTCATTGAATTACAACGCAGTAAGGCTACAAAAATATGTGTCTTCATTAATATTCTTAGAAGTAGAAAGGCTTATTGAGTTTTCTCGCTTGGACTAAATCGTAGTTGTTCGCCTGGATAAATTGAAAGGCTCCTTGATATCGAAGATCGTTGAAAAACTATGCTGTTTGTTCATGCAAGCAAGTGGTTTTATGTAGTTTCCAGTATAAGCAGTGTTAGCAATGAGCGGGTTTTTTTTGTAAATGTAATTACGGCTCTGGATACGAGTCCTTTTTAGCCTTATCGTTATAAATTATCATTGACTATGTATGACAGTTCATTTGACAAAGTACACTTACTGCCTAATCATCAGTTATTATCATTTCTTTTTTCTTGAAGATGATAAATGAGATGAAGATGATAAGATGAACAATGAAAATTATGAATCTGCCTACAGTAACATAATAGTACGGTTACTTTAGGCTCTAAGGAGTTACTTGGGAGATGACGAAAATCGCAGCCCAATCGTCGTATTTCACTTTCTCCACACTTGTACAGCACTACTGATACATACTACTGCACTGCACTGCACTGTTTAAAACACTAGCATTTTACACATTAAATTCTCCTGATATATAAGAAAAGACAATAAAATAAAAAAATCTAACTGACACTTCCCGTTCCCGCCAGGTAACTCCAATGAGCGCGTAATGTCACGGTGTTGCCATACTATATACCAAATCAATTGTTTATAAACAAGCAGTTCGCGTGCTCAAAATAAAAAATGCACATTTAATTATCAATAGTTCAGTGTGAAACTGCAAATTTGTATAAAGTATTATTTATAATTAAACAAACTTCGATCAACCAATCATTTTTGCTTGTTTGTAAATAAACATCTGTTATATTATTCACATTTGAATATGAGTGCTAACACATTGAAATAGGTTGCTTATTTGAGCGAGTTATTCGATACGCCTTCTACGTTACGAAGGCGGGTGAGTTGCTTGTGTTTGGTCGCGTAGGAATGAAACGAATAAGTGTGCGTGTAACGGTTTTATGGGAAATTACTTTCACTCACACCAAACCATTGTGTTGGTTTATGTTGATATACACAGTTGGAGGATCCGCCATACCGAAACGGAACATCGAGTCAGCATTAAAGTTTTTATTTGGAATATATTCGAGCTCGGTGGCAAGACCGCACCACTCGATTGCTCTGTGGTTCGTTAAATCCGAATTTAATGCTCTGTTTACTAGTTTCTGAAATCGAAATAACCCACAACAAAATCGCACGATGATATTTACATGAAGTTTCTCTTCGGGATTTTTAGCTTATTTTCCACGTCTTTTCATAAAATAGTTTGTCTATTTGTTGACGTAAAAATATTGTATCTTTTCCAAATGGCGAATTGGAAAAAAAAGTAAATGAAATTGAAAGAAAATCTTTTCTTCTATTCTGAAATATTTAGTTTTTGTTAAAAGGTTTTATTCTTTGAGACCAAAATGTTTGGCACTATTTGTGGTTAATATTGGTTTCATATTTCGCAATTTTCTTTCTGACACTTTGATAAAAATATAAAAAGTTACGTAAATTGATTTTACCGTGATTGACAGACCATTTATATTATAAGGTACATTATCAATACCCGATCATAGTATCGTGACATTGCAATAGTATGGTGAAACCGTCAATACCATTGATATTTACGTGATACTGTGTATCGACTACTCAGAAATTATGAGTAGTCTATTAATACAGTATTGACTGATAATACTGTATTAATAGTATTATGTGTAGGTTGCTGAGTGAAAAAATCATAACTTATCTTTTAACTATTTTATTTTATTTTGTAAAATTGTGTTTGTTTTAATTTTAGTTTAAATGGAAACCAATTTATATTCGACCTTTTTGTTGACGTCTTTCAGTTAGAAACGACATAGTTTGTAATTGGTTACACCTGCTGGTTCCTGTTACGATACATTACAAAAACCGTAATGAAGTTTGTTGAAGTTGAAAGTTGAAGACTTGTGTTTGAGACTTTTTTTAAATTCGAATAATCAAGATAAATATTAAGTGTTTTTTTATGTACTTAAATGTATTATTTCCTTTCATACCTGTTGTTTCATATCAAATAGTATTTTGCAAAGTTAAATATTTTAAATAAATATGACATAGTACTCGTAAAATATGGTAATCACAGTTAACTATAAAAAATTACAAATAGAGTAGTATTTACTCCGACGATGGTCTAATCTAAAGTCATATAAAGTACAATTACGAGTAATTAAGTGAAAACCGTTTACCCTAATCGGCTGCAATGTCACCTGATGGCGCGCGAAGTGGATGCCGATGATGTAGGATGCTAGTCTCAAAACCCTTTTAATTGTCCACTTATTCCCTGCCTTTACAGGGCGATGTTATCGCTTAGCGACAAAGCCCTTATAATAAATAAAACAAAAAAAACTCTCCTCTTGAACAAGTTCAAGTTATAGTGCTTAGAAAATACTTGAACCGGGAAAGAGTACCAAATCTTAGGTATTGGTATTTACGATAAGAATGGATTTCAGTACAAGCAGAATTCCCTTTACCATATAATAAATGGTACAAATAAAATCATGTCCCAAAACGTTTACTGTTTGAGAAATGAAATGGAAAATCGTTGGAATTATTAGTGTTAAACCGGGTTAGGTCATTACTAAGGGCGGCTTTTAAAACGTGACGTCACAAATAAAACCCTTACTTAACTCGGTACCTTTACCATGAGCTTCACAACACGCTACGATTCTTGGAACTGCGTTTTTTTTGCGACGGCAAATTTTAAAGATTTAAGAATTTAAAAATATATTAATATCTTTGCGTATAAATATACAAAACACAAACACTACTGATTTAAGTCGTCTTGGGTAATACGACTCAATTAAGTATCAACTCTGGCTTAGTCCTGCTTACAATGTTAGAGGTAACAAAACAAGTAAAAGAGGTCGCGCCATGAATATATAGTTACAATAAATCAATAGATTTAGGTATGATACATGGCGTTTAAAATACATTTATCCAGCATGTTTGTTAACAGTTATATGCTGGATAGTCAGTGTCAATTTTTTTTTTGAATTTAGCACTAGTCGCCTTAGATAGTTGCTTTTTAATATTGACTATTTCTCAAAACATATTATAAATCAATAAATTATATCTTTATATTAATTTGAAATGTCTATGTAATGCCAGATCTAGATATTTCCGAGTTTTAAAAACATCAATTCCAATATGGAAATTATTAATCCATGTAATTAGAATTTAAAAATATGTAAAGCTTGTTGTGTTATTTTTATCACGTTCTGCAAAACAATGCTTAGGGTACGGATGAGACTAGCAAATTTATGCCAAGTTGTATCCCTGTAATGCTTTGGCCGTGACTCCGCTTACATATCAACTTGGCATTGTTCAGATACAAACTGGATAACAAGAAACATTACGATACTCGCGCGAAAAGCTTTTTTCAGCTCGCAGATTTTTGCCGTCTTCCCAAATATTTATTAAGAATTAATTATATCAATGAGTATTTCTCAAAACAAATATACCTGAAGACCTACACCGTTGAAAGCAAGAGTGTCCCTCGAAATATAATTTTATGTTTTTGTTTAATCTTGAAAATGGAAATGGAGAATTGTAAAGGAAAATATCAATCTTTCAAATATTCGAACGGATATTTGAAACGAATATTAAATAGTATAGACGTTTAAAACAAAGAATTAGATTTTTTAACAAACAAAATGAATCGCCACCCTTCTACCTACTTCATGTGTTATTACATCACAAAATACGATATTGTTACGTGCATTTTTTGTGTGTAGGAGTTTTATTAATCGTAGTTTCTTTTTGAAGTATTTTTTAAAGGGCTCATAATTGAAAAGTAACTTAAATGCAAAAAACAAAATAATTAATTACTTGTTACATAATACTGTTTACGGTTTATTTGTGCTACGAATTAATTTATAAAGGTATCAGTTAAATTTATACACCGGCAGCACTAGCTTCATTCTGATTGGTTATTGGGCCGACATCTCTGCCATATTTTTTATTTAAAATCACAAATTTAAAGAGTCATGTACAAGATTACTTATTCATGACTGTACTAGACGAATATGTACCTATGTTTAGAAATCATCTTTTTACCTGCGTGCAGCTTGTATTTGCAGTTTACCTGCGTGTAGCTTGTATTTGCAGTTTACCTGCGTGTAGCTTGTATTTGCAGTTTACCTGCGTGTAGCTTGTATTTGCAGTTTACCTGCGTGTAGCTTGTATTTGCAGTTTACCTGCGTGTAGCTTGTATTTGCAGTTTACCTGCGTGTAGCTTGTATTTGCAGTTTACCTGCGTGTAGCTTGTATTTGCAGTTTACCTGCGTGCAGCTTGTATTTGCAGTTTACCTGCGTGTAGCTTGTATTTGCAGTTTACCTGCGTGTAGCTTGTATTTGCAGTTTACCTGCGTGTAGCTTGTATTTGCAGTTTACCTGCGTGTAGCTTGTATTTGCAGTTTACCTGCGTGTAGCTTGTATTTGCAGTTTACCTGCGTGTAGCTTGTATTTGCAGTTTACCTGCGTGTAGCTTGTATTTGCAGTTTACCTGCGTGTAGCTTGTATTTGCAGTTTCAAGTTATAACAAACCATTGATGTTTTAAAAATCTTCTTTATACAACAAAGCAGAGTTACGATTTTTATGACTTTCGTTACATAACCAAAAAGACGAGAGTATACAGTTACAACATCTAAAGATGAAACATATTGTTCACAAAAAAGTAAAAAAACAAAGACAACTGTCCGATTCCTAGAAACAATGTATTAGGACGAATTATTAAATTTGAAAATCTTTTTAATATGATTAGAAATGAAAATTCTCGAGTATGAACACTAAATAGAATCAAGTTTTTTTAGGTAGGTAGGTATTTCACCTACCTAAAAAATTTTACAACAAAATTATGTTTTGCCATGGTACGATTTAGTTATATTTTAGAACTATATCGTACTTAAATTTTTGATACGTACACTTTTTTTTGATAAGTACTCATTAGCTACAGACGAGTCAATTTATTTATTATTATTTTTATCGCCATATTAGATATGTACTTAAGTATATCAGAAGTATGAACGACGATCCCAAAATCACCATATCTGCAAGACAAATGTGAAGAAAACGTTTATCGTTTGTATTTTAAGCGCCTTAACATAGCGAAGTGCTCCTTACAAATTGACAAAATGAACTCAGTCCATTACAGATTTACAGAGGCAGTTATTGACTTCAATTTAGTAAACGTTCGGCTGAAAATAAAATAAAGTTGGCCCTAATAGTTGGCGGCAATCAGCCCGGCGGAGTTTATGCCGCGATCCAAATAGCCCGGCCAATATGCTAAATTTATTACCCCCACCCTAGGCGTTTTGGAACTATTTCCGACCAACATTAACAGCGCAGCCGTAGAACTGAAAATATTTCGAAGCGAAATTACAATCCTGCCCAGTTATCCATCCATCGATGTGTTTGTATTACGAAGACTGTATTTATATATTCGTAAAGAGCGATGTACTGTGAAAAACTTTCATTAGAGGTTTTCGTGATTGGGTATAGTAACTACTAGCGCCAATCATGAAGTAATAATTTTTGGCAAACTATAAAGAATCATACGTAAGTAATCTGAATTACTTCATGATGTACGAGTAGTTGTGTCCAAAGCCTAGTCTAGGTGCTTTTAGGCGAGTAAAAAGGTATTTACGGGCAACTAGGTAACTAAATATTGTGTTTTAAATTTTAGTGTGATTGTAAATTTGCATTTAGTAATTTGTAAATTATTAAAATGATGCATTCTATTCTGAACAATAGTAATAAATCAGTTTAGATAACAAGGATATTATTTTTGTCATGTCTGTACTGTTTAAAAACATAGTCATAATTTAGTAGCCTATGTTATGTTATCAAATATTTTTTACCACCAACAGCAAAAAAAAAATTGACACTGTTTGATTTGATTCATTATATTTGTTTCAAAGTGCTCAAACTTCTTTTGTATGGAGCACGCCCAAGAAAATCTTATCAAAAATAATTTGTTCAATCATTCAGCAAGATACAAGAGCATTTTATCCTTTACAACTTTTTAAGAATATTAAGAGGTGATTGTTGAATGGTCTCAATATACAGGCATCGGTAATAAACAATAATAAAATCGCAAGTAGATATGATACAGTTTCAGAAAAGGCAAAGGGCTTAAAAACGAATTACGTATTCTAAACACAAAAATGTCAACCAAAAACGAACTGAAAATCAGCTGATTTTAATACAGAGTGGTTAACGCAGTAGTATAAAATATGTACATTCAGTTAAAAATATATCATACTTTTAAGAAAATAAAATCTGAAAATGAAATGCCAAAGCTTTAAAAGCCTTCAAGCGATTCAACCGTTAAACTAACACTCGAGCCAGAGCAGAGAACGACGGCCTCTCTGTCGCAGCTAAATCTTTGTGACGCGTGAGGTCTCGGATTCCGATCACAGCGTAGCAGGTAATTGTTGATGATTTGGACGATCTCTGTGGCGCAGTGGTGTATTTATGTTATTTGCAGGACGCATTGTTTCGCTTACCGGTCTTGGATGTTGTATTCTTATTTATTTCGTATATACCATATCGTTACTTAGCACCTGCGATACAAGTTCTAACGATACTTAGTACAGGGCTGAGTCAATGTGTGTGTCGTAATGTGGTTATTATTATTATTATTATGACTACGACTTTCGGAGGTATAGGTTGTTTTCTTTGTCATCAGATTCATAATGTCACCGTTAGATTTTGAAAACTGTCAGTATATTAAGCTGACGGTTTTAGAAATAACAATATTTATGTATCACGCATTGGCATTATTATTTCAAGTAAACTGAAAAATTAAAAATGTTTATCGTTACAAAAATTACGCAGTTAACATGGCAACTGGAACCTTCTATTACGTAATTTATTTCTTGTGTCAGAAGGCTCCGCTCCTTCAGTCCTTAATATAATTTAAGTTTAGGTTTACAAAAAGCAAGATAAATATTACAGTAACAATATATAATAAATTATTTAATTTCAAATTAAGTCTAAGAAATCAGGCAGAAAAAAAGAATATGAAAAATGTGGGGTTTGTGTGAGTGTGAGATGTGATTGTATGTGTGGTGGCGTATGTGTGCGTGTGTGCCTGTTTTACGTGTGTTTGTGTGTGTATATGCTTTATTTGGTGGCAACCAGTTAAAAACTAACAGTTAAACTAAAATTAGGTAAAAATCTCCGTAGTTGATTCATTACAATTACAGTAAGTTGCTGTTACACAGAATTTTCAACTATAGCGGCTCGTTTGCTCATGTAAGATTCCTCTACTAAGTACCTACCACCAAAATTTCCTGTATGTTTTCCTATAAATATGATTTCCATTCACACTGTTAATGTTTCAAGTCGTTTGCACCACATTAGTATCGCAACGTTTGAGTTGTCGTATTAAAATAACATGAATCCTGAATCCGCATTTCATCTCATTGACTACCTTATTTTTTATTTAGAAAACATATGTTTTCAATGATTACAATACTTTAATATGATCTAGTTCATTCCAGGTGAAAAATGATAACACTTATTAATGTTTCCTGCTATGAAAGGCCAACTTTTTTCTTTTAAAATAAATATTTTGATATGAAAAGGTAAGGTTAGCGTTTGAAAAACATAATAACGAGATAAGCAAAGGTGAATGCATTTTAAGTTAACGTAGTCTACATGTTATGTTTAATATTTTTAGATAAAAACTTGCAACAAGCTTCTAAAGATAGTTATAATGAGATTTTATAAACGTATAAAATGTGTTCAAAATGTTACCACACTCTTACGTTGAAGCTTATGAAAACAAAAATAGAAGATTTTTCAGCGAAAAGGGTAATTAACATTTTTGACTAGATCAATAGATCAATTCATTGTCATATTTTCGACCCATACTGAAAAAAAAAAGCAACTCAACCTGAACGCCAGAATTTCATTTTGATTATGATAATGTTAAAATTTGAACTCCCTGTAGCTCTATTCCAAGTTGAATACTAAAGTTAGTTCAGCACGAGAATAATAAAATGTTTACTGAGTACGTGCTTCAATAAATGCTAATCTCAATTTTTCTGAAAGCGGCTATAAAATACACAATAAGACAACAACAAGTAAAAGTTTATGTCCGATACAATTTTAAGCTCCATTTCTGAATTGGCAACCTTGTGTTAAGAAATACGCAATTGAAATATCAACGCGTAATTTGGTTGGAAAAACGTACCTGTTTATTGTTTGTTCTGCCTTTATTTTAAAATTTGACTTATCTATAACAGGTGTGAATTTGGCATCAAATACAGCTAATTGTAACAATATGGTCGAGGTAGGTGACCAGAAAATAAAATTAAATCGATCAAAGAACGCGTACCCATAATTTTACTATATTTTTTCTTAATAACAGATAAAAAGGTTTTTCTTCAAGCACTTGAAAATTCAACGCATTCGATCCTACATGTAAACACAATAATGTGCAACTTTACTTTATTTGCAGGAACAGTGTGGATACTGGGTAATTAAATAAAAATATCTACGAAGTACAATTCTTGAATTTTCCTGAATTGATGAACAAAAACACATAAGTTCAGTAAGAAACGATAGCTACTATAACCTACTTTACAAAACAAAATATTTACGTGAATCGCATATTTTGTTTAATCGATTTAAGTCAACCACAGAGCCTATAAAAGTAAGATAATTGGTCTATTTTTAGTTCCTTTTTGTAACGATCACAACAAATAATCATTAGCTCAACTCCAACTGTTAGTCGATTAAAATAAAAATCCACAATCCACAAATCTTCTATTTGATTCATCATCAGAAAAACAAAATAACAAGATGACTCTACACTTTATCTACAAAACAGGCCTTAAAATGTCAAAGTTCCATTGAAGTCACGAATAAGTTAAAAATAATACGTTCAGCAGTCGGGGACTCAACAGACTCCACAAATAGTGCTTTTCGTTCGGTATTCAGTAAAAGTTCGCTAAAAGCCGCAGTCTCATGGCAAGAGAAAGGTTGAACTTTAGTTTGTGTGTATTTGTCAGTAATTAGGCTTGAAAAGAAAAAAACGATGAACTAAACAGACTTTTTGAGGCGTATTTTCAAAGCAACCAGCCAGATACAATCTTAAAATAAGAAAGGAAGCTTCTGGCTAACTAGCAAAATTACCATAATTTTCCGTCAAAAAAACACGACCAACTTAATTGCTCGATTTCTGTTTCTTTTATATTCGTAATCCCCAGATAATTTGTTTATTCACGTTCGGCGGATCTATTTGCGTCAGATATTACAGTTTGCCTACATTTCGGTTTGTAAAATGGAGATCTGCGACCTAGTTCCTACTTTAAAAGCGTAGTCACTAGGTAGTTGTTGAACTGTCAAACATGGTACCTCAGACATGCAAGACGGGCGGTGACATTTATCATGCACCACTGCTATAAATTGAGAGTTGCCTTTCTTTATTGCCTTTTAATATTATTTACTGCACGCTGAGTGCCTTAAACAAACCACGATAGGAGTTCAAGTCGTAGGTAACTAACTAGTGATCGGAAATTCGTGTGCAACTAAAATTTTATTTTACTGCCGAAAGTTTAACAATTTTTTGCACCAGAACTTTCATTCATTCCTTGACTTGTTTCAGATTTTGAAACAATTTTTTACCTGTAGTGCCTAAATCTTAAATTGAACTGAACATCGAAAAACATAAGACGATAAGATGGTTCAATAAACCTATTTTTGCTACGTAGTATTCCGTAGAAATATCTGTTTAGTAGTATATCATCGATTCAACGTCTAGCGATGTTATCTGGAAGTTAACACGTCATGTATACTGAAAGCTGTGAGACAAATCGAAAGCTTTCTTACGTACTTAAGATAAGCCTTAGCAGAGCGGCATGGTAAAGTCGGCGTCCCGGCAACAAAAATCCGATCCGTCATAAAAGTATAATATAATAGTGAGTCGGGCAGGGGTGGCGCACCACGCCGCGGCATGACCTATACCCGTAGAGCGAGCGCGCGCCGCAGCGGCAGTCGCTAGTAGAGCTTTCTAATGACATCAGGCGTCCCGAGCTCCGAACACATAAAACAAGTGCAAAATAATAAAAAACCCACAACCCTACAGTGTTTCAGAAGCCACGAAATGAGGCCAAGTTCTCTAAGCTTCCGTAATTAACTGTTCGATGCGGTATCCGGAAAAGTTGGAGGTGAGAATATTGTTTATCTTTGCTGCATTGGTTAAGTTTTCGTCTTGTCTAAAGCTTCTTTGGTATAATTAAAATTAATGAAAATCTTAAGTTGAATAATCATTTGACAGACATCTAACTCCTTGTCCCCACATTACGGAAATTCTTACGATAGAATTTCCTTTTTAAAATGTGAAAAATGCATATAAACTTTTATATAAAGTTGTCGCAACAAACATTTATGTTCTAAGCCTTTTCAAGTTTCACTACAAAAGAGCCGCATGTTTTCAATTTGACCCAATTTCAAGATTAGATTTACAGAACTGGCTCAAGGGTTATCAAAAGAAGGTAAATATTTAATTGATGTGGAGCATACAACGTGGTTATGTATGGTTTGTTTTGACAATACGGCGGTAACCTTAATTCAGCGATATCTCCAGGACGCATGCGCGTTTGCGCAAACGGAGACAAACAGTCTTTGAGCCACCAGATTTAACTCATAGGTCGCAGGGAGCTACCAGATTTGATCTGTATCTGAAGGCAGCAAAAGTTATTATTGCTCAATTTGGGTAAAATTGAATTTGAACAAGTACATAATCTTACGTCATCTCAACGACATCGTCAAAAGTTAGCAAGCTTAAATGCTTTTACCCTTGGTACTGTAATCAGATACTCGGTTGTTTGTTTGAAATGAATTACTAAGTGAATGATTTAGTTTTTTTTTTCTATTGAATCTCACTTGTTCTATTTTTGGGTTATTAATACGAAGTAAAGAAATACTCGTTCTTGTTCATAAAGGAAATTAGAAATACGAGTATAAAATCTAATCATAAAATATTGATTTGGTGCATGAGCCGGCCGTTCAAAATGGCATGGCATGCTGCAGCATGCAACATTACAAAAATAACAAATAATATCGTGATATTATTATATAATTACTAAATTACATAGGTCACATAACATTATATTTTCATACAACTTTTCAAAATTACTTCATTTTAATTTATTTATAAGATACATGTTTTGTAAAAGGATATAAATAATACATGGCGAAAAGTTTATATACCATAACTTTTACCCATTAAAACTAAAGTAGGTATTTATGTTTCATTTTAATCAAAATGTTGATCATGTCCACCCTGACAGTCCACTGAAAATTTTTGACTTTTCCAATATTAACTTCTCAAATTAAAACTGTCCTCTTAAAGCTACTAGGGCCTGGTGATCTGTAACATGGGGTTTAGTTACCCTTGCACAGACACCAGGCTCTCATTATCATGTCGTGTTAAGTCTAAAGAGGTAGTAATCATTTCAAGTTTGTCATGTGACGTGAGATTTTCTTTTTAATTTTGATTAAACTACAAGGATGGCCTGTAAAGTTTATCCATAGACAAATTGTAACCTACCCTCAAAAAACAGAACAATATAAAGTACAACATACTTATTCCAAAATTTTGTTCTTTTTTTAAAAGATTTTTTTTTTTCTAAACAACATATAACGTGGCTTTTTCTGTGGTATCTGTTGATAAAATACATGATATTGGTGATTTTGGGTATATATTTAAGTCTTAAAAAAAACCTTTAATAGATCCTGTATAATATGGGTTTCTTAATGAGGTCCATATACACAAGTCTTTCTGTATGGACCAACTCATTAAACTTACATTTAGTTTTGCTCTGGTAGATACTGGTTGTAAAATTAAAGCCTGAGATTTTATACAAATGACCCACGCACGTTTTTATTTTCAGAAAAAAAGATGGAACGGCGATAAAATGTAAAATATTCCAATAATGTAATTATGAAAAACATTTTATACATCGCGACAAGAAATAATGATCGCCATGTTTTCCAAATTGTTTCATTATTACTGGTTTTACCCTCCATTTTCCGAGCTCAAAATACCTTGGGATGCCCCGACTTAAGGAGTAATAAATGTTCCTGTTATACTTTTGATGATGGTAAGAATCTTTTTTACGCTTATAAATTTTAAATCTGAAATATTAATAACGGAAGACAATTTTCAGGACTGTTTCTTGATTGCCAAGACACCGTGACGAAAGATATAAAAAACGCTCTCAAAAGCGTTTCTAATATTCAATCTTTATCTGTTTATGATCTTGAGGAGAATGAGACGATGCTGGGTTCTCACCTGATACCGCAGGGGGTCTGCATCAAGCACGTGCATATTGCTAGAACGGGCATCAAAGATGTAGGAGACGATACATTCATGCCACTCAGGAAGTGTCTTGAAACATTGAACATAATATCAAGCAAAATAAAATTTCTCCCACAAAAAGCTTTCTCCGGCCTCCTCAAGTTAATATCGATTGATCTCACTTCTAATTACATCGAGGAAATACCCAGCTACAGCTTTTATGGCCTTCCACTAATGAAACTCAACATGAAAGGGAACATGATACGAGATATTTCTGAGTCAGCATTTTCTAGTCTGGAACTTTCCCTTTCAGAAATCGATCTAAGTGAAAACAATCTCACGATATTTCCAATTAATTCTATTTTTAAGTTAAAACATCTGCGTTCCATAAGGCTATCATGGAATGAACTATCTTCTATCCCAGCAACCTCTAGCGCAAACCTTATCTCTTTAGAGTATGTAGACCTTAACTCCAACAATTTTGAATTTATTTCAGAAGACTGCTTAAAATTTTGTCCGTCCTTAAAAATTTTGTCTTTCCATTTTAATTTTATCAATAATATCCATTACCGAGCTTTTTTTTCTCTTGTTAACCTTGAATCTATAGATTTAAGTTATAACAGAATTAAAATCCTAAACCCTAATCTCTTTCAAAATAACAAAGAATTAAAAGTTATAGATTTGTCGCACAATCATCTTCATCAAATACACGGGTTGTTCTGCAATTTGCCGTCACTTAGAGATGTAATATTAAATAATAATAATATTTTAGAAGTGCCAATAGATTCTTTTTATAATTCGTCTAAGATAAGTACAATTCACTTAGATAAAAACAGCATAAGCAACATCCACAGCAATAGCTTTAGCAACCTAGAGAGCCTTACTAAGTTGCATTTAGAATTTAATTACCTTAATAAAGTGCCACATAGTATTTTTGTATTCAATAAGAAAATCGTAAAGATACGGTTAGACAATAACATATTTTCGGACTTAGATAACAAAACTTTATGGTCGTTAATTACCATGAACGAAGTAAGACTTAACCATAACGCTATTAAGTTTATATCGAAACAATTGTTTGAAAATTGTTCAAAACTTGTAGAAGTATATTTGGACCATAATGATATTAGTCTAATAGAAGCTGGGGCTTTTATTAAAATGACGAATTTAAAATTTCTTAGTTTACACAACAACTACCTTATACATATTAATGATATTTTACCAAAAGTAAATTCTAAATTGCTAACCTTACATTTAGATTCGAACTTGTTTGGAACTATTAACCAATTTATGTTCCATGCGCAATCGAAATTACATCACTTATCTCTGAAAAAAAATAATTTAAAATTTATAATCAAAAACACTTTGCAGAACCTTACTCATCTGACTCATTTAGATTTAAGCTACAATGATATTTCTATCATTGATAATTTTTCTTTTCAAAGTCTTAATTGTGTTCGAAAATTTGACCTTAAATCTAACTCAATAAAAAACATAACCAATTTTACATTTCATGGTTTAGTTGAGTTGGAGGAACTAGATATCTCATACAACAAAATTAATTTTATTTATGACTTAGCGTTCGATTCTTTGAAAAAATTACGGTCTCTGAATCTGGCTTTCAATCCATTAAAGATACTTCATAAAAACATATTTCAACAAGGTTTACCTTTAAGTTATCTCAACTTAGACAATTGTGAAATTCAGTTAATTGAAAATGGAACTTTTAATGGTTTGAACAATTTGAAAACACTTTCGCTTCAAAACAACTCTTTGAAATCGAATGACTTATTATCAATTGATATCCCAGGATTGAAAAACTTAATTTTATCATTCAATGTTTTGGATTATTTACCAGTGAATTCATTTCATCAATTGCCACTTTTAGAAGTTCTTGTAATGGAGCATTGTAACGTTGAACAAATTTTTGAGGACACTTTCAAGCACAATAAAAATATACTACGCGTCAATTTAGCTCAAAATATTATAAGCACAATTCCACTGAAGCTTTTTGATTTTCATGTATCAATAACTGATTTTAATATAAGCAACAACTTTCTTGACTACATACCTTACAATACTCTTCATAATCTAACTCAAATAGAAACCTTGGACATTACTGACAATTTACTGCCAAGGATTGAACTAAGCGGTTTGGAGACACTGATAAAATTAAAATATTTTACTGTTAAAAAAAATGAAATTAAAACCATTACTGCAAGAAAAAAAGTTGTTTTTTACGATTTAATAGTGTTTGATATTAGTTATAATAAGCTAGACAGTTTTCCAGTCATATTAATTGAGACATTTCCAAATATACAACACATTAACATGTCGTATAACGAAATACTTCACTTTGATTTTATGATATCGTACAAAAAAATCGGGATCACTCTAATTAATCTAGATATTAGCAAAAATCCTACAGTTGTATGGACCACTTTTAATAGAATAGACAATAATACACTAGTTGCAAAATTATATGAATTGCACGTTAGTGCCACCAATTTGACAAATGTTGATGAAATAGCATTTGATTCATTTGTGAGTCTACAAAACCTTTACCTCACTTTTAACAAAATAAGACGTCTTTCGATAAGTCCCTTTAGTAAACTCGCTGTTTTAGAAAACTTGGATCTTAGTTACAATAAAATTTCTCAATTAAAAACCAGTCACTTTCGAGGCCTAAACAAACTTAAGACATTGTGTCTATCGAACAATAACATTGAGTCGATCGATCCCTTTACAAACGAACTTAGTAATTTAAAACTTCTAGACCTGTCGTATAATAAATTGCAAAATATTCTCAACGAAGATCTAATAAACTTAAAGGAACTTACAGTATTGTACTTAGGCTACAATAATATTAAATATATATCTGCTACTGCCTTTAGAAACTTGAACAAAATTATCCAAGTAGACTTAGCTCACAACAAACTTCAAACGATATCATTGGAGTTGTTGACTTCTGTTGAAAATCATATAAAAGATTTGTCTTTGAAAGGTGAGACTTAGTGACTCGTGATTTTATGGCTTTCAAATTTAATAAGAAAATATTAATCCTATATTTTTTTCAGATAATGTGATATTATGCAATTGTGATAAAGATAACGCTTGGGCTTGGATTGAGGATCACCCCAAGATAATAAAATCGAATGCTGTGACTTGCGTAAACAACGAATATCCTAAGGAAAAATGTGATGTACCGGTTATATCCCAACTATCTGTTGATAAGCATAAAGATAATTCTGCTTCAGTGTCCTGGTTCATTAGGAACAGGACATCAATTAAAGCTTTGCAAATTCTTTACTACGGCGAAGACATCAATGTTGACGTGAGTAACAATAATTTATAAATGTTCCAATCACCAATGGACCAAATTATTTAAATAAATAATATATGTGCTTATATAATTTTGCTATTTTAGGTAAAATCTAAATATTTGGATAAAAACGAGGTCTCAGCACATCTTACCGATTTAGAACCCAATGTCAACTACGTCGTCTGCATAATAACATTGTATGAGGAACACTATTTAGAAGATGAAACCATTGAAATCAATAAAACTATAGACACGTATTTCAATGCAACTGAAAAACTAAATCAGGACATCGCTGCAGCTATACTTCTGCGATCACCAACGAGCGAGTGTGTGAATTTCAACACATTTAAGAAAATTGTAACCGTTAAAATAAAGCCGCAGAAAACTTTTGATATAGCAACAATACTAAATCGCCGAATGGGATTAATTGTCGGTTGCTCTCTTGGTTTTGTAGTGTTTTTTATAATGGTTTCTGTGTTAGCATACACGAAAATAAAGGAACGTAAAAGAATTGCAAAGTCCGATCCGGCATGGGCGGAAATGAACGATTACCATTCCGTTCACAGCAAAGAGGATATATTGCAGAATTCAACTTCCGCTTCTACAGATAACATTTTGTTAGGGATGACCAAAAACCGTTAATTAGTCATAGGAATTAACTATAATTATCACCAAAGATCTAAATTTATGGGTGTACCTTGGCGATACAAATATGATGGAAGTATTTTAAATTGAATGCCGAAGTCTAAGCGCTCTCTTTTATCTTTTAATGAATTGGATCTAATTTTTTAATCTGCAAGGTGCATCTATAAAATTAATCTTTGTTCGTTAGACATTAATAGCTTAAATATTTTAGACTTATTAAATTCGACCTAGAGTAGCGCGTAGACATTGGAATTGTTATGAAATCAGAATTCTAAATTAAACATAGATTAAAATTTAAATAGAATAGATGAGTTTATTCATTATTAAGTAGATTCAAATAATTACGACTGTTAACTTTATTTATTTTTAAATATAGATAAAAAGTAGCATTTTATTGCGTAGGTAGATTCTAATAAATTGTTTTATCGATTACATTTTATGATCCTAGATTTAAGTTAAATAAAATCAGTTGACCTTAGAACGTTTAATTTATTTTTTGTAGTTTAACCTTTGACAAAAGAGCCAATAAGAAATAAGAGAAATATAATTGAAATACTCTTTTTATAAGAGTAAAAATAAGTCTAAAAACTTGTTTATATCTTATTTCTGAAACAAAATTGAGTTTCTGAATGTCCAACACGCACTTGGCTGTTTTTTTAATAAAAATCTTTATAAGAAACGGAAAATGAGTTCATGAAACTTCAAGAAAAGGTTCTCGTATACTTAAGAATACCTTTTTTTTACGTATCTCGATTATCAAGAGCTATTGAGGCGAACCGTTGGCTTTTAAAGTGGGTACTTACAAAAATGAAACGAAATACCTAATAGAGTTATTTTACGTCAGTGCTTTTACATTTTCACTTCGATGTCAAACCAAAATGTACTTACCCAGACTCTAATGATTGGTCTCCGCGCGACAACAACTAAATTAATATATGTACTACATAATCAACTGTTTGTATTTTATATTTACAAAAAATGTTTAGAAAAGAAAAACTCCGTGAATTGTAATTACTCATGCCGTGTGGGATGGTGTGAAAATATGACATTATCATAGAAAAAGTAATTCAGATATTATATTCACTAGAAGACCGAGATACCCAGGGATCAAGTTTTCTATAAATTGCTTCATAACAAAATGAAGTAGCGCATTTTAAATTAACTCCTAGGATTGGCTTTTCTACGCTATAATCATAACAATTATTAGTTTGGCCCCGAGGCTGTTTTAATAATTATTGATTTATAAGCCGAAACATGAGCACCTAAAGAGGGTGTTAAATGAATACTTAATTAAGTAGTAAAACTATGTATTGCCGAATATTTTAACGTGCGAATGTTATTTCGGTCTAAATGTGCTTCAATTTACAGGTTATTATGTTAGTTCACTTTCACATTCACTTAAAATACATACATAATATATTATTGTATGTATTGTATTGTATATACGCAAAACAAACATTACAAGTCTATTTTTTAATTATTCGTTATTTCTAATTTTCCAAAAATAGTTCAAGAATGCTTGTGTTTAGATTCCTTATTTTTGAGCTGTAGGAATATTTGATAAAGTAATCTCGTGCAGAGAATAAATGAAAACCCGTTTTATGAATTTATTATTACCGCAACCGTAATTTGTTCCTACATTGTTTGTTCAAGGTAAGTATCCCTACAAATAAAACATTTTATATGATACAAGATTGTGCCCTACCGTATTATGTTCGTGGTAGAAATATTATGTTTGCTTATACAACAAAAAAAATCAAGATCATCTTTTAGTAAATAATGTTGGGTTTCTAATTTAACGCTATTCGATTACTAGAAAATGGTATTTTTTAAATAATTTTAAAATTTGATTTAAGTAAAAAACGACCTATTCGATAGGAATGTAAATAACTGAGCTAAGGAATATAACAAACTGAGCTACCACGTCCGCTGCCCATACTCATGAGAGGTGAAGATGTTATACCTCTCGTGCCAGTAATCACACTGGAGAGTGGTACCAACCCAGACGATCTCGCACGCAGGTCTACCACCACGTTTAAAAACTTACCATTACTCTTAAGTATGCGTTGCATATGTTACCGGCATTTTGGCTGATTTTAAGAACACAAGAGACAGAGGGAGTGTTGTGTAAAGTATTTTATACTTTCTCTAGGTACTGCATATAATACCTTAATTATATAGATTTACACATACAAAGAATACAAAATGACTTGAGTTGATACGGTGTTGATCTGTTTATAAGTTTATACTTTAACTACGACCATAAGGAAATAGGCAAGCATGCTATTTGCCTTCAGCCACATCAATAGATATTATCAGGTGATATTATAAAAAACACTTGAAGGTTTCAAAGACATATAATAGAGATATTGTTTTAAATCAGTCAAATCTCCACAAAATAAGTCCGGTAGTAGTAGATTAAATCTCTTTTTCGGAAAAAGTTAATACTGGTAAAAAACTTGAACTTAACTTTCCACTTTCATATGCGCTATAGCTATTAAAGTTTATATTCGTTCCCATATAATTAGTAAATAAGTACTGAATAGCACAGTTGTACTGAAGTCGGTTATAAAACGACTGAAGTATGCACTGCTGAAGGTTAATTAATTTAATGATCTACCCTGAGTGCCCACGCTGTATAATTAAGGGTATACCTACTTTTTCCATGGTTACTTTGTAACATTTCATCGAATTGAAACATTAATAAGTAACATACCAAATAATAAAGTTTAACATTTAATAATGGAAAAAATATACATTTCTGGAAAGAAATCATAAGCCTTAATTGCTATCGTAACTTTTTGTATTAACACATGTTTCAGTATTACCATTATGTATTTTTAGCAAGATTTGATTATCATCATTTCGATATAACTTTTAAAGTGATCTGTGTGATAATAAAATAATAATAATAATAACCACCACGACTCAGTCATGCACTAAGATAATCTTGTATCGCAGGAACTAAGCAACGATATGGTATATACTCCATAGATAAGTATACATATTTTAAATGTGGTAGAAAAGTAGACCAAAGCTCTAGCTAAGTCAAAAGCTTGTTAAAAATAAGGTAAGCTTTTGGTAACGTATAGATAACCATAACAATGGTATGAAAACACGAGTGTAATGTTTTCTGAGGCAGGGACTTAACGCAAAGCCTCTCGCCAAAATTGGAGTATTCTAACTATCACCAGTATACTTCACCCTAGTCAGGTTGATTATAGCTTGAAACTATGCTAAACGCAAGAATATTTTACTTTCTTAAAATTTTTTGGTAATGAGGCTTAATGCAATTAAAAAATTATCAATAAAAATCATTTCGATGTAATAAATTGGGCAACCTTCCTGCAGTGGGCGTTATGATTCGACATTTCTCTTTGAATAGTTAGACAGGGATGACGTCATGATCAAGTTATATAATTGGTTAATCCTTAGAGAAATTTAGCAAAGTACACATTCAATATTGACGCCGTTTGACGCTTTGACCTCTGTCGGGGTAGTGGTAATACCATTTCGGTTCAATTTCCCCGAGAATTAGAACGACTAAATACTAGGCTTTGTACACAAACGTTTGATAAATGTTTAATAGTTGCTTGTTTATTTTAACTAAAACTAAGTAATGAAAAACTGTTTTCTGCCAAATTAAAATAAAGATTAGATTTGTTGTACAAGTTTTTACCGAATTCCGAATTGAAATGTAATCGTGTAAGTGCAAACTCCCGAGTCAACTGGTTTCTCGAGTCATTGTGTTGTAGCCAGAATCCGTAACCTAGTCGCTTCGCGTAGTAATTGCTTTCCGCCTGCGGCTACGACTTCAGTAGTATGCTACAATGTACTAAAGATCTATCTATCTTTACAAGTACGCCTCTAAAATGTTACAGTGAACTTGAATTCTAGTAATGGCAAAATAGGTTTCATGTGTAGTAGAAAAAGTATGTTGCTGCTCTACTATGTTATGTACTATGTTACTTCTTGTAAACCAAACAAAACAAATTGTAGGGATATAGACTATATACTCAAGACAGATTAACTTGATGAATTAAATACAAAACAATTTTTTTGTAAATATAAAACATGACATTTGAGTAACACGAAAGGTAATTATTATTTGTAAATCTATAAAAGTAATAAGTGAGAGTTGTTTGCAAGCGTAGTGTTTCGACGAATTGTATCATTTATTTGTATTTTCCCACGTTTTTATACACTCACTTTCTTGTTTGTTTGTTTGTCGTTCCGGTTGGATTTTTGCATCTCAATTTTAAGGAACTTACCGATAAGCTAGCAGGCTGAAATTTTCAGGGTAGCCGATGACAATGCAATTTACAACCCCGATGACAATGCAATTTACAACTATAAAACGGCTGGACTGATTTTGATAATATTTGTATGGAGTGACTTTTGAGGCAGAAAAAATAAAATAAAATAATTAATAGATTTAAAAAATCTAAAAAACCCACGTTTTAAATGTCCTAAAAATAAGAAAATAACCCTACGGGGCTGAAAGAGGGGTTCACTCAAAACGTGGGGACATATCTTTACAAGTTACACCCACGATCTATACACGTCATGTAAATCCCTTAAATAATATACGCCCCTACGTTTTGAGTGGCCCCTCTTTCAGCTCCGTAGGGTTATTTTCTTATTTTTAGGACATTTAAAAACGTGGGTTTTTAGATTTTTTAAATCTATTAATCATTTATTTCCCGTTTGGTTAAGTTAACCGCAATCCAAGAAGACACTTTATTTTGAAATAACATTAAAATTTTAAGTAAATGGGCTCTATTTTTTAAATCTTAAAGTTAAATGGTGCTTTCGTGGAGAGAATTTAACTAGTGCGTAATAAAAGCTTCTTCAAAAACACCCACCTCTGGTCTCCGACCGTTCTATTTGCTTAGAACTCGAGGGCCGTCGGAATTAAAATTACAATTTAAGCATCAAATTTCGTTTAACGTGTGAAGGTTGTGCTTTAAACGGAGAGGAATCAGAATGGAAATGATTTATTAATTCATATTGAAATATTTCATTTTACAACTGTACAGATTTCGGAACGGATAAGGTTAAATGAGCCGAAAGATGATCTTAATTAATTTACTGCAAGATTTTGGGGATTTCAACAGGCAAATGATTTGTTTTTTAATAACTCGACCACCGGTTTAGGAAATTTAATTTGAGAAAGATACCGTCAAGAAACCCCAGATTCTCTTATTTATGGAAGAATATCAACATGTTTTTTAGGGTAGTTAATCCTATAACTAAAATTCACCACTTTTGAGAGCAAAATATTCAAAAGTAGTACCAAAAAATACTGGTTTGCTCATTTTATGTCGCAAACTAATTAATTCAAATTTATTCTACTGTTTAATACAATAGAAAAATTGTTTTACTTTGTGATCATCTAAGAGTAATCTAATTACTAAATTCTAATTTGAGTTACAACAAAATATTTTATCGAATAAATTGAAACCCAGTTAGTTTTAATGAAAACACAATTTAATCAGTGTCATTTCCTAAAGTTTACTAAAAACAATTAAATATCATCTTTACATACACTAAACATAGCAAAGTCAGTTTCTAAAACAGCTTCGTTCCACAATTTATTCCTACATACTATTCTACTACTTGGTCCATCAAAAATACTGATTGTGCACCAAAATATGCTTATAAAATATTTTACAACGAGCATCTATTTAATGAACCGTTGCACTGTTGATTCTGGCACTTCGAGCATTGCGACCGTTACCGCGGCAGCTTAATTTACAGAACAGTTATTTTTCTAGCATATAGTAAAATAATGATAAATGACACTAAGATTACTTACATTGTGAAAAAACAGGTGCAGGTAAAAAACCGTTTTTATACTTTCATAATGTACAAATTAAAATGAAGTATTTATAAATCACTTCTTACAGTGACAAAACACACACATACATATAAATATGTATATATACTTATATTACACTAGCCCGTAACAAAAATGCTACTCACATATAAAAAGTAATTATATTAGAAGCAAGCATAGTTTCAACGTCAACATTTCGTTTTCATCTTGTTTAAAGTAATTTATTGTTGATTAAGTTTTTAGTATGTGCAAATGCATACAAAAAAAAGGTACTGGCTAGTAGGTAAAGAGCGCAATTACAGCGCTCTCTTTCTTATTAGTTAGTCTAGAACAGCAGGACGGTTCTATCATCTTATTTTTAAATCTAGTGTTAATATTATGTACATCTGAGCAGCATATTTTATATTGTCTATCTGAGTATGTAACATTATGTGTGCAAAATTGCGGTTTTATGTAAGAATAAATGTAATGGCTAAATAGTGTTAAATATCGTTTATATCTTACAAAAAAAACTCTCACAACATTTTCAATTTTTTCCATAAGAGGTTTACATTTACAAATTTTCAATCGATTTATGTAAAAATTATCAACCAAACAAATCAGATCGCTCGAAATATTGCGTTGTAAAACGTATAAATGTGTATAATAATTTAAAGATAAAAAAAAATATATGTACACGTATGGGGTTTAACAATGAATATTTGTTTCATTTTCAATTCTTCTATTTACTGACATTTTTTTATTCAAAACAATACAAGCGGTTTGAAAGTTTCCATTAATGTAACGAAATTTACTTCACAAATAAAAGGTACAACAACTAAAGGCAATGAGATAAATATTTTCAAAGAGGATCGGACATTGATTGACAAACATCGGCATTTATCGTATCGGCACAACCCAATTCAATAAGGAGTCGAAAAACGGAAAGCATTCCAAAATACAATAAGTTATCTGAATCCTAACATTGTACTTTAGAATCGTATTCAGCGGCATATCCCTTGAGTAATGTGGGTTGGACCCTTTTCCGCAAATAAATCCAGCTTTCAAAATAAATAACTACCCCCATAGAAAGGAATTGTTCTACCGTTGATATCGAAAACATTGAATAAACGATTCTTAATCACATTTCTGATTAATCTTGATTAAAATCGAGTTTGAGATGTACTCGAAATTAATGAAAATTCTAATTTCTGTTTCCGATTCATAGGGTTTGGGTGTTCTCGGGAATAAAGGGAGGATTCTCATCGGTATCACGAGCGGCCTTGTTACTTAAATAACACTTGTTTCTATTGATTAACAAAGTTTATTTTAATGTTATCAAGTTACTTAAGGGCCTTCTTCACTAAATTAATCTATTTAAATTTGCTCCTCATTGATGAAAACAAAGGAAAATTAAAAAATATAAATGTAGCAGGAATTAAATATCAATTTAATATTTTAAATCAATGCTATTTAATCGTTTTGAACCGAAAAACAGGAAAACGGGATTCAACCTCTGATCACTTTTTAAGTCTTAATTAACTCTAGCAGAGAAAATACCTATATAGTGAATCTGTAGTTTTCATGTACGTTTGGTGATTTATACATTTTACTAGTGAAAACAAAATGTCTTAACTAAATTTTAAACAAGGAAAAATATTGCCTCCTAAAAATGTTATAAGGGCCAAATCTTTGATTTCTTTTGTTTTATTTTCAATTAGAGTATACGTTTTAATATATAAATCCGATAGATACATACAATATAATATAGATGCGATAACAGTTTATAATTATTCTAAAGAAAGTCATATTTTTGTAAAAATTGCGACTTACGAGATTTTCATTCGACGCCGACGGTATGATATGTTGTTTGAGTTGTCAAAATGGACTAGGTACCCTCGAAGAAAAGCATAACAAAGCTTTGTTTAAAGTTTCAGTTGTTCTTAAATTTATGCTAAAATTAAATTATATTTTGAAACATTGATTTATTGTTAGTAAATGATTAATTACTTTACCTACAAATTTTAGATTTAATAAGTAAAAACAATTAATAACCCCTGAAAGTGATGCCTAACCATTAAGTCATTTATCTTTCATTGAAGTTAATGTCCGTTACTTCCACTACTATTTTTGATCATTTTACCCATAAATCCTTGACTCTTTTTTGTATGAAGCAGCTCAAGGTACTGTTAAATTATTTATTGAACGCTTTTTCAGTTTTTATCGCGAGTTGGCAGTTCACAAAGCTGTCGCCGAGTCGACGAAGCGGCGCCACCTTCGCTCCAATCTCACTTTCAGCGTAATGGTTTAATTTGTATTCAGCCAACAAGCAGTCCGTAACGAACGAAGCAGCCTTCACACTACAATAACCAATGTTAATATTTACCAGCTCACGTGGAGGACTAATTGCTTCAAATGTATCCAGTTGTACTCCTAACTCTGCTGTGGGAATATGTAGGCAAAAACTGCATTGTTAACGGTCGCCACTAACTAAGATCTGTTGATGGTCTTTGTGGCATATTACTAGTATTTTAGACTACAAAGAACTATTGAAATAAAAAGTGGTAGGTATTTAATAATAATCGTTTATTAGTTTTAGTGTAATTTAATTTTATCGAGATTCTTCTCGGATTTCAATTTTAATTATAATAAATTTCTATTCGAGTAAAAGGTAAGTGAATGTCTTGATTAGATAACTGTACATAAGTCAACGTAACAGAGGCCTACCAAATAAGGTTAGAAACATTATTTACAAAGTAGTTTCACGATGGATTTGTAAAGTTAACAAAGAAACTCTAGCTATAAAATAAACTGGAATACTGTAACAACAGTAAAAAGTTGTGTTAACATAGACGTTTAAGCATTTAAAAAAACGTTTACGTTTTGTAATAAATATCTAGAAAAGGATTGTATGGCCGTGTCGCTTTTTTGCTAGACTTGGCGGGGGCACTACCGCACGGTGGGGCGAAACTGCTATATGAGGGACATTCAGATTTTTTTTTCAAACCTAAAAAAAAAACCTATCGAAAGATGTTGATATTTATGAATAATTATATTTTTATTTTTCTGACAACCTATAAGTTTAACAGCAAAACGTTGAGGACAATTATTCATTAGAATGACGAGATCTTTCGAACGGTATTAAAAAAACTGAGAGCACGTACCGTGCCCCCATATTTATTTTCCCCTTTACCTTGCCTATTCGCATATGTGATATCAACTCAAACCTCCATAATTATGTAGGTACAATACTTGAAAATGTCAACATTTTTCTCTGGCACATAAACTGGCAAAATAATGTTTTTTTTTTAATTTATTTAGTAAGTGCAAATGACTGCAGTACCACATGAATCAATAAGTCCTTTTAAAACACTTAATGTTATAAAAAAGCTAATATACATTTCATAGGGCATTTTAAAACAAAACAGGCATTTAAAGATACCAATCTAGACTAACTAAGATTATTATTATTTACTTTTATTTATTTGTTTAACCAACGAATAAAACACCATATAGATTTCACATTTAAAAAAAGAATTTATTACTCACCATATTAAATAGCAAAGGTTACAGTCATGAAACAAAACATACGAATCCTATTTTCTTTATTCGGTAACAAAACTTTAATCGGAACCTAAGTTGTGTGTGTATGTGTGAGCAATACTTGAAATGAATAGAGGTTTTGCAAAAGTCGTTGGATGTTTGAAAATTTTCTTTATTTAATACGTGATAAGAATTGTTTTAATGGACCCGAGTAGGTCGAGAGGGTCGCATTTGATTTGGGTTGACGTCGATCTTTAACGTCCAAATAGGCACCGAATTATTTGGTAATTACAAGACACTTATATACAGAACCCTTTTATCCCTAATATTAATATTATTTGTCATTCATTTAATAAATTGTTAACAACATCTTGAAAATAAGCATCTACTAGTTATTTCGCAATAATGTAAAAACAGATTCTGCTTTACAAAAAACGCATTTTGCAGTCGATTTAAAGACTGTAATGTACCTCCTATACAACGACACAATAATGAGGCATTAAACCAATCCAAACGCTTCGGCATTTCCTATATAATCTATGCGGAAAACGATGCAAAGAATAAATCCGTTTCAGCCAATGTTCCAGATTAAAATACCCATTTCAGATTAAATACCCAACATTTACGGAATGCTTCAGAATTTTTTGGGGTTTTGAGTCATGGCAAGTTTTTTGTGTTAATGCTTAAAAAGCATGAAAATTATTCGATTGCGAATTCGATTATTAATATTTTAAGTTACTATGTTAACGTCGCTAAAATTATGCAAAACACCAACAAAACACATAGTAACACGTAGACAACATTTCCCCTAATGTTTAGTTCATACCTTGCAACTGCTTCTCGCAAATGCGATTGAAAAGTAACATTTATATCAGATCTCCTGCTACAATAATTCAAAAGCTTTCATTTAAAATACAAATTAAATTTTCCGAAGATAACAACATATTTATTGTTACTTCAGCATTGTGTAATTAAATTATCTGATTAATAGCAGTATGTATTTAAAAATACATGTTACACATCAATATTGAACCTTTTATCAAACTTTTTGAAAACCACTAATTTACTGTGTCAATATTCAAGCAACTTTTAAAACTGCTAATGCAGTTCCCTGATGTTAAGAATTAATTATACCTATCAGCAATTTTAATGTAGAGATAATGAATTAAATACTCACGCCAACTAATCCCTCGAGAGGTGTAGGCTGAGGTGATACACACCGCATTTCGCATGGTTATGTTGAGCCCCAGTGTGACAGTCGATTTGGGAATATGTCGCCACTATCCGGGCACAATGAGGAACATGGTAACTAGAACTTACGACCACCCAACACTCAAATCGGTCGGTTAACCAAGGAACGTAACAAACGAAGCTACGACGTCCGTAAAAATAAAATGACTGAATGATATACCTACAAGGTAATTGTCTGTTCGTGTAAACGCAGCTTGCATCGAACGTAAGCAGATAATGCGAAGTGAATCAACATGGCAGGTGTTCCCGCGTGATATAGAGGCTGCATATTAATATGTGTACCTTACCGTCGCGTCGGTCGGGCGCTTTATTATAACGGTGCATTGACACTCTATAACGCAATACCCTAATCTATTACCTACACCTGCAAACTCAGATGTACAACCAATTCATTTACTTAGGCTAGCTCGAATACCTTTATGTAAGGGCCTTCCGCCAAATATTTGAATTGTAAGTTCAAAGTAAATAAAAGATGAGATTTTAAAAAGGATCTCATAAATCAACCTGACTGTGACTAGACGCTTGAATTCAGCCGTAAAACTCAAATAAAAACCATTGTCCCCAAAAACTCCTTTATAATTTTTATCTCAGAATTAAAAAATATATCCGAGAAAGAGTGATAGTTCTTTAAATTATTTTGAAGGGCTCATTTTGCAAATTTATGACAATCATTAGGACAGTTGAATACGACACTTAAGAAAACTGAGGGACTACTTAATTGAGCGGATCCTCTTCTCCGTCAAATTTTTTTCAAGAAAATATTTTTATTCGCAAGCTTTTTGTATAAGGAATTAAAGATCTAAGCCCTTTGTAATCTTATTTAACTTCTACATTTTAAATAACACCTGTTCTTTTATGTGGTAGAGATTTTTATAAAATCTACGCTTTAAAACCCTAAAAATAAAAGTATTACAGATTTAAAACTGACTCGCTTAGACCAATTATAATCCGATTTACAAGCAAGAATTTCAATGTTTGACGTGTATGTTTTTAAATACTTTTTGTAACTTGAACTTTATTTATTTAGGCTCAAAATTAACGCCAAGCGGTTAATTAGCGGCAAAACGCTGTCTCACAGATGCCGAGAAATACCCGCAATTGTACCCGAGTTATGAGACTCGTTTATTTTACCCAAAAAAATTTGGCCTCATTTCCCTATTGTAAAAAAACATAATATCACTCCCCCGTTCTGGCAATTGTCTTGATTGCGGGCAAGATGTGCTTTATTAACAATTTTACTAAAAGCTTGAAAAATTGCACGAATATCTCAATACAACCATTTCGGAAAAATCTCTCAATTTTGTTGTAAATTAAATAACAAGATTTCCCGTAACATAAAGTAAGTGCCCCTCCAACTAACTTCAGTAAATACCGCTCCGGAATGGCGTCACGAACACTGACGTATTTAAGTCCACACTTATAGACAGTTGCGATGTTTCTAGGGCGGATTTCTCGTTAAATTTTCACATGCACTTGACGGGCCGACCTGGCTTACGTTAATTATGAAATCTTATTCGAGTGCGAGGCCTACATTTGAGTAATGGCTTCTGAAATGAAAAGTGTCCGACTGCCAAACGTGTGTCAGTTAACAAAGGCACGAGTTGATGCCAAATTGTATTCAAAATATTAGTATTCCCTACCCTCGTTTCACGTAGGATTGTTACAGGGCGGATTTTATTACAACGGACACATTAATAATGCAAAACTTTATTACATGTTGGATTTGGGGACTGGAACTCGAATCAGAAAGATCAATTACATTGTTGATTTTATAACAATGCCGGTACTTTAAATAAATCTCTCAATTACCATAGGAATCCAAAAACCTATTGATGATTACTTTGACGATCTCTTTGGCGCAGTGGTGTAAACAGCTGACTGCTACACTAGAGGTTCTGGGATCAAAACTCGACGGGAGTTGAAATTTACGAGTATGAAATTTGCAAGACGCATTGTTTCGCTTACCGGTCTTTTATATAAAGTTTGTACCTTATCGTTGCTTAGTTCCTATGACACAATTTCTTACGATAGACTGCAGAACTGAGTCAAAATGTGTGTCGTGCTGTGGTTCATTTATTTCTTATATAAATAGTATTTTATTAATTCGTTTTTAATACAAATAACCTATAAATGTAAATGTAATAATAACTGTATCTATAATTTTAATAATCAATCGGAAAATTCAAAATCCAATTAGGCCAACCGGACATCGAAGCTGTAGCTTGCAGCTTAAACATTTTGTGTATTCTAACAAAAAATCTGAAAATGGGTTTTAACAGCTTATGAGTCATTTGTTTGATATTTTTTGTCACATAAAGCTAGTGTGAAATAAGCTTTATCTGACTAACGAAATGTTGATAACGAAACGGATTAATTTAAAATAATTACTCGCCTTATGAAAGCTTTTAATGACCTTGCACTGCCTCCCACTTAAAAGGAAAAACTTAATTACACATAAAATATTTGAATCTCATAATATTTTCAGTGCCTCTCAACTAGCTCGCGATGTTCTGTCATTAGTAGAGACCAATTTAATTATTTTGTGTACACAGCACTCAGGTTGAAATTTGCCAAATTGTATGTTTACATGTTACATAATAAATAAAGCTGTAGGTTATTTTAACGATCAAAGAAAAAATATTCATATACCACTTTTAAAGATCAACTTATGTAGTTATCCTCATATAAAATCATAGATATGATGAGACCACAATAGAAAGGAACCCTGTAATAAATAGGAACTAAAATAAAAGTTAAATGAAAAAATACTTTTAATGACTTTATAAATCAATCATCTACTCCGATAAGTTTTAAAGAACCATAGTTAAAAGCGAATATATAATTATACCTACATATAGTTTTATGTTCCAACGCCGTGTGTAGAGAAGTACTCTTTGTTAGCAAATCGTCGTTTTATGTTTGCTTTTCTCTTCGAAGCTTAAGTTTCCTTTTTCTGCTTTGACGATATTTAAATAGTCTGAAAAGCCCTTAAAAAGACAATGCACCTAGTTGAAAAAACGGTTGTAAATTTGTAAAGCTTGTCAAAGCTAACTCTGAACACATAGGCATTTTGATACCCCTTACCATATATCTTGAATTGAAAAAGGAGAATGAATCTACAATTTGCAGATAAACATAATTATTATATTCCAGTACACTTTTATTGTACGATAAAACAAAATACCTAGGTTTTTGGGACGGCAAAGTTAATTTATTTCTCTGCAAGTTGTCGCTATTGAGAATCAATTAGCATGGACTGATTATTCGTATCTAGTGGTACGATTCAAGTTTGTTTGCGGTAACAACAAATTTAATTTCGAGATGCCCAAACTGTAATTGAAATAAGTTGAACAAATACAATAGCCATTTTAAGACCTTCGGATATTTTAATACCGAATTATAATAATATATAAAAACCGAGTGTTTAGCAACTATGTTCAAACTAACTTATACCCAATGCTCTTATCGGTACTCGTTTAAATAAGCATTTAAGATTTTTTTCATAATTGACTATTGCAAACGAAAACACCGCTTTTTTAATGAGCCTTCAAAATACTTTCTTGGTTATTGGCAGTTTAAATATTTTTTGAGAGTAAAGAGACATAATAAAAATATAATTGAATAAATAAATTTGAATATTAAGGTCTTGGTTGAATAAAAATCTTGACTGGGAAAGTTTAATACTTACCAACACCAAGAAAATTGACTTATAGAAAATTATCGGGCGGTGTCAATGAAATCATAAAAATATTTTCACAGACAACTCCCAACAACTTTTTTACAATATTGAAGATAATTTTTTGGTCACAGAAAGCTCAATGCTAGATATCTCGCCAACCCATAATGATTTACAGCGCGACGTTTTCTTGGCACAAATGCCACTTGGACAGACAGAACTTAAATCCTTCTTTTCTGTCTGTACAAAGTTACTATAAAGTTTAAAACTCGAGATCATAAGAAAGTACCGACTTACCCAGTAACCGCACCTTATGGATCGAATTTCCTCTTAAATATTGTTCAAGTTAAAACGTTGCCTTTATTAAATCATGAATCACTCTTATTCTCGTATAGAATTCTAAAGTTTTGTTCTAAAGTAAAATTTATTAGCAGCAGCCCACTCGCCAAGTTCGTTAAGGAACGCGTCAATTTAACAATAGCCACTTTGAGAATAATAAATTGATGATCGACAAAAGAAAAGCTATATAATGAAAGTGTTAAGATTTATAACGCTTTTAATATTTCCTTATCCTTACGTTCAAAGTGGAAAAGCTTTTGGTGCCTTAGTTAGGTAGGTACAGTGCCGTTTCAAACATATACATGTTTTTTTCATATTGAACTTAAAGATGACAATTACTACACTTTTCAAAACTTTCATCTATTAGGTTATAAAAACCCCGTTCTGCATCCGTTTGTTTAAAAAGTAAATAAAAATGAAATTGTATGAAGCCACAGGATTAAGCACTCACTCGTGTTAAATTTAAAGAAACCAAAATACTGAACTTAATAATCTGGTTTGCTCTTATTTCAGCTCCGGAAAACATTAAGCAGAAAGCAAGCAACGCAAAAACATGACAGTCGGAAATTAAAAAGATAATCTTTCGGCTATTCAGTTAAATGTGTTGAAAAAAACAGAACTAACCCTAACTCTGGAGTTGACTAGTTCGTCGTTCAAAAGCTTTGTTTAACTTTGTTCCATTTATGCAGATGTCTGATTCAGCCTTAAGTCCAGATAATGTGGAGGGGAGAGTTTGCAACACAGGTATCTGACTTGATATATAACTTTAAGCAAAACATTTGATAAAAGTTAAAAATACTTGAACACCTTACGCATTAACAATTTTTCAAGTCAAACCGATCGTTACTCACGACAGAAACTGAACATTCAACTCGGTAATATTTTTCGTAACATGTCATTCATTTGACAATAAATAAAATTCGAAATTGCGAACTCTGGCAAAACCTCTCCGGCCTTTAACCTATTAGGGTAGCATTACATTAATCTTTCTGCCATTGCATTTGATATAATATAACATACGTTTCCTGTTCGAAAATTGTTCGATCACGAATGAAACGATGTAATATTATGGGTTTTCTTTTCAAGCATTTTAATGACGGCTCACGTTTCTTCTTAGATGTCACATGTAACGTTCCTCCGTAATTGAGTTTAATTTTCCTTCTTTTTGTCATTTTATATTTTGGTTGGTTTCTGAAATGAACTTTTATGAATTTACTGAGAAATTTTACCAATTTATTAAATTCACCTTTAGTTCTCAGTTCAAGAGCAATTTGATCCAGAGAGCATTAACTTTCACAAAGTCACACTAACACTATCTCGAGACGTTAGGTCAAAAATTTCATCTTGACCTTTAGTGTCAGATTTTACGGTACAATTTCAAACAATAATTAAACTTAATGTAAAAGGCGTTTAAAAAAATGAACAAATAAAAGCTGCTAACTCCAAAGCAAGATTTTTTTTAATTTCACATGCAAAAATGTCAGCGACGGAAATTGTAGCAGTGAAATATCGGGCACAGCTGCACCGACTAATGAACTCGTTTTATGTTACTAATATTGTGCATCATGTCGAGTAAATTGAAACATTTCCATTCTGTATAAAAAGTCTAACTAATTTTTCCCTTTTCATTCACTAGAAGTAGTGTTAAATAAATCATTTTGTATCTGACTCTCTCCGGACGAGGGAAAACTTTTGTTCGTTTCAGAAAACGTCGGGAACATTGTTTGGCTAGTATCGATGCTTTCAATTTCACAAAACGTTTGGACATCCATTCGGAATTGTGTCGAACTATTTTAGATTTCCAAAAATCATAACAAGCAATCGGGAAGCTTTCGGGGCCAGCTAGGCCCGGGCACAAAAGTTGCCCCGCCGAGACCAACAATAGGTTTCCGAAGATTAATCGTCGTAGGAGCCCTTTTAGCCCCAACAAACATTTTTCATCTTTATCGTAAAGAGTAGGTAACCTCAGAGTTATGCACAATAAGATAACTCATTTCTTCAATTAATTTTCATGTATTTTTCAACAATAGGTTCTGATAACTTATATAACAATCAATCGCATACAACTTCTCACAAATACTATTTCTATAAATTTAGGCAACAGAAATTCTATTCGAGAATGCCTAAAACGATCTATGCAAATAATGACTAAACTTTTGAGGCATATTAACTCACAAAGAGACTGAAACACACACACATTTATAAACAGGGGTTATTTTACACATGCTTTGATACTGTGGCGTGTGTTTGTCACCCATGTGACAAGTACACAAGAGAAAGGTCGTCGTTAGTAAGTGTGTATTCGTCAGGAGTCAGGAAGCAAGCGACACATGGGCAAGTGATCAAAGTTCGGCAGTGCGAACCGCGCACGTTTAATTCAATTTGGCAATGCGCCAGTTTCGGATTTGCTGCCTCCTTTAAATAATAGAATAGCAGTCATATAAAACAAGTCTGAATTAATTTTAGCGCTAAAAAGCTTAAACTACGCCGAGGGAAATCTGATTGCGAAAACGGTCGGGTATTAAAATCAAAAGGCTTTAAATGTATATTTTCATCGATATTTAATGCTATGGTTTCAAAATGTATTTAAGATGCTATTCCCTAAATACTATCTTCAGAACTAAAATCATTTGGTTTTATAGCAGGGTTAATTATTAAATCGGTAAAATGTAATTTTAAACTGTCTCAATTCTAAAATTATCTTGCAATTATTGAAATTAATAAAACGATGGAACTGAGGAGCAACAAATTGCAGTAAAGATTCACATTTCCGCGGAAATGGCAAATAAAATATATTGAATAGTCTGTGTAAATGATCGTATAGCAATACAGTTTCTACTGTACAGTTAAACTTGTAGATTTGGAGTTTAGTAACAAATGTCTTAACGTTTTCGATACAAATGGAAGTGCTAAATCTTGGAGTGTAAATCACCGTTACAGCATATATATACGCTTTGCGCCAAATAAATCTACACATGAGGCAACAATATGGTTGAAACGAGTATATAGATCTCGCACTCGGCAATTGAAACCAATGTTTATACTATTTGGACTAATGTTTTAAATACGTAATAAACTTACTCTACTTACAGATGTGTGTATTGTTATCGTATCTGTGTGAGTGATAATAAGACTCTTCGTCTGCAATCAGATTAGGTGCGAAAATGAGTGGCAAGTTTGTTTGAATTTATGAAAACAGTACCTATAGAAATTAATGGAACGATCAATCTATGAGTACATCCTAAAATATACTATCTATAGAGCAAGTATGAAGCAACCCAATAGCTAAATAGGTCCATAATTAATACGTGTTTAAGCGAGATTCAGTCATAAATCCCTTTTATAGTCTGTCAGTTAATTTAATATCAAATTTAAGCACTCTTATTTAGATTTATGTAAGAGAGGTTAATTTCACTTGGTTTGGCGTTTGATTTAGGTGCTTCCTTGCTGGTTTAAAGAACCTTATATTCCTAATTGCTCGGTAAATTACATAATTTTCCATAAGGAGATTTTGTTCTGAAATATCGTTTTCCCGCAATTTTAAATTTTAAAACATGACAGATTCTATGAACATTTTTGTAGATTAGTTTAGACCAATATTAGTTTTTACCAAGTTTAGTAGTTACCAACTTTTTCCAGCCACGGACTTCTAGAAAATCAAGTATAACATCAAGGACCCTCATTAGCACAAAAGCTGTATTGTGAACTTTATTTCATACGCAACTAGTGTTATTTTGGTTGGTTTCACTACTAAGTTTTAATCTCTAGTCGAATTCCATTTGTTCAAGAGAAGCGTTTACGATTTTTTAGCCTATATTTACCATGTTAAATGAGAGTGTGGAACACGATACATATACTTGTGGATCTCCAATGGTCCATGGACCACAGAATAATTTTTTATACAAGTTCATGGGCAAACAAGCAAATGGTTCATCTGATGAAAAGTGATAACGCCGCCTGACACGCCCTTAATGTCTAGCAAAATTAACGCAAAGAGCACTTGCGTTGCCCATGTATAGGTAAAGATGTAATACCTCTCGTGTCGGTAATTACACTGACTCTCCAATCCTTCGAACCGAAACATGGTAAACTGCTTCACGGCAGAAATAAAAAGGAGGTTGGTAGCAACCCTCACGATTTCGGACGTATCTACCACCTGTATATATACTGGTTTAGACACAAAAATATCCGTCTGACAACAGGCAAATCCGAACAGAACAACATATCGTTTTAATAAATATCTGTCTGTATATAAATAGAGACTTGTAACAAAACAAACATCATTACGTACTTCTTCATAGAAATCGACCAATGACAACAATAAGACGAAGCTACTTAATAAATTCGTTGAACAAAACTCAGGCAAACAATTCGCGAAATTTATTGTTTCTCAATTTTTACGCACGACTTATTCGCTGTCTCACTCAGATGAGACAGGAAGTATTTGTTATTAAGTTATTTGTACCGAGTTCAAGAATTTATAACAAGTCCCGGCAAGAAAAGTTTGAACTAAGTAACTTTGGTATATAATGTCCTGAATACTAAGTTGCATTGTTAAATCCTTGTTACTAGTAGATACCACACTGCTAAACTACAAAGCAGAGATGAAAACGGCGTTTTATTTTACAAAGCATGGTTGTTCACTAAGATTTAGTTGTAGGGACTCTAGAAGTACTCTAAATTTATTAATTTACCTTACCCTTCAACCGGTGAAGTAATAAATAGATATTAATATCAATATCTTTAGTCAAGGATGTTTTTTAGTATTTTTTAAAGAACTGCATTTTATTTGAATAAAAGTAAAATAAATTAACAGTCACTAACATGCTACACAGCCTGAATACTTGAAAATTTGTAGGTCAGCTCGTTTTCAGAGGTCGTAGATGTCGGCTAAAAATAATTTTAATTCATCCTGTCATTAAATATGCTATCCAAAAGAGTTTCAGACAGGCTAAAAAGTATCAGATAGTTAAATATAATAAGATTTACCGCCATATTATTCATGGGTGGAGGTTTGAATTTATAAAATACTTTTGTGAATTCGGACTTCCATCGTAATCAAAACAATTGGAACACTTAATCATTTTTTCTTTCTAAACTTAAGTTGAATATAATATGTTATTTGTAATGTTTGTAATGTGATTTTATTATCTATTGTTTAATTTAATTGTATCTATTATTGTTCACTGCACAATCGAATTGGTATATAACTGGTACGATAGTGTATTTGATCTAAATAAATAAAAATTCATTAGTTAGTTGTTTTTTTTAGACTTATAGATGGTATAAAGTCGTCCGACCCAACTACGCGCGGTCAGCCTTAAAGTTTATAAAATGATAAAATAAATTAATCCTTAATCCTTATTAGAGATTCACTACTCTCAGTTGGTTCCAGCCACGACCCAGCAAACCTGTATAAACTTCACTACAAAATCTGCTATTATCCTGAGTTGAAGGCCTTCCCTACATTAAATATTAAATTTATTACTGCGAAGCTAGATTACAAGTTCAGATTACCTGGGCTCGGCTCATGTATTTTAAACAGAAATTAATCATTCTGACAATACACTGGCCTCTACCTAGTAGGTAGGTAAAAATGATTTCTGCGAATCATTATTTTGGCCCTACATTTTTTTTTGCGTTACGAATTTCTAGAAGAACTTCTGTAATGTTAAAATAATATAATACCGATTACAATAGACTAGCTGCTACCTAGTATATATAAGAAATGTTTTTTATTACTTTTATAGAAAAATCACACGTACCTATCGATAATTTTCGGCAAAAAACTGTCACTCAATAAATCAAGCATAAACAAATTCAATTTTTTTAAGCTTGATTTATTGAGTGACTTATTTCTAGAAGATCTTGTTTTAAAATGATATAATAGCGTTATTCCATTGCATTTACATCATTGTGAGGTCAGTGCAGCATCTGTGCATTGGTCACGTTGCGATTGTAGCCTCGGTGTTTGTACAGCTCGGACTAACCCGAGTTTTCCCGAGCCCGCACACTTAGGAAGTGTTCTGCGTTTAACTGCACCAAACTTTCACTAGACCACTGGCATATCCAGGGGGGGCAAAAGGGTTCAACGCCCTTCCCCCTCCCCAAAAGCTTCTCAATTCATCGGACTAGTCCTTTAGAGTTAGAGAGGTCATACCTCCCTCCAAAAGCGTTTCTGAAAAAATAGAAACAATGCCAAGGGAGGCACCCCTTCCAACGGCAATCCTGAATCCACCACTGCTGCAGACTCAGAAATAAATAAAACTAGAGAAACGCTAACTAAATTAAACTTTTAGGTTAAAGCTTTGACAAGTCACTTTCAAAATGACTTATTATTATGAAAAGCTGTAAAATAAGTATAGGACTTTAAAAGTTTATTTCACTTTAGTTCAATTCGGAAACAGATTATTTAATTAAGGACTGCGTTAGAATTCCTAATGGCAGTTTGAATTCCCGAATTAATCCATTAGGCTTTGGATAATGTGGCAGTATTATGCAGTGATCTATGATTCACGTCGGCTCATTATAGTTTAGAACTGTACAAAGTGATGTTTATTTACGATCAGGCAATACGGTGCGACTAATATCTAATAATTCCAAAGAAGAAAAATATATTGTATTTGTGTCGTAACAGAGTTGTACCTACTCGTTTTATTGTTATTACTATTGTGGATGACAACATTATTGAAAACGACTAAAATAATAGTGATGCCGTTCGAGCTAGGGCTCTCGATCCCGGTATTGCGGGATCCGGTCCTATTCCAGTCCAATGCGGGATCCAGGCAGATTTGTGGGACTGTAGATCTTATAAAATCGTCAGCATATAATGTAATTTTTCAGTACCCATCTTGAACAATAAATTGATAAATAAATATGTTGGCTTACACATAAAACCTTAAAGGAATATCCCCATTAGTCTGGAAGCGAAAGGGCTTTTTCTGCAGTTGGCTATATTATCTAAAATACGAAGTAAATTGGTAGACAACACTTTAGACGTGTTATTTTTTAATGGATACCGACCAAAACATTAGGTAACAAGTTTTAGGTAATTATTTTTATCAACATTCAATTAAAAAAATTTGATTGAAGGTTATACTTTTGTGTTTATTTCAAATATTATTTGATTGATCTCTGAATTCTTATTACTAACCCATTTTTATTTTGTTGCTTTCTTACTTTGTATAAATATTATTCATTACTAAGCGGGATCCCTTAAATACCGGGAAATGTTTAGTCCCGCAAGTGCAGATATTGAAGGCTTGTGGAATCTAAAGACCATACGAACATTAATTTTTATTACAAAGCTTAAAATGTATTTAAATTACCGCACTAATTATTGCTCAATAGATCTATTATAAAATAAAGTAAAACAAATTAACACAAACGTTTTTCAGAACTAATGAAACAAACTTATTTGTTATTAAATTCCATGAAAACACCATTATACGTTTTTAAAAATAAAGTCACGTAAAAGTGTCGTGCACCCTCTGGTCATTTCCATTGATATGATGGTCGAACGATTTTAATATGCGCCATATTTATGGAATTTCCAAGATACCTTCACGCCGCCGCGCCAGCGCTGCCGCTGCGTGCCTCCGAGCGATTCAGAAGAAAACCAACGACCTCAAATTACTCGGATAAATTTTAAATTAAATTCCTGTTTATTCAATACGACCTACCTTTCATCATTTTTGCATCGTTCATATAAAAGCTATTGTTTATACGATTTTAATAGGTATTTGTTAATCAGCTCATTTTTGTCATGTTTCACGACAATATTTCGAGGGATTTCAAACATCTAAAAAAGAAAAACCAATTCAATATAATCTTGTTATTTCCGTAAAACAAATATTATAGTGAATTCGTAAAAACATCGGGCCTTAATACCCTAAGAGATGTGATACGAAAACGTAAAAGCGAGGGATCAAAAATGCTTATAAATGAGAAAATTTCGTAAGATTTGTGCGAGCGAGGCTAGTTTGCAGATCCCGAACTATTCATCGTACATAATAGGCTCAGAGCTCATTACGTATTGATGGAGTTACTACGCATCCGAACTGCTAACGAATTACTTTGACTCCATTTCATTCATCATAACATCAAAAACTTTTACACCATTCACTCGCACGTTGCCTACTCCATTTGCAGAGACGGGATAGCTCTAAAATTCATATCGTTTCATATCAAAGTGACGTTTTAACCCTTTCTTTTCTATTTACGACTTTCGATAGATTACATATAACTAAATATTTACATTACAATACAATATAACGAAAATAAACACGTAACTATGAAGTTATTAAAAAGTGTTACACTACAATTTTTCCAATGATAAAGTATACAATACCAGAGGTAATTAATTCCGTAGTCACCACCCTACCTATCAAATGTTCTACCATTAATTAATTACTCATACACGATATATTTAATCCAATTTATCCGACATAGACAGCAGTATTCGAGGTAATATTGTGTAGTAAATGAAAGCATTGGTATCGGATTAACGAAATATTGTTGAAGAAGATACCTCGTGAAAAATATGCCGTCTTGGTTGATGAGCATGATTAATGAAGTGGAAGGACGTTGATCGATCATGGTTTAACCTAATAAATGTCTCTGAATTCCTTAGGCAACAACAAACGCTAAGTTCCCTACCTCAGATAATGGATGAATTAAGTCGATAGCACGATTTTATTACGTCACGTAATCCCTTAAAGGGACAAAGGCTATACGCAATGCTAATGCTCTAATGCCGAGATTTAATAAGACCACTTAAGCTCAGCTTACACTTCCCTTGCAATACGTTTCCAATAACTCATGCCTTCACTATTTCAAGTCATGCCTGTTTCAACCCAGTTGGTTCGAACTAATATTATGAGTTTGTTTTCTGGCAGCAAATACTGTATTGGTAAAGTTGCTAACATAGTTGAAATGACCGTTAACCGCTATGTTTAAACTATTACATGGAAATAATAAAACATTAAGCTTCATTTCTCGAGGTAAATACTAAGAATACCTAAGTTGCTTAGACAGTTTAACGCAACTTAGGTACTTTGTGTACCTAATTTCGCCGAACCCTGCATATGGAAAAATACATACAAAATTTTTATTTCTCGAAAGGTGCACTTGTAAATAAGAAGAGTGTCGTCACTCCTAAAACTATAAGCTTTAAATTATTTTTAAAGTAGGTTACTCAAATTTTCTCTATTAGTGTTTCACAATTATCAACGGTTTATAGGCATACAATATGTCTCTGTAATTTAGTATGAGCCTAATCATAAATACATATATTGTCTTACAGATTTTCCTCGTAAGAAACGAGATCACTGGAAGTTTCTCAGAAACAAATGCGACTAGTTATTAAAACATTACTTGATGTGCGAATTACTCGACTTATTATACCTGTTTGTACGTTTCACCTCTTAAAGGTGCTTTCAAACTAGCCGATATTTTTACGCGTATACGGTCGTATCGATAAACACGCGTACGTACACACGCGCAATATTTCGCGCTTCAAAAATCCGGACGCGCATATACGGATGTTCTAGACACATCTAAATGCAAGCTTATTCGCGTTAAAAAATGCTAGAGTGAAAGCGCACTAAGCCATAAGCTTTATAAAATATTTATTTACAAGAAGATATTTGCCAATATTGTTTAAAAATTCAAATAAAATACATTGTTCTAGGACCAATAGAGAGGTTAATACTTCTCGTACAGTTAGTTACCTATAGCGGTAGCTCATAAATTTACCGTGTGTGTGTTTTCTACAAATTTACTTTGCTTCTACTTCTGAACAATGTTAATTAAACTTACATGGTCACTAAACATTGTAGGTCTTATCTCTGTTTAACATTCCTTAGTGTGGAAAGTTAAATTTGTTTTTTTATAATTTCAATATCATCCGGTACAATGACTTGTTCCTAACATCTATGACGAAGCAATTATTTGACTATGGATGCATGAAAAATCATAATAAAATCATTGTTTAAACTTATAAGTTAAACATAGAATATTCGTAGTTTGCATTACGACGACCTCTATGTCGCAGTGGTGTTAAAACAGACGTCTGCTACGCTACAGGTTTTGGGTTCGAATCTCGGCGGGGGCGGAACTTGCGTGTTATTTGTAGGACGCATTGTTCCACTTACCGGTCTTGGATATAATTTTCTTATCTTTGTAGCTTTTACCATATCGTTGCTTAGTTCCTTTGACACAAGTTCTTACGATACTTACTGCAGGGCGGAGTCAATGTTTATGTATGTCGTGATATGGTTTATTATTACGTAAGCTATTTCTATTATTTTGTGATTCATTTAAACAAACTTCACATGATTATCAATCAAACGTAAATGATCGCTATATCAAAATTGCACTTCCAATATAAAATCCGAAATAGGCCGGGAAATTCCATAAGCTGCATAAATAAACGATTTCACACGCAGTTGGTTAAGAATTACGTAAGAGCTCTTTATAATGCCAAATTTTAATTCTATTAAAGGAAACATCCGATCCAGCTTATATATGGCGCTGTTAAAATTTTCCGGTCGAAGTCATGTTTTCGTAATGCGTTTTTAATGTTCTCATATTGCTATAAATCACACGGCTACCCTGGTCCAGATAGCTTTAATGGCTTATTAAATTAGTTTATAAAGCTTTTACTCATAATACAATATTCAATTAAGCTTGCAGCATGTTTGTCGATGAAATTGCTTATTTTACTTTCGTTAATTAAGATAACTTTGAACTATAGAAAAAACAATGTGACAAGGATACACGCGCATTAAATAAAACAGTTACGAAGAGAGCTATGTTAGCGTTTGCCAATCTATTTATTAATTTAATAAACAATTTATTAGGCTTTTGTACCAATTGAAAGTAAAAACCCTTAAAGTGAGAATTCATCTGTTTTTTTTTGTAATGTCGACTTGAAGTTAATTTGTCAAGCCTTTACAAATCACGTTCAAGCGTAAAAGATTTGAAAAAGAAAAAAACACAATAAATTCAAATCTTATTGTATCTATAACTAGACAACAATTCTCTAAATTGAATCACGTATAAAAGGGTATACGTTTTAAAAGTTAAGCGGTTACGTATTTGTTCAGAAGCACTTTTTGCGTTCCCGGACGTGATTTCCTCGGGAAACTGTCTTATTCTGCTCCAATCTTGTTTCACTTTGGTGATTAATTGCACTTAGAATTGGCTTTATTTGCTTGGAAACCAAACTCGTGTTAGCTGTAAGTCTATCAAGAAGTAACGACTTTTGGCTAAAATCTAAAATGTTAATTCCGTTTTTCCGTCAATTATTGCGTTTCAATATTTTACGAATAGTAAAACAAAAGTGTATTTTTAATAAAAGAAACTACTGAATGTGATACACAGTATGAAAATATACGCATAAAAGTTACGTTCCATTCAACCTGTCGCCTGTCCCTCCACTCCGCGAGTTTCATATAGAAATTTATTAAAACGGAACGTAAGTATGACCGGAACAGAAATGACAATGAATTTCACGAATGTGACCAAAAATTTTGTGCGTATAATTAAATTTGGAACCGGTCCAGCCACCAGGGACAAATAATTTAAACGGCACGGAAGTTTAAGCTAAAATAAAGTATTAAACGAGGGTTATGGAGCTCACTTATTATGAATGATCACTTGCCCTCTTACCGCTCTTACTTGACTTATCTGCAAAAAAAAATTATTGAGTCACAACAATTACTTATCATTCTTTTTATATTATACACATTTTCGAAATTGTGGTTTTTTACTTTTTAATAATAATATGCGTTAAGGTACATTAAACTAGTTACTGCATAAACAGTTGTTCAATAAAAATAACCAACAAGCATACTGCCTCATCCATACTATCAATTAAATAGCCAAATCGGAATTTTTCAGTTTGATACTAGAACAGTCGAAACATCGCCAGTTCTTATGTTTATTGAAGAAGAACAAAAAATATTACAAAGAAATGTACGATTTCTTGATCCAAAAACTCTACTACGTACCTGCATTCGCGCGTAGCTTCAAATGTACAAGCGTATTCTTACAAAATAATAGTTCAATCAATGTAAAATTAGCTACATATAAAATACATTTTAATAATAAAAGTTTTAATAGATATATATTTTTGTATATATTTTCTTTTTAATCATTTATTTCTTCTTTTTTGAATGGAGATAAAAGTAAAATATTTCTTCAAAGCTACAACCGACTGTGGCTGTCCGATGGCAAACAAAGCAAACGCTGAAAGGAAGTAAACGAAAAACGAGCGTTGAATTGCAAACCACTGTGTCCCACCCGAGCCACCACTGTGTTCCACCCGAATCATGTAAAAATAGGCACTGAAGAAAAATGCAAAGTGAAACGCTAACGGCATTCGAATGTGGTTCCGCAGACAAACTTATTAATATGTGAATCGACAATTGCCTGCGACTGATTTATCACAATAAAAGTTTTAAAACTTTCATTCTATATCAGTTAATATAAATATTTGGTTAACATCTGAATAAGATTACATAAAAGTAAGATAAAATACAAGTAGTACAAATTGGCTTAACGGCATTCAGATGGGAGAAATTACTTGAAAACAACGACAAAACGTTTTAGTGTTCGAACATGGAACCTCAAAAAGCACAAGCCAAGCTTCGAAAGTGGAACAACGCAGCGTGAGAGTGGATCGTTGTCAGCACTCCTTGACACATTGCCACAGCGAAGCCAAAAACTACAAACAAACTCCTGTGGATTTTTATCATACATGCTCCAGCTCCGCCGCAATACAAACATTTGTCTATTTTGCATTTTTTACTCCATATATCAAAAAGTATATCGGCCCTGACAAAACTAACAACGCAACAAAATTTACCGGCGACTGAACTTTGACAATCTTCTATTGAGTTACACCGTCGCGTTTCATTTTTAATCTGCCTACACCGAATTTGAAAACGTTTGTGTTTGCAAAACAAGATTGAACACCCACGCCCAAATACAAAGCTTTTTTGTGTTATTCTCTAAAGGGACAGACGACAGACAGAATTGGAAAAGAAATCAGCCGAATTTATATTTGACGCGGGCATAAAGAGTCCATTTGTAGCAAGTGACGTGTTGAGGGAGGATTGTTTATGGGGCCCACTTGCTGTCACTAGGCTCATACTGCCACTTCTCTCTGTTCTACGACGACAACATTTTACGCTTTTCTGTATAATTCAAACGTTTAGTTTATTACACTGGCGGATATTAATAAAAAAATATCATATTCATATGTTTTATTCAATTTGTAACTCAGCGTTAACAATAAACTTCTGTTATACACCTTCATTAAAGTCAACCAATAACTCGGTTTGTCGTAAGCTTTGAAATATTTAGTTTCGGCGCATGCTATATATTTCGGTAGGGGCCTTTAGGGCATGTCAGTTCCAGCTGAATCTAATTTTCAGGTTGTCCGAAGGTGGAAGTAGCTCGGGGTGGTATCTGTTAGTCGCTAGCCAGCTCTCTGGGTATCGGTTTTCCTTTCCTCCAAACGGAAATTGATTTCACCAGCTCCTCCTAATCTATACCTATTAATATTAATCTTGCGATGATAAAAATCTACAATAACTTTCTACACTTAAATAAAAAAACTGAATCCTTTGGTAATAAATAGATGATAAAATATTTTAAACATTAGGTTTGGATAATAAGTTGCTGCGAGATATTTTCTCCTTTTTCTGTTCATTGAAAGTGTGCAAATTTCCCGAAGGCAAGTTGTCGAATAACCTTCTTCCATTATTTCGTAAAGAAATGTATTATGCGTACAAATCGTGGTACTGAACGGCGATAAAAAGCCCAATATCGACACCCCGGGCTAATATGCAACGATCGATAATAGCAATATGTCTAACGTCACATCTGTTTGCGGCGGGTTACTGCCAAAATACATTCATATCTTATTTTTGTTTAAAACCGATTTTAATAGGTAATAAAAAATATATATTTAACAGTTACAAAAAGATCGAAACGTTACACTTTCTACGAGTTAGTACAGGACATACGATCTAATATAATTCAAATCCAAGCTTAATATAACAATCGATCAAATTTATGCCTAGTACTTTTTAATATTTTCTACTAACTATGCGTATTCCATAAATCATGTCATTTTAACACCCTTGGCATCAATTTAAATTGTTAAGTTTTTCCATTACTTAAGACAATCTTGGTGGAATAGAAAAAATAAATAAGGCTATCTAGTTAAAAGTATTTTACACAATTTAAAAGTATACTTTTTGGAAGTAAGTTTCATTGTTTCCTGGAAGGCCCTCAGGGTTCGAGGAAATTGACAATGAAGGTAAAGTTTATCTTCCACTGTCAGCCGTTTGAGGCCCCTGACGTGATCAGGCCCTGATTCTATTACGGGGCCCGAAATACAGTTAAAAATCGAATCTTAACTTTCACATATAAACCTTTGGACATTGGTTTCAGATTTTTAGGTTCCGTATGTAATAAAGGTCAGAAATTACTATTGTTAATGAATAAAAGTTTGTTATATTGAAGAGTTTACTACGATTACTACTTAATAACTCGTTTGTACTGAAGTGGTACAAACGAACAAAACATTTTTAATTATTTTACGTCACTCTTTTGGTCCTGAATAAACGAACAGTTTTAATTTATTTTCATATGAGGGAAATCTCGAAAATTTAATAAAATTACAAAGTTGACTGAAATCATTTTATTATTTAAATTTTAACGACGACAAATTAAAAATGCTTAATTTAAGTCTTTGACTTGAAACCTGGATGAAAATAAACATTTGTAAGTAAAATTTTACGTTGCGTTGTTTAACTTCATGATCCTTGTGTAGTTTTTTGTTTAATGCGATCAAGTACGTACGATCTACGTAGTGCCTGAAACCGTTTTGTGACGTGAACAATTTATAACTGGGTACTTGTTTCAATTCCATCCGCTTTCATTCTAGAAGTAGGTACATTTGACGCTCTTTCACATGCAAATAAGTGAGTGAACCGCGGCCAAAGTGTAAAGGAGAACGGTGTAACAAATTTCAGTCGTGCAAGTCCTACCTCATTTTCACACATCGCTACGATAAATTCTTGCTCTTTGTCGGTGTGAATATTTGTAAAGCTTTTGTACTTGCGTGCACGAATTAGAAGTTGTTATCGTGATATTCTTGGAACTATTTCATGTTTTTGCGTCGTGTGAAATTTAAACGCTTTTAGTAACTACCTTCGTTCTTATTTCCTTAACGCAAATATTGCACAAAAACACGTGCTCTTTTCATGACTTGCGAGCATCCAAAGACTACAGAAAGCATGCCAACCTCAAGCTTTTCCGGACCTTAATGTTAAACATTATTAAAATCATCATATTTACAATGTCTGATTTCATCTTAAATATTTAGACTGATTGAACCCTCTGTTCAAAGTTTACTATGATATCATTTCCCTCGTATGGATGACATGGAACGTATTTCAGATAATGCATACGATTTGATTCTATTAAGCAGAAGCGATAGCCGGCCCGATGCGCCGGGGATCCACGATGCCTTTCATGCAATTAACAGTCAGCAACTTATCTCGACATCGTATTAACATAATCTTCACGGTTGTTCACTAAAACTAAAGCATTTTTAAACAGACTTAACGTCCTTATTCAATGAAATCAGTCTCTGTGTATGGTTTTTGAATTGTTTTAATATTACATTATAACAAGTGTGACTTTAAATATTTAATTTATTAATTAAAAATAATGAATTTCGTTCTTTGGATACATTTTTCAACCGAAGATTTTATTTGATCGTTAAATTTTCTCGATTACCAGCCAATTATTTTTTTGCCAAATGCGAATTAAGTATGGCTTGCGAAGACTTTTTTGTCTAAGACATTAAAATTTAAAAAAAAAACACAAGCAGATCTCGTGTGGTCTAACACTTATTACAAAATTTGTAACAAAAAAAAACAGCTTTTGTGTAAATGTTTCCCTTTAGTTTGTATTTCTCACGACTTATTATTCTGTATATATCTAATATCTAACATAGCAAACGTTTCAATTTTTTTGAAATTCTTCAATACATGTTTGAAAAGGACAAGTTTTTTAAGGAGTATACCTTATATTTAAACCTGCCTACGCGTCCAAATAAACTTTCCAGACAAGATTTCAGCATCTCTACAACCACTTTCTTTAAGAAAATCAATTATTTCTCAAAGTTTTGTGAAAGTTAAATTTTAAAAGTTTTTTGTTGTTTTTAGTTACATAGCTTTTGATAAAAAAATACAATTTATGAATAATGAAAATTTCGGCAACACTGTTGTTTTACTTTTTATAAGGTTTTTCAACCAAAAAATGAAGTCCCAGCCGATTCCATAGTAAATAGTAAAAAGATCTTATCTCCTAGTAAAATACAGAATAAAGCTAAGTCTTTACCAATGTTCACTGTGTCTATTTAAGTACAATGAGAAATATTAATATTTTCTCACTAGTTAATTAGAAGCAAAGACAGCTCCTATTAGGATGTACTTAACTCTCTGAAACCTTTTCTTTCTAAACATAATAAGCAAACAAAAGTTGGTGTTTGCGCCGAACAAGGATAACTTTCACAAGTTCCGTTAATTTTTCGACCTCCAATCTTGATTTCCACCCCAATTATCTTCGATCTTCCTTTCCTAAGGCCAACAATCCGACATATTTAATAAAGAATCTTCGTGAATGTTGTTTACGTGTTTTTTGATAACTAAATTTATCAAACTTATAACTTCCCTCCAAAGATAATAAACATTTCACGCGCTCTTGTTATTCTTGGACAACTAATGTTAAACAAGCCTACATCTCTCGCCTATAGGTAAACAAAACGCAGAAAGCGCAACCCAAGATTTCACGTGCCTCTTTTGACAGGCGAGAATTTTCAAGCATCACTTACGTGTGCTGCACTTTAATTGCACCACAATGCCTGCGTACGTTTATACGTCACTTGATATACTTTATATTAGTTAAATAATGACGATGTTATTCTTAAAATATTAGAGCATAAAATACATCATTAATGTCACTCATTCCTGATAATTTATGTTCATATCTTCGAAAGTAGTAGAAATATTCGCTCTCCGTTCCTATTCATTGCACAGCACTGCATTTGATTTCGATGGCGCGACGTAAAATGCATTCAAGCGTTTAATTCCAACGCTTATTGGAAGATAAAGCCACATCACTGTTTTATATTAAAATCACTTTTTAACAATACATTTTCTTAATACATACTATTTCTTTATTATTTAGTTTAATTAACTTGTGAGGACGTGGTAGCTCAGTTTGTTAATAGACCTGGTTAACCGACCGACCCGACCTGATAGGTCGTGGGTTCCAGTCTCGTGTGCCGTATGTTGTAGCTGCCATATTTCTCACCAGTGGCGACAGATTCGCAACCTGTCACACTGGGACTCAACATAACCATGCGAAATGCGGTGTTTAACACCTCTGCCTCCCCCTCTCGAGGAATTAATTACGGCGTGAATTAACGTTTATGTAGTTTAACTAAATCAATACCCTTTCAGCAAAACAAGTTTAAGTATAAAAGTAAGACATTAAATAAACGATTGTTTCATTTTAATCACTAAGCTTACAAGTTTTATTGTGAAGTAAAACTTTTTTATTCAATACTAAGTTGGACTTTTGTCCAGATAATTAGTTTTTTTGTGCCTGTCTAGTTATTTAAATTGTTATATTACTGATAAATTTTGATTAATTATTTTCACATTTATTGTAAATATGTCCAAATCCATTAATACAATTATCACAATGATCTAAACTGTTGTATAGCAATTGGTATATTATTCTTCTACATGAGTCCTTGCCCAACTTACACTGTAACTTTGCTTAATCGATTACCTACAAGTAAACAGAAGACGTTATACGGAAAAAAATTGTTAACTTAATATTACGATTACGGTACGATTTTCATGCAATTGTTTTTTTTTGTGTTAATTCGTATACGAACTTGACTTTTCTACTGAAAAGTTCGAATGATACGTATAACTCCTATTCTGGTGCAGCCATCGAACAATTACCAATCGAACGAGGAGTCGAACATAGCATAGACAATGACTAACGTTCCGTTACGGCGTTCGTAAGGCGTTTTTAAAGACGCTGTTTGCAACTGTATTCGTTTCCGTCTACAAATAGTTTTTGGTGAAATTTTATTACAAAATCCATTAATATTTTATGTAATAAATATTTTAAAACCAACTTATATACTACAAAAACAGTTTATAAAAATTCTAAACCTGGAAAGAGGTACACATTCAACATTTTAAAATGTAGGTAGGTTTGTTTTTAAATCAATCTGTGATCGCTGCTCAATCACAAGCTCAATAATTTGAATAAGTTATACTATGAGGCCTTTACTTAACCTAAAAAAAATACAAATTCAAACAGGTTCCTATCCATCGGTACCATACGTCGAGGCGGTTGCACTTTCGCTGCCTCTATGTCTTGAAGTAAATCGGCGAGAAAGTTAAGATAAAACAAACACAAAGTCTCACTGTAAATTTAAAGTTCTTTTATTTTAAGATGTTTGACAGATAATATTGCAATTATCCGTTTAAGAACTTTGAATTATATTGGTCTGCAGCACCCGTTGCGTTCGAATGACGTTCGTGCGCACTATTTCGATTGTGAAGTTCTGAGAATGCACAAGTTCTAACTTTTTCACGAATATAAACTTTTTTCGATTGCAAGAGAATCGCCATCGATCGCTCAAAGTAGCCACCAACATACTTTTAAATAATCAAAGTTCGTTTCTACATTTTATAACATTAACCAAAAGTTTGTCTAGACTATGCCTGACCAAGTTGATTTACAATTGTAGTCATTAAAAAAAAATACCTCTTACAAATGTATAGACGAACATTTATTTCCATTACGTTATCATTATGTTTATTTCATTTAACGTTTTTACATTTATTGTTATACTAAATCTACGATAAGAAGATCATTGAAAGATATTTGCTGTCTATTCAATTTTCTTCTTGCGATTCATAACATTTCATTCGAATGTTTCCAGCGAGATTGCCAACTCGCGGGAACAAACTAAACTTTCACATTATAAGTTCAGGTTCAGATACAAACAAAATAAAATCAGTAAACATCAAAAGCTCAATGCAAAGGCAAAGCATAGCATGCGATGAAAACGTGTTATAAAAGCTTTAATACTATATCTACAACATGTACAATTGTACATTGTTCAATATGTACTTACAAAATGATAGTTGAATTAACAATACATATCGTGTATCGATTCGATGCCGTATTGGAAGGTTTATATGTAACCAAGCAACAAAGCCTTATACAAATGTTATCGACCTAAAATTTAAAATGTAATAACTTTATTGGGAACTATTGCAAAAGGAAGTCGGTTACTCCGTACTTAACAGTGTGGAGGAATTTAATTAATTTGAAGTTTCAAATATCTTTTGTAACGTCAGCAATATTTCGCTGTCACGAATAAAATATTGAAAGTCATTAGTCAGCACGCAGCATGTACCTTTTCATGAACTATTTTAGCGAAAAATCACTAACCTCATTCAGACGATGGTTCCGCGTCTAATTTAAATAATGAGTCATAAGGTGTCGCGTTAGGGCTGGTTTTTGTTTGCTTGGGTTCAGCGTGGCGTGTTTAACCCGCCAGGCCCTCCAATTAAGGGGCCGGCTAAGTGCGACGGGTATGTAAGCAGAGGTCGGGGCTATATCATAACGTTTACACACGACTTTTAAACGAGCTCTCCTTCAGGTTTATGAAGCTATCCGCTTTAATTTCTTTCCGACTCCCGTCAAAAGGCTAACGCGAAACTCGTTTGATGCCTTGGAAACGTAAATAAAGGCTCATATGCCAACGCCCACGTCAAATACTTTCTGAGATCCTTGATTCGTCATAAATATAGAATGGGTTCCATTAGCTTATGAACTTTAATCACTTCGGGCGTTTATGGAAGATTCATGGAGTAATTTGGTCCAGATAAGGTGTAATTAAGTGTTGCGGGACTTCAGCCCATCGCCGGCCATTATATGGGATAATGAGGTGTCCAGTCAACCCGTCCAACTGATATGTAAATTCAATTTGGACAGTACTGTCTTGTCGTAAAAAAGACTAAATCTAAGAGAGAAAAAAACATTGAAATAAGACCTTAGAATCTTAGAACACCTGAAGAACTGTAAACAAATAAAGATACGAAGTAAAGTTGGAAGTGGTCAGAGCTATTTTTAGGACTTGAGGGTTAAGGTGGTCGTAACTTTCACGTGATACCTTTTGTCATAGATAGTAAGTATAGAGAGTAAAATAATAGGCTTTGTCCTTATTTGTCATAATATTAGTTTGTAAATATTACAAACGTAAACAAACAAAATTGTTTACACGGAAACCATTTTGAGCGTATCTAAAACTAGCACAAAAGATTTTCATATGAGATTCTGTAAAACCTACAGATATGTACGTCAGAGGATCCTTTGTGTCGTTTAACTGAAAGCGAACCGCTAATAAAAATGGATAGGTGTGGAGCCGGCGCACCGTTGTAAAAGAACCTTCTATTTATAGGCACCAATTAATTCCCATGTACACCCGACAAGAACCTAAAGTGCTAAAGCTGAAACAACCTGTATTCCCACTCTAAAACAAAAAGATAAAATTCGGATTAGTTTCTCTATTTTTTTATAAATTTTTGGCAACTGTCTGTTTAGCCCAGCCAAATTAGAATTTAACATTGCATTAATGATAGGTACAAAAATTATTGCACCACCCTTTAGGGGGGCCAGTGGGAGTGTAAAATTAAAATGGCAATCTTTTTTAATCTTGATTTTAAGGGCAATACTTTTTCATTTGCACACGATAATCACAATGCAATGAAATAACTACTACTCAGCAATTCCAGAATAAAAACAATAAATAAACAGCTTTAGTACTTCAGCTCCCTTTTTGATAGATTGGTTTCCCTATCACTGATTGCAGCTCAGATGAGTCAACAAATTAGAGAGCGTTACCGACTGCAAACAAATTAGATGTAACTGAAACATCAACTGAGAGAAAGCTTAATTACACACCGCTGCAGGTTTAAGACAGGCTTCACAAACACCAAGTTTAACCTGGGTTCTTGTTTGACATGAAGGAGGGATGAGAAACACGTTCACGTTTTAACCATTGAAATTCAATGGCGCAAACGTTTAATTTTTACTATTCTGCTTTGATCTGGTGGAGGACAGCAATAGGAATTCTGTGCGAGTATGTGGGCCGAGCGTTGCGTGCTTCAAGTTTCCAGGTCGCACGAACATGAAAAAAGTGGACGTAAAATCAAATATTCAAACAACAGTCAGAACAGTCGGGTTAGCGAATTCTAACAGTTCTGTACTGATATAAAAAGTGTGAAACTTGAATTTCAATTATTTATTGCAGCGAACTATAAATAATATAAGAGGAATTGCTTTATTGATTTATTTTAAAACCATTTTTGTTATTTTGTTTAATATAACACTGACTGTTCATTGACTTACTGCTTAGTGCATGACCTGACCACCAAGCACTTACTACTTTTATTGGCTTGTCAGTGTGTCTACCATGAGTTCGTAAAAACTTTCTACCCGTCAGGTCACATAGATTGCTACAGTGATTTGTATGAGCAATCTTAATTTCTCAACAATCTGTTAGAGGCAAAGTGCCTCTAACAAAGATTCATACTAATTTGTAACTGCAATCGCAACGAAGGTAAAACTAATGATAGACAAAAAACACAGGTCTCAGGATTTACATTTCCACCTCTTGACGAGTAAATTTTTTCAAACAATATATTATAAAATTTCACAATGGTCTTTCATTTTTTATTTAACTAAGCGGAATGATTTAATTCCTATGATATACTGATCATACACAGTCTCACAAAAATCAATTCTATTGTTTCGCATTATGCTTAAATACTCATAAAAAAGAGACGCTTAAATAAATTTTATAACATTATTAACCTTTTATTGAGATTGAAAAGATGTATTTCTAGTTCATTAAAAGGGCTTATATTACATTGAGAACGTTAAGTTACTTAACTTAGTCTTGTACCAGAGGTATGTGAGTAGGAAGCTCAACTTGTTATGAACAATTTACCTTTGAATTTCACGTCTAAAACCAAATCTCCGAATATCTAGTTTACCTGCACAATGGTAGTTTACCAGAAATTAACTGTAATGACATCTCTCTTAACCTTTAACATATAGCCTTAAGTTTGATTTTAGCTTGAACTAGAGTCTATAAAATGCAAGTAAAGGTATTGAAATTTTGAAATAAGTTCACAATATTGTTGTTTTAGAACTTTAGCTATTCCGAACGGAATAGGTACTTCCGACAAAAGGATTCTGTTCATAATACTTCCACATGATTTTAGGTATGAATTTTCTAAACACGTAGGTTGGGTAAAATTCGGTCAAGTTATTTTATTTGATACTAGCTTTTTCCTGCGACTTTATCGACGTAAAATTCATATTTTTGTTTTTATTTTTACAAAATATACCATAATGACCACTCTAAAAGCCCGTTTTAAATACATATTCGTGATTTTTTTAAACCGAAAAATAACTCCTAATTACTGACAACCTTTACTCTACTATAATACCTATTAGTAGCAATAAATATGAAGCAAAGATCATAAAAATGAGGAAAGGGGTCAATTTGTATATTTAAATCTTAATATTTATTTATTCTTATTTATGTGAAGACGTAGTAACTAAGTTTGTTACGTGCCTTGAATAACCGACCGACCCGACCCGACAGGTCGAGGGTTCGAGTCTCAGGTTGCCGTACGTTGTAGCTGCCATGTTCCTCATTGTGCCCGGATAGTGGTGACAGATTCGGAACCTGTCACACTGCACTGATAAACATGCGAAATGCGGTGTTTAACACCTCTGCCAACCACCTTGAGAGATTACGGCGTGAGTTAATGTTATGTGTGTTATTTTTGCATAAACTAAAGATTTGGCGTAGGTAGGTAGATCACAAAACGTACCTATTACCTATCTATGTACTATCTAAGAATACCTGAGTAATTTCTTAGGGTTTCATCATGAAAAACCACATAACACAAAAAGTTTCATTCTGAGTAAAATAATATTCGTAGAACAAGGCCAAAGACAAAAATGACATAATCCATTACTTCTCCTAAATTTCGGAGACGTAAATTGATATATCACATAGACGACCACGTTATTTATCGAAAATATATGTCAATTTCGATTATGTAGGTGTATGTACTAGACTGAAGCCGATATGAAACAGATAAACATCTTGTCTGGAACTAAATTGTATTCAAGTCAATCAGTGTTTCAGAAAACATATTTGAGATTATTCTTAGTTTTGTTAAGTACGGGTAAAAACTGTAAAAAAAAAACAGTTGAAAATCTATGAATAATAATAGGTATTGTTAAAATATATTTCTCATTCGAGATTCTTGTTACATTTTCAATATAATAGTTGGCTGCACTGTGTTCCACATTCTATGTTCTAAACATCGGAGAATTTACTGAATTACCTGTGACGTAGCATACCTCTAGGATCCTAATAGGGTAATCACAGGACACGGTCGGGTAAGTGTGAGGAATCACATGGACCAATCCCAGCAGACTCTTATCGTCAAGGACAAGACGAATCATTATTATAGTATTTTTTTTTATTGAAGATGTATTTTACATTATTCAAATGCCGCAAAAATCAATAAAACAAGTTGTTATAATAGCGTCAAATGAAGGTTTTCGATAAAAGATTTCCGTTTAGTATTTAAATTCTCACAGACTTATTATAGGAATTATAAAATACGTAACACACGGCTGCTTGCGCATATATTTCGGACATGGTCTTATGTAATCTGCATACATTAAACGTACCCTCACCTTTTCCAATGAACACAAACATCATGAAACTCCCAGGAGCCTAATAAAGCTAAAACATTCTATTCAAAGGTAAATACAGTTTGAAATCGGGTCGCCATTAAAATTCGAATCGAGGCAAGAAAATATTTTGAACATCAAGGTCACCTTGTAAATACGTTTTCCTTTTGACCTATTTTTTACAAGAGTCAAATTGACGGTAGAATATCTTTAATAAAAGTTACAATTACATAAAAATATTTTTTATCGTCATTGGTCTTTATTTGATAAATATTCACGAAAATAACCTAATTTACGTATCGTTTAATATATCCGGTTAAAACATATTTTCAACCTTGACATTAAAACGTGATATTATGTATGGATGTTTTAATAGTTAATAGAAAAATGGTGAAATAAATTAATTTAACTCATGTTATTTATATTCAAATTTTTAATAACTTATTTGAGTTGCGATATTTTATGGGATTCCTATTGTAATAGTATTTTAAATTCCATTAAACGAGGAAAGAAGTAAGAAGCGACGATATAATTCAAGATATTCCCAGAAATTCTGTCATTTCGGAACGTGTGTAACTTGTACAGTCAGAGTAAAACAGACAATATTGGTACAACTTCAACTTTATTGCGGAAGCTATAAGATTTATTGGTTTGTTGGATGTGTAATGTTCGTCGCCTGAAGGCTCTGTCTTCGCGGCCTTTTATTTTCTCCTGTTACTAACTTCAACAGATTTCCCATTTAAGCTCCTCTCTATTTTGGACAAGGCACAGAATTTAAAATATTTTCGCCCGGAGGTCCTCGAGAATGTTGATATTTAATAAAAAGACGTTTCAAATGACAGAAAATACACAAGCAGTAAAATTACAAAGTCAAATATATTTTCTTCTAAAAACCATCGGCGTCAACTAGTTTTTAAATGTGGTAAATCACTGAAGCTAAAATAACCAGTAGACTTTTGTTTGAGAATTGAATATGGATGTTATTAGAACATTTCTTTCAAAATAGCATGAATTTATAAAAGCCCTAATAAATGTGTAATTGCAGCAGCTTTTATTAATTATGCCGCTTATACCGGACTTCATTTGGACATTTAAATTAACTTTCAGATTCGGAGCTTCCGTTTTAAAATGTAAGTAAATTTAAAACAGCTAAATAAGCGAGGGAGAGTGGTGAGAAATTGCATTCTGCTCTCGACGCTCCAAACAGAAGGTATTTTCAAATAGATAAATTTAAAGCTCTGAAACAGGACCTTGTGTCGACGGCTTAAGCACTACGAATTACGTTGTAAAGGAGTTTTTACACAGTCAGCTTTGGGACCGTGTCATCGTGAAGCCGCTCCTGGCGTCACTTACAAATTCTTTACAGTCTAATTTTACATTATACATTTTCAAACCTAGTGGAATTGAAAATTTGAATTATCCTCTGAATTAACTTTGTGCTCCAGGATGAGGTTTGAATTTATAAATGGTGGTAATGATAAGAGCAATATCGAAATTATATTCGATAGACATTTATGTAGTATGTAGTATAGTACCATTGAAGTGAGGCTCGTTTCACGCAGCACGCCCGATTTAATATTTTACACCCGTCCCTCCATTTATTACGGAAATAGTTGACCATTACACGCGACTCGTAAAGCGGGTCAAATTGATTTTTTAACCAAGCGTATTTCCATGTTATAAATGTCACCCAGTCACCAATGCTTAATAAGAAAAGCTTTTCCTTACTGATGATAAAAATGCCTATAAATACTAACATCAAAATCGAGACCAAAGCAAGAACAAAGGAACAAAGGCAGGCTTCATCAAATTTTTAAAACTTTATTTTTTTCCAAGTGTTTATTATTTCTTACAAAACCTATTCATTTGTTCCAAGAGCAGTTATTTACAGATGAATGACTTCAACGGGTCAAAAACTGCAATTCTCTACAACAAAGATACGGTAACTAAAATAAATCTTCCGGAATCTATATCCCCTACCTCTTCTAATATATAACCTTAGATAAGGACGTAGATATCCCAATTGATTTACACTCGACTCTTCTTCTTTATTTTGATAACACAAATCGTAAGCGCTCCTGCATTTAATTTTTAATAAAGCAACGCCAAAGGCAAAACCACAGAAATGAAAGGAAAATTGCGCATTTTTTGGCTATTGCTGTCAACATTTTTGTTGGCTACATAGAGCGGGGATTGAGATAATTTATTTTATACTTTTCAGACTTGACTTTTCAATTTCAATAAAAAAAAGTTTTATTAAAAATTTATTTTAAATTGAAAAAAAAGTTTGGAACTTTTATGAAAAGGATGTGTTTTCTGAGCGTCACTTCTTATTATACGAGTATCTTGAAGTTGAAAGAAAAAAAGTGTTTTCTAGGTAAGCATATTCTACTTTCACCTTCTCTTCAAATAGTTAAACCTATTATAGTTAAACCTAAATAAGTACTCAACTTAAAATGTGATACTTAGGTTTACTTTAATATGAATTTACTCATAAACAAAAGTTTAACCCTCGAGTTTTGATCCTTGATTTCATACATTTATAAGAACCTTTTTAAATGTTTTCGACAATGAGTCTTCCCGAATAAGGCGGAATTTTTCAAAACAAATTATTTTGGTGATTAGTTCTAACGACACCTAATCTGCTTATGCTCAAATCACGCTGGGCCCAAACAAACTTCGGCAAAAATCAAGCATTAAACCCTCATGCAAATAAGGCCATTTACGTTGGGGACACGCAAATTAGGCAGAAATTCAGCTATTTCCATATATAGAGGGACATATTCAGCGCAAAAAGGCAATCCCAAGGGGATATGCTAATCTCGTTAATTAGCGTAGTCTGCTTACAGAGACTGTGGAGAAAAATGCGATGGTTGCGAGGGAAATATGGTAGCCATTTGTATCTTGCGCGTATCCAAAGAATACCCGCCTACTTCACAGCTCTCTTGCTATACGATACCCTTTCCCGACTGACCAACGGGAAAAAACCGGTCAAAAGCAAATAGAACTTAATTAATTTGGTTCTGCACTTCTAGTTTATCTCTTTTTCATATTTTTTTCGGACTGGTTTTAACTAACCATATTAATTTTTTTTTTTGTTTTTCACACTTATTCCTGTTTCTATAAAAGCTGTCTGTATAAAATTTCCTAAATTGTAATATCGATACATAGGTCAATCCTAACCTCATTGCCAAACTCGGTTTCAGACATCGACCCCTACTTAAAACTCACTTTCCTATAAATACGTACAAGAACCATATTTTTACTTAATAGATAACACAGCATATATATTTTTACTTAATAGGTAGAAAAAGCTCTGCAAAGTAACTGATAGAATAACTTAATATTGTGTATATAATATCTTTTTTTTAAACGAATTTCTTGCTAATTTTTGCTACCAGAATTTGCCAATTACCAAATTTGCTAATAGAATCCATGATTTTAATGCGTTGGAGCCTTAGTACCTTGGTTAGGTTGTTTTAGAAATTGATAAAGATGATTTTTAATAGGTAAGAAGTTGAATGTGTTGTGAGGTAAGAAACACACGTTTTACACCTTCCCAGTGCAGTGGTGTGAACGTCTATTTACAGCTGTCTGTAATAATCATCGTAGATGAAAGATGAAGTTACACATCATATGTAGATTAATCTTTGTTACACATCCTGAGCCACTACTCCGAAATGCGGCCTTCGAATCTTCGAGCCGACCGATAAACCGAACGAATATAAAATCGACGATAACACTGCATTTGAAATCAACGTGTCAGTGTCTTCGGAGTAAGGTTTTTGATGCAATATGTTTTAAACAAAGTTCGATTCGACCCGACAGAAAGAATTTCGTAGTAGGAAATTCAAGAACATGCGGCCGATTCTTCGTTTTACGTCGTTTCGGAGTAGACACCAGGGTTTACCTGTCGATAGACACACATTATCTCTAAAGGCTTTAAATATTATGAAAATTTGTATAAGGCTTAATAAATAGATTTGCGCTCTTTAGTAAGTTACCTAAAATTTTCATATTGACAACGACCGATACTCAGGTTAATCTTTACCATTGGACAGTAGGGAAGGTGTGCCCTATTGACCGTAAGTAAATACCTAATATAACACTATAACAAAAATTCAAGTTTTACTTTGACCGGCGTTCAAGTCGCGTGAGACTTTTTAAAGTACTCAGTGAAAATGATATTTTGAGTGAAATCAGGCCCGGCCTTCACCGAATTAGTTTGACCTACTAATGAAAACAAATTCATTTAGATTACAAGTTTTATTGTGGTGATTAGTATTTCGAGATGTAAAATAAAATTTTGGTTGTAAAGGAAAGACACATGAGCGGATAAAGTGTAAAATATCTATTTTATTTTATGTTTGCTCAGCTTGTGCCTTGGATAACCGACCGACCCGACCCGACCGGTCGAGGGTTCGATTCTCGGGTTGCCGTAAGTTGTAGCTACCATGTTTCTCGATGTGCCCGGATAGCGGCGACAGATTCGCATCCTGTCATACTGGGACTCAACATAAACATACGAAAAGTGTTGTGTAGCAAATACCTCTGCCAACCCCTCTCGAGGGACTACGGCGTGAGTTTATGTATGTATGAATAGTCATTTTACTATGCAGCTGTAAAATTGTTACAAACCCAAATGTTAAGTCTGAGCCGGCCGTCCGTGTATTAAAGGTCTAATCTAAGTCGTAAAAAGCAAAGGGCGGAACATAGATCCCAACTTCTAAATGGCATCGTAAAAGAATTTGTCCAATTTGTCATTTAAATACCTAAATCATTGAATGAGGACCTCATTAGGGGGAAGTCAGTATTTCATACTTTCTAATGGTTTTTTAGGAGAAACATTTTATTGTAACAAAAAAAATGTTTTACATCACAAAACAGAATTTCTAATAATTATCTGAGGTATACGGAGATAGGAAGGTAAATTCTTAAATAATATACTAGACATTTCTTTCAATTAAAAAAGTAACAATTTTAGCTAATTAGTTAGTTAAGGCATTTCTGTATTCTTCTTGTACTTACACACCTTTAAACCTCCAAACAAATCACATTCACATTAACCTAAATTGCTTGTACTTTGTACCGTATAGCATAAAGTTGATATTGCACTTGTGATGTGCAGCTTAATGTATGGCAGTGTTAACCAATTTGTCCTGACAGTAAAAATTCAGAAACCATCTGATAGTTAACAAAATGTCTGCAGTGGTCAAGATGATCCTAAATGTAGAAATCCACGCTGAACCTGAATCATGCGAAGAGGTAGACTGTAAATCAGAAGAACAGCTCGGAAAATTTATGCGCGAATAAAACGACCGCATACAGTGCACGAAACGTCGACTACGAGTACAAACAGTACTTATGAATTGATGAATTAATAGTGCGAGGAATTTCTACCGCTGTTGATAGAAAATCGACGATTTATTTGAATATTTTTGCATATACTATAATTGCTTAGTAGATTTCCAACAGGAGATTAGATTTGATTAATAATTGTTGTTTTTATATACAATTTATGTCATCCATTTTATTAAGACAATAATGTAAGGCAACAATAATGGATAATTGTTTAGAGGCTACAGTTAAAAACAAAATGTTTTAAAGACACTGAGAAGTTCAGAATGTTCCAGTAAAATTAACTTTTGAACGTATGATTTTTTTTAATTTAGATAACATCATAAGAAAATATGCAATAGGCCAGTATACAGAAATCTAAAAATGAAGTTGTTATGACATAAAGTAATATGTTAAATATAAAGTTGTTGTTAATAATAAACTAATTACATTCTTTTATTTAAAACCGTCTAATCCTGATAACTTAATCAATCAATTTCACTTTTAAAAACGATTTAATCAACTATAAATTGGTTAATGTAAAGGAATAAAAAATATATTTTCAATTCCAATATTTAATAACAAAATACAATATTTTTTCTAATTATCGTAAAACAAAATATAAACTATTTAAAAATTATAATCTGAGCAGTATATTTTCACAATTTCTACTTAATTTAATTAGTATCACTCATCTGATAGGAAGTGAACTTAGAACCTAACCTAAGTAAGTACATAAATCTCGCGTTGAATCTTTGATATTTGTTTAATTAAACTACAAATTGATAAATCAGTCAATCGAAACCTTCACTAGTTTTTCTGACTCTTCCCATAGTCGTTTCGCTAATTCTGTATTTAAGGATAAAACTGATGGTTTGGTTTCCCGGCAGTCGTTGAAGTATTTTCCAGTGATATCTTGGACGTCCCGTGAGACAGCGAGATATATTGACGTCTGGGCCGCCTCCCATGGAGTTTGAAACATAAAGCCTAATGACTTTTCTACGAGGCAACGCACGAACGCAATAGGAATGTTTCTAAACAAGTTGGTAGCAGCGACCCCTGGGTGGACAGCGTTCACAGTCACGCCAGTCCCACTCAGTTTCTTACTCAGCTCTAGCGTCATCAAGTTTATAAACAACTTGCTATTCGAATAAACTAAGTAATCGCTCCAGTATTTCTCCATGTTCAGGTTATCGAAATCGAGTTCTCCGTACTTATGGGCCACCGACGATAGGTTAATTATACGACTCGGCGCAGACGATTTCAACAGAGGCACAAGCAAACAAGTGAGTAGGAAAGTTGCGAAGTAATTGATTTGCATTCCGACGTGCAGCCCGTCTTCAGTCTTGTAATTCCCGAGGCCGCCGGCGCCGGCATTGTTGATCAACACATCTACGCGTTTCTCGGTTTTGATGATGAGCTTGCAGAACTCCCTAACGGAGCGCAGAGAGGTCAGGTCGAGTTGTCTGAAGTGCACGTCAGGGTTACCACTTGCCTTTATTATTTCTTCCACGGCTTCGGTCGCCCGGCGCACACTCCTGCAAGCAATGATAACACGTGCTCCACGCTCTGCCAAGTTCTTAGCAGTCTCAAGACCGATCCCACTGTTACCTCCAGTCACAATCACAACTTTTCCAACCATGTGAGCACTCGTACGACATATTCCACAAGTCAACTTTTGATATACTTTGACACAAACTATGATAAACGTAACTATAAATATTATTGTGAAGAACATAATAAATCGCTATGGCTGTTCAGTTTAATTACAGGTCAATGTGAGCACTGCGCACGAGGAAAACATAATGAATATGTCAGTATCACTCCGAAGCTACGAACGATAAGACTTGCGAGGAGCGTTATCTCTACAGTTTATCGATATTTTCGGTAACAACTCGAAAATGTAGTGTTGTAGTAATACTACACTAGACGAGACTAAATAAAAACTAGTTGGACAAGCGCGCGCGCCGCGATGCTTCGTTGACGTTGACATTACGTAACTAGCCTAGCCATTGAAATATGTGTCATTCGAAGCGCCCATTCTCACCTTGAACGCGAACTAGCCGACTTGCGTACGATATTCATATCGTAAAAACTAAACAAAAGATCATAATTTAGTTAAATATAACTACGTTCATGACACAAGTAAACATCTGTTTATATAAATTTAAAGTTTATCTTAGAAACTTACATTACCCAGACCAATCATATATTTTTGATGCGTGTTTAGTGTCACTTTTTCTTTGCATCATTCATAATTATATTGTAATCTAACGCAACGTACGGAATTTCGTGAAAGTTGCAAACCACTAATTAACATCGAAGTACAGTAGCGTGAACCTAAAATCTTTCGCATTTTAATATTTGCAAAAGGCATTTTACTGAATAAATTGTTGGGGGCGTGGTAGCTAAGTTTGTTACGTGCCTTGGTTAACCGACCGACCCGACCCGACAGGTCGAGGGTTCGAGTCTTGGGTTTCCCAACGGTGTAGCTGCCAGGTTCTTCATTGTGCCCGGATAGTGGCGACAGATTCGCAACCTGTCACACTTAGACTTAACATGAACATGCGAAATGCGGTGTTTAACACCTCTGCCAACCCCTCTCGAGGGATAGCGGCGTGAGTTTATATGTATGTTTATGTGTGTGAAATTGTTGAAATAAAAGCGCCCAAACAGTTTTAAATCCATAACAACAAAATTATCTGGTTATACTTCCACAAAACTAAAGTAAATTCAAGCCGGCCTTTGTATTTGTTTGTTTGCAGTAGATAAAACAAAACCCCATACAACCTGATAATATTTTAGAATTCCACCAAAACATAACACTACCAAGATTATGTGAATCGTGAACTATGCAATATCCTCATGTATGTCGTAACTAGATAACCTACTAAAGGGATCAGTCAATTGCTTGCATCCTGTGAGCTATTATTTTTCTAAACGTCACGTGGCATAACTTACTGCACTGATTTTGTACTGAGAATCTTAATTCCTCATCAATCTATTAATGGTGCATTGCAAAGATTCACATAAATTTGTAACTGCAGTCGCAAACAGCAATCGAAGGTAAAACTTATGGTAGTTGTTGTTACCGTAAACGGACATGTTGATGTATTTTTTTCTCCTTCAATTCTTTTTTTTTCTCTTTAGTTACATAAAATTCCTTTCGGAAAGATAAGATGACAAGGAATAGAAGAAAACTTTAAATTTACTAGTTCTGCACCTTCTAATGTTATAAACGCATTCAATTTATTTAGATTAAATTTACATATGCATTCCAGAAAGATAAAGAAATTACTTCTTCAATAAACCTCAAACTTTAAAAATACCCTCATAGCGATAAGATTTGCTCATTTACAACGGTAAATAATAAAATTTAATTGTAATTAATGTATCATTTACTATATTTTTAAAATGTATTTATGTAATGTTTAAATAAACAATTAACATAATGAAATTCATAAGAACATGAAGGTAGGTATATTTTATATTAAAATATACTTTCAAGAAAACAGTTTTAAAAAAATGCCTACTAAATATAAGCCTGCAATTATGTCGAAATAAATTTTAAAGTTTTTTTTTTTTTTTGTAAATATGTAATACCGAAATGGAGCAAGAACAATCGTTACATGAATAATTTGTAAACTACTATGAACATACTTATAATATATTTGAATATTCTAGATCCAGTTTAAGAAAATTGAAACCAAGAATAAAGTAGATACTAAAAATCTCGATATCTCGCGTTTAATCATTTTAATTTGGCAATTTCTTGACATTTTCCTAAGTGACCGTACTAAAAAATCTGCTGTATCAGATAAATTCATCAACGAGAAAAATAATAAACTTGGCCAAGTTTTACTTCACCTATTTACGTTTGATCTTTTACAATTTTTTTTTTTTTTTTATGTTACCTTTGATCATTAGACTCACAAATAGGTATATAATGAAAAAAGGCAAAATTATGTAATTCACAATACAAGGTTTTAAAGTATTTATCTTAATAAATACATACCTACTAGACAATGCTTGTTTCAAACTGAGTAATTTATTGACAAGTAAAGTACACCGAAGTTACATATTTTATCATTTCCCAATCAGCGAATAACGCTACAATATCGCAATATTAGGTGTTTATGTTTATCAATCTTTGAAGTTTTAAGAATCAAAAAAATTCAATTCTACTATCCTTATTTTATGATGAAATAAGGTTAACTTTCGTATTATACGATATCCAAAAAAATACTGTTGTTCGAGTCAACATTTAATATTAGTCAGTAAAATTGTATACAAGAACAAACATGGTTTTCCTAAGCATTTTAACAGTTTCTATGGTATTAGGCATAATCATTAAGATTTACACAAAATTAACATGTGGAATATGTAAATGCAGCCGTCACTTGGTGGGTAAAGTGGTGATAGTGACGGGTGGGAACGCTGGTATCGGATATGAGACGGCAAAGGATCTAGCAGAGAGAGGAGCGCGCGTGATCCTCGCATGCAGGAAAACTGCGCGAGACAACATTGTAGCAGCCACCGGCAACGACGACGTGCACTACCGACAACTGGACCTCACATCGCTCGCCTCCGTCAGGGCCTTCGCAGAGGACATCAACAAAAACGAAAAACGACTTGACATACTCGTCAACAACGCCGGTATTTACATATCCAAAAATGAACTTACCGAAGATGGCCTGCAAGAACAAATGCAAGCTAACCATTACGGACCCTTCTTACTAACGAATCTTTTGCTGCCACTACTGAAATCATCAGCACCAAGTCGCATAGTTACAGTGACATCCTTGGCTCATAAATATGCTAACATGGACTTTGATTATGTATCGCTGAAGAAACAAAATAATGACTCAAGTCTGACTTATCATTATGTTTATTGTAACTCTAAGCTTTGTAATATTTTGATGACTGTGGAATTGGATAAACAATTAAAAGGCACAGGAATCACAGCAAACTGTGTTCACCCAGGGAATGTTGCCACGGATCTTTTTAGCTCTATTTTTACGGATAAATGGGGACTGATTCTATGGCCATTATTATTTTTTAGCAAGACTCCATGGGAAGGTGCACAAACATCAATATATCTCTGTGTGTCCCCTGATGTTGGCAATAAAAGCGGAAGATATTTTGCAGACTGCCATGAAATCAATCCAAGTAAACAAGCAAAGGATCTTAAAGCTGCGCAAACGCTTTGGGAATTTTCGGAAGATATGGTTAATTTGAAATAAAACAATATTTAGGAATTAAACTTTAACGTTTTATTTACCATTTCGAGTACGATTATACTTCAAGCTTATTTTCGTACAAAAAAATAGAACCAAATTCTTTTTCCCTTTCGTGTAATTTTATTTCTCCTCCCTTTCATAACGGTTGGAATGCCTTCTACGTGGAAACCCCAAATGTCCCTCGATAGTCTGGCTCCAGACCGGGTCTGAACTAGGTCAGGTTCGATGGGATGGCGGACAGGTATGCTTTCCATCTTGTCGCGTTGTCTTAATTAAGATGATACAGCCTAATCAATTGTATAGGAAGGTAAGCCATGGTAAATTAAAGTCACGCTAAAGCTGCTTAGGCCTCCGGGCTGCAGTAGTCGTTGTTTAAAAATTTCCCTTTTAGAATAATCCCAAAACATTATCACAGTAATTTGTTGTCAATTATGATGCTCAAACTTCAACTAAAACTTTCAAAGCGGCGAATCGACGTTGATTTTTATTTGTGCTACACGTTACTAAGCTGTTTTAAAGAATGCGAATGGCTTACGGCTAACTTAATTTAGCCGCATTACATTACAGCGACGTTCTTCAATCCGGCGCGCCAAGTCATAATTCTGCGTGTTAAAACAATTTTGATTCGACATCAACACGATCACCGATCATTCATTCATCAGTAGACAGCGGAGGCAGACGTAAGTTTGTCTTCATAAGAATGATTGATATTAACCATAGTACTGATTAATTATTGTGAATAGTTATATCGTCAATTTTTTTACAAATCATGAGCACAGCTGACGCTCATGTGTTGGAAAGTGATAACGCCGCCTACTGACCCGACGATACCCTTGATGTCTGAAATGCCAATGCGTTTCCCTGGTTGAGGTAAAGATATTATACCTCTCGTGCCAGTAATTACACTGGCTCTCCAATCCTTCGACCAGAAACACAGCAAACTGTTTCACATCAGAAATAGAAAGGAGGGTGGTACCAACCCAGACGATCTGTTCAAAAAGATTATTTTTATTCATTTACTTATTTATTTATTTTATTGATGCCCTTTCATACGTTTTGTTTCGTGGGTAAAACTCACAGTTCAAAATGCAAAACAAATTGACCTTTAAGAGCCAATATATCTTAGCTTTTCTCTGAAATCATCATTCCCTCACTGTCAATACCCGATTCATTCATTCTCAAAAGCGAGGGAATGGCGATTGGGTTAAGAAATTATTTATAGTATAAATAGAGATAGATAGATTAATAATTGTAAGTTGCGATTGATATACTTAGAGATATTTATTACATACAGAATATTTTTTTTAACAGTATTATAGTCAATATCTTTATCAAAAATGTGTTTTTGGAATTAATTAATGCTTTCTTTCTATTCTTTAATCTTGTTTTGCATGACTTTTAATTAAAACCTGACAAAAAAAAAGATAAATAGAAATCAGTCCCTCACTCTAGGTCTCATAGGTCTATCTAGGTCATTGCCTCATTTTATATGTTTTTAAAGGATATCTTAAATTGGTGACCAAATGATGTACCTATCATGTTGTGTATGTGTCTATATCAAATTGTGTTTTAATATGAATCGTAACACAAAAACATGTCATGGTATTACTTGAAATTGCTTGAAGAGTTAGGCACAGATGTTGGTCAGAAGATATACGGCCATTGTGATTTGAAAACAAACATAGCTATGTTTTGTTTGTTATTAAAAAGCAAAACATGTATTTTAGAAAGAAATATCTGTTTTGTATTGATTTTGTAAATTTTATTGAAAAACTGATAATCCAAACTGTTGTTTCATCATACATAAAATATTGTTTCTTTATTTGTCTATCCTCGTTTATTATGTTTCCTCTACACTATTAACAAACAAATCGAAACGTCATTTTTGCATTGCAATATGACCGTAGGTAAAATGTTTCATTGTTATAATGTTCTATGCTTAATTTTATTTATTCAATGGCTTTAAAAATGCTTTCCATTGAATACAATATTCGTATATTATGAGGTACAAGTCTTGGCCAGGCTTGTGGAAAAATTTAAGCGTCCTTTATGATCCAAAATGTGGATGACCATTACCCTTAAAATAGACCTCACATAGTTAAACTTTGAATTACTACAAAAATATTTTTATAATACAAAATAATACCTGTGTAACCCAATCTAAAATTCAGAAATTTGAAATTGAAATTTAATGTAAGACGAATGTTTTTCATCAGGTCACTATTTGGGTATATAGACTAGGTATATTTACTGTCGTGATCAATCCCCATTATCAGCCTACAACGCTACAATATCACAATATTTTTATTGACTTTATTATCATTGTGTTATTTATGAAATAACAATGAAAACAAATATATCTTTATTTCTAAGTAAAATAAGGTTTACATTCGTAGCATTCATAAACAAAAAAGTGTTTTTGTTCGAATAAACCTAGAAGTTAGCTGGACTTTAATCGGGTCAATATAATACAGGTCACTGTAAACAGTGCATCCAAAATTTAACACTAACTTTACAATGGCGGCCAAATTTTCAATACAAGAACCGCATAATAACTTTTCTAGTTATTAAATATACATTTATGTCACTTTGAAAAATTTACGATATTTTTTATTTCTTAAACATCTATTATTCTAAAAATAAACTTTAAAATCCGACTTCTGAAAAATCACGTGAATGATTGATTTTGAGAACTGTCCATGAAGTCACGACCACAAATTCTCAATTTAACCCTTCCTCTCGGCTCTGCTGTAGTCTAGAGACTACGCGGGAGAAAAAACTAAACGCTGCCGTTACCGTTAAGGAACCTTTTCCTTACACAGCTAAAAAAATTGACCGTTTATTCAGTAATTTTTAATAAGATGCATGTGAGTATTTACTGACAATATAGTCGGTAATGAGAACAGTGACGAGTTCATTTTATTTTCAAAAACATTACATTATAATTGATAAATGGGTTATGGATTACATGGAATTCGCAAAAAATGGAATACTCCAGCAAGATGTGCTTTTCTAAAGATTAATTTATTTTTCTTTATAAACTGATATAAATTTAAAAGAATTTGAAGAGCGTATCGATATTTTATGCAGTGCACCTCACTAAAAATATAGACAGACAAAAGTGGCCTTTTAATTTGGCTTTACGTCAGTATACTTTTAATCAGGAATCAACATGTTTTTTCTAAGCATCTTAACAATTTCTATTGTATTAGGAATAATCATTAAGATTTACACAAAATTAACATGTGGAATATGTAAATGCAGTCGCCACTTGGTGGGTAAAGTGGTGATAGTGACGGGTGGGAACGCTGGTATCGGATATGAGACGGCAAAGGATCTAGCAGAGAGAGGAGCGCGCGTGATCCTCGCATGCAGGAACCAAGCACGCGGGACAACTGCGCGAGACAACATTGTAGCAGCCACCGGCAACGACGACGTGCACTACCGACAACTGGACCTCACATCGCTCGCCTCCGTCAGGGCCTTCGCAGAGGACATCAACAAAAACGAAAAACGACTTGACATACTCGTCAACAACGCCGGTATTTACATATCCAAAAATGAACTTACCGAAGATGGCCTGCAAAAACAAATGCAAGCTAACCATTACGGACCCTTCTTACTGACTAATATTTTGCTGCCACTACTGAAATCATCAGCACCAAGTCGTATCATTACAATCACATCTTTGGCTCATAGATACGCTAACTTTGAATTTAATTATGATTCTCTTAAGAAGCAGAATAATTACTCAAGCCAAAGATATCCTTACGTGTATAGCGTCTCGAAGCTTTTTAACATCTTAATGACTGTTGCTTTAGAAAAACTGCTGAAAGGTACTGGAGTTACAGCAAACTGTGTTCACCCAGGCTGCGCAAACGCTTTGGATATTTTCAGAAGAAATGGTTAATTTAAAATAAAAAATAGTAATTTACTGAAGGATATTTATTTATATTTTCTTCCACAATTTAATATTGATACTTATTTCGCTTTTCCATTCATATATTTAGTCATTCACCCTGGCTTCACATGGGTACAACAAAGTTTTTTTTACTTAATGAAAGTAGCATTCTGGTGGTGAAAGAAAGAAGGTTTTGAAGATTCCCTCTTAGATACTAGCTTTCATAGTTCAACAGTTCAGAAACATTACCCCATTTAAATAGTAATGAAGATGAAACAAAAAAAGAGACACATTTATATTGAATATACAATTTTTTAATCATTACAAAGCTGAATACGATACAATCCCAACATTGATGTTTACCTTTTTGATAAATATTGATACTAAGTTATTAGAAAATGGAATTCACTTAAGTTTTACCATTTTCTCAGACACTTCCCAGAGCATCTTTGCAACTTCTGGGTCAGTAGAATGTCTTGTAGCTTTAGCTTCTTTACAGTCTGAAAAGTATTTACCACTGACATCGCTAACCTCAGGTGAAACGCTCAAATATATTGAAGTCTGCGCTCCCTCCCAAGGGGTTTTGCTTAACATTGTTATAGGCCAGAAGATGATATTTCTTGGATCGCTAAAAAGGTTTGACAATAAATCTGTTCTAACTGCACCAGGATGTAAACAGTTTACAGTAACACCACTTCCATTCAACTGACGATTTAATTCAACTGTCATAAGTACATTGCACAGCTTAGTTACAGCATACAGCTTTGAGTTCTTCTTTTTTCCTGGTTTGTTAAGGTTGTATATAGTCTCAGAATCTATCTCGGCATATTTATGGGCTAATGATGACACATTTACTATGCGGCTTGGAGCAGATTTTTTCAAAAGAGGAACCAGTAGATTAGTTAAAAGGAACGGACCATAATGATTCGCTTGCATTTCGTGTTGTAATCCATCAGCCGTAACGGAATCAGACGTTTCGTATATACCGGCGTTGTTGACGAGTATGTCAAGTCGTTTTTCGTTTTTGTTGATGTCCTCTGCGAAGGCCCTGACGGAGGCGAGCGATGTGAGGTCCAGTTGTCGGTAGTGCACGTCGTCGTTGCCGGTGGCTGCTACAATGTTGTCTCGCGCAGTTGTCCCGCGTGCTTGGTTCCTGCATGCGAGGATCACGCGCGCTCCTCTCTCTGCTAGATCCTTTGCCGTCTCATATCCGATACCAGCGTTCCCACCCGTCACTATCACCACTTTACCCACCAAGTGACGGCTGCATTTACATATTCCACATGTTAATTTTGTATAAATTTTGGCTATAATACCTAATCCAAATATAACACTTAAAATAATTAAATACATCTTGAAAATACTGATGTTGTGCTCGCTACTTTGAAACTGTCTTTATGGAGGTATATCGTTATGAATGTAGCTGATAACAAATCATATTAATCATTTGATTTTTGTTCCGTACGCAAAACAGAGTGGTGTGTATAAAAACAGCCTTAAAGCAATAGTATTAGAATTTACAAAAAGAATTTATTTTTATCAAGACAATGTAGGTATTTTGCACCTACTTTTATTGTAGTTAGGTAATTGCCTAAATAAATCTGGATGTTATAATCTTTTAAATTTATCAAATTAATAATCTTGACATATCCCTAATTATATGATTATGATTATTTCTCTATCTGTTTAATAGACAAGATGACCTATTTTTAAAATACTCCTCGATGTTTTACTCTTCTACTGGGAAGCAGCCCTTTATTCTAAATATAAATGTTGTTTCTGAAATAAAAAGTTGCGAAATGATAAAAAAAAAATCTGCAATTCAATGTAACCATTGCATCAAAACGCTTTAATGGCAATGGCATCTATATGTGACATCAAGTTGACGTAAACAGCGGATTTTATTTTTATTTTTTGGAAATGTTTTTACGGCTCTGGAAACGAGTCCTTTTGAGCCTTATCGTCATAATCCATTCTTGAAGATGATAAATGAAATGAAGATGATAAATTAGATAAAGATGAACAATGAAAATGATGAATCTGCCTACAGTAATATGCTAGTACGGTTACTGTGGGCTCTAAGGAGTTACTTGGGAGATGACGAAAAGCGCAGCCAAATCGTCGGATTTTACTTTCTCCACACTTGTACAGCACTGCAGATATTTATTGGTTAAAACACTAGCATTTTACACATTAAATTCTGCTGATATACAAGAAAACACAATAAAATAAGAAAATTCTAACTGACACTTCCCGTTCCCGCCAAGTATCTCCTTGACAACGAAAGTATGACACTGCTGCCAACGTAGAGGTTTTTCCCTTAATTTAGCAAGAAAACTATTGGGATTTACGAAATGTCCAATAAATTCCGTTAACAATATCGATATGAGCAAAAAAAATCTAACGAGTTCGGATGACACAATGACTATAAATAAATCAAATTGCTGCTATAGGTAAATAAAAATCATGTAGGTACTATGATATATTTTTACTCTTAATTATTAGAATAAATCATAATTTTAGGTATTTTTTGTTACTATCATCATCCCAATTGTTATAATATAAGTCATCATGTGACATTGGCATAGTAATCGTCTAACACGATTGTTGCCATTAAACAAAAATTGAATTGAATATAAATTAAGTTAACATGAAGGAAAACTTTGTACCTCTTTTACGAAAATTACGCGTACGGAGGAGTATGAAATTTGGCACAATTTCAGTTAATAATAGAGATTTTTTAATTATATAAATTTAAAGAAACATTACTTGCACTACAATGCTTAAACAAGTATGAATCACATGTGTGACTTTTATAATAAGTCGAATTTAAAAAAAAACTGATCATTAAGCATACTATCAGCGTCTTTACATCTAAAAAAAACTGCAGATTGTTGTTTATATATTCATCAAAGTTTATTACTAGGTAACAAACGATTTTTTCACACACAATAATTTGGGATTCATCATTATACATTTTATCAATGTTTTTAATATAAAACTCGCTATTTATATTGTTATTCTAGAATAATTAAGTATCACATATCATGAAAATATGTAAATTTTGTTAAACCTAAAATAAATACAGTGGCGGTACTGTCATAGAAGCCCAAAAGCCCGGCTTGCTCTATCAAACCAAAATAAGTTCGAGCTCTTATTCATTCATTAACAAATCGACGACTTTTTTAAAGCCACCGAAATTGTGGTTTTGCTGACATGTTCGCAAACTTTTGAATGTTTTTCTGAGCTCGTCCACGCCAGCAAGTCCACAACGGAAGTCTGAAGTATATCTCTCGGCTTGCCCTGTACTAAAACTCTAGGCACGGCACTGAATAAATAGTAAGTATCAACATTTGTTTATATTCAAAAAAGTTTACGATGAACAGTGTATTTATTCACTTCAATTTTACCATTTTCTCTGATACTTCCCAGAGCATCTTTGCGACTTCTGGATCAGTAGAATGTTTTGTCGCCTTAGCTTCTTTACAGTCTGAAAAGTATTTACCACTGACATCGCTGACTTCAGGCGAAACGCTCAAATATATTGAAGTTTGCGCGCCTTCCCAAGGAGTTTTGCTAAAGATGGTTATAGGCCAGAAAATTGCAGTCTTTGGATCCTTGAAAATGTTTGACAATAAGTCTGTTTTTACTGTACCAGGATGTAAACAGTTTACGTTGACTCCACTTCCTTTCAGTTGACGACTTAATTCAACTGTCATAAGTACATTGCACAACTTCGTTACACCATAAAGCTTGGAATCCACCTTGTTACCTGGTGTATTAATACTGTAGAGATACTCTGAGTCTATATGACCAAACTTGTGGGCTAATGATGACACATTTACTATGCGGCTTGGAGCAGATTTTTTCAAAAGTGGAACCAGAAGATTAGTTAAAAGAAACGGACCATAATGATTCGCTTGCATTTCGTGTTGTAATCCATCAGCAGTAATAAGATTGGACGTTTCGTATATACCGGCGTTGTTGACGAGTATGTCAAGTCGTTTTTCGTTTTTGTTGATGTCCTCTGCGAAGGCCCTGACGGAGGCGAGCGATGTGAGGTCCAGTTGTCGGTAGTGCACGTCGTCGTTGCCGGTGGCTGCTACAATGTTGTCTCGCGCAGTTGTCCCGCGTGCTTGGTTCCTGCATGCAAGGATCACGCGCGCTCCTCTCTCTGCTAGATCCTTCGCCGTCTCATATCCGATACCAGCGTTCCCACCCGTCACTATCACCACTTTACCCACCAAGTGACGGCTGCATTTACATATTCCACATGTTAATTTTGTATAAATTTTGACAACAACAATTAAACCAAATAAACCGCTTAGTATCATTAAAAGCATCGTGATACCAGCCACTCTCACTGCTGTGAATCAGTGACTGAGTGGGTAAAGCGAATTGAATGTGAATGATAACACGTCATATTTATCATTTACTGTTTGTTGGTACTCACATGAGTAACGTATACAAAACAAGTTTATGTATAAAAACTAGCCTTGAAACCATAATGTAAGGATTTATAATGGGTGTAATTTGTTTTATAGAATAGATTATTCATTCTGTACCTACTTAACTTACTACCTAGATATACTGTGCTAAGTAAACTATTGTTTGATGTGGTGGTATGATTGCTAGGTACCTAATCCTACATATGTTGCTAATCTTTTCCTTCATAGCAATACTAAACTGGGAATGAGATATTTGACTAAACTTTTTAACCATTTTGAGTTGACATTGCATGTACGGAATCCGAAGTTTACATTACTTTAGGACAGGCAGATAATTATAAATGCATATTTGTATGTATATATGTTATGTATATACTGTGGGAACATAATTAATTTTATTTCTGTCGAGATTATCTATCCCATATAAGTCGACAATCTCGCAAAGGTTTGACTTGTTATCAATTTAGCATAGCATAATCTTTGACAGCAATTAAAAATCAGATAAAATTTAACTTTGATCTTATTCCTTTAACAATAAGGTTTATTTAAAAATGTAAATGTACATAATGACGTAATTTTAAAAATAACATCATTTATTGGTACCTCACTGCTGAAATGATCTATAACAATAAAGATGGTTTTGCTTCCCATCTTAACAAATTTGTTTACATTACAATTAAGATTTATATTCCAAATACTTGGTATTTGTAGGAGTCACTTAGTAGGTGAAATGTTGATAGTGACGGGTGGGAACGCTGGTACCAGATTTGAAACGGCGAAGGATCTAGCAGAGAGAGGAGCACGCGTGATCCTCGCATGCAGGAACCAAGCACGCGGGATAACTGCGCGAGACAACATTATAGCAGCCACCGGCAACGACGACGTGCACTACCGACAACTGGACCTCACATCGCTCGCCTCCGTCAGGGCCTTCGCAGAGGACATCAACAAAAACGAAAAACGACTTGACATACTCGTCAACAATGCCGGTATGTACATATACAAAAAAATTAACTTACCTAAGATGGCCTGCAAGAATTAATGCAAGCTAACCATTACGGACCTTCTTCCTAACAAATATTTTACTGCCACTACTGAAATCATCAGCACCAAGTCGTATAGTTACAGTGACATCATTGGCTCATAAATACGGTAACATGGAATTTGATTATTATTTTCTGAAGGATGAGAACAATGACTCAAGTTATCATTGTGTATATCGGTTCTCGAAGTTTTGTAACAAGTTTGTGACTATAGAATTGATTGAATTGAAAGGCACTGGAGTAACAGCAAATTTTGTTTACCCAGGGTATTTTATACAATCATGGGCAGACGTTTCACCTGATGGCCCTTGATGTCTGGAACGCCAAAAGAATCGCCAATGCATTGCCCATGTAGAGGTGGAGATGTTATGCCTCTCGTGCCGGTAATTACACTGGCTCTCCAATCCTTTGAACCGAAACACAGCGAACTGCTTCGCGGCAGAAATAGAGAGGAGGGTGGTATGTTGACATTATTTTAATTCCAATTCAACAAATAAATGAAGACTTCAGCCTTTGTTATTCTTCATCAAGACTCAATGGGAAGTGCACAAACATCAATATATCTCAGTGTTTCTCCTGATATTGGCAATGTTTGCGGAAAATCTATTTTCCCCACGTTTTTATACACTCACTTTCTTGTTTGTTTGTTCGTTTGTCGTTCCGGTTGGATTTTTGCATATCAATTTTGAGGCACTTCCCGATAAGCTAGTAGGCTGAAATTTTCAGGGTAGCTTCAAACCCGATGACAATGCAATTTACAACTATAAAACGGCTGGGCAGATTTTGATAAAATTTGTATGGAGTGACTTTTGAGGCAGAAAAAAATAAAAGAATAATTAATAGATTAAAATATCTAAAAACCCACGTTTTGAAATGTCCTAAAAATAAGAAAATAAGCCTACGGGGCTGAAAGAGGGGCCACTCAAAACGTGGGGGCGTATCTTTCCAAGTTACACCCACGATCTATACACGTCATGTAAATATATCCCATTAATAATCCCCTAAACAATACAAAGAGATTAGTCTAAGTAAACCAGCAAAAGTAGCAAAGGATCTGCGCGGCAACTTTGGAAATCTTCTGATTAAATGGTTAAATTGTAATGAAATACACGATTTTTTTTTCTATTTGAAGCTTAAAAACACTTTTTTAAATAACTAACACTTTATTTCATTCGTTTCCCGATAGACATAATTTTTCAATGAACGGTAGGTATTCAAGGTACAAATAATGCAATGACTGTACGTACTATATAAATATTATTAATTTTGAAACATAGGTAATATTAACTTACTTTAAAATACTTATCTTAATTATTGAACACCTGAGTACGATTATTTTTGCATAACTAGCATTTATCTTTGAAATAATTCAGTGTGGATAACATAATGTTTCAATTTTGAATGATTATAATTGATGTTTGTTTTTTGCTTTTACGAGTACCTATTATCCTATTTTCTGGAATACTTTTCAAAGCATCATTGTTTATTTTTAATCAGTAGCGTTTAATTTGTTTATTATGACAAAGTATCGTCGAATATGATCAATGGTTTACAACGGATTTCGTCATTTTACGAAATTTTATGAACATTAAATTTTGTGAGTATGCTCAGCAGTGCGAAGTCCATTTTAATAGACGTTTCTTCACACTTCAATCAGTGGCGTAACTAGACCATCCAATGCGCGTGGCAAATAAGTAGAATGGGACTCGTAAAAAACTGGCGACGTTTTGTAGGTCCCCATTCCTAGGCCCTTATACTGCTCGCATTTGCCTCTATGCCATCTTTCGTTGCCACTGACTACAATATTGTACAGTCGACCAGTCGTGAGCGACGAAGACGGTTTTACTAAGGCTGGTGTAAAGGTAAGCTTGGACTAGGACACTATACTCAGTGTCGTGGGGCGCTTGAGATCTGCCTGGGGACTTTGAGATGTTTGCTGGTAGCTTGCGATTAAAAAGTCGGTAGGTACCTTCATAGTGGGAGCCCTAATACTTAAAACACTTGCTTGTTGTAAAATTAATAGGCAACAAGTTATATCATAACCCATAATTGCTGTAAAAACAATTAAAATACAGTGTAATATATATACACAAGTAAGGTGTTTATTAAGGTGTTATTTTAAGCGCCTAGAAAAATATGAACTTTCAATATTGTTTATAGGAATTGCAAGCAAATATAAAACAGGCAATAGATTAAATGTGGCAGGATTTGATATTTATTCCGTCAATTTTGTTTATATTTTTGCTGAATTACTTGTTGATTTTATTGAAACGATAAAATTTAAAAAATTACGGTCATTCTATTCTTTAGAAGATAATAGTTAGGTAAAATTGGGTACCTACCTACTTTCATTATTTCTACATCTATAAAAAACGTAAAATATGAATATTTAAAGTAAAAAGCAAAACCATCACATGCCAAATAAAATTGGGACGTCTTGGTAGGTAATAAGATTTATTTAAAATTGTTCCTTTTATTACCGAAAAAAGAAATAATGATATGTAGCTATTAAAAAGTGGCTCTATTTTTGTAACCTGGCTTTTCGATATGACCCACCTTTATAAAAACCATGATATTCGTCTTCTCAAATTCCAGCTCTTTCTTGAAACTTATCTATCTACTGTGCCATGACTAGAGAAGAAATTGGTGTCCTTTTGGTGAAAATCGCCGTCTCCCAGACCGCCAGAGTCCAAGGGAATTCGATATTGCCTCAAGTGAGGCGTTCGGGAGCATTGTGCACTTTTATTCGCCATTGTCAGTCTGAGATGGCACTTTGTTCTACTCGGATGATTGCGGTGTCGTATTCACTTGGAAACACTTAGCGAAGACGCTTCAGATAACGTTTTGCTTTTATTTTTTATTCCTCGCATAAAACCAGTGTTCTGCAATAAAAAATCAAATAATTAAAATATTTGTTTTAATTTTATTGTTTCTCATAAATAGCTAGTATGTACCTACCTACTTATAAGAAATCAATAAATCATTAATCACTAAGAAAAAGTAAAAATGTCAAGAAGGTAAACAGTTAATCAGAAACGTCAAAAAAAATGTGCTGCCTACTGTGAAACTATATTTTATTGTATTGCCATTCTTACCGTGATGGCTTCAGAGAATAGCAATAATATTTCTTCACTATCTTACTTCTGGAGTTGTCTTACCCTCAACGTGGAATGTCCATTCGTATCAAGTGCTGACCCCAAGTTGTACTACTTTGGTGTTGGTCTGATAGGCTTCTATACAGCTTTCTTCATGTTAGTAGTTTCTGATCTTCAATTCTACTGGCCCCTCGACTGCCTGTACCAGCAAGCAGACTACTATATCAATCTTGTAAGGGATAAGGTATACAATGTGCAACGAGAACAAAGAAGACTTGTTAGCAATCAAGAGAGGGCTCGAAAACAGTTTGAGAAAAGTATCCTAAGCATGGACATAGTAAAGGGAATCCGTTTGGCCTTGAAAGACGATGGTAACACCAACTCAATAATCAAACACGTCATAAATGATGATGCACCCCCTTCCCCAGGACTATGCAACAGCAACGTCGATTTTGAAGCAAAATAAAAATTAATATAAAACTTATGTAAACAGGAAACGGCATTTTAATAAACTTCTTACAAAGGCCTAAAGTCTTTCAAGTCGCTGTTCGGTTCAAAGTAAATATTTCGGCCCCCACTCCGTCCACTATTTGTTGAACGTAGCGAATACCTTTATACTACGAATATTTCATACTTCACACTTCGCTGAATATAAAATACAGTTCAAGAGACAATTACTTTTCGTGGAAAACATTATTTATGTTCTTGGCCTTTCTGTTTCTTGAAATTTCCCCGAGTTACAAAATTGAATTATTTTCTGAATGTCTCTAAATTTGATTTCAAATCTCATTTAATTTTATCAATCAAAAGGCCGGATGTTTGTCTTGATGCTTTGGACATGAAAGCTTTATATTAAATTGTTGAATGAATAGGAGTATTTTTACTTATTTTGCAAAATCATAAAGTTTTAATATCTTATAAAGTATGAGTCGTTTTTATAGGTTTCGTATATTTATAAAATTGACCTTTTATTAATTTTTCTGGAGTCTCCTATAGGTCCTATAGGTCTGTCACTAGTATTTCCATCGAAGACAATATCAATTGTTGATTTGAGACGTGAAATATTGATCCAGTCCTTAAACAAATTAGGTCATCTTTTCTGTCTTTGGTGACACGAAGCTCAGTTGACTGGCAATGACTCAACTGGGACACTGGGGATTTGTATCCCATCTCTGTATTCCGGTTTTGTGAGATGAACACTAGTAGCAATTTTCTTAGTATTTAGGGTAATTAAGCTTAATCCATATGCGAAGTATGGAACAAATGCATTGTTTATTATTTTCCTTATCAAATCACTAGTGAGTTAGTATAGAACAATGTATGGATAAAAAACACTTCAAGATTCGCACTGTCTCTCCTTAGCCTATGACGTTATATAAAATGACATTATAAAAAGTATGGTCAGGCTTAGGATATACAAGGCTGAAGTAAAACAAATCCAGCGCCCACTGGTGGCGGTTTGCTGGAAGCAGATCTAAGTTTCGCAATTAAGAAGGAAGTAGTTGTACAGCCTCCGAGAGGGAATTCCCACTTCCCCAAAACTATCTTCATTACACTGTCGCTTCTAACATTCGGACTTGCCCACTGTTTCAAAATACGTAAACTGTTAGCACGGGGCATGCCTACTTCCACTGCATTTAATGGCAAAACACGTCCATTAAATCCAATTTACACTGAACGTAAGACAATAAAGTATATATATTTTCAGTCAGTAATTTCGGATTATAAATGTTTATTTATCTTTGTGAAGTTCTCCAATATCTGGCCTGATAACGTTCGGTAGGATTTTGGAAAAGTTCCAAACTCATCCTCCGCGATTAAATTTTCCATTGCATCTACACGAATGGCCATTCAAAATTCCATCTTGATAGTGGAAGCAATTACAAATGTAACTTGGTATAGTTTAAATAAATAAAGGAAACACAATTTAGTGGTATTATATTTTATTCACCACAACACGCAACTTTCACACGTCAAATAAATAATGAACTAACCTATTTGTTAATTTTACACATAGCAGTAGTTTTAACCTAGTTTGTTTGATATAGCTAAACTTAATATTAATTACATTAACACTATACGGTTTTTCAGTTAGTTACTGAAGTTGGAATTTCTGCCTTAATGCCGGTTAAGAACAAAACAATCAGTTAAAACGAAAACTTAACATAAAATTAACAAACACAGCCACAAAAATGATTAACAATAAAAAGTATTAAAAGTGAAACTTAACAAAAAATCAACGCTTAATTAACAAATAACAATTAAAACTAAATAACAATAACAAGTATCTGAATACCATGATATCTAGTGATTATTTTACCCCCGGAATATCAGTCAAAGAAAATAATATTGGAATAATTAAATGTAATTATCAAATAACATGGAGATGTAAATTTTGAACTATGGACGGTAAAATATTTTTTAATTAAAAAATAATTTAATTGCAAAAGAAAAAAGGGGAAAAAATAATCACTTAACTATTAAAATAATTGTACCATTAACTGTTATTGAATCTCGTCATTCATAATCATTTGAATTCCGATTTTTCAAAATGTTATGTTGTGTATTTACAAGAAATTCAACATAAACAAAAATTCTTTTGAAATTTTGCTAAAACAACAATTAGGTACAAAGTAACAAAGGGAAGCGTCCTGAAAAGGTATTTCCCGAAAGGAAAAACCCTTTCAGAAGGCTTAAAACTTCAACAAAACGATTAACAATACGATTATACAAAGTCAGGCACTTTTGGTTGTTAAGGCACGAGATAGAACTAAACTTAACAATGTTTATCAACTTGGTGCAACGGCTGTCATTGTGTGTCGAATAGTGTCGATAACCATTTGTAATCTACAAAAAGTTCGAAACAAAACATGATCACGTATGGGTTTTTATGTCCGCGTTCAAACGTAACGAAAACAAATTTACAACATACAAATCAACAATTTTGAAGGTAACATTAACAAAAATTTATAAGCAATTTTTACAAAGCCACATGTCAAACGGAAACTCAACAATATCTTATATTAGGTGATTTTTTTAGTTAGAAACAAAACAGAAACTTAACTATTCTCAACAAAAACTTTAACTGCAGGGTTGAATTGAAAAAACTTTAACATGGGTTGTTGGTAACAATAATTCCATAACCAGACCAGCTGGCCACCCAAAAAAATCATCAAACAAAAATTCAACATTCAAGAAACAGTACCCAAATTTTGTACACAGATATCCCTCAATTATACTTGGTAACCAAATTCAGTTCATTTCATTGTTATCATTATTATTTAACAAAGCTTTAGTTCTCGAGACTTCCTTTATCATTACCAGTTAAAAGTTTAACTTAACGTCTTGGTTTTTCGACAACAAATAAGATTGAATACACTGAATATACGGACAAACTTGAACACAAACATAACAGTCAAAGATAACGTAATGTTTCTTAACATTTCATTAAACAAAAACAAGAAAGGTAAGTGAAACAATGTAACACAACAATACCGAACATTAAGGCTCCTGTCACCGAAACTATTACTTGAAACGTTTTTTTCTACAATATGGAAATCGTTCAAATGAATGTAGTCCTATCTAAACTAAATGTTATAACCTAATTACTGAAACACAAACCTTTAAAGCTAAACTAACCTATCTTTGGGTATTAGATTCCTATTTACCTGTCGACTCCATGCTGGATTCTGACATTGCGGTGGACTACAAGCTTGTTTGTATCCTAGATTTCGAATGCTCCAATTATGAAGGTAATCTCAACGTTAATCCCGTAAACGTTGGAGCAATATTGAAACAGGAACTGTGATTAGAATGAATAGCATAATCCCATACGATATACGTCTGTTGCCAAATCCATTCTGCAACAAAAAAATAAAAAAATAAATCACTTTCCTAGAAACCATAAGTTTAAACAACAGTAGACTTTTTTACAAAAACAATATTTTTTTAACTAAAACTATCTGCTACAACAAAATTCAGTAACATTTCAAATTAAATTATAAAACAAACAACAAAGAAGAATAAAAACTTACCAAACGAATATTTTACTGGCGGAACAAATTCCTCGTCTTGGAGCGGATTCTGAATTTGTGTACTCACAGAAACAACTTGTCTCAAAGTCGTTAATTAACTGCACTTCGGAAAGTTTTAATTGCGAAACTATTAACGATATAACTGTGAACTTTGACCGAATCTGTCCGCCGGGGGTGCGGGCCAGCCTACCACCCCCGGGGATGTGCACTAGTGCTTGGTGATTTTGAAAGTGTTTCGTTATTTGGGCAACTGGGCTATATATACAAATCCCGAAATCCCTTCCCCCGCTACCGTGGGAGCGCGGGCGCACGTGGACTCCTTGCGCGTACGCAGACAATGGTTCCCTTTTTCTTTGACTCCATTGATTTCGACCCTTCGTCGTCTTGCCTCCTATAAGTGATTACCTGTACATGATTAGGGGAGAAATCTCGCCCGGTGGGAACCAACGCAATCGTAACTGAAATTGAATTATACTACATGATTATCATATGATTTCTGAGAGGGTCCGCGAGGAGGGGCGGCTTTCACACGGTCTTGACTTATTGTTGTGCAAAATGATCCCGTAAGGAAGGAAAAATATTGCGCAATTACTTCAATTATTATTACTTTGGGAATGCAGAATTAAAGCCAGCAGAATTCATATTATTCATCGACATTATTTACTAACTGACCCGCCATCCGACAGCGATGTAGGTAAGAATATTAGCATTTAAAAACAGGCAAAACGTATAGGTAAAATGCGAAAATATTTTTATTTAAAAACATTTCACCGTTTCGCCAATTTGTTACTAAACCGGGAAACTAACTTCGATATTTAAAATTTTAAGATTTTTTATGAGTTAAAATGAAAAATAAGTTAATTGTGTTACTCGTAGTTTTAGAAGAATGTTTGTTACTGCTATGTCTGAGCATGGCATCAGGCGAGGATAGCTTAGTCGATAATTGCAAGTCTTCGTTCTTTGAAAAGCAAGCATTCTTGTGTTATTTGATTTCATTTGAGGTTTCTGATCACTTCACTGGATTTACAAAGGAATAGCACAAACTAATTTTATTCGCACATTATCGGTTTCAAGGTCCATACTACATACAGTATGTGAAAATAAAATTTACTAAACGTACCTAATATTTATTGGTATCAATCACGGAAAGCTCCGCATAAATGTGCATTCCAGCATGCATCAAATAAAAACTTAATTTCCTATCGAAGTACCGCAATAGCCATGCAATCTTCCGACCAACTCCAACAATTAAACATGGGGTTCCAAACCCTGCCAACCACTACGTGCATATTGCCAACCCATTTCCTAACAAATTCCACTATCTTTTCAAATTTAACCCTTTGTCACGGAAACCTAAACCTTTTCCTTGAGTAAAATGAAAACATATGGCGTTCACAAGGTTTTGTACCTTAAACCGTGTATGCATTAAAAACAGGGGTGTAAATACGGGAGCCGGAACCAAACACTGCAAGGTAAATCATTAATTTGCGAACTCACAAAGACCCAGGCGATTGACTTGCCGAGTGTTTTCTAACAAAGACCTCCTTTCATTCCCATAGGTATCGCAAGAACGTGCGCGGTTAAAATAATGAGCGCTTTAATTCATTAAAAGGTAAAAAGCTCTTCCAGAAATGACCTATTCACCTACAGGGGTTCAGAGGCTGTGCTACGTGGAACGAGAATCAAGTTGGTCCTTGATTTTAGATGCTGTTAGTTGATTGGGACCGGGAGTGAATTGGAATGGTGAGTACTTGATGTTTTCGAAATTACTATAAGTGGTATTTTAGTTTACACGAATATCATGAGTCAACTTTGATGCAATTTTATCAACGAACTTGTTTTTTGGTTTCGCGGTAGAAAACGCAGTAGTCTTTGAATTGAGTCAAAAAAATTAATTATATTTCTTGCAAAGATTTTTTAGCATTTAACATTATAAATCAAAACCTCAAACATATAAAAAGGAAAACTACATAATATGTTGCCTGGTAGAATTTCAACATGGCCTGATGACTCATGGCCTGAAAAAAACAACAAAAATTTAAAAATATTCTAATATTCCCCATTTACTAAGTCTTAGGTTATTTTGGAACTGATGCTTCAAAAAAAATCGAATCATATATTTCGTGAACATACTTTTTGGTTACCAGGTTAATAATCAAAGTTGGATACATATTGCAGATGTTATGGCAAGATTTATCGAATATTTGCAGCCAATTGGCATACGATAGTAAATTCTGTCATGAAAAAAAAAACTAAAAGTAACCTAAAGATATTACCATAACAAGAAAAAAAACAAAAGTAAAATCCATAGATTAATGGTTGGTCTCCGCTGCGAGGAACACTGCGACTACCAATCATGAATCTATGGTATAAACGTTTGTTCTAATCAAGGATACCTTACCCTAGTTTGATTATAGTTTGTATTAATAACGCTATGCACCATCTAGAATCCAATGTTTTATTTTTATTTTGGGAAAAATACATTTATAGCTTTAAAACAAAAGGTTTAAAATCAAATGTATCTACTATATTATAATATTCCTAGACCAACAAATATATTTCCTAGAAAATCTCATAACATAAATGAATCAACTCATTATCAAATGACAGTTATTTAAGTTAATAACAAAAGTACAAACTATCTTAAAAGTTTCTGTAAACGAAACCATTAAGAAGTGCAACACTAATTAACTAAAAATGAAGTTTCTTATTAATGAAATGTGTTATTAACTAAATTACTTTAACTTCCCTACAGTTTCGTTACCTAGCTAGTTCTAAATTCAATTTCAAGATATAATTATTCCTTTTATGTTATATCCTAAAATGAGTCTAAATTAAATCCAATGTTTGGACGTTTATCCCTCAAAAACACCGTAACAGATTGATAAAAATTTGATCAAACTAGTCGTGTGAATTGTATTAGCATTAGGTATTTAGCATAAAGTATGCTTACTTTTCATTTGAAAGGAATCGTTCAATCGATGCCTATTGAACATCTTATTATTTTTCTATTTAAAAACAGGATAATAATTTGTTTAAGCTAAGAATGAATTTCATAGACAAACCTCTAAGCATATTTGATGCAGTGGTGGGGTAGATTGTATGATAAATACAAAAGTGTTTTCAACAATATTAAAGTTCTTTTTTTAAACAATTGACTACATTGACTAACAAATGGTTCTCAAATTTAAAAAGGCAGTTCACAAAGAAAACATACAGGAAAAATTGAAGTGCGATGTTTTATATATGTACAAAAACATATATATATTCATTTAAATATAACGTACTTGTTTTTGCCCAAAACTGTGCCCGCGTGGAAGTAACAACGTTTCAGTCTTATGCTTGAGGAATTAAAGTTGATTTTATTTTAAATGTACGAAAGTTTTGATAATCTTAAAGCAGGAAACAGTTTAGTAAAATGCATTTTTTGTGTTATTTCCAAAATTAATTTTATCTAGAAACACCAGAGACTAGAACACGTTATGGTCAACTATTATTACTAAGACCATGACCAAATAACTGAATTGACACTTATTCGCGTTTGTGTATGTGTCAGTAAAATTTTTCAAATATAACTAAGCTTATTACAAGATATGTGAAATCAATTCAATTTATTTTATCAACTTAAAGTGCCAGCCTACCTATAGAAACTTACAAGGGGCTTAGTTCAAAATAATAACTAGTTTATTCTTTCGGTAAACAAAACAATGTTTATTCTTTTCTTCGAATAACTTATTAGCAGAAGAACCTAACCGCTTGCAAAATCTATCGTTTTATTTCACAAAACAGTTTCTATCAAAGGAAATCTCGGGGTAAATGTAAGTTTATCCAGCATTTCCCGGTCCTTGCTAAGCTCGGTATAAAGGCAGGTATTCCCTGGTGGAGACGGTTCGCATTGCGGCTATGCACTCGGTTTTCCCCGATTTCTGTCGTGGCCGTCAATTTAGAAAACTTGGACGGAAATTTAACTTTTACGGGCAAGGTGGCGGCCTTAGTGTACCTAATACTGGAATTTCATAATTTTTTGGTATGTTTAACGATACTATCGAGTAAATAGATGAACCTTCATAAATAAAAGTAGCTTTCTTTGCAACATTTTCAATTCATTTTCAACTTAAGATTAAAAACAACAAAAATATTACATTAAGATTAAAAACAACTTATCTAATAGAACAGACAAAAATATATTCCATACAATGATACACTGGAAACAATACCAACGCCCACACAGATAAGAATACATACATTATCCCATAGATTTGAGCAAATATTAGGTACAAACTTTTCTTTGGCCAGCAAGCGAGCCATTCTTGAATTTTCGGTTGATTTTATTTTTCCAAGTCTCCGTTCGGACTGTAACTTACTGTCGTTCCATGGGGGATTATTTTCGAAGCGTCCTCGATTGTCACGATCCTATCGGAAACTTCCATTAGGGATTGGTCAACTTTCCGAAAAATACCAAGGTATTTTTTAATTGAAACAGTTCCAGCAGCGCAAAGGGGGAATGCTTGGCTATTATTTCTGATAGCTTTTTGTTGAAGTTGTTTAGCCATTGTTCCTGTAGAAAATATTTATATTTTTATGTATTATAGTACCACCGTTGATATAATTTTGTCCAAAAGGAACTAAATTGAATAAGGAAAAGTCCCACAGCAATTTTTTAGAGCAACACATCCGGGAATGTTACGACACATCGTTAGTTAGACCTTTCAAATAAAAAAGTCTAGGAAAATACGGCGTTGTTAAAAACAATTTAAACGTTGCTGAAAACTTAGCACTCCCATACAGACAAACATCACATGCTCATAATAATGATATCTTTCTTGTTGCAGCGAGAGGCTCGGCTCCTGCAACTTTCTACAGATTCCTAAAACGAGAAAGTTACGTTCTTGCTTCCGTCCGTTCGTTGTTGCGTTGAAGTAACATCAAGTTTTAAAGTTGGTATACGGGCTACGTTTGGACTTTTTCCGCATAAAATAAGTATTAAATATGCAGGCACAGGCAGTTGTTTGCTCGGGCCATAATGTCGTAGCTAATTATTATTCAGGTCTAATATGTCGCCATTTACCGAGTGCACGCATTCACCAACACGGCTGAGCATTTCAGAGTTAATTGCCGAAAACTTGCGGTCGCTGTTTACGATACAAGATGTAATTGCATGCTACCCACCAACTAACTCAACAATGCAATTTTAACTTTATCGCTTTGAAAATAAGACATAGTCATATATCCCGTCGGAATATTCAGACCCACCTACAACGTATAAGCTGGTTCCAATCAAATCTATTGTTAAGTAATCAATCATTAAGTGGTGTCTTATTAGTTTGTAAAGGATCCAATTTAATAAAATGTATGAGCTTTTGCCTTAGTCAACTGTCCAGTTTTAATACCATTGTGTAAAATTCGTTAAATAACTTTCATTTGGAATGACCGTGTAACTCTGCTCATTAGATGAGACTATGACGAAACTAATAGGATTCATGTTATCCTACAGAATTGAACCCATTTATCAAAGAAAAAGTTATATGATTATTTTACATAAAACTATTGCTACACAGTTATGACTTGTTTTCCTACAAATTAGTAAAATTTCCAGTATGTAAATACCAGGTCCTGAAGATTTAACATCTCTGGTGATGCAAGCTTGCATAGAGAGGTTTCACTATACCTACCAGTAACGCCCTTAAATGTAATACAATAACGACCATTTACAATTCTTCTAAAAATGTTGACATTTACATGGTCAAATAACTTTCTACAACAATAACTATTACATACGAGAAGTAGATAAAATGTTTTCGGAATGAGTTCTGAAACCTACTGAATAATAAATCTTTAAGGAATGTTTTACAAAAAGGAATTCTCTGAAATGATACGCCGCTCTCTGAACGGAGTGTAATGTAAAATAAAAATGACAATTCGTAATTTTCCTGCAGCATTCGGATAATCAAATAACGCTTCTGCGTGAGATTACATTTTTGTGTGAATTTTATAGCGCGTACGGTATCAGCGTAAAGCATTGTTGTGTTCGCACGTGCTCTCTCTCCTAAGGACCCCCCCAATGAGTTTCGTTAAGATTACTCCCAAGAACCGGAGTTGGTTCAATTATTCACGCATTCGTTTCCTGGCCCCGTTTCTTTTCATGTGGGACAAAAGATCCAGGTCGGGCAACAACGAGATTGCAAAGGACGTACTATGCCTATCCTATAGGTCATGCGATGTAAGCAAACGTTTAATATTAAGCGACGGCGACGGGACGGGGACTACCCGACTTTAATATGTGAAACAGTCGCATGCAAACGAATACTACGGTATACGGAACAATAACAGAGAGTCGGAGGCTTACGAAATATCTAACTGGCGCTGTCTCGAAATTGAATTAGAAATAAGGTGAGTGATCCTTTTGAGAGCAAGCTTCAAGAAATATTAGTTAACGTTCATGAGATAATTGAATATTATCAAATTGAATATACAGGTTACTGGCTACATCGACCGATAGTGTTGTGTTGTTACACAAAACAATACATCCATTCGATAATTAGTACATTTATAGATAGTTAAGTCAATATTCTAGGTTTACTAGTTCACTGTAGAATTATAATTCACTTCAAATTATTGCTGCTTCATCAAAAGCATTTGTTTTTAAAACGTATTAACATATTCAATATTTGTTTGTATCCATTTTGACAAAGACCCTTCTTCTCCTTATTTGGCAAGATTTTATATTCTAGCTTTTGCTCAAACATTTGATTTATTTCATATTATTTCCTCCTTATTTTAACTCAATTTAATTTGTACCTGCTGCTTGGTATTAATCACCTATCTCATTAATCTGCCTATAGTATAGATAGACCCATAGGAATTTAATCCAACTACCGAAACAATCTCAAACCCAGTAATGACATTAATGAGAAGGCAGCTTAAGATCAATTGTCCTAATACATTTTCATAACTACATAGAATAATGTAAGACAAACCGAGATTAAAGCCAGATGATGCAAAAACATTAAACCACGGGTGGCTTAAAATTCAAAGCATGGCTCTAAAACCATCTCTAAACTTAACAGATGAAAACAAGTTCTTGAATTGTTTCCCGCGCAAATAGGGTTCTGCGTGAAACCGTTTATGTAAATCAGAATACTGAGTTCCGTATGTTACTACCACACGAAATAACCTGAGGGGTCCTTTTCAAGCTCACCCTTACCCTGACTATTCAACGTACGATTTTTATAGGTAGGATACAGTAATCTTGTTCAGGTGTGCTCACAAAACCTCTCGAGCGAGCTGAGGGCGAGGCCAGGTCCCGTTTTATTGCATATTGAGACGTACTACTCGGCTGATACATTGCTGAGCCCAACCACCCAACGCTCTGCTATTCCCGGATATTTAACTATTTCAATCCGTTTTTTCTAGGGTGAGAACGGCGCTATCTTTTTTTTGATACTCAAAAAGACAAATAGGGATATTCAATATTTTTTCAATCCGATCAAATGCGTCACGGGGATAGGTAGGTATGTATCTATCGACATCTTTACACGTACTTTCACTGTAGGTATATTTCAAATTTTTGCTTTTCATGTTCCTTAATTTTAGGAAAATCTTTAAGAACCTTTTTCTTGAATTACTTTAACCGTAGACTCGGATCTTAAATTTAATTATAGCATCCCGTTTCTGTAATTAAAGCTCCGTAGCAAAGCTTCGAATAATATGAAACTAAACGTTTTCATAAATTACCCTATATTTATAGCAGATCTAGATAAGTTTAGAATGGCTAGAGAGCGGCCTGCTCAATTTAATGTTGTAAGCGTTTTAACCCATATAACACATTTGCCTTGTGTAGTGCTTAAGATAAATAAATTGAAAAAAACATTATTTGTTTCTATATAAAATTCTTAAAGGTAAAATTACGTTACGTCTTAAACTTATCTCTAGAATATAATGTATTAAACAAAGAAGCGAGATGTGATACAGAATATAAACTCTATATGTTGCAAGCTCCAACAGTCCCTTGTGAATTTAATCTGTGGCAGCAGATACAGCGCTTGATACCGTGGGAACGCAAGCAAGGGGCGCAAGGTGAACGTTGTTCGTGCAATTTGCTTTTATTCACCATCAGCTGCCCTCGCGGAGACAGCGGAATTGCGCGATTTCACCGCTACATTCAGCAAAGGTGCCTCTTTTCAGCGCTGGCTCAGCCAAAGGTGCTAGATACCTGTCGTGTTCTACAATACGGGCTGCAATCCGATAGTATTATTATAGCGCTTGCTCTTTGTCTAAACACTACGTTCAACTAAAGATTACGTTCAATTTGTCTCTTCGGTTTTGATAATATACTTTAAACAGCGTGTAAACATTGGGTTATGAATATTGAAACACTAAATTAAAGTCTATACCTACAGCTCTGACAAGCATGGTGATGTGCGTGAACATTGTTTTACTATTTCCTACCTATACGTGTACATTGTGTTACTTTTAACTTTAACCCAAAATAATTTACATGTTTTGCCACTTCCAGGTATCAAACCCGGGACGGAACGATTGCAAACCAGCCGAGATCGAACACTATGCCAATCCGTACGCGGAATATCCAAACATACCCAAAGCTGATCGTTATCCGAACCCTATTCCTATGCGTCCTAATTCAAAGGTCAACTGTTACATAATTAATAGCTCATTGTAATTCAGTTTCCGTAACCAAACACTGAGTAGGCATTTTACACCTATTTCAAATTCAAACGGGATGGAAATTCCCGATATAAAATTTACATAATAAGAGTATAACAAGACGATGTCGTATTGAAATCGAATTCGTCGTGTTCAGATCGTTATTGTAAAAGCATTATCTGGGATCGAGTGCTGGAGGTTCGAAGTCGGAATATAAATGTGGAAGGAGGAAGGTTGGATCCACAACCGGCAATATGTCACGGCTGTCCGGGACTCCGTCGAGATGCGAACGCCTGCGATAGCTGATACAAATCTAAATACACTCTGTCCCATGAATATCTACTTTTGGCTCCATGCGTAGATTTTGTGCTCTTCATTATATTTTTTGTACATACAAAATAAAATGCAGTTAGACAATAATTGCTTGCACTAGAATAACTTTAACTATAGCCAATACAAGCTGTTGTATTTGGTATTTGTTGTATTTGGTAATGCCCCCTGTTCAATAAACTTATATCCAATAGTTTCTGTTTATTAAAAATTTACGTACGTTAAGTGACAAATTAACCAAATGGTTTAAATTTTACAAATTTGTAGAGTTGTAGCAAAATTCTACATATTTCTGTTCAACAAATATTTTAATTTTACAATGTGATTTTTACAAATTTGTAAGAAAAACTGCTTTAATAAACCCAAAATTGTTTTCAAGTTATAAGTTTACAATTCCACAATGTAGAAAATAATTCTACAGGCAGTCTCAGACTGCGTTAGAGGAATCAAAACCTATACTTTTATGTATATTGTAAATTACTACAAAAATTGTAGTTACTTTTTAATTGAACAGCTTGTACGAGTGACATACTAGTATATGTAAGATATTGACTTTTAGATTTCTTACATATTTTTAGCTTTATTAAACAGCAATTGTAGAAAAAGTTGACAAGTTTGTCTCTTCCACAAATTTGTAGAATTGTAAGTTTTATTGTACCTATGCCATATCAAAAATTATTAACGATATATCAGGCTCAAAACCTATGCGATCCATCTAGCGAGGACTATATCTACTTTTAAATGATGGTTTAATCTTTGCAAACATTCATAAGAATTACCTTTTTTAATCAATAAAAGCGGTATATTCATTGCACTACTACCTGTAGGTATTATAAACTACCCAAGCCAAATTTAATTTCTTCGAATAACATTCTTGTTTTTGTTAAATTGAAACGAAACGCTCTATCTAATATTTTATTCATTTATTGAGAAAGGAAACTTACCTGCGATTGACAAAAAATATTTTAAAAAAGCTTGGCTTCTGCTAAACGACAAAATTTTGTCCGAAATTAAGTACCAACGATTAAAATACTTGAAATAAAGTATACTTACTACAATAATTGTCGCCAACAATTATTACAATCAGTACAAAAGAGCGCGCGTGCCACCCGCATGCCCGCACTAGTCGTGTGAAAATTTCACACGATATTATTTTGTATTAAACCTAATAATATTATTCGCTGAGCCTTTGTTATTTACGAAGGACGCGTGGGTAGTGATTTAGATAACAAAAAGCCGGGGTTTGTAAACTGCCCTTATCAGGGTAGGTGTTAAACAAATACATTTAAATATTAAAGCACCGTTATAACAAAAAGCTGTTAAAAGAAAACCCGAGCACTCCTAAACCTCGCGTTTACGTTGAATGCTATTTTACATGGGAGATTTCTTTATCGCTTCATAAAATTGTTATCGCCGAGGCATCCTAACCCGTTACGACGATAAATCAAATCTCTACAAAAAATGGTACGTTCCATAATCACCCCAACCCTCCTTATCTTGTCTTTGGGAACGGTTTCAACGGCCTCGTCGCTTTCGTATCGGCTACTTCTTATATCCAGAACCGTTAAATAAATCCAACTAATCGCTGCACCCGGAGGATCTTCGCATTGTCCAGACATTCAATGCCTTCATTGTCTACCAACGACTCCATTTTACAAACGATAAAACAGCTCAAGTCTCAAATATAAAACAAACTAATGGTCTCTATTGCTTGTACCAGAAGGGTGTGTTTTGGAGAGAGAGCTAAGGATGAAGCTTGCACAAAATAGGCAAAGGTAGACAAGATTGATGTAACGGTTGGTAAGTTTGCGCACGTGCTGTGGCCGGCTGCTCCTTGTATAATAGATATGACGTCTTAAAAAAAGTTGTAAAAAATTTGGAACTTTTGCTTTTAATCCATAAGCTAAAATGTACAGAAATGTTCGGAGGCGATTTTTGTTCACAAAATAATGAATTATACTATATTTGCACAATGCATGCAAATTTAGTAAAAAAAAGTAGTAATAAGAATTAATATTAGCGTAACACAACAAAATTTAGATTTTCAATTCCTAAATCCATTAAGGAAATTTTACTATTTTACGATAATATTTGAGATACACATTCAGATGAATATAATTAATTAATTTTTTTAGTAGACATTTTATTCACGATTTTTTTCATATAAATAGATATGTATTCTTCCCTTGGTTACATAATTATAATATTAAAATTTATCTAGTAGGTACATATTACAACTTAAAACGAAGGAATATAAATTTGCACTTAGCCGAAACGTGGACCTTTGGCTTCACTACAATAGGAAATTCCTTCGCTAAAACCAACAAAGTATTTTTTCATGATGCCTTTTCATATTTATTACCTCCCGATGACGATATAAAATCCAAAGACCTGCTTGATATAAGATACAAAAATACTTTTCGTACTCCAAGATTTTGTATTCAATTCACGAGTGAACTTCTGTTATCGAGTGTACGCGAGACGGACTGGATATTGTTCGATTTTTTATGGCGTCACTAAAGTTGGTTTTGCCGATAAAGACTGTTTGAAAGGCTATATCTGTCCTTTGTCCCGAACTTTAAAGCTCTGTCGGGTTTAAAACGGAAAATCTCGTGATTTAGTTATGTCAAATGCAGTTGTAAGCTGGCAAGGTTTTCTTAACTGACCTACTTTTGTATATTATATCACATTTTATCTATTCAATCTCGCCTACGAATATTTTTTCTCCCAAAAACAATACACTGCTAACATTAATAAGGTAAAACTTTACCCCTAGAAACAAAGTGAAACGTGTTAATTGACCCCCGACACAAAACGAGGGTGTTATACTTAAGTAAAAACCACTTTCAGTCCGACTGTGGCTTTCAAAAACAATAGACCAATGTTAATAAGGTTTCATTTTAAATGCTATGTCTAGCAATGTGGTTTTTAACTAGGTATTTAACTACCGAAAAACTAAAATAAAAATAGGTTTAGTAGGAATTACTTCTCGTAAAAGTTTCTCAAGATTTTTAGCAAATTCTTAAATAGCCAGTAAAATAGCTGTCTAGTTCATCGTCCGCTATACAAAATGTTTAACACACATGAAACATTCTGTACGGTGAACATTATTTTTAACAAATCGACGACTTATGAATAAATACTTCGAATCTAATCAAATGTTTATTCAAAGCATCCTTCGTGAATTTTATAGGTTTAGACATGTTATTAAAACCCACATTTGCAGTCTTAAAATCTTTTTGGAACATAGTAATTATAGATTAACCAAAGTTGAAGTCGGTTAAAATAAATTCCATTTCCTATTTATACTTATTCCCTAGTATCCCGCCTCACATGCTCTCAAGAAGTTTTCATTAGCAGCGCCACCTATCGAATCTAAAACAAATCCTCTAACTTTTTTATTGGTCTATTATTTTCAAAAATTTGCCAGTACCTAAAAACTGATAAATGATTTATTTACATTGAAATACCGGGAGATACTTGAAAAGGGCCCAATAAATTAATAAAATGAATAATATTACCATTCATTACAGACTAAGCACGAATTTGTTAATTTTTTATACAATTCGTAAATCCGTCAATTCGTTCGTAATTCGTCGATTTGTTTGTACTTATTACCATAATTTTAATTTGTTACGTATTTTAACTGCATCCCTATTTTAACTGTTGTAGTATAGGTAGTACCTGCAATCATTATCAATTTCTAATCCTTAAAGTCTAATTATTCTATTGGGGATTTAGTTATTGATCCCAATTAATAAATAAAATTACTGTTAGTTATCTTAACAAAAACTTTTCTCATTTCTACCTCTCAAAATGTTTATGTTCGAACCGTATAAGCAGTTCGGAAAACATTACGAGTCTCGCTTACACTTACGAGAATTCCACATATTATTGTAAGTAGGTGAGATATCGATGTTAATAAATATGTATAGGTACAAAATATTCGTTTGTTTCATAATATTTAAACCTACCGCTTTGTTGTATTTGCAAACGCAACTAGAAACAGCATATTTCATTAATCATTTGTACGTTCTTGATTCATTCGTTGTTTTAATTTCGTATTTTTTATTATTATCATCACGATGCCTTCAAAAAAGAAAAACGTGAAGAAACTTTCTAATGCTTTAGAAAAAATCCAAATTTGCGATCCCATTGAACCTGATGCATCAAAAACTGAAGTTGCGCCAACTTCTGAAGCGAAGAAAGTCCCAGCGCAAAATTTAGGAACAAAAAATCCTAACCAAAAATGTGTCGACATAAATTTGGTTTTTAATGAAGTGATTGACCCAGAATTAGAGAATAAATGGCCGAAACATAAAAACAGAGTACCGCCTATATTCCTTCACAAGCCAGCCGAGTTCGAACAACACGCCAAAAAGCTTATATTCGCTGGAGTGAAGTTCTTCCAACCGCACAAGGGTCACCAGCGTACGAGGATTAACTGCGAAGCCCTGGACGACTACAAATCCATGACCAACTACTTCCAGAGGCTAAGCTTGCCGTACCACACGTTCGGGCTTCCAAGCAAGAGGAAGGTCAAGTTTGTCATTCGAGGTGTACCAGAAACCACGGATTTAGTGAAACTAAAGGAAGCTTTTAAATCAGCTGACGTCCCAGTAGTTCGGATACACAAAATGCATAGGAAACGTGATGTGCCCGGTCAACATATCCTTTTACTGGTGGTTGTACCACATGACGACAAAGGTAAGGAGATCCTTAAGCTTGGAGAAATCGACGGCTGTGCTGTGAAGATCGAAAAACCCATGCTTAAGCCTAAACAGTGCCACCGCTGCCAACAGTGGGGTCATTCCCAGAGATACTGTCAAGGGAATCTTCACTGCGTCAAATGCGGTGGAGATCACTTGACCAAGAAATGCCTAAAAATCAAAGATACGGAACAACCCAAATGTATCAACTGTGGGAAACCACACACTGCTAACTACAAGCAATGCTCATTCTGCCCATGTTCAGATGAATATCTATTAACTGTTTCGAATAAAAAACTAAACAAGATACCTGTTGTAAAACCGAGCATCGTAACAATGGATAATTATAACCAATTGTACCGGAATGTCAAAATCAACCAGGATCAGTAGACATTCAAAAGTGGTCATAAAAATACGGAAGAATAAATAAATACTTCATTGTTCACATTAATAATTTGTTTTATTTAGTTTTAAGATGCATGTTTATAAAGGAATTACTTTAGTAAAGGAGTTTCATAAATTACGAAGTATTTCCAAACTGTTGCCACAATTTTAAATCAATCATATTTTGCTGATATGTTTCATTGCAGGGTTACAGAGCCTTTGCTTTTCAATTTTATATAACTCAAAACGTTTTAATCCTAATTTTTACAAAGAAAATATTCGAAGGATGTTTGGAAAAGAAAAATAAGATTAACTTAAACCTATAGTTACAATTATCTATTTACAACTTATATTTTAGTTACTTAATTATTTAGCCTGTCACGTGCTTTTTATGCTTTGTTGGATATTTGTTTTTAATGAAGTTTCATTGTGGTTTTCAGTTTCGTTGATTTGCGTGACGGTAACCTGAAACAAAAAAAGATTATGTTATTAATATCTATCGTAACTTGTAGATTAAAGGAAATGCGAGGTAAAGAATTACGAAAATACATTTCTTCTTTAATCGTACCGTAAAAATCCGAAACCACCAACCAACTATATAGTTAGTTTAAAAGAAAGGATAGTTTTGGACTCGATAGGTGGCGCTGTTTAAAGATCTAAACATTTTTCTAGCCAAGCTACATTTTACTAGTATACATGTTGGATACTGTGTAAGATAGTCAAACATTTGGTCAACATTAAAAAGCATGCTTGTCTAGAAAATGCCTGCATAATCACTACGTACTTAAGAAGATTTAAGGTTCAAGTTTGACTGTAATAAAATTGCTATATCAGCAGTAGCTTGATATACATCACATAAACTCACACCGCATTTCGGATGTTTATGTTGAGTCCCAGTGTGATAGATTGCGAATCTATCGTCACAGTCTGGACAATGAGAAAAATTTAAGCTTACGGCAGCTCGAAACTCGAACCCTCGACGTGTCACATCTGGTCAGCTCGCAACAAACTGAACTCCAAATCTTCAAAACATTGATTAACATGTTTCTATTTACCTCGAGCTGCAGTTTAGGGACGGGCGTGGTGTTCGCATCTAATTCTCCCAGCACTCTGTCTAGCGTATCTATCAATCTGTCCGCGTCTTGGGAACTGAACACCATGGGTGGCTTGAACTTGATCACGTTGCTGTCTGGCCCGTCGCGACTTACCAGTATCTTTTCCTCACGCATCCTGAACATGGTATCGTGTGTTAATACATGTAGCATAAACAAAAAAAACGTTACAAGTTTGTGATACAAATGTTTTATTTTTTATTGTGTCGATCATTTGTGCAATAATAATTTTGGGACTAAAACTATTTTAAGATACTGTGTCTAGTTTTCTTTATCACAACGTAATTGTTTGTTATTAATATTAAAATCTCACCTATTAACAACATATTTCGCTTCGGCAGTAGCAGGTGTTCTTGCTTCCCTATCCGTAACTAGCTCAATCCCTACAAACAAGCCTCGTCCTCTAACATCTCCAACGAGACGGTGCTTATGTATCAAATCCTCACTACGACGCAATAAATGGCTGCCAACCCTGAGCGCGCGCCCCTGCAACCTCTCCTCTTCTATCACATCGAGCACCGCGTTTGCTATCGCGCAAGACACAGGGTTGCCACCATACTGGAAAAAGATTTTTATGTTTTATTTCTTTGTTAAATATTGCACAACCATCAATAAATGTACCGGAATTTCCAACAAATTCATTTATTTTATAAGAATGTATATCAGATGCATCGAGCCAAAAGTTTGAAACGTCTATTTTATAATTTAAGCACCTGCTTAGAAAGGATTACTGAAAATTCAACCCCTAAAGGGTAAAAAAAGTTGAAAGTTTGTATTGAGGTTCTCATGAGAAGCTATGGTTGATCAGCTACAATTTTTTTTTAATTACGAGCCTTAAAAGGATGGCGTCATAATATTGTATTCTTTGGGAATATATTATAAAGTTCACTCTCATATCTAAACAATGTTTATAAAGTTCACTCTCATATCTAAACAATGCCAATAAAAAATAAGTATAACATGTCAAGTAAAAACAAAGTCAAAATCAAATAAAAACAGATTCTGTTTGTTTGACTGTATGGTGCAAATTAAATTATCGCCTCACGTCAGACAAATACATTCAATTATCGACATAGTCGTAAATAAAAAAAAATGTAACATTATTTTTCTTACCGTATTAAAATATTCCACTCCCGTATCAGTGAAACTCTTGGCTATTTCTGGTGTTGTGACAACTGCGGCGACGGGGTGGCCGTTGCCCATAGGTTTGCCCATCGTCACGATGTCTGGGATCACGTCTTGGGTTTCGAAGGCCCACATGTGAGTACCGACACGCCCAAAGCCAACTTGTACTTCATCAGCGATGCAAACACCGCCCGCTTGCCTAACATGTCTGGAAACAATGAAAAGTCATATTACAATACGATTAAGACAAATTAAAACAAACAAACACAATGTCACATTACAATTTTACGAGAAGTTAAAACTTTTTATTTCGACAAAATTTTATTATTTAATTGTTTTCTATACATCATGAGCAAACCAGCAGACGATTCACGTGATGGAAAGTGATACCGCCGCCGAGGAAGGAGGAATTAACATTTTATTAATTAACCTATATAATGTAGCTAGAACGAGAAAGATTAATTTATTGGTAAATTAGTCATAGGATGAACGAGTATTTGCTGTCAATTTTTATATTTTTTCTTACATTATCTACATGCATATTTGTAGAAGTAATATAAACTATTAACTTCCATGTTTACCATAGTTTATCAAGTAGTGCGGTTAGTAAATAGAAAACCAGATTTACTTATGTAGTTTAGATAAAGCGTTATCTCAAAATACATATAAAGTCATCATCAGATATGTATCGGCCTCTAATCTCTTCACCCTACAGTTTTTTCTTTCTTTTGAAGGTCAATAAAACATTTAGAGGCGGTGACCTAAGAAATTTTTTGTTATTCAAAAAGAAAACCAGTGTGCAGTAGATCTTAATATTTTTTTTGCTACATTTAAAATTTATATTCTACAGAGAATATAGTGTTTGTTCATTTGTTATTGATATTGTTTCTGTGAGTGCTGTATCTTTTGATTGCGTTGACTTATTAATAATGAGTGAGACTTTTATACTGCTCCAAGGGATTGCTGACCTAAGTAATTTATATTAATTTTGGCTTGAAACCTTTACGCGTTCCTTAGATAAAGGGCCTTCTCAGAAAGACGGACGGATAGACAGACAGAAGGACAACAAAGTGATCTTATAAGAGTTCAATTTTTCATTCGGACGTACGGAACCCAAAAATGAATATTTTTATAACTACAGCTTATGTATAATTATTGTTTAACTAAGTACCTATCACAGTTAGAGACAATTTATTGATAAAATAGATCAAGGACTTTAGTAAAACAATCTAACTAATTCTCTATTTGTTAATAAAATTGTGTACTTTGATTAAATATCAAAATTAGATAACTTTATAAGTATATGTTAGTTAAAAGATTATTTTGTATTTGTTCGGCTTTTGTATAGTATGTTTACACAATTATTAAAAATAGAATTAGGTGAAAGAGATAGGAGTTAGAGATAAGTATGATGTACAGCAACAATATATATTTTTTGGTTTAGTAGTAAATGTTCCAGTAATCTATTAACTCCTAGATCATAAGATCGTCATTTTATAAAGAACTTTCCAAAAGCAATTTCAACACTAAGAAAAACCAACTCAATGTAATTTGTTACAAAGTATCTCGCACTATAAAAATGAAAAAAGTAAAGAATCTCACTCGTATGTCTTCTTTAAGTATCCATCAGGCGGTATAATTTGCCCGCCGCAGCTTTGCAAGCTCTCCGCGATGAACGCGCACACGCCACCGTGCGTGTTCGTCGCTTCCTTGCATAGTTGTCTCACTTCATCCGCGTATAACTCGCCTAGACGCTCTTCAGAGGTGGAATCGTGAGGGTAAGTGTACTTCCCTCTGTAGACATCCGGAACTGGAGCCTGAATGAATAAGGTACTTTTATAGGTTTGACCGAAGTAAGTTATTACATTTTTTTAAAACTGTGGTGTACCTTCGAAGTCCCAACCAAATGAAATGAAAATTCTCTTATGGTATCCGATTCCAAATTATAAATATGTTTTTTATCATTAATGGTTAAAAAATATAAATAAATAAAAAACGTTGCTCATACAAAACTATTGAGCTAAATTATTCCTTCCTTTTCAAAGTCGATCAAAATATGACAGTACATAGTTTATTACAAATATTGCTACATGTAGTAATGACGTTTTGAAGCACAAACAATTGTGTTTATTCTAGTTGTATGGTAACTGATTCGTTTGTTTAAGATCATTTTATGTACAGTCGCATTGACATTGTTTTTGTTAACTTTTACTAATTTAAGAATAGCAACCGCAAAGTAATTTTTATTATCATATCAGCGGCTATCTCGCTATTTTGACAGATGATTGTCATAAATTGCATTTACTGCAGACCAATTTTTTCGTCAAGCGTACAGAAATAAAAGATACGCATTTATCATTTCATTGGAAGAAACTTTATGTAGGGTATTTTTTGACAGTAAAGTGGTATGAAACTTTCCTACTTAATTTATTTAGTCCATGGTAATTATGAATCTATGTGACCGATACTTACCACGTGAACCCAATCTGGTTTGTCAGGCCCCCCTGGTAGGTTCAGTTTGTACGGGGAGATATCAATCATGGAAGTAAGGTGCCCATGATACGCACTGGAACAAACAGGGGCTAGAGCACCCTAGACAACCTTCGAGAAACTCGAAGTACTAACAAAATACTACGTTCTACAATTTGCAAAGTGCCAGAAAAGAGAAACTGTTTTGGTTTCTTTGATTTTTTTTTTCATGTAAAAAGTCTGGCTTTCGATTTTTAACAAAAATATAAATAATAACTTTGATAAAAAAAACATATTAAAATTGACGCCTTGTTTCATTGTTACTGACGTCATTTTACTTAGGACTAAAACTGAGTACACTTACTGGTCTAAAGTAATGACGTCTTTTTTCTTCGTGTGTATTCTAGCGAGTCTCAAGGCGAGGTCATTGGCCTCTGATCCTGAGTTGACGAAGAAGCATACGGATAGAGGTTCCGGTAATGTTTTGGAGATCCTTTTAGCGAGGATTACCAGCTCATCATGAAGGTATCGGTTGTTGGTCGATATAAGAGACATCTGGTTCCTACCGGCTTCTACCACTTTAGGGTGGCAATGACCAACTGTTCGGAAAAAAATAACTTTTAGAAATAAGAAAAAAAAATGGAATAAAATCGATCGACGAACTTAAAAATTCATATGAAAGAAATTTTGTTAAGTTCTTAGTCAAAAGCTACCTTACTGCCATACAATTAAGGTCGATTAGAGCTTACCGTGGGCAACGTTATTGATGCAGTCAAGGTATCTCTCGCCTGCCTCATCGTACATAAACTGAGCGATACCTCGCACTATTTTCAATGGACTTGATCTGAAGAAAAGTTGGCACGCCGCCCTATCGAACAAACAAAACTAATTAATAAAGAAGGTTTAGTGAAGGTTTAGAAGGTAAAAACGAACTTAATTTTCTTAAAAGCATTACATTTTACGAAAAATTTAACTATGAAAGTACATATAGTTTAGGATCCCCAACGCGTGCCTTATGTCCCTGATATTACAAACGTTCATAGGTTTCGCCGACGGCTTACCACCAGGCGGGCCGTAAGCTTATTTGCTACCTTAAAATATCCAAAAGTATGCAGCGATTCCTTTTTTGAATTTTTAAACAAAAACAATATCCAATGGTGTGACAAAGGGCGATAAATAGAAAATGACAGCAAAATACATTTTGTTAAAATATAAGTGTTAATAATACAGTAATAGAAAGGCCACTGATCTTGGCACTTGAGTTAAATTTAGAGATTTAAATTTAGTTTGATTGTTTTGCTGTAACGTTTCATGAAGGCAAGACCATAAAATTAAATTTTATTTAATTATTTTACATACCCAACGTGCTTTTCACGTAGCTTAATAGTTTCAGATTTCGGCATCGACTGCATGTACGCCATTTTTGATTTTCCTTAACCGTTACTATAATTTACCTGAAAAATAACAAAAAAAAAAATTAGCACATATCGACACGAGGAGTCCCGAAAGAACCAAAAAATAACAAAGAAATACCTAAAAGAAATAATACTGTTGATATACTGTAACTTAATTCTAATAGTTTGTGATCTCGTGACGCACACTCACGTGCGAGCGTCTAGCTTGCAATGCCTGATTGGCAGCCGTATCTGGCTTTATACGGCGGGCCAAGAACGCACGCCCTCCTGTGCTCCAATCAAAACAAAGTGCTCATTATCAGCCAGTTGATAGTAGCGATGAAAAGTCACCGGTCAACCACGCGGCGTGCGCAACCTCGTCATGGAACGAACGCATGGCTTGTTAAGGCGAATACTACACGAAATATATCAAACGAACGTCAAACGTGAAAAAAGCTGAACAAAGGTTTTCACGTGCTCTGTTTCCAATCCTCACCTAATCTTGTTGTTGGATATTCTGCTAACAGTATACATTACAGGCCACTTGTTTATCGATCTTATTGCCCTAGATGCCGGTTTGGGAAAGATAACTTTTATTTGAATAATTCAATCTTATTTCAAAGATCTTAAGCAGTTATCTACAAAAAAAGTCAATTTGAGTTTCGGATATGAATGTAAAATATTATTTATTGTACAGAGGGATTACCCCACTTAAAAAGATACATTTAATATACGAAATATTTGTTAAATCCTAACAATAAAAAAAAATTAAGGGATTATCGACCTCATGAATTTCACTGACTGTCATCGTGTTTATTTTAATTCTGAAACAAAATTCTCATCGAGGTTTCGTTATCTTAATTCTTAGCTTGCCGGTGTTGAACATTATTGCTGTGCAAGTAATACAGGTTGTATAATATCCTACTTAAGCGCAACCTTAGTGCATCCGAGCCAGTTCAATTCAAAAACCCAAACTATTGCACAAAGCCAATTTTTATCTAAACGGCAAATGACCTCTGGTGTTGATAAACAATTTAACAAAAGACTACTGGCATAAAAATTTCACCAAGTCAAACTCGTAGCCCAGGGTTATGCGACAAGTGAGTTATCCATTTCACTATTAAATTTGATGATTGTCTAAAAATACTCACACCCTGTATATCAATCCAGGTTTATACAAATTAGGCAACCGATAAACCGTGATAGCAAGTTATCAACAGTGTTGTTCTGTTTATAGGTCACAATAAATCCGACAAAAAAAATACCAATGTATAGTTCTAACGGACTATAAAAGGTTTATTCAAGGGTTTTATATTAATCGGAACTGGGTTTACCTAGTTTTTAGTAGCCAGTAGATTTTTTCGGATTTTTCTTACATCCTTTTTTTTGCCGACGCTACAAGTTTAATCACATCGTTTGTTTAATGTTGGTTGATAGCGTTAAGTAATAGAATAGTTGTATGTGTTTGGCAAACTATGCTTGAATTTGCGGAATTTTCCTATTTATAATTACATTGTTTAATTTATTACTTTCCTTTGATAAACTTTGTAGTTTGATTACTTAGTTTTTGACGTGTTAGAAAACAGTAAAAATATTTTTGTCAATGTTAAAACTGTTTTGTTTGTTCTCTTATTTTCAATCTGCAATGACGTAAACAAAAAGTGCAGCAAATTATTGATTGTAGATAGTTTTGTCAAGTCTTGATAACCAATGACGGATGCCATGATTTTTATCTTTGCATTATTTCTGTAAAGTATTACGAACCTTTTGTGATTTCGTTGTTTTTTTGCTTGAAAATGCATTTCCTTTGTGATAGTTCAGCTTTACCTCATAGACCTTGTATACTTATTAGGCAGGACTGAAAAATAAAAAATGTACTATATTTATTGTTCAAATAAACAAAATAATCATGTTTTATCTAATTACTTACTTTTTGTACTTTTATTAGAATAGTTAAGCTATTAACAAATAAGCATAACAATGTTATTAATCTTCATTGCAATTAACACATTACTTAGTTAATAGATACATTTATTTGTTAAACACAAAATAGAACGTCATTAAATATAATTAATTAAGGTATCCACTAAGTGATATGTAAAATTACTTTACATATTCTTATCGATGGTATGAATTGCAGTTAGCCGTGTTATCTACGCAAATCCATTGTGTATCTCTTTTCAGTAAATTCTCTTTGATATAGGTAGATCCCAAACATACTTTGACTTATTCATTAATATAACAAATTTTGCTAAAACCGATAGTTCAGATTATGTTTAAAATAAAAATTAAGAGATTTGAAAACTTTTTCATTTCATTTTATCTGCAAGGATTTAATAAAGCGCCTTACTTAGGTGGTGTATATATTCCACTGGACACGTAAACAGGACAAAGTCCGTCATACGCTATGGGATATCAAAATTAAGTAAATATTCATCAAATGCCAACAAGAGCTCATCTTTCTAATTGGGAGAATTGAACTATAGTAGGATGAAAATAAAGTATCAATAAATGAAACTTAATGATAGCCAAACTGATAATACCTAATACTAAAAAAGTTACTAAAGCAAGAATATTGAACGAAATGATGTACCTACTTTTGTTTTCTCATGTGATTCATATAAAAATTATTTTATATGTTTTAGACTTTCTGTAGCTTAGTGACAAAATAAAACGATAGTGTCTTAAATATAGAATAAGTATATTGAATAATTAAATAATGTTACTCCAAATATGTTGCCAAAAAAAGACATAATATTTTATAATCGTAAAAGTAATAATATAAATGATCTAGAGGTCAAAATATTTCGAGTTTGAGTTGAAACATACATTACATAGTAGGTAAATATATTAAGTAGGTAAAATACGAAACATTGTTGAACGCACAGGTTGTTGGTATTCATGCAAACATCGAATACCACTAGAGACTTGTCATCACAAAGCTTTCTCGATTCTTCATATTATATTTAATTGCATGTCAAACGACAACGTGAGCTAATGCTCGCCAAACAACAAAACTCACACAAGTCAATTCCAATCTTATTCACTTGCAATAAGAGCCTGACCGCGTGAATTCAATTGTGAACCGAACTAAAATTTAAAAGAGTTCAAAGGATACTCTTGTCAAACCAGAAATCGTGCAAAACAGTCTATCATTTAACTATTAATATTAACTATAGATACTTTAATAATTACAACCATTTGCGACAACGGAGCAAAATGTCTAGTGCTATATAAGTATATATTTAAGTAAATATTATATAATGTATGGGCACTTCTATACTTTCGTGGATGTCATGAAATAGTTATTGGTTTTATGTGTGTAAATATTTTGTTATAAATAAACAGTAATTAAATTGTTTGAAATGTGACAAATCGTCAAAATACAATAACACGTTTCCTGACATCCATTTTTTTAAATTTTAATACAGAACAATTAATATTTTGTGTGACGGTCAGTCTTATGCCCTGCAGAATATATTTGCGGACACATTTTAAAATCAGGTTGGACTTAAACAGTGCGATGAAAAAAATGTTGTAAAACGTTTATGTTTAACGCCAATTTTGTGTCATATTATGCAATAAATGTAACAGCAAACATTATTATGTTATCGTAAAAAATAGTATTAGACAATGTATTCTCAAGAACTGTGTATTTGAATTGCAAATGACAATATCTGAACAATTAAATTATCATTATATAAATTTATTACGTACACTAATAAGTAGCCATCCAAACTGTAATGGTTACATACTATAATAGGCGGAGATACCACACTTACAAAGTGTATAATAAAACTACAAATCCTGATGTATAAATTAAATTACGCATCGTCGATTTGGAACTAAATAGTATTGAATTGTCATCTATATATCTTAACTGACTGTGATGCATGCATTGCCTTGAGTATTACAAAACAAACTTTACAGCTGGGTCACTTTATACCTGTGTAACTACTTCACGCACGAACCTCTACATAACTCATAAATATTAATCAACGAAATTGGCTAACAAGTTGAATTGCACCTCTCTTGACCTTCTGCTCTTAGAAAATTAGAATTTACCAGAGGTGCTTTTGTTCTTAAACTTCCGTGATAATCTTAGAACGAAAAAAAATAGGAGGTGAGATAATTTTTGCGCTATTAGGAATAGGCGCCTACGGTCTTGGCGCTCGGAAAGATAAATATTATTAACTTTACGAAAGGTACGAAAAAACCACGCAAAACCACGAAAATTATTAACTTAACTAAAAAACTAAATATCTAAATTGAGATGTCATTCAGCTGTGATAAAAATTATGCATTAGTTATCATCCGGCTGGTTCATATTTTTCGATTTTAAAATACCGCCGTGTTCCAAGATCCATTCAAAACCAAGTGATATGTGACAGTTATATAACCAGCAACTAAGAATACCACAACATTAACAAAATGTCGCACTCACGATAATTGGCGAATTACAACTAGAAACATGCATTAAACGTCTAATTAAAATATGCTCCGTACTAACGTCCTATAATTATGAAACTAACGATATATTTATTTTTTTTAACTTTTATTTATTTAATCCGCATTTAAGTGTAAAAATAGTTTTTTGAGACGAAATTTCAAAGCACTGGATAACGCTATGTAGTATTGGAGAGAATAAATCTCCAAAGGAAAGGAAGAAAGTTGATAATGCCCGACGAGCATGGTAAATATATTATATTATAAATATGAATGTACTTTTTATTCGAATAGGAAAGTGTCGCAACACAAGATACCTACAATTGATACTGATTTGCAAATAAATGGACGGCAAGTTAGTGCGACAAACTAAGTGTATGTAAATACAGAACTAACATTAAAAACTAAGAAATTATATGTTCTGAATTAATCGAGACCCTTTCGTTCCAACAAACAAAGCTACCTGACAACTCACTAGGAATCATTCCACTTAAATCACCTACAGTAATTCACATGGGCTATTAAAGTCTAATTAGTACTTTATCACCTTAACCATGAGACTTGTGTGAATTAAGTCAACCACAAGAGATTTGTTCTATTTACTTGTAATGACATTAAACTTGATGTTAAAAGGGGAGTGTCTATGTAAGATGCACCACATACTTGTGTTCAACAAGGAACTGTTTTACCTAAATTTCTAATAATACCTTAACAATATTGATTAAACAACATATATCCAGGTGAATTACGTCAGGTGTTTAAGTCAAATATATTTCTGATGAGAACTTGTTAGTAAATAACGTAAAGAGCTTTTATTGTGCTAAAAAATGTACAGAACATTCGTCTGACTATTGAGAAATACATTAAATTGTTCATGATTTTCTGCGCAGCTTACATTCGAAAGGTTACATAATTTTATACTAACTAGCATTCTAAAAATTTACTATCTACTGAATGCTGAAGACATCCAAACTTTCAATGAATGCACATAAACATCTAATTTATTTATAAAGATATATTGAACTATAACTAGTCGACGGTAGGACTGGCAACTCACGTTTCAGTATCAGCTATCTCCTATTAAACGAACACTAAATCTTGACATAATACTTCAAAATTGAAACCCATTACGATCGGTAAGAGGGATAGGTACGACTACGGATAACTCCTTCTTAAATAGCGTCGCAATTATCAATTTGATACAAATCGCTTACATTTAGTCTAATATGTAAGCTTTTGAGAGCAATATACGACATACAATCATGTACAGGCTATGCTACGATTTTAAATCATTTGCGTCCAAAACAATTGTACCCTTCAGTGAGTGCAAAAGCATCTTCCTTCTGAAGTAGACAGTATTTGTAGATTCTATAAACAGAATTCCGTCAAGGCACATTTAGACAATCGCGTATATATGTTTCAATTTTTTTTCTTAAATGCCTATTTATATTCATTTTTTAATTAACTGCAGCGCCAAATGATGCATACGGTTAATTAATTTAATCTTACAGCTTACTTGTACTTGAGTAGTCAATAAATTTTTATCAAAGTTTAATACATATAGTTCAAACGAACTTTTGCATCGCATTTATATGACATTGAACCTGGAACTAACGCTCTCAAACGCTGACAAATAAAACGTTTACTTACATCCATTAGTGTATAAAGTGATATTATAATATTGCTTTTAATTTGGAAGATCTTATTATTAATTTCAACTGTAATATCAATTTGGTGAACGGTGACGTCACACAGTACTTGTTTCCGTCCATGGGTGAGATGAGCCACTTTCGATACAAGCTAAAACTGTCAGTTGCCAGTGCTCTCTTCGTATAAAGTTACATACATTTTAGTTATATTCAAGGCTCTCAAGATGCTACTTTGCATTACGATATAATAATAAATTTGTAAATAAAGTTTTTACATTAATTAAATAGAGCGCACATCAACGATACGAACGCAAGTTCAGTGTTTGAGATCTGTCATGTGATCTAGCTTGTTCCGATGGTTTAGTCTAATTGACACGGAATTTGCGAACGCATTGTACCTCTTCATCTAAACATTACTACATTCATGAAACTGCAAATTTCGACAAGAGCATATCAAAAATAGTGAATCCGATATCGGCCATAGACTACTTCTGTCTAATATTATGCTTCTAATGACACTAATAGGTCACTTGAACATCTTAAGCCAAATCTCAATACAATATGGACTATATTGGTATCAATTTCATTTTTTCTCTTTCAAAATATATTTTCGTGTTTATTTAACGACCGACGGACCGATACTTTTTTATTACTTTATGCACTCAAATTAATATATTCTCAAAAAAATTAAGTCAAACGATTAACTAAAACATACATTAAAGGGAAAAAATCTATGAAACTTGTTTACTAAACTATTCAAAAAAGAGATCTCATATCAATTCGCTAAATAACAGGCATATTCTAAAACGAGACAGCCCCGTTTGATGCTGACTTTTATTAATAATTGCAAAAATTTAAAATACAAACACGATAAAAATGTTAATAAAAAAGAACCAGATTGAATATTGTTCATCGTAAAATACAAGTTTTTTTTAAATTAACATTTTCTTTCCAAGTAAGCGGCTAAACTTACTATGTCTTTAAACATAACTTCTAAATGAGCTACGGAATAGAGTGCGCCATTGGGTCGCCATTATAACTTTTTGACTAGTCAAAACAGTTCGGTAAATTAGTTAGTATATATTTTAAAACACACACAATGAACACGGGGGCAAAGGTAATTTCAAGAATGACTTTTGTGCATTAATATCATGAAACCTTACAGGCAATACAAATACCAAGATAAAAGATAGCCATGTCAATGATTAGATTATATCAATTAAAATAAATGAATATTTTTAATGAAAATAGTAGAAGATATTTCTGAAAACTATTGAACCAAAATGTTGCTAACGCCACTTCAAAGTATTATATATGATATATTTTTGTCGTTTCGCAAACCTTTCTTAACAACCGTTTCTCAGACTTCTTTAGCACAACCTTCATATGAGCTTGAATTTACCTTTCCGTTTATGAATTATTTCTAAATTTGATCAACTAAAATAGAATCAAATTCAAAGATGTATTTACAATATGAGATCTTAGCCCTTGGTTGTAAAACTTGTTTGTTTTGTAAGCTTAAATGAACTCGTAAAAAAAAACAGGAGTTAGCAACATTTGTTTTGCAATCGACGATACAATGTCAAAAAATTGAGATCCGAATTCCCTCTAATAATTGAGTGTCAAATTTACTAAGAGGTATTTAAGTATTTTACTTTTGGGTAATTGTGAAATTTGTAATTTGAGCTTACAATAAAAATTCCGACATTATGCAGCGACAAAATCTCTTTATACATCAAGTTTACTGCATAGAGAGATGCAACAGATCAAACTCTTCAAGTCGACAGTTAAAGGCATTTTCTAGGCAAGCATGTTTCACTTTCAGGCGCATCAACGCTTACCATCAGCTGAGATTGGCCAAACGCTTGTCCCTTACATATAAAAGGTTGTTTATTGAAAAGTACGAATAACGAATCAATGAATCGGTAGCGCTCTAATTACAAATAGCACAGTTTATATTGGAGTTAGAGAGTGTGCAGGTGGTAGAGCAGCCGGTATCTCGGCACTCGTCGGTTGTATGACAGTTTGCGCGCGGAACACCGCATCATACAAACTATCGCGTGCCGACGTCATTTGCCGTTCGTCTGCAGAGCGGCGTTCAGTTGCGTCCACAGATCCTTCTTGCACGACTTCGATCTGGAAACAAAGTTTATGCTTTTCTCTTTCTCTAATACTTGGTCATTTAATATAAAATATCTTGATTAAATGATAACATCTCGTACAGTATGTTTGAAGAAGGATTTGACGAAATATATTGATTCTAATTGAAAAGGAACTGACAAGCGAACAGTTGGTTTGTAGTTGTAGGACATCTCTGTGATTTCTATTGATGATGTTACAGTTGATCCGTTGTCAAAGGGTTAGCAAATTAAATTTAAAAAAAATGCATTTATTTTCATGGTAAAATCCGGGAACATTAGCTCGTTTCACATAAAACTTGCATAAAACATAAAGATAACAACAATGATAGTTTATAACATATAAATACACATTTACAATGGAAAATTGGCGGTAACAACCGGTTATGTCATCAAAAGGTCTTTCTATCCTAACCTCTGTTTTATCTGAGTTACTTTTGCTTGTGTACTCTATTTTAAGCATAATAGAGTTAAAATTAAGGTGAAGTAAACACAGGTCACGAGAAGAATACAATTATTAGATAACATTGTATATCTTTGTAGCGTAACTGCGTAACCATTTTGAGCAAATATTAAGGTTATTCATAGTGTATTTAAACACGCTGAAAACAACATATAGTATCACAATATTTATTTTATGCATAGATAAGCATATTCTGTAATAAATTGTAACTATTTTGTCATTTAGTTTGTAGATAAATAAGAATGCATTTGAATTCACGAACGGCTGAAGTAAGGGCATATTTTTTAACCTGGCAGCGTCAGAAGGTAATGTATTTCGAACGTTTTTTTTTTGTACATACTTATGTGATTATTTATAAATAGTCTAAAAAAAACAAGACAGTAAAAATTAATTTTAATCAAATGCCACGTAATCAAAATCAGAATTTCAAATCGATCAAGTAATAAAAAGTTAACATAAGCTAATGATTGTTTCGTATTATAGATAGGTTAAATACATTACATTACATAATAACATATTTTATCAGTATCATATTCTCGCAGTACTAATTAATAGATATTTATTGTTGTTCAAAGTACAGTCGGCACCGGCGAGTTAAAATTTTCTATTTTTTTAAAATAAAATTCTATTTTCATAAATAAATATTTCGAATAGTCTCTGAGCAAGTAGTCTACCGAGAGATATTACGTGTGTTTGTTTTTTTTTCTTAGAAAAATCCTGGTTTTCAAGTCTGTCAATATAGATTTTTATCAAGGTGCTTACTCTTCCAGCACCTTTAAATTCTGATAAAATCTTATTCAAATAACTTGTACCAGTATTTAAACATAATATTCAATTTGTTTAGGGATTCTTGGAGTCATAATACATGTTATTTTATTTAGGGGAAGGGTGGTCAAAAAGTTCCTCTGAACATCACAATATTAATGAACGGCTTCATATTGATTAAGTTCCTTTGATTAAATTGTGTTAATAAAGAAAAAAGCCTGCGACAAGTGAACTACACAAATAAAATATACTCATAAAAGTACATAATATTTCATTATGTACTTTTAATTTTACTCCTGAGGATAAAATTTTGTTGGTCGCTGTACATTAAACGTTTTTGAGCCCTTGTTGATTTATTAATGACTTCCTAGGGTACAAGGAAGTGTTGAAATAACTTCTCTATTAGTACATAGATTGTTGATAAACTTGTCAAGATAGGTTTATTGATAAATAAACATAATTAATACATATCCTTTGTTTATTTTAATGTATTACTGCATAGAGATATATTTATTTATTTATTTGAACTTGATATTACGTATGAAATTCGAACTAAATTATCGAAAAATGTGTCACTCAACAAGTTATGACTTTTAACAATGATAAGAAAAAGATAATTTGAATATCAAGTAGGTACCTACTTTTAAATAAATTTAATTTTGTTTCCATATTTACGTTATCTAATATAGGGAGTATAGGTATATATCTATCTTATTAGATATCTTAATAGAGGTCAAGCGAACCTAAATAGCCTACCACATATTTACTGAATTACATATTCATTGTATACACCTAAGCGCCAGACAAGAAAACCTATGAACTTTGTGTATAAACACTATAAATACATTAAAGTATCAAGAATAACATGTAATCGGGGAATGCAATACCGGGATACTGGGATCCCGCAAGCACTGTGCTGGACTAATCCCGATCGTAGATGAATTGGGATGCCGGTTGAGATTGACGACCAGCAAAATTCATACTTTTTTTCGACAAACAACAGATGCTTTCTTTGTCTTGCTGGAAAACGTTGTTATAATTATTCATTTATTGTTGTTATTATTATTACACGGGAGATCACATCACGATCGATCGGAGATCAGGGTTATAGTTAACTTTCTCGCCCGACATCCGAAATTGTTTTTGTTAACATGTTTGCTAGTGTGAATACAACAAAATCACTCACTAGTAAAAAATTACCATTTAGATTTGTATACTGTAGTTATTAGTATGAATTACAAAAATTATGTCGAAACCCTCTTCAAATGTAGAACCTGTTCATAATTCTGTCCATGCAAGAACCAGCAAATGAATGGATCTCGCGAGATTCAAAACGTTCAGTCCCATAAATACCGGGCTCAAAATTTTCTCACTTGATTGCATTCTCTACATGTAATGTACTTACCTTCGCAATGAAGCCAGCCACTCTTTGAACTGGGTGTTCCCTTCAGGTGTGAGCTGGAACGCTGTCCGCGCTGAAAGCACTATGCTAACAAACTCTTCGTACTCCACAGACGTGAGGTGATACAACTTCTGGTGAATGCACTGAATGTACCTAGATGGAAATAATACATTGAAATAATTGTAGACACTGGACAGCAACTATATAAACTCATCTTATCTGTAGTATCCACCTGATAACGAATGGCTAACGTTACCAGTATCAGTTTTTTTTTTTAGCCAGTGCGCGCTGTCCACTTACATCTGCTGACACTTGTGCACGAGCGGGGCCAGCGTCCCGCGCAGATGCTGCATGACGAGGTGGTGTGGGCCGCCTCGGGCCAGCCAGTGCGCACTTTCAACGCACAGCTCGTACAGTACGAAGGGCGACACCACGGAGTTGACGGCGCACACGCAGAACTGGTGCAGGTACTGCGCGCCAAGCCGCTTGGAAATACGCAGCAGCCACTTCACGTGCTCGCCGTACGGAGGGTTCCTATACATGAGATAAAGATATAAGAAAACAATATCGGAATTTAGGCCTGAAACTTCGTTATGCGGGCCCTCGAAACTTGCACCTCAAGTCTTGCCGCGAGGGGATATAGTTACCGTCACGTAGCTCAGGTTTTGCAGTGCCGCTAGTACAATTTTAATAGTGTGCAAGTACAGTTGTATGGATGGTCTCTTCTGGTTTATCGAAATACATTATTTTTGATCCAAGCGACGAACATTATAAAGCATTATTGAGTGCACCAGCCTGTGCTTGCTACCGCTGGTTCACACGCACGTGCCTCGGGCCAGAACCTGGTGCTCGTGGCCTTAACTATATGAATGTCGTAACACTAAAACTGAATGCACGCTACCGCGCCGCACCGCATGTGTCTTTCATAGAGGTTCATAGTTTACAACTTCTACAACACTTCTGTTTGAGACCGGGCAGACGTCATCTTTGGAATAAATCCTCAAACACAAAGTAGTGAATAACAAATATAGAAATGTATACACAATCTTAATACCAAATGGATAATCAGGAACTTGTTGCACATTCGTATAACTTACCTTCCGAACTTATTCTGAGGACGGTCATCATGGACTCTCCGGGCTTGAGTTTCGAGTGCTAGCATTCCTACTCTGTACGCTGCTAACAATCTCCTCAATTGCGCCTGAGGTAATGGGGGTAGCCCAGGCCCCGGCGGCGGCAAAGACCCAACAGGTACATTCCCAACCGGTACCCCCATATTAGCAACTTGCACTCCAACGTTTCCTACTTGTACTCCAACATTTCCCACTTGCACGCCAACGTTACCGACGGGCACGTTACAGTTGGGAACTTGTACGCTCGGTACTTGAACGTTCACGTTCGGAACGGGTACGTTTACGTTCACGTTGACATTTACGTTCCCTACACCTGGTACTGGACCGTGTGGCGCTGGCAACGGCGGAGGTATCGGTGCAGGATGCTAAAAATACATACATTATACATTAAAAAAATGTATTTATTAATAAAAGCGAATAAATTCATTAGGCTTACTTGGTAGGTACTATAAACTACGGTTTACGCACATTTACTTGTATCGGTGGTCCGACTAGTCCTCTGACGAAGTACGGTGGAATGGCGTACTGAGTTCCAGCTGGAACGTGTCCCGACCCACCAGCTCCATACTGTAAAATTAAACAATTTATTTGAATTTACGTGATAAATTCAATTTTATATGACGTCAAGCAGCAAAATGTTTTCAATTCGCGTGTTACGCGATATTTTAATTGAGAACGTTTAAGATTTTTATTTAAAACAATAGCCGTATACGTAGCCACACGTCCCCGATCCATTCGTTGTCGGCTAATGTATCGCACGTGCTTCTTCGACACCGAAAGCGCGTTTGGAGCGCATGTGCTAGAGCGTCGAGTGTGAATACAGCTGCAGCGGCGGCGCGCGGAGCTCCTCCAACGGATCGTCCCTGTATAGCACCTGGTTGATGTCCATATAGTTTGCTTACCTGCAGCTGGTATATAGGCGGGTACGGGTAAGGGAAGGGCAACGGCAGCGGGTACGGCAGCGACACGGCCAGCGGCGGCCCGCGGAACTCCTCCTCCAGCGGCTCGTCGCTACCACCGCGTACGTATAGTTCATGCCAGTAACGTGCTACTGTGTACAGCACCTCCGGGTATACGCCGCCGCCTGCAACGACAGATACAACAAGCAACCGGCTCCGGCAAAGTGTTTCCGTTCAAGCACAGAGGCGTATTGTCGGGGTGTGAAATGTAAACTGATCCACTTTGCCTAGCAACCAGCTTCGAATAAGAAGGCGTCGCCAATATACACTTGCAGGTTGGTTTTAGATTTAAGTATTTAAATTCGAGGCAGACGAACCTATTTAAATTGTAAACATCAAACATTAACCATGCAACAAAAATAAAATACTAATAAAAATGACAACTGAAAAAATAAAAATAAATCTTCCCAACTAAAACTACACTACAACCATTCATTTTTCCACCGTCCAAATTGATCAAAATTGTAATTGACTTTTAAATTCAATTGGTCTCATAACTACACACAACCCTCTTATTCTTCTTTACTTTTTAAACATTCCAAAAAAACTGTATAATAAAAACTAAATCAACAAAAAATGGTAGGAGGGGTAAAACAGACAACACCGTACGAACGATAAGTTGGTATGGAGCGTTACCTGTTAATTTACCTTTAGCAGCGGCCTCGACAGTGAGGCAGGCCCGCTCTAGCATGGTGTCGCTTTGCTCCTTGCACTGCAGCACGGCGCGCTGGATCTCATTGTAGTTGAGCGCGTGTGCGTGCGGCAACACGGACAGCGCCAGCTCCGCCGCCGCGCCCACCGTGCCCGTGTCGCGCCCCGACGACGCCTGCGGCACGGGGCATGTCACTCTACTACTACTACTCCTTGTCATAAATTGACCATCGATGTATCGTTACATGTATCACGGCCGTCACGGACAGCGCCAGCTCCGCCGCCGCGCCCACCGTGCCCGTGTCGCGCCCCGACGACGCCTGCGGCACGGGGCATGTCACTCTACTACTACTACTCCTTGTCATAAATTGACCATCGATGTATCGTTACATGTATCACGGCCGTCACGGACAGCGCCAGCTCCGCCGCCGCGCCCACCGTGCCCGTGTCGCGCCCCGACGACGCCTGCGGCACGGGGCATGTCACTCTACTACTACTACTCCTTGTCATAAATTGACCATCGATGTATCGTTACATGTATCACGGCCGTCACGGACAGCGCCAGCTCCGCCGCCGCGCCCACCGTGCCCGTGTCGCGCCCCGACGACGCCTGCGGCACGGGGCATGTCACTCTACTACTACTACTCCTTGTCATAAATTGACCATCGATGTATCGTTACATGTATCACGGCCGTCACGGACAGCGCCAGCTCCGCCGCCGCGCCCACCGTGCCCGTGTCGCGCCCCGACGACGCCTGCGGCACGGGGCATGTCACTCTACTACTACTACTCCTTGTCATAAATTGACCATCGATGTATCGTTACATGTATCACGGCCGTCACGGACAGCGCCAGCTCCGCCGCCGCGCCCACCGTGCCCGTGTCGCGCCCCGACGACGCCTGCGGCACGGGGCATGTCACTCTACTACTACTACTCCTTGTCATAAATTGACCATCGATGTATCGTTACATGTATCACGGCCGTCACGGACAGCGCCAGCTCCGCCGCCGCGCCCACCGTGCCCGTGTCGCGCCCCGACGACGCCTGCGGCACGGGGCATGTCACTCTACTACTACTACTCCTTGTCATAAATTGACCATCGATGTATCGTTACATGTATCACGGCCGTCACGGACAGCGCCAGCTCCGCCGCCGCGCCCACCGTGCCCGTGTCGCGCCCCGACGACGCCTGCGGCACGGGGCATGTCACTCTACTACTACTACTCCTTGTCATAAATTGACCATCGATGTATCGTTACATGTATCACGGCCGTCACGGACAGCGCCAGCTCCGCCGCCGCGCCCACCGTGCCCGTGTCGCGCCCCGACGACGCCTGCGGCACGGGGCATGTCACTCTACTACTACTACTCCTTGTCATAAATTGACCATCGATGTATCGTTACATGTATCACGGCCGTCACGGACAGCGCCAGCTCCGCCGCCGCGCCCACCGTGCCCGTGTCGCGCCCCGACGACGCCTGCGGCACGGGGCATGTCACTCTACTACTACTACTCCTTGTCATAAATTGACCATCGATGTATCGTTACATGTATCACGGCCGTCACGGACAGCGCCAGCTCCGCCGCCGCGCCCACCGTGCCCGTGTCGCGCCCCGACGACGCCTGCGGCACGGGGCATGTCACTCTACTACTACTACTCCTTGTCATAAATTGACCATCGATGTATCGTTACATGTATCACGGCCGTCACGGACAGCGCCAGCTCCGCCGCCGCGCCCACCGTGCCCGTGTCGCGCCCCGACGACGCCTGCGGCACGGGGCATGTCACTCTACTACTACTACTCCTTGTCATAAATTGACCATCGATGTATCGTTACATGTATCACGGCCGTCACGGACAGCGCCAGCTCCGCCGCCGCGCCCACCGTGCCCGTGTCGCGCCCCGACGACGCCTGCGGCACGGGGCATGTCACTCTACTACTACTACTCCTTGTCATAAATTGACCATCGATGTATCGTTACATGTATCACGGCCGTCACGGACAGCGCCAGCTCCGCCGCCGCGCCCACCGTGCCCGTGTCGCGCCCCGACGACGCCTGCGGCACGGGGCATGTCACTCTACTACTACTACTCCTTGTCATAAATTGACCATCGATGTATCGTTACATGTATCACGGCCGTCACGGACAGCGCCAGCTCCGCCGCCGCGCCCACCGTGCCCGTGTCGCGCCCCGACGACGCCTGCGGCACGGGGCATGTCACTCTACTACTACTACTCCTTGTCATAAATTGACCATCGATGTATCGTTACATGTATCACGGCCGTCACGGACAGCGCCAGCTCCGCCGCCGCGCCCACCGTGCCCGTGTCGCGCCCCGACGACGCCTGCGGCACGGGGCATGTCACTCTACTACTACTACTCCTTGTCATAAATTGACCATCGATGTATCGTTACATGTATCACGGCCGTCACGGACAGCGCCAGCTCCGCCGCCGCGCCCACCGTGCCCGTGTCGCGCCCCGACGACGCCTGCGGCACGGGGCATGTCACTCTACTACTACTACTCCTTGTCATAAATTGACCATCGATGTATCGTTACATGTATCACGGCCGTCACGGACAGCGCCAGCTCCGCCGCCGCGCCCACCGTGCCCGTGTCGCGCCCCGACGACGCCTGCGGCACGGGGCATGTCACTCTACTACTACTACTCCTTGTCATAAATTGACCATCGATGTATCGTTACATGTATCACGGCCGTCACGGACAGCGCCAGCTCCGCCGCCGCGCCCACCGTGCCCGTGTCGCGCCCCGACGACGCCTGCGGCACGGGGCATGTCACTCTACTACTACTACTCCTTGTCATAAATTGACCATCGATGTATCGTTACATGTATCACGGCCGTCACGGACAGCGCCAGCTCCGCCGCCGCGCCCACCGTGCCCGTGTCGCGCCCCGACGACGCCTGCGGCACGGGGCATGTCACTCTACTACTACTACTCCTTGTCATAAATTGACCATCGATGTATCGTTACATGTATCACGGCCGTCACGGACAGCGCCAGCTCCGCCGCCGCGCCCACCGTGCCCGTGTCGCGCCCCGACGACGCCTGCGGCACGGGGCATGTCACTCTACTACTACTACTCCTTGTCATAAATTGACCATCGATGTATCGTTACATGTATCACGGCCGTCACGGACAGCGCCAGCTCCGCCGCCGCGCCCACCGTGCCCGTGTCGCGCCCCGACGACGCCTGCGGCACGGGGCATGTCACTCTACTACTACTACTCCTTGTCATAAATTGACCATCGATGTATCGTTACATGTATCACGGCCGTCACGGACAGCGCCAGCTCCGCCGCCGCGCCCACCGTGCCCGTGTCGCGCCCCGACGACGCCTGCGGCACGGGGCATGTCACTCTACTACTACTACTCCTTGTCATAAATTGACCATCGATGTATCGTTACATGTATCACGGCCGTCACGGACAGCGCCAGCTCCGCCGCCGCGCCCACCGTGCCCGTGTCGCGCCCCGACGACGCCTGCGGCACGGGGCATGTCACTCTACTACTACTACTCCTTGTCATAAATTGACCATCGATGTATCGTTACATGTATCACGGCCGTCACGGACAGCGCCAGCTCCGCCGCCGCGCCCACCGTGCCCGTGTCGCGCCCCGACGACGCCTGCGGCACGGGGCATGTCACTCTACTACTACTACTCCTTGTCATAAATTGACCATCGATGTATCGTTACATGTATCACGGCCGTCACGGACAGCGCCAGCTCCGCCGCCGCGCCCACCGTGCCCGTGTCGCGCCCCGACGACGCCTGCGGCACGGGGCATGTCACTCTACTACTACTACTCCTTGTCATAAATTGACCATCGATGTATCGTTACATGTATCACGGCCGTCACGGACAGCGCCAGCTCCGCCGCCGCGCCCACCGTGCCCGTGTCGCGCCCCGACGACGCCTGCGGCACGGGGCATGTCACTCTACTACTACTACTCCTTGTCATAAATTGACCATCGATGTATCGTTACATGTATCACGGCCGTCACGGACAGCGCCAGCTCCGCCGCCGCGCCCACCGTGCCCGTGTCGCGCCCCGACGACGCCTGCGGCACGGGGCATGTCACTCTACTACTACTACTCCTTGTCATAAATTGACCATCGATGTATCGTTACATGTATCACGGCCGTCACGGACAGCGCCAGCTCCGCCGCCGCGCCCACCGTGCCCGTGTCGCGCCCCGACGACGCCTGCGGCACGGGGCATGTCACTCTACTACTACTACTCCTTGTCATAAATTGACCATCGATGTATCGTTACATGTATCACGGCCGTCACGGACAGCGCCAGCTCCGCCGCCGCGCCCACCGTGCCCGTGTCGCGCCCCGACGACGCCTGCGGCACGGGGCATGTCACTCTACTACTACTACTCCTTGTCATAAATTGACCATCGATGTATCGTTACATGTATCACGGCCGTCACGGACAGCGCCAGCTCCGCCGCCGCGCCCACCGTGCCCGTGTCGCGCCCCGACGACGCCTGCGGCACGGGGCATGTCACTCTACTACTACTACTCCTTGTCATAAATTGACCATCGATGTATCGTTACATGTATCACGGCCGTCACGGACAGCGCCAGCTCCGCCGCCGCGCCCACCGTGCCCGTGTCGCGCCCCGACGACGCCTGCGGCACGGGGCATGTCACTCTACTACTACTACTCCTTGTCATAAATTGACCATCGATGTATCGTTACATGTATCACGGCCGTCACGGACAGCGCCAGCTCCGCCGCCGCGCCCACCGTGCCCGTGTCGCGCCCCGACGACGCCTGCGGCACGGGGCATGTCACTCTACTACTACTACTCCTTGTCATAAATTGACCATCGATGTATCGTTACATGTATCACGGCCGTCACGGACAGCGCCAGCTCCGCCGCCGCGCCCACCGTGCCCGTGTCGCGCCCCGACGACGCCTGCGGCACGGGGCATGTCACTCTACTACTACTACTCCTTGTCATAAATTGACCATCGATGTATCGTTACATGTATCACGGCCGTCACGGACAGCGCCAGCTCCGCCGCCGCGCCCACCGTGCCCGTGTCGCGCCCCGACGACGCCTGCGGCACGGGGCATGTCACTCTACTACTACTACTCCTTGTCATAAATTGACCATCGATGTATCGTTACATGTATCACGGCCGTCACGGACAGCGCCAGCTCCGCCGCCGCGCCCACCGTGCCCGTGTCGCGCCCCGACGACGCCTGCGGCACGGGGCATGTCACTCTACTACTACTACTCCTTGTCATAAATTGACCATCGATGTATCGTTACATGTATCACGGCCGTCACGGACAGCGCCAGCTCCGCCGCCGCGCCCACCGTGCCCGTGTCGCGCCCCGACGACGCCTGCGGCACGGGGCATGTCACTCTACTACTACTACTCCTTGTCATAAATTGACCATCGATGTATCGTTACATGTATCACGGCCGTCACGGACAGCGCCAGCTCCGCCGCCGCGCCCACCGTGCCCGTGTCGCGCCCCGACGACGCCTGCGGCACGGGGCATGTCACTCTACTACTACTACTCCTTGTCATAAATTGACCATCGATGTATCGTTACATGTATCACGGCCGTCACGGACAGCGCCAGCTCCGCCGCCGCGCCCACCGTGCCCGTGTCGCGCCCCGACGACGCCTGCGGCACGGGGCATGTCACTCTACTACTACTACTCCTTGTCATAAATTGACCATCGATGTATCGTTACATGTATCACGGCCGTCACGGACAGCGCCAGCTCCGCCGCCGCGCCCACCGTGCCCGTGTCGCGCCCCGACGACGCCTGCGGCACGGGGCATGTCACTCTACTACTACTACTCCTTGTCATAAATTGACCATCGATGTATCGTTACATGTATCACGGCCGTCACGGACAGCGCCAGCTCCGCCGCCGCGCCCACCGTGCCCGTGTCGCGCCCCGACGACGCCTGCGGCACGGGGCATGTCACTCTACTACTACTACTCCTTGTCATAAATTGACCATCGATGTATCGTTACATGTATCACGGCCGTCACGGACAAAAAAAATGTTGCGTCATTTAACCGTGAAGTTAAACGGCTTAATAAGCTAATTTCAATATATAGATACATTGTTAACTTTTACTCGCGGCTTTGCTCCCATGCGACCGATAATAGATAATAATTTGTTAAATCACTACTAAAATGTTAATAAAATGTAGACTTCTTTCTAGACTTACCCAAAATACATAAACAATGAGTACATTAATAATTATAGATTACTCCAAAATAGTAAAAATAAGTTTAAAAACTAAAATCCAACTATTGAAAGTATGAAACAAGAAACTATTCTCATCTGAAACTGTTAAGTAAACTATTAAAATTTTCAAATTATAACTACATATCGTGAAAACAAATAGATGAATCAGCCTGCAATATCATGTTGATCGTTACTGGAAGCTTTAATGTGTCACTTTGGAAAACAATAGAGCAGCCAAATTATCTTATTTGACGTTCCCACTCTTGTAGAACAGACAGATTTTTTACTGGTCAATACAAAAAATATATACCACTTTTAAACCACGACACCATGGACCTCTAATATGGCTTATACAAGTATCACATTTACCTTGTCGGCAATACTAGCAGCTTCCGGCGGAGTGAGATGCCCCTCCCATGCATCTATCAGGAACAATATCGCAGGCGCGCCGATATCCATAGCTTGGCCTTAAAAATATATTTGCAATTAACAACTAATTTTGATTACGTTACACCTAACATGGTTATTGAACCATGGAATTAAAAATTTATAATGTATACTCTGGTACGAGCAATCATCGAGTGTTTTCATTGGCTATAGATTTTGTCATTAGGATTTGTTAAAAAAATAAGTTCTTTTTATTAACCTGTGATCCAACTGACGTGTGACGAATATGTCCTACTCAACCAGTTAGCGGTTACGCAGTTATGTAACCCTAAAGCGTAGAGTCCCAACTGGAATGCAGCCATGTGTAGGCCTCTGTGAGAAAAGAAAACAATGGTTTTATACATATTGGGCATTTAGTTCGATATAATTTATATATATTACATATATAACACAACACAGGCCTGCTATTAAGAAGAATTGTTATAGGAGTTGGGTTCACCAAAAGCAGAATTCAACTTGCAAGTACACTTAGATTATTTTATGGATAGTATAAACAATATGGTAGCTTACTTATTGCTCATGTAACATGAATTGAAATGTGGCTAACCAATGTTTATCGCTAATAAGCGATTTATTCCAGCAAATATTGATATAAATATGATTTACAACCAAAAGTGTAGATAAAAAACTACAACTCACAAGCTTTGTATGATGAATTCATCTGATTTTACTTTTTTTAATTCTTAACTTACAATATTTTCGAGGAACGTATGATTGATTCATCTTCATAAAAACTACTTGTTGTGATTACCTATGCGGTCCGTGATGTTCTCTAGCGCATGTAGTCTGCGTAAATAAGCTCGTACTAGAAGATCCTCCGGCTTTGAACAAAACGGATTTGGCGAGCTCGAACATGAAGTGCGCGGACGCTTCCGAAGGTTGATTTGGTACTGATGGGAACACGCGCTTGCCTTTGTATCTGTTTAATTAAGGTTATTAATTATTTGTAGGATATGAATACTTTAAACATATTATATACAAAAACATATAATAATACTATTAAAACACATCACGACAAACACATTGACTCAACCCTCTTCTATCTATCGATATAATCTTGTATCGCAGGCACTAAGAAACGATATGGTATACACAGATTATACAGATATTCGTAATAGTAATTAATTACTAACAAAAATATTAAATTTATTATACCTTTTTCGGAGCACAAGGAAAACAGATATTTCTATGCACCAAGATGTCACAGTCATTGATCATATAGATATATAAATGACATCGTTATTACCAATAGAAAACAGAGTAGAATAACAAAACGTACCTGGAATCTTTAGGTCTGACAATAGGTGGATGATGTGTAGGTGGAGAAACGCCACCTTCGCTGACGACTAAACGTTCCATATCCGGTATCAGTTGGCAACTCGATGGACCCATGGTCTTAAAAAAAACACAACGTTTTTACACTTATTGTAACGTACAAACAGAGATCAGGGTAAATAGAACGATTTTTTGGAATTTTGAATACTCACAATACATAAACCCATCTAACAAATATCCTGTATTATGAAAAGCTTACATAGAAACTAATTATACAAAAGTTTCAAAACTGATCTTTGATTTTTAAAACATGAATACAATTCATATCATAAATTCAACAGACATCCATATTAATCATACATTGACCATAAATTGCTCTAAATACTCTGATCAATACTAAATAATTTAAATATATTCACAAATTAATACAAAGGATGTGATTTGACATACAAATACCTGTGGCGGTGGTCCGTGGGGGTGTGGATGCTGATGTGGATGTGGATGCTGGTGCTGGTGCTGATGTTGATGTTGATGTTGATGTTGATGCTGGTGCTGATGTTGGTGCTGGTGTTGATGTGGATGCTGATGATGCTCCACACGGTAAGCAGCCAGGCGCGGATTGTTCGTGTAGTACATACTCACCATGGGACCTTTGGTCAGTTGATGGATGTCGCGGTCTAGGAGCTGCAAAAACAGATTTTTAAATAAACAATAAACTAAACGAAAAATGGCACAAGTGCCGCCTTACCAGAGAAAGATGTATGACAAAAATTTACATTAAAATGAGTATAGGTAAAAGAAAAAAAAAAAAAAAATTCTCAGGTTAATCAAAAGTAAAATGTAGTAATTAGTGACTCGAGTAAAAAAACTTTACCTTATTCATAATCCTAGAGAGTTTGACTGGATCGTCTTTGTAAAAGGACAGTAATGTGAGTGCAAGTTCCCCTCTTTGCCTTCTCGTGCCCTCGCATAATAGGGGATGATCAGCTTCAGAAACGTTTGCTTTCAGTCCTAGAGCCGCCACGGCAGCTTCGAAACCGAGCATCTCGTCTGATGGTAGCCGCGACTGGAAGATGTGTAACTATTACAGAAACCATCATCGGATTATTTCAAACTTATAATGTGAATAATTAGCCAAATTAGTCCAGCCCTTCTCTTGTTTTGAGTTAGCCAGCGAACATTTTATTATTTTATAGGTAAAAAATAAGCAAGCATTGCATTTTTGCAGTGTCGATTAGTCGTTGGCAGAAATCTCAATTTTAAGTTTTTTCTTCAGAAATTGTTTTAACAATAACACAAATATACTAACGTAAAGTAAATCCAAATTTAAAATAAATTAAGATCACAAAATTGTCAATACTCTATGACACTTACGGGGTGTTTATTTTCCTTGTCGATAGCTGACAGGACCAGTACATCAAACAGGAAACTGGCTAGAGCAATCGGAAGCAACGCTGGACCACGGTTCCTGATGAGAAAAATTACAATTACAATTTTTTAAAACTAAATTTATATCTATTTGATGTTATTCGTCTCAATAACATCCTTTGATCTTTGATATTATATCAATAAGCGACTCTCCAGATCTTTGACGATGCAAACAACTAAGGGTTAGAACATTTAAATAAATGTAACCTAAGTTAAAATAGGCTCTACCAGAGATATCTGTCCCCTATGCCTTACGGTGCATTTACACACACCTGACACAGTAAGTCAAGTTACAATGGACTAAATCTATTGAATGAATGGTCTAGCATAACAATAATTTAAACAAACTTCCGAAAACCAAATACTACTAGTAGTTTCTAATATTATTTATCTTTTTGCCAAATTTTATCGACAGTTCGGAGTTCGCATTAGTACAGATATCAAATTTACTTGAGAGTTCCATCGCGTAGTTGCTCGGCTTTTTCTCTAGCCAGTGCCAACTGTTCGGCGCCGGTCGGTAGTTTCTTCAGCAATGCCACAAGTTCTGTTTCCTGGTTATTTAGCTTGACTTCTAGTGCCTTTGTGCTCGCCGGCGGCCGTGCCATTTCCAACGCGAACAAACCGACTCGGAAAGCTAGTTCGTGATGTTCATTGAACTCTGCCAACACCTTTTAAAGAGAAATGAACAGCATAATTTTTAAACATGCGGTTGTTGTAGGTTTATTTACATTTGAAAGAAATCCTTTTTTTATTTTAACTTTAAAATTTTTAATATGAAAATATTTAAAATAGTGCAATAATGGTTCTACTTACAGTGCATAGGAAAGCACACTTGGCCAAGGTAGCAGAAGCGAGGCAGGAAAGTCTATGGCTGGCAGCACAAACCCGAGGCGTAGGAATATGACGCCTGCGTTGTTTCCTGTTATACATATTAATTATTATATTTACAATGAGAACATTTTCCATTTGACATCTATCCTATATATTCATCTATCAAATTATTTTAATGTATCGCCACCTGTAAGTTGTGATGAAGGCAGGAAGACGTCGAATTGGATAGACCCTACGAGATGGTCGGACGATCTTGTTAGGAATGGTCTACAGGAAATCTTTGGACGCAAGCGGAACAGAATCGATACAATAATTTGCAGGTGTTGTCTAGCAGCGGACGGGCGCGCGCCTCTGTCCAGCAGTGGCGTTGTGTAGGTAGTTACAATAACAGTAGCGCTACCTGGGGTCGTGGTGCGCGGGCGGCGGCGGCGCCAGCGCGGGCGGGCGCGCCAGCAGCTCCCGCGCCAGGCGCGCGCCTCTGTCCAGCAGTGGCGTTGTGTAGGTAGTTACAATAACAGTAGCGCTACCTGGGGTCGTGGTGCGCGGGCGGCGGCGGCGCCAGCGCGGGCGGGCGCGCCAGCAGCTCCCGCGCCAGGCGCGCGCCTCTGTCCAGCAGTGGCGTTGTGTAGGTAGTTACAATAACAGTAGCGCTACCTGGGGTCGTGGTGCGCGGGCGGCGGCGGCGCCAGCGCGGGCGGGCGCGCCAGCAGCTCCCGCGCCAGGCGCGCGCCTCTGTCCAGCAGTGGCGTTGTGTAGGTAGTTACAATAACAGTAGCGCTACCTGGGGTCGTGGTGCGCGGGCGGCGGCGGCGCCAGCGCGGGCGGGCGCGCCAGCAGCTCCCGCGCCAGGCGCGCGCCTCTGTCCAGCAGTGGCGTTGTGTAGGTAGTTACAATAACAGTAGCGCTACCTGGGGTCGTGGTGCGCGGGCGGCGGCGGCGCCAGCGCGGGCGGGCGCGCCAGCAGCTCCCGCGCCAGGCGCGCGCCTCTGTCCAGCAGTGGCGTTGTGTAGGTAGTTACAATAACAGTAGCGCTACCTGGGGTCGTGGTGCGCGGGCGGCGGCGGCGCCAGCGCGGGCGGGCGCGCCAGCAGCTCCCGCGCCAGGCGCGCGCCTCTGTCCAGCAGTGGCGTTGTGTAGGTAGTTACAATAACAGTAGCGCTACCTGGGGTCGTGGTGCGCGGGCGGCGGCGGCGCCAGCGCGGGCGGGCGCGCCAGCAGCTCCCGCGCCAGGCGCGCGCCTCTGTCCAGCAGTGGCGTTGTGTAGGTAGTTACAATAACAGTAGCGCTACCTGGGGTCGTGGTGCGCGGGCGGCGGCGGCGCCAGCGCGGGCGGGCGCGCCAGCAGCTCCCGCGCCAGGCGCGCGCCTCTGTCCAGCAGTGGCGTTGTGTAGGTAGTTACAATAACAGTAGCGCTACCTGGGGTCGTGGTGCGCGGGCGGCGGCGGCGCCAGCGCGGGCGGGCGCGCCAGCAGCTCCCGCGCCAGGCGCGCGCCTCTGTCCAGCAGTGGCGTTGTGTAGGTAGTTACAATAACAGTAGCGCTACCTGGGGTCGTGGTGCGCGGGCGGCGGCGGCGCCAGCGCGGGCGGGCGCGCCAGCAGCTCCCGCGCCAGGCGCGCGCCTCTGTCCAGCAGTGGCGTTGTGTAGGTAGTTACAATAACAGTAGCGCTACCTGGGGTCGTGGTGCGCGGGCGGCGGCGGCGCCAGCGCGGGCGGGCGCGCCAGCAGCTCCCGCGCCAGGCGCGCGCCTCTGTCCAGCAGTGGCGTTGTGTAGGTAGTTACAATAACAGTAGCGCTACCTGGGGTCGTGGTGCGCGGGCGGCGGCGGCGCCAGCGCGGGCGGGCGCGCCAGCAGCTCCCGCGCCAGGCGCGCGCCTCTGTCCAGCAGTGGCGTTGTGTAGGTAGTTACAATAACAGTAGCGCTACCTGGGGTCGTGGTGCGCGGGCGGCGGCGGCGCCAGCGCGGGCGGGCGCGCCAGCAGCTCCCGCGCCAGGCGCGCGCCTCTGTCCAGCAGTGGCGTTGTGTAGGTAGTTACAATAACAGTAGCGCTACCTGGGGTCGTGGTGCGCGGGCGGCGGCGGCGCCAGCGCGGGCGGGCGCGCCAGCAGCTCCCGCGCCAGGCGCGCGCCTCTGTCCAGCAGTGGCGTTGTGTAGGTAGTTACAATAACAGTAGCGCTACCTGGGGTCGTGGTGCGCGGGCGGCGGCGGCGCCAGCGCGGGCGGGCGCGCCAGCAGCTCCCGCGCCAGGCGCGCGCCTCTGTCCAGCAGTGGCGTTGTGTAGGTAGTTACAATAACAGTAGCGCTACCTGGGGTCGTGGTGCGCGGGCGGCGGCGGCGCCAGCGCGGGCGGGCGCGCCAGCAGCTCCCGCGCCAGGCGCGCGCCGGCCGCACAGGCGTCGCGCGCGTGGCCGTGCGCCTGCAGCCCCTCCGCCCGCGCGAACACCACCTCCCAGCCGCACTCCACGCCGCCCGCCTGCAACGACACAACAACCGTTGTACTTATAACTATATTGAAATTACAAAAAATTCACACGCAAAAACATACACCTTCGTCCCAAAAGTTGAAACATGGCTCGTCATACGCAACAATCCTTACATACCTTACACGCTTCCTCATCCGCGCATTTTTCTCATAAGTATAAACAAATCAGTAATCACGTTAGACGTAATTAAACCAATAGCGTCCTGCGTACTCACCATAGCCTTGTGTGCGGGCCTGGTGTCGAGCGGATGGCGTGCATGCGGCATGTAGCAGTACAGATGGCACTCGTCGTCGGACACGGAGTCGTCGTGCGAAACGCGGCGCGCGGCGTCGTCAGACGACACGGCGGGCGAGCCCGAGCCTTGCGAATCCGTGTCCGCGCCACTTGCTTGGAGTATCTCTTCTTCATTCTCGCAGAACCCTAAACAAATACAACCATTCCATGTGAAAAAGGTTAATTTTATCACATATCAATCGTTTATTACAGCTACCGTTGCCGAAAACCGTAACAACGTAATAATTCAACAGCAGCAAAACTATTTTAATAAAAATGACATTTTCTAACAAACATGTCATCCATACTAATATTAGTAGGAAATAAATTCCGTCACCTTTTCTATAAAATTTTCCTCAGAGTCAAATTGACTCTGAGAAAGGGCCAGACTACTCAAAAGAAAACAAAATCTAAGTATAAGGCAATAATAATAATAAGCCTTTATTTCCTCGTTAATTGTATACATAATTCTATTTAATTTATTGATTCAAATATATATATATATTTTTTTTTACATCAATAGATTTGAGTTGGTTATTTGATATTATTAAGTATTTATTATTAATGTATTTGTTCATGCGGAGGCACCCATCTTTGGGCGTAGGCCTCCTCCAACCTCTTCCAATAGTCTCTATTCCTAGCATGGCGTGTCCACACGGGACCCGCGACTTGTAGGACATCGTCACTCCAGCGCCGGCGTGGTCGTCCGCGCGGTCGTTTTGCCTCCCTCGGGTACCAGTGTAGAATTCTCTCGCTCCATCTACTGTCTAAAGTTCTAGTTATGTGACCAGCCCATCGCCATTTCAATCTACATACCAATTCTACAGCATCCGTTATGTTTGTTATTTTTATTAGGGCTCTATTTCTCATTTTATCTCTGCGTTTGAAGCCTAACATGGTTCTTTCTGTAGCTCTTTGAAATACATTCAGCTTTTGCACTATTTCTTTAGTTAGGGTCCAAGTTTGGCATCCGTACAGTAAAGTTGGGAGAAAAATAGATCGCTTTCTTTTCTTTTCAGTAGTATAGAGACTTTTGACTTAAATACTTCTATAAGCGACCAGTATTTGTTCCATGCCTTTTTTATTCTGCGTTCGACTTCTCTTGACGTTTGTTCGGTAAATGATATTCCAGTTCCTAGATATATATACTTGTCGGAGTCAAGAAGCGTCGGGCCCGGATCAGCTGACCAGCCCCAGCGCTCGGACCACGCCTACTCTTGAAGAAATCGCCTTGATTTGCTGAGCAAATCAAAGACTTTCGCCGGTAGCGGAGAGACTCGTCATCCCTGAGCTTCCTGGTTCGTGTAGCCGGCCCTCGACGAGTTACTGAACCCGGTCTTCCACCAGCGGAAAGCCCCGGGCTATGTACTCGGCCGACTGGCCACACGGCTGCATGACCATCTGGTCGCGCAGGGCCCGTATCCTCCCGCTACTCCATGGACCCAGTCCATGGCAAAGGCCCTTCTAAGGGCCAAAACAACAGTCCTTCTCAGGGCTACACCGCCGCCGCCGAAGAAAGCTCCTCGCAGGGCTTAAATTCGGGCCCAACTACCAGCAGCCAGACCCACGACGAGGCAACGTATCGCGTCTCGTACCCCATTCATGGAGGGTGGGCGCCGACCGCGGTACCAGTCCAGCCGCCGAGGGAAGCCGTCCTGGACACGTCAACCGACGTGATGTCGTGGATGGAAGGTTTCCTCAAGCCTATGAGGGCTAAATGGGTGGAGCTCACCCTCACAGGAAGCCAGGAGACGACTGAGGAGGAACGCAGTTTCTCCGAAGACAGTTTCTTGAAGTCATACGGCGACGTCTTCGCCTCGTCCTTCGCCACGGAGGCGGGAGTAAGAAGACAGCGAAGCCCGGAGACCCAGCCACCAAATGAAACCAAGAGAGTCTGCAGGGAGACCCTCGCACGAAGGGACCCCAGGATGCGCTCACGCTCAAGTGGCGCAGAGCACTCGACGCCGGCCCCCCCCACCCCAGGTCCCTCCCCGCAACCGACGCAAGCGCCGACGGCAGCGCCACCGAGTTTTGCGGCGGCCGTGCGAACTGCGCCCAACGCAACCGCGACAGGCAACGCGGCGAACCCGAACATTGACACGACGCATACCGAAGAAGTCGAGCAACACCTTGGACGCTATCTTGCAGCGCCGATAGCCCCAGAAGAGGACCCTATCGTGTTCTCTCCGGGACAAGTGCAGCATGTATTACGTCACCTGAAGCCCAGAAAAGCGCCGGGCGCCGACGGTGTCACCAACGCGGCCCTGCGACCCGTCTCTACAACGGCGTCACGCGCACCTGCCACTTCCCCGCTACGTGGAAACTGGGCCACGTAATCATGCTGCCGAAGCCGCTCAAGGACACGAAGAAGCCGGAGAGCTGTCTGCCCATCACCCTGCTGCCTACCATCTCCAAGGTGTTCGAAAAACTCCTTCTTCGGTACCTACAACCACACGTCGTCCCTCGCAATGAACAGTTCGGGTTCAGAGCGGAGCACAGCACAACGCTCCAACTGTCCAGAGTACTGCACCACATGGCGGGAGCCATAAACAAGAAGAGCTATTCCTGGACATGGAAAAGGCGTTCGATCGCGTTTGGCACTCAGGCTTGGTGTACAAGCTCGCGACGTCACCGGCACCTCGGCGCATCGTGAAAACGATCGCGTCGTTTCTACGGGACAGATCGTTCCAGGTCAAGGTGGAGGGGACTCTATCATCGACCCGTCTCATCGCAGCCGGAGTACCACAAGGCAGCTGCCTATCCCCGTGCTGCTACAGCGTCTTCACGGATGACATCCCGACCCCCCCGAATGTCCAGTTGGCGTTGTACGCGGATGACACCGCGTACATATCAACCTCCATTAACTACAAGCACGCCGCCAAGAAGCTGCAGTCGGCCTTAGACGCGCTTCCCGCCTGGCTGGCTAAATGGAGGTTGAACGTCAACGTAACGAAGACGCAGGCGATGCTGACGGGACACACCCCCCTCCCCCCGACCCTGAGACACAGGAACGAAGAGATCCCGTGGAAAAGAGAAGCCAAATACCTAGGCGTAACCTTTGATCGCAAGCTGACGATGCGCGCGCACGTCGCTCAAGTCATTAGCTCGACCAGAGTCGCAAGGAACCTGCTTCGTCCAGTGCTCACCTCCAATCTCCCGCTGCGAGTGAACAAGACCTACATCAGACCTCGCCTCACGTATGCTGCCCCGGCCTGGTTCGCCGTCGTCAGCGAACCAAGCTGCCGACGACTCCGTGCGCAACAGAACCTTGTGTTGCGCACCATTACCGGGGCGCCTAGATACGTGAGGAATGCCACGATCCAGCGGGACCTTAACATGGAATCACTGGACGTCTTCGTCGGGCGGCTCGCAAACAAGATGTTTGAGCGCACTGATGCATCCAGGATGGACCACATCAAAGACCTGGCCCCCTACCGCGCGCGCCCGACAGGAGAGCTTATCCAAGAGACCTGGTCGTTGAAGACGAGAGCGACTAAATCTACGTGCCGCCATCAGTTCCGGAAGTGCTTCCGGTTGAATCACCGACCCCCACCCACGACGACCTGCACTGCCCTCTCCTCGCTGATGGTTCGCTGGGCCTCCCCGAACGGGGTCTCACCCGGCAGGGCTAATCGCGGAGAGGGTAAAAGAAACGAAAAAAAGGACTAGATCGCGCCGAAAGGCGAACCAAGGAGCCCCGCTAGCTAGTAGGCTAGCGGCGAGTGAAACTCCGACAGAGAGGCGTAGCCTCGGAATCGGCTCCCCGCACCCCCCTTCGGGGGGCGCGAGAAGATATCCACACATCTCAAGCGTCGGGCCCGGTATTGGACGCGCTCGGGTATAGTCGCTCGAGGAGTTCGGTCGAGGCAGAGCTAACGAGCGGACGTGTCGCACGCGCACACCGAAAATACCACGTTCACTCGACTGTACTTAATTACCCTAATTAAACCTCTGTGATTGTACCTAGTGTGTTTTCATTACTTTCTACTTACGCCCACAAATAGTCATGGATAACGGTGAAGACCTACAACTACCTGACCCTCCCCCGTCATACTCATCAACATAGTCTATTGGGAATGAACCCGTTTTGATTGGTTTTTTAATATCATTTGTCATTGCGTAGGTTTTTTTGCTTGTATAAGGCAATAGCTACTTATAAATAAGTTACCTTCAGATGAAACACTGGAATGATTTCCATCACTGGGGCCCGGATCTTGGGGAGCCGTACTGGGACCTTCGCCTGATGCACAAGCCTTAAAAGTATATTCAAACATTATGATCACATATAAGTAAGTCCTTCCTGAAAATACGATTAACACTCAATGGAGATTATTATTGTATTTGTTTTTCGACTGATTATATAAATTTAAGTGAAAAAAGCACTGAAAGAATTTTCTCTAAAAACGAAAAAGATGATTAGGACTTCAAAGTATGAGTCGGATATGAATACTAGCTTTTCCCCGCGAATTTGCGACGTCATAAAAATCGAAAATGGTTCTAATAGGAGGATTTAAAAATTGTTTTTTTACGTTATTTCACTATTTTGGCGATAATGGCTTACAAATGTAAGATAGATTTATTCTGTAGCGGACAGCATAAATTAACTATTCAGGATAACGTGTAACAGTTTGTGTTTGTGTAATTGTTATATTTTGGACAATTCGCACAATACTTTATAAATGATGTTATTCTTATGTGTTAGCTACATTATTGCAAGGTTTCATTAAAATGCATTCAGTAGTTCTTGCGTGAAAGAGTGACAAACATCCATTCATTCATTCATACATCCTTGCAAACTTTAGCGTTTATAACAATAGTAAGGATTGTGTTAATTGTCCAACCCCAGTCGTATGACGTCACACGCGAGTCAAGAAGCGACAAAAGTTCCGAATTGAAATGCATAAAGTACAATAATCTATTACTCAGTCATTTATTGATGGATTTCAAAAATTCTTTCACTGGTTAATTAGTTTTGATCTATATTTTAATATGATTACGTTAAAATTATATTTTCAAACTAAAATCCGTTCACAGAAAGAGACAAACAAAATAAACCAACATTTTAATGTTTTATAGGAGTTAGTATGTATAGATGTAGTGTATACCTGGTTGGAGGGCCCTGCTATAGCTAAGTCGACATTGATGCGAGCGTAGTTAATGTGCATTAGAGTCCTGTGACCTGGCATCGAGGGGTCAGGGTTCGTTAGACGGTAACTCAAAGACATCTCGTTGTTCAACACAGCTTTCGATGAGTTTACCTGCAGTACGAGAATTATTCGATTCGATTATCCATATGTGGATAATAAGGAAGAATTGCTAATCTCTTTAAGGATCTTAAAATATGAATAAGTAATTATGTCGTATACAAGACCGCTCTGAATACGAAAAAAATCATTTGACAGTTATTTTTTTAAGCCTATAATGTGAAGCAAATTAATCACTTCGTTTTAAACAATATCACATAAGTAAACATTATTATTAAAGTTCTAGAACACAACATTAGGTACATTATTAAAAAAAATGAAACAAACCTGATGAACACTCTCATTCTGTTTGTCCGCATGCCTGAATATAGTGAAGGGACTATGGTACAGCGGGTTAAGGTCCTTAGTATAGGTAACTCCAGGTATCTGATAGTCATCCCACTCTAAGAAGCAGGCCTCCATAGCGGGGTGGAAGCCTGGGAATACTTCGTTTTCGCTGATGCCGTTGATGTAGGGAGGATGAGCTCGAGCTAAACGAGGGTGAGATGAGCTTGTAGTTATGTGGTTGTTGCGGTTCTTCGCTACCTGTTATACAATAGGAATAGGATTTTTATTTTCTATCATTTTTACGCAACTCTATTTGCGAAGAATTTGTATTTTAATAATATTAGTATGGATTCATGTAAAATGTACCTTTTCTAGAACTTTCATATGCCACTGTGTGAACTGTTCGTGTAATGTATCGCGCTCATGGGGAGCTAAAGCAGGATTCAACGCTGCGAGGCGCCAAAGCACAACCACCTGTTAATATAAATAAAATAAAATGTTATAATACGTCAATTATATTCGTAAAACAAATATATTTAAAACAGATTCCCGACCCGACTGATCCTATTAAGAGTTCCGCTTTTCAATCCGATCTACTGAACCCGAAAACAGGAAAAAAAAAACAAACCCGAAATCGTTAAGTACACGTAAACAAACATTTGTATTTTTGCGATAAATTTTGCGGAAAATGGTTTTTTGTCCCGTACCCTTATTATGTACGTGGGTAACACTGAAAATGTTTAGAACTAGCCAGTTAGAAACATTGCTAATGAAAACTTTTTTTTTAATTTCAATTTTAGAACTCTTTGGTAACCTAATGTAGTAGGTTATTGGCGGCAATTGGCGGCAAATCTAAAACTCTTGATACACTTGAAAATGAACCTAACGCGAGAAAATTTTCGGTCAATGATTAATTATGACTTTCGTTGTGGGCTTACTCAACAACAAAGCTATGATAGGCTGCGATTAGCATTTCTTAATGAAGCCCCATCTCGTGCCACTATTTACAATTGGTTTAACGAGTTTAAGCGTGGACGTAGCAATGATGATCCGCGTGAGGGACGTCCTTTAACAGCGACTACTGAACGAACAGCAGCGCCTTCGAAGCAGGATCCTCCTACACCTCGTTGAATATTTGACTATGGCAGGGGTCGAGATAATGAGTCATCCGCCATATAGTCCTGACCTGGCAGGGCGCCAGGCAATTTTTATTATTCCCAAGAACTAAAGATATTCGCTTTACGAGCCCTGAAGATGCGGTGAAAGCGTACGAAAATACCATAGAAGAGACCCCTAAGGGAAGAATGGGCCCACTCACAGCTTTTCTCAGTGGTTCCATCGAATGCGACGATGTGTAGAGAGGAACAGAGATTACTTCGAAAAACAATAAAAGTATTGGCAACTTTCTACATTAAGCCGTTTTTCATTTTCTAAACATTGTCAGTGTTACCTAGGTACTAACCTCATCACAAAGGGAGGAGCAAGCGTGTTGCGCGGCAGAATTCCCCGCCCCACCGTGCTTGCCGGTCCCGGTCGTACCGCCCCATGCGACCAATGCCGCCTTTGTACTGTACCACCATACGATGATCTATTAACAACAAATAAATAAAAATTGAGAAAATTGTAAGTAATAATAATAATATCCACAGCACGATCCACACATTGACTCAGTCCTGCAGTAAGTATCGTAAAAACTTGTGTCACAGGAACTAAGCAACGATATGGTAATACTACATACATAATAATACTACGTCCAAGACCGGTAAGCAAAGCAATGCGTCTTGCAAATAAATCAATGTTCCACCCCCGCCTGGATTCCAACCAAAACCTCCAGCATAGCAGTCGGCTGTTTACATCACTGCGCCACAGGGGTCGTCAATAAGTCTGATTTACAATGGACAAACTGTTCATTTGAAACGTTTGTAATTATGTAACTAAGTATACAATTCTCTCAATGGTGGCTTACAATGTTTTCCCAGAAAACTTTTTAATTATGAAATCTCTGTTTCATAATTCCATTCCCTTAATAATTTTCAGAGCAAAAATGTATTACTCTAAGTAAAGAAATAGCTAGATCTCAAAATGTACGTAATTTGAGTTACTGTTTTGTTCCTAGCAGGATTCGATAAATTGTATCTCAAAGGAAAAATATACAAGCAAAATAAACGTAATCGTAATAAAAAAAAATACTTCTTCTTTCTTCTTTTCAATTTAACTTACTTTGCCAGGTCTCTTTAAATGTATAATATAAAAATGCTTCACGCTATCGTACACAACGGAAAACAGCCAATGAAATGGTAATGGGAAAGAATGAAGTCTTAGATTAGACTATGAATTAATAAAGATTTTTTCCTGGAAAAACACGAGACTCAAACAACTATAAACCTAAAACATAAAGCCAAATGGTTGAAATTACCTGTTCGCACGCCATGACCTCCTCAGTGATGATCTCTAACAGCGGTATGGCGTTCCTGTCGTTTCGTTTGAACATCTCCCTTACTATAGACAGTAAGTTCCACATTCCCTCAGGCTCTCTGCCCCGAAGCGGCCGTAGTAAGGATGACCATTCCACCGCGGCGGGCGGAGCGCTTGTACTTAAGTAGTTCACATCACTGGAAATATTTACAGTTATAAAATATTTGTTTGTGTCTGTAGCAAGCAGTGTAAACAGATGAGAATAGAAAAATATGTCTCTGATTTGAACTTCGACTCAGCGAGGCATTTGTGTGATGATTGCGAGTATTTGTAAGATTTACGACGTTTTCTTTATATTTAAGGAAATGTCACTGTACAATTGGAGAAAAGTAATTATTTAGTAGTGAAAAGATTCCTGTCTTCATTGCAATCATTCGTGACTATGGCTTAACCAAATCTTAACACATAAGGGGCTCAACACAAAATTGAAACAAAACTAATTAAGAATAAACAATACTAAATGACTAAACTCTTACAAGTATACAACTCCAGTGATAAAACTCACCTAAAAACAATAGGAGCTGGGACGCAAAACTTAATCAGGATCTTATTGATGTTATTATGTAACGTCTTCTCATCAAGGAACCATGACGTGTATTCGTAAGCGGACGCCCCGGCTGTCGGATCGGGCGCTCCACAGGTCGTGTTTATCTGGTTCGGCTGTGCTGATAATAGTTCGTCCAGTATACGTTGAGCTGTAGGTAGAACTTGCCTAGGCAGTTCTGATATGAGATACTGTGCAAACTTCTGAAGCTGGTCTCGTCTTAGTCTTTGCAGTGATTCGGAAACTGGCGCTCGGAGACATACTTGTGTTGGCTGGAATCGTATTATCGTCTTAATTTTTTTTTTTTCATTATAATAGAGTAAATTAACATTTTCGTTCTCCTAAAAATGCATGGGTGCATGGATGCATGCATCCATCGAGACATAATTGCAGTAAAATCAAAGAAATTTAAGAAATATTTAGATTTAAATTTAAAGCCAATTTAAAATATTTTTGTAAATCAATGAAACAATTCACTAGAAGAAAAAAAATGTTTTACCTAAGCAACATAATTAATCAGCATGGAATTGTTTTTAAATTTTACTTTCTGCTACTAACCACCGCCGTAGAAAGATTAAAAGGAAAAGTTTAGCTTTACTTTTGTACTGTTCCTTGTAAGAAACCCTTAAAATGTTAAAAATTAAATTGTATTATTTACTTAAACTTTTATAAACATCTGTTGAAAAATCATAAATTTTGGACATGAATTTATAACGTCGTTTTATAGCGCAGTGTGAAGATCTAATTTTATGAGTCTAGAACTCATAAACTATTCACCGCAAAATAATGACTGTGTTATAAGTTCTAAATACGTCGGTGACAAATCACCCATTAAAATCGGCAAAAATTAATATCTTGCAGTCAAAACTAAACATTAAATAATTTAATAAAAATTCCTATAGGCTTATACTATGAGTTTAAGTATTTTTAACTTAACTAAGCCAAAAAGGAAGGGTTATGTTTTTGACAGTCTATGTTCTAACTAAGTTCTACCATAGCGCCTAAACTAATCGACTGATTCTAATGAATAAGGTGTCATTAGATTCGTAATAATGACTGGGGTGACTTAGGCTAAATTTTATTTGGCGGGAGTCAAACCTCAAATTCGAACCCTTGATTTTTTTAAATATGATATATTCATCATGTGTTTGATATCAAAACAAAGGTCTTGGCGAGCACATTACACATATGTATTTATTATACTGTTTAAGTCCGACCGGGAAACGATAAAATAATTAATAAATAAAAAGTTAAAACTTTAACCCGACAACGTCAAAAAGTGTGCAAAAATGCAGTGATCAAGGTATGTGATCGCCCCTACTTTTATACATAATATGATTTTGTTGTTGCCAGGATACTGGGTGCCATTGCAGATCTACTTTGACCATTGCATTTCTGTATTTCTATCTAAATTATTTTTAGGTTTCGACCTTTTCAGACCCCTTATTTTTTATGTGTATTTACCATTATCAATCATGGCCATATATTTTGAAACAATTGTAGTTAAAAAATTATCATAAAATTTTTAGAAAAATCCCAAAATGTTTAAAAACTTTCTATTGAATGTTTCACCAGTTGAAAATCTGTGTCATTAGTATAGAATGGAACCATTGCATTTACATGTGTTAGGTTTACTTAAATGGTATTTGTTTTTTATTTTACTTTTTTCCTTTTGAAATCCCTGACTAATCAAACTAAATTAATGTGAAGCTTACTTACCAGATGTATTCTGTAAAGGCACACAGAGACTATATGTGAACACCAGTGAGCAGTTGATGAGCAAGTGCAGTTACATGATGATATCTTCTGTCTGTCGAATGTAACTGCCACATTGAACTGGGATCTAGGCATGCTGAGTGTGACAGTGGCTGACAGGTGGAAACCTATTTAAAAAAAAGAGTTATGGTTAAGAAGCAGTAAAATTACAGAAAAAAACCAAATTAGTTGATTTAACCACCCAGATATACAGAGCTGAAGTGGAGATAGTCAAGCCACATGATGCAGGATCCTGATGAGGCACACTAAACTGTGGGATATACTTTAGCCAAACAAGAACACACCTAGAACCATACATATCAGGTCAGAATAAAGAAGCTTATTATTATTACTGTTTTAAAGCTTGTTTCAAATAAACATAGATATTATTAGATTCACCTATACTGTACAAATAAAACAGTTTTTCTTCATGTATGAGAGGTTTCTTTCGGTCACATTGTCATTTACCACTAATTGTTCATTTCATAATTTAGATTTAGGGGACTTATTGTAATACATATTTGTCAAATCGAGATTGAACTAAGAAATCAAAACACTGATTTTGCTTACATAACTTAAAATCTATTTAATAATAAAGCAGCAAACTAAAATATATTGAAGTAAAATACTAGTACATATTTGTTTTGTAATTATCAGCTTTGCAGCACAAAATGCCAATCTTCATGATACTTACCAATCTGTAAGACATCTTTGACAGCCCTATCTCTGAACAGATGTTCTCCCCGCTGGAACTCATCAGCGGAGCCGTTAGCAAGGCAGGAGTACAGACGGATGTCATCCTCACTGTCAGGGAAGCTCCAGAAGGCAATCTGCAGCTGAAGCTGTTCAGGCACTGGAGGGTAGACATTCTCAACCAATTCAAATGGTATATGAGATGCTACACACTTCGCAGAAAGTTCACTTAGTGTTGACACTGATTTATCTGTTGAAGAGTTTAGTTTTTTGTTAGTTTGGTAATGCTTTACATTTATTTGTTGTTAACACTGGTTGTGGTGTATTATAGCTAAGGGTAGACACTGGTTTATAAGATGGAAAAATTATATTGTCCTTATATTTGTTTCTGTTGTTAATTTGATTTTTAATTTAAAAATACCTAAATCACCGAAAATTATAAAATTTCTGAGACCTAATATTAATTTATTGATTAAATCCAAGGGACACGCACAAACCAAAGAAAAAAACTTACATTTTAAAGCCTGAGGTACATATTTGTGGACTTGCACAAAATTTACAAAAATACATTTTGGCTTAAATCTATGGTTAAAATAGTTCATAAAATACAATTAACATAAAATTAACAACTCTTAGGGGAGGGAAAAGTAAAGAATTAAACAATTTTATTAGACCTAAACAATATTCAAAATTAAAGTAAAGGTTCTAATGACAACCTAATGTTTATTCACAATTGGCATCAGTAATTTGTTTTTAAAGACATTGATGCATCAATATTTTTTAATGTGGACAGTGAGTCTAGTATTCCATCTTTATTTAAAATATCAGACATAGTTTAGTGCAAAAAAAAAACAAAATGACAATACTTTAATTAACTTAAAGTATTGGGTAGGTGAGGTTAGATACACCTCTACATTATGACATGTGTAAAACTTTGTTACTATGATGTTTGTAAGATTATGTAAGAGCTTATTTTTTTGCTGATAATTAACCATCTGCTTCAAGTAGCAACTAACTAATGCAACTAAAATTTCTTGCATATTTCTTATAAATATGTATTATTTTATTACATTTACATGAGCTTGATAATAAAAAATAAGACTCAAGTTTGTTAAACAAACTATCTTCTAACTAAACTACTACTAACAATAATAAATAAACTAAATTATCTAGCAAATTTAGAGAATATGTACTTGCAAGATTTGTTTTGGAATTCGGGTTGATTGAATTAAAAAGGCTGTATCATATATTGGACATAAAATAAAATAAAACCTTTCAAGCATCAGTTATTTAGTCTGATTCATAATTGATTGTATTATTATTGCCCTAATCTCAATTGAATGATATCATCTGGCTGTAACTATTTTCAGAAATTATAATATTAGTAAATTATTTATTAAGCACTATTTAGATGTACTGACTGTACTTAATACTTTTCCACCATAAACAAGGGGTGTTTATAGTAGAAAAGTATTCTAAAGAAGTTATTTTATCATTAGAAGAAACTATAATAATACTGATACATTGAAAACCAAACAAAGCTCAACTGATATTTAACTGTTTGTAAGAAGCCTTAATAAATTGCATTATGCAATTCTTCAGAAATAAACTGTTTAAAATTTATTGCACAATAACTTTCAAGCAAGTGTTAATTAAGCTTTTAAAACAGTGAAAGTTGTGAAAGCACATATCATGTAAATACTTTCTATTCACAAAATGGTGCATTCAATAGGTACACAAAGGTTAACAAATTGTAAGAGTACAGCTGATATAAAACTGAAACAACAAAGGAAAAGCTCAAAGGACTGGATTTGCACTAAAAGTATTATTATTAACTGCTCAGTCTGTCAGAGGTAAATGACTTAACCAACACCTGTTCTGTTCTACAGTATACAATACACAATAGATATCAATGTGTATACATAGTGAACTCTGGATAAACAAACAAAAAACAGGAATACAGTGAATTTATAACATAAAATCAGCTTTATTCCGTATTTAAGTGACAATATTTTGTAAAGTCACGGATTGTCGTTGTAAATTGAGTAGATCGAAACAAAGGATCAGCTGTAGTAGGTTACCTTGAGTAGTTTTTTTCGCTGAGCGAGTCCCAAACGAGTTCTGGAGGTTCGGTCGCCTCCATCCTCGCCAGTTGTTGCACAGGCTCTCAGGCTCCGAGCTCCAGCTACACAAAGAATCTTCTTCGAATCGTTCAGAATCCTCGAAGCTGAAACGGTCGCCTTCCTCCCAATCGAGTAGCGGAGATCCCACGTCGACAGGGGCGGCTTGGCGACCCCCTTTGTCATTATTATTAGATGCCCCCGCCACTTTAAAACGATTTATAGAAATGTTATCCTAATTAAATCCCACAGATGATAAAAGTGATTTATCACGGGGGGTATCCACGATCACTAAATGAGCATCACTTATTTATAACTATTGATCTTATGTCGCCAGATATAAACTCTTAGAAAATGAATCTAGGAACAGAAAATACATCACAAACTTGAAAAATTAAGAGCTTTTCTAGTCTGAAATATGAAGATCTGACTATATCCCCATTGAGCACAATAACAAATATGGCCGAATAACGTCCCAGTCCGCTGACTTGACTGCTGTTGTCGTAGGTACGTAACGTACCGTATTATGTACGGCACAGTCCATCACGTACAAAGAAATCCTATAACTGAAATAATTTCATAATAGTTCCAGGTTTTTTCAAAAGATGGCAGTCACAAAAACCTTTATCAAGTCGAACTTTAGCAAAAAAATAGTTTTTTCACTGTGTAATATAATTTAATTTAAAACCGAAACAATCACTGTGGCCAGTACCTACGACGAAAACCCGACTTTTTAGAATTTCTTCAGAGCTGTTTTAGCTACTTCCTTAATAAATAGATACTAATTTTATCTTCTATTCCATAAACACATATATGTTCTGTGAACAAATATATTAAATTCGAGTGTCTATCTAACTTTTTAATATCGAAATAACAGCTTCTCACTTGACTATTACAAAGGACACGTTACCGATGACAAAAAAGCAATTTTTAACATTTTTGTCTGTCTGTCTGTTATTCTGTTCTTTTCGGGTAATCTCAAAAACAGGTGGACCGATTTTGACGGTACTTTCACTGCAGGATAGTCTGTATTTTAGAGCAAATTAGAGTCTACTTCTATTTTTGATTAAGAATTAGGGTTCCGTACAAAAAACATTAAGTCCGTGAAATTTAAACAAAATCCATTCCAAATGTAATAATTATAATATTTATTGAATTTTCTTAGGTCTAAAGTTACAATATATGTTTTAAATAATTTACGAAAGGAAGGTATAATAATAAATAATAATTAAGTTGTATTTCTAATGTTTCAAAACATTAACAAAACACTTTAAATAAAGAGATTATAAATAAGCTATTCCCGAACTAGGAAAACCTGTGTTTCGGGTGAAAATATGAGATATGAATAGAGTTCTATACAGTAATAATGATGGGTGACAGGGGAGGCAGTTTTTACATTTTCAAATTTTAAGAACGTATAACGGAGAAACAAAATTTTACGGTAAAACCAACAAAATTTTCTTTTTCTTTTCTACCCCAATAAGTATGATGAGAAATATGAAAAATATCCTGGTGTAACATTTAATCATAATTTGACTATGCCGGACTACATACCTGTAAGTTTTGACATACCTATAAAATGCGTATGGAATGGATTAATGTGGTTCAAAAATAATGTAACTTTTTTTTATTAGGGGTAACCAAGTTAAATTACTGGACACGGTATAACATGAAAAATTCTGGAACTATCCCGGATTTCTCGGCCACCTCGCAAGCCTACTGTAAGGTGTTAGGCTAGTGACACTTTTGGCAGATGGAGCCCCAAATTTGGGGGTTTTATAGTAAACCGGGGACAATTGGGGGGCTAGTATTTGGGGGAAATATTTGGAGGAGCAAAATTGGGTTTGGAGGAAGATTTGAGATGTTTACCTTTGGAAATAGTATCCGAGAATTCCCATTTATAATTTATTTTATATCACATACAACAAAGTGTTTTATGTTTTGTTGAAAATGAATTAAATTCTAAAATCTGTATTTTTAACTGTCAAAAGTATTAATCATAAATAATTAAATATGGTCCCATAGGTAGACTGAAATGCAAATATTTGTTGTAACCGGTATGAAAGGTATAAGATCTTTACTCCTACGTGGGTAACTCGTTGGCCGTGCTGTTATTGTAATGAGACCTCAAAAGGTAGATTTAGTAGGTGGTGGTATCACTTTTCATCCGATTAACCAGTAGCTCGTTTGACATATGACGTTGTATAAATATATGGGAAGTTCCAGGGAAATAAGTTTGAGGGTTTTTTTTTCTTAAAACCTAAATTTTCCGGGAATTCCGGGGAAGATCAGGGGGGAAAGCGAATAATCTATCTGGCAACACTGCCTAGCTTGAATTATAACGGGAGTTACTTGGCGGGAACGTGAAGTGTCAGTTAGAATTTTCTTATTTTATTGTCTTTTCTTATAAATCAGCAGAATTTAATGTTTAAAATGCTAGTGTTTTAACCAGAAAATATCTGTAGTGCTGTACAAGTGTGGAGAAAGTGAAATACGACGATTTGGCTGCGCTTTTCGTTATCTCCCTTGTAACTCCTTAGAACCCACAGTAACTGTACTAGCATGTTACTGTAGGTAGATTCATCATTTTCATTGTTCATCTTATCATCTTCACCTCTTTTATCATCTACAAGAATGAATTAAAACGATTAGGCTTAAAAGGACTCGTATCCAGAGCCGTAAAACATTTACAAAAACAAAAGGCCCTCTATAATTAATCTAGTTGACTTGTGATTATGAGATGGAAAAGTGCTTTATTTTGTGCTAATAATAATAGCGAGCTTTTTAATATCCAATTTTACCTTTAATAATAAGCTTTAGGGAGCTATTGTGAGTCAAATGAATTAATGAAACACATATATACTTTGTTTTTTTACCTCCAAAATAACAACTAAAGACTACAATGTACACGATTATTAATGGCTATTTTACAACGTAGTGTGTATAAACGTTTCGTTTCACCTATGAAATTCCTAAAGTTGTTTTGGAACGTTACATTTCATTTTGGAAAAGATTTAATTGAATGACCAATTTGCTCTATCAACGACATGACGTCACACTTTCCGCTATGGTTTTTTGACAGCTGTTTTAAATTCTTGCAGTAAGGCAGAAGCTTCTATTTTATGCAGCCATTTTCAATTTATTCAATCGAAGCATTCATGTAGATAAATATGAAAACTAAATTTCAAATCTTTCAGCGAAATGTTTACTTTGAACGACGATAATTTTCGTAGAATAAATTAGTACAACTGTACTGTCAACAAATTGTTTATAGCCATTGGGTCGCACACTTAGACGTACAAGTTGTTAGAGACGATCGGGAGCGCATCCACGCGTTCAAGTCTACCTACGCATCCACGCTGAGTGTCGTAATAAAACGTCGTAAAAAAGAATAGTAGCCTACATCTCTCCTTCCTCTCACGGACTACGCGGCTTTGCTTTCATGCGACTGATATTTGATAATAATTTGTAAAAAGACGACTAAAATGTAAATTAAATATATTTTCTTGCTAGACTTCCCCAAAATACATAAACAATAAGTACATTAATAATTATAGATTAATTAACTAAAATCCAACTACTGAAAACCGCGCTCTAAATGTATAAAACAAGAAAATATTCTCATTTGAAATTGTGAAGTTAAGTATTCAATTTAGCCGTGGTCATATGCTTTTACCAAATCTAACTTAAAATAACAAAATAATTTTAGTCAATAAGTTTGCCTTAAGATGGCATATGATCACGGCTAAATTGAATATCTACTTAATGTATACACATTCCAAAAATAAACAGTTTTACGAAAGGCAAGTTCACAAAACTGAAATTCAACATGGTCTCATTAATAAAAAAATAGAACGTTAATAATGATAGGAAAGATGAGTAATGATTCTATACGTTAGGTGTTAAAGTTGCTATAACTAACTCATAAATCACACAAACATTTCCATATTCAAAACAATAATAAGTACAAATATAAGGGTGGATTAGGGATGGTGTCAGTGATTACGATGTTCTAAATCGGAAATAAAGACCGTCTCACGCTAGCAACTCAGCTGTTTTTGTCTATGGTACCGTACATGTAAGTAATTCTGATGTAAAATTAACCTTTCCCTTGAATGACAGCAAATGAATGACATGACATTCTGACAACAAGAAGCAAGCAAGTACCTAATTTTGCGACTGTCATCAGAGAGGACCAAGATTGTTCTCGATTCTATTTTAAAAATGTTGTTTTACTATGAAAAATGATGCTCAATAAATTAGCTGTTTAAAGTAAAGATCATTAACAAAATTTGCTAAACAACTAACTCCGTTCAAATTTAAATTAATAATTTCATAAAAGGTTATATTCTTCAAAGTGAAAAATCAAAATTTCATAAAACTTATTCCCAATGAACATGTTTTGTTGGGGAAATGCTACATATTACGAGTTATGTTTGGAAGGTCCTGAAACGATTGATTTGGTAAGTAAAAATCTAAAATATATGTGAGATAATTTTGTATCTACAGAATTAACATTTTTGATTTGCTTTACAGTATTTCCTTATTTTGGTATCTGTAGAATAACTTTTTAAGTGTAATTTTGAAACTTTGTGAAATTCTTTTGTCGTTTTAGATTTGTTTATTTAAGAGTATAATTGTATTTTGTATTATGCACACAATGATAATTAATTAACCATATTATCGTTCTTGTATCTAATAGACAGTTGAATATTATGTTTACATGTCCTTAATTTTATGGGAATTAAACATTACAATTATTGCATCATGATTATTTGTACAGGTTATAAGGCCTACTTTGTCTAAATGGAAGGAGAGTCACCACCTGAGATTGGTTGCTGCGGGGGAATTCCATGCCTTATATTTAACCAGTCAAGGTCATCTGTATTCCTGTGGGAGTAATGAAGTTGGACAACTTGGTAGACATACAGGGGAAGAAGAGGGCAAAAGTCCAGGTAAAACCTTTTAAAAGTTTCAAAAAAATAAAAATCCCTACTATCATATTTACCAATAAAACACATGTTTTTTGTTTCTGTAAAGCAAATATGTTTTGTTTTACCTGTTTTTGTGCAAACATAATACCTAAGTTTATATGTTTATTTAAATATTTTCCTGAGAAAAACATTATTATGAAATGAATTTAATTAAGTCCTAGTTGCATTGCAGAAATTGTTGCTGTGGATTTCCTTATGTCAATGTCATTTAAATTTTACTTTCAGTGATATACCGAAAGTCTTAGTGAATTTTTTTGTTCCCATATTTTATATAAAACCACCTATTCCTAACATTGTGTTATTTTATTATGGGTTGATAATGAAAAATGAAAACCTCTTGTTTTTAGCTATTGTAGAAACATTCAAGGGGTGCAATGTTTCATCAGTAGCATGTGGACTCCAGCACTCTATGGCTTTAGATGAGTGGGGACAACCTTTCAGTTGGGGTTCTGACAGTTTTGGACAACTCGGAAGCAATCTTGGTGCTAATGCTCAGGATAAACCAAAAATAATAAAGTTTCTAGCCACAAAAAGTGTTATACAAATTGCCTGTGGGTCCTACCATTCAGTCGCCCTAACTAATAGTGAGTTTTATTTTACAATAAAATATTATCTTTTTGAAAAAAAGGAATATAATTCAAGTATTTAGCTTAATTCAATTTTTTTTTTTTTTCTAACTTTGAAGTCAAAATGATTGATTCAATGAATTTATGTTATGTGGGAATGTTAATACATTTGAAAAAAAAACTAGTATAAGTATTTAATTTTTAAAAAGTTATATGAGTCACACTGGGACCCAACATAAAACATGCAAATTGTGGTGTGTATCACCTCTGCCAACGCCTCTCGAGGGATTACGGCGTAAGTTTTTATGTGTATCTAAAGTGAATGATTCTAATATTAATGTAAATTTTCAGGTGGTGATTTATACTCATGGGGAGCAAACAGTTTTGGTCAATGTGGTTTAGGATTAGTGAGCAATAAGGAATTTACACCACAACAAATTACATCACTTCTCGGTGTTCCAATAGCCATGATTGCATGTGGAAATTATCACACATTTGTCTTATCAAAGTAAGAATCCATACTATTTTTCCTAAATGTCATTGAAAATTTCCAGTGATCATTCTATTCAAGATCATTTTATTCTTTCTTAGAGTGTTCTTGTTTATTTCAGAATAAAATTACAGACAACTGACTTCCTTAAAATTCTTCTTTAGATTTGAAATTATTTTCAAAGTGTAAAGGTGAAGTTGATGTATTTATAAATGCCTTTCATAAGTTCAGTATTTGCTATCCTTGATCTGTATTTTGTATACAGTTCATGATGCACTTATTTTAATAACAATTAGATGTAACTTGTGATACTGTTATTGTCTGGTGAAGCATTACCTGAACTAAAAAACTAAACTTCCGTTAAGTCTCGACTAAAAAGGTCTTTCTTAGGCTCACATTCAATCTGAGATCACAAAATATAATAATTTAAATTTAAAATGCTATCTGTATGTATACATATACAAACATGCATACAGAATAATAAATAATTGACACACACATTGACTCAATACATATTTTAGTTTTAATTATGATATCTCAAAAATAATGAATCAGTATCTTATCTTGGTAACATGCAGTTGCTTTTGTGGTTGTAAATCATTTGGGTATAGTCATTCACATAAATATTATGTATTTTTTTAATACACCAAAATTCTGTGTTGTTAGTTACTTAAATAAGGAAAAAATCCATAATACAACCCTATTTTATGTTAACCCTAACAAGTCCACACTATGTAGTTTTTGTTTTATTGCCATTTTTATTATTTCTAGATCTGGTGCAGTATTTGGTTGGGGTAAAAATTCTCATGGTCAGTTAGGTTTAGCAGATAGAGAAAATAGATGCTATCCATCACATTTAAAGACTCTGAGGAATGTTAAGGTATTATATTTTGTAAAAATACTTTCAAAAAATCCTTGCTATGTATACAGAAACCATAAATAAATTTATGAATTCAATTTTTAAGCTGGAAACACACTAATCGATGATCATGAAGGTTTCAGGGTATTCCTTAATTATTTACTTGAGTACTTTATTGACAGAAAGTATAAAATAAATTTATTTAAATATACAAAGTAATGATAGGAAATAATAAAAAAAAAATTTAGAACAAATATTGTTCTTAGGTATGTCACATAGAGTGCGGGGATGATTTCACAGTGTTTTTGACGTTGGATGGTGGAGTTTTTACTTGCGGCGTTGGAGAGTACGGACAGACTGGACATGGCAGCACTAAAGACGAACTGGTGCCTAGAAAGGTATAATTACTTCACTAATGTTATCGCCAAAGAAATGGTTTTCAATAGAAATCGACTTATAACCACTTTTAAAGAATACCAAAAGAAGAAATAAACCACTGTATCTTAATTTAATTACATCTAATGGTTCATTTACGTCCATAAAATTTGAATTAAAAATGCGATTTTCGATAGCATACAAGTTTTCAGTAACAAACGAATAAGACAGAGCCAGTTGGAAGTACATAAATTACAAATTTTAATCTGATTAAAAAATATTTGGAACCCTAAAACTATTTAAATATGAATGAATAAAAAGAATGAATTGGTTTTTATCTTTTGATTTCAAATTTTCTGTGTAGGTGATGGAACTGATGGGCAGTACGGTGACTCAAGTAGCATGCGGTAGACGCCACCTTCTTTGCCGTGTGGGTCCAAGGATCCTGGCTTGCGGGTACGGAGCCCGGGGTCAGCTCGGCTGTCCGCACATGGCACTAGCACTAGTACCAACACCAGTGCCGTTCACACCCAACGACGACTCACCCGTGAGTTGCCATATAGAAAAAAATATTTTAGTAATATAGGTTGCGTCATGTGTTGCCATATGAATATATTTGTGTAATCAAATCGATTGTTTGTTGACTAAACTAAAAAATGGGAAATAAATGACATTTTAATGAAAGTTACTCTTGAAAAGCATTTATTAATGTTATCTGGTGGTTGTATTAAACAAGGCATTTGGTTTTTGTCCTCTATTGTATCACAAAAAACTTGAAATATTTATAATAGTCGTAGTTTCCATTGGTAGGATTTAGAAAACGTTTTATCATATAGGTCTGATGCATTTTTAATTCTTTTGATACAGACTGAAAACATCGGAAAGAGCAAGGTGAATATTTTTTTTCAAAATAAAAGTTGAAAAAAAAACTTAGCATCATTAAATCATGCCATTGTAGTATTAAGAACGTTTACTTAGTTATATGTTTTATTTTGCAAAGTTTTCTTTATGATTTCAGTATTAATATAAAATTAATATGTGATATTTAACATATAGCTAATAGTAAACTGTCGTTCTTTAGCCAAAGAAGAAATCAAAGGTCGATGATCGAACTACGTCGAATCTTAAATTTGGTGGCGCCGGATCTTCCAAACTTAACGTTGAGTTATTTCTTTTTAAATAATATTATATATTATACCTACATATTATTTTGGATTATAAATTTTCGTTAGTCTCTTATTAGGGGTATTGCTGTATATCGGAATCAATAAAAGACTTAGATTCTAATTCTTGAAAAAAAAAACGATAAAGATGTTTTGATTGACAGATTTTCGATATCTGCGATGTCCTTAATTCGGTTACTTGTTTTACTGACAGTACCTTTTTATCGACTATATTTCTTATTTCTACATGCATAAATGTTCATAATGAGTAAATTTACTGCCATAATTTCGTCCCGGAAAATTTTGTATAGCAGTATATACGAAAAAACATATTTTAATTTATCAAGTACGTCAGTTGGCATGTGACCCGAATTCTCTTTGTTATTCATGTTAGTACAATAGCAATTGCTCGATATGTAAACCTAGATTTATTAGTCATTTTTCATGTATTGTCTGCTTTCCTTTGTCGCTTTTCTATATAATAAGACCAATAAAAAGCATACATATTCAATTTTGTATACACTGCATGGATTCTATTTTTGGGTCAATTATCTACCGTGAATAAATTGTAGGTTTGATTCAAAATATGTCAACATTAAAATTGAAAGAGAATGTTTAATCATTTACTTAACTTATTATTATATTGATTATGACCTAAAAATTGAAAAAAAATCGTATAATTCTGTTTAATAAGTTGAATACTTAATACTTATAGTTATTATTTTCCAGTTCTCACCAGACATTTTCAATGGGCCTATGAAAGTTTTCGCCGGCGGGGACCACAGCTTCCTTATAGTTAAAACTGATAAGTCGGTGCCGACAGACTTCAGGAATGCGGATCATATAAAACAGATACTCACGTTAAGTATACCGAAATTGGCGGCATGTGAGGTGTTTAAAGATGACAATGTCGTTAATCAGGTAACAAAAGTCTATTTATTTTTGTTTAAAGTATTTGATCGTTTTCCCATTAAATTCCTGTATTCGATTTTTAAGATAAAATATACTTCTTTATGATATAATTTTATAGAAAATCGTTTAGGGTTCTTTCTTGTATAATATTATTGTGATATTCTTTGTTGCAAGACGAGGTTTGCAAATAGGGAATATGCATGAAATTTAATTTGATCATTAAATAAATTTATCGTAAAGTATGTGGATATAGTATACTTACAGTGAAAACAGAATTAGAATTGTATGATAAACTAGGGAGATAACCATTAAAAGTAAATATATCTATCTTCGACGTCATTGTATCTATTGGATATCTCCTTTCAATCAACGACTTTGAAGCTTTATAACTAGTTAATAAGTCAGATATTTGAGAAAATCTAACGGATTTGTGTACGTTTGTGGTATCTAATTATATCAAATACGTTAAAAAAAGTCATGCACATTCTCTATTATGAACTAAACAGTTGAGGAACATACGGGCCGGATGCTTACTTCATTTTTAATTGCATGAAAAAAAAGTTACCTTTACGTAGTTAAAATATTCTACTACCTTACCTATCGATCTTAATTTATTTTTTCTATATAATCTTCGACAGGATCTAATGGCGTACTTAGAGACGGTATTTGGATCTTTGGCGTGCGTGAATGGATCATTTTTATTACAAAACAATGGGCACTACAGCTGTAATACTAAACAACATGGCATCGACTTGAAGAGAGCAGAAGAAGCATTCACACTTATCAGTAGATTCGAAAACACTTCCATTAAAGAACTTGTGAGTATTAGTAACTAAGTATAATTAAGAACACATTTTTTCGGTAAATTTTCGTTTCTTTGAACATTTTTAAAAATAGCATAAATGAATACTATGTTATATATTATATACTTTTATTATTTTTCTCTATTATATACTTTTATTATGTTCATTCCCCTGTCTCCCCTTTAAATTTTTGGGCCTCTGGGCCATTTCAATTGCTGTCTCCGCTTTGCTGGGAGGGAAGTCTGAAACCGCTTTCTTACTACCTCCTTTCTTCTGATTAAGTTCGTTGCGGGTCCCAAGACAGCCGGTAGGGTGTCTGGGCACAGCCTGTGCATCATTGCACAGCTGCATTATTCGTTGATTTTTCGATCAAAGGACGCCACTGTTGATCCTATATATAAACAGGAGTTACAGTGGTGGGACAGAATGGCGGGTGTGCCCCGAAATATCATGTTCATTTCAATATATAGACAATAGACATGTAACAGCAATTTTTCTAATTCCCATTTTAAAAATATTATGAAAAGCTAAATGACTAGTTTATCATTGCAGATATTCGGCCATCTGACAGAGAATATAATAAAGAAAATGAAAGTATCACCTCCAGATGCCGAGGCGCTACGAATGTTCCTCATTCTACCTCTATATCATGAAATGAGAAATCCTAGAAGACATCCAGAACTACAAGTAATAGTCAAATTATTATTTATTATAAGATATAATTAATAAATCACACTTGAGTAAAGGAAAACTTGTGACAGACATGTAAACCTATATGCATGCATAAAAACAAACTGAAAATATATTCCATAATCATCATATTTTTTGTTTAAAGCAATAAAAAATAATAAAAATAGGTAAAATTTAACCTTGAAGGTAAAAACTGACGTCGTACAAAAGAAAAAAACCTTCATGAACTCTAATTTTTAACTCTAGGGTCCTTTCGCGGAAGCCTTCAATAAACTGTCGACACATCCCCAGCGTATTGTACACTTGTGGTGGGAAGCTCAAACGTCGGAGTATTTCGAAATGCTTGTAGATATTTTCAAAAGCGTTATAGTATACGAACTGATGCAGCCTTCAGTGAGAGCTAATAAGGTAAGGTATAATTTTTATGAAGTTTGTGTCTAGCAACTCAAACAATCAGTTTTCTTTGAAAATTATATGTAGATGTAAATCTTATATACTGTGAAAAAAAAAACAGTATAAATTTCATATAATATATTTGCATATATTTAAGCACATCTTATTTTTCAGAAAATTTACTTCACACATAGTGTAGTACAAATTTTGAATACGTTAGCGGCTTTAAATAAAATCAATTTCACAAATCCAAAGACACCAAAGATACCAGCGGAATGTTTCTACATAGAAGAGCTATGTAACTACATTGATATAGCCACCGATTATATAAACTGGTTGTCTGATCAGGATGTAAGTATTTATTGTTCATATTTTGATAAGTTTTGGCAACGTGAAAAATGCATCCTTAGATTATACTTATATTTTACCTATATTTAAAAAAAGTACAAAATGTACTCAGATTAAGACATACGATAGTTTATTAATAAATGATCGTAATTAATTAATTATTTTGCAGTCGATTCAGCCGCACCTGTGCAACTACGCGTTCCTTTTCGACGTTCAATGCAAATCATTGCTGCTGAAGATAGATCAACAACTACAAATGCAGATGGCTATATCTAGGGCTGCAACGCAAATGTTCACCAGACTGTTCATAGATCCAACCTATGAATACCAGAGAGACCAGTTTTTGAATCTGACAGTCTCAAGAAACCATATAGTGAGGGATACAATGCTGCAAATCAGTAGCCATGACAGCTCTCAATTGAAAAAGCCGCTCAGAGTAAGTATTCTTTGGTAAAGAATTGTTTTCCAATAAACTTTTGATATTGTTTCTTCATACTTAATTTCTTCGCGCTTTCACGTTTTCTCACCACTGCTTCTCCTGTCAACCAGGATCAACAGTCAAAATAGAATACCTACCCCAGCAAAACGGGGATAGTAATTGAAACAGCCCAAAGGCCAAAACTAAAGAGGATGGCCATCATCCAAGATAAGCCTTTGTGTCAACATACCACATGTCACACACAAACTACACTGACAAAAATGCTACTATGATGATAAAATAATTTAATTTATTCCAGGTAGAGTTTGTGGGGGAGGAAGCGGAAGATGCAGGTGGTGTGAAGAAAGAATTCTTCCTTCTACTCCTGAAAGAAATATTCGATCCTGTATACGGGATGTTCAAACAATCAGAGGAGACTAACATGATATGGTTCTCTAATAACCCATTTGAAGATGATGTGATGTATTATTTAATAGGTGTGTAGAATCTTTGGTATATTTCATTAATTTGTTACATTTTTTGTTTTTATTTTTACCACGAAGGTGGCAAACAAGCAAGCATATAGCCTCATGATTAAGAGTCATCGTAGCCAATGGACGTTTGCAATATCAGTAGTATCTCGCACGAGTTGGCGACCCTTTTTGAAGAACCCCATTCTGTAGTAACTTAGAAACCATGCCAGGGATTTCATTCCACAGCCTGAGCATTGCGGTTGGAAGTTTCTTTGAAGCCAATGGCGACCAATTTGGCTCTATTTGTAGTGGCTTTACTGAAAAAACCCAAACCTGCGCAGATTTAGATCAAATTTGAAAAATGAGAAAAAACAAATACATCCTTTTGACTTAAAAAAATCTAAAAGAGTTCTTTATGGACTAAATAAAATTATATAAAAATTAAATAACATTTCAGGTGCAATCTACGGCCTTGCGATTTACAACTCAATCATCATTTATGTGCCTTTCCCTCTGGTGTTATACAAGAAGCTGTTAGGCGAGTCTATAATGTTAGATGATATTTCGGATCTCTACCCGACATTAGGCAACAGTCTTAAAAGCCTTCTGGATTACCAAGAAGATGACGTTGAAGAGGTATTACTATTAACTTTAACTGTCCTAAATAAAAAATACGAATTAAGATCAGGTACTAGTTGTGTTTTAAAAATAAGTTTGCATGTTTACAATTTGTAATTTTTATTACATAAAAACTATCCTGTCACATATAGCTTGGCAAAAATGTATTTGTTTAAAATGAGGGTGCTGTTAGCTACTTTCTGGCAACACTGAACAGTGATCAACCCATGACATTGCTTGGTTTGACAGAAAACATGTCATTGCCAGGTAAGAAATACATTTCCCTTATCACTACGTGATACTCTTTTTTGCCAAGTTGCAATAAAAAATGCTTGTATATACATATAAATCGATATATCCATCTATCCACCTAGGTATTTGGTTTATGTTTCGCTGTGAACACAGAAGTGTTCGACCAAATCCAAGTGAACCCGCTGCGCGATAACGGCGAGAACATACTTGTAACGAAAGAAAATAAAGCTGAGTACGTCGACGCATACGTAAATTTCTTGCTCAACAATTCCGTGGAGAATCAGTTCAAAGCATTCAATCAGGGTTTCCAAAAGGTAAGTTTAAATTTAAAATATATTTTGAATCTGTTTTGTCACTACATATAAGATAAATAATTAATAAAATAAACATTTTAAATTTTCTTGCTACGTGTATACCAGCCCTAAGAAACCAGGTTGGCTCGCTATTTTAATAATGTGTTGCCATCAGGCAGAACATACGGTTGCCTGTTACCTTCCACAAAACAAATTCACCACAAACTAGTTTTAATCAATTATTTTGTCTGTAGGTGTGCGGTGGTAGGATTATAAAGTTATTCCGTTCTCATGAACTGATGTCAGTTGTTATCGGTAACGAGGAGTATGACTGGGATCAGTTTGAGAGCAACTGTGAATACAAGAGCGGCTTCTGCTCTACCGATCAGCAAGTCAGGTAATTAATTAATTATATATCTACATTCCTACAATACACGCATTAACGTAAGATGTCCTGCACTAAGATGGAATTTAGTGTCGCAGGTACCAATCAATATAAAAATATAGATATAAGACAAATTAGAATGTTATCTAAGGCCAGTGAGCGAAACACTCACTTGCGAAACAGTCGCAGTCCCCAGGCGGGAATCGAACCCTGAACCGTTAACGTAGCAGCCGCCGGATGTTGCACCAAAGAGGTTGTGTGAATAATATATTGGGACAATTTACACAACAATTGCTTTACCTTGTAATCTGAATGGATTATTACTAAACTATAAACAAAATTATATAGATGTAAGAAAAATAAATATTTAAACGTCTTAGAACCTTGAATACTTGCACTAATTTCTTAAATTTCTGCCCAATTTGCCAACAGATGGTTCTGGGAAGTATTCCACGAGCTGACGTTGGAAGACAAGAAGAAGTTCCTATTATTTCTGACTGGTAGTGACAGAGTACCTATACAGGGTATGAGAGATATTAAAGTAAGTAACTTTTTACATTACGCATAGTAATAATACCTTTAAGAAATGCATTTTATAAGACCAATAACAATATTTATATTTTTGCTAGTTGCCAGTGGTTTTTAATTTAAAGAGTTCCTTCCGCTTAAACTACAAATAAAAAATGTAAGGCATACAAAAAACGTAATATTTATGCGTTTTGAATTTACTTTATTATTTAGGTGTGAAATATTACATCGATGCTTTCCAACTTTAATATTTGTACGCTAGAAACAGTGTAGTACCATTGCTATTGTCAGACAGCTACCATTCAAACACACACATGTTTAACTAATGTTTTTTTATAATTTCCAGATAAGAATCCAACCAGTAGCTGATGATAGATATTTCCCCGTTGCTCACACTTGCTTCAACCTACTCGACCTGCCGCGATACAAAACGAAAGAACGTCTTAAGTACCACTTGTTACAAGCTATACAACAAACACAGGGCTTTAGTTTAGTATGAAATAGATAACACCATATACGATATGATAGTGACGATAATTTAGATTTCCAACCAGCTTCGTAAGGCAAAAGTTCAAGTCGAGAGTAAATAGGCAGTTTCTAGGGAAGTACATCTTTGGCCGCATCGTCGCTTACGATTAAGTGAGGTTGTAGCCAAAACACTTGTCGAAAAATATGCTAAAATCACAAACATCAAAGTTAGAACACATCGGCTTTAAATAGACCACGTCTTAGAAAACATAAGGACCACGTTGTCTATAGTTGAAAACAAATGTTTCATTATAAATATCCAATATTGTTTTAATTTTTACTTTTTATAAATAAATAATTTTTAACAAGTGAGAATATATTTAAGAGGTTATGTTGTTTCATAATTTGCATTACAGACATCGTGTCAATCTATTTTTTTCAACTTAAAAATTGTTTTAAAAAAATATATCGATTTAAATAAGTCAGTTACTTTCCTATCTAAGTGATCAGTAATATTGTGCCTTCTCATAATAAAAAGGTATGGAGTACTCAGCTAACGTAAAACTATTGATAACTTATTGCGTTGCACTATAGTTTAAAAATTGTTAATCTGTGTTGCAAACTGTACCTTTATATCTGTTATTATTTTGCATGTTACGTTTTGTATAGTAAAACAATAATTTATTATGAATGTATTTTGTATCTTTTGTGGGTTTTTAGATATATATGATATGACAATACGCATTTATAGACATACAGGTTTTGAAATGTCACCATGAGCTGTAGAAAACTTGCAGCAAAGGATGATTGATGCTACTGTGATATGTTATTTAAATAACTAGGTATATCTACTCAGTACAATGCCAGTTTGCCAAATAACTATAGTTTTTGTGTTATGCTCATCTGGCATAGATAATAGCATTTCTTAAAGCTCTTTTATACGAAAATATTCCAAGAAATAAATCGACAAAGTTTCAAAATTGAATTTTTATGTCGCACATTAAAGTGATATTTAAAAGCACTTAAATTTATTCCTGATGATTTTTAAAGACCGCAACTCCTCAAGAAAAGTAAAATATCTTATGGTGATGATTTGATTCACATGTATGTGTAATATATACTAAATTATTACCGGTCACGAGAGGGTTGCCCCAGTTTTAGGAGAGATTCTATATCTGGTAGAAAGAGAAAGATAATATCCCTGTTTTTGCGTCTTTGATAAATTATAAGAACACAAATTCCATAGTGATGTTTGATTCTACTGTAAAAATTCCAGTGGTGCCATAAATAGGAGACATAACATACAAAATCTCGAAGCTCAGGTTCGGTGCTACTGTCGGATCTTTTGTTCAGGAGACTCAAAATCTTTTTCTCGTTTTCTACATTCCAATAATTAAACGTTTTCATAATTGTCTCTCATGCTTGAATCTCCATGGTAAAATTGACTTCACGCTTGCAGAAAATAATATCAAAATTATAATGTCAAAAAAAAGAAGGCGGTAAAATATCGCATGTATGTACGGCCCTATTGTATTTATTGTTGTTTTTGGTTTGACTTAGAACAAGCCTTATTATGTTTACAAAACATTTTAATACCAAAACTTGTATGTTTTTTAAACGGTTATAGTAAATAGTCTGGCTAGTTTTAGCTTTCTATTGTTTGGACGCATTTATACGTGCACCCATCCCGTCACGGTGTGGCTAATGCACTGTGTAATATAATTACATAATAAAGTACGATATTTTCATAAACAATCCTACTTTTATTTAGACTACAATGATAAGACAGAACCTTCGTAAAACGATTGTAAAAGTTATTGGAACCCTTTTATGAGGAGGAATTTAAGCTTGTCTGAAGTTGAATATTTTTCTGAAATCAAAATATTTATTTCCATAGTAATAAAAAAATACAAACTGTTTTGATACTTTAATCTTTATTTCATAAACAAAATACAATGTATTAAACAATGAAATACCGATCAGTTAAATATTTTAATTTTTATATACAAAATAATAAATTGTAAATGACTAGATAGGTAAAAAAGCGCAGCCAATGTAGTTTATAAATATTTATCCTAATTTTAGTTTCTCTGTAATAATCTTTGAAAGCATTATTATTATTTTTAGAACTTTACATGTCAATGAAAAATAAAAACAAATAAAATACTATATTATGTTGCAAGCGAAGGGAAAGTTAGTTTCGTTCAACAAAATTATTTTAAACATTAAAAGCAATTGAAATGTCGTCCGCAATAAATATTTCCCGTAGCCGCTCATATATATTAGTAGCTGTTTATTTTTGTATTTGATAGCTGAGTATCAATTTTTTTAATGATAATTTAGGCATGGGTTTATTGTGGGTGGTTTTTGATACATATTACTTATATGCTAAGGTTAAAAATAAGTTAAAAGTGTGCTGATAACAATGTGTTACGCTCTTGTACATGCCGATGCGGCTTTAATGCCTAAAGCCCATTACATATACCTTCTTCTTAGAAGCCTCCCGGAACTTATGAACAAATCGTGTAATGGACAACGTTTTTACTAACTGGCATTTGTTTTGACCCCCGAAATAAAATCGACACTTTATAAGGACATAGTGACGTGGGAAACAGTAATACTGGCCATTTTCTTCATTTTATTACAGAAACCAGTTAGTAAAATAGACTATGAAGTTAAATCTATATGATTGTTTTGTTTAAAGTACACTTGCTTTGAAATTTGTAACGCTGTGTACTCCAGGATCTGAAGTAAGTTAGTGTCTAATGGTTTCTAGTTAGTAAGAGGATCGGCCCGAAAGATCTTCGTAATGCTGAGTGCCGGGGGGTGCGCGGTATCCTGGGTAGTTGTGGTTGAGGGCATTCTGCGCGAAGAAGGAGGAATAGTCCCTTTTCACCTGGAAACAAACATAACTTTTAACGCTATGTTCTGATATTGACGGCGCATCGCAGCGCACTCGACAAACTATCCGTCTTATTATAAGATATAGACTAAAATAGTACTAGGCTCAAACAACGTTTAAAACATGTTCAAAATAAATGTTTTATAAGACGCAGCTAATTGCTAAAAATGCATTTTGTTCTGGTTTAAAACTATTTTAGTCCATGTCTTATAGTTAGACGACAATGGTTCGAAATGCCCTTAGTTCAAACAGGCATTCAAACGAGTAGGTATACGCCGCGGGTGCGTCGTCACTCATGCTTAAGGTACCTACAATTCTTTGACAATCAATCTAAAGGAACAACTTCATTTCTATTAAGCTAAGCCTGGAAGAAAGAAATAGACAAACATTGAATGATTTTGAAATGTAGTATTACGATTACGATGGTCCGGTGCCAGAAGAAAAGTGCTGCGAAGCCTAAAGGATAGAATTTAGTCGAAAACTAACGCTTGTTCGAACTGAACAAAAATGAATTGTGTCTTAAGGAAAGTGCCAAATTAAATACCGTAACTTGTAAAAAAGTAAATTATGTTTTTACTCTTCATTCAGTTTGAACAATCCCACTACAGGTCACAATTAGGTAGTTTAGGTACAACACGTCTGAATTCCGATCAAAAAATAAAACCGCTATCAATGCGTAGTAAGCATCTTTAGATTTTAGCGATTTTAATGGCACATCGAGAGGAAGCCTATTCTTGGATTGGTATAAATCTGCACTCCAATTCTAGTTCTACTTTGACTTGACCGAGACAAGCGAGGCAAGTGTAGGATATGTCCTGGTCAGGTTATAAATTATTCACTTCATGATTAGTCCGAACATAGTAAAATAACGGAATTTTTGTGAACGTCAAATATTAGCAGGGTTAAAAAGGCCGTTGTGCAAATATAATCTGAAAAAGATATGTATCTACATATTATTTTGGTGTACATATTATTATGCCCCTATAGAGCGGCCCCAGATTATTCTATAAAATCTGAGAGATCGGCCATCTTGCAATAATCTAATTCAGAAAATTATAATTTTCAAAATTTCTTTAAGTTGGCCTTTTGCGGTCCGGGTTTGTGGCAACGATTGAACATTAGAATTGGGCGCTTTTTAAGGACTATATTCCCGATATGCCATTGATCCTAAAATATGTAGATACTAGAGGTTGTCCGAAGCAGCAGCACTTACAAGGCCGGCATAAAGCGCACCATGCAGGGTCAACTCCATGTTTAGGCCTCATTCATGGATATTAATTCGGCAAGGGTATATTGCCGGAGCTAAAAACAAACAATTGCTGGATTCAAATACATTTTTTAATTTTTATGGATGCTGGGATCTACTACTACTGGTAAAATGGTACCTAAGTACCTACTTGTTCTTTTCACCGAAGATTTAAAACTCGTGGTCATATCTTATTCCTACGTCATACTAAAACATTGATAAGAATTAATTTATGTACAGCAGGGAGGCGGTGTTAATTTAGAAGACAAACTCAAGTTTTACTATTAGTTCCACTTTGTTAAAAGCTGTGTTAAGAGGTTTACCTTGCGCGGTCTGCAGGCAGGGCCTTTGGCGAGCTGCCTTCGAGCTTCATTCTCGGCGGCCACTGCCTCGCGGATCGGCTGCGGCGGCCACTTCTGATCTCCACGCATGTTCACGCCTCCTGGTAAAATATGGGTTAGTTCGCAATTGATTTTCAAGTTTAAAACGCACAATAAAATAAACAAATATATTTATACATAGACCATATTATTTTACTATTCATTACTATCAACGCATATACGATAGGTTGGTACGCACAATCGCCTGATGAAGCGTAACTGATTTTGGCCCAAAATCACGGAGGAACTAGTTATGTCGCTTGGTAAAACCAATTAAAATTTTCCAATAAACTCACAATTAACAACTTTGTACCCTCATAAGTAGTTATTTAGTTCGTAAACAAATAGAACGTTGTTTTGCTGTCAATTAGCTATCCACTGATTGTTCATCCGTGAGGCAGTAGCTAAATGCACTTCCGAGAAACTTTCCATCTCAACGGCTAACTACAGATGGTAATGATTATGACAGCTTAGCAGAAGGATTTCACGCTATGCTAATTATTATGGCCACAAATTGCTAAAGTTTAGTATCTACTTGCTGTTTTATGTAACGTGAATCTCCTGACTTGATTTACCGACTTTTTCTGAGGTTGTCAATTCAGTTCATGTTGCTTTTATAAAATAAAACCACGGAAAAAAGATATTAAAAATCATATTACATCTACTTGTGAGCAATGTTCGTGATTATTATGATTATGCAAATTTCGAGATGTATACAGAATATACAGAGATGATATACAGAAGTGCCTTAAGGTACTTTAGTTGGCTCTCAAATATACCTACTTTGGTTGATCTATTATAAGGACCATATGGTTGTTGCCACATGCAACAACTAGATGTTTATCTATTTCTGTTTCCAATTATTTATACTTTCTTTGTAGACTCAGATATTGTCGAGAGCAGAAAATGTTGCATTTTCACACGTGTGACTTGAGAAATTATATTATAACGATTCATACACCTGTACACTTATAACTTACTAGTTAGTGATCTTCACGAAGATACAACGGTGTTTTCAAAGTATTTTATGGACTAATAAAGCTATTTTAAATCAAATAAACTTCCAACACCTGGCATCATGTTATTGTGCCATAACTTAGTTTTCTTTATTTCTTAATAATTAAGAATATACGTATGTAGTACCTACTCTTGACGGAGTAGAAAATAAACGTACCTAAATCTAATATAATGCCGAGATTAATTTCTTATGTTAGGTATTTATTGTGTAAGTTAGTTTTAAAATAAGGATACGTTTCGTAAGTGCAACTCCTGCCCTAGAGCGTATATACTCGTTTATATACGAATACCTAGATAGAATGAAATTGTTAAAACCTCTTAATTCTAGTATTTCACTGAAATGTTACCTACACATACAATTAACAGTCTAACTAACTACCCATATACCTACCTACTTATTCTAATATGAATGTAAACTTCGTTATCGTATTCCGTTCGTAAAATTTACTTTAACTCTCTCAGATTTCGGATTTTGGTTTTATTTTAGATCGCTTAATTTTATGTTATGTTGTACGAATAATGATTTAAAATGTACACAAAAAAGTACCTATTGAATTAGTCACTCACTGACGAGCTGATTGTGAAAATCGTTTTTTATTTTGGGAATTTTTTCATCTAAATTAGACCTCTACATTAAAATCATTTTCCATCAGGTGAACTATCCGGTCCATCTGCTTGTCTGCCTATAACTTTGTTGGTTTATAAAAAAAACTGTCGACGAGTAATTACTTTCCTAACCTTTGTACCTAAACTAATTAAAAAAAAAAATCCGATCGGAATCATATCTACACCTATATCAATTTATCGTCTCACCTTGAAATGAAGCTGCAGCGGGCTGACTCGCGTAAACTGCAGGGGGTGGTTGATGAACGGGGGTGGACTGACGGAGGGTGATGGTCGCTGGCGGTGGCTCGTACTGCCTCTGGGGGGGTTGGTAAGGAGGTTCAACACACGGCTGCGGGGAGAACGCTTGCGGTTGCGGTGATGATTGCTGAGGGTAAACCGGCTGGGAACCGTAAGCCTGGAAAAAGAATAGTAAAAATATTTAGTTAACCTCGCGAACTTCGGACCTACCACATTCACGTGGTGGTCTTTTAGGTTTTTAGAATTTTACCCAACTTCGGCGCCGAAGTATAGTTATTTGTAAACCATCCCCGTGTTGTAGGAAACGAAACACTTGTAAAAAGAATCATTTAATTCGGTCAAGCCGTGTTCGTGTTTTAGTGAGACTTAAATCATTTTTATGCTCTTAAATCATATCGAATTTAAATTATTTTTATGCACTTATAAAAACACCATAATGGTTTTGTTTTAAAATATCAAACTACCTACAGAGAGAATATAAAAATGCTAATGTTAAAGCTTTAAAATCGAAATATGCTTTTAATTTGCATTTTGCAATAGAAGATTATTAAAAGCAAAGTATTGGGTATAAAGTGGCTTTTAGTTTTACAAAGCCAAGGCTGTTCTCATTTACGGTTTCACATAAAATAAGCTATTTAGATTAGCAAAACAGTGTTATTGGCCAAGTGCATTACAGGTATTAGAATTTAGAATTACCGTGAACAGTATGACAGCTATGTCGACAGTTCTGATTCTGATATAAGCTGATACTAACCATTGTTATTTACATGAACAGTTGTGTACCTTTATTTATCTTTTTTATAACTGTACTTAATTTAAAAAAAAATTGGACTACATCCACGTTTTTATTTCTACAGTTGTGAATGTGTTTTGAACACGCAGTTTAATTTAGCATGTTTATTAGACGTATGAAATTATATTTTAATGTATCTTATCTATTTGTTGATCGCGGCGGTCTTCCTCATACCAGTGATTTTATATTTAACAGCTGCATAAGTTAGAGAAAATTATAGTTTAGCAAGCGGTGGTTAAATTATTTATACAAAACATTATTATTATTATTATTATTTATGTACATGAGTATTAGTTTAGAATATACACACATTTAAAAAAAACTTGTTCAAAATAAAATCTGGTGCTAGATCTCTAACTAAAGATGATAAGACTCTTGAAGTTATCTTCTGTATAAAAACAAAGATGCAGATGGCTCATTGGTTTTTCATGTTATATACCTGAGGCGACACTGGTGCCGGAACGGGGGCCCAGCGAGTGGATTGTGGGCGGTAGGGCTGACCGAGTCCGGGCGAAGGGGGGCCCGGGTGGAAAGGCGCTACTGGATCCGCACCAGGCCCTACTGGGATCAGTTTACTCAAACCACAAGCCTCCTGTCTAAGACCTTCGCTGTAAGCTGGCTGTTGCTGAGCTTGGTAATGGGGTTGGCTTTGGACTTGGGGCTGGAATCGAGGCTGGGGGGGTTGGTGCTGGATGTGTGGTTGGTGCTGGTGAGCTTGGGGTTCTTGCTGCTGGGGGTGAGCCTGCACGTTGTTGTAGATCGGTGCCTGCTGTAGGGGTTTACATAAGGCAGCTTAGAACATCATATGTGCAAATAAAATCATGCTCGGTAGGTATTAGTTATATTCCGCCACCTTCCAAAAGCTCTGCGGTGCACAAACCGGCGTGCCACATCATTCTCTATTTTTACACATCCAGACTTTATTACAGTTGTTGTATTTAGTATAGTGACATGATCGCAGTCATGATTTACCTGTTGTGGCTGGTTGTGGTAGCCGTTGGTCTCTGGTACCGGTGGCCACACCACTTTCTTTTGACCTGAAACAATATTTAATTTAAGAATAGGCTAAGAATAATCTACATATATAACTTGAACTGGGTATGAAGGTGTTTGTATCATAATATCGGGAATAATTTTTAACAAAATGTATGAAATAACTAAACGTATAAAATATGTACGTCGTAAACTATCTTTGTCCACATATAATTTCGCACTTTTGAAATACTTATCGCTAGACATTTGAGTTCAAATTAGTTCATCCCACTCCGGTCTTGCTTGGCTCGAAGCCAATTTTCCAGTAAAAAAATAAACGGATTTCTAAGAAAAACAACAGACTGTTATATTCTGATAGGAACACCGTGATACAATTAAGGAGCCCAGGTATTTTTGAGTGGGAAGTTTCTACGTCAAGAGGAAACAATTGCCACGGACATGTTTACAAGACAAATCCGTTTCTCTATCTCTTCATTAGGTCTATCTTGACTTTGATTGATGTTTTTCCGTAAGCTGCTTTATCTAGGATATTCGTATATTGTGTCATGTGAAACAAATGAATGGTTAACTCGATTTGTAGGTATGGGGAATTAATGTTTTGAACAAAATAATTATCAAGTTTTTTTTAAAATAAAGGCAGCTAAGAGACTTGTTTAATATCGTTTACGTAAACATACATCGAATTCATTTTTTTTTTGAGAAATTAAGTTAGTAATTAGTAGAAAAGTATTCGCGATCACAAACATTGTATAAAGTTACAAGATAGCAGGTTCAACCCTAAAATACGTAATTTAATTGGCGAAATTACACGTTTTGATAAGTTGGTATCTACAAAGAAATATATGTCTAAATTCAGCATAATAGTTCCACACGTTATACATTAAGCAAATAGAAAGTAAAGGGAGAATATCTACTAAGCCATTTCAAACATCTGAAAAAAAATTACTTATTTTTCAAATACTAAGCAACCCACCCTGGCCTCACACAGCAAAAATCGTTTAAAATGGATCTCCTATGTATTTTTTCCTTCATGTTAACTAAATACAGAGAATTTGAATTTGGAAATTCCGTATTTCTTTGGTAAAAAGTACAAACTACACAAAACTCGCAGTAGTTTCTAAATAGTTGTTATAAATGTCGTAGCCAAATTGTCTAACACGCCGTATTACAAGTTGGCGCGATCTGGACTGAAAAACGTCGCCGTAATGGTAATGTAGTGCGGCTACTTCACTTTCAGCCGGATTGTAGTGACGAGACGTTCTATAAAGCGTCGTTCAACGTTTAGCCTTATTGAGCAGTGTAGGGTGACTATGAAGAACAGATATAATTTATTGAAATCTCAAGACTTATAAGACTCCAAACTAAGTAAAAACCAAGTATGTAGGTAGTGTACCTCTAATTGTAACGATAGTCTCAAATGCAGGAATTTGAAGATAGTAAACTTATGTTATGGCCACTATATCTAACCGAACCTAACCTCGCCGATTATACTAAAACAGGCACACCTTTTGCTACCAAAAATGTCTCTTTTAGAATTATCGCAATGCATGGTCTGTCACAGTACTTGGTTGGCATTTTCATTTTTGTGATCATGCAATGATACTAGTGGCGATAACTCGAACTAAAACTTTCAAAGCGACGTATCAACGAAGCGCCCATTTGTATGTGGGCTAAACGATACTAAGCGTTTTGAGGAATGTGAATCGCTCTTTCGATGCGCTGCACTTTATTTCAGCCGGATTGCAATCCGGGTGATCGTAAGGTAGCCGCATTATATTACAGCGACGTTTTTTTAATCCTTCGCGTCAACTAGTAAAACGGCGTGTAATACAATTTGGCTTCGACTAAGCGAGAGGGAGCGTGGGACTTCAACTTTTAACATGCAGTACTAATGCACCCTACTATTACCCTACCCTACTAATGCAAAATATTTGTCATAGTCGAGATTCTAACTCAAGGCAGGGACACACTATCAACTGAGTTACCTACTTTATTACGTCCTCAAGTAATAATAATAATAAATCTATAGGTAAAGTGGTCAAAACAAATAACAGAAAAATTCACGGTTATTCATCATAAAAGCATGAAGGAAATTTGGATTTAATATTAAATGCGTTAATGTCACACATCTTCTTTTAGTTTAAATTATTTTTTCACCTTTTTGTGAGCTTTAACTATACAGGATAGGTATTATAATACTATTTCCTTAGAAACTCAAATTCTTTATTTATGCATATCTGATTAAGCTTTGCATTTTTATGAACTAAGAATATATTTTTATTAATAGATGTAACCATTATGCTAAGATTGCTCAACAACTCATACCTACCTAAACCCACGTACAAACAGTGCAATGTTTCACAAACTTGACATCAAACTTCTCAATATTGTGTCAACTTGGTAATTATGATAAACCTATAGTTGTTTTAAACTATAAGTTTGTTGACTGAACATAACCGACATGCTGCATACTATTAGAAGTTTCAGTCGAACATACAAAATAATGAAAATGTCATTCAATGTTGGCTTTTGAACCCAAGATTTAATATTATTGATGACAAACTACATCAATGTTATCTACCATGATTACTGCACCGAATGTATATAGTTATTTCACTTGAACAATGCGTTTATATTATTGCAATGTAAATAAAAATATGAACTCACGATCAAAAACTAGCGTATGAATCCGGGTGTTTGTCGATGCCAACCGCTAGTCGGCCAGGACACGTTGTAACTACTTACTTGGCGAGCTCACAGGTGCGCAAGCGCATATTATTATATTTTGAGAGGGCGCATTTTTAGGACACGCAGCTCCGTCTCATTCTAGCTTTTGATGCTATGACGAATATTCGGAAAGTGGACACACCTCCCACGGGAATCCGCTAGGTTCTAACTAAATTATATTTACCTACAAATGCATCAACTGTCTTTGTGATTTGTATTGCATGCTCTTTTACTAATATTATTTAAGTATAGTACAACTACGCTTCTTTTAGACGTGCATTATTTATTGTGTCCCATTCTTAATAAATATGAGTAAGTAGGTACCTACACTCAACACTAGGTACATTCCACGAAAGTAATTATCATAACGTCTTACAATAAATACGTAAAAGTACGATTTCAGATGATGTCTTTTGAAGTCAGCGAGCCAAAGATACAATACAAATTAAAATGATTATTTCATGATATAATTAAAAACTGCATATCCGTGCTGCGTTCGTCACAAGTCGTTTGGAAGTTTTCCCGGTAGGTATCGACCACCTGTTGCGATCCACTTGTTGGTTCATTGTTTGCGAGAACCTTCCATCGAGAAAGGTGATTTATTTATTGCGAAGATGACGTCTCAATTCGTTTTGAAATACTATGTTTATAAAAGCAACTATAACATTTTGTATTAATCTTTTGGAAGCTGTATTAAAGACACAACACTGATGCCTGCCTGCCTTGGTAGGTATACTTTTGGAAGCTGTATTAAAGACACAACACTGATGCCTGCCTGCCTTGGTAGGTATACTTTCGGAAGCTGTATTAAAGACACAACACTGATGCCTGCCTGCCTTGGTAGGTATACTTTTAAGATTAGTTGCTTTTAAATCATAACGTAACGTCTTCAATAGTGACTTCTAAATATGTATAATAATATTTTATTTCAAGTTATTTGCCATAATGTGTTATTAAACTTCTAAACTAAAAAGAGATGTAACTATAAAATAAGAAAAATATTAATTTTCCACATTTGAAGTGAGATTGCGTTATCTTAAAAACATAAACAATAAGTAACAGAATAAAATGGTAGTATATCTTCATAATGTGCATATTCATCATAAAACCTCTGCAAGATAGCCATGCATGGATGCATGCAAATGTAGCTGCTTACTTCTGCGATTACGATGAAGACGATATTAATCTAGATCGAGATTACTATAATGTTGTATGAGGGGCACGGTCGCAATTACCTCATCTATTCATCCATGAGATTCCATGTTCTTATTAATATCATGCTATTCACATGTTCATAGAGTGCTTATGGTTTCTCAGAATCAAATGATGCATTCGTTGCTTTTGAATGGATGGTTATTTAATACAAAAACTCACTAGGTTTTAACTTACTTAACGATGTCAATAAATTGAGCTATTTTATTTGTTACAATATATCGTTTTTATCTTAAAAATTTCAATATGGAATTCCAAATATCTTTTTCTTTACAATCTTTGCAAATTTTGTAGTACCAAAGGCATCACGCATGACTTTCAAAACTTACAACTTGACAATCAACTATTCTCTCATTTCGACATGTACATTTTTATAACAATGAGATAATTCTTCTCTTTTGTCAATGATTAGCTTTTCTCTAGCCGTCATACAAAGACAAAGCTTTCATTTAATTCGCCTATAAATAGAATGACCAGGCTCTATAATAAGCATTCCTAATTTAACGATAGCATATTTAGTTTTTTTGCAATAATTAAGTATTTTTGCAATTCCTCATTTTGATATAAATTTTATTCTGACACCTACTATTTCATAATGTTTGTGACTTTTTATTTTTTTTATAATGTAACTATTTAATTGTAAAATGGTCCAATTTAATTTAATTTAGTTTTAATACATTCAACTAATTTGTGTTTTGTTAGATTTTATTTTATCTAAGCTGTGGTTACCTTTAATTGGATAAACACAGGGAAAGTTATTAGTCTCTTAAGTTGTATTGCATGCATGTGTATTATTCGTTGGTAATCCAAATAAATAAATGAAATGAAATAACGTAATGTGTACTTGACTCAAAGATACAATGTAAATGTTTAAATCTCAGGGTCAACAATATAACATAATCACAAATGCACAAACATGTAGGTAGTTGCGTAACAACTGAAAAACTCACAACGATCGCTCAACTTTGTAAATATTCTTACGCTAATAAACAATGAGTGCACGTGTTGAAAGCACTCGAATGTCATATCCATTTGTCACTAGCATTATTTCAACACTGATGTAATTATAGAATTTGATTCATAGTGTTACAGTCGCGAGAATAGCACTAGGCTCGATGACGTCAAACTATTTTATATTATTCTAGAATCACGGTCAAGATTTGTTTCAGATAAAAGCTTTAAGAGATGCTTCGCAGCTTGTTGAAGTTTTCAGATGCACTCTACTGTGATTCATGTTCGCATGGTTGCTGAGTTTGTTCTAACACCTACGGTTATTCAGAAATAACAAACATTCCCACAATTGCTATGCAAATAAGCTATAAACTAACAAAGCTGAACTAAACTAGCTTAAAAGAAATGTTGCATCTTAAAAATAATGTACTTAACCTCGCACTTAAAAGACTACCTTCTTTTTTTAATATGATTCAAATATTATGTTGTATATCGAACACATCACTTTTTACACTTTTTTAACGTTGAATCATTTCATACCTATGTTCATGTAAGGAAGTGAGTGACAGTGTGGGAAAACTTTATAAAAAGTGTGTAAGAGTGTAATGTAACTAAACACAATGTAACTCTTACCTTTTTCTTTAAACATCTAACTTAAATTTCTCCTTCGTTGTTTATTAAGAATGAATATAAGTAAATACAGACACATTCTCTTTACTTCCAAACAATGGTAAGATCTATTTACTAATGAACATGAAATCTCTTCGTCTAGAAAAACGAATACGAGGTACATACACATGTAGGTACGTTGAAAAATTATTCTTTTAGTCTCATTTCTTATTTCATGAGCCAAAAAGATAATTTTCCTTTGTTTACTGTAAATAATTTTACATTTACACTTTGCTAAGGCCTAAGGCCATTAAACCTTTACGAAAATAGTTTCACTTCATTGACTGAGTGCCCACTGGGTTCGATGGTCGACCGACCGTTTTATGATTTTGCCTGCCGATAATATGGTTCAAATAATTTTATATTTCCTTAAATAATTTCTCTCGAACTACTCGACTTTAGAAAATTCAAGAGTTGTTATGTAAAATACCCCTTAGTTATTTTTATCCAGAGATGATTTCGATTTTTTGATTATAATTGTCTTATTGAATGAAACTCGCATAGAGAAAACCTTTAAAATGATTTCAAATGAAGAAATTTAATCTAAAGTTTTATTATTTTCAAATTGTTTCAAAGGTTTTAGTTTTTTTGTGAAGATTATGTTTCCAAATGTTTACGTATCATCAATGTTTTTAATAAGAGATTAATGGTAACCACGCTTTGTCATTTTGGTGGTAATGATCACCATCTTTCCTCTGTAGACTTTGTTAGTTTTTACCGTGGAATTATGTATGGAAGTGTGCGACAAAAACTATGAGTTCAGATTACTTTTCTACGTGTCAGATAGAACAATGGATTACACTATGGATTGGACTATAGGGTTTGTACTACCGATCTTAATTAATCAAAGATGCGCGAAGATTCATAAAAAATGTAGCGGTAATCAATAATATAAACAAGGTATAAACTCATGGTAGAGACACACAACTTCCTATTACCTGTCGTTGCTCTCGTGTACTCTGGGTACACCTGACCATTGGCGTTAAGTTGGCACTTCCAGCGGACAATACCACAACCTTGGTCTGGTTTGGGTGGCCAACAGTCATCGAACCGACGGTTGGCGCGCACCCTGGTGGCCAGGATCGCTCGCACTTGGCTAGGGTGTAGTTCTTGCAAAGCAGGTGTGTTAGTTAAAGCGTTAAAAAGCGTTTAAATCACTCTTATTCTCGTATCGGGGTTTTAGAAGCGAGTGTAAAAAAGTTAACATTCTTTAGAAAAATATTACGTTAAAAGGGTATTGGTTAATTATTTACACAAGATTAAAAAAGCACTATAACGTAAAGAAAGAAGAAACTTAATTAACAATCACAGAAAGGAAGTTGCAAAATTAAAAGTAAAAATTGGAAACATTTTCAACGCAGGTAATTAAAGAAAGCTTAATCAAAACTCTTGTCTGTGTTGTCTATGGTTCTATAACATTTAGTATATAGGTACTTACTGGGATTTCCTCGTCTACTTCTCTCTTCTTCTTCCAACATCCTCAGCACCGCAGAGTTGGCTAAGTTTGCGGGTTTCGCCGTCGTGGGGTCACTGAAGTCGATTCTGAAACAAATATATGGATAATAATAAAAACTATCGCAATAATATACGGAAGATTTTTGCAGTTTCTTTTTCTTACATCGCCATTCCGAATCGGTAATTAATATTGACTATTTATAAGTGCTTTAAGAAGATCAGCTGAAATAACGAGACGACATGCACGACATTATTAATATTATTATGTAGCTTACATAAGTACTACCAAAGAGCAAAGAGAATACAAACGTCCCTCTTTGGTTTTCAGTATTCCTTTTTAACCGATGAGGGTTAATAAGGAAATATAAATCAGCGTGCCTAAAAGAAAATCGCTCCAACATTTGTCGTGTTGACTTAATATTTTTAAAGAAGGAGGTTTTTATGTTCTAATTAAGTATGTAGTTCCAATCAGTTCCCTATTAAAGTAAACTAGTAAGACCAGTAACCAGATATCCTGAATGCTCCTAATTATCAGTTCTCACGCATGGCTAATTATGTATCACCTATCGCTACCTAGTATCAGTCACGCAAGTTGATTGATCATACCGGTTCTATCTCACGAGGACGGGTTTTACATATGTGTTGTTGAGCAAATACTAGTCGGTGCTTGCGACTTTGTCGACGTACATAACCCATAAAAACTTGTACCTTTTTCTGTTTCTCTCAGTTTTACTTTCGATACAGAAAATAGCCTACGTACTCTATTTCCACCGAAATGAAAATTGGTTGAGCCATTACTACTTTTTCATTTAGGATTAAGCGATGTGTGTATGTCGCTTTACAAAGTAATCCTAAGTAAATATCATTTCGAAGAGTTAAGTATTAGTAGAGAAACCGCCTACAGAGAGTCAGAGATAGAAAGATAATGACTGTCTTGACAACCCAATTAGCCCTGTCTGTAATCAATTAACGTGCTCTTTTTATACTTAATTATGCACTTTATTCTTGTTTTAAGTTGCCTTATTTGAATTTCAAAACAAAAATGAATATTAATTGGATTAGATGGCTTCGAGTTTGAAGGGCACTACCTAGGCCTTTCAACCGGCAAACTTTGCTTCACTTATTACTTTTATTGCATGTTTTAATTACAAAACGTAACTTTGACAAATTTGTAGCATGAAAGTGCTTTTAACAGCGTTTTTTGCTTCCTCTTGTTGTTAGTAATAAAATAGTTGGGACATATTTTTAAATCTGCTTGATGATACAGAAGCGTTCGTGTGCGAGGTCAAATCGCTCTTGCTAAGCCCCTAGGCAAGTGTTTTAGGCGTTTTGTCTTTTCAAGTACAGCGTTTATTTTTACTCCCGACGTAAAAAGTGGTGTGGTATAAGTTTGACGTGTCTGTCTGTGGCATCATAACTCTCGAACGAATGAAGCGATTTTGATTTAGTTTCTTTTGTTTGAAAGGTGACTTTACCGAGCGTGGTCTTAGCTATGTTTGATTATTCCCCCATTCATAAGTTATGGAGTGAAAGTGAGGATGAACAAACGAATGTACGCAAATGTCCAATCGGGGTTTTCTAATTTGTAATTTAATAAATTGATAGAATAACCGATTTCAGTAAGATCGATTCTTTCAAAACTTTAATAAAAATATTAGGGTCAATTTCGTTGTATTGATTTCTGATAAGTTTCAAAATCAACTAATAACTACAAAATAAACTCAAACCAATTCGGTCAATAAAACTCAGTACATCTGCTACATTAAAAATGCCAAAATTATGAGCTTTTCGGAAGGGCTGTTCACTGTCAATCATTTTGGATGTGAGTATTGACGAAGTATATTAGTAGGTACTTCTGAAAGTTTCTTGTTGCTTGTAAGTTGAAGGAGTTGAAAGTAAGTCTGGAACGCAATCAGTGAAGTTACCGCAGCTATCTACGCTTTGTCAACGGTATTCGTGCGAAATTCTCACAAACAAACTTGTAATTGTTAAATCAGCTTATTGTTTTTGCGTGATTCTTCGACAGTGGAAATCGATTTAACGGGGAAAGTTTAAACCAAACGTTTTCGACATCTACATAGCGGATATAAGTTTGTATTAGTTTTTGGGCTTCAGTAAACTGTTTCAAGTAAAATCAGCAAAATTTCCATTAAGAAGGTAGGATCTGGAGGTGGTGGTGAAGGTAATTGGGTTCTATGGTGAGTATATAAGTTAGAGTTGTTACAGTTTTTTTTGTAATCGATCTAAGAAGTAGTCAATGAGACTCCTCCATTAAGACACTTTCCCATTGAGTTGTAACAGTTTGTTGTTTTACAATTTATAACAAGCCGTCATTTTATGTAAGAATGTATGTTTAGATAAAGTCAGCAAAATGAAAACTCCTACTTTTTACTGTTTTTTTAAGGGAAATTTCCTGAAAACTTGGATCGAGTTTTTCCTTGTGTAAGCTATGCTTTCGTAATTCATCAAAGTGTCAAACTTGATTCACGAAGTTTTAAAGTTAAGATTCAAGGTTACTTTTGGTATGCGCAGTTAAATGGGTTATAGGAAAGCCATCAATGATTTAAATTTTAATTTAGTAAAATTGTTGAAATAGAAAATTGTATACTAACATGTTTTTAACTTAGCGGTATTTATTAGCCTCATATATTGTATCAATACAGGTGGAATCATAAACTTTTATACCCAAACAATGTAATATGATACAACAATATTTGAACAACTGCTTTCATTGATCCTTGATTTTTTCTTGGTAAAATAGTTTGATTTTGTTATTTTAAAATATTTTCTTTAAATTGTAATTAATAAACCTAAACTGAATTCCATTTGCCTACTGCTGACGATTTTTTTGTGCAATGAAACACCTGCTAATTGATTTTTTTTGTGTTTAAAATACTTACTTAGGTAAATTAGGAACTCTAAGAGTTAATAATAAGTAGATGAAAATTCTATACCTACGAAAATTCGACTATCGAGTTAAAATACAATTAAAGTTGACAATAACCATAGTTGGTGTCAATTTGTATTAGTTTTACATTACAGTCGAATCAAATTAATTTTAATTCAAAATTTATTTTTACTGAGTACTGAACCCTAAAATCATGGTAGCAACGGCAATAACATCCAGATAGAGTTTTTCCCCTCTCTAAGTAAACTCGAACTTTCATTAGTTTCATAGTCCTCCCTTCGGAATAATCTCGGTATATTTGACACAATTATTTACCTTATAATACTACTTACACAATAAAAAAGTATTGTCCTAATATTAAAATTTTGTACATATAATAAACAATAAAGTTTTAAAGCTCATATTAGCAATAGCGTATAATGTAATATGAGGTGACTTAAAGAGAGGATTACTACTGTTCTTAATCAAGCAGAAGTAGCAAAATTATGGACCCCTTTATTGACATAGCAGAAGACTGCAAATGTTTAGTTTCTGTTGAATTAGGTGGATTTGCGACGCACTATAATGACCCAAAAAAAATAGTTTTTGCACAATGAATAGACATGACATTGATCACCTGATGACCAAAATTTTAGATAGGTTGAAAATGACTGTTCTCTTGATTTCAGAAATTTCGAGTTGTGGTCGGGTAATATATCCGCCAGCAGGGAGCTTCAATCCTTAACCCTCCTCATGTTAGAATATATTGCCCCGTATCTGCTTTTCGCAATCACCAATAGTAAGAACATTAATCGCTCACCATCAGGCGAGCCATATGCTCGGTTGCCATAAAAAAATAACTAGTATAGCACGTCGCGTGTGTGTCCGTGTCTTCCATAAAAAGAAATCAAGTTTCCATTCACCTAGAACTCAAGTCTCTATATCGGTAAAGCTTAAGCGTGTCAATGTCGAGCTTTAACAAAAAAAAAGGGTAAAGTGTGAGTCGAATTCGCGCACCGACGAGGGTTCTGTACAAACCTGTTAGTAAGTACAAACGTAAATAGTTCTTTCGACACGAGAATCGAATCTCGATATTTTTTTCAATTTAATCGTAATTTTATAATAATGTTTACAGTTCAAATTTACAGTTTTCAGATTTTCCCCTTTACTAGTAGTCTATTACTTCTTACCAAATTTTATGATTGTATGTCAACGGAAAGTATCCTATAGGTTTTGATTCTCTTTGCTAATGTATGGGAAATGCGATATAAACGGCCAAATGTTTTGATTGCGTTGACTTAGATACAAGATTGATTTTTTCACACCTCCAAGGGGGTCGCAGACTTTAGTAGTTGTTAATAATTTCAACTAAATGCCTCTACGAGTAACTCAGAAAAAGGTCTTGATGGGCCAACAGACAGACAGACAGCGAAATGATCTTTTAAGGGCTCATTAATCACAGACGTATGGAACCCTAAAAATGGACAAGTGCAAGTGGAGCGGTTCCTTCAATAAAGTTTTCATCAACCCCACTTTTAACTAAGAACTGTCATTCACTGCACAAACATTCGTAAGGTTCCTCACATCCGAATGAAAATTTGTTTTCCATCTGTCAAGACCTTTTTCTAAGGAACCCGTTCAGGTATTAAGTTGAAATTAATATTTATTTAGAAATCTAATCTGTTGCTGTGAGTAGTGAAAAAATCTAATTTCAACGTTAAGTGAAACACTATATAGATACGGCAGTTTATGCTTCGTCTTTGCCGCATATTTTAATATTCTCATGTTAATAAAAATCTATAAGGTACTTCTCGTTGACCTCTAGGTCTAATCAAAAAGATTCTAATCTTGAAATTTAGTAAGAAGGTCTGCCTTAGCACAACTAAAAAAAACAACGAGACTCGATTTGTGCTATTTACAAACCTATAAATTTGTACAGAACCTTCAGCGTGTTAGTCTAACTCTCACTTGACCGGTTTTATCTATATTGAAACCTTGTGAAGGATCATTAACAGGTATGATGTGTATATTCACTTAGGTTTTTTTCAAACTTAGATCTAGGAAGTAAAAGATAGTGAAGTATTTTTAAATACAAGGAAAAAGTTTAAGTTAATATTTATTTACAATCGACCCTTAAAACTGATCAGTATTGAAAACAGTAAAACTTTTCCCTATAATCTATTAAAACTGCGAGCAATATTCTCAAGGGAGTAATTTGTATCATCAATAGACAATTTTCTGTGCTTTAGAGTATAAAATAAGTTTAACTTTGACATGATTTGTTGAATTATTCATTGAAAGAGATTATATTAGTTACAGATCGTGTTATTAATATCAGCTATTTAATTTGTAGCTTTAGAAAAGTCAAATCACCAGGTAAACCTTAACAATATAAAATTTTATTTGTTTTCGATTTTCAAATAGGGATTAGCTTGTTAGCTATTAGAATGTTAATAAGATCAAATGAATATAGTGTAGATACCTCTGTTTTGTGGATATGATATTATTTAATTTATTTTGATACACACTATTTAACTTAATTTAATTTATTCAAATTTTTAATGTATTTATTTTATTTACACTTCGCTCGGTAACAATTTAGATAGTAATTGTCGTATTTTGATGTTTTGTAATATTATAGGTTGTTATCGGTTTGTATCCTCTTTTAAAATAAATAAATAAATAATGGCACCGCTATAAGTTTGGTTGCTATAAAAAGAGTAAAACATTTAGTAATATGTGTAATAAGTATCAGAGTTGCCTGATTCAAAAATAACCTTTCAAATATAAATACGACAGTCATAGATAGTTTACCGGAGATTTCCAAGGATTAATTGGTTATAGAGATTTCTTTTACGTGGTATTCCCTACCAACTAACCAACTAAATTTGATACTTTGGCTGTCATATAAGTTATTATGTATGTACTCTCTTTATTGCTAACAATATGATTAGGTTTGATAAAAGTCCCGTAACTGAGTTACAATTTTATTCCTAATAGATGTCGAATAAGCCTTACTGATCGCTGTTTATAGCTTCATCGTATTAAGGGATAGAAGAGTCTAGAAGGGAATAGTAAGAAGCAACAAGCGTATAACATTTCTAAAGTTGCAAACCTTCTTTTGTATCATAATCAACCATAATAATACGCTTGTTTGAACGTTTGTAGACATTGAAAGCTTTACCATTGCTATTTAAATTAATTAATTCGATAATTACTTACAGTTCAACGGGTATATTATGGAGCGATTGTTATGGAATTATCACGTTAATTGCCTTAGCATAAAATTAGTTTGGCTAATGGAGAGGCAGTAGTCAATTTGAATAACGTAGTTTCAGTAACGTTCTGACATAATGCCTCTTATTTGTAACGTTACAATGACAGCATTATATAGGGTTTGGTATCTTGATAAATGCTAAAGAAATTTTCCATACGAATCTTATTTTAAACACCGAACTACTTAGCTAACTTAGAAGACATGCCTTCCTACTTAGTAAATTAAAGAACTGCTAATGTGGAAAGATAATTACATTACAAATTTAAAACCCCGTTTGGGCATTTTTGCGTACATTCGATTGTTCAGCTCCACTTTCAACCCGCCATAAATTTTTAAAAGATTGTCAATAAACGTACAGCTTTGGTGTCGAGCCCTTTCTTTTGTTACCCAATTTAGACATATTTGCGAACATTCGATTGTTCAACCCCACTTTCACCCCCCATAAATTTTGAATGGGGGAAATGATATAGATAAAACAAAGTTAAGAACACCACACCTTTAAAACAAAAAAAACGACATCAAAATCGCTCCTTTGGTTCGACTGTTACGATGCCACAGACATGTCTAACATATAACACCCCACTTTTTCATTCGGGGGTTAAAAAGTACGTAGAAAATACAACTATGTGTGTTAGTCCATAAAATTAGCTTAACCTACTTATTTGTAAGCAAAAACATTAAATCAAGTAAAAAGTCGTAAAAATGTGAAGTTAAAATGTATTTGTATAGAACGAGTTAATTAGTATAATTTAGTGAGTCAGCTCATGTATAGAAATACTTATTAGAACAAGTAGGGTTTTAGTTAAGAATTCACTATTATAAAACAAAAATAAAAATATGTTAAAATGAATTATTTGAAGTGAACAAGTTTTCGAGTAATTTAAAACTAAATTAAGAATTAAAATTGAATGCCGACTTCTATGGCTGAGTTTTGGGTAGACTTTTTAAATTTTATTTTAACAATTTCTTCGCCCTGCTTGGCCTCAGTCAGCCAAAAGTTACGAAAAATATTTATTTATTAATGGTTGAAAAATGAAAACTGAAACAAACTTACGTTTAAATACATTTATAATAAATTGATAAAATGAAAAAGGATTGTAAAATACTTAAATTAATTAAAAAGGCAATTCAATCTTACTCGCTAGCCTCCACGTCTGTGGCCATTATTTTTCACTTTATAAATTAATTGAATTAGTTCGACAGATGTATTTCGACGGCTTACAAAACAATGACTATAATTACCCTTAAGTGATTTATTTAATTAAGTATGTCTTTTTAGTTTGAATATTTGCCAAAGCGGTGACTCAACGAAGAATGACTCTGTTTTGTTTATAAAATGACTTTGTTTTTGGGGGTCACTTGGATTGGGACCAAAATTAAGATTTAGTGACTCATTGTATTGTTTAGCCGGGTAACATCATTCATTTTACTATATTAAATTCACTTGAACGGAACTGTAAAAAGCACTTGTAAATTGTCCGGTGAGTTATTTGTATGCAACACTACATGCGATGCTGTGCGCTCGCGCCGGTGTAGCACTCGACTGAGGCAGTTACTGCACCCGTGAGGTGTCGCTTGTTATCCACTGCTTTTTTACCGCAAAACATACGCTCATAAATTCTTCATATAAGCAAAGATACAACAAGTGATAACTTTTTTGTGAATGTTTCTTGTGAAGGCTACATTTTTATCCTTTGTTGCATTCATTAGGTACTCAAACTTTATGTATTAAAATAAATAAATTGACTGATACTCGTACTTGTCTAAGCTTATTTTATGTATTACTCTGTAAAAATTATGATTTGAAATTTCAGATCAAAATAAGGTTATCAAAATAAAATATGTTTTAGATTTGTGTTGGCAAGCCATGGTTCTTATAAGTAATATTTTTTTAAGTGTGTCTCTACATACGACAGAATTAGAAACAACAAACAGTCCTCGAAATATTTACTTATTCGACAAAAAACGGCCGAAAAAATTAATTTAAAAAATTAAAACTGTACTTAAATTTATTGTTATTAATTTCTATTCGCCAGTATTTTTCAACTGTTTTTAAATATAAATGCACATTTTTCGAAATGTATTTGTTCATGTAGGCAGCCACATTTATTTTAATAGATATTTGATAGGACAGAAATATTTTTGGCCATAGGTATGCAGTAATGCGGGCAGTGCAGTGCTAAATTTTATCTGCAAATGTCAGTATATTAGAAGTTTGACTGATTGTAATGGATTTTATGATTAGTGTAATAGGGATTATTATTGATTAGCAGGTAACAAGTTGCCGGCATGTTGTAGGGGGCTCTCCATAATTGATCGGTCAACGGCATTCAGAGCGGTGCAAGAGCTTTTATCTTTGATTCCTCAATGGACAGGCGCCTATTTATCAACCAAGAAATTCGAGTACACACATTTTTATTCCCTATAAATAAATATTAAAGAAATTGTAAATGTTTTAAATTAAGGAAATTTAATTCTTCCTTAATTAAAGCCCCATAAAATCTTCATCAATATCTTGCTTTGGAAGTCGTATTTGGTAACCACAAAAAATCTGGTTTTGTCAACAAATCATGAAATATGTTGGGCCCCTAATTTTTATAAGTAAAATTTGAAGGTTTATTGTTTTACCTTTCCCTTAATCATGAGCTGACCCTCGTTAACATTGTCCTGACATATTGCCTGGACCTTTGACTACTTACGTACAACGGGTACTGTTACTGTAACGATATATTTGACATGTTATTATCCTATGACAGGACCCATTATGTAGTTTTAGTATTTAATTATTACCTATTTAACGTTAGCCAGTAATGTTATAATAGCGTTGACGTAGGTAATCCATTTTTCAATGCAACGGCGATATTTAATAATATATGTTATTTCATAGTCATTAGTTGACCCTCGAACTTCGTACCACGTGACCGTTATTTTGAGAACATTTCTCTATTTTAAGGGTTCCGTAACATAACATAGTCCGTCTATGTGTCGGTATTATTTTGTAGCACAAGGTATAGGAATAGGAATAGTTCTGCGAAAAAAATCTGAAAACTGTAATTTGTCATTACACTAGTACCTATCTGTTTGTCTATCTTTCAAAACTATGTTCTGTTTGTTTCTCTATCAAAACTCTTTTTCTCAAGAACGCGTTGTGTTCTAGAGAAAAGGAGTTTAGTATATTTTTTAACTTTATGTTTAAATTGTTATCAAATAAAATTTCTATCAAATACGGCCGTGTGTTTGTACCGCCAATAAACGTATCGCTCTCACTCGCAGGAGAATCAAAACCGATGGGGCACTTCCCGTTGACCTATATTTACGACATTCGGCAGGAAGACACAATTTAGACTACAAATAATGCAAACAATCTGAATACCGTTGATTTGTAGTAAAAATTTAAAAAATCGAAAAAACAGAAAAAAAAACAAGATTCAATCATCGTGAATATGCACCTACAAGTTTATACTGAACCATCGGTGCGCGAGTCCGTCTCGCACTTTATTATATACCAATAACTTTGATTATTAACCGTCTAGATAGAGAGGTTGAACGTAAAACCGTTAAAAAAAATGTAACTGTTACAGCACATATTTTTTTCACCCGGTTAGTAGAAAAACTGACATAGAAGTGTAAACGCGTATTTTATACATAAAAATACTAATTGCGGCTTAAAAGTGTGCAAGAACTATAGAGGACGACTGAAAACTACTCAAAAAGTACATACACTTTTAGGAACTCTATATAATAAAGTGAATTAATTATTTGAAGTGTGATTTTGTCCTAAAATCTTTCAAATTTTAATAGCACATACTATTGAAATTAAAATGTTCCCACTCATGGGTCAGCATTAAAAAAAAAGTTATAGGGTACTAACATATTACTTTGTGAAAACGAGGTTATTGGATATTAAGCTTTTGATATTATAATTCTATTACCCTGTGTTTGTTTATAACAAATACATTTTATGTAGGTACTTGTTGAACACGAACACAATATTTGTTTTTTATTAAATATAGAATATAATTTAACACATTTTTCGCATAATGGGAAAATTTTCAACAGCTGGCTTCACTCGGCATGCTTGTAAGAGAGAAGACATGCGTATACTGCGTATACTGGTGTTCGTTTAGTTTGTTTAACACTCTATCTAGACAGGTTAATAACAAAATACTAATAAGAAGATTATTTACTAAAAACGAATTCAAGTTTCTTGCCGATCTTCTCTTAATAACATGTTTACACTGGTTCGATGACTTAATATTACATTTGTTGTTATGTATTTGTTATCTTTATTTTGTATTATTTTTTTGTTGGTTCAATGAAAGAATTTAAAAAGTTTAACTAATTAAGTTAACCTGATTGTTATAGTTTTTAAGATGTTAAATGTGGTAGTTACCCGACGGTGCCATTCCCAAGGTTCTGCAGGTGCTTGTCAAGGGTCTCCTTGATGTTGTTCTGGGAGTACAGCCCAATCGGGGAATTGAACTGCTTGTGTACTATCTTCGGGCCGGTGGCCATCTTGTCGTTCGTTTGCGCTGAAAATATACCAACCATTAAACATATTAAGTTATTTTCATTAAATTTTATCTACTTATAGAATCTACAGTTCCAAAAAGTATATAAAAACAAATTATTTAATCTTAGGCCAAATATTTGTTTATAAATAGTAAATATTTGGGGACTAACAAACAATTAACTTCTAATTCTAATTATTTCAAAAGAATCTGTTGACATGAGCATCTGGTATGTCACAAATCAGGTGAAATGCTCTTGAGCCATTCATCTTGGCCTTGCTTGAACTGAATGATAAATAAAAAATGTATGTTTTGTTTTAGCACCTAGTTGGATTAACCCTTTCATTTAAAGCAGTGTACTAATAGAGGTAGGGTAAGTGAATCATCAGCATTCAGACTATATATTTTATTTATAGAAAAAAAAAAGGTATACGATATCTTAGATTGATAGAAAAAAAAGTGGTAATGATAATGGAGGCAAAATAATTAATTATATAGGATACAGAATGAAGTCCATCAGGCTAATACTTACAACCTGAAATACTAGTTTTTGATCAATTAAAAATCTCCGTTATGTGACACGTGAAAGTAATACGATACAAAACAATTTTTACGACAAAATTGGTATTGTGTTAAATTAATTTTGTATGAGCTTTATTTGGAAATAATTGCCTTGGTCTTACTAACTGCTACGTGGATGGATACCTAAATTGATGGAACCGTTCTTTCCTGATCAATGTTTGCTTTTAAAATGGAATTCTCGTTCAAAGTACAGTAGGTAAGTTGGTACTTGTTTGATTAATATACGAGTATGATAGCAAACTATTTTCAAAATGGATTTCTAACTCGAACGTTGTTCTAATTCCTATTGTGTTATCAACAACTTAAAATAAAAATTTAATATAACAATTAATTTTAACTTTTAAAGAAGAGGCAATAAAGCATTATTAAAATATAGTTAAGGATCATCCACTTGAATGAGAGATTTATGAGGCAAGACTTCATTAGTATGTTGCTCTTAATTAAATCGAAAATTTTAAAATTGAAAAAACCTATTTCGGAGTACCTATTTTTAATCTTTGGTTTTTTATCGTGATTTATTAAACAAGATTCTGTTTATTTTGTCAAAAGTATTTTTTCTATTTAATTAGTATTAACCATCCACATTAGAATAAAAAGAAAAATGTCTATAAGATGTACAAACTTATTTTTATAACATACATCATGTTTAGGTTGGTAAGTTCATATACTTTATTGTGTGAAAGAAAATTATTCGTCTTTATCACCATCTAGTTACTTTCAGTATTCTAAAAGATAAAATACTAATACTATATTAAATAAATTACAACGGCTAGAAAAATTCATTTTACTTTTTATGGGTGGACTCTGATGCGTAGTTCGGTGTCTACCATAAATTTTACCTGAGTTCGAAGTGGGTATAATTTTCCTACACGTGAGGTAACCTACTACTAACTACGGTGATTTTGTATGAGCAATCTTAATTCCTCATCAAAGCCTTAGAGGCGCTTTACAAATATTCTTACGAATTTGTAACTGCAGTTAACCGAAGGTAAAACTCATGGTAGGCAAACAGTTGTTTATAATAAACCAAACCGCAAATAATCGATTCTACTGCCAAAATAAACAAAAGAAAAAAAGTTACACACTTTTTGTAAATTTTAAGAATCATTCTGACATTTTTTCTTCAATTAACGAGTAAAAATATAAAATAAATTAAGTATGACATGATAAGATTTTATATACTACGATATTATTACGAAAAAAGCATTAACTTGTATAAATGCGCTCTTTAATAATAATAAACTTAACACCTTTTATATTTTTTCTGATATTAATTTTAGGATAATGCAAAATTGCACTAACTAGGTTTAGCATCGAAACAGTTTACAGTATAGTAAAAGTTGCGATAAGATTGAAATCTTGTTTGAAAGTGTTTGACTTCTTAATACTTTAATTTACTTTAATCTACTATTGAATAAAAAGTTAAGCGCTAGTTTTTAAATTTTGATTTACCATTGAGCTTTCAAGCTCTAGAACAATAAGTTGTTGACACATTTATTTGAAACCAAAATAAACACCAACAACCGTTTCTTAAGTAAATTAAGAAATATATTAAATTAAATGAATTTCTCAGATTTCCAAAATAATAAATTGAACGATAACCAAATTAAAATACCTTTTACAACCAATACAGACTAAAGGGGTTTCAGAAACAACTGCTTTCAGTTTTAACCGAAAATAAATCTTATTAATATTCCTTTTAATTTTTAAATAGTAACAAGGCTAAAAACCACTATGAAGGTTAAAAATAATGTCTTGTAAAATATACTGTACGGTCTACGAAAATAACTTTTAACTAATTATAGACGCGTGCATGTTAGTCTGATGTATGTTGTTGCAGAGAGCTTACATTACTGATAATTTGAAAAATAAGCACTCAGTTCCTTTCTTTTCAATTAAGATTAGGTGTTGGTAAAGTGTTTTTTCCCGAAAATAAATACTTGAGCGTCACCAAAAACCATGACATTGAAATTTTGTGACATTGACGTGTTTTGTCTGTTCACATAAGCCTTGAAACATATTTAATGGAGTCATGATGCGCATGAGTTTTAATATCGGATTTTCAGCGCTGAAACAAGCTCGTGAGAACGTGGAAATGAAACGTTATTTCAGTAAAGTGAAATCATCATATTTATTTTAGTATCTTTTTAAATTAGTCATGGTTGACACGGTTGATGGTTAAGAAAAGATTTTTCTCGTTTTAAAGCGTTTATTAGTGCATGATTATATTATTTGATGGAAGCTTTTTTTGCGGTATTTATTAAGGTGTACCTTAGGCGGCTAGAGTCGTGCGAGCGGCTTGCTTGCCTGCTTCTTACTAGCGGGAGAGAGAACACGCCCGCCCACGCAACAAAGGAATTTCCAACGCACACCTGAAGTTTGGAAATCAACCATATTGTTATGAAAGCGATACGGAAACAAGAAAAATTACTGCATAGTTTCAAAAATAATATAGGAAGTTTAGCTTACAACTATTATTATTATTTTTTCTAATAAGTCTTTATTTCTATCTATATATTTTTTTAAATTCTAAATTAAATTGAAACTTATTAAAATATTCATCGGCTTCTTTCCAGACAGACAATTTATTAAGTTATTAAAAACGCCATCATATAAACGGACAAGGGATCTTGTACGTTATTTAATTTAAATAAACTTAAACCTGTCAGATCTTTCTTAAGATTTCTAAAAACGAAAAGTTTGAACGGACCTGAAATTTTCAGGTAAAACATAATTTCAACAGAGAAATATATTAATTTTTAATTTTATGAAATTAACTTTGGAGATCTCACCTGACGTGTACCTAATTAGCTAGGAGGGCTTGAAGGGCCCGTGACGTGGAGTTCACTCTTTATAACTTATCAAAGGGCTGATTAACGCGACGTGACTTGACCGACTCGGATCAGACTGCTTCCAGAGCACAAATGAGCCGTTCTATCGAGATACCTCGCGGAATTTTATAAACATTAAAAACTATTTTTAGTGTACGTGTTTAGTGGAAGGTGGAACACGACAAAGTGTATATGTCTTCTCTGTTTTTTGGCTCCAATGTCACTGATAAATCGTAGAAGCATTGACCTTATTTATTTTGGTTGCGATTTTTTTAGAAGAAATTAGCTGCTGACAGAATGAAGCCAAAACAATAACAAAAAGCTAGTTAAATGACAAAAATACTTCCAATTACCTACGCGTATAATCCAAAAGATTAATCATAGGCATAAAAAAGATAGAAACTATCGAACTAGAAATATATTAAGCATATGAAAGGGTACAAAGGTATTAGAGGTCTTACAAAGATAAATAACTAATTTTCGTTAGACAGATCATTAGTTTATTGCTAGTTAACAAATTTTAGTTATCAACCTGTTGTTATCGAGAAGAAAAGTTATTTTTCTGGTAGGATGGTATTCTTTCAGTCCTTAATTTAAATTTAAGAAGTTATAAGCCATAAAAAGTAAAAAATTTAGAAGAAAAGAACCAAATCTAAGTAAAATTTGTGTTAAAAATATACTAAAATGTTCTAAAAACCTTTCGGAGCAGTATTTTGTTATTCACTCACCGCGATGATCGACGCCCTTTCTTCTGTTATTGGCTTATATTTTCAATTTATTTTATCTACTGGCAACAGATATTGCTACCTTGACTTGATATGTAAATAAAAGCTATCATATAAAATAAATCCATTCATACATTATACCTAAACACAAAACTGTGTCTGTCAGTCAAACTGTTTTTAATAAAATAAGAACAACCCTGTATCCTGAATACGGAGACTACATTTTGTCAAAAAAAAACTGGGTTCTAGCAAAGTCGAGAGCAAAAGATAATAGCAATCAAGTTTGACTGTCGCACTGACGCATTATTTTTGTTTATGTCTCTATAATATGTCCTTAACTGTTACTATATACCTACCACCTACCATACTATACCTACCTATGTTACTATATATGCAAGAAGTTGCATTTAATATGCAGTTGTGATTACACGGACAGGTGCAGCGAGGTATTTATTTCATGGCTGCACGATGCATCACTCATCTAAATTTATAACTGTCATAACATGACATCTTTGCTTCTCTGAATAGTCTGTCACAATAAAAATAAGTATAAATAATAACATGATGGACGCGATCCTAATTCCATGTGATCAAAATGACAATCAGAAATCCAATAATTCTGCCGTCGGCTTCCTTGCCGTGGTCGCGTGTTAGCTTGGGTTTGTGGTTTACGTCATCATCATCAACAGGCGAAAGACATACACTGCTGGACCATACATGTGTAGGTAATTATGGGATATTCTCCAAAAAGTTATTGCTATTTAGTTGCTTCTCAATTATTTAACCAATGAAACTGCGACATGAGTCTTCGATATTGTAGTATCAGATATTGTTCTGCGAAAAAGTGTCTAAAGTATTGTAATAGGCAAACTATTTTCTAGTATATTTTTTAATGTGTCATATGTAAACCCTATTTATCTTAACATCTTTTATATCTATTGGAACGTGACATGCAATAAAAAATTTAATTTGAATTTAAATGAGTTCATATCCTTTTATGAATAATATTAGTTCACAATTAGCTAAATTCTATTTAAGTTATTTTATGAACGGCCAACCGAAAAATAACTAAATTGCAACGTATAGATCAATATATGGCGTTGCAAGACATTTTAATTTAGCTAAAAAATATAAACCTGTTAAATGTTACCTAATCACACTGCACTGGAATTGAAAACGACAAATAAAACTAAAGAAATATGATTATCAAACAGTTCTATTGCAGTCACTACATTTCTTTGTTTTTTTGGTAGTTTGTTTAGTTCGTAAAAAGTTTAACAGTATTTTTTAATCTATTCCATTAAGAAACCTTATTTAAGTTAAGACTCTCATATTTACTAATTGGTTGCCTTATTTTAAACAGCGTTTAAATTGAATTTATGAGAGTGCCCATAATTTTTTATAAAACTAAAATAAACTACTTACCATTAGCCAAGATTTTTATTTTAGTACAATATCATCAATCATTATCATCGTCTACTACGATACAATACTCATTGATCCATCATCTTTTAAACTAGTTAATAAAATAAAAGTGTTTTTTTAGGTTATATTAAGTGGGTGTAGTTAGGTTGCCATCCTCAAAGGTTTTTTTTTGTGAATCCATTAAATAAGCGAAAAACAGAAGGAAGCTGTAAACGAGAGCTCGAGCAAAACCTAAAGACACTTGCTATTGACATGGAAAAAGCAATTGAATATTATTCACACCAAATTTTAAAGATGGAAGACGAATGGTTCTCTTGTTTTACATTTAAACGAGGAAGTTGCAACAGATATTACATCTCACAAAGAAGGTTCAGCTATGGATGTTATTTCACGCATACATGCATATCGTTCTAGTGTACGTAACTACTTGACTAAGCAAACTCGAGGTTACGCACACTGACGAAATGTGCATATACACTCCTGACAAAACTAACACAACCTTAGTCGAACGTTCTTCGTGGGACGGAATAACTAGTTGCGAATCGATTGTTCACTACGTTACGAAGACATTCTGTCAGTGACATATTGACAAGTTCGTGCCTTCTAAGACTTTGAGACGGGAGCTTGTAGTATTGTACCTGATAAGCAATTAAATAAACATTTATAAACTGTTTACTAGTATTTAATTACTATAAGAATCTGTTTAGGACGTGTTATCAAATATCTGGTTTGGTAAGATGAGATAGTTATAATAATTTGTTAAGTATTTATTTTGGGACATACATTATATTAAAGCGGAATACAATGCTCTTACTAATCTATGATGAAATCTCAAAAAACACTTAAAAGTAAGTAGAAAAATTCAGTAAAGAGAGAACTTTTTAAAATACAACCCCTATGCCCTATTTTGTAAAAGGAACGATATTGATAGATTTAGAAGTTATTCATCACCAAACAACTTACTGTCTGATTAGATACTGTTTGATAACTCGACTGAATAGGGTTTATTTATTACAATCATGTTAATACTAAGTCAAAATAATCAGAAGGTCCACCAGATACCTATTTATTTACTTATGGCGTATTCATTTGCATGATTTTTTCTTGATCAGTAATTATTAAAGAGGTTTATTCTTAAAAGGATTAATTGCAGATAAATCATTATTATTAAAAAAAAAAAATGACAGAAACAACTAATCACACAAAAGTTGTTTCAACTTATCAAAATTTAACTTTTATTTGAAATAGCACTGAAGCTTTATTTAGAGGTTTTAGTTTTTAATTTAGGTTTTATAAAAATCTTATAATAATTTTCCAACCCAAGTAGGTAACTTACGATGGAAAATATGCCTCCGTAAATTTAAGTTAAATAATATCACCTTATTGAATTAACGGGGTAAATTCCTCCATTAGCTTTGGTCCTAATGATTTGAGTTTGATTTGGTAATGATTGTGTGAGTTGGTTGGGTAAATTATACCTTTGGGAGACCCTTCTATAAATCTTCTTCGTGGACTGAAACAATTAGTAGGTAATTTAATTTCTACCCTCTATCTTATGCATATAAAAAGAAAAAAACGAATGTCTGTAACAATTTTGAGAAAATATAAATTGCTGGTTTAAATCGGAACATTTCAAGTTAGTTCACCACTTGTATGAAAACATATTTGCCCACCTTTTGCCACCATTCTGCAAATTTTAATCAAAATATAAGTCTATAAATCCTGAGGTTTTCATTCCAACGTAAGAGTACTTCTTAAGATTAATAGTTAATTTAGGGCTAACTAACATTCCTAAAGGAATAATTTTAGGAAGTATAAGAACGTGCAGGATATACCGACACTTTTGCCCTGTAAATCCAAATACAATTTAATGTTGAGATGAACTTATTGTTACTTGTAAATCATTTAAACTTTAGACATTTCAATAAAAACAAGATTCGTCAAAGATAAACATTCTGTTTCTTCCTATTTAGAGAGTACTGGCTAGTTACATTCAAAGTAACATGTAATATATTTTTATGTAGGTGTAGCAACGCTTTTACAAGGCCTTTGCACAGTTATATGAATTATTAGTTTAAAAGAGTCATGAAAATTGCAGGGTTTTTGATCTCATCTTGGACTAACTATTTAGTGTGGGAATGTAGTTGTTATGTACTAATCTAATACTGTCTCTTTAAAATCCTTTTAATACATAGGTACCATACTTACCTTCTTGACTACAACAATAAATATTTTTATAGGGTTGTTGATGATGTGTTTGTTATAGATGAGGTAGGGTTCTTGTAGTTTGGAAGAATAATGTTAAAATTAAGATTATAGATTTGATTGATAGATACTCTACCAGAATAATTTACAAATATTGTAGAATAAAAAAATTAATAGATAAATATAGATTATAAAATCGCTTATGCAAAAATGGTTTTTGTAGTTGTCAATAAAGTAGGTCCTAGATCAGCTGGTTTATCACAGAGATTTTTGTTGATTTATCCGGCTTCTCTTGGGCAGAGTCAATCCAAATAAACATTTAAGTTTTATTTGATTTTATAAATTACTTCGATATAAATTTTTATCAGATGTATGGGAATGGAATAAAACAACAATTAGTCGGCAATATTTTATATTTCAACTTACCAATGCGCTATAATATCTATACAAAATAAACAATCGTTAATAATATTTTGCAAACTATGTCAAGTGATACAACGTAGATCGATCAATTCAGAAATAGCTTTAACAAACAGTGCCTAAGAAGCAACGAAGTCATTTTACATTTACCCAGCTCAAAAAATGTAAAATCTTCGACTTAATTATTCGACTATGATTAAATAATCTTAGAAATACTATTTCCAGGAAATCAACAAAAAGACAGTCTCAATTTAATATATTGACTAGCTCCATTAGGTAACTTATAAAGTCATAAATATAAAAGTATAAACTACGCCTACTTAACGTCACGGAAGGGGTTTTATATTCGGTTCATTACGCCTTATTTTTCAGCGCAGTGAACATACGAACAAAGTGACCTCGAAAACCGAAAATCTACTAACAACTTTTAAATATTTCAATGAAACATAGTGCAGATTAAACTTGAGATAATCACAGTCATTAACGATTAGTATGTAGGATAATTCATGAATAACATTTTAGTAAACAACATTCAATATTCTATCTTATGTACACATAGCTTACGAAGTAGAAATGTAAATTGATATTATATTTGACACGTATTTGGTGTAGTTTGTAGAGTTGGTAGAGTTTTGTCGGGGCTAAGGGTTCTACGGCTAGTTCCTGTGATATGTTGGCCTTAGTCCTGTTGCCTCTCGTCTTCCAAACCACCTCCCGCCTTCACTTCCTTGGGCAGAGCAGACTGGATAAACATACATATTACTAATTATAACTTTTTTAATGTTACCGCAACTGTCTATAAATTCATGAAAGACCATTTCATTTATTTAATGCTTCTAAAACAGTGTCTTCATTTGCATTAATAATAAGATATTAGTCATTATGTTGTAACTTACTTCCAGAGGCATGAGGAACATGTTGTTGTCAGATCGTCGCCCGAAGCGCAAGCGCATAGAGGGTGCACGTACGGCGCGGTCTTGCTCCTAAAACAATACAATACTACTATAGAAGGTATCGCATCATAATAGAAATATTTATTTAACTATAAAACTGACATAAAAAGATAGATACTCATCGGATCAGATGTGATATGTATGAGAAAAACCTTTGATTTCTATGCCAAATTGTGTTTACGACATAAAGATATCTGTCTTTGTCTATAAACGAGAACTGTTTATGTTAAGGGATGTGTAGACTTCATTTTTGTTATTGTTTTCATTTATTCAAAAACAGGCTCCAATTAAGAGTTTTGTTAATGATTTCAACAATGTGCTTTGAAGTTAGTTCATGAATTCGAAACCTAATATAAAATGTTAAAACCCAAGTTTTAACTTAATTATAGCAGAGCCTTTGTTTACCATGCAAATTATTTAAATAATCGAAGGCCAAAAGAATAAGTAGGTACATACGAGTTCTAAGTTAATATTATAAGCCCAATTTTTTTTTTTTCATATCTCTAAAGTTCTCAATCTGTTGAGCATTAGGGCATCCTAAGTTTGTTTACTATTATTTTTATTTTTTTTGCTTTGCCGCTTTTTCGTTATTGTAAAAAACTTTTCTACTATGTAGACACAGTACGTTACTGTAACACAGTGATACCTATTTACGACATGTTAAAGTTTATTTACCGAGCGTCACGATTTAAATAACCAACATAAACAAGCTGTGACAAGATGGCATGTGTTCCTCGTGACACCACCATCTTGAGTAGTAAAACTCAGAATAGTGTCTTGTTAGTGAGCTTGAGGCTCATTTGTCTGGGTATAGGTACGTATTCCAACTTTACGACGCCAATCACCGTACCCAATAACGTATCTCTAGGTTTTGTTCCTGACAGTACTACAGTATATAGAGATCAGCTGACATTGTATCACTTATTTTTAAAGAAGATTCGTTGGGTTTTTGGGGAAAGGCAATTAGGAACCTAGAGACGAAACGATTTTCCAAAGCCGATGTCTTTGAATCCTCATGTGAATGTTGAGTTTCTTCATTAATGTTGCTTATATAAACGTAGTAAATTTCCTAATAACATCAACAACACTTTTTAAATGGTCCAATTTATAAAACCTCATAGTAACTCCCGAAACCCATGAAAAGTTTTCTTGTAGTATGACCAATTATAGTTAAGGCATCCCTTTTTACACTCTGTGTTTTGTCTGGTATTGTGTCAAAGTCACAGAAGCCTGGTATTTCAAGATAAGAAGCACCTGAAATCTTAGTTTGCTAACCTACTTGGGTGGTGTAATAAATAAATATGTTAAAAATATTTCTGCCACTCTACATTTACAATTTTATATAATAACATATCAACTTATAGATGAATGACTTGAACTTTGAATACGTATTTCTTCTTTAAAATTAATTAATAAGTTATGTTGTTTAGTTACATTTGTGAAAGTAACAGAGAGAGATATTTGACTTACCTGAAAGCTGTAGTGTATAAGAATGAAGCCTAACTCATTTTGTTTTTGTTCTACTCCGTAAAATTAATTATAGGTACGGGATACCGTTTGAAATTCAGAATTCAATGAAATTTGTCATTTCTATAACAGTATCTGGGAACTTTACGAACTCAATACAATGCCGTTTGTCAGTTTAGATGACAATCAACAGATCTTCAAAGTGAGAACGTACTTATTGTGCCAGAAAACCCATTATTAAAAGAAGCCATCAAAGAATCCCTTATATTTGTAAGAGTTTAATCAAAATATCATGTTTAATTTAAGACCCCTATACATTTGAACACTTCGCCTTCCTTTTGACGACTTATTAATAATATGTTTTGGATTTAGTGCTTTGCGTTCAGATAAATCTATTCCTGTAAAAAGCGCAATGTGAATCTATATTTAAATTATTTCCTGTTTATTTTATGAAAGATTTACCACAATCTAACTTGCACATAAAGGGTTCCGTACCGTCGTACATTATAAAAGAATATGCATGTTTTAGATAATTTCATAAATGTTTAGTTTCATTTTGTATTTAGAATTTGTCGTTATAGCGGCAACAGACATAACATTTTTTAACGGACGGACAGCGGAGGCTTCGTACAAGAACCCGTTTCTTACCTTTTTGGTACGGAACACGAAAAACAATTTACGTGAAGATGAAACATGCTTTGCTAACAAATGTCTACTTACTTTCGAACTGAGAGGTCAAACTTTTAGTTGTTGTGTAAGTTACCAATGCTGTTATGTTATATTTCCGTCATATCCGAACAAAGGCCTTTATTCCACACAAAGCAATCCTGAGCATATAAACAAAGAGCGATCTTATAAAAGCTGCAGGGAGCCACTGGATGCAAATTACTCAGGATCGTTCTGATTGGAATTATTCGGGGGGGCCTCAGTCCAGTAATGGACCAATGTTCTTGTTCTTTTAAAATTATTGATGCAGCTATGCTACGAAACAGATGCTACGTGAACGGTCTTCACGCAATTGATACACAATATGATGTATTACCTCTTGCGGGAAGATATGCGGCACAGCGCGTTCGTCAGAGCGGCGACCGAAGCGTAGACGGACAGGAGTGCGCACGTTACGCATCGACAACAACTCTTCCATCTCATCCAGCTAGAATAAACACACACTTATAATATACCAGTAAAACAACAAGCTATTCCATAAGTATGTTTAAGAAGTACCATTCTGAATAGAAAGTAAGTAATTTTTTGTAAGCATCTATTATTCATTATTCAGAGAACACTAGATAGCTTTGAATCATAACATAACAATGAATTTGAATAGATAAACGAAATAATATTTTGGTTATGAAATATTTTTTCCCGAAATTATTAACATATCAGTCTAAACACGTCAACATACTCTGTGTATAATAAATTATTCTTTCAGAACTTACAATTTCCGTTTTTAGCGATGGCAACCTGATTACCTTCCAAAAAATATAATTTACGAGCGAGCTTAGACGATACTAATGGCAATATTCCCTTTGAAAAGTATAAAATTATATTTAAGTATATGACTAGGTACTGTTAAGTAATTGCCGAGTGTAATATTAAATACGCCTACATTATACTCGTCTATAATAAGTACAAAATGAGGGAAATGTACATAATTCTGTATCACGCCTTTAAACAATCCAATATATATCCATTTCAAATCGTGATTTCAGATGGATATCGGATTAATGATTTTGCGATATCAACATCAAAAATGCTATAACCATTCCTAAAGATGTAGTGATGAGTGTCTATCCCTTCATCATCATACAGGTGTTGCTGGGATAAGCAGATTGACGGTCGACCGAAAAATTTAATTATTTAAGTCAGCGAGCGAACGTGTTGGTGCGGAATAATCTCATTATGTACCTGTGTGGAGATTAAGGCAGCAAAGGTGTATCTATGCGGGAATCATAATTATGTAAATTTCACGAATTTCCCAGAGAACCGTCCCAATATGGATGATATGAAATTATTAAGCATTGAAGAGCTTCTATTTCTGTCATCATTAAGTTCTCAATTGTTGAGAAATTTAAAGTATTTCGTACTAAATTTCTAACATTAGCATAAGTTATACTACTCTGCGAATAGTTTGTATGGGAAAGAAATGTACAATCAACAACCACCCACAAGAACAATATATCCTTTAAGATATTTGTAATATGCATGTTCTCAATTGATAAAATGCAATTTGTGTTATATATATCGAATAAATAAACAACACAATTGTATTGAAAGGATGCAAATGTTACGTAAATCCTGACAACTGTGACGTGTTCGCCCTTTTCTATGATAGGTAGCATTTACGTAACAAAAGTTACGTGAGGAAATTGAAATCAATGGGAATGAATTGGTATTACGTTAAATTTCTTTCTCATCAAGTGTTGCGGCTTTTCATCGTATTTTTATACGTAGCCGAATATTCAAATCAGCAATAGTTGATATGAAATATGCGGGCTATATATACACATAGCTTTGCAGGTAGTTGGCAGGCATTGTCGCAACTATGTTGCTCACGTTTCTTTTTTAAATTATTGGTATATATTTAATATTGTATCTACTAAGTTATTTGAATAAATAAATAAGTGCCTTTTTACACGTGCACAGTCACCGTCCGGTTTTAGCCGGCAGATCGAAAGGTAAAGAAAAATGTATGAGCTATTTAGACAGCTTTCATACATTACTCCGTAAGTACGAACAGGACGCATGTGAAAGGTACTAAAGGTATAGTTACCGGTGCTTGAGGCGGCATGTCGGGGTCGGACCTGCGTCCGAAACGCAGCCGGCGCGAAGGCGAACGCACTGACTTGCGAGCGAGCGCGTGCCCGCCGAGCGCGTCGTGCTGCGCGAGCAATGCGTACAGCCCGCCTAATGCGTCCCAACCACTTTGACTCTCCGCTGCTGATGCTGCGTAAATAATAAAAACATTGTATGTACATTTTATTCAAAAAAGTAACCAAGAAGGTTTCTTGCCAAATTATTTCCTGTAGAAATCATTCTAATTTTAATTAAGTTAAAAGAATGATGAGAAAGACTTAGGTTTAGAGTTTAACTGAGAGAGATAATTGCAGTCGGTCCGTAGTTCGTTTGCACAGGTCTTCAGATCTCATATACCTAAAGACGAGAAAGTCGGAAAGGGACTTTACATTTCAAGTAGTTTTTTCCCCGAGTCATATATTTAAGAAAACTAATTATTTACTAATACATTAATTATTTTTAACTTCGTGTGCTTTTTATTTTTAATTGGGATGTTTTAATATTGTTCTGCCACGTTTTTTATAGGTTTTATGAGGTTAAATTAGTTATATTGTCTATTGTCACAGCAGTAGAATGTTATTTGATGTGAGGCCAGGAGGTGTTATTTCATGAGTATCCTCTGAACCAGTGAACCGTGAATGAGCCAGACGTGCCTCTGATTATTTCTTCTACCAATAAAACCTATTTACGAAAGTTCTAAATTATGATTATTGAGCAATATGATCTAAAACAGGGAAACCTTTGACACTGGCCCACCTGGAGTTACAAATTTACTGTCATACTTTTTAAAATTTTGCGAAAATAAAAACTACGTGATTAAAATGTTGTCCCCTACAAGGTTTGTTACCATAAAACGTATTAAATTCAAATGAATGCTGTTTAAAAATATCTGTACTTTTTCTAATTGCGGTCCGCGAACAAAAAAGGTTGAATACCGCTGGTCTAAAAGCTATTTCTGGGCAAGAATGCTCTATCTTCGGCCGCATCTTCGCGTTATTCAGTCAGGTGAGATAGTGGCTTAACGCCTAATTATCTTTAATAAAAATAACATATTTAAATATTCAAGTTTGCTAAAATCGAGATTCCGTAGTATTGGAAGGGCCGCCACCCTTTGTCATGCTCACTATTATGTCGGATCAGGGTGACCTATTAATTCGAATTTCCCCCAATTTTGAACAACAATAACACGTCAAGAAAGGTATCTGATGGATAGCTCTTTCAATATCCTGTACCTTAATATGAGATACTTGAACTGAAGATGATCGTGTACGTAGAATCAGTCTTGTTTTAGATTCAGGAGAGCCTTTTGAGGGACAGATTACCTGATTATGAGGTTAGTTAGGAACTGTTAGCAACTAATAAGTAACGATCTCGGGTCAGTTTGATTTTACTTTGAGGATAACGGTTCATTTAACATCAACTTGATATAAGTTGTCTTTTACACGACTGTGCAGTAGCACACTCGTGAACGGATCAAAACGGTTTCGACTTGAACCATTCCGTTTTCTTTGTATGAAATTCTATAATGCAACACAAACTTATCAGGATTTTTACAATACCGTATCGCTTTGGTTTGGTGGAAGCAAAAGCGAGACGATAACTTTCTTAGTTGATATGTTTGCTACGACAAAGCCAAAAAGCACGTGGTAATATATCAATTATTTTTATAATGAATAAAACAATCTATACGCGCATGGCCGCCTACAGGATTATTTTCAGGGAGATGCATTTGCATCTACACATGTTACTTATCAAATATACCTACAGATGTCATCGGGTAAAGAATAAGTAATTTTTTCATGTACTTTCTTTCTCCCGGCGCCAATGTATGCACGGAACAAATTCAATGCTAATCGATTGCTGCGCATTAAGTGTGAGAAGGCAGATAAGTTTATAATTTTCTCAATGGTTAGAGGACACGCGGACATTTTATTGATTTTTTTTATGATCGTTACTACCCACAAATACAGTGATTTCTTTTGATAGTTGAATTTTGTAGTGCTACTTACTATCATATTGGTTTGAGAGCGCCTGCGCATTTGTAGCAGGCAAAGAACAAATCGCAGCAAATCCACAGCACAAAGCCAAAACGACGCCGCAACTCCGGGACATTTCTGAAACAACAAACAATTATACTTTAAAATTCATCTGTTGAAAATGCTTTCTGGAATCATTAGGATAAATTGTCTTTTGAATAATGTAGATAATTAAGTAAGTATTTAATCTCGAGATTATTTAAGGATTATTGATATACATATTTTAAACCGATTCAGAGTTAGTTGAATTTAAGATAGATTAAGTCATAATTTTTCTTAAAGGCATTTTTACAGGAAAACAACAAAAAAGAATTCAAATCGCGATCAGTCAGATAAAAATATACAAGAAATTGTAAATTCCAAATTTTGAAAACAATTTTTAATATAGTAATGGTAAATTTATAGATTCTGATAGATCCAAACGTCCGAGTTACTCCATTCAAACGCTACTCAAAGATATTTCAGTTACGCTCCATTACAACTACCAATTTTAGTGAGCAGCCGAGCGAAAACGTATTTTTGCTGAAACGTTCTCTATGGGGCTTTTGATATGTTCAACAAGTAGGGTAATGCGTGGTAAACGCATTAAATGACATCAATCACGGTTATCATGTAATGTCACCGCATATACGACACGCATCATACCATGACGCGTATTATTTCGTTTTTCCCTCACACATTCAAATGCCGATGTCCAATGCAGCAATTACCATAAATATATAATGTGAATTAAAAATTCTTTTTCCAAATAAAGAAATTTGATAAGATAAACCTCAATAAATAATTGCTTCATTAATTATTTAAAACAAACGACTTCTAACACGAAATTTGTGATGATAAATTCGACTGTCATGAAAATTTAATCAAAGTAGAACTAAAATGTTACTGTTTGTTTGAGTAACCCGCTCTATTGCGATGCAATGGTCGTGCAGAAATCACAGCAATTAAGTTGGCAAGTCAGAAAGGATATTGTTGTTATTCCCTGTGAAGTCGGACTTCATACTCGACCTAAGCCAGTTCAAAGCTATCCCACAGGGGTTTGTCTAGAAATTAACAAGCAATTAGCCAACTCAATTACATACCGATCTAGATATTGTTTGCTAGGTTTTACCTATAGTTAAATGTATTTTAGAAATATAAATCATGATCCGAAACATATTTCTATTTTTTGTAATAAATGTTTGGATGATTTTATAAATATATTAATTATTAATATAAAAATCGAAATTTGATACACATTACATAAAAGCTTCTAAAATACTTAATTGATATCAGCGACACAAATTGCCGTATTCGTGCCTAAATAAGTACTGACTTTACTATTGCTGTACTGTTACTTAAAAATATTTAAACGGAAAATACATTACAGATATTGGTTCAGTTTTAATATTTCCTCCAAATGCAATTGCAGTAGACGTCCAACTTTTCCCTACTAATGCAATAACACAAAACATTGTCTAACTTTTAATTGCTGCAGACTTGTATGGCAGAATAGTGGCTATGTTCTATTTGATGGCGTTAGCTAGTCGTGTTCAAAATAATTTGTTTTTGACTACGGTGACAAACAAGCAAAAAACCCTTTGCTTGCAATTGTAGTCGCAGTAACTAAGTCACTTAACGTTATGTATTTTAGCTTCGATTTTCAGTGCGTCGAATATTTTTCGCCACAAAATTGCCTCGATTGCGAAAAAGCGTTTCGAAAAATAACTTAGAAAAAAAACTCTAGCGGAGGATTAAAGAACTAATTAACTTCGTTTAAAATTTCTGTAGGGTGTTGGTTTTACTAGCATAGATTTCATATAAAGTCACGCACGCGGTCAATATTTTTGTAGCGTAAAAGAATTATAATTAGCGAACCCCTTCATGGTTTATCTTGTGCCTTACAAATTTTATTTCGCTTTTAATCCTTCGTTACTAACAAACAAAAGGAATTCCACACAGTAATTTAGACTGAAACTCTTTAAAAAGTAATCAATCAAGCCCTATCTCTTCGGTTTAAAATTTCACGAAGTTTTAAGGAACCCACTGTCGGCTGAAAACAAGGTCACTATGTTAATAAATAATAAAATATAAATAAGATTTAAAATACACATTAATTTTAAAAGAAAAATAATTTCATTAAATGTTAAAAAAATACGGATCCTTTTTAGCCATGATATTTGTTTATGAAAGAACGAAATCTACTGTTGTTTAACAAATGTTGCTTATCGTAAAGACAGCGGGACGTCGACAAATATGTTATTTTGCTAGATCACCATTATTACGAAGCCAACTGCAGTTATTAATTTTCCTCGTCCGAGTTCGTATACAAGCTTAACTCAGATTGCATCCAAATGGAATGCTCTACCAAATACTTGACTTTTCTATCTGGCTTACTTGGAAAACAATGTTGTTGTTCGTCGTTTCAAATTAATTGAGTTTTTGCCTGTCACTCCTTAGATAACTCGTTTAAAAACGCATGTTTGTTAAAATTAAAACAAAACGTTACATCGGAGTTTCGTTTTAGTAAATGGTAAGCTTGGAAACAGTGTTGGTTTGTAAAGAGTATACTTTTCATTTTGCCGTTACAATGTGTTGCTTTCGTTAATTTAAGAAGTGCATCTTCGCACTCTGTTAATGAGTGACGTCATGTCTTTAGGCTTTTGGTTATTGACTGTGAAAGCAACGTAGACGCTCTATTGACCAATGTTATAAAAAAATTATAATATCCTTAACTGATAAAAAAGAGAAGACAAAAAAAGAGACATAAAATCATAATCAATTCAAATGAAAAGCTCAAGTACAACATTTCCGAAAACATTTAAGTTCAATCAAACTATGGACTATTACCACGTTTTAAGTATAGGAGGTCGATAGCGGAGGTGACATTTATCCCGCGCGATGAGCATAGGTTCATTCATGGCGTGTCTTTGATCTGTCGACCGATAAATTGAAGCTCGGCCTCGCTTAGCCTAAGCCACCTCATGTCTTCACTACTGATTACAACATCGCCTTTATAAAATACTAGTTGCTTCAAATCCACTTTAGCAATCTCCTACTTAATGTCTTCAATAATCCTTTTCTTGATAACGGAAGTTTTTATCGACCTATTTTGTAGTCAGTAAATAAGTACTTTGTATAAATATGATTATGTAATTTTGTGCAAGTTAATATACCTATATCGAAGACAGCTACTTATAACTTAAGTAAAAGCGAACGTTAAATGTAAAACCAAATTATTGTGCTACTATCTTTCTATTTCTACCACACCTCTAAATGTATAAATTCTGGGGAGTGAACTAGTTATTCAGAAATAAAATTTCAAACAAGTACTTTTAATGAAGTATTCAGTTTTCTAAAACTTTTATCAATATAATTAGATTAAGGCTGATTTGATACTGCAATTCTTAAGTAATTAGCAGTGGACATAGGATACAATAAAAATCTACGAGAACGAAGTTAAGTTAAGGTATTGGTAGGGTTATACCATTGATAAGTTTTTTAATTATTTAAGAACTCAGCCACTAAAAAATATTTTGAAAAATTAAGCCTAACCGACAACGTACATATAAATTTCAAAATTAAAATATTATGAAATCATATGTACGTACATGATGAAAAATTGTACATGATCTCGCTAGGTTTCTATCGTCTAGGTTTAGAATTGACGCGAGGTTTATTTAAATAATTAAAGCAATAAAATGTTAAGTAACACTTTTCATAAAACTTAATAGCAATACTGAAAATATACAACTCTTTATCATATATTTATATGGATTAATGTAGAATATACAAGTACGTACATACGAGTATATATGTCTCACCAATTTTCACACACCTACTTAAAATATAAAATATATTTCTTTTACCAAGTAATATTTATTTAAAAACTCAAACCACTTCATCTAACTTCATTAGTATTTGTTTGATCTTAAGTCATGTCCGTGGGCACGCACCTGAGGAATCATCCATCTTACTGACATTTAATCGGAAACAGAAGAAACTCAACACCATAAAAATGTTTTATAGAGAAATGGTTTCCGTTTCTCTATTACGCCACATATACGTTATTTAATTTATAAACCTGTCAGAACGTAATAATTGTATTAGTTGTTTGATACTTTTTCTTCGTTCGACATTTCAAAATGAATGCATTTCCAACGCTGCGTTGTAATGCGATGCGTCGTTGTAAGGAGTAGTAAATTAAACGAATTTATCAAACCCCATTGAAAATGCAGTAAAACGAATGAATAGCATAAAAAAATAACTAACTATGCTGGCTGCATTAAAATAAATGATTTAAAAAGTACCTTTGTTACTATTAATATTATTTAAGCTGGTAAAATTCTGTCAACAATCAGCAATCCTTCAATATTTTTTCTTTATTTCCATATTCGGCACTGTTTCGTTTGTTTTGGAAATCCATTTTTTTGTTATTTTGCTTTGACGCAATCCTTAATAATCTATTAAAATCATTATTATAAGTGTAATTTTATATCAAAAAATTGTGGCTCAAAATCGTTTTCTAAAATAAAGTTCAGTTAGTTCAATGTTGAAAATATATGTTGTATATTTGGAAATTTCACGGCTAATTCGATCTTTAACTATTGTATTGCTACCTGATATGTGGTGGATGGCCTGAAGCTAGTCTTGATGAAGGAGCAAGTTAGGACCTTGTTTGTTATGAAGTTTACCTAGCCGAAATACCATCGAAGACCTTTGTTCTAAAACAACCTTAATTGCCTCTATGTCGTTCATGTTATTCTTGAAATCCAACAATCGGTGGCAACAATAAAGAAATATAATACAACCGACGTCATTAACGACGTTACAAATATTGTTTGTTAAGCTTTTCAGATAAGTTTATTAGGTCCAATGTTTTTACTTCATTTTTAAACTAGATGCGATGCACTTTCAATAGAAAAAGAAACAAGTTGACAGCGTCTATCAGATTCTCAGAGAAATCGATGGTAACGAAGCTCTTTCATGAAGGAAACGTGTTCATAAAAAGTGCAAAACTTGTCGCCGTAACACGTAACATAGAATACTCCGATACTATTCTACGCGACAGTACAATTCCTGCTTTGTACCTATCTTTATTTACCATTGTATTTTTTTATTGTAATTTCTAATATTCATATAACTTTCTCGGATCTACATCACATATAAAAGCATTGTTGAAAAAAATTAGATATCGAACTCTTAGTTCAAAATGTATACATGCATAGAGAAAATATCATTTGGATAACCATACTCATGGGTGCAATCTAACGAACCGGGTGGGGATCCGGTTCTTTCTCAAAGTTCTTTACCAGGGCTCTTTGACCGGTTGCAAAATGATTGCATCTCAAGCTCCTTAGTAAAACGGATATGTTAGAACGGATCTCATTCCAATGCGACGCTGAGCTCAATAAAGGAACTCGTACATTTTTTCTACCTGTCACATTTTCTTTTCTTCATTAGGAGTATTTGCTACATTTTTGAACTACAAAATAAAGCTCAAACTCAGCATTAAAATAAAAAACTTCGACAGTTTTCTCACACAGAACGTAATTTCGAAATAATTTGGGTAAAAACCAAAGAACATTTTTTTAATTTCACGGTATAAACATTTAATGCACGTAAACCTTTTTGGCATTGAAGTCAACTGGTTTCATAATAATTTAATGGCTGTTATGAGGTAGACATAAACAAAGACTGCTACGGACGAAGATTAAATAAGGCTTGCCACGACTTCTAAGAATTGACCACTCACACTGACATTTGTTTAACAAACCAATGAGGCAATTTTTGCTATGATAGGTCTCATAAATTAGTTAAACCAACAAAACTCTAAAGCAGAATCTAAAATTTTTAATAACAGTTTGACAGCTAATTTCGTAACAACACTTTGTTTTTAGTAAAAAAATATTGTATTAATCAAATTCCAAAACGGTCACTTTTAAATAGAATGAATAACAAACAATAATCATTAACCACAAAATCTACAACAAACTAAAAAGCTGAACAATATAAACCTAAAATGAATTCTATTAAAGAAACTGTACAACTACCCTAATGAGGGCAAAATTTTCGAGAAGGGCAGCCATGAGGCGTGAAGACTAAAGGCCTGTATTAACTTTAAGTAAAACGTTAATGGAAGTTTGGAAAATTTATTGTACAGTGGATTTTGAATGGGTTGAATTACAAAATGATGAATGAACGCGTTTAAATACTCATTTCTGCGTTTCTTACGCTACGCAGTACCCATTACTGGAACTCGGCAATCTTGGGGTTGCCAGAGTTCAGATTAAATTTCCCTAACTGAATTACTGACGTGAGTGCCACATTAGAGTTATATTACTACGTGTTTTTATGTCAGTTCTAACAAACCAAACGAGAGTTTGTAGCGAGAACTTTGATTTACAAGAAATTAATTTCGATTTTCGTTTTTTTTACCAAGTAGTTACTTTGTCTTATTTGTATACCTATTTAAATCACATTTATAGTGCAAAGTTGAATGGGACAAAATGAAAAACATTACGTTTTGTGCCTGCTAGTGAGCTAGTTGGCCGGTATTCCTCGTTAATTTGGAAAGGTTAGCCATGAAGTAAAAGTGTATAAAATATAAGAAAGACGCATCATTTTGAAAAACCTACCTACCACTACCTACCTCAAGATTAAGATTTAAGAACATATCCATATTATTGTAAGCTTCTAATTGTACAGTAGATGTGGATACGCATCAGCTCAAGAAGGTGATTTAGGTTTCCTCGTCGAATGGAATGAGGGTTTCGCTAATGTAATTTTCAGTCTCTTTCAAGACAAATTTATGTTATGGCCGGGGTCAGAATTAAGAGCAATGAGTCAAGATTTACCTTTTGCTAAGAAATACTTTGCTTTACCTAAGTTAACTACAACTAGGAACTTATTTCTTAATTTGATTAGGTTTCTTTAGGAATTGGTAGTTTTATGTTCAACAAATTTTAAGTTAGGATTAAAAAGTAATTTTCATGGAATATTAAATACGAAAGATTCAACATAAGTAAAGTTCAACGTTTTAATTGAAATACGTTTTTTCTTTCGCTTTGCGGACTATTTATGTCGAGCTTAGCAATAAATGCTACAACAATACGTAACGTACGTGGCACTAAACTATTGATTTCACATTTATATTAACACAACTAAAATTCGTTAAACTTAAAAAATGTGCGACCCACCACATTGTTTTACTCTCACATACATAATACGTGAGCAAATGTCATACACACAAGTTGGTTTTCGCGATTAGTAATTTAGACACCGGCAAGTTTAAAAAAGACAGTATATCCCCTCGAAACAATTTATACAAAAATAAATTTCTTCAAACAAACAATCAAACTCAGTGAATGGACCCAAAATTATAGACTAGACGAAATGTATTAAAATAAAATTGGTGTATTTATGAAAGGTTTATTAAAACTGTGAAAAAACGGACACATTCGACTTTTTTAACACAAGTAAATAAAATCGACGTAAGTAAATTTTGAAATACAAAGCTTTGTAATCAAACTTCATGTCCACAGAAATGTGTTAATTAATTAAAAACTTTACCGACTTTAATCGAACTTCCTAAGTAACCAATTTTGAATTTTAGAAGCAAAGGTTTGTTCTTTTAATACAAATTTTAAACCCTTTCTGGTAAAGTAAGCACTTAAATAGAATAATATATTAAACAAAACCTTTGAAGTCGAAAAAAAGAGTTCCTATAATCTTTTTAATGGATCGTTGAGGCTTTGTTTAAAGTTAGAAAGGCTTTGCCTTATTTATTTCTTGATTAAATAGTAATTAAACAGCGAGCAGAACGGCACTGTGGTACAGTGGTGAAGCAACCAATCACGAATCCCGGTGAGGTCCAACTTTGTATCTTAATGTCTAATTAATTACTACACTTTACATCTGAAAATGGCTGTCTTTATTACTAGTTAATGGTAATTCTGTGGTTTAAATATTTGAAGTCCAGTCAAATCGTAAAAATGACCAGGACATTCTTCCGTACGTTTATTATGTTTTAAGTTGAAATAGATTACTATACGAAGCAACAATTTCGTTAGGAAGGTTCAGGTGGAAATTCAAAGGTTAATTTACGAATATGCGTTTTATGATCGTGTATCCAAGTAGCAGCTACTACGTCAATACATCTTAAAGGTATCCTATTCATCCGATCTTTTACTTCGCACCTGATCATCAGTAGAATACCTTCTCCGCATTTTATTTAATAGTTATCCAATAATGTCACAATACTTTCTATGTCCTTTGTCACATGTCCTGCAGCTTATTCTAATACTTTTAAAAGTGCTTAAAATAGATAGAACTTAGAACAAATAAAACTTGAAATTCTTTTATAAGGAAAATGTTACTAGGTATTACCAAAAAAAAGTGTGGGTAAGATGTTATAAGTAGTGGATAGATGGGACGTTTCTTCGAGTATTGGGACAAAGGTGTAAAGTCTGAAACGAGCATCATAAGCAGTAATAAAACGCACGTGAGGCGATAAAGTAAGCAGTTTCAACAAATTGCTCAGACTCAACCAATCTGTCTACCTCATTACCACATATTTGCACTAATCATGACGTAATGATCTACGAATGCTTTCATCATTAGGAATACTGATTTAAGATAAACAGAATAGAGTCTTGATTTACTTAAATTTGAGAAATATTTATTTTGAGAATGACAGGAAGAGGAATTTAACAATGTTGTAATTAAGACTTTTGTAGTTTAACTACTCAATGGTCGGTCATATTTGTACAATCATTAGTAGTCACGCTTGAACAAAACTTATTTGACTAAAAGCTATATATTTTCAAATAAACTTTTTAATTGGTTATTCTTGATTCCACACCAGTATAACTAATTTGTCGTCATGGTCAAGACAAGTAAAATGTAACAAAATTCTGTAAATGTACCAGCATTATACCTGAGAGCATCAGAACATAACTGTCGTAAAATTATTGTATTTTTGAGTATAATTATTTTTATTACTTATATAAATCTGGTATAATAAATACCATCGTCAAGTAAAGTTATTAGAGATTTTCAATATTTTATTTAACATATGGATAAAAACTCCTTTAATAAACAATAAAATGTGATGTAAACTCAGATTTTGTTTTGTTTTATAATGCAAGTTTCCGTAGCAAAAACATTACTCTACTGTGATGGTTTTGGAGTGTTTTTGTTGTTAAAAGCATGTCGTATTGCGTTTTTATTTCAAATGATCGATCTATGTTACTACACGCACCGTTTCAATTTTAATTTTAAAAGATGAATGACACGGGATAGGAAAATTAAATGTCAACATTGATTGCTAAAATGTGTCGGTTTCTATTTTCATTCTCACATAAAGCTTCTAGTAATAGAATGATATTAGAACTATCCTTACGTAATATTTTAGTCAATGTCTAGAACTATTAGAATAAATGAAACACTTAAAAAAGGTAAATATAGATAAGCAAATTATTTCAGTATTTTAAAGTGAATTATGAGTTCGTCGTTTAGCATATCATACATAACATAAATGAAATAACCTCTTTGAAAGTATTTATTCTTTTGAATGATTAATGTCCCCATTTAACTTAGATTTCTCTGACTGTAAGTACATCAAAAAATATTTATGTCACATTCCAAAGAAGCGTTGAGTTAATTAACAAACATCTTGTAAATCAAATGTAAATCTAATTATTTATAATTTTCTTGTTAAAATTGTTCAACAAAACCGTCAATAACAACAATAGGTCTTCCCGTGATATAAACGTATTTTACCAAGCAATATGAAGCGATACTAAATAAGGTAAAGTGATATTTTTGCCCGGAGGATGTTATTGTTAGAAAATACCTAAAGGTTTTATGCAATCCTTATTCTATAAACTTGTTGTTTTATTTTTTTTCACGTTGAATTTTATTTGGGGATTCAATGTTATTAGATAGAGTGGTCCTACCTGTGTAATAGTTATGTAGTCAAGTTTTTTTGTATAAATAAAATAAAGAGGGATCTCGCATAACTAACCAACACGATTATTGCAGTTATTTGTAACAGTATAATTTGAATTTGAATTTATTAATACTGTGGATTACACCCAATCAAAGAAATGCAATGTTAAAATCAAGTAAAAATTACGAATCAAGAATTTGAATAATGATAATAAAAAATTATGCTATAAATATAAACTACATATTTCCAGGCTCTGCCAAAGATTCAGCTGAATTTTAAAATCAAACAGAACTATTCATTTCAATTTATTTTGAATTTGCTCAACCAAATGTAAGTAATACTGTGTTTGAAACCACCACTATTCCTAGAAAAAATTCTAAATCGACAATTCTACTCTAGACCCTTTTAAATTGTTCATAATAGGATTTGAAGGAGACGAAATGTTAGCAGTTCGTAGCTGATTCAGAGATGTATTGGCAAAAAAGGTTTGGACTTTTGCCAGACTATTCTCAATTGCCTGATGCATTGAAACAACCCACTGGGATAAAAAGTCGACAAATGACTTAAGAAATATGTGCTATACAAATTCCATTTAACTCACGAATTTCGCTGAGGTTTATTTAATATTGGCCAAAATATTTAACTTTAATTGTTTTACACTTCAATTCAAAATAAAATTTTGAATCTATCTACTTACTTTACGAAACCTATATTTTTATGAAAATGAAATTTTAACTATTCTCTTACCTACAACCAACACTGTTCATTGTTTACTCGTGTATAATATGAGTAATAGTTTTATTGAAAATGCATCTACTCAAAGCTTTAATGTAATGTTAATCCAAAGTGAAATTAATGATCGACAACTTATTTATCAAAGTCGGATGCGATGAACGTACATCGGACTGCTAAAATCGTAACTTTTCTGCGGTTTTATAAACTTTTCGCGTGTATTAGGTTCAGTGTGTATCCAGCCGAGCAAGTGTTTGTTGTAATGTCAGGTCCAAGAGAAATGTTGACCTAAACACTACAGACGAAACGTTTTGCATTCCTTAAACTACTACATGCCCAAATATTTCATTTAATGTTACCAAAATTATTCAAGTTAAAGAGTTAAAAATATTAGAAGAATTCATCTCTTAGTTAAAGCTACAATTAACAAACGAAATGAATATAACTAAAATATAAAAATGAGATTACAAAATGATTTTAGTTTTTGGTGTTTGAAAGAACAATATCTACGAGTAAGAAATATAACACCGAAAGATCATGATTGCTTTCATGACAGATCTTGCGTGTTGTTCAAACTATAATGAAATCTTGAATCCCATCATCTACTTGTCTTCTATAATAGACATTATTCATTATAACTATGTATTAATCTTCTTAACCTTCACCTTAAAATTATTGTGTACAAAATAATCTTAAACTAGCACCATTGTATAAAAATCGGTTGGATAGCATCAAAGATCATAGTGTGCGAGAAAAATGTAAAGCGGATTTTAGAGAAGGTAAAACAAAGCTTTTGCGTACCACAGGTCGATAAAATCTAGGAGGGAATGTCGAATCGATTCGTAATAAACCTTTAAATTGAGTTTGGATTCAAATAATGCGATACAATCTAAAGTCAATTAATTTAGTAATGGGTTAACGCGTTCCTGCGAGTAAATATGGAATTCGAATTCTAGAACGTGTGTACCTGTAGAGATAGCATGCAATCCACGGGGCGTAACTGAACTTCTCAAAAAAATACAGATTTTAGAGATGTAGGAAACAAAAACGGTATACAATTTGGGGGTTACACTAAAAAACTCGGGTTGCAGCTCCATTTTCGATTGACTCTCATAATCCCAAAGCGGTATAGTAATCTTATACATTTACTATAACTTGAGTTGTTGCTGACATTTCTAAGAACGAAGCTTTGAAAAATAAGTTGCGATTTAAAAAGCCTGGAAATGCTTACTATTCAATACCTACATTATATAATAGCCGTTAACATACAAGTAGTATCTGTTACCAGTATTATTCAATCGATAATATCATTGAATCTACACTCTTAAGTCACAATGGAGCGGAAAAGTAAACTGAAGTGCGTACTCAGATCGGCTATTAAGATCATGTTTACCGAAGCCCCTTGTTCAGTAAACAGACGATCGTCTACTTATAAAATGCTTCTCGACGTGGCCTTCTATCTGCGTTCCTAGAAAATGTAGGGAATTTCATTTATATAGGTACTTTTTCCATACTTCCATACTTCAAAAGGAAAATAGGAATGTTATAGGATCGGTTGCCCTTCCATTTTAGTGTCATTCAAGTCATGTTTATTTAGAAACAGGTCGAGAGATTAAGTTGAAATTGTTACAATAATAGTAACATCATGGGACAATTAACACATTGTTATAACTAGTCCCAATTTAAGCCGATTGGGCTTGTGTTAGGGTACTAAACAACGACGATAAATGATGTTGAATGCTATTCATCACACAAATATCTGCCCGAGCCACTATTCAAACTTAGGACGCCTAACCATCGGTAGCACGTCGACACAAAGAATATTAAAGAAAGGAAATGTAAAAAAACGTTTAAATCAATGCAAGACAAAGGTACATATACATCACATGAGACATTACGTTACACATACAAGATATTTGCACTTGTGTGTATCGCAATGTTATAGTAAACAGTGGATTTTATAAAAGAACGTCATACTCTGCATCTCTTTATAAGCTACACATTTCAAAACAATTTAGACTAAACCGCTTTTTGCTTGGCTGACACAGCTTACTCTCGGATGCAATTTGTAAGTTTGTCTGTGCGTTCAAAAGCGGTCGGGTTTGCGGCCAGCCACAATTTCAACCCAATAACTCAAACATCACAGCATCAGTTTGTACTAGGTATTTTGAAAATGCTATTTAACTCATAGCTTCAAATACTCTTTACAATCAACAGGAATAAAAAAGTTTTATCAATTAAATAAATCCTCAGCAGAAGTGAGGAATGAACCTCGCTTCCAAAAGACGATCAAAAGAAAACAGCAAAATTCTTTTCTCAATAATGTTAATTATTTGCTTTTAAACTCTGTTGCGTAAATAAGGGAAGGTCAAATTGTAGCGTCACTTTTAACGAAACATAATTAATTTCAATTTGATTTACCTTTCCACAAAATACATTTCAACCAGGCTTTAATTGTAGAGTTGTGCTTCGAGCGAGAACCAGGCGGTTTTTTTTTCTTTTAATGGCGTTGCCATCATCATGGTAATAACTTTGAGTATTTGTCTAGTTTCAAGTAAGTAAGTAGATAATGAAAAAAGAAACAATGAATACGCCTACAGTAACAAGCTAGTACGGTTACTACGGTAAGAGTAGCCAAATCGTAGTATTTCACTTTCTCCATACTTGTTTAACACTACAGATATTCACTGGTAAAAAAACTAGCATTTTACACATTAAATCCTGGTGATATACGAGAAGAAAAAATAAAATAACATAATTTCAACTAGCACTTCCCGTACCCGCCTAGCAAACCAACTAGGGTTACGAGACGTCAGAAATGTTCATGATAAGACTTTTGGTAATTTGTAAGCAAAGCAATAGAAAACCTAAAAATTGTTAATGTTTGTTTTTTCCAATGTACCATATTTATCCATTTTAAAAGAAAACAAATCAATTCTCTTATCGTTGAATGAATTCAGGTATTTCAAAAATAATGTCTGTTAACCCAAGCTGGGGCGGAGCATTGATTTCATTAGGTTGGGGTCGCACGTTGCCACCGACGGTTACCTATTAATTAGCAGGCGATAAACTTGTTTACTACGTATTTGGTGGTAAATATTTTAAGTGATAGAGCTTTTATACAAGTGATTTCGATAAATATTGATAAATCGATACTACTAGAACAAAAAGTCATTTAAAAATTATGATCTGATTTCCATTTAGAAGTGAGAAGATTGTGTTGAATTAAACATACCTTAATTTGTTGGTGTTGGTAAGAATCTGTAACAAGAAGAAAGTAGCAATTTAATTAAGATAACACAAGTATTTCCAATAAGCAAACGACTTATAAACTATATTAGATATTGTAGCTGGAGGCGCTGTACGTATTTTATAGGGTTTTAAGAAAATGAAATCGACAAAGGACAGTAACCAACATGCTAAAACTAGCTGCTCTTATATTTTTCAATTTTTCCTTCCACTCACTCTTAAAAAATGGACCAGGTTATTAATATTACACTACTCAGAAATGTAGCTTTTGCTAAAAAGCTTTTTTTAGCATAACTAGAAAGCGAAAAATATAAAACGAAACATAAATTGATAAAACACATGTTGAAGAGATTTGTTGTTTGAAATTGTTTCGAGGGATGAATCTGCGAATCTGTGGCTTTGGGGAGAGGCATGCCAGTAGGTAGGTATTTGTTGAATATGAGTGGTGCGGCACGTCGTAGTAATGTAATCACATAACACGCCACTCCACGCAATGTGCCGTTCTACACACTTGCCACACTGTCATTGCATATCACTTCTTCACCAAAACATGCTTTATCGAGGAAAATATGTTTTACACCTTTTGCATTACACAAAATTTTGTCTTTTACCTAAGTATCTAACTTAAGTTCAAATATTTCTACTAAATGAACTTATATAAAATGTAAAAAATGCAAGGCGAAAAATTGCTTACTTTACTCCTAATTTTCGGATTGAGTAGGCGCACAAAAACAAAAATTCCTGTATCTAATTATCTTGCAACAATATTTATTTGAACAATATTTTAAATTGTTATTCTTGAATACTAAGTGTGAGGTACTTTAAAATAATTTATTCCGCCTTATTGTTTCTCCTTGGGATTACAAAATTGAGTTTAATCAATTCTGACAAACCTTAAACATTTGCGAAAACTCTTCTCGTTCCCCGAGGATATTTATTCTTTTTAAGAAATGAAATCCATACATTTTAACTTGAAATAATCTTAAATCAGTAGGTTTTTAACGAATTGGAAAAAATCTAAGCTCAACTTATTTTTCCATGATTTAAACGTTTTTTTTCATACGGCAATATTATTTTGATAACTTAGAAAAATGTTACCAATTAGTAATTAAAACGATTGCTTTCCTCAAAACACATTCCTTACATTTTCTGTTGTGTAAAAAGATATTGTGTTTTACAATTCGTCCAATATTTTTTAATTAAGTTTTAAAGAAGAAACAGCTATGACAGTCTATTCAGGTAGTAAGACTGCATTGCAGAAAATAAATCCGACTCAATCCTACGCTTTGTGATATTTTTTAAACGTCTGCTGCTTGAGAACCTCAGTTTTCTTCAGGAAATACGCAATTTTAGTAGTCCTCAAATAAGCTTTATCTGCAGTGTGTTATTCATAAGAAAGGAAGGAATGTAAATGCCTTATTTTTAATGTAACTTATGCATGGATTGGCTTGATAAATAAAACTTGAAGTTTTAACTTTATTTCAATGTAAGATGCGCTACTAAAATAAATGCTTCATGTATTAAAATTTTAAGCTTTTGAAATCTTTCGACAATTCCGATGATTTGTTGATGTGATGTTAACTGAGTGCTACAAATTTCGTATTTTGTCTTTTCATACATGTATAAAATTAAAACTATGTTTCAAATAAATAAACCAAGGTGGTTTTAACTATTGTTTTCCGGTACTTAAAGCCGCTTCTAATAAATGTTTAGTAGGTATGTATTTGGTATTGAACTCTAAGATTAGTTCAGAGGTTCAGAGAAATAGGTACAGTCAACTTCATAAGAAAACGACGAACTTTAGAGTTCCAAACTTAGTTCCTGTGACGGCGTTAGGTTCACGTCCAGAAAATTGTTTTGAATCTTAATTATTTGACTTTGAATATAATAGGAAATTATTATATTTTTCCCATCGTCTTCATAAATGATTAGTGATACGCCTCAGTTTAGCATAGACTTATGTTAGAATTAACATGGGCAAATAATAAAAATGTAACATGTTATATTTTATGTTAGGTTATTATTATTATGCCAATCGTCTTCATAAATAACAAGCGATCCGCTTCGGCTTAGTGTGGATTAATCTAATAATTTAAAAAACTTGATAAGTGAAAAAAATTTGAAAATCGTATGAGCGGTTTCGACACTACAACCCAACGAACAATTCAAAAGCATTACTTCTTTATATTAATTTAGTAGGTATAGATATTCAATATAAACGTCTTCAAATCTAGCATAGCAAACATCCTCAGCTATTAGCTTTGGACTATAACTTCTCTTCCCCTTATTGTTTTAAAAAGTTAAAGAAAAGTAATTAGTTCATTATAACAACACGGAGTAGATACTATAATCTCTACCGCCATTTGATACACAGATACCGATTTTGTTTCAGATACAATTGTGGCGTCACTAATATTTCATTAAATATCTTAATTATTCCAAAAATCTTTCAAGATGAACAGGTATAATTGAATTAAGTCGATTAAACTTTGCAGGTCCTAAATTAATCATGAGTTGTCAAGTTTATCAACCTTAAATCTCAGCTGTACTTTTGTTTGTAAGTTGCGCCTGCGTTGTTAATAATCCAGTCGAGAGATGCAAAGTCTCGCTCCTGTGAAACTGTAAGTCTTCTGAATAGAGCGTTTGCGGAGATCCCCTACATGGGCCGTGATATGGAAATTATCATAATTTTGCATGTTTCATTAATAAAACATTTCTATACGTAATGTACGCTCGTGTAAGTGGTCTTTAAGACACATTAAGTTCTAATACAGTGATGTTTGGTTACCAACCATTACAATAATACCCCAGAACTGTCACTTAATTAAAGATTTTAAGGAACCTTGTAATGTAATTATGATAGCCTCCACACACCAATATAAATTGATTAGTTGGTCACGTGTTTGGAGCTTTATATTTTTTTAGTACTTGACTTTTTTCGGTTCTTGTTGAAAAAAGTTCAAGCTAAGCTATGATAGTACGAAGAGTTTGAATATACAAGATAGTAATTATAAAGTGCAAACCGAACTCAACCAACTATAGGTTAGGTTATACTTGTGTTATTAAGTAAAGATCACAAATGTCACGCTGGTGTAGGGATATCCATAAATAATCAAGAAGTTGATCAAAAGCTAAATATTAGTTGCTTACAAAGTTAGGCATCGATTTTCCATCAAACATTGTTCGAACTAGAAGGGTACCCCGGCTCCGTTTAGGTATTCATTAATGAAATATTATTGATTTTGGTTTGCCTAATGGTATTGTCTACATTTTGGTAGTTGTAGTAAAACTTAAGGACAAGCTTAGAAATCATATCAGATAAAATCATTTTGCGCACATTTGCTTTAACAATAAAGAGTATGTTTTGTTAAAGTATCTAAAAAATATGCCAGTATCACCATAAAAAACTGTTTAATCAAACAAAAAACTCAAATGACAAAATGTTAGGCTAGCGGCAATATTAATTAGTGTATGTTTGATAAAACGAATGTTTTAATTTTTTATGTTCAGGTTTATTTTTATTAGGGAATCATGTTCTATTCCTTTAATATTAAATAATTTAAGACTTTATTAAAGTTATTAGGAAAAATCCCCTAGTGATTGTTTAATCTTATTAATCGATATCTATTTTAATGATTAATTACGAGGAAATTGACCAAAAAGATTATTTTTCCATATCGCCGAAGCAGATGTTGAATATTCATCAGGACTAAACGGATTCCAATTCTAAACCCTAGTCGCTGATTTGGGCACAATCAGACGTGACTCATCTTAATTAAATGTACTAAAATACCAATTTGTTCATAACGAATGCTGTCACGTCTATAAAGCTACTCTTTGACAAGTCATAAGGCAATAAATATGTATTAAAATCATGTAATCTCAGATTTCGTCTTTTGTTTTAACACCTTATGTGTTAGTTAATTTTAGAAAAACATGAATTTTTACTATAAAATTATTTGATATTAAACTTTTGTGAGTAGTTAACCAAAATTTAAAATCTAACGGACTGTCAATAAAACATGCTCGAGTTGGGTTTGATACTATAAAAAACAAACGAAAAGATTCAAACGGTATATTTTCAAATATTTATTTTTCTTTACTTTTATACTTTACAAGTATCGGCTCTTGTACCAAATAATAGTTGTCAATTAAGCCAGCGTTCGTAACTTTTATTTATTTTTCAAAAGTTGCGGAAAAAATATTTTCCCGTTGCGATCGTTAGTAAAGTTTTCTGAATCAACGAAAAAACTGGTTCATTTTCATGAAAAATATAGTTTAGTCCGAAAAAAGTCCTTTTGATACAGTAGTTTTTTATACCGCTAAGGCGGCAAACAAACATACAGCCCGCCTGATGGTAACCAAGCCTATCCTACGGACATTTACAACACCTGGGGTATAACGCACGCGTTACCGACTCTGCAAAAAATCTTTTAACACCCCATTTGCTGAAATCTGGAATCACTATGTCGCATAAATCATATTTTTTATTAAATTCAATTGCTTAAGTTTAATAAGATCCACAATTTCCATTTTCCAAAACAAAAACTTAATTGTTTTTACAAACTATATTACTTAGTATTGCTTTTTTATCAACAAATATTATTATCTCATACCAATAATATAAAAGGTAGAGGAAAAGGCATTGATACTTCATGCATTATATATTCTCAATCTAAGCCGATCAAACGATTTAGAAACGAAAATATTTCGAAAGCGGATAGATCAGTTTGTGGAAATAATAACCAATATACCTTTTGAATCACTATATTTATATTTATTTCACAAAAAGACATCCATATATAATGTACAGCTATTTACATCTTCAATATTTCCATCCCATTATAGTCTCCTTTACAATATAGCGTTTGATAATTAAAATAAAGTTCATAATTTATATACGCATGAAGAAGTATATATATTTTTAAAATTTTACATGGAATGAAATTTGTGATTAAGAAATGTTTTGTAATCTTGAAGGGATTACTTATCAATACGTATGAGTTTGCCATTACCCACTTAGCATTCTAGGTAAAAATTATTTTGTTTGAATACAAATAAGGCTCGAATCAGTTACTTTCATAATAAATTGAGAAGTAACCGTCCAAAAAGGGACGCATTTCCATAATTTTTACAGCTCACGTAGGAAGACAAAATTAAGGTGTTTATTTAGCTGATAATATAATCAATCTCTGACTCATCCTAATTTAAAATAAAAGGAGTCAAAAAATTAATGTCTAGAACTTATTTGAGTTAATAAGTCCAACGTCGTAACTTAATTTAAATGTAAGAAGAAAAAATTTAGAATGTTATTTTACTTTTAGATTGTTACATACCGATCCTAAAAATGCTATGGTTTTTCCAATTTCCTTGCTTTTCACGTTATCAAACACAAAGAAATGGAAATGTAATCGCAAAACGAAAGAGAGTGTATAAAAGAGTTTTGACAGTTGATATGGATCACAAACTAAGTTTTGTAGCAGGGGATGTTTGTGTCGTGTGTGAGCCGTCACGTCAACGTTACGGATCCGTTGCATGCTGCCATTCACGCCACAAATCGATGACGCCGAACAATAACCGAAACGACGAGACACAAGAACAAATATTCACATACTAGAAGCGACGCAAAAGAATGTATTAAATACTGTTTACTTGAACATATTTTAATTTCTGAGGGATCTAAACTTTGTGTTAGTATCCTCGTTTTAACACTAATTGAATGTGTACATTTTTATTCTTAGGTGCTTGAGGAAAAATGTTAAATCGCAGGATCAGACCGACATATTACCATCTTATACATGATTACGACTATACGAGGTGAGTATACCTCATAATGCGTAATTCACTAGCTTTTTCACAATCAAAATATCTTTATTCCGTAAACTTTAAAAAAGTACTTAGAATGATGAATCAAATGATTTTATTTTTTTCTTAAAAATGACTCGACCACCGGTTCGGAGGAGTTGGGGAAGATACCGGCAAAAAACCCCAAATTCATGTTTTTATGCTTAGCCACTAATATATCTTACAGTATAGGGTGAGGGAATGCGATAAAGCTCATGTAATAATATATGAAACAAACTGAAATTATTTCCAAGCATAGGTGGTATAATAATTTAAATAGAAAGAGTAATTTTGAATATTACTTTCAAACACGTACAAACTTTACCTCATTTTTTTAAAACGCTTTTATTAGGTCGACCTGTAGATAACTAACTATAATGAACTTTGACCACAATTTTAGGTTTTTAAGGGTCTGATGATGAAGCCGGAAGATAGACACCGGCATTCCAAGCGTGTTTTTGTACTGTTTTAAAACTATTAGATTATTAGTTAGTGAATTCAAAAAGGCAATAACATATATTTTACACAATAATGATTTCGGTTTAAGCCGTTATTTATTTAAGTAATAAATAAACAAATGGACTTCGGATTAGTTTGTTCGTTGTACATTAATATTTCTCAATCTTATTTAAAAAAATCTTGTGAACATTAAAATCGTCGGACGTTGTTTCTCCGCTAACTAGATCTATGTTAACGGAACCGACGATTCCGGTCATTGCATTGGAGACAACCTCCATATATACGACTATATACAGATTTTCTTTATGTTTTGTTTATGTTCATACATAATTCCTTTTCTATAATGACAATAAATAAATGGTTAATTAAAATAAAATTTGTCCATACTAATAATGTTAATTAATTAATTCCATATCACATCGTGTTGTGTCTTTATGGACGCTCGCGTCATTAACTGTCTCCATATTTATTCCACACCCGATTTGAAATTAATGTTATTTTCTCATAAAAGCTATATCTATAAATTTAATACCAATTTTCAATGTATTTTTTTCAATTCTAAAAGAATAACTTTAACACAAGATTACCCAGATTAAAATCAAGTAAAATAGACTACTATATGTATTTAAGTGTAGATAGGTAATATAAAATCAAAGTTAAGAGCATGCGGCGACATGCCATAATATTCTCTTATTATCTCTAAACTACTGTAAGAATGATAAAATTCAAAACTTCATCTCAATGTGATATTAAAAAATAACAAATGTCATTTGTTTAAAAGGTTTCTGAGTGCATAGCTGAATGCATGAGATGAGCTACTAAAAAGTCTGCGTCGATAACTGTACCTATATAAAATAAGTTTATTGCCCTACAGTCAGAACAACGCATAATTCACTCGTAAAACTGCTTTTATAGCAAGACGCAACTCTTTACAGTTAGTTGTTTTGTATTTCGCATTAATATTTCTGAATCTTATGCCAGACGTTTGAAAAATAACCAAGCAAAATTTGTTAGTTTCTGTTTTGTACGCACATCATTTATGATACGTCCAAACATAGTGCGGCGGTAAAATTCTGGATAAAATTCTGATACATATTTATGGTTACGGCTATGTATAAATCTGTATACAAATACATTACTTACAATTTAAAATATATATCAAATTGTCTTTCCAGTTTAAGCCACCTACGCTATACATCTAAAATATCTAGAAAAAATACAAATAAATATGTTAATTTACAATAAAGGGGTAAAGTTAGACTTTATTTAAAGCCACAGCTGTAGTTTTACTGACGGTATGTTCTAATATAAGGTTAGCAGGCCTGTGCTTGGGTTTTCTTTGTTTAAGCAAACCGCATTAGTTCCCAAACGCAATCTGCGGTTCCACCGCTGGGCCCACTTGTGGGAGACATAGGCAAAAACATTTTAGTCCAGACTTGTACGCTTAAATTAAACACAAGTTTTTTGTGAAACAAAGACGATAGTATTTTCATCGTATAACGGTCTCTTGTAGGCTGGTTTTTTACTTGGATATATTGTTTAAGATTCCTGGCACAACTATCATAACAGGTGTTATGTAAATGTCAGGTAAATTTGTTGACTAACATTGAATTGCAAATAGAGCTCGATAACGATGTTTTTTTTTTCCTTTTAAACTGATTTGTATTTCAACATAAGCGTTTTATTTTATTTTTAAGAAAATAATAAACCTTTTTCAATGAACTGGTGGGGATCAAACTTTGTTACGAATTGCAGAAATCAGAAGAAGAGTTCCGCTCTTGGAATTTGAAAAAAGTTCCTAATTCAATCTGCGGCAGTAACACCGCTAAAAACGAAATGGCGCGTTTACTCGTAAATTTAATTTTCTTTAAGAAATTTAATTTTCGCCGATATCTGTCTCCCAAGTATTCCAGGAGTGCGTCACGAAAATCTGTCGACCATTTAATATTCAGGAATTTCAATTTGAAACTAGTTTCACTTTGCCTTTGCTAAAAGATTCGGAATCGACAATATTACCTAAGATTTACGTCACTTACAACTGTATTTCTATTTTTATTTAAGGTAAGATATTAATATCAGCTGTGAATGAGGGTAACGGGTTACTACGGGCTACGAGGCTACGTTTCGTAGTCACTAAAGGCCTATGGTTACCCAAGCACGTGTTCTACTTTCTTACACATATAAATTTGAAAAGAAGATTTAAAATAATGAAAAAAAATACAGACTTCTTTTAAATACATTTTTACTTTTCCTTATGTATTAAATGCAATATTTATATGAAAACAAATTGAATATTGAAAATTTCATACATTGAAAAAGAGATTGCTTGTCATCAGCGGACGTTAATCTGATTTGTTTGAGCGCCCGAAATCACGTCATAAAGTGTTCCTACGGACTTGGTTCACAAGCCAAGCCAAAGCCGACCTAATGCTTATGTAGAATAGAGTTAAAATTAATGGTGAGAGTTGTTGAGTTTAGTTTCAGGAATGTATATTCGGACGTGCGTGCGTAATTAAGCTTCACCGCAACTTCAAATGTGTTTAGATTAACTTATGCTCCGTTTCATTTATCAGTATTTATACTTGATTCTGAATATTGCTCCTGCTTTGCAGTAATACACTTACCAACCGGGAGTCTACTCAAATCAATTTATAACCTTAATTACGTGAACTCGAAGATTCTATTTTAAAAATTAACTTGGTTACTAAAATAGCTTTCGCAGATAAAATCAACAGCTGATAAACTCTATTCTCCAAGTTTCAGTTGAAGGACTGGTGCCATAAATAATGATGGATGCAAGTGTATCATGTAGTGTGTCCTTTATTCTATTAAGTGGTAAAAAGGAGACAGTTTCTGTTGGCATAATAATTACTGATTTTAATGTAACTGAATGTTGATAGACAAAAATTTTCAAATAAAAATAAATGCAAAAGAAATTATTTTTGTAATAAAGTGTAGGTACTGAGAAATTATTTTTAGAAACGAAGAAAAGTTTCTGTTGCCATGGTGATTTGTTCTACTAGTTTTTCAATACCAGAATAGTTAATTATGAACATTAACTACTTTTAAGTAGCTTCTGCCCAAACTTTCGCAAATTTCAAACAACAAACATTTTTTTACATGTAATTAAGGATAATTCTAATGAAATAAGAAATTAAATTTAAAGATACTAAGGTTCCATATAATTTGAATCTAATTGTAGACGTTAGCAAGTTTATTTATGGAACATTAATTAATCCTGATTCCTGTTTTGTGTAAGGATCAAATTTACAAGAGAGTTGCGGTGCGTAAGGCTTCCGTGTCATTTCCATTTCATTGTATTGTTTTATTAAAATTTAAAAACATTTGTATGTATTTTGTTTTACAGCGAACATCGTTATTTCTAAAATGTGTTTTAAATATTACATTTAAAAAGAGCTACTATAAATTAGAAAAAATATGAAATTTAAAATTAATAAGTTTATTCAGTTCTAAATATCGATTTATTTTAAAGGGTTTCTTTAAATAAATCTTAACATTTTTGATTATGTTTCACATTTTTCTTTTAATAACACTCCTTTCTCATTTTAAACTTCTTTCCATATTTTTATTTACAATACATATATCTTTGAGACATTTGTAGATTTTTTTTTTTTTTTGTAACATTTTATATTATAACTAAGATTGTAATGAAAGATGATTATGATATTGAAAAGAGCAACTACGGAGGTTTCTTGTCGGATTCTTCCCCGTAGACAGGCATTCTGAACCGATGGTAGTTTAAATAGAATTTTTAATTTTAAGTCCATTTCAATAAAAATCTATTTGATTTTGATTGAGACATCGTTAAGTTATGTTAAACTTATAGTGATAGTTGGTTATAAACACTACATAAAAACAGATCTACAAGCAACGTACATCTTCCTCGTAAATATCGTAAGAAACAGAACGTGTACTATAATAAATAATCTCGTAACAAATCCTTGTAGCGTAATCCTTTTGAATTGGAAAAATAATCCAACAATTTGAATCGTGAGTCGGACTTACCGTCTTAGAGACAAGCGGTTACGTTCCGTTCTGCTTTTAATCTTACTTGACAACGTTTCTTGCTTCTTACGAGCTGTAAAATGTTATGTTTCAATTTAAAATTGCAGATAGAATCGTGGAATTTCTATATTTTTTTGTGCTAGTATCAAAGGAAATTTCAATTTGACTCACTGTGTTTGAATTAAAATGTTTTAAATTTACAGTTAGTAATATTTAATTTGTATAATACAAACTCATTACAAAATAAGTAATAAAAATAATTATAACCACATTACAAGAATCACATCGACTCAGCCCTGCACTAAGATATAATCTTGTATTGCAGGCACTTGGAAACGACAATATCTGAGTATAGGGATACTATGATCAGAAAGCGAAACAAAGCGTATTAGAAACAACGCAAAGTTCCACGCTCGCCGGATTCAAATCTGGAACCTCTAGCGTAGGAATCAGCTGTTACACCGCTGCGCCACAGATACTAATATTGTTAAAAGGTGGTTTGTAATGTAATGTGTTAGTGTGATCTTCGAAACTATTAATTTTATTTCAAAATATATTTTACGAATAAACAATTAGAACGAGTGAAATAGAATAAAACTCGGTCTACATCGGCGACTGTATCAGAAAGTTCACAGTGTTATATTGCACTTGTTTGCACGCCTATTTAATCATATTAAAATTACATTTTCAAGTATGACTTACATACACATAATTCTAAAAACACATTTCATGTGTGAAATTGATTACTTAATTATTTATAATTACTTAGTTTTGTCTAAGAAGTTCTGTTTAAATCACTTTAATTTGTCCGAAAGATTTGCTCTGCTTATAAAACAAAATTTTGTTGCATCTCACTTACTCCTATTCATGTACATTATTTAAAACACAAGAAACAATATATTAATGCAAACCGTTCATTCGATCACTCAGTTATTCAGAAAGACCTAATTTTTCAACTTTATTGGTATAAATAGAATAGTTACTGATTTTAAATGAAGAATAAGAATATATACGTAGGTACTTGTTGTTTATCATGTTTTTAAATAAAAAGACAAAATAAAGTAAAAGCTAACCATTTTTGCACAACCTCTGTTCACTACGAATACTACGGCGTAGTCATCTTAAATCCGTAGTGTACTACGTCGATAATGTTCACGGTACATGCTCGTAGTAGAAATGGGCCAACTTTATAGTCCTTTTAACACTTCATAACAATTACAGTTAGAACTAATTCATTGCAGTTTTAGAACATGCTATATTACAACAAAACGAAACGGAAAATTTCCATTAAAATAAGTAATTTCAGTGAAATTCAGAAAATGATCTTTTTATTTTTATATTTATCATACAAAACAAATGTGTGATAACCATAGTTCCTATATAAAAAAATATTATTAATCCAATAAGCTAAAAAAAGTTTGAGTTTTAAACGTGAAACAGATTTCTTTTTAATATAAAACCTAATTGTAAAGGAATACCCATAGAAGCCATTTAATGGACAATCAGAAACCTAATCTGGGTCACACCTATCCCTTCGATATTATTTTCACCTTTGTATATGTGTTTTTACGCGGATAATGTCAAATTTGTAACAGTTTTGTGAATATATTAGTATTACCATCAAGTAGTTCATGTTATGAATAATTAAGGAGAATGTCAAATTTCTTTATTCTACCAAAACCCTACTTGAACGTATGTTTTATAGCTATTCTATTTGTTATTTTGTTTCGTAGCACTGATATTAAAGTATTTCACAAAATACTTCATTTGATAAGAACTTTAAAACTTTTTGTTTGACAATTTTTTTAAATATTAGTTTAGTGAAATAGTGACACATGATTATTACCGGTATAAATTACTGTCACCACCTTTGGTTGACTTTATCTTAAATGATTCTGCATACAAACAAATGCATTCATAACATTTAAAACTATTTTTAAATTAGTTAATTAGATAGGTACTAAGCAAAATACTTTCAATAAAGTAAAACGTGAATAACAACACGAAACCTGTCAAACTGGACAAGGAAGTTAAAATAATTTTTGTATGCTTTAAACCGAGCAATGGTGATTTTTTTTGGAGCATATTTTATTTATTTAGCTCTAAGATTTACACACTGAAAACGTAAAGTTCAAAACATTTTTCTGCGGTTAATAAAATGTTTTTATCAAGAGTTATAAAAAGTATATATTCGAAAGAACATTTAACGCAGTAAAAAAAAACATATACTTAATACATGATATGCAATGAATATTGTCATGTTAATAAAATATACTCTTTCCACAAATTTTAGTGTTTGCATTAAAACTGCTTCTCAGATAAGAACTTTTTACAATTTCCGTCCAAATTAAAGCTCATAATATTTCCAAGATTTTTATTATGAAGTTTGCAATAATTTTCAGTTTCCTGAGCTTTGCAATAAAAGTTAATTTTGTTACTAAAAATATTGTTAAGAGCTTTTTTATTATACCTTAAGGATGCCCTTTGTATAATTATTTTATAAAAGGAAAGTCGAAAAAAGGTAAACTTAATTCAAAGGGGATTTGCTTGTCAGTTGTTATGGCACCTGTCTCTTTCTTTGTAAATTTATTATTTCGTAAGGAACTCGATGAAATAGAAACTTTTTTAACCGGAGTCGCCCGTAACTCCGCTGTTACGTGATAATCATAATGTTGGCGGTTTAACGGGTCAAGTTTTAATTAAAAAACAACCTTCATTACGCAAATATTTTTGTCAAGAAAAGTATCTTAGACCTTAATTATGTCGCCGCTTTTTAACACTGTTTTCACTAGTTTTTCTAATACATTTTTCATAAAAAATAAGATTTGAAGGTATCCAATATAGTAATCATTTTTTTAATCAGACAATACTTTAGAAACTTCAGTAAACTTACCAGTACAGTTCCAAGCGGAGTTTGTTAAGCGGTTTGTTTCGCGTTACCGTCCGTGTCACAGGGTGCTGTGATAGCGCGCATACAATAATACAGTAAGGAGCCTTGCATCCCTTATATAGAGGCGCGCCCCGCCCACCCTACGCCCCGGGGCGGTCCTAAACTTCACGCAACAATCACTATTGTCATTAATATTTATTAATAATTACCACCTATTTAGAACATTCTTATCTACCACCTGTCCCACCTGCTTTCGTTCGGAAAAACCACTTAGGTTTCCAGAAACCTTTACCTACCCTAAAGTTACAGGTGCCCATGTAATGTTGATGTTGATGTTGTCCTGTAAAAATAATTTAGATGAAAGAAACCGGAAAAGGATTAAAATTAAACAGTATTATGACATAACAACAGTTTACTTTTTATTGTTATTCCTAGTTGGCAAATATTATATCTTACATATGTCAGTATTCATGTGTTATATCAAACATATTCTAGTTTTAGACCTTCTCTTATGTATTATGATGTGTACCTGTCTCCATATTTTTAAGTGGTGTGTCCTCCTGCTTGAATGACTAATCAACGCCCTAAAATGGCTAATTTAAAACCCCTAAGCGAGAAAAATATCAGATGAAAGTTTGTATGGAAATTTTGTAGGCAAAGTTGAGGTGGGTCGTGTAGTGCTTGTAAAATAAATTTTAAATTCGACATCTATCTCGCGTTATCATGATTTGTGTTTAAATTTCAGATGCACGGCCAATTAATCATATTTAATTAATATATCGGAACTGTTAAAATAAATATAAGGTGATAAATTAATTTATTTAAATGAGGAGAAAATTAAACAAGTCGATACACAGTTCTTAATCAGGAAATGAAAATTAATTTCAACTTTCAATTTATTATTGGAAAAAACACATTGTATTTGTACATTATTTAAATTTTGTTAATTAATGAATTCTTGCATTAAGATTCTGAAATAGTTTTTCAAAACGAGCTAAAAGTTTTGGTTTTTGATACAATCGAATTATTTATTTTTATTTGATTACTAAAATAATCTAAAATTACATTAAAATGTATTTTGTGTAGGTATGTAGCTGTGAAATATTTCCTTTGACGTGATAAAATCCAATCAATCACTGCCACTTGTTGAATTGAATAATTGACTAATGATTGTTCAACTTTTGCTTACACAAATGCAATTAAATTGAAATCTAATATAGACGATGGTCAAGATCTTATTTACTTTACTAATAAAATACATTCAATAATTATTATGTAACTCTCAAGCAATAAATTGTTCCTAAAAATTAATCAATGGTTCTAATATCTGTAACGATCACGTTGCTGTTCCACGCTTTTGACAAAGTTTTTAATTAAATCAAGATATGAAACAAACTCGTAAATTTGCTGTTGCTTGTATATACCTACTTACTATATTTTAATCCTATATTATGACAGTTCCTATGAAGAATCATGCAATTTAAATTTTTGGTTTTCATGTTTTCTTACAAAATGTGCTTTCTGCCGAGAGTATTCTTTGAAAATATATTTGTTCTGATTTCAACTTTAATTCGTTAGCATAGGTTGTATTTTAAGTCATCGTGTTTCTGCTATCGCTCCTTACACTCAAATGGGTTCAAGGCAATAGGAAAATATTGTTTTTTCCATGTTAAAAATATTTAAAGAAACATGTAGTTCATTATGAAACTACAGTTGTATCAGTAAACAGCACGTTTAAAATAATTTTATTTTCAAACTTCGTTTAATAATCGAAGAAGGAAGAGCAAAATGTCCATTACAGTTTGCTTAACAGCAGTATTAATTACTACATACCTTCTCATTAATAACTTGTAAGCACTTAGTCATAAAATGACGATGTCAATTAAGAACTGTTCCAAAATCCATCAACACAAAACTACAGTTCGCAATAGATTTCTTGCTTAATACAGTTAACGTTAGAAAATTTAATAAGGCCAAGGGAATATGAGAATCGATGGATGTTAAATAGTTCGGATCAATAGGCTCGCGTATCAAAACATCACGAAACCATATTTACATTAGAAGGGTTGTAAAATGCTCAGCAAGCGGTTGCCTATTTATGAATCATTTGTTTTCGTTAAGGTAAATCAGTTAACTTAGATATAAAACAACAAAGTAATAAATTTACTTAAGTAGATACCTTGTGTGCAAAGTGGTATAACAGTTGCTTTCTGTACATGATTTTTAACATTCGATATTCTAAAGAAACGGTTTATGTGTTTTGAAAATGGGGTCTCTGTTGTTGAGATTAAGTGTTATCGCCGTCATAGCATTTTACAAAAAAATGAAATTGTTTTCCTAAAATAAGTTTTGTTATGGAAATATAGTTATATTTATTTTATTTCATTTAATTTTGTTCCTATTACATTAACGGGTACATACCCGTATAAATTCAAATACGCGTTGATATCAAAATGTGTAATATGTTTACGAGTATAAAGAGGGCGCCACATGTGTCTAAAGGTCTTGACTCTCATACCTACTAGCCACTAGCCCTAACTACGTTATCCATGTTTTGATTTTCACTTTACCAACGTTAAATTTAAAAAACTATACGAAATAAGTTACTAGTAGACATTTCATTCATACTTCCCATTTTTTTATCTCCAAATATAGTTTTAAAAATGTATTTTTTAATTTTAAAGTTTAAGCGCTATTCAGGTATGTTTCCATCTGATTACATGCTATTTGATCGCTTTTGTTACCTTTTTTAAATGTAAGTACAAGCAATTCTATAGCAAAAATCTTTTATAATAAACCCAAGACGGTTTAACTGATTGGAAACTTAACATTATTTGTAACTAAGCTGTTTGGTTACTTTTGATTAGATATTTGAATTGAAATTCCCTTTGCCTTGTCTTGTGTTTCTGTAGTAGTGGTGTATACGTGCGTCTAGTAATAGGAACATGTTGGTAGCCTGTAGCAAACCACCCCACACAGCAATACGTGCGCGACAAAATAATTTTACAGTACTAAATTTTTTTAATCCCAATTTTAACCCTACATCATTCGTATCACCACACGGATACATTACATAAATTACTTTTATAATCCAGTCTAGCAGGTAGGTGTGCGTTTCGAAACGTAAGTAATTAGGGAAATTACAAGTTGATTGTATTCTCCTTCTTAAATGTTGCTCCACATAAGCGTTTCACAATCCCGCTTGATGGTAAGTGACGATGTGATGTGTCCGAAGGCATGGCATACATCCCTAGCAAATACTTATTTACTCTCACTTGAAGAGGTCTAATCCAGTTAAAATTCTATAGCAATAAAATCAATCAATCACCAATCTCCATCTATTCTTCCCTCTAGTTTTGAATGTAAATTTTTTTCTTAGCGAATGCTTACCTTCTAAAATAAATTACAAATTTTTGTTTTCTAAACTGTCAGTTCAGTATCAGTTTTGGCTGAGCGTTGGTAGTCCGTCAAGTTAATTTATAACAATGTTTGGGAAAAAAGTCAATACAAAATCTTGAATCACATATTATCTTGAGTTTTAAGCAAAAAAATCTAATCTCAGCATAAATTGAGCAATGCACGTTTTTGTGACCTGTTTCAATCGCAACGGGTGGCAGATTGAACTCCCTGAAGTTATTTTATTTAACTTTTAAACATCTGAAGGAAGGAAAAACTTCAACAACATTTGTCTTAGATTTGAATCTGACTACAGGAAACTCGAAAACCTTTTTATTTTAAACTCAACAACTTTTATGTAAGGCTGAGAGCACTACATTTTATTTTAATTCATGAAAGCATTCAGTCACTGTATTATGTTAACAGCTTGCTTTATAATTAATGAAAGAAGTTTGTAAGAAGTGTTTTAATTAGTAATATTCTTGTTTAATGGAATATCTTTTGTAAACAAACAATTATGCAAATAAATGTGAATTTATTAGTTTTTCGAATACAATTGTGTGATGTTTTCACTTACATTATTTAATAACATACTCCTGTAAATAGATACTTTTTTAGTTACCTCCGCCACCACCACGTCATGTAATCCATAATAAAAAAATCCAATACGTAGCTTCGCTCGATCTAGTCTTATATTATGTCACTCCCTATTTCATGTCCTAATACCATAATTAAGATCTGCCAAGATTTCAGTTCGGTTAACCGCTGACTGTGACACGTGAAGGTCTTGGGTTCGATTCATAATACGAATTCGAATACCAATTGGTACAAATTGTGTGAATATTTCTACATGTTATTTTTATAGTTATATATCGTTCTACACGGGCTGAAAAATATATAGATAGAAGAAGGTTCCTTTCTTTCCAAGACAAGTGACTTTGGGAAAGTTAGTCTTTTATTTGACCTGTGTTGTCTTTTTAGTAAAACTTGAGCTAGAAGACTGAGCCTGTTAATTCAAAAAGTTGAAAGGTCAATTTCCGACTGATATGAAATGTAATTTTATAATAATAATAAAATTCATCATCGTGATTTATGTTAAAAGTTAATTTTGTAAATAGCAACTATACTCCAAATTATAGTAAAAATCCATTAATTATATTTTTTGGTGCATAAATAATGTAGTAATAAACTTTTGTTTGTAGGTACACATAATGTACTTACTACAATGTAGCCAGTCCCGGCCTATGACTCCTTGGCCCTAGGGTAAATACGCCCCTGGTAGATATTTTATTGTGTCACCTATGTTACCTAACACGTAATATATTATTCGTTAGTGTTATGATGCCAAAAACACTGAGCTACTTTTTAAATAGGAAGCTAAAATTTATCTTACTTACTTTCGTCTTGACGACAGATGTGATAATTTAGGTGGACGGTGGCAACTGTCATCATACATTCTTGGTTCCTGGTTTTGAATCCTGGCTCGGACAAATTATATTTGTCTGATGGATACGAGCAACTGATCAAGCATTTATTTCTAACATAAAATTAATGATGCTCATACTCTTGTTGGTACGGAGACGGTGGAGGCTCTTCTTAACTCTCATATTCCAGACGACACTATAGAAAATGATGCCGACTATCATCGTGAAGTTAGGCTCATCGCTGCAGTTCCATCCATATCTCTTTCGTCTGATTTTCCGACTTTCGATAAACTTGTCAAAATTGTTAGGGCATTCCTGGTTAATAAGTCAGGGCAAGACAAAATTTCGAATAAGATGATCCAATTCTTTTGTACTTTACGATACTTTTTTGGGTTGCATATGTTGCGGAGCCCCCTTGTGGGAGAATAGAGCCACGAATTGCGCTGCGCGACGTAAAATGCTTCAGAGTCAGATTAGTTTTAATTTTGTTTTGTAAAGCGTGTAGAAAAGTCATCACTGGAGCCCTTCCGATTCTTGGGGGCGGTTTACCGGTAGATTTGGAAATACAACGGCGTGCGACGTGCGGCATTCAGCGAGTTATAATACATTGCCGCACTCCGCGTATGAGTTCAGATTTTCTTAAACAGAAGGATAGGGTTAAAATCAGTAGCTTATTTGATAGAAAGGAAAACGTTCAGAAAAAACTAATCGACGACTGGCAAACTAGATGGGATACATTGACTAAATGACGGCATTTATTTAGATTTTTCCCTATAATGCGCTAACGTTTAGATAAAATGTGACTAGATATTGATCATTGCGTCGTTTAATTTCTAACCGGCCATATTAACTTTAAGCGCAAACTTTATTCATTTAACATGGTGCCGTCACCTCTTTGCGAACGTTCAACGTCGGATCAAGAATTAATACAAACTGCCATTTTATCTTGTGGGAGTGTACTTAGTCTCTGGCATGACGAATGGTCAATCATTTTAAATTTCGATTGGAGTCTCTGCGTGTAGTATTTATTACATAGATCTTGAGAAAACGAAGGGAATATTACTGGTGCAAGATTTAGATTAGTATTTAATTTATCCCCTGTTAGTGGCATGGTGTTATGACTATAAGGTGTCTCCTGACTGTTCCCCTTTAGTCTTCTGGTCTCTGGGCTATTTAAATTGCTGTCTCTGCTTTGCTGGAAGAGAAGTCTAACATCAGTTTCTTATTAACTCTTATTTCTTCTGATTCGAGATTACAGACATATAGATTTTATCAAAGTAAATCTATACATCTATGTACGAATTTATTGATAGAACATACACATATCGTTAGTTATCCATACATAAACACGTATAGAATTATTAAAGACAGATAAAATATATTTAAGATAACAAAATATCTGGTCTGATTATGCGTTAACTAGGTATTAAAAAAAGGAAAACTCAGTTAGCTTAGACACGACTCTCGAGCTGTAAACGTATATTGCTCGAAATTTTAAAGTTATAAATAGAAAATACAATGAAAATTAATAATTCCGTTTCATTAAAACAATTTATTCACAACCACTGTTTCCATTCGCAGAAATTAAATTTTACAAGTCCTACCTAGGTACCTACTTAGTTATAATGAAAATCACCACCTTGACGTTCACCTCCCCTTTTTGATTTTCTCTATTTTTAGAGTACCGCACTACAAAAGGAAAATAGGAAACTTTATCCTTTTAGAATCAACTTCATTCGTCATATCGAGTAGGTACCTTAATGAAAACTTATTTTTGTTAATCATGAAATTTAGTAAAAGCAAATTCTCAGACAAAAGGAAAATCTTAAATAAACTCAAAATCAATCTACATTAAAGTATACATATATTACAAATGCACGGAACCCACGGGTAGCGAAAAAGACTAGAAGTCGTCCGATTTTTTAATTATCTGATCATAGATTAATGATTGGTAGTCGATGCGCAACGGAGATTAATCATTAATGTATGTGTTCGATTTTAAATAAAATAGAAACTAATAAAGACGCGTCTTGCATTAAAGATTGCCTAAATTAACACTTGCCTTTAGTCTTTATATTTTGGTACACGTATTTGTACATCTTATCCGCGCAAATTAAATAGAAGGCACCGTTAGTTAAAATGTCTAAATGAGAAAAAGCTATTTGTTTAGTCAAAAAAGAAGACAAGAGAGAAGACGCAAAATAGCAGTTTACTTGCGGCTAGAACAGTTTGTTGTTTACTAAATCTGACAATGAGAATACGAATTTAATTTAAAATGTTAAAAGAGAATTAAATTTTCATTTTTATTTACTCGGGATTCTTTAATTTATAAAGATTAAACGGACGCTCCAACTGGAGTTAAAATATATACTTTGTATATATTTGAATGCAATTTAGTTTAAGCAGAAATCTTCATCCTTCGAATTATTAACATTACAAATTATACCTAGCATCAAATAGGTACTACAAGCATGTTCGATTCTAAAATTTATGAATACTATTAATGCTAAATATAAGATAACTATTCAATAAAGAAAAACAATTACTTTTAATTTAACTATTTCAGTTGTATTACTTTATTCCAGAATGAACAGGAATGTAGAGTAATAAAATCCTGTAGGTATAAAATGGATCAAATACCTTCGAGCTAAGGATAGTTAAAATAAGGTGAGCTATTTAGAAATTTAAAAAACAAGCAGTCTAAGCTCGTGACTAGCGGAAGAGCACTTCACTTTCACTACGAGCTCGATACAGTTTGCAAAATCCAGCTGAAACCATAATAAACCTTAATACACCGTAATAAGGCATACATAGAAGGTTTTAATACCCAGGTTTAATGTGAAGTGTAGGAAAGTTGACGCAGACTCTCTTTTATAATTAGGTACTTAGATATCTTTGTTGTCGTCTTTTGTCTTCAAAACCTTTCTATTATTATAAGAGACGCAGTAACTGACTCCTAGATTTCTTGGAATAGGTCAAGAGGAAACTTAACGTTGACCAGATTTAATTCCATTACTTTTGAAGTAAAATCTTATTAAGTAATTTAATCAGGCAAGAAAGAAGGCAGGCACTTACTACTGAGGTACTGTCTCATTTTGATTCTAGCAACATTCAAGATACTTCCAAGACATTTGCTAACTACCCACCTTTGTTTCTTAGCATTTATTCATACCGTAAATCATTTTGCGAAATCCACAGAACTAATTTGTATTCAACGAACGAGCTTTACAGACCGCACAAATATTCTTATAAATGAAATCTTTTTAAGTGAAATTGTGAGACCTTTCAAGTAAAGAAGTAAATTTTGAAGTGAGGTGAATTGTTCATAACAGCATCCTTATTACGAGGTTGTGTTGGCATTTTGAAACAAAATGAGCGTCACTCTTTTAAAAAGTAGGTGACTAGCGAGCAGTTAGGTATATAATTTTCAAATTGCGGAGAATTTATTACAGCCATCGGCTTTAGGCATTCATTTTATATTGTCTAAGTTCACTTTTATATTTTCCCACATAGGTACTTAGGGGAGACTAGAGGGAGAGGGGAGGTAGGTATCACCAAGCGAATATCTTTGAAACTATAAGAAGCAGATTACTTGCGATTCCTGAATATTTTCACTGTGATAGTGATCTACAGATTGAGATAAGTCAACCCCACTCAGTGTACCGGAAGAGCGAGTTACCTGTGCGATGTGCGTCTATTTTGGCCTCGTAACGAACTTTTTATTTACGTGTTGAATATTTGATTTTGATGTACCTACTTATCTTTTTTCATAATAGCTTGTTTTTGAATACTTCACTTTACTTCTACTTTCTATGTTGTTCATCAATTACGGGAATTTGTTAAGCTTTCTTTAGCTTTACAGGTATTTCTAAAACATTATTGCTGAGACAAAGTGATAAAGTTGTTGAATAATTATTTAAAATTATCAAAGTATATGAAAAATATGGATGTTGTTTTGCATCTTTTATCGTGGAGGAAAATATAAAGGGGTAAATATAAAGGGGGGGGGGAAAAATATAAATAATATGTCTGAGGCAGTAGTCAATTGTATCGGTTCTGCTAATCGATCGGTAGTCCTCCAAGTGTTCTTTCATTCTTACATTCTAAGCAAGGCCACTTGATCACGATCGCCTCTTCACCAATGATCCACGCATTATATACCTACCTAAGTACCTACTGCTAACAAACTTACAATCAAAAAGGCATGAATAGGTTCTCTATAAGGCCGTAAAATAAGTAGTTGGGTACTTTAGCTTTTTTTTTTGCTAATTAGCGAACAATTTGAATAAAAATCCGTGACAAATAGTTTCCCTATAAAAACCTATAGGTACTGCAATAGAACAAGCGGAATTTAGAAGTATTATCTAGAGTGAAATTTCGCAATGCTGGATACCTATCTACTCGATATGAAAACAATAGATTTCAAGATCTAAGTAGGTAGTTCTACTTCAGGAATGTTTTGATTTAGTTATGAATTAAACAGTAGGTAAAATATATCTAATAAATTCTAATTTAACCTTTTCACATGATAGGATAGGTACCAGAGATCAGGGGGACGGATCATGTATTAGGTAGGTACACAGCTGTAACGGTTTTAATAATGAATTCTTTGACGACTATGCAAATTTTGACAGTAAGGTGGTCGGAGCACGGCGCGGGGAAGAAATTAATTAAATCATGTACGAGTAACTTAATGATGTGAACAGTTGCCGTGGAATAAGTTGTTAATTAGTTGGGGTCAGTGGGCCGACTTGCCCCGCTGGTTCGCAGGACATGTTTACTTAACAAATATCCACACTTTGTTGTTTCTATTGTCAAGTTCTGAGAGACCTAAACAAACTCCAAATTAGATTTGAATAGCATGGGTACACTTTCACCTGTCATCTCCTTGAATTTTGCTTTACGAGAATGAGTTGATGGTTCTTTGTCTTAACATATACTCTTTCTGAAAATACCTATAGGCCCCCACCTAAGAATTACAGGTAGGTACAAATAACTTATAATTACGTACCTACTTCCTAATTGAGTTCCAAATTTCTTACCTTATACCTATTCAACTAAGTTCGGTGCTTTCTTAGATTGACCTCTTTTGCAGTACCAACTAGCTCTCTATTTATATCAGGTATATAGGTATTTTTCTTTAATTTTTCTCTCACCACCGCGTAAAAAAGGGATCTAAAGATCCTGACTCCTGGACTCCTGTTTCTTACGATTTAGTAGTTTCGAAGGTCACTCTTAGAGAATTCGTTTACAGCGACCTTTACCCATATGAGTTAAATCGATTTTTTCTCTTGGTATTTTTTGGAATATCTACATACCTAGATATCTACCAGGTTTCAATAAAAGTAGTTTTATATTTACTTGCAAGATTACCTACAGGTAGGTAGGTAGATATTGCCTCGTCTATTAACAACAAATGTTTGGTCCAAAGTTGAGTCCATAATGTAAAAGACGAAGATTTAAACGAATGGATATGGAATCGAAGAATACCTGAATAAAGAACTAAACAATTTCCAAAGATAGAAACCAAAAATTGCTATCCCCTATCCCAATTAGGTATACCAACGTCATTTACCTTATATTACCTTTTTTATCTCTTTTGATCACCTCACGTATTTCCTTAGTAGATAGATACCTACCAGTATTTTACCTTGTCCTGTTGTTCGTTTTCAAATTCTCGATGAAAAGCGAAGTAATGACAAATTACCAATACCTGCTTCAAATTTGTGTCACTTCGTTTTATCTCTTGTTTCGATCCAAACAAGTTAATCTCTATGATGCATATTAAAATTTGAAGACGTCATTATGACGGAGATGTAAGCCATCACGCTGAATATCCGTTTTATTGTTTGAATATAAAACCCTTTACTACGTAATTCGGCTGTAACACGTTTATTTAGGTAACTGTAATAATATGACAAAACGTACTTATGTAGTACTTTATTATGTAAAAATTAGCATATAACCATAGGCAGTAGGAAACTACGAAAAAACTTACGGTCTAATTATGTTCCTATTTTGCATTAGCTTGGTTATATACTTTACTTTTATTAACTTTATAATTGTCTATTCCATTCAAAGGATTTACCGGTATACAATAACAGTACTAACCTAAATAACTACGTACGTTGAATTAATTTGATTACTATATAATTTTCAATGGACTTTGATAAAAATGACTTAGCAGTAGAATAAAAAAAATTGGTTTGTTAATTTATTCCTTTACTAAAACAAAGAAGGTACACAATACACAAGAGAAAAACAATTCAAAAAAGTAAATTGTGCAAAAAGCATTCTATACATACATTTACAAATAAATGATTCCCAAAATCAAATTCAACAAAAACCTCTGCCTTTAATTCGCCTCTTACAATATTCGATTTTTAAATTAAGAAAACATTTTTCAAAACAAACACTAAGGAATACATAAGTATATAAGGCACTGGTACGGACCTAGTTTTATCTAGTGTTAAAACCAAATATGTATTTACTTCCAGATGTGTGACCACAACATAATTAAGACTTAACATTCTTTTGGTTAATTCTTTAGTATATTTGCTTAATTCCTTGTGACTAATTGCTAATCGTCACAAAATATGTTTTTATTTTGTTGCAAAATGGCACTTTTAAAGTTATGTTCCTACAACTTTAAGCATAATTTTATATCTTTCTAAAGCAAAAAAATAAGCACCAGCTTGTTAAAACCCATTTAGAGAGAAATTTATTATTTGTGACTATGGGTTAGAGAGACGAGAATAAAACTCAATCAGAAAACTAAAATCAATGGAAACATTTACGATATCTGACATACTGTAAAAATGTTATTTGTAACATAAAAAAGTACTTAGGTTTTATACTTTTAAGGATATCTTCATAAAAATTAAGTACCAAAAGAAAATTTGCGGTAACTATACAATTTTAATAGAAAAACCTTTAATATATACTAATTTGAGTATAACATAGCATGGTTATGATACGAGTAATTTGGTAACAAATTGTATTAAACATATATACATAGGTATATTGTATATTCAACCATTTGGTATTTAAGTATAGAGGAATACTAATAAACATTCTATTTATCAATATAAATGCAGTGATTACATTTAATACTTTGTTTGTACATATCGGTTTTATTGTTATATGCCGACCAAATACATTGTTTTTATTTTTAATTCTATAAGTTTTGCTGAATAAGTTTAAATAACACGATGTAATTTTACATGAGTATACTTTTGATAGAAAAGTGATTTGAAATTACATTTTAGACTAAAAAACATCAACTCTAATTAGTCAACACGAAAATCAGCCTAGAGTATTCTTGAACAATAATGCAAATTTATACATAAAGAATAACATCAAACTTGAAATACACCACACGTACTCTTTCAACATACAAAACATTACATTATATAATTATAAAAGTAAGTTAACACGAATATACATTTTACAAAATGTTATAATATAAGAATACCATATGAAGATATGATATGAATATCATATTAAGATGGATATAATTTAAAGATAATTCTTTTAACGACTCATTTTAGAACGTCTCAATGTAATAAAAGTAATGTAGTAATCGTCAATTCAATCACATAAGCAAGTTTCAACTTGAATACATATAAGAGAAACACAAATAATAAAAGATGCTTACAGCGGAAGCAGAGAGTAAAAGCTTACCTGAAGCCTCTTGGGCAGATGTGGTGAAGATTAAAGTGATATGCAAGTGCAAGCAGGGCGGTGCGATAATCAAATACAAGTAGAAAGAACTCCGCCAGCCAAGCAGCGGGCGTTATCCTTTCTACTTCCTCATGTCAACGGGCCGACGCCATTAGCCGCTCGCACTGCGCAAGCAAGTACTTCTTCTGCTGCTCATCGTAAAGGAATATTAATTTCCCGGTGCTAGAGCTCGGGAACATTCCAAAGACCTTCTTCTTCGCTGTCGGTATGTATATCCCCTTGTTCACAGCAGTGGGTACGTCCGGTATCTCCGACCAGATGTAAGACCAAACGATCTGTGTGGAAAGGTTTATGTTAGACTATGGTCATTGGCGTTACAATTTCTATTCTTCACAGTAGTCGAACTCCTAGGTATTCAAAAACTCAAAGCTCATTGGTCAATACGTGCGGTCAGAGATGAGCATCATTATAAGTCAGTCAGTTTTAAAAACATTTAGATTGTAAATACCAATGGATGTATACGGATGGATGTATGAAATTTTCTTTAGGAGTTCGTTTTATGAATGGTCTATTATATACGGCTCTTTACCAGGGTCGTGTGTGTGTGTGGGTGTGATGCCATAGCTGATAACGCCGAGTACAAACAGTAAGTATGATTTAACATAATTATCTTTAGATACTATGTTATGGATTATGAAATCGTATTTGGCTAAAATTATAAGAATCACCTAATCTATCATAAGGCCTATGAATATAGCCTTTAGAGAATGCGAGTAGTAAATTTTAGTTTTCTCTTATTTTCTTCGAATTTAATTCGAATAAATATTAATAACTATTAATTTGAATTTGAAAACATTTTCATCAACTTAACCGTTACTGCCGTTCATGACACTATAATACACAGAAGTACGCTTGCGAAGTACCGCTAAAGTAATGTCATGAAATATTTAGTAGTTATTAGACGGAATTCTCGGAGAGATGGTCGAAATCGATCATACATAAAACATGTACGGAATAAGGTTTATTAACCAAGTTCTAGGACACTATAAAGGACACGCTATCATTTACAAACAGAGATACATATATTTTCACTATAACACAAATGATGAGGTAACTCCTTACAAGTTTATGCCCTTGTTATGACCGTCGTAAAATTTCGCTGTGTAGCCAAAAATTATAGGCCGAATTTAGTGAACCGCAACTTTAAATATTATAATTAAAACTTTCTGAAACTTTTTTATAATATTGAAAACAATTAATGACTTTGTACTTTACTACTTGAAAAGCTTTGGGATTACTTGGAAAGAGGATTGTAAAATTTTATTTTTACGCTGGTTTCGTGGATCCGTCCATATTTTTCTTTTATATATTTTGTTTTTTTTTTTCACATTCTACAAAACAAAGCCAAGTCGAACAATCTTAGTAAAGATATCATTTAAAGTATCCCAATCAAATTTTCAATAAAATATGTATACGAGATACGGAAACAGTATAGATTTAAAAGAAAACTTTGACAATAGTAATTTATACTTTGGCCTTATGTGTTGTACTCTATAAAACTATGATATACTACAATTTTGTGCCCCTATCTATTCTCAATCATGCGTTAACCGACAAATGGATATGGATGAAATTGATCACATAAATAAAGTGTCCTGGACCTCTTTCCACTTTCCCCCCGAAAAATTCATAACCCCTTGTGTCTCACAAACAAATAGCGAACAATAGCTACTTTCCAAATTAATTTAAATGGTGCAAATATCTCACCTGCCAACCACCGAACACGTTATTCTTCTCGAGATACAGCAGTCTCTTGTCAGTGCACATCACCACCTCCTTGTTCGGTATCACCCACACGTGTGCTTCGTAAGCATCAGTACTCACAAATTTGCCCTAGTTAACACAAAATAAAGTTTTAATATAATACCTTGTTTTTGTGCCCTTGTATAGTATTACAGTTGAACTGGAATAACAACATTAAAGGTACCACAAAATACATCTATAGCCTATAAACTTTACATAGTTTTTAAAGCAATCGTAATTTTTCCTATATGTCACCCTGGGGGGACAGAGCAGGGTGACAGATTGGAATAAACTATTTTTAGCCATCATCATAGCGGATTAATTTGAATAAAGTTTGTCGTTTTAAGAAATATGTGAGGCAGTAACAAATTTATTCATAACATAAAACAGTAGCTTTCGAGAAAGATTTTTTTACCAAAATTTGTGTTAATTAAGGTGATGGCAGACACTATTAGACGCTATGTTACCATGAAAGGGTATGCAATTTGGCACTGTGTCGCTTTTTTCAACTGTTTAACATCCGATCTGTCGTTGTAACCGTTGTAATTTCAATTGGTTTTCGCTATGTATAGTGATTACCTTTTCTAGTTCAGACAGCATCTTGTATCCTTCAGCCTGCAGGCGTGAGTATGGATGCACGCGGCTGTCATGGGGTAGGTATCGAGCCGCGCGACGTTTGGTCACTTCCTCAGATAGATCTGCCGCCCTGGTATCAAACATTACATTTTAACTTGTTTTTTTTTGAGGATACGGCATTTAAAGTGATTTTTTTGACAAGTCATTTAAAACACGTTTTAATGATAAAATTATCCAGTAGGTTTATTTTTATTCCATTTTGTTTTTTTTTTAATCTAGGCACGTTCCCACTTTGTCATCGAAAGGTGGTATTTCCGTCTAAAGTGATGAACGTGACTTGTTTATATAAATAATCTGTTTAATTCAGAACGATTATATCTATTAATCAAAAGATTTTCAAATATCATCTGGAAAAAATCAACACAATGGAAACGCCACCTAATTCAAAGAATAAGAACACCCGCATTACTTACACCACACTATATATGAAACTGCCATGAACATGCAAATATATTATAGCTCACATTACTCGAATGTTATAAAAACTACTGTTTTACTATCTATCATACATCTACATCAAAATCTTTAAATTCTCTACAGTTCATTTCTAACAATACTATTTAAAGTTTCAATATACCCAATCTTCTACCATTTACACAGATAACCTTTTAACTGAAGTTAACAATCCGGATGTGAAGTCGACCAGTCCACCGACCGGTCGGACGACAAGTCCGATCGCGCCCCTTCCTAGGCCCTTTACAAAACCCCCTGCGCCACCTTCCTGCGCTCCCTTCAACGGTCTCTCCACTACGCCACGTACGCCGTCGTATACGCCCTAATGTAAAACGCCCTTATTGTTTGACATTATTATTTGATTTTTCTATTTTACTTAAACTTAATCAATTTTCTTTATTCAATACTAATCTTCCTATGCTTTTAAGACAAAAAAAATCATCAGTGTTTGACCTACGATGCCGCAAGATTCCGCAATTAATTAATTGGTTTGTGTCCCTGAATTTTTTGTTGAAGATCACCAAAAACCCAAGAAACCTTAATGATCGGAATTAAAATAATGTTAAAAATAAAAAAGTAACATGCAAATATGGTAAATTAACGCTGAACATGCAACAACCAATCGCAAGAGTGACCCAAGCATCGCCAAAAACACCTTCACCAAAAAACAAAACGAGGCAACACACCAAGCCTTTAAATTATCGCTGAACATGCAACAACCAAACGCCATTGTGAACCATAAACCAAGCGTGATCCCAGGAATCTTATGAATAAACCTTTTAACGGCATTAAGGGATCCAGAGGCGAAGTCCACAACGCCAGCAGTAGGGCGCGCTACAAGCCCCACGGCACCCATGCCGAGCCCTTTGAAGAACCCTTCCACGCCCTGCTCGCGGGCGCCTTCTATAGGCTTCGTGAACACGCCGGTCACGCCGTCCACTACGCCCTGTTTTGGTCCAGCGAAACATTATAGACAAGTGCATTGTTGAAGATTAGACAACAATAATACAATTATTCCCGATATAAAATGCATATCCAAAATAAGATTTCGCAGTGAGCATTCGGTAAGAAAAACTCTGACCCCTGGTAATTAAATGAATTTTTATCGCAATTTTTGACACAGGATGAGTATAATAAAAATCTAAAGAGTTACAAATTTTATTTTGCAAAAACTAACTTTTATTTTGAGAAATAATTTTTAGAATTTATTAAATAAAGCGGAATACACACCATGACAAGACCCTTGCCACTTCTCGCAAGACCCTCCTGAAGATTGGCAGGTTGTTTGTTGATATTGTCCCTTCGTCTTCTTTGGTAATCCTGATGTAAAATAAAAGTATAACATTTATTACTATTTTTAAACGGTTTTGTTGTACCATTTATTGTATTCCTCTTTCGTAGGTGACGATAATGAACACAACTCACTAGTGTTGGTGTATGTTCTAGGGTATGCCACGTTTTTTGTCAAACTCTGCAATATTACGTGTATTTCATTAGGTGAAAATTCCTAATTCAAATCAATAATTTGGTCCGGTTGTATGTATGAATGAAAAAGTGTACACGAATATCGGCTTTTTGGCAGCCTTTTGTAATTATAATGATGGTAATGTTATCGACAACGTATCCAGGCGTTTCCTTTTGTACTACCAAAACGACCTTCACATAGCAGTAATTTATAATAATTGCTCTTGGCTTTCTAAGACATCAAGGGCATCGTCATTTATGTTAATAGGCGCCGGTATCACTTTCCATCAAGTTGTTGAAGAGCTAGTTTAACGGTATTTAAAAAAATTGTAGTAATACGTATGAAGTACATAGTAGTATTATAGCGACCTTGTCCAGCGACAGCGCGGCCAGGCCGTGGCCCATGGCGCCGGCGATGCGCGACACGGCGCCCGCCGCGCCGCCCACCGTGTGCCCCACCAGCGAGCGCAGTAGTAGTACATAGTAGTATTATAGCGACCTTGTCCAGCGACAGCGCGGCCAGGCCGTGGCCCATGGCGCCGGCGATGCGCGACACGGCGCCCGCCGCGCCGCCCACCGTGTGCCCCACCAGCGAGCGCAGTAGTAGTACATAGTAGTATTATAGCGACCTTGTCCAGCGACAGCGCGGCCAGGCCGTGGCCCATGGCGCCGGCGATGCGCGACACGGCGCCCGCCGCGCCGCCCACCGTGTGCCCCACCAGCGAGCGCAGTAGTAGTACATAGTAGTATTATAGCGACCTTGTCCAGCGACAGCGCGGCCAGGCCGTGGCCCATGGCGCCGGCGATGCGCGACACGGCGCCCGCCGCGCCGCCCACCGTGTGCCCCACCAGCGAGCGCAGTAGTAGTACATAGTAGTATTATAGCGACCTTGTCCAGCGACAGCGCGGCCAGGCCGTGGCCCATGGCGCCGGCGATGCGCGACACGGCGCCCGCCGCGCCGCCCACCGTGTGCCCCACCAGCGAGCGCAGTAGTAGTACATAGTAGTATTATAGCGACCTTGTCCAGCGACAGCGCGGCCAGGCCGTGGCCCATGGCGCCGGCGATGCGCGACACGGCGCCCGCCGCGCCGCCCACCGTGTGCCCCACCAGCGAGCGCAGTAGTAGTACATAGTAGTATTATAGCGACCTTGTCCAGCGACAGCGCGGCCAGGCCGTGGCCCATGGCGCCGGCGATGCGCGACACGGCGCCCGCCGCGCCGCCCACCGTGTGCCCCACCAGCGAGCGCAGTAGTAGTACATAGTAGTATTATAGCGACCTTGTCCAGCGACAGCGCGGCCAGGCCGTGGCCCATGGCGCCGGCGATGCGCGACACGGCGCCCGCCGCGCCGCCCACCGTGTGCCCCACCAGCGAGCGCAGTAGTAGTACATAGTAGTATTATAGCGACCTTGTCCAGCGACAGCGCGGCCAGGCCGTGGCCCATGGCGCCGGCGATGCGCGACACGGCGCCCGCCGCGCCGCCCACCGTGTGCCCCACCAGCGAGCGCAGTAGTAGTACATAGTAGTATTATAGCGACCTTGTCCAGCGACAGCGCGGCCAGGCCGTGGCCCATGGCGCCGGCGATGCGCGACACGGCGCCCGCCGCGCCGCCCACCGTGTGCCCCACCAGCGAGCGCAGTAGTAGTACATAGTAGTATTATAGCGACCTTGTCCAGCGACAGCGCGGCCAGGCCGTGGCCCATGGCGCCGGCGATGCGCGACACGGCGCCCGCCGCGCCGCCCACCGTGTGCCCCACCAGCGAGCGCAGTAGTAGTACATAGTAGTATTATAGCGACCTTGTCCAGCGACAGCGCGGCCAGGCCGTGGCCCATGGCGCCGGCGATGCGCGACACGGCGCCCGCCGCGCCGCCCACCGTGTGCCCCACCAGCGAGCGCAGTAGTAGTACATAGTAGTATTATAGCGACCTTGTCCAGCGACAGCGCGGCCAGGCCGTGGCCCATGGCGCCGGCGATGCGCGACACGGCGCCCGCCGCGCCGCCCACCGTGTGCCCCACCAGCGAGCGCAGTAGTAGTACATAGTAGTATTATAGCGACCTTGTCCAGCGACAGCGCGGCCAGGCCGTGGCCCATGGCGCCGGCGATGCGCGACACGGCGCCCGCCGCGCCGCCCACCGTGTGCCCCACCAGCGAGCGCAGTAGTAGTACATAGTAGTATTATAGCGACCTTGTCCAGCGACAGCGCGGCCAGGCCGTGGCCCATGGCGCCGGCGATGCGCGACACGGCGCCCGCCGCGCCGCCCACCGTGTGCCCCACCAGCGAGCGCAGTAGTAGTACATAGTAGTATTATAGCGACCTTGTCCAGCGACAGCGCGGCCAGGCCGTGGCCCATGGCGCCGGCGATGCGCGACACGGCGCCCGCCGCGCCGCCCACCGTGTGCCCCACCAGCGAGCGCAGTAGTAGTACATAGTAGTATTATAGCGACCTTGTCCAGCGACAGCGCGGCCAGGCCGTGGCCCATGGCGCCGGCGATGCGCGACACGGCGCCCGCCGCGCCGCCCACCGTGTGCCCCACCAGCGAGCGCAGTAGTAGTACATAGTAGTATTATAGCGACCTTGTCCAGCGACAGCGCGGCCAGGCCGTGGCCCATGGCGCCGGCGATGCGCGACACGGCGCCCGCCGCGCCGCCCACCGTGTGCCCCACCAGCGAGCGCAGTAGTAGTACATAGTAGTATTATAGCGACCTTGTCCAGCGACAGCGCGGCCAGGCCGTGGCCCATGGCGCCGGCGATGCGCGACACGGCGCCCGCCGCGCCGCCCACCGTGTGCCCCACCAGCGAGCGCAGTAGTAGTACATAGTAGTATTATAGCGACCTTGTCCAGCGACAGCGCGGCCAGGCCGTGGCCCATGGCGCCGGCGATGCGCGACACGGCGCCCGCCGCGCCGCCCACCGTGTGCCCCACCAGCGAGCGCAGTAGTAGTACATAGTAGTATTATAGCGACCTTGTCCAGCGACAGCGCGGCCAGGCCGTGGCCCATGGCGCCGGCGATGCGCGACACGGCGCCCGCCGCGCCGCCCACCGTGTGCCCCACCAGCGAGCGCAGTAGTAGTACATAGTAGTATTATAGCGACCTTGTCCAGCGACAGCGCGGCCAGGCCGTGGCCCATGGCGCCGGCGATGCGCGACACGGCGCCCGCCGCGCCGCCCACCGTGTGCCCCACCAGCGAGCGCAGTAGTAGTACATAGTAGTATTATAGCGACCTTGTCCAGCGACAGCGCGGCCAGGCCGTGGCCCATGGCGCCGGCGATGCGCGACACGGCGCCCGCCGCGCCGCCCACCGTGTGCCCCACCAGCGAGCGCAGTAGTAGTACATAGTAGTATTATAGCGACCTTGTCCAGCGACAGCGCGGCCAGGCCGTGGCCCATGGCGCCGGCGATGCGCGACACGGCGCCCGCCGCGCCGCCCACCGTGTGCCCCACCAGCGAGCGCAGTAGTAGTACATAGTAGTATTATAGCGACCTTGTCCAGCGACAGCGCGGCCAGGCCGTGGCCCATGGCGCCGGCGATGCGCGACACGGCGCCCGCCGCGCCGCCCACCGTGTGCCCCACCAGCGAGCGCAGTAGTAGTACATAGTAGTATTATAGCGACCTTGTCCAGCGACAGCGCGGCCAGGCCGTGGCCCATGGCGCCGGCGATGCGCGACACGGCGCCCGCCGCGCCGCCCACCGTGTGCCCCACCAGCGAGCGCAGTAGTAGTACATAGTAGTATTATAGCGACCTTGTCCAGCGACAGCGCGGCCAGGCCGTGGCCCATGGCGCCGGCGATGCGCGACACGGCGCCCGCCGCGCCGCCCACCGTGTGCCCCACCAGCGAGCGCAGTAGTAGTACATAGTAGTATTATAGCGACCTTGTCCAGCGACAGCGCGGCCAGGCCGTGGCCCATGGCGCCGGCGATGCGCGACACGGCGCCCGCCGCGCCGCCCACCGTGTGCCCCACCAGCGAGCGCAGTAGTAGTACATAGTAGTATTATAGCGACCTTGTCCAGCGACAGCGCGGCCAGGCCGTGGCCCATGGCGCCGGCGATGCGCGACACGGCGCCCGCCGCGCCGCCCACCGTGTGCCCCACCAGCGAGCGCAGTAGTAGTACATAGTAGTATTATAGCGACCTTGTCCAGCGACAGCGCGGCCAGGCCGTGGCCCATGGCGCCGGCGATGCGCGACACGGCGCCCGCCGCGCCGCCCACCGTGTGCCCCACCAGCGAGCGCAGTAGTAGTACATAGTAGTATTATAGCGACCTTGTCCAGCGACAGCGCGGCCAGGCCGTGGCCCATGGCGCCGGCGATGCGCGACACGGCGCCCGCCGCGCCGCCCACCGTGTGCCCCACCAGCGAGCGCAGTAGTAGTACATAGTAGTATTATAGCGACCTTGTCCAGCGACAGCGCGGCCAGGCCGTGGCCCATGGCGCCGGCGATGCGCGACACGGCGCCCGCCGCGCCGCCCACCGTGTGCCCCACCAGCGAGCGCAGTAGTAGTACATAGTAGTATTATAGCGACCTTGTCCAGCGACAGCGCGGCCAGGCCGTGGCCCATGGCGCCGGCGATGCGCGACACGGCGCCCGCCGCGCCGCCCACCGTGTGCCCCACCAGCGAGCGCAGTAGTAGTACATAGTAGTATTATAGCGACCTTGTCCAGCGACAGCGCGGCCAGGCCGTGGCCCATGGCGCCGGCGATGCGCGACACGGCGCCCGCCGCGCCGCCCACCGTGTGCCCCACCAGCGAGCGCAGTAGTAGTACATAGTAGTATTATAGCGACCTTGTCCAGCGACAGCGCGGCCAGGCCGTGGCCCATGGCGCCGGCGATGCGCGACACGGCGCCCGCCGCGCCGCCCACCGTGTGCCCCACCAGCGAGCGCAGTAGTAGTACATAGTAGTATTATAGCGACCTTGTCCAGCGACAGCGCGGCCAGGCCGTGGCCCATGGCGCCGGCGATGCGCGACACGGCGCCCGCCGCGCCGCCCACCGTGTGCCCCACCAGCGAGCGCAGTAGTAGTACATAGTAGTATTATAGCGACCTTGTCCAGCGACAGCGCGGCCAGGCCGTGGCCCATGGCGCCGGCGATGCGCGACACGGCGCCCGCCGCGCCGCCCACCGTGTGCCCCACCAGCGAGCGCAGTAGTAGTACATAGTAGTATTATAGCGACCTTGTCCAGCGACAGCGCGGCCAGGCCGTGGCCCATGGCGCCGGCGATGCGCGACACGGCGCCCGCCGCGCCGCCCACCGTGTGCCCCACCAGCGAGCGCAGTAGTAGTACATAGTAGTATTATAGCGACCTTGTCCAGCGACAGCGCGGCCAGGCCGTGGCCCATGGCGCCGGCGATGCGCGACACGGCGCCCGCCGCGCCGCCCACCGTGTGCCCCACCAGCGAGCGCAGTAGTAGTACATAGTAGTATTATAGCGACCTTGTCCAGCGACAGCGCGGCCAGGCCGTGGCCCATGGCGCCGGCGATGCGCGACACGGCGCCCGCCGCGCCGCCCACCGTGTGCCCCACCAGCGAGCGCAGTAGTAGTACATAGTAGTATTATAGCGACCTTGTCCAGCGACAGCGCGGCCAGGCCGTGGCCCATGGCGCCGGCGATGCGCGACACGGCGCCCGCCGCGCCGCCCACCGTGTGCCCCACCAGCGAGCGCAGTAGTAGTACATAGTAGTATTATAGCGACCTTGTCCAGCGACAGCGCGGCCAGGCCGTGGCCCATGGCGCCGGCGATGCGCGACACGGCGCCCGCCGCGCCGCCCACCGTGTGCCCCACCAGCGAGCGCAGTAGTAGTACATAGTAGTATTATAGCGACCTTGTCCAGCGACAGCGCGGCCAGGCCGTGGCCCATGGCGCCGGCGATGCGCGACACGGCGCCCGCCGCGCCGCCCACCGTGTGCCCCACCAGCGAGCGCAGTAGTAGTACATAGTAGTATTATAGCGACCTTGTCCAGCGACAGCGCGGCCAGGCCGTGGCCCATGGCGCCGGCGATGCGCGACACGGCGCCCGCCGCGCCGCCCACCGTGTGCCCCACCAGCGAGCGCAGTAGTAGTACATAGTAGTATTATAGCGACCTTGTCCAGCGACAGCGCGGCCAGGCCGTGGCCCATGGCGCCGGCGATGCGCGACACGGCGCCCGCCGCGCCGCCCACCGTGTGCCCCACCAGCGAGCGCAGTAGTAGTACATAGTAGTATTATAGCGACCTTGTCCAGCGACAGCGCGGCCAGGCCGTGGCCCATGGCGCCGGCGATGCGCGACACGGCGCCCGCCGCGCCGCCCACCGTGTGCCCCACCAGCGAGCGCAGTAGTAGTACATAGTAGTATTATAGCGACCTTGTCCAGCGACAGCGCGGCCAGGCCGTGGCCCATGGCGCCGGCGATGCGCGACACGGCGCCCGCCGCGCCGCCCACCGTGTGCCCCACCAGCGAGCGCAGTAGTAGTACATAGTAGTATTATAGCGACCTTGTCCAGCGACAGCGCGGCCAGGCCGTGGCCCATGGCGCCGGCGATGCGCGACACGGCGCCCGCCGCGCCGCCCACCGTGTGCCCCACCAGCGAGCGCAGTAGTAGTACATAGTAGTATTATAGCGACCTTGTCCAGCGACAGCGCGGCCAGGCCGTGGCCCATGGCGCCGGCGATGCGCGACACGGCGCCCGCCGCGCCGCCCACCGTGTGCCCCACCAGCGAGCGCAGTAGTAGTACATAGTAGTATTATAGCGACCTTGTCCAGCGACAGCGCGGCCAGGCCGTGGCCCATGGCGCCGGCGATGCGCGACACGGCGCCCGCCGCGCCGCCCACCGTGTGCCCCACCAGCGAGCGCAGTAGTAGTACATAGTAGTATTATAGCGACCTTGTCCAGCGACAGCGCGGCCAGGCCGTGGCCCATGGCGCCGGCGATGCGCGACACGGCGCCCGCCGCGCCGCCCACCGTGTGCCCCACCAGCGAGCGCAGTAGTAGTACATAGTAGTATTATAGCGACCTTGTCCAGCGACAGCGCGGCCAGGCCGTGGCCCATGGCGCCGGCGATGCGCGACACGGCGCCCGCCGCGCCGCCCACCGTGTGCCCCACCAGCGAGCGCAGTAGTAGTACATAGTAGTATTATAGCGACCTTGTCCAGCGACAGCGCGGCCAGGCCGTGGCCCATGGCGCCGGCGATGCGCGACACGGCGCCCGCCGCGCCGCCCACCGTGTGCCCCACCAGCGAGCGCAGTAGTAGTACATAGTAGTATTATAGCGACCTTGTCCAGCGACAGCGCGGCCAGGCCGTGGCCCATGGCGCCGGCGATGCGCGACACGGCGCCCGCCGCGCCGCCCACCGTGTGCCCCACCAGCGAGCGCAGTAGTAGTACATAGTAGTATTATAGCGACCTTGTCCAGCGACAGCGCGGCCAGGCCGTGGCCCATGGCGCCGGCGATGCGCGACACGGCGCCCGCCGCGCCGCCCACCGTGTGCCCCACCAGCGAGCGCAGTAGTAGTACATAGTAGTATTATAGCGACCTTGTCCAGCGACAGCGCGGCCAGGCCGTGGCCCATGGCGCCGGCGATGCGCGACACGGCGCCCGCCGCGCCGCCCACCGTGTGCCCCACCAGCGAGCGCAGTAGTAGTACATAGTAGTATTATAGCGACCTTGTCCAGCGACAGCGCGGCCAGGCCGTGGCCCATGGCGCCGGCGATGCGCGACACGGCGCCCGCCGCGCCGCCCACCGTGTGCCCCACCAGCGAGCGCAGTAGTAGTACATAGTAGTATTATAGCGACCTTGTCCAGCGACAGCGCGGCCAGGCCGTGGCCCATGGCGCCGGCGATGCGCGACACGGCGCCCGCCGCGCCGCCCACCGTGTGCCCCACCAGCGAGCGCAGTAGTAGTACATAGTAGTATTATAGCGACCTTGTCCAGCGACAGCGCGGCCAGGCCGTGGCCCATGGCGCCGGCGATGCGCGACACGGCGCCCGCCGCGCCGCCCACCGTGTGCCCCACCAGCGAGCGCAGTAGTAGTACATAGTAGTATTATAGCGACCTTGTCCAGCGACAGCGCGGCCAGGCCGTGGCCCATGGCGCCGGCGATGCGCGACACGGCGCCCGCCGCGCCGCCCACCGTGTGCCCCACCAGCGAGCGCAGTAGTAGTACATAGTAGTATTATAGCGACCTTGTCCAGCGACAGCGCGGCCAGGCCGTGGCCCATGGCGCCGGCGATGCGCGACACGGCGCCCGCCGCGCCGCCCACCGTGTGCCCCACCAGCGAGCGCAGTAGTAGTACATAGTAGTATTATAGCGACCTTGTCCAGCGACAGCGCGGCCAGGCCGTGGCCCATGGCGCCGGCGATGCGCGACACGGCGCCCGCCGCGCCGCCCACCGTGTGCCCCACCAGCGAGCGCAGTAGTAGTACATAGTAGTATTATAGCGACCTTGTCCAGCGACAGCGCGGCCAGGCCGTGGCCCATGGCGCCGGCGATGCGCGACACGGCGCCCGCCGCGCCGCCCACCGTGTGCCCCACCAGCGAGCGCAGTAGTAGTACATAGTAGTATTATAGCGACCTTGTCCAGCGACAGCGCGGCCAGGCCGTGGCCCATGGCGCCGGCGATGCGCGACACGGCGCCCGCCGCGCCGCCCACCGTGTGCCCCACCAGCGAGCGCACGCCCAGCATCAGCCCCTCTGCAAACTCTCCTGGCCCTTGAATTGCACCCTAACAAAAGACATGTTACTTTTAAAAATAATAATGCTAGAAAAAGAATGCTAGCCAAAGAAACACAAAATAATAGTTCTACATGAAACACTGAAGTAAACCTTCTAAAATCTTAACTACTACAAAATTAAATCAAAGCTATGTGATAATATTACCTGGAATGGTTCATAAAAGAGATCTTCCACACCCTTCTTAAGTCCGATGACCAAACCGTAAGGGTTTCCAATTACGTCCAAGCCAAGCACCAATACGTACAACTGTTTCAACGCCTGCCCCGTATAGTGACTCTGGACTTGTCCAATCAATTCCTTCTGAGAAAGGAACTCGTAGGTACGCTCATAGTATGATAATCTGGGAAATATTTCGTAACTCATGTTGGTGTTTAAAAGAAATAGTGATCGGAGACTAGAGTACAATTTTTATTACAACAAGCATAAAATAAAATAAACTTCGTTTTGTGATTATTTATGATTTATATCTTACTTTATTACGAGGGTAAATATCTTTAAACTCATTAATTAGTTACATATTATATAATTTTACTTAACACGATAAATAATAGGGTACTTCTAGCTTACTTGAATACAACGTCATTCATATCCGTCAATGTCACTCCAATACTTTGTAATACGGTTCCAATAAACGTAGGCAGTTGTGTTGCACTGCCTAGAGAAAATGAAACGTGGACCTGGTGGAAAAGAAAAATAATTATACCTAAAAATCAATTATTTTGTTATTCACTATAAACAATCTTTATATATTTTGGAATATTGTTACTTGTCACTGTTCGTCGTCTGAAATTGATGAATTTATGTGACATGATCCTTTAAAGTGTTATACAAACTTGGAAAAGATCTAGGCATAGTTAGAATATACTTTATATGAAATTATTATTTGAACGTTATTTGAGCGTTATTTGAACACTTTTGCGTGACCTCATCTGTTTTTATTACAGTATTTTTCCGCTTATAGTTTATTTTTTTGCTAAGAGATGACGTTAATCAGTCGGGTCGATCGTTAAAAAACATACTTTAAAAGTATTTCACCGTGAAAAATCAGTGATACTAGAGGCGAAAATATCTAAAACGTCAACACCTATTTATTTAATATTTACTGATTAGATTTATCTCTCTTATTCTGTGTTATTTTAATGATATATTTGATATGCTTACTTTAAGCGGTGACAAATGTAAGTTGTCATAGAAGTTCTTTTGATCTGACGCCGCTCCCAATGCTGCTAGCGCCGCCAGCGGCTGATTCGCTCTCTCCAAGTCCAGTTGGAAGGCTTCCAGCTAAAAGACATTCATTTTCAATTTCTTGTACATTATATGCATTTTGTAATTTTTAGCAACTAAAGCAGACGAAATTCTTCGCGACAGACGTGAAATAACGTGCGAAAAGTCTTCAATCATACCTAATTTCGTAAATCAATAACAAGAACTATAATTATGGATGATTCATTAAACTCACACAATTTTTTCTTAACCATATTTCTGGTTGTTACAATGAAACTAAAGATTTAACTCTAGATAGAAACAAGGTAGAGTATGCAACGTTACTTACTAACCTCTTCTATTCTGAATAGAATATTATCTTTAAAACTCGCATGCTCCATCTTTGGCCAAATCTCGTCTTAGCACTAAATTCGATTGAGAGAAGCAAAAAGTAAAGTCAAAATCTTAACTCTCCTTTTGCTTCGCGGTGGGTAAACATTCAAAACTATTTCCTTACCGCTTCTTCCTCGTCGAGTACTCTCTGCGGGAACATAGCCATCAGTCCATCTATAAGTCCCATGTCAACCTTGACGTGGAACTCTTGTATCAACACCTTGTAGTATTTGTACTGTCGCACCTTACTGTGCTCGCTCACACGTTCAACTATCGAAACTTCTATGAAAGGCTTCATCCCTACAAAATAACATAAGACACTTAAGTTTAATGATTTTTTGTCATAAATTGACCTTTTGTTCTTTAATAGTCTATGTTTTTGCTGTTTTTGTAATATTTTGTAAATTTGTAGAATTGTGTTTTTGAATGTGTATAACCTAATCTAACAAATGTAATCTTACCACTAGGATCGTCGGCAATGGATCTAGGAGGCGGCACCGGCGCAAGTACAACTGGGAACGTTGGAAGTGGCAGTTGTTGGTCGATCTAAAACAATACACCTTGTCTCTTACTTTTTTTAAACTAAAGGTCCTCTTTAAAGAAATTCTGACACACATTAGCTACTATGTCCCACAACTACTTCTCCTTCTAACCAGGATTAACAGGGGCATCTTTTTAGATTCAGCTGCACAACAAAGCACAGGGTACGAGGCATCTAGGTACTCGTAACGAAATTATTAGAAGTATTAAAAAAAATAAGGAACAAAAACATTCCTCTTAGCAACCAACAGTATAACATTTTTTTTGTACGTACCTGTAGGCGATATAGTCGTGCGTGTAATCGTCTCGAATGAGCCGTGAGCCCGTACGAAGCCCACAGCCCCGCCTGCTGCGTCCGCCGCAACAGCCGCGGCGACGGACGTAGTATACGCATCTCTTCAAAATCTACCTACAGATATACAGTAAGTCACAGTTAGTACAATGCAAGGAGGTGACTAATGGCAGTTTGCACAGAATGTTTTTCCATTAATAATGTATATGTAAAACATGTAATGTAATGTAATGTATATGTGTGAATATGTAAAACATATAACAACAAACATATATGTAAGTACCCAGCAACAAGTATTCAAGTAACGAACATTCCTTTAAAGAGCTTTACGAATGACAAAAACAGTTGATTGAGAGCGTTATTCTTCTGTGGAACTACTTTTTTCTAATATTTTTTTTCTCTAATTACGACCGTTAAGTAACTTAACTAAATTTTTTTAAGGTACCTCAGTTTTTTCATCGATAAACACTTTTGGATTAAGGTTTTCCACCACAATTTTCTCAGTGAGGTATTTTTGGTAAGCTTCTTCTATTTGTATCAGTTTAGGTCCTTCGATCTTCTTGTATCGACGTGAACCAATCTTGCACAGTTCCCAAATTATCCCAGAACTAGAAAAACAAATATTTTATTGTTAAATTTTAGATTTCAACTCTTAATCTTATGTAGTTTTCGGGATACATTTTCGACACTGTACACAAAATATAATTGAAAAGAATTTCGTTTACTCATAAGTTTCCAGTTGTGCGAGATTTGAAATGTATTACTAGCCAAGCTTTAGCATGCAATTTATCTCCTTGCAAAAAAAATTCTCAGTCACTTCAGCGTTTTAGGCGTGAAATTGTAACAAACAGACTGACAGTCACTATCCAGACCCATTTATTTTATTAATATTGTTAACCCAGACTTACTTGGATATGCTAAGGTATATAATTTCTAGATGTTCAAAATCATTGACAAGTGATACACCGAGGCCTTGCATGGATAATATAATTTCCGTATCAACAAGTTCAGCTTCTCCCATAGTATGAGCACCGCTTGCTAGAATTGCATCGGTAGTGAATAATATCACTCGCTGTAAGCCATCCAAGAATGACACCCATGATACGCGAGTCGTTTCGTTTATCCTGGAAAAAAAATACAAGTTATAGCATTTATTTGAAAATAAACACAGCTTGTTTAGTAACTGTCAAACTTGCGTTACTTTTACTTTCGCAATTTTATAAAGTATACGCACTACTAAATTCTAGTCTCTCAGATTAAGTACTTTTAAATAAAACTTAAAATTTGTTGGTACGTAACATAAAAATAAATACACAATGTAACTCACATGAAATCACCGATACCGTCTTGTCTTAGTTCGTTTTCGATTTCTTTCTTCTTGTGCCCTTCGAATATAAGAATCCGTGGTCCTGCAGGGTTGTCCCAAGTATAGAGCATGCGATTCATTGGAGCGATTTTCCTTTAGAGAAAAAAGTGAGTTTCGTTATAATTCAGTTAGAATAGGTTACAGGGTTTGGGTAATGGTCGAAAATGTTCGGTTCATATGGGTATTTCTCAAATATTTAGATATTAAAGACTCAGGATTTTTTGATATAAGTTTTCAAAATATAATACTCACTAAGGTTAGCTGATATTATTCAATAATATGGATGTAATTTGACTAATTTGAATTATTTTGCAGCTGCTGAGCTGACTCAATGTTTATAATAATGTCGATTCACCTACACAGAGGAAATACACGTTCAAAAATACCTTATTTTTTTTCTAACCTGATATTGACGTTTTCCTTTTCGTACACAGTGATAGTGTGCTGGCTGTAGTTGACGAGCAACGCCGGCGCGTGTCCCGGTCTGTACTGACGGACTGTGATGTATGTACCGCCTTCGCTTAGCTGCACCTCTACGTGTAGACCGCCGTACTAGGAACAATTATGATTAGGAGATTAAACAAAAATAAAATGGATGTCGCTCCATCCAGACAAACTCAACGAGTATAAATACAGCAACCTTTATGATATGACCTTAGATTCTTTAGTTTATAAACAATTTTTTATTCAGCTTTATTTTCATTAAAGTTTTATTTTCAATTGCTGAGAAAGTAATTAGGATCTACTATGATATGGTGGTTTGTCAAGAAAAACAGAATAAAAATGATGGATCTAAAAATAAATTTGAAATAGCTTACCTCGTTGTTGAGTTTCAAGCAGACTGAATTTTGTTCCGTATAAAGGAATGGTGCGGCATTTTCTGTTGATCCGCACGGCCTTAGCAATAACAGTTTGTCATCTTTCTCTATCACCGGCCACAAAGGTTCGCTCGAATTTTGTTCCACCTGGTAATTATTTCCATACATTTAAGAGGTTTAATATTAATAAAGGTTATGTATAAGTATAACTCAGCCTGCATTAGAGTGAATGTTGTATCGCGTAAATAGTCCATAGGTAACCAACATCAAAGACCAGTGAACGATCATAACAATGAGTGCATATAAAAATACAATTTGATAATGAACTGATAAACACCAAATAGTATAACTCACCTCTTTCCAAGGATCTCCAGGTCTATGCAACTCTTGATACTGGATTGGGAATGGAGCTTCGTTGAATATTAGGAAGAACGGCGTAAATATCACCATTTTCGTCAAACTGTTAAACGTCAACTGGTTCGTAACCGCCACCTTAAAATAGGGTTGGAACTAAATATTGCTCTAGAACGCATTATTGTATTCTGTGATAAAAAAGATAGTCATATATCTTAATTGTAATAAAATTTTCAATCAATGGCAATAACCGCTTCTAAAGAATTAAAAATAGATAGAAATAAGTATACCGTACAGAAAATTACCAAAAAAAATGTAGTTAAAACATACATAAAGGGCGAGGTGTCAATCTTTGATTCACGGAGACAAATTAATATATTCTAAATTAGTTAAACAAGACAGTTTAGTTTTTTTACCTGATAAGTCCTTCCTTCATACTTGCAGAGTACGACGCCCGAGCTGCCAGGAACGTCCAAAGAGAATTTATCAGACCAATCGCCAAACTCAACTCTGATAGCAGCCTTCTTCTTCCCGAAGAAGTTCTTGGCTCGGAACGAAAACAAGACTGGTTCCTTATAGTCTTTCGGGTGGAATATCACGTTACCACTCTCGTCTAGATTCTGAAATGTAAAGAATAATTTAATAAAAGGAAGAGAGAAGCTTTTGTTTCACAATGTCGGATTCTAAACAATGTACTCAATCAATCAATAGTTAAATCAGCAATGATGGAAAAAGAAAGAGAGATAGATACCAGGGTATAACACTAGGTTGCGTTCTCTTTGCTAGAACTAATTAAAGGTTATTTATTTGAAGTTTTAAAACTCTTTATGCCATGGTAATTACTTGCTATCAGGCAATCTTAAATCTGTAAACCTGTGTGTTCGCTGTATAAATAACTATTTAAAAGCTCAGTATGCGCTTAAAAGTTTTAAGGTTAATTTTTTTTCCAGTTTAACTAATTACAAATGAATTATAATATATACTTACATTAATTATTGTTAATACTGTACATTTGTAAATCTTATCATAAGTATAAAAGAAATGCGAAAGATATTATATTTTTATTTTTTAAATATATTAAAATCTCAGGAGATATACCTACAACAATTGGTTATTTGGTTACGGAATAACTTAAAAAAAACTAAAGCCAATTAACCATGCAAAATTAGAGGACAGTCAGGAGTATTATAAAGAATTTGTTCAACATGCAGTTTAGGTGCTTGTTAAGGAATAAAGTACAATACAACTATTTGTATCGTATATGTTGTTATCAGTTGTTAAATCTAAGTAAATGACAAATAAAAATTATAACACTTACAGGAACACAACTGTAATTTATAATATTACGGCAAAGTGATTCTTTCATCTGGAATGTAAATACATTTCCAAATGATAAAAACTAAACAATATGTCATTTTTTAAGTATTCCATAAAACATACGTTGATCGATAACATTTTGATATATTCTAAAATCTAATAGATAAATAATTGGTACTGAACTTTAGTAAAACAATTTAATTTAAATATTTTGACTATTTGAGTATTGAATTTTTCATAAAATAGTTTAATGTTCTATCATCATCTATTTATCGTTAATCTAAAAACATACAACCTATTTTGATCATGCAAAGCTATACGAGTGAAGACGCGTACGTATTCGTTGACGTGCGTATATACATAATGAATATGCAAAAAAAAACCGAAACCAAAAATGCTTGATTAAAAGCTTTAAAAGGCAAGAACAATTAATTTGCTAAAGCTAATCTTTTTTTCGACTGATACCTTACTAGGAGTACCGTTGTCTTTTTCTGGTTTCTTTGATTTCTGTAACCATATTTTATAAAATATATGAAATACGTTTGATAACGTCCTTTTGATAAATCTTCATAACAAAAAGATATATCTTATACAATAATAATTATACATAACCAATAATAAATATTAGCTTAATAAATCGCTTCATATAAATACAAGAAGAAACTCAAAACACATACAAAACAACTTTAAGTTGACAATTTATTTACCCCAAATAAACTATATCAAAAAAATCACTTACCCTATAGCATAATGTCAATCCAGTCTTATTAAGCATCCAGAAGGGGCAATACAGTGACAGTATCTGTGTCCCTTCTACTTCTGAGCTATGCATTCCTAAGTCTAGAGTCATGAGGGATGGACTGTCATGAGACTCGAATGACCACACAGATAGTTCCGTTTCACTATCCGGTAAGTTTTTAGTGCAAACCCAGCACTTATCGAGGTAGTTTGGGATCTGTATTAAACAGCATAACAGTTCTTATTATACTAAAGGAAGCCATGTATTTTAAAGATAAAACCAGCTTTTGGTTATTTTTTAAATCGAAATAAGAGTTCGTATGCTCTGGGTAAAAAGGATTTTATTATTAATTCCATTAGTTCAATAAAGTGAATCAACGGTTAGATTATAGATACTTAAAATTTATCTAGTAATCTAATGTCAGACATAAAAATCTTTTTTTTTTAAATGTTTTAAGCAAAATAAACCTTACCATGATAACAACAGAGGCATTATATGGGGGTAGGTGATCTGTATGGAACATTTCTCCGGGTGCGAACGTCTTTGACCGTTTCAATCCTAACTGCGATACCACAATGTCAACTGGTAGACAGTTCTGTAACTTCACAGCCGGTTTTAACACTATGTCATAACAACAAGACGCTAAAGTATGGCGGTTTGTGTTCTCTAAGTAAACTTGCTCCATCGTTCCTAATGCCTGTAAATAAAATAAACAGTATAAAAAAAAAACTGCTTTTACTATACGCTATATTTGTGGTCAAATTTGATGTTAAAAGGAAAAAAAATGAAACTTCAATCTAATTTACTGAGTGAGCAAGAAAATATTATTATTGAGTATTAAGAAAATTTCCAATATGCAATACCATTTACAAATTTCATTGGAAATATTTTCTCCTTTTATTGATTTAACCAAATTTAAATGTCGATTTTGAGGACATATGTTAGGGAAAAACTACTTACTCTGATGTAGAATTTTTCTCCGCTCATTTTATCTTTTGAGTCACATTGTAGCAGCTTCGATATTTTTACTTCTTGTTGGAGTTCACGCCATACGAATGGCGATACAGAAACGGTGAAACCTTTAACAAACATTGTATGTTGACGATCTTTGTGGCGCAGTGGTGTAAACAGCCGAATGCTACGCTAGAGGTTCTAAGTACGAATCCCGGCGGGGTCGGAACTTTGTGCTATTTGCATTGTTTCGCTAACCGGTCGTGGATGGATATTCTTATCTATGTATTTAATTCCATGTCATTGATTAGTTACTGGGACACAAGATTATATCTTATTAATCTGGTGTCTATGTTGTCAATGTGTGTATCGTGATGTGGTTTTTATTTATTTTTAAAACTATTTTAATGGTTTTTTGAAGTATCTATAAAAATACTTCTAGAAACCTCTCGAAGACAAAATGATACGTTAATTGGTGAAATACTGTTACCCTTTTGACTAAAACTTTTATTAAAATCAAAATAAATGCAATTTAAAAATGATTAAAAAGATTTGATCCATTTACCGTGAAAAAAAAATCATGACGTGACCTACCTTCAACTGAGAAGAATATTTCAGCAGTAGGTGTGTGTACGGCTTGTAGCGGTAGTCTAAGAATGCCGCCCGGTTTCATCTCTCCTAACAAGGCAACCTCATTGCCGCTCGCAGTCATATAGTATACAAACACATTCACCGACAGACTGTTAGTCACCTGTTGGGAAAAAATCTATTACTTTTCGAAAAAATATTATTTTATTAGAGATGTGTTTTAGAAACATCTCTAATTATTTAAAATTCGTTAAATATTTAAAATGACGAGTGAAAACAATGAGATATACGTAGGCTCGTTCAACATTCATCTGATTTATTCGACTATTTGTTCTTTGGTGCTGAATGTTTTAAATTTATTTATGTATTGGTGTACGTGTGAGTGCGTGTCTGCGTGTACCTGTATAATGGAGCGCAGGTATATGTGCAGGGCGGCGTCGTGCATGGCCACGTGGCTGAGCAGGCCGCGCGGCTCCAGTGCGTGTACGTGTGAGTGCGTGTGTGCGTGTACCTGTATAATGGAGCGCAGGTATATGTGCAGGGCGGCGTCGTGCATGGCCACGTGGCTGAGCAGGCCGCGCGGCTCCAGTGCGTGTACGTGTGAGTGCGTGTGTGCGTGTACCTGTATAATGGAGCGCAGGTATATGTGCAGGGCGGCGTCGTGCATGGCCACGTGGCTGAGCAGGCCGCGCGGCTCCAGTGCGTGTACGTGTGAGTGCGTGTGTGCGTGTACCTGTATAATGGAGCGCAGGTATATGTGCAGGGCGGCGTCGTGCATGGCCACGTGGCTGAGCAGGCCGCGCGGCTCCAGTGCGTGTACGTGTGAGTGCGTGTGTGCGTGTACCTGTATAATGGAGCGCAGGTATATGTGCAGGGCGGCGTCGTGCATGGCCGCGTGGCTGAGCAGGCCGCGCGGCTCCAGTGCGTGTACGTGTGAGTGCGTGTGTGCGTGTACCTGTATAATGGAGCGCAGGTATATGTGCAGGGCGGCGTCGTGCATGGCCACGTGGCTGAGCAGGCCGCGCGGCTCCAGTGCGTGTACGTGTGAGTGCGTGTGTGCGTGTACCTGTATAATGGAGCGCAGGTATATGTGCAGGGCGGCGTCGTGCATGGCCACGTGGCTGAGCAGGCCGCGCGGCTCCAGTGCGTGTACGTGTGAGTGCGTGTGTGCGTGTACCTGTATAATGGAGCGCAGGTATATGTGCAGGGCGGCGTCGTGCATGGCCACGTGGCTGAGCAGGCCGCGCGGCTCCAGTGCGTGTACGTGTGAGTGCGTGTGTGCGTGTACCTGTATAATGGAGCGCAGGTATATGTGCAGGGCGGCGTCGTGCATGGCCACGTGGCTGAGCAGGCCGCGCGGCTCCAGTGCGTGTACGTGTGAGTGCGTGTGTGCGTGTACCTGTATAATGGAGCGCAGGTATATGTGCAGGGCGGCGTCGTGCATGGCCACGTGGCTGAGCAGGCCGCGCGGCTCCAGTGCGTGTACGTGTGAGTGCGTGTGTGCGTGTACCTGTATAATGGAGCGCAGGTATATGTGCAGGGCGGCGTCGTGCATGGCCACGTGGCTGAGCAGGCCGCGCGGCTCCAGTGCGTGTACGTGTGAGTGCGTGTGTGCGTGTACCTGTATAATGGAGCGCAGGTATATGTGCAGGGCGGCGTCGTGCATGGCCACGTGGCTGAGCAGGCCGCGCGGCTCCAGTGCGTGTACGTGTGAGTGCGTGTGTGCGTGTACCTGTATAATGGAGCGCAGGTATATGTGCAGGGCGGCGTCGTGCATGGCCACGTGGCTGAGCAGGCCGCGCGGCTCCAGTGCGTGTACGTGTGAGTGCGTGTGTGCGTGTACCTGTATAATGGAGCGCAGGTATATGTGCAGGGCGGCGTCGTGCATGGCCACGTGGCTGAGCAGGCCGCGCGGCTCCAGTGCGTGTACGTGTGAGTGCGTGTGTGCGTGTACCTGTATAATGGAGCGCAGGTATATGTGCAGGGCGGCGTCGTGCATGGCCACGTGGCTGAGCAGGCCGCGCGGCTCCAGTGCGTGTACGTGTGAGTGCGTGTGTGCGTGTACCTGTATAATGGAGCGCAGGTATATGTGCAGGGCGGCGTCGTGCAAGGCCACGTGGCTGAGCAGGCCGCGCGGCTCCAGTGCGTGTACGTGTGAGTGCGTGTGTGCGTGTACCTGTATAATGGAGCGCAGGTATATGTGCAGGGCGGCGTCGTGCATGGCCACGTGGCTGAGCAGGCCGCGCGGCTCCAGTGCGTGTACGTGTGAGTGCGTGTGTGCGTGTACCTGTATAATGGAGCGCAGGTATATGTGCAGGGCGGCGTCGTGCATGGCCACGTGGCTGAGCAGGCCGCGCGGCTCCAGTGCGTGTACGTGTGAGTGCGTGTGTGCGTGTACCTGTATAATGGAGCGCAGGTATATGTGCAGGGCGGCGTCGTGCATGGCCACGTGGCTGAGCAGGCCGCGCGGCTCCAGTGCGTGTACGTGTGAGTGCGTGTGTGCGTGTACCTGTATAATGGAGCGCAGGTATATGTGCAGGGCGGCGTCGTGCATGGCCACGTGGCTGAGCAGGCCGCGCGGCTCCAGTGCGTGTACGTGTGAGTGCGTGTGTGCGTGTACCTGTATAATGGAGCGCAGGTATATGTGCAGGGCGGCGTCGTGCATGGCCACGTGGCTGAGCAGGCCGCGCGGCTCCAGTGCCGCAGCGCGCGGTGCGATGGCATCCACCGCAGCCGACGCGCGGCCGACGGGGAAGTAACGCTTGTCTGCTCGCTCCACGGGGATCTCGATCAACTCGTTCAACTCGACTATCTGTTAAAAAAAGAAAACATAGTGGAACAGAACTGTAACTATGGATAACCGTTTTTACATGAATAGCGTCTACAAACAAGCTTCTATAGGCAATTCAGAAAACTGCCGGGCTATTCACAATGCTTTCGAAAGTTTTCTCACGGAAGCGGTAATATTCCGAGCGTTAAATATTCGATCCATATGTTACAGACTGAATTCATATTATACTGAGGAGATTCTCTCGTGTAGAATTAGACTCGGAAAGGCTTTAAATAACACGCACCCTTCTACCAAATATTCACAAAAAAAACCTATAGTCAAAAAAGTCCTATAAACAATTTTAATTAACTGGTGTTACCTATAATTATCTCTTATATTTATAATTTTTCAAGATCTCTGTCGAACTGTCACATTTGCGAAAACAAATGTCAAATTTATCCGAAGTAAATGTAATAAAGACAGTTAATATACACTTATCGATAATTTTTTTCCGTTTCTTTATTTATTTCTCTAATTTTGAACTTTAAGTCAGTCACTTACCAAAACACTCAACCTTAACGGCAGTGGTGCCTCATTGAGTTTAACCACGTTGAGTCCACCTCTCTTTAACTGCAACGGAACGCTGGCCCCTGTTTCGAGCACAACTTCCCTGAAACAACGCGTCAAAACTATAATCATAAATTAAAAAGCCAAAGACAACAAAATTTGCCCTCACGCCTTATGTTGTACATTTATGTTGATAGTAAAGTATACAACTAATAAAAATGAATAAAAAAAATTGAAAAACAAACAAAAACAGCTGCACAAACACAGAAAAACAACGCATGTATAAAATAAACGCACACGCACACAAGTTAGATGTATAGGAAAAACAATTCGCCACGTCAACAGCGGGTCTAACCTTACATATCAAATATTTAACATCATAAACCGAACTTATAAAAATAATTGAATCTACCTGTAATCTGACGCATAATGTCCTGATGTAAGGAACACCGAAAAGTCGGGATTATCTTGCAGCAACAGTTTAGTAGTTAAGCCAGTGCAATTGTGAAGAACGTACGGGGCACTGGCATATGGTTTAACCTAAAAAAAAGGAAAGCTTTTCTTATGAAAACAAATATAAACTGATGGCTTCCAATCGAAAAATTGATAGTGAACAGTGTCATTAACTTTTTATTTTTGTCTGTTTGTTGTGTTTGAGAAGAACACATTTGTAGCAAGTTAAATAGTTATGTCAAACATAACATAACATGACATAAACTCACGCCAAAATCCCTCGAGAGAGGTTGGCAGAGTTGATAAACATAGAATTTCACATATTTATGTTGAGTCCTAGTGTAATGGCGACAGGTTGCGAATCTGTCGCCAATACCCGGGCAGAATGAGAAACATGGCAGCTACAATGTACAACAACACAAGACTCGTCTCTCGAACTGCTGGGTCGGTTCGGTCGATTAACCAATGCTCGTAACAATCTGAACTACCACGTCATGAGTTATGTCATTGACTTACGCTTTCAATTTTACTCTTTGACAGAACAGAGGTATTGATTTGGGCTCCGGTTGCAGCTGCGAAAGAATTTCCAAGTTGAGTCAGCATCTGAGAACAAAACATCAAACTGTAAAAACGACGTTTGAATTTAAAAGAATACACAATATGTTATTTATTTACAATGGTCTTCCATCAGAAAAAACTCTTCCGCGTTTACCTGCATTTTAAAACTCCGATCGCAAAGTTCAGCTTTTATCTATGTGAGACACAGGTATATGTGTCATTTTAGCTCCTTAATAGGGTGTCACGATTTTAATCTAGTTTTTTTATTTTTTTATGTCAATCTTGTTCAATTTAAGCTTCTTATGAGGACATACTCTTATTAAAATATCTTATTATTAAAGTTATACATAGATGTAAAAAGTCTTTACATGTGTAAACAAAATTTACACCTGTGAAGACTTCATGTGAATTACTGTTTGTTTATTCGGTTTCATAGTAGTTTAGTAGTAATAATTTACATACAATAAAATAAAAATAAACACATACCTCCAAGCCACTCCTGCTGATTGTTACCTCCAAAGGCTCACTGCTGGATATGGTGACAGTTTTGTTTGGTTGTCTTAGCGCCACGGCTTGCAGGTTCGCTTCTTCTGTCGTATCTATCATAGACACGTTGTTGTCTTGGGGACGCATCACTACCTAATAATATGAGATATACATTAGATGAATTTTTTTTTTTTTTGTCTTAAAAGATATCGAAAGAAATCGACTACAAGCCGATGTGAGATGACGAAACCGTTTATCGTTAAGAGGCAAACGTCAAATAGACCTATTGTCTTTTTTTTGTTCTAACAGTTTTATCCCAGAGATGATAATTTCTGCTAGTTTTAATATGAAACTTCACATTAAAATTGCCTTATTTAAGAACGTTTATTGCAACAACTAGCACAAAATAACCGATTAAATAAAAATACCCAAATTTATGATTATTTGTTGATGGATTTTAATTCGCCTCATGTTTACACAAAGTGTCAGTCACAAAGGAAATGTCTAAAATAACAACATACCTCCATCTTAAGCTCCCAAGGTACATGTTTGTACTGATAATCTTTGAGAACCTCAACTGGCTCTACGAGAGGTTCCCAAACTGCGCGACTGATGTTGTAGTATGACACTTGCATCGCCCATGTTGATTCCATGTAGAACTAAAACCAGAATAATTACAATTAAAACGTCACAAATCTTGACATTTTCCTGTAAGAGACGACAATGCAGGAGCGAAACCATTACTTTTTTTTATTGTAAATCACATGAAATTATTTTACCTATTTATTTATCAACTTTTATTTTAGTTAATTATACAATCATATTTGCAATAATGAAAAAAAGAACATCAAGGATTTTGGCATCATTACATGTACTACAGATAAGTAAGAAAACTCACATCGGAACTCCAATCCTTGACTTGAGCATTAAGAGACGCTTGCATCACAAGCACTGGTATAGTCTCGTTTCCGATTTCCATTTCAAACGACACCAATATAGATGGGCAAGTCAATAGACATAGTTCGCCTTGCAAAGGCTTGACTTGCTGAGTATCTGACAGATCTTCTATCAATATTGCCTCTTCTGCCTCCTCTATAAAAATATTTATTTATTTTGATAAAATATTAGTTTAGCGGGAAATATAGCCTTTATAGAACATAATATTTTGTAAGGAGACACATCAGGTTTCACATCAAGTTTTTAAGATAATTTGAACGTGACGTATGAAAGATATGAAAAGAATTTGACGTTTACTTTCTATTCGTTAGAACCTTTCCGAAAACAGATAAAAGTCTGTTAATTTAAACGCATTTTACGATTAGCATTTTAGAGATAGGATTAATGTTGTTTGAAAATTTTTTTTTCTAAGACGTCCCTGTGTCAGAGTCTGTGTGTAATAATTATTATCTAATTTAGCTATTTCATATAAACTGATGTATACCTGTTTTCAAGAACCAATATGAATTGGGTCTGAATGGTTGAATGTCCCAGAGTTTGTCGTAGAAAAGGGTTTTGCTTTCTAAATTACTATTGTCTTCTTCACTGCTCGTTACTGTAGCTAGTACACGGTTAAGGAGAGCTACAACATCTAAAACAAAATAGTATAATATAAATAACTTTTGCATAAAGAATCTACAGTTGTTTAATTCGTTTTTAAATCGTTGTTGTTGCAGTATATATTTTTCTTAATTTTATATACTACTAAGGTGGCAACAAACATACGGACCGCCTGATTTATGCAGTCACCATAGCCTATACCACGGGCAACATGGTCGTCTTGCCGACCCTGCCCTTTTTGAAGAGCTGTATGCTGTAGACAGATACGCGCCTCAGTGTTACGAAGCTGTAGTTACCTGGCGCCATAGTTAGTTTGATGTCCGTGACCTGCAGATGCGCATGCAGGCCGCGCGCCGCGAGCCGCCCGCCAGCCCGCGCCGCACATACACCTGCAGCTGTAGTTACCTGGCGCCATAGTTAGTTTGATGTCCGTGACCTGCAGATGCGCATGCAGGCCGCGCGCCGCGAGCCGCCCGCCAGCCCGCGCCGCACATACACCTGCAGCTGTAGTTACCTGGCGCCATAGTTAGTTTGATGTCCGTGACCTGCAGATGCGCATGCAGGCCGCGCGCCGCGGGCTGCGCCAGCGCCAGCGCCAGCGCGGCGGGGTGCAGCACGCGGCGCCGCGAGCCGCCCGCCAGCCCGCGCCGCACATACACCTGCAGCTGTAGTTACCTGGCGCCATAGTTAGTTTGATGTCCGTGACCTGCAGATGCGCATGCAGGCCGCGCGCCGCGAGCCGCCCGCCAGCCCGCGCCGCACATACACCTGCAGCTGTAGTTACCTGGCGCCATAGTTAGTTTGATGTCCGTGACCTGCAGATGCGCATGCAGGCCGCGCGCCGCGAGCCGCCCGCCAGCCCGCGCCGCACATACACCTGCAGCTGTAGTTACCTGGCGCCATAGTTAGTTTGATGTCCGTGACCTGCAGATGCGCATGCAGGCCGCGCGCCGCGGGCTGCGCCAGCGCCAGCGCCAGCGCGGCGGGGTGCAGCACGCGGCGCCGCGAGCCGCCCGCCAGCCCGCGCCGCACATACACCTGCAGCTGTAGTTACCTGGCGCCATAGTTAGTTTGATGTCCGTGACCTGCAGATGCGCATGCAGGCCGCGCGCCGCGGGCTGCGCCAGCGCCAGCGCCAGCGCGGCGGGGTGCAGCACGCGGCGCCGCGAGCCGCCCGCCAGCCCGCGCCGCACATACACCTGCAGCTGTAGTTACCTGGCGCCATAGTTAGTTTGATGTCCGTGACCTGCAGATGCGCATGCAGGCCGCGCGCCGCGAGCCGCCCGCCAGCCCGCGCCGCACATACACCTGCAGCTGTAGTTACCTGGCGCCATAGTTAGTTTGATGTCCGTGACCTGCAGATGCGCATGCAGGCCGCGCGCCGCGGGCTGCGCCAGCGCCAGCGCCAGCGCGGCGGGGTGCAGCACGCGGCGCCGCGAGCCGCCCGCCAGCCCGCGCCGCACATACACCTGCAGCTGTAGTTACCTGGCGCCATAGTTAGTTTGATGTCCGTGACCTGCAGATGCGCATGCAGGCCGCGCGCCGCGAGCCGCCCGCCAGCCCGCGCCGCACATACACCTGCAGCTGTAGTTACCTGGCGCCATAGTTAGTTTGATGTCCGTGACCTGCAGATGCGCATGCAGGCCGCGCGCCGCGAGCCGCCCGCCAGCCCGCGCCGCACATACACCTGCAGCTGCAGTTACCTGGCGCCATAGTTAGTTTGATGTCCGTGACCTGCAGATGCGCATGCAGGCCGCGCGCCGCGAGCCGCCCGCCAGCCCGCGCCGCACATACACCTGCAGCTGTAGTTACCTGGCGCCATAGTTAGTTTGATGTCCGTGACCTGCAGATGCGCATGCAGGCCGCGCGCCGCGGGCTGCGCCAGCGCCAGCGCCAGCGCGGCGGGGTGCAGCACGCGGCGCCGCGAGCCGCCCGCCAGCCCGCGCCGCACATACACCTGCAGCTGTAGTTACCTGGCGCCATAGTTAGTTTGATGTCCGTGACCTGCAGATGCGCATGCAGGCCGCGCGCCGCGAGCCGCCCGCCAGCCCGCGCCGCACATACACCTGCAGCTGTAGTTACCTGGCGCCATAGTTAGTTTGATGTCCGTGACCTGCAGATGCGCATGCAGGCCGCGCGCCGCGAGCCGCCCGCCAGCCCGCGCCGCACATACACCTGCAGCTGTAGTTACCTGGCGCCATAGTTAGTTTGATGTCCGTGACCTGCAGATGCGCATGCAGGCCGCGCGCCGCGAGCCGCCCGCCAGCCCGCGCCGCACATACACCTGCAGCTGTAGTTACCTGGCGCCATAGTTAGTTTGATGTCCGTGACCTGCAGATGCGCATGCAGGCCGCGCGCCGCGGGCTGCGCCAGCGCCAGCGCCAGCGCGGCGGGGTGCAGCACGCGGCGCCGCGAGCCGCCCGCCAGCCCGCGCCGCACATACACCTGCAGCTGTAGTTACCTGGCGCCATAGTTAGTTTGATGTCCGTGACCTGCAGATGCGCATGCAGGCCGCGCGCCGCGAGCCGCCCGCCAGCCCGCGCCGCACATACACCTGCAGCTGTAGTTACCTGGCGCCATAGTTAGTTTGATGTCCGTGACCTGCAGATGCGCATGCAGGCCGCGCGCCGCGAGCCGCCCGCCAGCCCGCGCCGCACATACACCTGCAGCTGTAGTTACCTGGCGCCATAGTTAGTTTGATGTCCGTGACCTGCAGATGCGCATGCAGGCCGCGCGCCGCGGGCTGCGCCAGCGCCAGCGCCAGCGCGGCGGGGTGCAGCACGCGGCGCCGCGAGCCGCCCGCCAGCCCGCGCCGCACATACACCTGCAGCTGTAGTTACCTGGCGCCATAGTTAGTTTGATGTCCGTGACCTGCAGATGCGCATGCAGGCCGCGCGCCGCGGGCTGCGCCAGCGCCAGCGCCAGCGCGGCGGGGTGCAGCACGCGGCGCCGCGAGCCGCCCGCCAGCCCGCGCCGCACATACACCTGCAGCTGTAGTTACCTGGCGCCATAGTTAGTTTGATGTCCGTGACCTGCAGATGCGCATGCAGGCCGCGCGCCGCGGGCTGCGCCAGCGCCAGCGCCAGCGCGGCGGGGTGCAGCACGCGGCGCCGCGAGCCGCCCGCCAGCCCGCGCCGCACATACACCTGCAGCTGTAGTTACCTGGCGCCATAGTTAGTTTGATGTCCGTGACCTGCAGATGCGCATGCAGGCCGCGCGCCGCGGGCTGCGCCAGCGCCAGCGCCAGCGCGGCGGGGTGCAGCACGCGGCGCCGCGAGCCGCCCGCCAGCCCGCGCCGCACATACACCTGCAGCTGTAGTTACCTGGCGCCATAGTTAGTTTGATGTCCGTGACCTGCAGATGCGCATGCAGGCCGCGCGCCGCGGGCTGCGCCAGCGCCAGCGCCAGCGCGGCGGGGTGCAGCACGCGGCGCCGCGAGCCGCCCGCCAGCCCGCGCCGCACATACACCTGCAGCTGTAGTTACCTGGCGCCATAGTTAGTTTGATGTCCGTGACCTGCAGATGCGCATGCAGGCCGCGCGCCGCGAGCCGCCCGCCAACCCGCGCCGCACATACACCTGCAGCTGTAGTTACCTGGCGCCATAGTTAGTTTGATGTCCGTGACCTGCAGATGCGCATGCAGGCCGCGCGCCGCGGGCTGCGCCAGCGCCAGCGCCAGCGCGGCGGGGTGCAGCACGCGGCGCCGCGAGCCGCCCGCCAGCCCGCGCCGCACATACACCTGCAGCTGTAGTTACCTGGCGCCATAGTTAGTTTGATGTCCGTGACCTGCAGATGCGCATGCAGGCCGCGCGCCGCGGGCTGCGCCAGCGCCAGCGCCAGCGCGGCGGGGTGCAGCACGCGGCGCCGCGAGCCGCCCGCCAGCCCGCGCCGCACATACACCTGCAGCTGTAGTTACCTGGCGCCATAGTTAGTTTGATGTCCGTGACCTGCAGATGCGCATGCAGGCCGCGCGCCGCGGGCTGCGCCAGCGCCAGCGCCAGCGCGGCGGGGTGCAGCACGCGGCGCCGCGAGCCGCCCGCCAGCCCGCGCCGCACATACACCTGCAGCTGTAGTTACCTGGCGCCATAGTTAGTTTGATGTCCGTGACCTGCAGATGCGCATGCAGGCCGCGCGCCGCGGGCTGCGCCAGCGCCAGCGCCAGCGCGGCGGGGTGCAGCACGCGGCGCCGCGAGCCGCCCGCCAGCCCGCGCCGCACATACACCTGCAGCTGTAGTTACCTGGCGCCATAGTTAGTTTGATGTCCGTGACCTGCAGATGCGCATGCAGGCCGCGCGCCGCGAGCCGCCCGCCAGCCCGCGCCGCACATACACCTGCAGCTGTAGTTACCTGGCGCCATAGTTAGTTTGATGTCCGTGACCTGCAGATGCGCATGCAGGCCGCGCGCCGCGGGCTGCGCCAGCGCCAGCGCCAGCGCGGCGGGGTGCAGCACGCGGCGCCGCGAGCCGCCCGCCAGCCCGCGCCGCACATACACCTGCAGCTGTAGTTACCTGGCGCCATAGTTAGTTTGATGTCCGTGACCTGCAGATGCGCATGCAGGCCGCGCGCCGCGGGCTGCGCCAGCGCCAGCGCCAGCGCGGCGGGGTGCAGCACGCGGCGCCGCGAGCCGCCCGCCAGCCCGCGCCGCACATACACCTGCAGCTGTAGTTACCTGGCGCCATAGTTAGTTTGATGTCCGTGACCTGCAGATGCGCATGCAGGCCGCGCGCCGCGGGCTGCGCCAGCGCCAGCGCCAGCGCGGCGGGGTGCAGCACGCGGCGCCGCGAGCCGCCCGCCAGCCCGCGCCGCACATACACCTGCAGCTGTAGTTACCTGGCGCCATAGTTAGTTTGATGTCCGTGACCTGCAGATGCGCATGCAGGCCGCGCGCCGCGGGCTGCGCCAGCGCCAGCGCCAGCGCGGCGGGGTGCAGCACGCGGCGCCGCGAGCCGCCCGCCAGCCCGCGCCGCACATACACCTGCAGCTGTAGTTACCTGGCGCCATAGTTAGTTTGATGTCCGTGACCTGCAGATGCGCATGCAGGCCGCGCGCCGCGGGCTGCGCCAGCGCCAGCGCCAGCGCGGCGGGGTGCAGCACGCGGCGCCGCGAGCCGCCCGCCAGCCCGCGCCGCACATACACCTGCAGCTGTAGTTACCTGGCGCCATAGTTAGTTTGATGTCCGTGACCTGCAGATGCGCATGCAGGCCGCGCGCCGCGGGCTGCGCCAGCGCCAGCGCCAGCGCGGCGGGGTGCAGCACGCGGCGCCGCGAGCCGCCCGCCAGCCCGCGCCGCACATACACCTGCAGCTGTAGTTACCTGGCGCCATAGTTAGTTTGATGTCCGTGACCTGCAGATGCGCATGCAGGCCGCGCGCCGCGGGCTGCGCCAGCGCCAGCGCCAGCGCGGCGGGGTGCAGCACGCGGCGCCGCGAGCCGCCCGCCAGCCCGCGCCGCACATACACCTGCAGCTGTAGTTACCTGGCGCCATAGTTAGTTTGATGTCCGTGACCTGCAGATGCGCATGCAGGCCGCGCGCCGCGGGCTGCGCCAGCGCCAGCGCCAGCGCGGCGGGGTGCAGCACGCGGCGCCGCGAGCCGCCCGCCAGCCCGCGCCGCACATACACCTGCAGGCCCGATATGCCACCCTCTGCTACCATGCGCTCCTCAGTCTTACGAAGCTTCAAGCGTCCTTCCATCTGCACGCATAAAATAACATAGGTAAAAATACAGCTTTTGGTCAATAGTGTCGGAGCCTTTAAGGATAAATAATACTTTTCATTTTATCGACTGATCACCCGGCTAATTTTTTAAAAGTTTGTAGGGAACCTATATTATTTATTACTATTTATTTTTATTTATTTTACACATTCATACTAATTTGTTATTATCAGAAAAATATTTTACTAAATTTATTTACAAGAAAAAAATATATTTACAACTTTTAATAAATACAAAAAACATGAGATAAATACATCTTATAAATATATATATACACACATAACAAAACAACTAAATAAATTAATATATTTTATTTATGATATCATATTACATCTTTTCACGGCGTATCCGAACACATCTGTTAATGCGGTGAACCGCCTGGTCGTCCCTGCATTTCTGCGAGGAAGTTTTAGATCTACCGCATATTTTAATATTGACGCCGAAATCGAACCATAACAGATTGAAAAGAGATCTTTAGTCGATACTTAACCGACGCGCGACGCACTATATTTTATTGTTTTATATGTACTTTTACTCCTTATATTAATTTCTAACCCTGCTTTAATTACTGGACTATTGTTATTGCCTGTGATTCGGATTGCTGTGTCAGAACTGGTTTGAGTGTATGTTGTGACTTTTGTGTGATTCAAATATACGTCCCACAACTCAGGATTTTAATAGTGAGTTTAATTTATTAATACTACACATCCCAACTCACTAAAAGTTCAAGTCTTCCGAAGTGTATTGTGTTTATGATATATTTTGGAAAACTGACTTCAGTTGCTGACTAAACAGTGCGTACATTAATTTAATTTGTTTGTGTTTTGAGTACCTTTCAAATATGTTGTTTTTTTACAATATAAAAACCAACTTACATTAAGCACAAGCGAGTCGCAGTCTTTATTCTCGAGCGACTCTACAAGAATAATGTCAGGTTGTTCAATTTTCAAACTGACTGTCAACATTGACGGCTTCTGGTTTTCATCTGTTACTGGAGCTACTGTTGATGATTGCGATCCTTTCTTCTTCTATAATAAAGAGTTACAAGTTTTTATTCAACTATATTAGAAAATCAACTCTATATGACATATGTTTAAAGTTGTCCGTTTATTGGACAGATCTGTATTGAAAGTTGTGACGTAGTACAAGAGCTGAATACCTAAACCATCATACCAAAATACCATCATAGGTCAAGGATAAAAAAGGTATCGATACATAACCTCTACAAGATACAAAGGTATTTATAGATTTGTATGTATAGTTAATTAAAAAAGGCCACAAGAAAAATATTTATTTATATAGACATAAATAATAATAAATAATAGTAATTTTTTGTTGATTAATGTGATTTTATTCGTGTGTAATGTGTAAATATGTGTGTGTGTATAAATATCCAGATTTTTCAAAGAAAAATATAACCTCAGTGGCCTTATCAGCCTGTGACCTGATGACCTTGACTTCATCTCCAACTGGGTTCGGATCCTCATCAGCCAAGCCTGTGCTCATGAACTCAGCGATCTTGTTCAGGAAGTCCATAGCCAGGATTAAATTGAAGCTGAATATCCTCATGTCGACTGTTGGCGTCAAATTTAATAATGTTAGGGTATGACGAAACATTAGGTTGTTTATATGCATTTTAATTGGCAATTTAAACACGATACTGTACGGGCAAAAGCACTGGCTTTCCTAAAAATCCAACAACACTGGAGGGTTCACATTACTGAAACCGCAGCCACGACACCACGACAGAATATAAATCTTATTTACACGCAAGAACACAGCGTTATTGAATAATACTGATTATTACTACGGAGCCAATGCTAGACTGCAAGTGGTTAATTTAATTCTATCAAAAAATTACTCCTACTATATAATTCAATAAAAAATGCATTTACATATTATTGAACTATAGCTAAGACTTTAGTAACTTACTGAACGTATCATTGTCTTTCATGGTGTACGTTATGTCAATCATGCTACGTATTTTTTCATTCGTGTCAAATGATAACTTTTGCTTCTCCGGACTTGACTCAGACGACTCATGGTTTTCACGACGTCTTTCTAAATATCTACAATAAAAAGATTACTTAATACTACTAAACATATATTTTTCCATTACATGAACAAGATAAGAACTTTAAAACTAACTTTTTTTGAAATAATTAATGTTTTTCATTTTGGTTTTTAGTCATTCATTACTCAAAAATTAATTAATTAATGTTTTAAATAACTTTCGCATTCGAACTTTTGTCTGTCTGTTATTGTTTTATGCATAGACCGCTTAAAAATTCTGGCAAGGGACAAGCTCCATCTTTAGAAAACACATGCACTACATTTTTATATAATATAAATGTTAGTTGAATAATAATAATAATAATAACCACATCACGACACACACATTGACTCAGCCCTGTAGTAAGTATCGTAAGAACTTGTGTCACAGGAACTAAGCAACGATATGGTATATACTACATAGATAAGAATACAACATCCTAGACCGGTAAGCGAAACAATGCGTCTTGCAAATAACACAAAGTCCCACCCCCGCCGGGATTCGAACCCGTAATCTCTAGCGTAGCAATCGGCCGTTTACAGCACTGCGCCACCGAGGTCGCCAAAAATATGTAATGAAAGTTAATGATACCTTGTAATTTTATCCCCACGCCCCGGCCTGGTGTCATCTAGTGTGCAATCCACTAACAATACAGACGTATGCATAGAGTTGTCGGTGTACATACGACCCTTTACAGATAGCAAGGCGAGGCAAAACCGAGCCAACTCTATATCGTCTTGCTGAAAGATTAATTTCAAATGTATTTTTTGTTTTTGAAAAACAAATAATTATTAATAGGGTATTAATGATAAGATTAACATAGTTACAATGTGTGTTAAATTAAGTTTAACTCATAAAAACTTGAGAACTAGACACAATTTTTTTATTTCTTAAATATCTTCAAAACTACGGTCAAATTCAAATCAACACATGTAAAAGGGAAGCAAATTACAAAAAAATATATGAAAAACTGTCCAAAAGCAACTTACAGCGACGGTATTCATAAGGTCTATGACAAAGCTGTCCATAGTGAAAGTAAACTTAATAGCAGTTCTAGGTTTTTTGTCATCAGAAGTTGCAATGACCATCGTACTCTTAGTAACAACCTTACTAGGTTGAACTTTGACTGTCGCTTTAGATGAAACAGTTTTTACTCGAGCCGGTTTTGCATCTTCAGTTTTAGATTTTCCCTCTTGAAGGTTTTGATTCAAAATTTTCATTATGCTTTTATAATCGCAGTGGGTTACGGTTATCTGTGAAAAACATTTTACATGTTATATTAAACATTTATAATTTTTTATACCGCTAAGGTGTCAAACAAGCATGCGGCCTATAAAATGAGGCTTCAATATCTATTCCTGTATGTATCGCATCGTACATTCAAAGCACAAGGTTCTAGCTTAGTTTAAACCTGTTAATTAATTGTTGGAATAGTCCCAAGATATAATATAATTAAAAACATACCGAAATAGTTTTCATCCTGCCGGATATATCTAAATCCGGTACGCTTTCGCACCAAGTTGATAGATTCCTTTTGACAAGCAGCTTGAAACTTGTAGGCCTTAACAGCTTTCTTTCAACGTCGAGCCCTTCTTTAGCATCTGTCAAACGTACGCACGATATCTTCATGTCATCCAACTCTAGTGTCAGTTCCTCGATTGTCACTTTGTTTGACACTTCCTGAAAGATTAAGTAGATTTTAATTGAAAACATTGGGAAAATCATCAATGAATCATTTATTAAGTATTGAAAGCTTTAGTTACAAATAAAAACTGTGCTTATGAAATATTGATGTAAAATCAACGTCAAAATCGGCCCATCTGGTTGAGAGCTATGATGCCACAGACAACATACATGCATACACACATACGCCGATACTCAGATAACGCGTTAAACTTGTAACTACCTTATTTTTCCGTCGGTGTTTAAAAAGTACAAAGACATATTGACCCTGGTTTAACATTAAACTTACACAGTAAAATTAAGTAACAAACAACTTACAATGACAGTGAAATCAACGAACTTGTTCCTCAAGGTCATTTTACCAAGATCCACAAGCACTGCATCCATGCTTCTAGAGTTTTCTGGGACGATTATTATTGGAGCTGCGAGGCGTACTTTGAGTGATATTTTAGTTGAGTTTTCGTAAGCGTTTTGTACGTTAGCTCTTGCAGCGTCTGCGGCTTGAGATGAAGCCTCAATTATTGCTTGCTGAGCTGTTTGGAAGTTATTCAAGAATTCCTACAAAATAAATTTAAAAATATTTAGTGCAATCCGATGAAAAAATATATAGGAAAATATTTTCGTGACCAACCAACACGTTATACAAACACTTATTTAGTTTTGTCGCAAATTCGCAGTTGTAACACCAAAAACATTATAGAAAAAGCTTTAATTTCCCCGACAAAGCCTTGATACGTATACGCGGAGGTACGTATGTTTCAATAGATCAAAGGTTTTTCTAAATTGCATTTAAAAGGAACATCTTATTCGTTTTAGTGAAATGTTGTAAGTTCAGATGACAAAAATGTTTCTGAATCTACTCATGTCTGAATTTAGTTTTTAATACGTCTGTCAAAACTCACCAGCATTGAAGAGACGTACCAATTCAGGAACACAATCCTCAAGCAATTGATCTGTGCTTGTATTGACATGTTAACGTCACTCAAAGAAGGGAACTGTTCTAGATTGTACATTATTATTTGAACATTCATCACATCGCCCTCGATTACTTTTAATATCTGAAAATCATAGGAACTTGTAGTAACAACGATAACTTAGAAGGCAAAATTTACACGAACCAAAATTTATTTTGGAATAAACAAAAATTCTGGTTTCTTTCTTAGTTTGTCCTTACCTTGTTTCTGAGAAAAAAAACTCAGCATTGAATTGAAGTAAAACTCTTAATATAGAACCTTCTACTGTGAGAATAACAAATAAATAAATCCGTACTAAGTTATGGACAAAAAAATTTTAATTAATTGATACTGTTGAAATTAATTAAATAAATCACCTCCTTATGTAAAGTAACGGGATTAAGATCTTCAACAGTAATAGAAGATATATTACAGTCGACTTGTGTGTAGGAAGTCTTCAATATCAACCCTGCGGCAGCTCCTTGAAGCTTTACTAATGACAGTGGCCTCCTGTCAGTTTCGAAAACGATCTCTACTGCCTCCACTTCAGCCTTTATTTTCAATTGTATACTCTCCACTTGCTGTCGGCGTTGAGGCTTTGTAGTGTTTACTAAAATGTATGTAAAAATATATTTGATTATATATTACACTTCGTTCTATATAATTCTCTTGGCCTTTAGTAATAGGCGTATCCGAACTATTTGACAAAATTGAGCTCATCCTTGTCTCAAAGTATTTTAAAACGAGCAACAAGTGTTTCCAATTAGAGACAATCTCCTCTGAAGTTGCTTCATATCATATCGCATTAAATAGTATGGTTAGTAGAGTAAAAGAAAAAAAAACAAGTTACCTTTAAATTTGGCAATGTTGAATTCTTCATCTTCGATTATAGTTTCCAAGGGACCGGCATTAGCTATTCTGTCAACTTTGCTCTGAATAGAGTTTAGGCGAGTCTGGAAAGTACGGAAAAATTATCAATGCTTAAAATGTATAATGTTCGCTCTTGTTTTATTGTGTAAGAAAGTGAGATTTTAAAACCCAAGGTGGTCCTTTTGGTCCACTTAGATAGACTTTTAGATAGTTTGTAGAATCATAATCCTTTGTGTACAACAATATTGTATTATTCTTAAGTCACCTTGCTATATGATTGACTAACCTGGTATTCATTAGCGATGACAAGTATCTCCTGCAAGCTTTCGAGGTGCAGTAATAGCCTTAATCTCGTGAAATCCAACTCTATCATTTGTTCAACTGACCCATAGTGACTTCTGAATTCAGGACATTTTTTGTCAACCTATAAGTAATGAAAAAAAGGTTATGTTTTCAATGACAATAAAAAATGCTCAAGCTAAAACTCATTTGCAAAGGGAAGAATTTTTCAACAATATTGCAACCAAATTAAAATTAAATTTTTTATTAGGTTGGCAACACAAAGACATCTTACTTTGAAAAAACAACACTAAAATACTTACATTGCTATATGTGACTGCAAACAAATGCTTCTCATGAAAATCTTCATGTACCAGTGATTCAATGCCTTTAACCTCCTCTATTGACGGCTCAGTGTTAGGTATCGTCTCTATAATATTAACCACGTGTAACTCCGGTCTGTGATGCTCCATGTTAACGGATTGTAGCTTCAGACTTGTCTCGAGAGTGAATGTCTTCTGCGTTGCGTTAAGTTCAAGACGCTGTAGTGAAAAAACTAGGCATTTTTCGTAGTTGTTACTTGCGGTGATAGATCTGCGGTTCACGCTGAAAATTAGCTCTGAAAAGAAAATCGAATGTATCGGATAACATTTAGTAATGGTAGAAAAGTAAGGTGCATGCTTTTTCTATAACAATATTATAAAGAGGAAAGGTTTGATTTTTTGTTTGTTTGTTTGAATCGAATAGGCTCCGAAAGTACTGAACAGATTTGAATAATTCTTTCTGTTTCAGTTGGAAAGCTAAATTTTTCCTGAGTGACATAGACTATATTTCATTTTAAAAAATGGGGATCCTTACTTAAATTACGATAAAGTGTAAAAAACTTCCTTACATCGCGTACGCTGCGAAAACTATTGATGATAGAACGAAATGTTAAGGAACATTTTTTTAGAACACACCATTATCTACAAAAAAATCAGCGGCAGCATGTCTCTAACTATTATAGTCATGTCACAATAAGCGTTTTTTTTATAAAAAGAAATGAAAATACCACCGCTACAAAAAGCTCTTCATTTGTACCTTATCAAAATAAATGATTTATTATTTAACACTGCTTCAATACCTTTATATTACTTTTGGAATTATTCGATTCTGACATTCCATTCAAAAGATATCACGAGTTTAAAACTTTGAGAAAATAAACTCCATTCGGCTACTTCTGCGTTGTAGGGCGTCACTCGGGCCGGGGTACGGGAGTGGAGTTAAGTTCACGAAATAAACTTGCGGCTCCCAACGTGATGGGTATGCGCGGTATTCATTAAATCCCTCATAAACATGGGGGATAGGATATTTTCCAAAAAGTATATACACCTATATCTACCCGTACGAAGTCGGGGCGGGCCGCTAATTATCAATAAATTTATGCATACTAATATTGTAAATTAGAAAATAACTATGACTGTCTGTTACTCGATTTTCAACAAAACTGCTAAAATATTTGGGATATTTTAGCAATAACATGAACGTGACTTAAAAAGACAAAAGCCTCAAAAACTAACTAAAATACAAGCTCTTGCCGTCGAAGTCAAGTACAGTATAGCCTGTGCCTTCAAAACATACAATTCGTCAACAGACAAACGTGTCCAAGTTGTTCTTTAAACGTCAAATCCGTTTTGATGTAGCAATCCGACTTGTCAAATAAGACATAGTGCATATTTTAATAGTTACCTTTCATAATAAAGAACGCCTCAACTTCAGTGAGTTGTACAGTTTGTTCATCGACGCGCCTCTCTTTAGATCTCGCTACATCGCGTCGCTGTTTCTCCGCAGGATCCAAATACTTCAGTAAAGATAGACTTGATCCTTTAGATTCACTTTGCTGGAATAAAAAATATGTATGTCTATTTGGATATGGATATAAATTCTAGTACCAAATATAAAAACTATAACTTACGGCTACACTTGAACGGATTAATTTATTTTACTTTCATTCTAATTAGTTAGAATAGCTTCCATCGAATTGCATTATTTAAATAAAACAATTTTCAGGAATAATGTTTAATATCAACAACAAAAATACGTCGTAAATTCGATTAGTCTTTAATATTTACTTTCTAAATTTCAACATTTCATCATCAATCATTATTACATGAGCTTTTATTTCAATCATACATAATACTCTATTAAAAACTTAAAATAAAATTAATTTGCAAAACACTACGACGCTAATTACAAATCTTAATGTTTTTCGTGAATACATCCAACCACTGACAGAGTATGTACTCGAATTCTAAGAGTGAGACCTTTTAAAATTATTAATTTGTACCTCAAAAGGTTCATTTTGTACCAAACCATCAGCATCGATAATGTGGCCAGTAACAATATAAGCCAATTCGTTCGTCACAATCTATATTCAAAATTAATAATTATTTAAAAAGAAATATACCACCTAGAACTAGTGAATTACTTAAAAGACCATATTCACTTACCTTCAATGTAGTTACTTCTTCAGATCTTGGCAGAGGCATGCCTACTAATATTTCGAACAGTGTTAACAATCTGTAAGAAAACAAAATAGATATTTATATATTTTAATACACATATATTATGTGATTGCATATAAATTGTATTTGATTAATATTTGATTTCATCAAAACAAAAGTTTTAAAAAACTAACAGGCAAATATGAAGCTACACATAAAAGTGCATCATAACACTTTACTACAAATGTCAAAAAAGTTACCTGTCTTCTGAAGCACTGACAGCTATTTTCTGCAGTTCACCTTTGACTTTGACTTTGGGCAGTCTCGGGTCATCTATTATAAGACACTTGTGTATCTGTATGACTAGATTGGTCGGTTGCAATAAATGCAAGGGAGTCGCCTCGTTGGAAACTATAGCCGAATGCCAATCCTCCCCTTTGTGTGCTATCACTATCTACATGAGGAAAAAAGGTTTTACTTATTTATTTATTTACTCAATAGACATACAAAAATATTAAAAAAACTGTAGATGAAGTTAGATAGCTCGTAGGAGTGACAGCATGTAAAAAGAATAAAAATCCAAAACTAACAACTAAACAAAAATATATGAAAATATTCTTTTCTAACTAGGTAAAACAAAGATAACAAATATATTAATTAATATCATAGTATACAAAAGGACAGCCTGTAGTATGTCCGGGCCTGAATTTCATTTCTCATCCATATTATTCGTTCATAGGACACTGTTGATCCTGTTTAACAGAGTGTGTGAAAGGGTGAAGGGTGTGCCTTGTGAGTATTTAATAGTTGATAATTTTCAATGGGTAGAAAGTGAATTACAAGTCTTTCTATACAAACTATCGCAATGGGATTTTTTTATTAGTCTGTGGTATAAACTAAAAATTTGAACGAGAAAGAAGCATTGCAATTACAATGTCCACTTTTTCTTTAAAACTGTAGATTGATTAGAAAAAAAACATTCAAACCTGATACCTATAGTTTGCAAGCCACCTGTAGTAGCCACCGACCAACTGAGATATCTGACACCAAACAATAAAAGTGCAATGTGTGATGATTACCTGCATCTCAGTAAGACCAAGAGCTATCTTATCGTAACTGTGGTGTTTGATCTCCTTCAATATATCCTCATCCGCCAAACCTTCTTTGTACAGTTTATGTATATCCAGGCCTATAGCGCGCGGCTCGGACTTGACCGTTATTGCACCGAGTTTCACCACCACGCAAGATTCATCTCTGTATAGAAGAAATACCATCATAAACTGAGAAGATAAACTACGAAAAAATTTCAAAAGTACGTGAAAAACAGAAGTTGTATGTAACACAAAGTACTTTCTGGCTTCGTTAGGATGTAACGATTTTCCAATATTTGGTGATTTTAGGAACTCTTACCCATTGTACACTCCATTCTGGGGCAGTATAATATATGATGCAGCTATATCGATATCAAGGTCTATGACAGAGTGATTCTGCACCGCGTACTGCATCCCGAGGGCGGACTTCTCCTTCAAATCCGACAACTTGTTCTCAGCTGCCGCTTGTAAACTGCCAGAGATAAATAAAAAATAAAATAAACCATTTAAAAAAATCATTAGGCCTTTATGTGGTGGTCCGTTGTAGTGTTTCATTTGTCATTTGAATGAGCTGTAAAGTAAAGTCAGAATGATTCTACAAAAACATAGTTAAACTTAGTAAGTTTTTAGGAAAAATTTAAATACGTTTTGTCGTATGTAAAAAATAATTCTTTAAAATAAATTCAGATGGTCGGATTCAGTTACAAGACAGTTAGTATGAGAGGGATTGAAATCAGTTCAACATTCAAGAGAATCGGATAGTAACAAAAAGAGTTTTTAAGACGTACGTGGTCAGAGCAGTTGATTCGGATGGCGGCTTGAAAACGCTGACAATCTCAATCACAGTTTGAGCGTCGTACGCTATTTGCAAAGGACGTGCAGTCACTTTCACCCTTTGATCGCAACCACCACCTATAGTAAATAAATTATCCATAGTCTCAAAGAAAACGTTGTTTTTGACAGTAACAATGGTTTGTTTTATGATTTCTGGATCAGATTTTATTTGCTTTTGAACAATCGTGTTAGAATTACAAAGTCAACACGATAATTTATTTCTAATAAAATTTTAGGTAACATTATGAGAGCAAAAAAATTTATAGAAGAGGTATGTACTCAAACTCACCGATAGGATTAGTTTCAAACATGACATTTAGCAGGTTGACGTTTTGATTGACTTCTACGGAAGTGACGAGCTGCGGTATAAATTCATTTTGTCTCACGCCTGTCACTGTGAACGATTCCATTCGAACGTCCACCCTATGAGAAAACATAAATAAATAAGAATGATGTCCAGCTTGAAGTTTCTCTCTACAACCACGTACTCTGCAGTCACTGTCTCAAGGGGCAGGAACGTTCCGAATTGAAATATTTGAGGAAGGCTCTAGTACAACAGTGGACTCTTCTGGCTGATGATTTTGATGAACTGACCTGAGAGCGTTAGCGCTGGGCCTTTGATTCATATCTAGTTCCACATCGCTAATGCAAGCCCTTAGCACCTCGGACCCATCCATGACGACCAGCTGCAGGCTGTACAGCTTGAAGTGGCTCTCCACAGCCACATACTCTGTAGGCAAGTGTAGAGGAGCGGAGTTCTCCTGGTAATCTATAGCTCGGAACAACTTCTCCTTCTCTTCAGCTGTCATCGCCTTCTCGAACTGCTTCACTGTGACCAAAAGTGTGTTATTTGTATACACAAAATTAAATTAAGAAAAAAAAGACAAAAGAAATCATATTTTTATCTGCTGAAATAAATTTGACTGAAGAAATAAATTACTTTAGGACTTGAAACTGAAAATATTTGTGAAGCGATTTATTCACGAAGAGTTTACAAAATTGCAACTTACATATAGCAGTTCCTTCTTTAAGTTCGTCATCTTTCGCAGAGCTCCCCGACCACCATCCACCAAACCATCCTTGGGACTTTTTAGCTTCTTCTTTCAATTTGCCTAATCTTTCCACCTGAAACAAAAAACAAAATGAATTGCCAAAAAAAAATCGATCCATTAGCTGGTAAGCAACTAAAGCAATGAAAAAAGCAAGCTTTATTTGATCTATTTCCAGTCTATAATTTTTAGCTACATAAAATATGCCAAACAATAAATCGCAATTTATTTACGTTTCATGTGCAGCATAACTAACCTCCATTTCAATCCTTTGCCTGATGACAACCAGGTTGAACAAATCCAACTTAGTTTCTGCGTGATCTATGACAGATTTATGTTCATTGGAAACTTTCCCATTGTTGCTTAGTTTTGCTTGGTAAGCACATGCATAGTCCCTGCACAGTTGTCTATGCTCCAACATGTGGGTCCATTGCCAGTTTCTTCTACGACGTCTTATTTCCTCTTCTAAAATGCTATTGTAAGCAAAATGCCACCACTCTTTGTAATGCCCCCGATATGAATTGACCTGCGGTCTATACTGTCTGGAAAAGTAAAATTAACTTAATGTTACATGTTTTTTTTAGTTATCAATGAATGTCATTCAGCTGATCGTTTAAAAAATTTTAAAGGACTGAGAATTTTTAATGAATATATAAATTCGTGTACACACAAAAATATTTTATGTATTTGTAATTTAAAACAAAATGAATTGAATGAAATTGTAATAAAATGAGTTAGGCGTTTAGGAATACAAATAGAATAGTTTTGTTACGGTCCATGTGGTGTGTGTAGTTATTGTTATTGCAACAACAATGAAATTGTAATTCTAATATAAAATTGTATGCATTTTCTACATTTAGTCACAAAGTATCTTCTGGTTATTTACCTGTATGGAAGCCCTTTAGTAACTCTATCCATAGAATCGGCAAGCAACATCATGTCTTGATATTGGGCTTTGTTTAAATTAACCAACAGCTGTTCCATATTGAGGGATAGAATCACTTTTGGTAAACAAAACTTAGGAACGTCATTTTCTGGTTTGGGATTCAGTTTTAATCTGGCTGTTGCAGTTATTGGCCCCAAAACTAATAAAAACCACAAAACTATATAATACTGCATAATAAATGGTTAATAAATATAATACAACGAAATAATAAAGTTCAATTTGCCTATTTTTCTTTTTTTCAATCTAACTGTATTTATACACTACTATAAAAATTACAAAACCAACCCGATGTCCCTACGATCTCTTATATTAACACAAATCGAAGGTTTTGTTTTGCATAACAAATTAATGGTACAATTGGTTTCAAACAGGCCATTCTTACCATAATTATAGAATGATGGATGAGATGATTTTGTTGCTATTTCATTAAGTAATCTGTCTCCAACATCAAGCGATTGACTTTTAGAATACAATTCCGTTGAAGGATTCCAGTATATCGCTAGACCTTCAAGGTCTAATATCTAAAATTAAAGACAACAAATTTAAACTTTAAGCAGCATGATGAAATTTCACAAATACAATAAAATTAACAAAATAGAAAAAGGAAACTAAACAGTTGAAAAAGTATAATATTAAAAATATTCTTTTTTTGTCTTTAAAATGACTTAGGATCTACAACTATAGTTGATAAGAATTCTACAGTCTTAGAAACCCTAAAAATCACAAATTACACTTACAATACATATCTTATTATTTATTTTTATATCAACTCACCTTAAAGATCTTAGTGACAGCTTCTTGTATGACAGCTTTTTGCCAGTTTTCATCAGTTGTATTAACAGATAAGTTGTGAAGGGTGATACCAAAGGAGAATGGTGATTTAGGATTTGTTATTGTATCCTCATATCTTATGTGAATGTCCTTTATATTCAACTGCACATTTTTTATGATTTGTGTCACTAGTTTTTCTACAAAGGTCTCATCCAATTTATTATCATCTGCAATAAAAATAATAATTTAGGACAATGTATCAAATTATCTTTAATAGTTACAGTAACTTGAAAGAGCAACATATTTTTGATTACAATATATCCATAGTTAAAAATTAAATTCATTTATCCTGTATCACTTTACCAAAACTGCAAATAAAACTATAATTAGGCATTTTTACAAGTAGTTGTCTGCTAAAAAAGGTAGGAATACTACTCTTATGTGAGAAAAAAGTTCAAAGAAATATGGACATCAAGCATAGGGTTGTCAAGTGAACCTATATAATTTTTAGGTTTGACTTGTTTTACATGGTCCTATTACCTTTCTCAGTTTCCTTTTTTTTTGCTTCCTCAACCCTGGCCAGTTCTGCCAGTTTGGAGGCTTGCTTCATTTTGTCCTCTTTCTCTTGGTCATATTTGACCTCAGCCGTTGGGGTTACAATCAGGAACAGTCTCTCTAAAGATGCCTCTACTGAAGCTCCATATAGATTTTTCCATGGTATTTTTAAGACAAGTTTTCCTGAAAAATACATTTTATGTCTATGTCTTTTGGTACAGTATAATTGTCTTAGTATTAAATGTAGTAACATTAATTGAATTTGTATTATTTTTATGTTTTAGAGATTTTTTTATTATAAAATGTTTCCTTAGGATAGATTAATACTCATACATGTGATATTTTTATTTTATTTTTAGTGATTGAGTTGTGAAAAGGTAAAGAACAGAATTTGTTTTGTGTTTAAAATAATTATTATGTGGTATTGATTAGATACACTGTTTGACAAACTTTCAAATAAAACACAGCTTGGCATATATTTTTATCAAACTGTTATCATAAAGCACAGTAAAATTGACATTGATTGATAACGAAAATGGTAGGTTGTTCAGAATCTGTTCAGTGACTATTTTTCTTAGTATTACTATTACTAAAGACCAATAAATGTGAATTGCGTTTGTATGACATATTTTGTTATATTGCATGGCATGTACTTACAAAAGTACAAAAATAACAAAAACTCAAATTTTAGAACAATATTTTATTCAACTTCCCGATTAGACATTGATTTATTTATTGATGAAACAAAACAAGACCATTATTATTTTAAGTTTAATAGTTTTTTTAAATATTTGGATTTCCAAATTTATTTTTATAACGCATAATAAATCAATATTAACTCTTATCACCCCCAAAAAGTAAAAATCTCATACTTAATATATATAAAATAAATTGAACAAAGGAAAACTCAATAAAATATGATCTATAAATATTGTAATTTTTTGACCTCTGACAAACTTATCAAATCACTTTATTAGTGTGTTTGTGCATAAAGATATAAATAGGCCATAGCCTCCAGCCATGTTTGTGTGAGTCACATGCACACAAGTGAATAGATTTGAGAACATGATGTCATTTAGACAGTATATTTATTACACCTATAACATTGGCCTACCTCATTCCATGTTAAGTGGTCTGATAACCTTGGAAAATTAGGTGTGTTAGCATATCTGTGCACTGTTTTATCATTCCATTCCATTCAGGGATATGTGAAAAATAGTTAAAATTTAATTTTCAAGCATAGTTTTAGAAAACATTAATTTGGAAAAAAATTCTTAGCTTTTCACAATATTTTTATTTAATTTAATAAAATGAAGAGGAGACTAAAATAAATAACAAAATTTATTATAGCTTTGGTAACTAATGACGAAAAAAATAAACCTTTACATTTAAAAAAAAAGGTATTGATGGATTCAATATTTATTAAACATTTTACTTACCTTAAAATCTCATACACATTATAATAACTCTTTACACCATACAATATAAATGAATACCTAAGAAATAAGCCAATTAAAACTATGCATGAGAAAATTAATTGTTAAATAGTGAGTCACTATTTTTTTCTCCAATGCAATGTGATTATGGAAATAGCTTGATACAGATATGCTATGCAGCCTAGCTCCACAATCTGCAGGCCTCTACCACCCCTTATTAAATTAAAGGTATGTGTTTTGTTTGAAAAATAACCCCTACTTCATCATATATAATAAATAACCTGTGCAAAGCCGGGGCGAGTCGTTAGTTAATAATTAAAAAATTCTTACCTATGTGACCATACACAGTCTGAACTGGAATATTAAGTTCTTCCAAAGCATTCTGTTTAAGAGACAAGTTTTCAAGCACCACATCACCTGTAAATGTAAATAACAACAAAAAGACGTTTTTGTGTCGGATGATATCATGCTTGAGACATATAAATATAGATACCTACCTCCCCATATTCCGAGTTTTAGCTGATTTCTGTTTAAATTCTCAACATAATCTCCTAGGAACCTATTTAGGACATCCACCACTATCGATTCGAACACCATGATGATATTATTATTTTATTTAATATTAATAAACAAAATCAAAACAAATAAAAATTATCTAAACACATGTCAGCGTCCGATAACTTCATTACTTTTCAAATATTTTTAAGACTTTACATTATTTTCGGAAGGTAAACCACATGTTGTGTACTCGAGGTGAAAATAGATTTAATTCGCAGGATCCAAGATTTTATGATAGATATTTTTATATAAACTTCGACACAATCGCACGCACGTCGCACGACGTAAATGTTTGACATTGACATTTGATTGATTGACGTCGTTTGTAGTGTTGCCGCTCTATATCTTTATATAACCGGAGCAAAAACAAAAATCATCGAAAGTATCGATTTTTGAAGACTAACAAATACCCCTTTTTACTCAGGGTGGATTTAAATATTGAGATAGGCTAAACCCAGATCACATGTAAAGATGGATCAAGGCAAAACACTAAACTCCTTGTAAATTTTATAAGTCGTATTATATTTAATTAAAGAACACTAATGAAGTTCAATTTAACCTTAACCATCATGTAAGCTATTTCGACATATCTTGGCTAGTACTGTTGTCCTCTATGAACTAGTATTTTATAAAAAGATATAAAAGGAATGTAGTTCAACTCAGACCAAAAGCATTTTAGATTTTAGCTCAACATATCTTCTTAAATATATTAATATAAAATCTAAAATGCTTTTTTTAAATATATTTAAGAGGATATGTTTATCTAAACATTTGATAAAGGACTGCAGACCCTGTTTTCAGTCTGGAAAGAAGATAATTAATTTAATTTAACTGAAGTAATAGTTCTACCGTAATTTATTCACAGCTAACCAGTCAAACTTCACAATTAGTGAGAAAAAATAAATAAAAGTAATATTATAACACAATAATAAAAGATGAGGTAAGCCCTTAATAAAATGCATTTCGATTTTAACTTATTTATATTTAATTGTAAAGTTACAAGTCAAAAATAGAAGGAGTTATTTATTTTATGTAAAAGATTACTGTTTTTCTAATTACATCTTAAACAAAATAATACAATTTTCTTTCAGACGAGTATTCATTTTATATCAATTGATGGAATGCTTTTCAAGACGTGCATGATACTTATCATATGTTAAAATACCATAATACCTAATGAGCAGTAACATTGTATTGTAAGTGGTTAAGATTTCTACATTTATAAACACTTTATACTGTTACGTTTTATTTGATTTGAACAATGTGTGAACAATATTTCAAGTGATAAGAATTCTTCATTTTTAGTTCTCTATTAGATATTATGGTAAGAATGTATTTAAAAACGAAATGAAAATTTTGGCAGCTTTAGAAATGGGCATATTAGAGATTCATAACCTTAAAAGTGGCTTGCTTTGTTTTAATTATTAAAAAAAGAAGTAATCAGAAAATACATTTACATGTAAAATTCTGGTTTTAAAACAAAATTCTTGTACAACTCAACTAAACAATATGATATACCTAGTTCATAATAAATTTGCCAACTATTTAACAAATTAATTTATTAACGACGAGATATTACAGGGGCCAAAAATTTGGTCGAGTTAAAAAAAAAACATTTTAAAAACAAGTTGCTCTTCTAAAAAGTTTTACAATTCCATATTCTGAATTGAAAATATATCATTTTTGAACGTATTTCTTTTTGTACGCTAACAACATCATATATAAATATATAGTTTTTGTGATGGCTTAAATGTATCATACATTTATTTAACTTGTCATTATTATTTACTCATAAAACAATGTTTATAAAAATATTATGCTTTCATAGACAATTCGTAAACTTTACATATAAAACCTAAGCGAAAAGAAAATATTCAGACGGAAAACGTATTTCATACATAATGTAATCCATATTATTCGAAATATGCTTCTGAAGCAGTCACATAAAAGAGTAGGTATTCTATTGGATCTTACACTTACCAAAGTAAAGTTAAACTTAAACTAAACAAATAACAAAAATCATCGAACAATTATTCGCAACTTTAGCAAAAATCGCAAAATTAATCAATAAAGTTTAGAAAAAGCTCATATAGTAACCACCATATTTCATAGGATTATGTAAAAATTGTTACATTTAGTAGTAATCTTTACCTTAATAACAGATAACTACATTCTTTATTTCATTATTAAACAAAACATGACACCGGGGCTTTAACAGTAGAATATTTAATTACGTTATAAGGTATTAGAAATATGTATGCAGTCATACATAAAGTATGGAAGCTACCACAATACGAACTTTTTATGTCAACATTTTGTAGATACAATGTTTATTTTTTACCAGGTTTATCATTACAACATCATTAAATAACCTATGTTGCCTGGAAGATTGTAAATAAGGTATATAGTTTTTAAACATTTCATGTATTTTTCTCCAGTTAATGCTATTGAAAATAATGCCCAAAGTTTGAATCAAAGGGGTTCACAGTTAGCAGATTAATAAGACTCTTAAAATAGGGAAACTCAAAGTGGATTTCAGACATATTTAACTACAGCAAATTCCGAATTGGTTAAATTGTTTTGAATAAAGATCTACAAATATTCACATATAATAATACAGTAGTATAGGAATAATTTGAAACATTTATATTACAGAAATAGACTAGTGTGAAATGAATTACTTTGAGACACCATTCACTGGTTTTCCATTTTCAATCACTGATTTATCTTCGTTGATACTTAAAGAAGAAATAGATAGGTCTTCCTCATCTGAAACAAAGATAAAATATTTTATCACATTCTAGAATTTATATGTATGAAATAATTACAGTAAAAATTGCTAGAACACGCGTTCAGTCATCCAGTTGTTTAATAAACTTACCTGAGCTAACATCTGATTGATTTCTTGGACTTAGTCTGCATCCTTTGACCATATAGGTTTTCAACTTTCCAATTGAAGCTAAGACTAGTCTGAAAACGTTACATAATTAGAACAACATTTTCTACAAGCGTAATATTGAATTAATAAATACATTATCACAAACACAAGTACATATAACATTGTCCTATACATAACATAAAATGCACTGCAACAAAACAATGGTATAACTAATCAAATTACAACTATAAAATAGTAAACAATAGGTTATTATAATTATTCTTACCCCAAAAACGGTGGGCTGGGTGATAGGGGTCTTGATAAATATTCTGGGTGAAACTGTACAGATACATAGTAAGGATGACTCTCGACTACGGCAACTTCCATTCTAGTTTTAGTATCGTCTTTACCGACGAACCTCAACCCGCTCGCCTCTAACCTCTCAATGTAAGCCGGGTTCACTTCGTATCTGTGCCTATGGCGCTCTTCTATGACATCCTTTTTGTACAGATGCGCTGGAATGTTCAAAGAGAAGAATTAAAAATTGAGTCCCTTATAAATTACTTGAAAAGCTGGAGCTTCGAGTCAAATGGAAATTTTAATTTATTTTATTTACATCATGGGAAACAAACAGTTTATATAATTCTTTTCTATAAATTTATCATAAGAAATTGACAAACCAAAACAGTTTCCACAACTTGATAGTGCAAATATGACAATATTGACATTAATATGTTAAATGTGGACATTAAATCCATTGTTTCATGATTATGGAATAATTTATCAATATATACGTATATTAAAAAAACATAACAGCAAAAGATGATAAGTTGTAGCAGTACATCTCCTGCTGTTGTGTTATGAACTTCACAATGTAGTATCTTAAAACTTTACTGTTTATTAAATAACTCATACTTAATACATTTCTGTTAAAAATGCTACATCCTTCAAAATAACTTACATATAACACTAGGTTCTAAGAAGGTCTTCCTCTTCCCCAACCTCATAGTTCCACCAAGGAAACCAGGATGATGTTCAGGCATGTCAATCACCAGCTTGTCCTCACATTCTGGGTCCACTTCAGTTGTATTTGCTCCCTTCAAACCAAGGACATTTCTAGCAAACTCTATTACGGATGCTTGTAGACCAAGGCATATGCCTAGCATTGGCTTCTGTGTTTCGCGGCACCATTGACATGCCTCAATTTTACCTTCCAGACCACGCTGTCCAAACCCACCTGGTACTATTACACCACTGAGGACAAAAACAAGACATTACATATCAGTTTAAGGGCTTGTGCCACTGGGATTTTTGATCAAATTTTATATCATAGTCTGTAGAAACAAAAAACAGACCCCAGGATATAACAAACTGCAATGCGTATGGTAATGTATGTTTGTTATCTAGAAGTTATAACAACAAAACCTGGTTCATAAGCTACTAATTTCACATAGCTGCTACATAGTTTGATTTCAATTAACTTACTCGCTTTTACATAGGTCCTGCCATGCTTTGTGGTAATTTACTGGATCATCTGTTTTCATTTGCTTTTCAAGGTTCACTGCCTCAATAAAGGTAAGGTTCAGTTTACATCCGGCAGCGATCGAAGCGTGTTGCAGCGCTTTAGTGACGCTGGCGTAGCTGTCCTCCAACTTTGTGTACTTCCCAACTAAAGCGATGTTTAGCTCCTTCCGTAAATTGTCGACTCTCTTTGCGAGGTTACGCCATTTTTGCATGAATCTGAAATTATACATGTGTTGGTTTGTGTTACCATACTTAAATAAAAATGTTTGAGTTTTCAAGGTGTCAGAAAAAATCTTTTGTTACCTGCTAGGTCTTGGCATGGATATGTTCAGCTGAAGTCTGTCATTTAAATACTGGACGACACCTTGGGCTTCCATTAACAGAGGAACGTGATAGACAGAGCTTAAATCATGAATGCATATAACCTACAACAAAAAATTGTTTGGATATTGCACATTTATTACAATTTTACAACTTACTGCTATTTATTACTTACTATCAGTGATTGGAAAAGTAGAACAATTATTAATGCTAATTTATTAAAATGATCTAAAATGTAAATCAACCATGCATTTAGACTTATTTATTATATCCATTATTATCTTTTTAAAGCATGACTTCAAATAAATTTTTAAGGGTTGGGAATTGAAATGAAATTAAGAAAACATATAATTTAATGGGTTAAAATAGGTTTTTGTTTTAAATATACAAGAGATATTGTTCTAAACCTTTTATCTTGAAAATATATCATAAGTGCAAACACACCATAATATGGACAAACCAACCATATAATGGTGTAGTTTTTCCTGATGGAACTAGATAAATCAGATAATTGTACCAACTATTTAGATAATTCAAACAAAATCATTTATTTTATGCAATACATATTACAGATGTCATGGCAAGATTACTCACACATCAAATATTGTTAAGAAACAGTATTCATAGTTATCACTTACCTGTTCTGGACCAACATGACAGAAATTTGATATTTTCTCCTTAACTGAGTGATCTATGGGTTTCTCTGATCTGCACAATATTAAATCAGGTGACAATCCTAAGCCCCTTAGTTCCCTCACTGATGACTGTGTCGGTTTTGTCTTAGGTTCTCCTGTTGATTTTGGCTGTAATTAAAATGAAATATTAACCTACATTTTACTACTTAATCAACATAATGTAAATTCAAAATTTATACTCAACTATCTTAAGTCCCTATATAGGTGAGCAGGAAAAAACAAAGAGTAGTTAGCAAACTACAAAACAAAAAAAAATATTATCTTATCATGACATGAAAAACTTTAATCTATGTGGAGCAATGGTACAATTAGCATACTTAATAATAACAACTTTTAAACCATGTAGTAACAAAGATATTTACAAATTGTGACTCTACAAAGGAATATGAATATGAAAGCCAGCCAGCTATACTAACTTAAAGCCAGCCAGCTATACTAACTTTAAGCCAGCCAGCTATACTAACTTAAAGCCAGCCAGCTATACTAACTTAACTTAAATAGATGTCTTACCATGGGCACTAAAGATACATGAGCACAGCAGAAGTTTTCCCTTTTGACTCTGAACTGAAATTGCCTAAAGGCCTCTACAAACGACATGCCCTCAATATCCCCAATTGTACCACCAAGTTCTACTATACACACTCTTGGGGTTGTGTCCCCTGTGACTGGTATGTGAGCTACTCTTTGAACCCATTCCTGTATTGCATCTGTTATGTGAGGTATCACTGAAAAAATATATTTGTTAAGATTTTTAAAACTGAAATATTATCTAATTTATGCTAATTATAAAGGTTTTTTATACATATAACCTAAGGAAACAATTGGAATGCATAAAATTTGTGACTGACATTGCTATATCAATTTCATTATTAATTTATAGCTTATAGGGATTTCAAATTCATTATGTAATAGGTTTTTTTTCTCAAGGAAAGCCTTGCTTTAATTTCTATAACTTTACAAAAAAAAAAGGTAAAAGTTTACCCTGAACAGTCTTCCCTAAGTAGTCCCCTCGCCTCTCACGTTCAATGACTTGTTGATAAATCTTGCCAGTTGTAATGTTATTGTCGCGGTGCAGCGTGATGTCCAAAAACCGCTCGTAGTTGCCAAGATCAAGGTCTACCTCACCACCGTCATCCAGTACGTACACTTCACCTGCCAAACCAAAATAGACACGATGCAGTCGCCATTGCTTAATAACAAGTTTAATCACTTTATAACATGAAACTCACCATGTTCATAAGGAGAAAATGTTCCAGCGTCTATATTTATATACGGATCAATTTTAATAGAAGTAACATCTATTCCGCAACTCTTTAAAATCGTGCCAAAAGAACTGGCAATAACACCCTTACCAACACCACTAATAACACCACCAGTAACTAAAATATATTTCATTTCAGGCATAGCTATGTATGTATTATAGTCGTTTATTAGTAAACTTTTATTTCATTTAATACGAAAGGTGTTTGATTTCAAACAACGTGGTAATTTAATTTGTAAGCACGTTTCCTTCGAACCACCACAAGCAGTCCGAGTTTTCGATATGACAATATTTTTTTTTGTTTAACACTAATATTTTCCCTGTCCGGGAAAAGCAAGGAGCATAACCTAATACAGCTGAAGTCTTATGTCATTTATATTTCTTTTAGCTCATGGATGCGATGATGATAGGAAAAATGAATGCAGTATTTTATTCGTTGATAATTATAACTGCTATATTTTTAAACTTGGGACACTTATACAAAACTCAACACAGTTCTCCTCTTCTCTTTCTTTCTTCTCCATCTTTCTCAATTATTTAAAATACTGATTAAAACGAAAATAACATAGGTATGCGTTAGTGCAAGATCAGTAAAAATCGAAAACTTACCCATTAAAAAGTATAACCAATGGATTTTATAGCTCTTCACCACGTAGTACAACAGCTTATTTTTGTCAGCTTCTCCGTTTACATCGTCTTGTGGTGTTTCATAAACGTAAAAAGTTTTGTAGATATGGGTTAAGGCGCAGTGCCTTTTTAATAAAATGCCCCATGATTTAAGATGAGGCAAGACCGTGTACCCGTCAGATCTAACGCATTCGGGTAAGAGGAAAAGGGAATTTTTAACAGCTAATGGTTTTAGAACAGAATCGTGCAATTTTAATCCAATAAAATTTAAACCAATTTGTTTTCAAGGTTTTGTATCGTCTTGTTGGTATAACAGCAAACTAACTCGCGAACAAAGAACGAGAACGTTAGGTTTGAAGGCTTTTCCATGCTCCAGCTACAAAACGTAGGAATTATTAAAAAGTTTCTAAATGCAACTTTTGGTTTAAAAATTAAGTGAGGTATGCGAAATGGGAAAGTGTACAAATGGGAAGGAGCCGGTTTAAACTCGTGGAGCAGTTTTCAATCGCACCTGCAGCTCTTGCTGGTTCGCGCCTGCAATAAACTGCAGATAAGGTATGTTAGTAAGTTGTAAGTAGCGCTTACAATTTTTTACATACATAACATAAGCTTTGTTCACGTTGTTCACATGCTTTCCGCCGGTGGTAGGCGCGGTTGCTGGCAGATACCGCTGTGCTTTAAATTTGCTAAAACCAGTTTGTCAGCTATCAATAATTTGTACGGATTTAACAGCACCCGCAAAAATCTGCGGTTTCGTAAGTTTCAAGATTAAACGGCGGGTCACAAACTACTTCGGGCGTGTTCGAGAACTGCTCTATGCTCTATTAATAATTTAAACAATGATTAGGTTTGGTCGTTTAGAAACGAGTGGATTTTTTGTTTTAATTCGGCCAATTTAGAAAAATATTCTGCCGGGAGAAAGACAATGTTAGACGATTTCTATTATCAACACTGCTGATTTTTAACTGTTAAAAAGAGTTACTTGGCGGGAACGGGAATTGTCAATTAGATTTTTTTTCTTTTAGTGTCTTTTCTTATATTTGGCTGCGCTTTTCGTCATCTCCCAAGTAGCTTCTTAGAGCCTACGGTAACCGTACTAGCATGTTACTATAGACAGATTCATCATTTTCATTGTTCATCTCATCATCTTCAACAATGAGTTATAACGATATGGCTCAAAAAAACTCGAATCCAGAGCCGTAAAAGGTTTAAAAAAAAAAACTGATAAAAAAACAAAAGTCAACATAGCGTGTATTTGTGGTGGTTGTAAATTGATTTGGTTAGTAAATTAAATAAAGATGCCTAAATACTACTGCGACTATTGTGACACATATTTAACACACGATTCACCAAGTGTTAGAAAAACACATTGTACTGGAAGAAAACACAAAGACAACGTGAAATTCTACTATCAGAAATGGATGGAAGAACAAGCACAACATCTCATTGATGCCACGACGGCTGCGTTTAAAGCTGGTAAAATTGCGCAAAACCCATTTGGGGCGAAAGGAGCAGCCATTCCTCCTCCGTGGGATCCTTCAGTGATGGGCCCAGGCGGACCTCGACCGCCGGTACCTGCGCCGGGTGGACCTCCTGGCATGCTACCGCCTCCTACGATGGGCCCAGGTGGTCCAATGGCACCTCCAATGATGATGGGACCTCATGGGCCAATGCCTCCAATGATGGGTATGAGGCCGCCAATGATGGGCCCACTCATGGGGCCTATGGGACCTATGGGCCCGATGGGACAAATGCGACCCCCTCTAATGAATGGACCACCAATGAACAAATGAGAATTACTGTTAAATGAACTTTTAAGTGAAGACTGATGAGTTTTTACTAAAAACTATTGAATGTTTGATTACCAAGTGCCGTTTTTTTTTTTTCAGAAATACCATTTAAATGTATTAAAATGTTTAGTTTTAGGTCTGGCATTGGTGGTATAAAATGATGTGAATGATTACATTACTTTGTAAATATAAATAGTTCTGTAATTACTGTGGTTTTATTAAATGAGTTAATTTGTTACCTATTTTCAAATTGAATGATTTTACAAATTTAAAGTTCTCATTTGCAAAGATACTTCTTCCCTTATTATTAAGTGATTTGGTAGCTTTTGGTGTTTATAAGTTATAAAATTAGGTAATTATTTTTTGAGGTCTGCTGTAAAATTTAAAACAGTATTAAATAAATGAAATGCAAATTACTGAAAATATTTCATTATTTTCAGGTCATTCAGATTTATAAAAACTTTCCTTTTGTAATATCAGTACTTTGTATCTATGTTGGTTCATTTGCAGGTTGATTTTCATTTATTATCTGACTCCGAGTAATAAGATTTGTTTCACTGCGTCTACTTCTTATAGCAAAAAGCAAAAGTATTAAATCAGTCACCAGAAGCATAGCTGTCATCATTGGGAGTATTCCATTCAATATGTATCTAAGACTCTTGGTGGTAGGAATATTCTTAAGTGCTGTAAACACCACAATAGAACACACAAGATGCAAAGAAATGCATGTTATCATGGCATATATCTGTATGAATGTTGAGGCATGTTTGCGAGTCACTGCTCCAATCATAAACACAACAAGAAATATCAGTGTCGTAAATATTGCGATAGGCACTATTAGTGCATGAGGGATTCCCAAACTTGGAGCTGACCTCTCTTGAATCCAGTCTGCTATTGTCACAACAACAGCTAAAAAGCGGAACCTTAGTAAAAACCTAGTGGTCATCAATTTTTCAAAATATATCTCAGGCTTTCGCTCTTCATATGTTATTTTCTTAATTTTCTACTCAAATGCGAAGATACAAAATATCAATAAATTTCATTTTTGATATTTGACGTCTAAAGTAAGTGTTTTAAACATAATACTAACAATCAAGAAACATAGATATAATCTATCAGCATTGTCAAATGAATTTGGTTAAATTCAAATCAGTTCTATAAAATAGTATTTTATCATTTTGGCCTAAAATCAGAGATCAGAAATATTAATTCAGTAAAATTCTGATTCTTAGAGTATATGTGGGTTGGTGTTGGATTCTCGATTTGAATTAAATATCGTTGTTCTTCTGCCTTGAAACAGTTAGCTGAGTTTCGGTTCGAACGATTGGAGACCTTGTTGTTATAACCGGCACGAGAAGTATAACATCTTTTCCTCTACGTGGGCAATACATAAGGGGTTCTCCTCGCATTTTAAGACATTAAGGGTTTCGTTGTGTCAATATGCGCCGGTATCACTTTCCATCAAGAGAATCATCAGCTTGTGTGCTAATGACGTTTATATAAAAATAAATTATATTAGGTATTCCTCTAATCTATAGACCTGTAATTGGTACACACAATTCTATTAATACGCACTAATTATTAAAAGTTTATAAGAACATGAGATTTTACGTGTAACGGTTTGGTTTACCTACATGGTCTTACATATAAGATTTCATTCCAAACCTACCATGATTGATTTAGATGTTTGTTACTCAATCACGCAAAAACGGCTGAGGGGACTTGATGAAATTTAGCACACAAATAGAGCAACATTGGACTAACACGTAAGAGATTTTCCAAAAGATACAAGGTGCTTTTTAAATATTTGATGTTTCTCTGTTCTGTTTCTCCTTCTCCATCCGACTGTTTTAAAATCAGTAAATGTAAAGAAAAATAAGAAAAACAAAATTGTTTTCAACACTTTTTATTAGAATTTTATCCCAAATAACTCAATAGCTTCGAAAAAGTTCAAAATACTACTTATTTTATAGTTCTTACGTTTCTATGCAATAAATAACTTACAGACTATTTTACGCAAGTGCGTACTAAGTAACTTAACAAACATTGGCCCCGTTAGGCTAACAATTGAATATTTGAGCTTATTTACCCTCATAACACTGGTTTTTGACATAGAATTGGTGCCTCAGACAATGGCACTACAAGCATGAAAAGACTAGATTAAAGCTTCTATCATATTTCATTGTCGTAAGTTAAATGTTTCACTGCAAAATAATTATAAAATCACCGCTTTTTAGTGTAACTACCTATTTTTAAATAGTAAATATCATAATGCTGTTTCTAAAGTACTTGGAGACTTTTTACCTCTTTCAGGGGAAGTATTGCTTCGAGAGCTGGACGGTCCTGCCGACATGGTAGAACTCTTGAATGAACTGACCCTAGCTGATACCGATTTAGGGGGACTATTGAAGAATTCTGCTCGTTTCGCTTGAATCATCTCAGATCTTGATAGTTTTGGATTTCTAGTAGAATCTGAGTCAAGAGGAAAAACCCCGTGATCTATTGAATCTGGAAAGTCACTTTCAACTTCAAGGGTGTTTTCATTTATTGGAATAAGGTTTCTTCTGGCACCAAAATGTTGGTTAGTCACTATAGGAATTGTTTTCGGTGACACATTTCTGGGAGAAATGTCGTGTTTTTCACCAGAACTATTGGAGTTATCATCTTCATTGTTGGCCTCAGGAATAGGCGACGACAAAACATCAGATCTAGGACTTGAAAACCTCCATTGCGATTTTGGAGACAATAGTATTTTAGGAGTATTTTTATGTTCTTTAATCAAAGCACCCGTTCTTCCTGGAGATGCTGGTTGAGGATTTTGTTTCATTATTTTCCTATGGGTGTATGTTTTAGGGGAGCCACTTAAATCTAGGATGTTTAATTGTGATCTATTTCCAGTATGTGCCGATGGGGATTGTGGATTATTACCTTTAGATACTTTTAACTGCTCTACTGCAGATAATTTAGTCGATTTGCTCTGTGGATTTAAGGTGTTTAACTTTACACTATGTTGTAAAAGAAGCTTTTTGAACTCTAATCTTGATGTTTGCGGCAAAGGGCCTAATCGATCAGCACATGTGCTTTCTTGTTTTTGAAGTCCAAAACTTCTAGATCCATAATGTTGTTTTTCAGCTGGAGACCAACTATTTCTTGTTCTTGGATCTCCTAAGTAGCCAGTTTCAGGATGACGTTGGTTTCCTTTGGTGTACAACGATGATTCTGAATTAACAGGTGATAAGCTGACCACAGATAGTGCTGGAGATTCCGCCCTTTCTGGTGTTTCTTTAATATTTAGCTTCTTTTTGCTTTTATGTATTACGGCATATAATTCCTCGTTGGTCATCGTGGACTTTACAGGTGAAAGTAATTTCGTGCTAAGATCCACAACATTTTCTCGGCTAGATGGCGTTGAAGATTTAAAAGTGCTTGATGTACGAGGATCGATCGGTGAAATTCGAATTGATTCGTCATTAGAAGGCGGAGCAATTTGTTGTTTTTGCAAGAGTGTATGTGGGGGACTCGATATGGTAGGCTGTTTACTCAAAATCGTCTGTTGGCTAAATTGTGAAGGTTCTACTGAACCTCTCTTAGGAAGGGTCCAGTATATTGGTTGTCCCTTGGGTATAGTGCTTGTAATATTATCATAATTAACTACTCCGTGTCGGCCCCTCAGGTGTGCAGTGTGATATCTGTGTAAAGTTGGGTTGATGGCATTCAGGTTGATAGAAGCACCCGTATCTTTTTGTGGTACATTCAAGTGGGGTTTGTCAGCCTCAGAATGTCGATAGTCTGAAAACGAAAATGGTATCACGTTAATCAATTTAGGTCTACGTAATAGAAAACTGAAGTAGCCAATAAACTGATAAGTAGGTACGTTAATTTATTTTAATTTTCTACTCTTCCATGCTGAAATCTCTAAGAACGATAAATAATGTATTTACAACTATTGCAATTAAAGAAAATGGAATAAATAAAATAAAATCGGCACCAATCCCATAGCTTAGAGCAACGCTTTTCACACACCATCATATGCATATGCAGAGTAGTGCAGTGTTTTTAGAAATCGCAGTGTTGTAATGGATAAACTAAGAAAGCAAACGTTTATTCTTTAATTTTTAAATATCGGTTATAGGTACACAGATTAATGTAGTATCAAGTAAGTGCATGGTGTTATTCACTTTTTATCTACAGGCTGTAAAATGGTTAGGATGGGTAAGTCATTTGTTTTAAATCAAACTATTCTAGGGGAGTTTTGTGTTAAGTTTAATAGTTATTTATATTGTTTTGTTAGTTTTTCCAGACCCTCATGCGATTTTGTTAGGAAACATGCCAAAAAAGCAACATAAAACTTTACCTTGGAAGGACCTTAGAAGGTCGAAATGGGTCGAAAGCGCAAACTCCTTCACTGTGCAAAGCGGTGTGAGATCAATGCAAATGATACAGAACTTTACACCAACGAGTTAAAGACCATCCGACATTAAACAGCGTCGTTTAGTTTAAGACGATAGTTTGTGAAATTGGTTATTTACATAAATTAGTCGGGTTATGTGACTTCAAACCAAAATGTTTGTTCCGAAGACCTTGATGTTAATGAGGATGTTTTAATTGTTTCTCCAAAACACACACTTATCTATACATCGATTGAAGACATATTTTCTAAAGACAAAGGTTAAAAAAGTGGTATAAATTCCCCGTGATGTGCTAAGGTAAAAAGCAAGGGTGAAATCGAAGGTGTGAAATAAAATGAAGTAGGCGTGTTAATCAAAATATTTCTATTACATTATTTACACAAAACACAGAGAACACAGAACATCACACCATGCACTTTATTAAATGTATAATAAACACTCATAAGCAGAGCACACTGTGCGGTGTAAACAGCCACCATGCATTATAAATTTGTGCACGATGTAAAATAATATATTGCATTCGATGGAATCTAAAACTAAATATTGATAACTAAAATCATAGACACAACATCTGAAGTCGTCATACACTACGTTAATTTATTTTAATAAAATATTTATTTTGTCATATAATTTATCACAGTTTAAAACCTATTTCTAAGGAAGACTATGTCTATTTCTGGACGGAGAAGTTATCCTAGGAATGGAAGATTTTAACTAAATACCTAATAAAGATATAGAAATATAAACTAATATTTTTTATAATTAAACTAATCTAATAAAAATAATAAATTTTAATAAGCGTAAACATAAATCAAGATATTACTCAAAACAGGCGGTAACTACCATATCTCAGTGCCGAAATCTGTTTCTGATACTGACAGAATCCTAGCTCTATGCATGGAACTATCAGTAGGAACCGTCACTTTGGTGGGTGACATGGGACATGAAGGTGGCGAATGAAGTATGCAGATTTCATCCGGATCTGAGTCTAAGATAGCTGAGAGCATATCTAGCGATTTATCGCGAGTATCAGGGATAAATGCAACCGAATGGCGTTTAGGAATCGGAGTCGTAAACGGACTCAGAGTCAGAGCCGATAACTCAGCATCGAAACTGTCACCTATAAAAGTGCTATTATTGTTCTTACATTCACACTTATTCAACTCATCCATAACGTGCCTATGACTTAGTTTAGGCGATACAGTCTGAGGATAGTTAATTTCGTCCCTCAGTAAGTCCGCAGTTATTTCCGCCTGAATCATTTCTAAGGAATCCACTTTTTTAGCGGAAGTGCCAAAGCTATCTAATTTTAGAAGTTTTTTGATTGGCATTAAGGGAGAATTGGCTAGTTTATAACTGTCACTACGTTTTATTTTATTTTGTAGGGAGCTTTTCGGACTGTCGTTTATTTCAGCTAATTGATATATTTTTTCCCCTTTGTTATCAACATTGATTTTATTGGAAAATATTCTCAGAATTTCAGCTGCTTTACTACACGAGTTTTGTAAAATTATTGGACTTTGAAAATTAGGCACGAAAGGAATGATATCGGTTGATACAAAAGGAAGGGATGTGTTTTCTAACTTCGATTTCAAAAATAGATGATTTGTGATGGTCTTTGAGCAAATTTGATTCTTACCTTCCGAATAGTCTTTCGTTGGAGACAAGCTGACACCCTCAGCGTCGTGAATATTTACGTAAGCCCCGTTCCTAGACATAGCTTTAACTACCCTTGGAACGTCTTGGGGAGTTTTTGATATGGGTTGATTTGTGGGTGGTGGTTGTTGTTCAGTAACCGGAGTAGCTGTAATAATTGTATTTGGCTTAGGTGTAGGAAGCGGAATAAATTCCTTGACGACTGGTCCTTCAGGATTTGCTGGTGCCTTAATTATAACTTTGCCAAGTTGTGGAGATGTTGGTTTGCTTAAAGGCGGCGGTGGATCATAAGGGAAATCTGTTTCATCAGCAACTTTAATAATGTCGGCAGTCTCACGTTGAATGATGGCAGTTTTAGGGCTAACTTCTTGAACAAAAGGTCCGGGTTCAAAAGTCGTGTGGGCACCTTTTCTGCGCCTCAATGTGTCTGACGAATAAATAACTTGACCTTGGGAATCAAGAGTTACTTTCGCTCCTTTACGTTGAATTTCATCATAGGCAGCCGATGGCTTTTCTTCCAAATTAAGACCATGTTCTAAATAATCCTTGCTTTCATTAAGGCAGTTTGGAAGCTCGTTAAGAGAGACATATTCTGTATCAGGGAGTTTTCCTGACAAGACAGTCTGCAAATTTTTTCTAATGACATCGTTGTTTCCGTACAATCCTCTGTTCAAATTGACCTTTTGATTGTTGTTTTTAACATCAGCTATGGTGACGTAATCGCCAGAATCGTAAAAATCTTCGATTGATTCCTGTTCTTTGGCCATAGGAGACTTTTTACTAGTTAATTTGTTTGGAAGTACTCCTTTTAATTTGCACATTAAACTATTGAAAGGTTGAAGAGATGATTTTATATTAATTTGTGTAAGAGGTTTACTATTACTTTTGTACTGTTCACTAGTTTTGAGTTCTTTTGGTTTTTCTTCAGAAGGAATATCTAATCTTGGTCGACTTCCACATTTTTTCTCAACGTTTTCAGTTCTGTCGGACTTGTTGCTTTCACTTTCATCGTCTGAATTTGTTGGTGTTATGACACAAAGAGAAGGTATTCTTGAACTGTTTATAGTAGTCTTATACTTTATTCTTTCAATCCTATCCGTGCCTTCTAGATCAGAGGATTCAGAATAATCTTGTTCCGACAAACTGTGTTTGCCGTGTGCACTAGATACCGAATCTTCAATTGGTGAACTCGAAGTATTATGACCCGAATCTGGTGAACTTGTACCAGTACTTTTCTTAGCGCTTTCCATCTCAGTTTCAGTATGGACCTCTGCGACGGCAGTAATTTCTCTGTTATTGCCTACGTTGTTTGTAATAGTAATAGTCGAGCTAGGAACATCGCTTATTTCAGGTGCAGAGAAATTGTACAGTTGTTTATCTGTATATGATCGTAAAGGATATCGCAAGCTGCTAAAAGGTGATCTAGAAAACGATGAGCTTCCGCTTCTATCCAAACTGGCATTTGCACTGTGAGTACTACCTCTGCTTCTGTTCAACTTAGTCAGAGAACTTTTTCTTTCAGGAACTGTTGGCCCAATAATAAGTGATCTATCACTACCAGCAGCCATCAGCGTAGTGCAAACAGTTCCTGCAGAACTTGTTGTTGTACTTGTGGAGCCTTTGCCAAATAACTCGTATTCATTTTCAGCTGTCAAGTTTTGACTATTAGAAGAGATTGATAGTGCATTGCTAGTATGCATTGGAGTGCTTGGTGACATTTCCTCTTCCTTTAAGGTTTTTAAACCGGAGTCCATATGGAAAGACGTGTAATAACCTTCAGTGTCGCAAGAAAATTCTGAACTAGTTTCCAAATCTTCGTGCAAATCATGAATGATGTCCGGAGTTAATGTGCCTTCGCTTGTAACACTGCCAGAGCCGGAAGTGTTAAGGAATCGACGTCTACTTATAATTGAACTTGGTGGACCGTGATGGGTGTTTAGGGAATTAATTGAAGTGGCGGCTGACGTTGTACTTTTAGGTGGTACAGTCGTAGTAGTTATTTCGGAACCAATACTAGTCCTGCCCGATTCAGAACTTGCTGACCAGTTACCACTTGAAGAATGTGGTTCGTCTTTGCCAATACCAGATCTTCTTAACCTCCTTTGAATTGATGTAGCACGTAATTTCACATTGTTGTTGATAGTTGCCGTTGCTTGAGCACTCGTAGGGACTCCGATACTCTTTTCTGAAGATGAATACGAGGCACATCTCTGATGTGTCCGTCTATCTTCGTCACTTGATCGTTTTCGTCTCATAGTAACAGTTTCTTGAACGGTGCTCTCGTCTTGTTTAACCGGTGATTTAGTTTCTTTAGTTTTTTCAACTTTAAGTGAATCTCTGAAACTATCTCTACTGGCACTAGGGGACCGGCCAATCATCTTTAACCGGTTTTTACCCCACTGTTTTAATGAGTTGAAGTGTCCTTTTTTAGCCACCGGATCGATAGGACTCTTCTTTAGTAGATCACTAGATCTTGACCTGATGACAGTCGCATCTTCGGGATCATCGGGTGCTGCAGCGTTTGAAGAGTCGCTAAGATAGAACAAACCAAGCAAAGCATTAGTCACACGCTGGAGGCAAAACTGATCACGAATTCTCTCAGAATTCCACTTTGTCTCGTTAAGCGGTATTCTCTTGATTAATTAATCATGAAGCTAATGAACAAATGGCACTATTAGTGATGATGTGCTCAAGGAGTTTATTGCCTTTGTTTAAAGTGCAACGTAAATACAAGGACAACTTAATAAATTATGAATGCACGGAAGCTTTAAATTATTGAACGAGTTATTAAAAGTGCGGTCCACTTAATTAAAATTTCAAGCTCCACACTAATACTGTGCTGAAGTTATTTAATTAAATTTAAGTAGCATTTTCTTGCGACGGTTAAGTTTACAGTTCAAACTTTAACAGATTATTAAAACATAAATTTACTTAGTAAATTATACACAACATTTAGAAAAACATCGCAGGAACAAGCATTGAGTCACATTATCATTTATGATTGAAAAAAATAGATCAACCAAGTCGTGGTTATATTGAAAATCGAATTAAAGAGGAATGATAAGGTGACTGTATATTAGTGTTTGGTGCAGACTATAAGCTTACCCAGCGATAGCGTCTCTAAGCTCTTTTTGATCAGTGCCCGATATCGTGTTCCGTCTTTTACCCCGAGGTTTCCTACTTCTAGTTCTTCGTTTCACCGTGTCCGTCTCCCCGGCGCTAGTTTCCAAGTGGAGAGATTTCCTCGAGGTGCACATGCGGTCAAAGAATTTCCCGGACGTGTCTATCGGTACCATTTCTGGGAGGAATCTGGGATAAGACATAAAACATTATAATTTAAATTATTTCTCTCAAACCTGACAGTACAAAGCTGGTGAAATATCATAGACCTTAAAGGGTTTACGTATGGTGACTGATCTTTTGCCAAAACAGTCCTTTGCAAATACTACCCTCATCAAATGTATGATATTTAGTCGTGGTTCCTTTATTTTTATATATCAAAAAACCCCTTATAAAATACGCGAAACATATTTTAGGAAAAAAATCTAATTAATCTCAAGGTGAGTATTAAAAGTAAAAACATCTAAAGAATTACTCAATTTCATGTTTGTAGACATGATATTGCTTTTTCTCGGCTTGCTTTTTGCTGATATTGCTTTTTTAAAATCTGATTACCTTATCAAAGGTGTAAATTTCGGTTAAGAATTGAAGTATGGTTTTTCCTCTATGACTGTTAAAGCAAACTTTAGTAAAATAAATACTGTTATAAAGAACACAATATTTTCAGAACCTGTCGCTTTAGAATCCATGTAACGGATGGCTACTACGGAAGAAGTTCCGAGTTCGAATCACGACACGAGTAAATCTTTGTCTTTAAGTAGCGAAACAGTGCTTGTCTTGTCTTGGATTTCTATTGATATGTATACCATATCGTTTCTTGGTATCTGCGATTCATGATTGTTTCTTTGCACTGGCCTGTGTTAATGTGTATATTTATAGTAAGCATATATAGTCAAAAACCTGTTATAACGACATCGGATACAACAATAAATCGGTAATTACGACTCCCCACCGATCAAATCCCATATAACCTTTAAGTAAACATACCGCCAATAACGAATAAAGCGTCAATGTTTATACGGTTGAGGAACCGTTATATTGAGGAATGTCGTTATATCCGGTTTCAAAAGTATGAGAAAAGTATCTTCGGTAGTAACTGACTTGGAGGTGATGATCCGCAGCTGTTCCTCAGGGCTGGGTAGGCGGTGATCTATAGGCTCGTCGTCGCCTGATCCGCATTCTGACAACTCGTCCGGGGTAAGCGTCACGCAGCTTGCGATACGGAGCGATGCGTCCGGCAACGCTGTCACGTCGCCCACCGCTTCTCGTGACGTCCATTTCCGAAGGTGCTCTACTACCGTTGGCTGGGAATTACAAATTAATATAGAATTCCGCAAGTTAAAGAGTCGTTTGGTCCCAAATAAATAGACAACTTTCAAGACGAGAGTGAATTTTGAAAAATAGCTTATAACAACTAGAAAATATACAAACATCATTTTGTAAAATATGGGCAGCAAAATAAAATAATTCGTATTAACATGAACTTGATAAAACAATTCCTAAAACTACTTACGATTCTCGTTTCAATATCAGCATTGATCTTTTGATAGATTCGTCTCCTCTTGGTGCTAAGAACTGGGGTGCATATCAGGTATGGGGAATGTTCAGGGTCTCTCCTTAAGCAGTCCAGCAAGGATTCTGAAGGGTTGCTCGTCGTCGCGTTATCATAGAGCTTACGGACACTTGCGGGCCTGGAAGTTTTTAATTATAATTTCAATGGAGTGACGTAGTTACTTTTTCATACTTTAGTTGTTAAGTATGTTCGAGAAATTTGATGAATAATGTACAAATAACAGTAAAAAGAAATTATCCGCAATCAAATAATAGTTCTGTTTATGCATCATGATAGCGGGAGGCTAATATGTATGTACTCGTATTATCGCGTTTCCTAGTACGTGGAAACGCGATATATGTTGATAGCAAATTAAACAAATATCGTGTTGATCCGCCGTTACCTGCAGCCATATGAAATTACACGCACACTACAAAGGGTTAATCCAGTTCGGATAATTGAATAAAAATTGCGACTTTTATCGTTCGATTGCAAAAACTACAGAGGAAAGTGTAATAAGCTTCATTAAAATGTCTTACTTTTATAAAATTTAATTAATGCCAACAACAACTGGTGTACAAGCCATGAAAAGTTGCGTATTGGTTGAACACATCAACGTCGAGTTGGGTTCGGTTTATCTCACCATCAATTGTCTGGTTGCTTTCATAATTTTTAATGAACCCTTTACACACGGTTACGTAAGAGCATGCTTATGGTTACTGCACCAAGTAATAATGGTGCGAAATGATTGCTTCATGGTGGTAAAAGTAATTTTGATCGTAAGATCTGTTAACAACTGTTAATATGTATAAATTGTTATAACAAAGTCTACAGTTAATATACAATGAACTATATTTAGTTCTAAGCAACTCACCTAGTATCAGGAGTGAAAAGTTCTTTTTTGATAGGTCTGTTTGCCGTGTAGTTGACTTTGCGGATTGCAAAGTCGGACAGGCTTCCTTGAGCTGGAACAAAGGAGAAATGTTCAGACATAGATACACCTAAACTTTTGAGTTAATCCATGTGACCTTAGAGAACGATCACCTTTCAAACATCTTTGAATTAAATGCTAAACCTCTCACGTTTTAAACTTTCAAACATCGAATGCCCGGAACATGTTTCTAGCATTTGTAAAAGATAAATATCGTTGAACCTGAGTCTCAATACGTTAGGTTGCCATGTAAAGTAAAGTGGGACGCTATCGTTGATGAAAACAATTAATTACAAGACCTACGCCATTGTTTCCTGACAAAGAAGATAATCGGGCATTAGTTCGAGTCAGAGCGCGGTTAAATGCGAAACAGACAAATAAGCGACCATTATAAGTATTAGTAAGAGGCTCAAGTTATCTGGTGTAATAGTGCACACTACACCTACTGAAACACATTTCACCTTTCGTGGGTAGAAAGGGAGTTTAGATCGAAGTATGTTAATACTTGAAAGCTAGTGTTTTTAGTATCACCTTAAAGCAGCCAAATGCAGTACTTTATTTCAAATGTGGGAAATCGTTTTAACGTTTCTAATGCCAAAAAAAACTTAATGCAGAAAAAATCTTCCTTTTACCATGGGAAAGTCGTGACTAAACCTATCTGGATTGTAATTATCTTCATAAAATAAATAATACGAGGTACCATATTGCATGTACAAAGATTGATTGTGACATGGATTAATTGCTTAATAGTAAGACTAATATCATCGTTGCAAATACACGAGCATACAAAGAGCTGTTAGGTGAGGATGTAAGCTGTTGTAAACTATGCTGAAATGTAGTAAAATGTCTACATATTAATTTATTTTAATTTGCGTGACATTTGCTGGAATAATGTTTATAGCTACATCGAATTAGTGCTAATACCAAACCGAACTAGTGCCCTTTATGCCTCTCTGCTTCTAAGATCTTACAAACGTATCACTCGTAGAAACAATTGACATTGAAACTCGAGACTCCAATTACAAACATTTTATTTGATTTCTTGATAATGGGGTGGGATGAAGTGAGTACATACTATTACTGGTTCTATGAAAATTTTGAATAAATGGTACCAGCATAACCGTTCAATGTGAGACAGAAACGCATTAAATAAAAACCCAAAAGTAAAAGTTCAAGGCCTCACGTCGGGTGACCTCAATGATACAATTTCTGTCCTTGCCACATTAAATGCGTACTAAATCTTGAAGCTGATGAATTCCTTAACATAAGTGCGCAATACAATGAGAATTGTAAATTGAATTCCACAGTGAATGGCGCATATATGGAGGACCGGCCCTAGGGAACTAGTTTAATATAGAGCTATAGGAAGATTGAATAGTATTGGATAGCAATAAGAATCGCACAAGTGGGGTCTATTGTGAAGCGGCCTTGGCTCCCCGCAGACCTGCGCGCGCGCATGACGCTGTGGGTGGCGGGGTGATACCTGCTCTTACCAACATCTCGACTCGTTCTTTAACTAAGTTCTTTATATGTATGTTTTTCCCTTTCATTATGATACACTAAAATCAAAATAAATAAAAATTGCTAACACACATGAACTATAAAGCTGATCACTGGAAGTAGGATTAACAGACATTAAATAACAAGACAATGTTTCACAACATTTTAATCGTTTTGGAGTTTACATATAAAACATTACACAATAAAGTAAAAACATATGAATGTGGATAAACTGTGTGGATTGTAGCAAATGTTTAGCTCAGTTACATGCGTATGAATGCCTGATACCCAGCACCCGCTGGAGGCAAGGTCCTATGAGGTCACGACTTTCAAGCGGGAACCACGAGGGCGATCATCAGTATTATAGGAGCATCCAGAACTGGTTCTACGTTCAACACGCATCTCACATTCCTAATATCCAAAAGGATAACAAAAGTATTTTTGTACGACAGTGGTGGCAAAATATATGCCGTATTTATGGGTTGATATAAGTTTTAAAAAAACCAGACCAATAGCTTGTTTGGCGACCCTGACTAAAATCTTTTGCCCTAAAGAATAATACCCTTAACACACAAGTTATCTAACGTCAGGTAACTAACCACCCAATTTTAAACAATATTTTGAATGGACTTCCATGGTAGACAGAATAAAAAGCTATGATGCGATATAAAGTTATAATACAGAAAATTCTACACGGCCGAAGTCGCGGACATTAGATTAACAAAAGCGCAAATCGGATTTCTCGCAAATAGAAAAGGGCCAGAAAATCAGAAGAAAATCTCTGGGCAACTGTCGCATGTAAAGGTAGATAGAAAGAAAGTAATTCGCACGCAATCGGTCGTAACATTTTATTGGCGAATCTTTTCAACTTGCGACACTGGCGGATGTTCCACCTTCTCCAAATGAGGTTACTTCACCAATAATATTGAACTGGAAGAATTTACTGCAAGCATCGAGTGTGGCGCACATATGGTCGCTTGATAGCTTACGAGAAATTTAAAATCGACTTTTAAACAGCAAAAAGCATTGTAAACAATTTGAAAAAAAAGTTGGATATTAACCATTCTCTTTTGACAACTTTAACCCAAAAAATAAATCAAATCAGAACTAATATTAACATTTATAACAAAATAATTTTCGTAAATCGGCAGACTGAAACCTTAAAATTGCAGTGACATCAGAAAATTACGATTTTAGTATAGTAAGGGGAAAAAATCATTATTCGTCTCTACCTACCAAAGGGTATCCAATTACTGAGCTTAGTCAACTGAAGTATGCAATTTGACTGAAGAGAACTTTATTAGCATTTTTATTAAAACACTGCGGAAGCAAGATTTTACAAAAAGCGTTTATCAAATTTGATTGTTTGTGGAATTTATTTTTCCTTCAGACTTCAGCCAATTGTCATCAAGCAAATGTTTCAAAGCCAGAGGTACTGTAACCAAACAAAACGGTCTAAGTTATTTCTGTACCGTCTTTCCAATTACCACTAACATTGATCGACTAGCTCTAGTCATTTGCCTGATTGTAAATCTTGTGTTTCATCCGGGAACCAATATGTCTTGCATACAAGTCAAAAGAGTATTTAGAATAGACATAGATACTACATCTAACAAAAAGATTTAGTAGTTGGATATACATAAAATAGGTTCGTGTATATTGTTATGGTCTTATAAATATCTAACTATATTTTAACAGTTTTACGATTGACTTGTCGAACAGGTTCAAAGCATTAAAATAGAGAATAAACAAGAGTTGTTCATGAATTGCTGATATCACTACTTTCTAAGGCGCTTCCTTTGCAAACAAGGACATTGCATAAATTTATATTATCATCATGCTTGTAGTTTCCCTCAGGGAAAATCTAAGGAACGAATAAAAGATCCCGGGGCGAGTCTAATGACCGTGTTTTGGTGACAATATAGGAAAATGTAGCAAGGAAGGGACTATTAGCTCACGATCCCTGCTTTTCGCACAACTTTGCGAAACGCCCTATTCCACGTAATTAAGATGTTGTCAGCCTTAATTGACTAAACTGACATGTAACCTTTACTCTGAAACTTTAACCCCTGGGTTATTTACTTGTTCAGAGGAAGCAATTATTATCCATCCGTTTACCTAACACTATATTATCCATTAGGTGAACTACGAACGCCTTTAAAAAGAAATCCTAAATGTGTTCCATTCATCACTAAATTAACGTCACACTCATGTAAATATAAATTTATATGAAAAGTTAGATAAAAGCTTGAAATTGGTTTTGTTAAATTCTCATAAACCGAGTGAAAAACTCTGAAAAGGTTTATTTTTGTTTGGTAAACAAAAATACAAAATGTAAATTGAATTGGGGAAAATTATGCCAATGTCCTGGAGGGGTGTGAGATGAAAAAATATGTCGCAAACTTTACAAAATGAGGTTAAGTTTGACTTGAACCCAAAACTTGGCTGTATGTATGAGAAAGTACTATTATCATAAGGAAGGGTCACCATCTGTGTTATATGAATATGGCTGGTCATATATAAGTTATGAAACCCTTAAATGCGTTTAAGTTTCCACAATGACAGACCTTTTAGTTTGGCATGAAAAGTCCTATTATCGCTAAAAAGGGTTGATTCTACAATTAGGGGAAAATTGCCGGATTAGGATAAATGCCATGACGATAACTACTTGCCTGCTTTTCGTTAATTAATAGAAAACCTAACCGAAGCAACCCTTATTCTCTAGGAATAATATTTTTAGTAAACATAATTAATTTGAGTGAGGCACTTAATTTCGGGTCATTTAAATATATAATTAACTGAAAATAAATAAGTTTTTAACTACTAAAACTTTATGATTTGTCAAGTGAGTATAATTAGAAGAAAGCTATAAAAAGGACATGTTTAGTACCGAAAAGATTTAGTAACAGACTGTATCGACATTTCTGGAGGACATTAAATTGGTTCCCAACTGTTCCTGTAGTTACATAGATTGTAAGGGTACAGTTTTAGCGTAATAGAATGCCACGAAATATCCTACAATAAAACTAAAAGGGTTGTGGGATAATACAGGGATAAGTATTTTTACGAGGTGATAAAATTAAAATTGTCTTATTCAGAATAACAATGCGTTAGTCAAACTGGAATGAAAAGAATTTAAACAATCTAGAACTAGGTCTCAGCTGAATTCTACGAAAAATAGGTACTATCATAAATTACTGTAGATATTGTATACAGTTACTTCTTTTGTTACGATATTTTAGATAAATTCTAAATTAGTTACAGACTATTCATTATTTTGGGCTCATTAAAAAACACAATTGTGACATCGACAACTTGACATGGAAAGTGAATAGCGGTAAAGATAAATCAAATTTCCATTCTTTCAGATTTTTTCTATTGAAAAGTAATATTAATTGTAAAAGCAAAAGCGAGATACGGACTTCTTGAATTATCGTAGTAGTCGGGGCCCATAAATATTTGAGGTGCGCATGCGCGTCGTTATTCTGAATGAGGATTTATCATGCAGTAGTACAAGTGGTCAGGAGCGGCCTTCACACAGCACATTACCCTGTCCGAGCAGATCCAGAGGCTATTACGTATTGCTATAGTCCGTGATTACTATTTAGGTCATGCGATTCTTACATATTATTTTATTTGAAAAGAAACATTAACAATGTATATACTTAAACAATACTATAAGGTGGACCTAGTTTATATGTATATAAATCAATTACAGATGTATACAGCATTTGTACCTATGTCATCTGTTAATATTATAGTAACAACAATTCAAGTTTAAAACTACATTACTGTATTGAAAAATTTTGGTGACAGGAAAAAAACCGACAGTTATTTGCGACAAAACAATTATTTTCTATCTAAGTAAAAACTTTTGCATCAAATTTAAGCTCCTCATTCTTACATTAAAAACACAATATTCGAATTTATGATCAACATATAAGATCAAATTTTGATGTCCATTAGAACTGCGGCTTATTCCTTTTATAGAATTGCTATAAACATACTTAATAGCTCTGTGAGAAGTTAGTAATCCTAGGATTTAACCGACCGTGAATTATTTGAATGCCACAAGACTCAAGACAAGAAATCTTTTTGTATTCAGTGAAGTCGGTTTAGTTCCTCCCTGTTATGCCATTCTTAGGTGAAGAAAATAATTATCAAAGTAAATGATTTAATTATTTTGGAAACAAGATTATGAATGCTATTATTTTATAGTGCCTTTAAAAAGTTTTGTCACCAATATTACTGGTGTAAGATTTAGGTTAGTATCTAATTTATCCCCTGTTAGTTAGTGGCATACCGTGGTGTTTAGACGGTCAGGCGTCTTCTGACTGTCTCCCCTTTAGATTTTTGGGCCTCTGGGCCATTTCAATTGCTGTCTCCGCTTTGCTGGGAGGGAAGTCTGAAACCGCTTTCTTACTACCTCCTATTTCTTCTGATTAAGTTCGTTGCGGGTCCCAAGACAGCCGGTAGGGTGTCCGGGCACAGCCTGTGCATCACTGCACAGCTGCATTATTCGTTGATTATTCGATCAAAGGACGCCACTGTTGATCCTGATAAACAGGAGTTGCAGTGGTGGGACAGAGTGGCGGGTGTGCCCCGAATGCTATTATTTTATGAGACCTTCAAAATTAATTCGACTAAAATGACACCTCTCATTCTGGCCATTTTGTGCAAAATGTAGTAATTAGTCTTTGTTTAAGAGGTGACGTTTTGTAATGTTATACCTGTAGAGGCCTCATTCACTACACCGTCATTTTGAAGCGTCGGTTAACGGCGAAACAATGTCATTAGCACTGAGCAAAATTCCAACGGAGCGTTTCGCTATTCATCCAAAATTATTTTTCACTCGCTCCTACATTTGATGTTCATAGCAATGTTTTTGCATATAAAACCTCGAAAGATAATTTTTTGCAACAACTTTTTTTTGACTTCTCAGGTTAAATTGATCTTAAAATATCTATCTAAATAATAGCAAAGCCTACGTTACTATCTGACCTAAAGAAGTTTGAAGAAATATTGCTTGAATAGAAGTGATTTCAAAGAAACGGTTAATGATAGATATTATAAAGGTAATTAATTAACAAATTTGACGGATTCTGTCTTGATGTTAAACTAAAGCATGTCTAAGTTACTTCATAATATATCACGCAAAAATATTTTTTTCACAGACTCTCCCTAAAGTTGAATCAGTGCCAAAAAGTTATTCCTTGAAGCGGCTGCACGGCACGAAGCCCACTATAAAATGCATATGCTTCCACGTAAAATATGATAAGGTGGGACAACATTAGGGCTACCTTTGTCTACATTTTTATTGTTCATGAACGTATTATTTTATAAGTTAGTTAAGTTCCAATTACTAGAATATGTACGGTATACAATGACATGAACTCAAAGGTGGAAGACCTTGAAATCTTTTATCTTTCGTTGGCAAGTTTCAGACGCAAAATTTTTCAATATTTTATAAGTCGAATGACTAATGAATGAGTTCTCATTAGGTTCAGGATCTTTAGATTTCAAATCCTATATATATTTTTTTCTTTTTTAATTTCTTTTGTATAATGGTTTAATCTAAACCAATGTTATTTTTCTTTGTGACCTGTTTTTATTTTAGTATATGTGTGTAACCTTTGTAAATGTTGTGTTCGTCTGTTATAGGCATGTACATCAGTTTCTGTTTATAATATGTGATTTTTATATGTTTGTGTTATGTACTTGCTGTAGACGTCCATAAATAAATAAAATAAAATAAGTTCACTGACCACTCGAGTGTGGCCATCACCATTACTATTAGTTGCTTTTTACAACCGCACTGAAGGTATGCGTTTCCACAAAAAGTGGCAAGGAGAAGATTACACGCAATAAATGATCTACAGAGCCCTTTAAGGATCATAGCAGGAAGCGACGGACCGGTCCTAGTAGATACCACGGAATGTCTCACGGCGAAAAACCAACCGCTTTGTAATTACACTTGCAACTATGGGATAAATCAGCTATCAGGTCGAACATGGCAATCACTTTTTCTGTTTCCTATTACCACTACTAAAACGATTTGTTGCATATTTCTAACATTTTACAGCGAACCGTAAAATATTTATTGGCATTCCTGAGTCCTTACACATTGTGTTGTCCGCATCATCGTCGTATTTTCTAGGACTCCAGAGCCAGCTATAAATTGCGCAAAACAAAGGAGAGGATATGCGAGCAATATATATTCAGAAAGTTTGTGGTTTTTACGACCTCTTCTACTGGCCAGACAAATCGACTCATCAACGTGGCCCCATCCGAAAAAGAGCAATACACTTGGTGGGCTTTAACAAATATGATGTAAGCAGATTTTATTTATGAGAAAGAAATAGAAGAACAATGTTTTCAGAACAGAAAGAATAAACTAAGGTCAAGAAAGTTATAGTTGTAATGTCTGTAATAAACAATGTCACTCGAGATGCAATACAAAATATATATCGTGTGCGTTTGTGTGTTTTATTGCTTGTTGCATAGATGCAATACAGGAAGATGTCAGTGACCGCATGTAATGCGATTCGTTGTGGTATCCGCAAGCGTGTATAAAATTGATTTGCGTTTGCTATATTTGACCGTATAAGTTCGTACGTACACGGTGGACGGCAAGTTGGCAACCCGTCTCAAATGACGGTCACAGTTTACAGGGCTTCCTGACTTTTATGGACCAGAGGTTTTATACAAAAGTAGCGGGTGTTCAATGCGCGTAAAATGGAATTTATGCCGCACTTACTTGGCGGGTTAGAAGCGAGTAATCAATTCTTACCAGAAACAAGCCTTCTGTTAGAGAACTTGTAATTTTAACAATAACTGCGACAATTTTATCATAATAATTCCTCTTATTGCTACATTACCGAATACAGTAATGAATTATAATAAGCGTTATGCCCTCCCTCGCGAAATAATGACTATAGAACCGAACATTAGCTGAACACAAATTACGCTGAAATGTATAAACAGGTATTACAAGGGCTCCCTGAGTTTTACGTAAATTAAGGGAGACTAATGCTCCATCTTTGTTATATTTTAACTGAAGTTACGTAAGCAGCTTCCATTAGCTGTGTAAACATTTTACTTTAAAAAAATCAAAATGGTTCTTTATAGAGCCATGAGTGAGATAATGGTTGCGAATTCAGTTGAAGCATTAGTTTGGATCAGAGTTATGGTTGGCGTTTAAACGGTCAGTAGCCAGGAGAGATATTATCAGTCGCTCGTTAGCGTTCGAGTTATAAATTTTAGCACTTGCACTACAATGGGCAGGCGGGGTTCTACTTGCAATTATTACAGGACGAGATTGCACCCCATAATTCTTAACGTATTACATTCGGTTGATTTCGTAATTTACTTTGCTATGTTTGGTGTTCCTGGTATCATCGGTTGATGGCGTTGAGCGACGCGATCTACATTTACGATGCAAATTGTTGGACCGAAATTAGATTTCATTGTAACTACGCATTTGTATAGATTATGTAAATTTATAGCTATTCATCAAGATTGCTACATAGAAGATGTTATGCCCGTTTGATTTATAATTTTATCAAAATTTTACCGACAAAGAAAGAGGAGATAAAATGTCTTAAGTAATTAAGTGAATAAATCTTTCAAGTCAATTAAGTTCCGACACGTCAATAAAGAATAGGGCAGTTCATCAAGATTCCGTTGAGTTAAATGCGGCTTTATGAACAAAGAGTGGCATTTGTGATGGGTCCTATAAACGATAGTAGGTAACTTGAAAGAGTACACTAGCAAATTCTAAAGCTAGAGTGTGGACTGCATTTGTTTGAATTTCTTCACAGGGTTCAATTGAGACGTCTCACCTAATTCCAAATAATGACAAACTTGAGGCACATTGCCTACTATAGAAAGCGAAATAGGCGACGACAAAGCCCTTTGTGTAAAAGTAGGGTATCGATATTAAAAGCGCCATAAATCTGAACTGAGAAATGTTCTTGTAACCAACATCTCCCCGGAAAAATACACTGAACGTGTCTCTTGTAGTGTTATTAATTTTCGAGAAAAACAGGATTTTGAAACAACTTCATAATTTTAATTTTTTTAAAGTAATTTTTGGACATTTATCAAAACTGACTATTTAAATAAAATTGTGTCAGAAGTGTCGCCGTTATAATAATTGCTTCTTATAGCTTTTTTTGTGAGGATTTTTCCCAAAATGATGGTTAGTAGTATATTAGGCTTAGTTAATTCAGGAACTATGGTAGGCTGCAGCGGCTAGCGTTACAAGCCAGCATCCCACGAACTGCGCCAGCGCAGGGTCAACGACCCTATGTTCTCAGGAACTCTCTAAGTCAAATTAATAGCTGACTTCATCAGAGAACAACCACGAGTGTTATTTACACACCGTTCGGAGTTACGACCTGCAAATTGGCGAGGAATTTGTGGAGAAAATACGACGCTCTGTGAAGAAGTAACAGGACTGAAATGACTAATGTGACTTAAATTATGTAACGAACTTCATAAGGAAATACGAAAGTTAATAATGTATCTTTATTGGGATAGTTTAAAAATAATCATAGACGATTGTAAATTTCTGATTCAAGACCAAGTGGTTGCTGTTGAACATGTTATTGGCATACGTTTATCTCAGAGAAAACCCTTAGGGAGTTGATGTAACTGCCAAAGTTTGGAATATTCAGATTACAAAGGTATCGATAACCCTAATAGGCTATCCAAAGATTTATATGGAGTACGTTATTGTATTTTCGTGTACTACTCAGTTTCTACTTCATATACGGACGTGTTGCTTGTAGGTACTATATATGGGTGTAATTAAGGTGCTATTAAAAAAATGCCAAACCATTATCTGTGGTGTAGTGAGTTCTTTAAAGAATGTACATATATTTCACATAACTTATCGGTATGACCGCGTAACGTAAGACTGCGTAAATCACAAGATCATGACACGACACACTTCCAGCCGGCTCGGGTTCAAGATAGATGGGTGGCAGGACTTCTGATTGTTTTATTGTTTAATGAGATGTTATGATTTGCTGATATTGTATCGTTTTGAGTCACGCGTCTGATTTACTGGAGACCACACGCAGTTTAAATGTTTTCACGTACGAGGAGTGTTTATTAAATGCTTTTGCATTACAATCTGTTGATGCATTTAAAAGTTGCGTTTTACATTTTTAGAATTGGTTGCCAATATTAAGCAAGAATAATTTAGAGAAAATAAAAGTAGGCGTAAAAATATCCACAATAAGGCTGGTTAACCTTTTTGTGACCAATTCAAAGAAAACCTTACCAAACAGAATGTTGTGATTTAAAAATGATCGAGGTGATAACTGTGCTACTTTTATCGAGCATTTTAAGAGCGAATTCGAAATTAATTAAAATTAAAGGTATTGTTACAGTTCAAATGGGATTATATTAGTACTGTTTATTCTTCAAACAGGTTAACATTCAGGATCAAGAAAATGTTTCGTAATCATCATAAAGCGAAGATTTTCTCCATCAAAATTGAAGTCTCGAGATAAAAGATATTAAATAAATGGGCCATATGTTGCGGTGATAGTAAAACAGGCATCATCTGAAGCTGAAACGTCTGCCTTTAAGATAACCGCACAATAAAACGGCTGAAGATGTTTTAGTTTCTTTCCTTTACGATTATTATTAGCATGACTCGTAATGGTACCAAATTTAATTACCGTACCTAAAAATAAATAAATATTTAATTCCACAATTGTTTATAAACATAAAAATCCGATACCTGCTTAAATGTTCGTTCACATTTACTGATAGTTAATAAATAAAGATCTCTCGGGTTTTGCATTCGACGTATAAAGGTGTAAACAGCAAAGCGCAAAATGTCGTTTCCTGAAGCGGTAAATCTCACTGTCCAACACTGCATTAGCGGTCAGTTGTTCAAACACTGCACTCGGCCTTTGAAGTGCCGACGCCTGACTTTGTTTGACGTGCCTCTAAACAATGAACCTCGGTTTACTCAACACCTCGCCTTTTTAACGTCTTCAACAATGTCTGGTTTGTCTGTTTAGATTGAAGTAACAAATCACCTTAGACCTGCCGTGGTTTTAAAGCTAGATCTGGTTTTGCAAAAAAAAAAAAAATTGTCATTATAATTTAGTTAAAAAATCCGAAAGCTTGTAGCAAACGGGATAGGTGAAATCTAAAAGAATTTCTTATGAATTGGTAAGTATTATAACTGAAAAATGATTAGCGTCAAAATATTCTTTGCAATTAAACCAATGCAATTATAGTATTGGATAGCAATAAAAAATAGATCATCAGCAGTCAAAAATAATAACTTCTGATAACAAACTAACATGGGAACTTCTATAAAAGTTTTCCATGCTGTTTTTGGGAGAATCTTTTCAGGGACATTAAAGAATGCAAGAATATACCGACTTTCATCAGATAAACCGTCAAAAGGTTACATCAAAACGAGCTCCGGAACTCTTAAAATAAACCACATGAAAATGTTTGTAATACGCCATCGATTGACCTGATCACGTCTATCAGTTTACTTTGTGGGATAATTAAAAATTCTACATTAAAAGTAAGCATTCCAGAGACAGTAAAATGGTCTACAAAATATAAAAAAATTATGCTAGATGATATTAAAGTATTAGATTACAGAAGACTTGGTTTTTGCCCGCGACTTCCACTTAGTGAGTCTTACAATGCTAAGTATAGGTGAAAGAAATCTTCGGTTCAATCAAACATACAACTTTTTCAACTAGTATAAATAAAGTAAAAACTACTTGCAAATACATACCAGCATCATAATAGTGCAATACTGAGCTTACGAAGGCATTGTATCAACGTATACAAATCAAGGTTGTTAACCCATTTCCGTTACGGTCTGTTACCGATTCCGACCATCATGTCATTAAGCACAAATTTTCACAGCATGAAATATTAGAACCGAATCCGCCAATTTACAACTATTTAGATTAAACTTCCAAACTTACAGTAAATACAGGAAAACTGTTCCGCGAAGTAACTATCTCGTTTTTGAATTGGCGAGTATTTGCTATAATTAAGAGATAATTACTAAAAAAGACATGACATATAATTGATTTTTCGACGCTGAAAAATATTCTGAATTCTAACAATTAATTAAAGCGTTTTACGAGCTGTTAACTAAGACAAGAAATTTAATTGTGTTCAAATTATGTTGAAGTCCCCTGCGTTTATAAAATTTCTCAATTTTCTAGATGAAGATCATTAAGCTCAGTTTCGGATCTCTAGCTTACTTTCATTATGTCGTTTCCATTACTCGCTTTAGGGAGATAAATACATTTACGACTGTCCTTACAGTGGCTAATAAGGTTTTATGATGATTTGTAGAAAGTTTGGGTGTAGGATTATCTGTTAATGAAAGTAGGATAAAGGTAACATTTATCTGAGCTATCCGTAGCTTATATCTACACCTGCTTATAATATAAATAAGAGAAAAAGTTTTAAAAATAATTAAACATTGTATTGGAAGTGATTCTCAGGTTTATAGAACTTGGCAATTTTTCTCTCAGGCAACAACTTTTAGATCGAATAGAGTTTAAGCATAATGGAAACTGCTGTTTTCCGTGAAACCGTTGACTTGGTCTTAAAACGTTATGGGTAAAACAGTGATACAGGGACGAGATTTCCTAGTATAGTCATGGTGTACTACCGTTCTAGCTTTGCATTTAGCTTGGAATAACCGTAAGCTTTGGTCCGATTAGCGGGACCAACCGGCTCATTAAAATTTTACAGACACCGTTCCGATAAGATAATACCTTGCACCTATTTGTGCAGAGGTGTCGCTTTCAGTAAGCCTAACATTGTATCTCGTAGTAATGCCATAACATAGAAAAAACACTCATATCTATAATAGTCTTGCAGTGAGAAGAACATAAGTGATGAATTAAACAGAACAGTTAGTTGTTGGAACCTAGCAATGAGGTATTTCGCCCTTATACGTGCAACACCTTACGTACTAGTTGCACCGGTCCGGTTAAAGCAACTGTCAATCCAATCTCGAGCCTTAGATAAAGGGTGCCAGCTGCTTCCGTCACTTAAACAACTGTCTGCGAACGTTGCTGGGAAAATGACGGCTCGAGAAACTAATAACAACACACAGTTTATCACAAAGAGGCTGCTCGTGATCGATTGGGAATTTCTCAGCTCTATTTCCTTAGTGTCAATTAACTACACTGCTGTGACAAAATTAAATACGAGAATAAATTGCGTTTTTTCAGTGTCGCATCAGACAGAGTTAGTACTATTAAGTCATATATTATTCTAGTTGTGCTGTAAATTGAGTAGTATAAATCGTTACGTCTGTATAAACAAATAAAACATTTTATAGCTTTATACTGAGATTGGTTTGCAATGGAAAGTCTCCATTGAACGGAGGTAGGAGGACTTATGGTTCACGAATACCTGCAGGCTTCGGGCGTAACTTGTGTGGTCTGCCGCCGACTTGTTTCCTTTTAATTTTCAAATTAGTAAGACGTTCAATAAAATCCTATTGTGCCAAGTAACTGCTACGGTTTATTAAATTCGTTGACCAATTATGATAGTACTAAAAAGTTAAGCATCTTCATAGTGCAAATCCGAATGCATTCGCTCCATCATTTATAGCGTATCCTTGGAACGAAAACTACTTCCGTAAATTGAATTTTCACGCTTCCCGGCTAACACGAAGATTGCGATTTGTCAAACGCCTTGAGCTGTCCAAAAGCATCGTATGTTGAATTACTTGCACCGTTGCTTTTGCGACACACATTCGATTGTAAGTATCTTCTTTTAGTGACACTGTCAAATTTATTGTAATTCTCTCGTATGGAGCAAAAGAAGAATAAATATAATGGATTATATTAACATGAATAAGATATAGATTGAAGAAAAATATAGAACAGCTAAGAACCAATATTACATTCTTACTATCTATACTAACGAATCGCTTTTCATTAAGAAAAATATTTTCTAAATTTACGTCAGTGGAAAAAGGAAAAATTTATTAAGATTCTATGGGAGTTATAGTGATGTTTTCGATAATACTTGTACAATCCCCAGAGGCTACATGGTAAGGTAGCGTACAATGGAGGATGTAGGCGTAAGGAATGCTTTTACGGGACAAACAGTTCAGGGCACTAGTCAATCCACGATATCGGCCTCTCGGCTGCGGTCCCTTGTCGCGAATGGCAAAAAAGCCTTTCCATGTCAAGAGCCGTTCATACAAAACTCCCTTTGTTCCCTCCACCCTTGATAGAGACAGGAGAACATTGTGAACAAAAAGTGTTAGTGTGTTTCGCGTAGAATGTCGATGGAAAACTATGAAGGTGAGCAAATATTTTTCTTTCAGTCAATCCTGAGGTAAAAAGTGAAATAATATTATATTATTAATAATAATTATTATATGATATACGAAATAGGCATTTAAAGTTTATTATGCAGTTTCATAAATAAAAGTATACTTGTCGGCTATGAGAAGTTGTAAGAGGAGTTAATTTGTAGTCGTGATTGAATTAACGAAGCGCTCAGCAAAGCTCATTTCAAAAGCTTCAAGATACTATCGTCTTATACTTTATGCTGATGGGCAAGGTATTTAAGACTCGGGCCAGTTATTCTGATTTGAAGTTCTTGGAAAATTGGTTCGTACTGAATTGAAATTTTCCCAGCGTGCAGTAGCATTGATAACTGAAACAGCGCCAAAATGAAATGTAAACACGAGACGAGAACGGAATTATCAATTCCGAACTGAGAACTCTCGGCAAATCTAATTTAATTGAGAAAATCAGATTAGTTTTGTGTCTTAAGGTCCGATTATTTAACTCTACAAAGCTTTACACTCTGCTCGTAAACTAAAGTACACGTTTATATGAAGTCGTATGATTTATTTCACAGCGGGTATTGTGAGATCATTGATTGCATACGTCAGTCCTAGAGTTTAAAGCATCTGTCAGATGCCTGTTTCTGTCCTGAGATTGTGCAAATGGACAGTCTTTAATAAGAATATCTGAGGTTATTTAAACCTGTTGACTTGTGAAAATAAACACCCGAGAAATTCCGGTTCGTTGAATCCCTGTCTAACAAGGAGTGACAAGCCTAGGCCATTGGCTTTCAATTCAGGACCAAGTTGGTTTATGAAGAATAGCCTTGACTTCTTTTCCAGTACATTTAGAACTATCTTTAGAATATATTAAAAGCGCCGTAGCAAAAGGAACCGCCTCCTGTTTCGTAATGTATTGTGCTCATAAAGAAAGCGGTCAAAAGTCAAGGAGATAATTGTTTGCGCAGGAAATTAAAGGCATTTAGTAAGTAGGGCATCCTCTGGCGATGGCAATCTCTTGCCTACGTCGGTTCGAGGTTCTTTATTCAGAATAATACAACAGCATGATTGTAGTGCCGCTTCGTTTGTGCTTTTGTAGAAAAAAGGTCACCGAGTTTACATGTTTCGAGAGAAAGGACTGTATATAATGTAGAGTAGTGAAAATACTAGGCCTACTGCCTTTTGAAAAATAAAATCAACGTACCATTATTTTATGTCTCATTTTAAAAGGTTCTAACATGTTGATGGCATGATATGAAAGAACTTATCTATGGTTTGAATGTTGGAAGAAATCGAATTAACGAGGAAAACGGGTACAGTATTTTCGAAGGCGTACAACAGCAAACATTGCATCGGTAAAAGGATTACGTACATTATGTTTTTCCGCTTGATTTAGCTGCATTTTTCAGTAAAACAAAAGCATCATTACAACTTGATCTAACCAACTCTCAAATTATAGCTTTAAGGTTGCAAGTTCGAAATAAACGGAGCTTTAAGGTAGTTAGAAAATCATCACTCTGCAGTAACTTGTTTGTTTGTCTGACTGTCTGTTAAAGCGGCTAATGCGTGAGTCACGAGCGTGGGACGAAAATAAGTGTACAGAGCATAACTTTGTCGCTTTACATAATGTAAGGAATAATAGCTGATTCTATTAGAATTTTTAATTCTAAAGTGACTTAAGTCTAATAAGGGTCCTTAATTTTATATTTCCATTCATCCTACTTGCACCCTACTAAAGTTGAAATATATATAACAAATTACAAAAAAATAATGGGTATTTTACAACCCTGATCCGAGAACAGAGTTAATTAAATTAAACATCGGTGTGCCGACGGCAGGTTGGCACTCCTTGTTCGGCCATAAACGAAATGTCAATATTAATGTGATTCAACGAATGAGAAGCATATTGGGAAGAGTATAATATAGGTGATTAATTTAAGAAAACCTAGGTAAATGTTTTCTTATATTCACAAAAAAGTGTTGCTAAATAGTCGCTATCACAAAATTTCTCGGTCGTTTAAGTTTATATGATATTTTTAATAACTTCTCTGTAGACAAGCACTTTCGAATCGCTTGTAAAGCCAGCAAAAGCATAATTTTCTTTTATGAGCTGTGAGAAGATTATGGACCTCGAAATTGGATACGCTTTAGCCTATGCTCGCACCGTACAAATGAAATTGTACACTTTAAAACAATTTTGTAATTGAAGAGACATTTTTAAATTAAACGCATCATGAATTTATTGATGTATTAAAAATGGTTTAATCTCAAAATAATTAAATTTCTTAAAGATTTTTCTAAATGTGGCATGTTTTTTAATTTAATTCATAGATCTCTAAATAGGAAATAAATTTCCAGTTTGCTTGTCATTACTAGCTCTACGAGTAGTTGTGTCATTTTTTTGCTGTTGTAAAAGCTTCGTGACCAGCCTAATCATTGATGGCCATGGTAGGTAACACAAGGTCGATGGGCAGACATTTGGCGGAGCCGTTTTCAAGGTCAAAATCATTACCCGCCAAATACCATAATTGTATACCGCTTACAACTTTTATTCCCTTAACGTTAAGATTGCGTTTCCTTTAAAACAAGTACCACATTATCGGCAATATCATCTCTTGTATCATTTCAAATCTGTTAATGGTATACAGCCTTATTATAATTTTTAGCCTCGTACGTAACAAAAAATCTGTTCAACGTTGTCTTTGCTATAACATGTTTCTTACAGTCAAATTACTTTGAAAACTGACAATTTCTGTGATTTAAAATTCTTCCTTTCGGCTCTGCGGGTCAGTAGTGGAGTTAAAATGTATCAATTTTTAAAACCAATACCTACAGAAATACTACAAGCTTTATACGAACCGAAAAGCTTTTTTTAACATTATCGTCCTACATTTTATGAGCTTTAACAAAGTAATGAAGTTATATAAGTCGATCCTCTTAAAGCATCTCCATATTTGTGATTAATTTATCTAATTTCCTTCCTGGTCAGCTTCAGCACTCGCCATAAGATGTTCCAGGAATAAATAGATCATTAAAGTTACAGTTAGGGTCGTTAATTTCTAGCTTAGACAGATATAATATCGACTTCCTTGTAACAAAACATCTAACTGAATTTGCAAAGCCATACATCACAAAGCTTAAACGCATACTTCTATACGATGAATTTCCTCACTACTTTTGAAATAGATGTGACAGGTCAAGTACGAAATTTCCAGTGAGTAAAGGTAAAAGATGTATTATGACTGAAGCAAAATTTGATCAAATGAGAATTTTTTGATATAAATAGACGTGTGAGTCGGACTCGCACATAATGGGTTCCGTACCACCTTATAAGCTTGAATATTAAGAAGTTTTTAGATATTTTTAAAAAGAAACAGGAACAAACAAATAGTGTCGAAAAAATCATTTTTCAATAATTCATTCAAAATATAGTATTTGTTGTTATAGTAGAAACAGAAACAGATATTCTCTGAAAAATATAAGTCTAGCTATTATGGTTCATTAGATACAATCCGTTGACAGACGGACGGACGAACGGACGCACGGATAGACGGATAGCGAAGTCTTAGTAGCCTCGATTTTTATCTTTTAGGTACGGAATTCTAAAAATCATGCCTTATTATGTTATGAAATATATTTTATCTAAGCTCGCATAGCAATGAAAGACGATACTGTTTGGTCATACGGAATGAAAGAAAGATATAGGTAGATTTGGTTAGGCGGGCTGCCTACTTAAAGTTTTAAATGGAAATCTGATACTCCTCGTATTTGTATTTACTGCACAAACACTGCAACCGTATGTAGTACGTGACTGCCAACAAGTAAAATAAACTGAACACCTAGTTTTACAAGACCCAAGACCTTCCTTACCACGTCTTCCTTCCAAATTATGTTATTAAAATGAGAAATGGGAGGAACTACGAAAATATTAGGTTTGGCACTGACTCTATACCGACTCTATGTAATGTTAAAATGACATAAAAACGAGTCTACGGACAAAGCCAGGATTTCTGTTCTCACGTCCGACCGGCGAAAATATTGTTTACGTGATTTTCATTTTGTTTTGTGGTTAACCCTCTAATGATAGACATCAAGATTTTGTTTAAAATTCTTCCGTTGATCGTTAAAATAAATTAAGGTCATTTTAGAAGCATTTATTCGAACGGAGATGTATTATTTTGTTTTTCCGTGACTGGTAACACAATGATTAATGAAATGAAACTTTGTAATAGTATAGAATATAACTAGCTTTCCCTCCCCTTGAACTAGAACAGGAAACAAAAAAATAACGTAAAAACAAATGACATAAGAAAAAACGATGTTTCATTTTTGAGATCAAACTTTACCCATCTATTTAAATGGGAAGTGAAGAATTTGTAAAGTTGTATCTCTATAAAAGAAAAGCCAGTTTATATCACAAAAATAATTTATGAGGCAATAATAGAAGCATATTACGTGTGCGTTTGGTTTTGTTAGCATAGAAATAGTTCTTGAAAGCACACTTACATCGAGGCCTAACATAAATAGACACAGGACGTTACCCTTGTCAACGTTAGCTTTTCACTTAGCTAAGTTATGGTCCTATTGTTTAAAACCTCAAGCTTAACTCTCGGTACTCATATACAGAACGCGATGCGAACGAAGCATGGACATCCGTATAAGTACTATAGCTCACAATGAACCCCCCTTTATCTTCTGGATTTTTGTATTATCTGTAGCAAGCCATGTAAGACGCTACACTTTGCTCGCAAAATATACCTAAAAAATGTCTAGTGTATGTATTCGTACGTTCTTCCTCTTCAAACTTATGAAAAAGTACTTCGAATTATGTCTGGTCAAACTTTAAACTAACTAATCCAGGAGACAGTTTAATGCTCGACTAAACGCAAAATGATAGTTAAGAAGACGAAAAAAACCATTTGCATCCCTTTAAATTGGAGTCAATCAGACAAACAAAAAATTTACTCATTTTTAAAAAACGATTTGTGGTTCCATGAAACGGCTTTTCAGCCCAGTGAAATATGTATAAGATCTTAAAACAAGTATGTGTCTTACACAAGAAAGCGCTGCCGTTTAGGATATATGGTATAGATATATCTACAGCACTATGTCACACAGATGTGGCAAAACAATGCAAAGATTTATGGTGCCTTGGTTGTTTGCTGTTAGGCGTTATGAAATGAGGTATTATTGGTACTCGTATGCGTATAAACCTTCATAATAATGATTTACTGGTTTTCAGTAGCAGACTTTATCACATTAAAAGTGGAAATTAATTATCAATTCAACCCAGACTGGAACGAATTAAATGTTATTTTGTGCATTTTTCGAAATTCGCGATTTGAGATATCTTTATTCAGAAATTATTGATACGATAATGATAACCGTATTTATAATTACTTTATTTGTGAAAATTAGTACACTTAGATAAGGATAACATTAATTTTGATTATTCGAGAAAAATAGACATTATCAGGGCTGGGTTCTTTCGGGGTAATGTTTTTTTGTCATTAATATAATGGGTGACCATAATTTCGGAAGGCTTGCCGCCAACTTTTTGCGTGGGTATTATATGGATAATTAAACGCATTAGGTTAATGTCCTTTATAAAATAATGCCCTTTTATCACAGTGAGTTCTTCTAAAACAATAATGGTAAATGATTAAATTGAACCTCAAGTTAACAAAGTGGCAGAGGAATTGAAAATTAAAGCGATGTAATGTGACATAAATTTTAGTATTGTTTTAGAGCAAGCGACACGGTTGGCGTCTTGTGTACTTGTTCAGCGGAAGTTTTTAAGTGGTGCTGGTGATTCGAGTTTTCCGGCAGGGAATATTCCGGGTATAGCGTATTTTGTGATCCGGATATCGCGATACCCTGCTCCATAGTGCTAAGGAAGTTGACCTCTTTCGCCTCCCTCTCTTAAGTTTACCCAATATCAAATTTCTGGCCAACTGGAATGTCCTTAAAATAAATTGCAACAATATCAAATTTTCTAAGGTAGACCAGAAATTTTATGACGTGTTGCGTAAATTGTAACCTTGCTTAATTAGAAATTGATGGCAAACAGATGACTGGACAAATAAGTGACGGGACGTAATGAAGTCATTAATTAAAAATCTCCGAAGTGATGCAAACATTTCCGAAACAGGGAACGAGACGATTTGCTTAAATTTTTTAAAATGAAAACTGATTTTCTGTCATATGGTAGGTTATATGCCTATTTAAGGTCTTCGTCTACATTTGTCTACAAAATTAAGATCTCTATCTAAAAATTCTCTTGATTGTTGCAATCTTGGTAATGAAGCTTGGAGCCAGTAGTTTATTACTGCATTTGATATCATTATAAGAAAAATCGCTAAAATATCCTCAGTATATAGAGTAAAACAGTACATTCGAATATCTTTGATCCTATTTCAAAGCAGTTTAAAAAATAGGGGTTTCCAGCTAGTTTCTCTCACAAGCGTTAGAGAGAAGACAAAGAATAAATGGGAGTTAAATTGAGAATATTACACAAGTTCCGCAGGTGCACTTTATCTTTTCGGAGGCAGGTCCTGTAAGAAGCTGACAAACAAACGGCGGCGTAGTTTACGGGGTGCACGTTAAATTAATTCAAAAGAAGCTGCCCAGTAATAAAGAACTTAAATCTTTGGTGTTGTTTAATCGCGGGTAAAAAATCACAGCTAGGCTTTTACTCGTAATTGTAGATGTAAGCATAATGTTAATTTAAAAACGAAAACTTGTAAACAACGTTAATACACAATATTATATACAGCAACACAGTAGTTATATAACTTCATAAAAATAGATGGAAAACATCCGAGATCCCAGAGAAAAAATCTTCTTGGATTGATAACATAGATATCCGCTGAAGCCGCTTTACTACATACCTAATTATTCTTTGATCTAGCTCTCAATGATGCTTAATGTTTCAATAAATAAAATGAATTAAGTAGTCTATAAATATGTATCCATTTGTGTTGTAACATATTCTTTTGCAGATACGGCATTGCCGGTCAAAATGGGAAGCAATTTGTTTCATCGGCCTTTTTGCTATTGAGCGTTGCTTGTTCCTTCGTCCGATAAGTCTTTAATTAAACCCGACAAATTTGCCTATCGAGGTTGGGTGCACGAGATGAATTTGAAAGCAAGCACAACGCTGCCCCGCGGCTGAATTCTACAATGGCTGAAAAACTTTTTAAACGAGAATTAATGTCTTCGGATTTTGTTCAAGCGTTCAAGACCGACATTATTCAGAGTTGGTAAACTCGTTTATTTTCCCCAAAAACAAGTGATGAATCCTGACATGATATTTCAGTGATCAGTGGGACATCAAACTTTTGGCTATAACGGGAGGACTATAAGTAAACTATGACCCGGCTAGGGATTTTATTATCTTAGTTTGAGATAAGTGTGTTTTGATTTCTCTATTTACCTCTGTTGTCAGTTTAGTGGATCTCGATTGTTTACTCGCCACATCTTCCACCGAGCCTTCATAGTCGAGGGCTGTCCCTTGATTTCGCCGACATTCGTGACTTACGTTGATGTGCCTTCTGAGATAAGCCAACGATATTATTTACACGAAGAATCGTTACTGGTCAACTTTATACTGGTTCTCGCGAGATAAAACAAAGCTATTAAAAAAGGAAACAGACATAAAAGCTCTTCGGTTAAGTAACTTGTTGTTTTATAGTATTTTTTGAGATAGGGTAAGTGACGGTCAAGCTATGAAATATGGTTTTAAAATAAAAGGAGATTGCGAGAACTTGTGATTTTCGAAAACTGGTTGACTAGTACTAGACTTCTACAACGCTTTAAGGCATCTTATTTAATACCAACTAGGTAATGCGCTGCGACTCTTTTTGGATGGAATGTTCCAACTTTGTAATAGATATATTGTTATTTATTATGAACTTTTTACGGCATAAAATAAATAAATAAAATAAATAACCACATCACGACACACACGTAGACTCAGCCCTGCACTAAGTATCGTAAGAACTTGTATCGCAGGTGCTAAGCAACGATATGGTATATACTAAATAAATAAGAATACAACATCCAAGACCGGTAAGCGAAACAATGCGACTTGCAAATAACACGGTCCCGCCCCGCCGGGATTCGAACCCAGAACCTCTAGCGTAGCAGTCACATCACTGCGCCACCGAGGTAATTTTGAGAAATTCTGCCTCTCAGCACTCTTACAGAACTAGTAGTTCTTAATTAATGTTTTTATTTTTATTGGGTCAATCTTTACAGTGAATCAGTCAGCAAAAACTTTCATAAGTCTCTCCGTAAAAACGTATCAACACAACAAGACACAAATAATGATTTCGAGTAACCTATCCCTTAAAACGACAAGATGCGATCCAAGTAAATGGAAGCAAAGGTCCGAGCCGAGCAATTTGTTTCGAAGCAAGGTACCGAGCCCATCTGGGTAAATGAGGGTCACTACACAGTCGACCTTAATTAAAACTAACTAACTCCTGGTCTTGTCCATTTAGAAAAGCCGGAAGACGAGGCATTGACAACGCCGGTTGGTGTAAGATGTTTAAAAATACTTGTCTCCTGCGTAAAACAAACTTGCTTTCGTAATTTAATACTGACTGCTGAATTTACGAACAGAAGTGTCACTCACTTGAAAATTTATTCGCACCACTACATCCAATGGCGTAATACAGGGGGTGCTTACAATGTATATACCATAGCTAATTAGGCAGTTTGGCAGCAAAATACTTACCTGAAAAGAAAAAAAAGTTATAGTACATATTCATAAAATGCAACTGCCAATTGAGTATAAAACACTCGTACCAAAAGGCAGAAACAATACTAAAATTCTTGAACTAATTTATCGGATTTTTATTGTTTTAAAGGTTTCAAAATGTTCTGTAGTTATGAATTGACTTCAGAAAGCGGGTGGTCATAATCAAAATGTTCAAGTAGCAGACCCTACTCCGAGTAAAAAGGGGCTACATGTTCAATTTTAAGAATTTTCACTTTAAATGTTATTCAATCTTCTGCTCTCACTCATAAGGGATGTATTTGTCTGCCAAAATACAAATAGGCCCCGATACAAATTGTTTACGAGAACGAAAAGGCCAATAAGATCGGCCATTGTGGTCAATAACGGATAATTGAAAAATGCTTACAAATTCGATTGTGAAGTCATGCGAGGATTTTTCGTATGATTTACGACTGGGGTAAGGCTTCATACGTTTCCGACTGTAATATTATTTTATAGTAAATATACTATACAGGATTACTAAAGGCATAACATACCAAAATACTTTGCTTTACATAAAGGTTTACTGTGAATAAACACTGTGAGAACATATTAATTGGTGAACATAAAGTTACCTTTATACCTACGAATAAGGCACGTCATGTCTTAAAATAAAACAAAGTAAAAATAGAGCAACAATTACACTTATTACAAAGCCATTATAAAATAAATTCCTAATTCAATAACGATTAATTAAATGTGAAGGGTCACGAAATGGTCGCGCGCAGTAGGTCAGGAGCTAAGGGCCGATAATGAGATGCTTGTTCAACAGATGTTCGGTTAGCGCATTCAGCTGCAGATGCATGCGAATCCAAATGCCATGTGTAAACTGAGATTACTCAAGGCCAGATTTGAGACCACTCTATTAAATATATCATGTATCGTTTCCAATAGCTAACATAATTGTTTAGATTCAAGTAATTTCCTCATATTTTTTCAGTATAGATGTACTTTTCCAAACAACCCCACGACCATTTAAAGAGCAATTGCGACGTTTTATTTATCAGGTTAATATTGTTTGAATTAATAACGAAATTCAAACCTTCGAGTCGAAAAGCTTTTATTTATTGAGGTGGTAAAATTGTATAAGTAAGCCTATTAATCCGGGAAGGATGAAACGCCTCGGGCAAAGAAATTATGAAATGTGTACATTTAAAAAGCCATTAACGAAATATTTTATCAAACGATGAAAAACGGCCTAAGATTTTTTTGAATAAAATTTGCAAGCATGTCAAGTCGGCTCTGTTTAATGGATGGGGGAGGGAGGATGAATAAATGACATCTGGCTCTTGTATCAAAAAGCTATTTTAAATTGATAAGCGTGATAACACGCTCGGGCCACCAATAAACCGCCCTTCGAATTAAATTACATTAAACTCATTATACTGTGATTATAGAGTGTAGATGCATCGTAACAGTTTAAACAGGGGGGAAACTATGACAAAACCGTCATTATCACAAACATTCGAAACAATTCTGTACCATAGAATGAAAGCTACACGTGTGCACAGCAAATTGTCAACGTAATCGCGGGTTACACAGCTTAATTTGCGCTTACAAAAGGCCTTTTTCTGCATGGGTGAATTAAGGAGATAACTTTCGAGAATAAGACTTTTATGGACAATAACGAGTAATAAGAGGAAAAGTAGCCATTCATTTGAGATATAATCTTGTGAAGTAAAAACTGTCGAGTTTCGCCATTATGGGGCAGGAGTTTGAGAATATCTAAACGATATTGTCTCCGTGGAAGGTATCTTTAACATAATGTATGTTTTTGGAAATGGATCAGGCATGCGATGGAGGGTCATAGGTGTGGTCATTAGGGATCCATTTCTCCCATTTAAAACTTATTATGTACCTTGACCAACAATAAACAAGTCTTATATCATTTAGCTTAATATAGGAATTAATTATTTAGAATTAAACGACATCATGTTTGAAGAACACGAGTGAAATAATAAACTTATAGAAATAAACACTTGGAAAGGGAGACGTCACTTTGACAGTCGATGGATCCCTGTATGTTGCAATTTGTAACAATGACCTTTGATTAGCTAACATCTGCCTTGTGAAACATGACAAACAAGATGTATTCTTATGTAGCTACATCAGACATATTTCATTGTAATACAAAAAGTAACCTAATAAAATAAAAATTTTGATGTGCAATATACTATAAAATAATTTATCTTATTAAGTTAAATTATCTAAAGAAAAAGAATAAACAAAAGTAAAGTCGACCTAATACTAGAATGGTCCGACAGTACCTTGGCAGCAGTCAGTAAGTACGGTACTAAAACACGAACAAACCCTCGAAAACAATAATATATTTTTAGTATCGTAAAAAACGGTTCGAGGGTTGATAATAATGAACTGCTCACTAACCATATGTGAGTTGTGCATTATAAAAGATAAATTGTAAAGTGTTATCTGTTTTTATTCTACATATGGATGAATTTTATAAAAGGTATCATTACATCTGCTCCATTTGCAGCAATTGAATTTCTAATAGATTTTATTTCAGGACGTTTTTTTCCTAAACGTAAGACATGGTTCTGTTACACCTAATTAAAATTAATTTCTTTGCAGATTGCAGATGTTGATAAAAAGGATAGGTCTTCAGTCCAATTTTTACCGAGCTTTCAACTGTATCTAATTCAGAAGGAAATCACGTCCTACTTGAAGAACTAAGTCTGTAACTAAAAGAAATTTGTCGAGGAAACGGTTCGGAACTTTTCTAATCATAAGTTGAATTCAATATAGCAGATCTCGGGAGATATCTGAGATTGAGAGCCTCTAGCTACGATTCTTGTTCATCCTTGTAATTCGCCCCTAAGACCAGGCAGGCAGGCAGGGGTGTTTATTTTCCGGGTACTTACCCTCACCAGTTAATATTTATATTTAGAGAACGTGGTCGGATGCTCACGAAATACGTTTACCCTTAAGCAGTTTAAATTCTTCTGATAAGATCCTTCTATAAATATTTAAGAAACGTAAACACAGTTGATCGAGTAATAAATAAACCATATCATTTATTTATGGAATTTTAAGTCATTTTTAATATTTAGAACTATGTTATTAGTGGATACAGAACTTTGAAGATTAATTTATAAGAGCCCAAAACTATTAATCTGTAAATCTAGTAGGAAGACTAGTAGTAGAGTTGAGTGATTGTATAGGTGCTTTGGTGGTTCTTATGACATCATAAAAGCTTGAACGATCCGTCTGGCTTCTTCCGAAGTACGCACACGCATTTTAATGAACAAACGAAATCTTTTGAAGGTGTATCGCGTGTCAAAAATGCCTATTAGTCTGAAACTGACGTTTCTATCCAGAAATAAAATCGAAAGGAGAACTTTGTAGACATATTTGGTTATGGTTACTTTCTATTTGTCCAATTGTACGTGACAAGGCACAAAGCAACGACTATAAATTATACAGCCTTAAATAGTTAAGTGGACGATTGGGTTGAGGTTTGCTTCATTGAGAGCGTTAAATTGATACTTTTTTGTGGTCTTAGGACAGGGAACTATAGACGCCGTAATCAATTGAATAAAAAAGTATAACAAGAATTTATTTGGTATGCAGGGCAACATTAAATAAGATTTAAATATTTATAAAATAATAACGGATGATACGTCTACCGAAGAAACAAAGTTTTTAAATAGGAATTGTTACAAGGTTTAACTGTCATTCTTTGATGTAACATACATCTTATGCATTATTAAATAAACGAAGCACATTGTACTACACGTAGAACATTACTGTAGTGTAGTGGAAGTACGAACACGCAAGTCACGATCGCGACCCTTCCAGTCGTTTTAATTCGATGATTCATGTTCTGTAGATATTTGATAGAGCGCCAGCGCCACGGTATCTGGTTTCTATGCTCATACTCGAGAGGGTCCAAAATAAAAATTGGACACTTGAAACAGGCATGCGTCTCGCCCACCAAATTCCATACCGGTTTCACAAGGTATTGGGAACGGGTTTCAATGTATTGACGATGTCGTAACAACCATATTTATGTTAGAATGGTCTAGGTTTGGACAAATTTAATAAAGTTAAACTTTTTAATATTCGGGGATTTGTAATATGGGAGATTTATATGGTGCCAGATATTGAAATTAAAGAAATACTTTTTTGATGTCAGTAAACATAAGATACCGAGAATAATACTGAACTTTAACTGTTCATAAATAAAATATTTTTAAGGATATTTAACCTTAAGGCATAAAATACCAATTAAGAATCTCTAACTGTCATAAAAATTACGAGATTCAAGCTAAAATTATCTGTTAAAAGATATAAAATACGATGCGATAAGACGTTCAAAATTGAAGCAGAAAAAAATCGAGCTCACCTCTATGAACATCCTGTTCATTAAAGGAGGGAAATAATTAAGAAGTTAATTGTTATGTTTAGTTAAAGCTAAAAATACTTGGACCGGGGTAGTCCAAGTATGCTTTTCTTCAGTTTACACTTTGCACGTGTTATGTCATGCACTTTGATTACTTTAGTGAAGAAAGTTATTTTGGTTAGAATAGGGGCGCCACCCGCAGCCGAAAACAAATTTGTTTACCTCGAAATTACAAACTGCTACTTATCAGAGTCAGATCTTTTTTCAGGTGTTGAAAGAATGCTATGTTGAGTGTAGGTACTGCTTAAAATACCTTTTGTTGTCTATATTATTCTTCTAGCGATGTTTGGATGAATGTGCAACGAATGAAGAAATAAGATTGAGCCTCGGTCGCGTAGGAGTATAAAAGATCGGAGATGGTATTAAATACATTCTCAGCATGCTTGAACGCCTACACATTTATTTATGATTATGTATGTGGTTACATATATATGTAAAATATTTGAATTGAACTCGTACTAATAGCATCACATACGACCACGATTGCATTTTCGTCTTTTAAAATATTTATTTTTGATTACCGAAGGTCTACATATTTTTACAAAGAAAGGTAATGTCTTTTTATTTATTTATTATTTAGCCGGTCAGATACATCTGTTATAAGGAAAAAGAAACAGATTATAATCTCTCTGTATGTACTAGTCAAGTAATATCTGTACGAAAGGAAGATGATGTGTTTGAAAGAGAAAAACAAAAAGCCTACCTACGTCATACATACTCGTAACATAAGACGACATAACGTTCGTCGTCATTACGTAAAAGGATTTTTTTTAACACAAGCACAAGTACAATGTAAAAGAGCCATTTTAAACTTATAAAACATGGCGGTACCAAATATGGCACAGTTTTATGTCCAACTGAAATCGTGACGGCATTTTTTACTTCTGAAACGGGGAAAGTACGTGACGGGTTTAAAAACCATTACCCTGTGGAAATAAATAAAATGAACTGCAATTTTTACTATGAGCGCATTAACAACTTCAAATAAAAGGTCTTATCTAATCAGTTATCGTACGCGTTACAAACCGACTTGAGCAATGTTGACAGATAAGATACCTTTACAATCGGTTACCTACATTTGAAGTGAACATTGTGTAAATATTGAAGCATCGAGAGCGTGCCAGCCGCTCTTCGTGCAAGGACTAGAAATCAAGATCAATTTGTCAATGATGAGCAGCAGGAGCGCCGGAGTCGTTGAACTTGACCGTGACTGACAAGAATAACTTTATATGACTCGGGATCTTTAAGGCGCCTGGTATTTTTATTCCTCCAAAATGTATCCACACCTTTATTTATATACAAACACCTTACGGGTTTCCTCTTTTGGTCATCTACCTTACATCATTCTGGCTCGCGTGTTTCTTTTAACAGTTAGTTTCCATTAACTTATCGAGCAGATTCACGGGCCCACTTACATTCGTTCGGCTTGTCAAGCTCTATCTGTGATGAAGGCCAGGGTGTCAAGTGTCTCAGCCCTGTGAGATGCATTGTGTGGAACGTTTGCTTTCTCCCGTTGTGTAAATGACCGAAACCTTACACCTACGTGCAGTGTTGGGATAACATGTCACAGACTATGCTTAAAATATAGTATAGTTTTCATTACGAGTTAACATTATTATTGTAGATAGGTATTTGTTAACAGTTTTTTTGCTTTCGCAAGAAGGCAAAAACTTTCTACATAGAAAGAGATATGTTTAACCATAATCCAGGGTGGTATGTTGTTTAACAAACTCCAGGGTCCCGGCCCACTGTACTCCCACGTTCCATTGTACGTGATCAAACCTTATTTACATCACAATAAGTCAGTTTCGGCGCCAGCGTGCTTAATAATATTCCACACGTTGCGTTTCAGCGGCAGCTTTTCATAATGGGTCTTTTTCGTGTAGAATATATTGAATCTCGGTAAATAAGTTTAATGGTTTTATCAAATCGTGATCATAAGAAATCATTTATATAGAAGTAACTGTCATTTTTAAAATGTTAATGACTCTTTAGATCTGCGTATCTCTCAGGTAAATCACTGTTTAAACCTAACAATGATAAATAACTTGACAAATTACTTTAATTTATCAGTTTTAATATTATGCTGCAATAAATCTCGAGTTAAGAACGTTCTTCGATAGCCTTTTAGTCGATAACTGTGCCGGGTCTGATGTCAGAGTCACTCTTTTCATTCACTGACTTGTCAGCTTCTAAGAAGTAGGTCAACTCAAATATCGAGACGACATATTACGAGATAATGGTCGAAATACAAATAAACTTAAGTTGCAACTGTGTAGGTGTCGACATATCCGATGTTGAAATGCGATCGCCTGTCACCGCTACTAATCGATATGTGTTATCTATATCGCGTAGTTCGCCTTCGATAAATCGATGCATTGCTATGTAAGACGGGGAATGATCAATTTTAAAAATAACTTTTATTACATCAGATACGGAGATCAGTTTTAGAACTCACAAAAACCATTATATTATCGAATGCCCTAGCAGAATTTGAACTGAAAGGCATAAATCTTGTTTCTCGTCTCCCAATTTGCCAGCATTTACGCCCGGTTCGATGTGACCCCTAACCCTTCCGCGACGTGTAATTATCTATTACAATATATGCAAGAACACACGTCTGGTTCGGTTCAGTGAGCAAGGGGCGATGCAGGCGTCGCCGGACAGGTGGGCGAGTAACGGTCTGCAGCCGGTTACAGCGGGGACACTGAAACTGTCGGGACATTAGCAATGTTGTGCGCTCCACCAACCTGCCCTTAACGGTCCCCATAACCTTGGCGGGATTAACACCTCGGGAAAATACGCAAATGTACTTCAGGCACGATTTTGTAATGTTTTTAAATTTTGCAACTACAAATTAAAATATTTTGATATGCAATTCATGGACAGCGTTGAGGTATATACTGGCACATAAACAATACCATATCGTGTAGTTCAATCTACATTTCATAGGTAAATTGACAATACAAAATTTGTATACGTAAACAAAATTATTTGAATACGAATTATGCGGGTCATAAAATGCATCGAAAGTTTGTTAGTTTCGTGTTGTAAAATGAAATCGATCGATGGAGTACTTCGCCTGGCTGAAATAATATAACGCCCGTGTGAGTTTTAGACACGAAAGTCGACAATAGGGTGGCTCACCCTTCAACAGGGTCTCGTTTTATGGCTTTTAATAATTTGGTCGGTAAGCTGCCCTGATTGTTATGCTAGCAGCTGTCGTATAGCACAGATTAATCGTACAAATCAAGTTTTTATACACACTTATGTAATCACAAGTTCAGGTGATCAATGGAAACGTTACCGGAGTTACATCGGGTTTAAAACTATAATAATTTGGATGGAATGTATGTCACAGATTCCATGAATGATCGGTATAAGTGGTCCCATAAACGGGCAATATGCGATGCGCATCGAAGCATCGGTGGCCGTCTGCCGAAACCAGTCGCATTCAGTGACAAGGTTCGTTCACCGCTACTGTAAACACAGATTATGTAGACGGATCGGACATAGGTATAGCTTACCCATTTGCTCTGCAAAAATGCTGTTATTCAAACAATCGCAATTTAGGATGTTTAGTATTGTACAAAATAAAAAGGTGCCTTGAATAAAAATGGAAACGAATTATTGTTTTGTCATCTGCCACAAAACATCTGCTCACAGCCGTTAGAGTTTTCACAAGACGTAATATTTCTCCATCAGCAACAGTAATCTTCGCAAGAAATCTGAGCCTCGTAAGGTGAATCTAGGACATAAATCATCGGGAGACGAGTTTACCGGGAAATTACCCTGACATAACAAATTAATGAAGCGACAGTGCTGTCTAACTTAACTGAAAGGATTAGCGTTGATAATAACAAACAACGACTATGATAATGTGTCATGTTAGATTAGCTGTAGTTGGCTTTAAGGAATTTATGTTGTATGTCTGTGCTTAGACTCTATGTAATAACATATTATTGCACAATCTACAAGTATTTTTACCACGAATTCATTTCCATTGCTAGTTTATTATTAAAATCTCGGAAAACCTAGACAATAAAACCTTTTTTTTTTTGGTAGTTACCACCAATCCTTTGTTCTTTTTTGTGTTTGCACTAGAGATAAAATAAATTCTTCTGACACATAAATAATAGAATCTATTTAAATCAAGCAGTCAGATAAACTATAAAATAATAGTAAAGGGAAAAAGAGATTAAAAGGGCATTCTGTTACGTAGTCATGAACGGTGGAAATGGTATAACGTATCTATTTTACCTCCAGTTTGACATTTAACTACCAGCGAGGATGTTATTTAGATAAGAATCAGCAATCACGCCTCATACTTTCCTGTTACATTATTTGATTTGCGTGTGTGTCTATGACAGCATAATTCTTTTAAACCTATTCAACCAACTCTAGATTTTCCCGGCTGCTTTGTCAACGGCAAAAACAATAAGAGATGAATCTAATATTTATTGAAATCATATCTTTGAGTTTATCTATTATACCTCTGATATGATCTCCGTCATTCTATACTTCGTTCGAACGTATCAAAAGACAAATAAGCAAGTCATTTGACGAGCCTGCGATTGTCAGAGTCGATTGCATTAGTTCGATTGTTCAGAATCTCTTGAATAATACGTTTACCATCTTGATGTTGAAGCCCATCAAATAAAATTTTAACTTAACCGAGCAATCCAAGAAGGGTGCAGAACATCCGTTTGCAATATAAATGATACCACAGGCATATTTCGTAACGATATTGGTTAGGTTGGAAAGACTTTAGTTCCCTCAGTTAGCTGATACTGCCTACAGGAAAGCAATAGCCATATTAGCCATTGTAGTGGATAAGGTTATGGAGTACCTGCGGCTACTGATCGAAGAAGACTATGCAATATGGATGAGGCTGGGTGGTTTTGTCCATATCCGAGTATGCAGCTTTCCAACTTTACCCAAAAGGCACGTGGCATTAAAAATGAGGTTGCAACAGTAAATGTTAAGTCGAATACATTAATTTCGTCCTAATTCGTTCATTAGTTGATAATTTAATTTTGAAATTGCCTCTTCGGTATTTTAAATGAAAGTGGAAATAGCGTTTCAATTAATTAATGTCTTCTTGATTCCCCGACTTCCGAGAGAGGGTTTTGGAAGGATTATGGCTTTATCTTTTAATTTAATTTATAAAATAATTAAAGTGAAAAAGCGTATTTTTCAAGTTCGCAGTTTCTTTTAAGTTAAAATGTTGACTCAAAATTTTATACTCAATAAACTATTCACTGCAATATCTAAATCTCAATAAGGTCAGGTAATAGTGTCACCTTACAAGGTGTCTCCCAATCAATTGCTTATTGCATTCAACATGTTCAACATAGGTTCATAACAGCTAACGGTCACAGAGACATGTGTATGTCAACATCTTTAGAGATCATTCACATTTAGTCGAACATGTGATGTTTTACAAATTGTATATCTCAGTATTGCGACATGAAAACACAAATCTGTACTATCAAAATGTGTATAATAATCGCTTTCGAAAATATATGCCCTGTACGTGTGACTTATGAAAATGTTTTAAAGTCTTTAGCCATGAATAAACCTTTTGATTTGATTAGTTATTTATAATATTTAAAAGTTTAAAATTTGAAATACACACCTAAAAAGCGGGGGATTACAAACTTACTTAGATAAGGTTAAAGATTGCGTATCGAATGATTTAATGCGATTCTCTTAAAGAATGGCTAAAGCTTGAACATCGTGTCGATAAAACACTGGAACCGTTCCTGTCTTCACTCTATCTTATCATACTCGTAATGTTTTACACATTTTGTATCTGATATTTTATGGGTCGTTTGAGGGTCCCGTGAACAACAATGTTCTACGAAAAGACAGAAAAGAAAAATATAAGAATGCAGAAAAAGTAAAGCTTGAGTATCAATGTCGCTCACTTTATGTTAGTGTTTTAAAAGCTTAGAGCAGCGTGAAACTGTGTGAAAAGAGTAAGGTTTTAACAAATTTCACATTTGATTACAAGAAAACTTACCCTTACTGAGCAACAACATTAATTTGTAAGGACATCTAAATAAAAACTGTTCAGGCTTAGTGCGGTGTTTAGCTCGGGTTACATCGTATTGTATCCCACAACTTATACCGTCATATGTTTCTCTCAATGGTCCATTTGCCGTCACAACAGTTACAAAGTGATTATTACGTCAGATTTTGTGCACATGTTCCCTCATATTAAAGAAAATATGAATGAAATTGTTTAGAAAGCGTTTTCTTTTCTGGAAGGAATGAAATTTAGGTTGTAATTCATTCTTATGTCACAGAAACATGAGGATGTAGTGCTATAAACGTTATTTGTAGGGGCAACAAAACTGCGATTGGATGATGCCACACGTTCAGTGCAAGAGCCACGTGGCTCGGCATGCCACAAGCTCTCCCAGTATTAGCAGGAATAATTGCAGGCACGTGACATGCCATTGCCTTTGATATTGTGTTTTAAACTATTGTGACAACAATGAATGTCACACACAACACGTGTTTGTTTCAGGTTGTTAAAATTTTAACAAGCTTTCGAATTTAATTATTGTTCGTCTACTATAAGTCAAGTTCTTTTGAAATAAAAGCGGTTTATTCAAAGGGCAAAAAAAGGAAGGACAGCAATATTGAGGAATTTTACTATCTATCATAAATAGGGATGTGTCTATGGCGACAATTAAAAAACCTTGCGGGCGGAAATACGGAGTGGCAGGAAGTAGTTAAAATTTACTATAGATCAATCGCTTAGGTGTGTTAGAGGCTTTATTGGCATTGTAATCGACAAAAGCCAAAATTTTGAATAACTCACCTTTAGATATCGCGAACAATCGATCTCAACGTCAGCGGAGATCACACGCTGTGCGTGCGCCGTTGCGCGAACCATTGTCCCCTAAAATAATCTGAATAATGGTGCTTTCCCCGCGTTGTCAGAATTAAAAAACGAGGATATTTGGAAAGGACAATGGTTAGTGACTAAAGTTCGTGACCATGCTGAGAATGGAAATAAGGAGATTCGCATTGAATATTAACTGGTGCTGTGGCCAATTCATATGGTATATGTGGTGCTTAGTCCAAAATAGGTAATAAAGCGTTTAAAAGTTAGTTTTTCCCGCTTCCTTCCGCAGTATCTGCTGACATTAGACAAGAAATGTGGTATGACCTAACAAAGGGCAGGACTTCCGATCAGCTGCCACACACCCCATGTTTTTTACGGGGCTTCGTCTTTTATTATACTATCTATATTCATATCTCACGTATTTAATTTCTAATTTTTTTCTCACGTATTTAATTTATGTAAATCTATAATTAATTTGTAATGTTTGTGCACATGTAAATTTCGAATAAATTTCACGTACCTTAGTCTTGTGGTCCCTGAACAAAGACCACCACTACTACCAAGGGAACCAAATTTTCGTAATGAGGAAGTGGCCTTAATGTCACCTAAATTAAGCTGTCACGGTTATCGGAAAATGTGAAAATAAGGCAATATTAACAAGTGCCGCATGTGCGAGGCACTTGAAGGATCTTTATTTATTGCCAAGTCGTTTTACTTATTGCAGAAGTCAGATACAACGATGCGAGCTAAGTAAATTGCTTTGCAGAATTAGTAAGATAGACCATACCCGAATGGTTTAATTTAAGGCACAAAATTGAAAGGTCTTTTACGTGAAATGCCACATTAGGTTTCAAGATTTATATTATTAATGCTTACTTTGTTGTACAATTCTATTTGCCTGACTTGAAATAGCCATATCCAATAATGATTTTCATAATCGGTTAATGTGTTGTAGTTAGAGTAGTTCTTATTAATGTAACTATTTTCCTGCTAGGTAACTTACGACAAACTCGTTTATTTAAGGAATTTTGTCTATGGATGGTTCACTCCTTGTAAACAGGATTCATTCTGTCAGCTAGCTGGTCATTCAAGGACAGAATAAAGTGATACATACCAGCCATGCCATCATGTCTGGCCTGCGACGGTTGGGGCGCTTTGAGACTGTTGTGTATAATTAGCATTACGTGCTAAAGGTCACTGTCGCAGCCGTAAACTGCATCTTTAATAATATTTTAAAGCCATTCCTACACATTTCACTACCATTAGAGGTCATAATATATTCAAAAAATGAGCAACATTCTTGTAATTCAGACATATTAGCTATATTTACCGGAAGTAAATACAAAGCACTCACTAATACATACATTTAATATACATAATATCAAATCGAGCATTCATTTCTAAGTAAAATAAAGTATGGCTTGACACTGCGATAGCCGTGAGAAAGTTATTCTTGATACAAGTATCGTCAAAGATATACTCGAAACAATTGTTCTTTTGAGTAGTCTAATAAAAAACGATTATTCATTTTGTTCTAAAGTTGATTACTGAACTATGCATTGCAAATTCTTTTCGAAGTCCTTACAAAACCCCGAATTAGTACCGCTCTACCTGGCCGGCTTCATTCCAAGAATTGTTTGACAAAAACGCGGGCTTCCCTGTTTGTTTAAAGTTCCCACAATGAGGACGGGAGAGGGGTGAGCATCTCAAGTGTGGTTTTTGTCTCCTTTTCTATTTGTGGAGTATGATAATAAAACCCTAATGCAACTTTACTTCGCTCAAAAAGCTGGTTCGGCACTTGAACTGGTTATTTCAGTACGATCTAGCCGAGCGCAGTTATCTCGGTATCTTCGATATGCAACAGCAATTACAACAAGAATATGCAAATATGGTAGCCGGTACCGTATCGAATGCACACAGTGTACTCAGGGTATTAGTTTTCGTAATTTATTCAAGCATAATGCATCAGGTCCAAAGTATTTAGATTTAAGCTGAGGCTCGGATTACACGAAGTCTTGCTTAATGCTGCGCGACTGAAGTCATTCAATAGCCTGCTAAGCAACACCACGATCGAAAGGCTTATGACTATCGAGGACGTAAGGTGACACCTATACTGTGGCATTAATTCCACCTATTCACTTACGAAGCAATATTCATAATAAAAAAAATATAAAGGTGCAGCGAAACTTAAAGGTCACTAGACAATAATAATAACGATGGAATTAACGATATAACTACTAGTTCACTCACCCTAATACAGCTTGCCAGTCATTTAATTTTAACAATGCCGTTAGAGGATCTTGCAAGTTTTTTTTTTTCGTGTAAGCCGTAGTCTTCAAAAAGACGAACTAACTGACTATCAGAAACAAACTTCAAATTCTAGTGATGGTTTCGTTTCTGCGTAATAGAAGACAAACCAACAAACGAAATTCGCGTTTATATTATAAGCATGATTAAAAGCTTAATGATGACGATGATGGGTATTTATCCTGTCTTCTGTTTGGTTCGTTAAGCACGCAAGGCCCGTATGAACTAACGAGGCTCTTATTATGATCGACAGCTCGGACGTGGTCCAGACAAGATATGATGCTTGTTAAGTAGATTACGTCGAATCTGTTCAGTCTTTTCCACAGGCCCTACAATATTCCCCAAACTGCACGCAGTCAAATTTGTCTAGTTTCAAGACATCCTTTCCCTTATCTGGATCTGTAACCACAATGATTGCAAACTTTCTCTCCAGTCCAAGTTTAATTACAAATTGCACTTGACAGATTAATGATGTAGTTTATACATGGAAAATGAGAGTCATTATAGGTACTATGCAAAAGGATTTCTAAAACGATGCAGGCGTTTTCAATCTGATTAGCCGCTAATCTGAAGATCTGACTAATAGGTATCTGCATGTGAAGAAGCTGATATTATCAATTACGGTAAATGTACGAGATCAAGGATGTCTGCCTAGAGCTTGATTAAATCTATTATTCCTTTTAAGATCTAAATGTCTAATTTTGTTCGAGAAAATTTCCGTGTTTTTAAAGTCGAAAGAAATAGATAAGAAAACTTTCTGGAAGTTCTGGAACATATTTTAATAATTAACAAGAAAAAAGTCATGTGCAGTTTAAGCTAAAAGCTGTGATTTGTTAATGTGTGTCCCACATTGTAAGAGTTAAATTAACATTAGATCATAATCTCCCTATGCCAGATGCGGGCAAGAAAACACTATAATTTCCGTTCAAATAAATTGAAGATTGTGATTTATTAGTTACCATCAAGTGCACTATCATTACAGCGGATATTTATCACATATTATTTTTACTTTCTCAGCATTTAGGTCGATTACCGTTTAATTTTGAAGACCACCAAGCGAAATTATTCTGTACAAACAAACTATTAAGACTAAAAGATAAGCGAGAAAAATATTACAAATTTGATTAGTTTAGAATTGTTTTGAACATTTGAGCTTGAGATCCTTATTTGGTATGAATTGGTTCGTATGTGTGTAGGTATAAAATTACCGTGAGCCGTTCCCACGTTTTAAAGTTAAATAATGCACAATACATACACCTTATTTGTACAATTTAATTATTCCTACTTTTTCTCTTACTTAAACTTGGACAATAAATGATTACTCGACTGTTATTGAAATAGGTAGTTGAAAAACGAAATATGGTACTCGGTACTTATACACATAGAAAGTAATGTAAGGCCAAATTTATTTCGCAATCTTTTTATAAATTCTAACAAAACCATTTCCTTGTTTCAAAGAAAACTGATAAGAGTTCATATCGGTCAATGAACTTTGTACAATTGCGGGCAAGTCTGGTTCGCTTCTACAGTTACGTAGGTATACCTACATACCTGTCTTGTTTTGGAACATTGTTGAAATACCACGCCATTTCATACCTACCAAATTTAGTAGAACTTTGTTTTTTTTCGGTCTTTTTTAGTTAAACATTTCTATTCTGCCTGCTAAGTGAATTGTCATACTTTTAAGTCAAATTATTTTAATAACTTTATTTTCATCTCTTTACTCTGTTAAGTACCTACTTTTAAAAGTCCCTAGGTCAAATGCCTTTTTATTATTTTTACAAAAGTTTATGGAGTTGTCCAAGGCTTTTTGTAGATAAAAAACGGTAGACAAAAAGCTGGGACGCTAGATAATTTAGAGATGATGCCTAACGGTGTAATTGTGTTGAAAACATGGGTGTTCCCGACACTTGGATAGAATAAGGTCTGGCGGGACTTTAGTCGCGACAGGAAGGCAAAAGGCGGGCGAGTTGTCGGTATCGAATGAAATTATCGAAACGTTGAGCACCACACTGGTATTTGAGTTTTTTTTTTCCCATAGCGAGCTGGTTTGGACGCTTGGAACAGGTTTTGAGATAGTTGGTAATGCATCACCCTCTGAGCGTTTTTATAAGAGCGGCGACTACAAGGAGGCGAACGTAATGAGCTTTCTTTACTTTTCGTTTTATTCAATCAAGTTTTATCTACCATCATAATAAAATGTAATACAATGTTAAGTACAATATAAACCTGGTTATGTAAGCTAAGGTTCTTTAAAGCACCTTTCTGAGATGTCATGTAGGTTCTTCTTATGTTTATTACAGAAATTATTTCCCTTGTCTTTGTTTTTGCCGATCTTTTGCCGAATGGACACAATGTTTGTAGCTGATGTTTCCTATGTATGTGGTTAAGTCTAGCTAGGTAGATAGTTGATAGATGTGAATACATGTGTAGTATTACCTAACACTCACTTTATATTAGTATTAGGTCCTTTGAGTTAGACATTTCATTTAAATTCTAGCTATTTGCGACACTAGCTATATTGGACAGGCTGATAAGACTGCCCTAGGTTATCTTGCAGCTTTATCCCAATTAAGCGATTGTGTAACGAATGAGTTAAGTTCTCAGTCCGGTCCCTTATCACTTATTAAGCTATATCTCTTTATGAATTATGCACTACTAAGATATTAACTAAGTTAATCAACCGCAACATCTAATATTAATACTGAATTAGTTATGCAGGCACATACCATACACAATATGATAAGAGGTAAAGGTAAGAATCTAATATACGTAATGTTTCTTATACTATTTATTGTGTCACATTAGTTATATTATATATATATGTTTATAAACTTTAAAAAGTTATATTTGTCGTTTTGTAATTAGTCAATAGGAAAAACAATCGCATATGTACTACCTAAGTACATTATCTTGTTTCTACTTATGACCGGGAAGGTGAGATACCTACCTAGCCTATTTAATAAACCTACTTTCATAATTGTGTTTTAAGTAAAAGCCAGTCAAATGTGACCTAAAGCTCGCATCGATAGTTCCGTAGGTGCTTGCTTTTAGAATGGGATATTTTTGTTAAGACAGGATATGGGTAATGTACTTACCTACCTACTTATAAAAATATAAGGATTTATTAATAGGGATCTGGTTACCTTCGATTTTTAACTCATACAATCAGTTCACTATCAACGTTTTCTCTGTTTTGTGATGTTGTATGATGAAATGGAAACAAGATATTTGGTTAACGAAAAGAATGCGATACTTACGAACTCGGACCTTCTTCGGGTCGTAGCTCTGGACTATTTCATTTATTTTTTCTATCTTAACCTGAGCGGTTTTCGATCTCTCAGTGATTCCGTGCAGCTGTGCGGTCAGCTCAGTGAATATATCCTCGGCCAACAGCACGAGGGAAGCGAGCTGACGCAGCGCATTGCTTAGGGTGCAGTTTGTTACTGCTTGGAGTTCTTCATCTTTAACCTTCGGACGGCCTTCTTCATCCCGGAGACTCGTCCGAGAAAGAAATTTTGGCTCCACCACGCGCTGCACGAACGGCATCTCGTAAGTCTCTACAACCACGAGGCACTCATTCACCCATACCCGAAACGCGAATTACGTTAATTCCGTCATCCATTCAGCACACAACACAAAAAACGGCAGGTAACCGCCGCCAACACTTTGAAATAACCGACATCCTCACCGGCCTGAAATGTCACTATTGTACAAAATCCTTGTTATAAAAACGTTTTTTCACACTACACGTAAGCATTTATTGTTTTCCTGTCAGTAAATTTAGTTTAAAAGTTTGTGAAAACTTCGATTGTAGACGAAATCCCGCCATTACTTCGCACGCAACAAAGCGACAACCATTCACGGCAGCTGCCGGCCGATTGATGAAAGACAAGGAAAGAAAGAAAAACAGAAACGCACGGAGTAAGTAGGTAGGAAGGAGGAAAGGAAGGCGCGCCATCTGCTGTGTTGCCAGTGCAATACAAGAAAAGTACTAAAATTTAAAAAAAACTACGTTTTTCTTTTTGATTTATAAAAAAATTTTGACCATCATTTTAAAATAAGAATAAGTTCTTACTTTTCATGATCGAAATAGTTTTATGGTTGTGTATGGTTTATAATTTTACAGTTTTCGTGGTTAATTGTGGATCGCATAATAAATAAACAGTAAAACCTTTTTAACCAAAGATAAAGTTATTGATTAAATTTATTACTTTAAAGTATTAAATAATTCATTTTTTATAAGTTATTTAATAAAATAAAATGGTCGCATTTTCAAAAAAGCGCCATCTATTGCAGAAAATAATCATTATTGTGAAGTTTAAAATAAAAAGAAGCCACGTTTTGATACAGACGCCAGTTTTGTTTAAGTTTTATTTAGAATTGTTAGATGTCTCATTTTTTATTTCCGAGTGACAAAATATATGTATGCGAAGACACGTACCGCGTACCTACATGGGTATTTTTTTTCAAATAAACTTTCTTACATGTCCTGATGAAAAAAAGATGAATATTCAAGACCAGCCACGCCAGTAAGGGTTACTTACCCTATTAACATCTACAAGTAATACCTATGTGTGATGGTTGACTATAGTTAGGAACGTCCTTGGATCGATTTGTATTAAGCACCTCCTCAGTATTAAAACGAAAAACTAAAAAGTTTTTCTACAATGGAATTGAAAAGGTTATTTTAGCACAAAAAAAAATACGATTACTTTTGCACAAAAAATATTTATTACATTTCATGTAACAAAGCGATTTATTTAGACAAGGATTTGCAACTTCATTACTTGAAAGAAGTTTCTTTGATCATAAAGGTAGGATGTCTTAAAGAAGCATTATAGTTTTTCAGATTTTTTCTCCATTTATGATCTAAGAAAAATTTCTTTAAACGTCACACACATCGAGCTTTAATTTTAGTAGTACTTAGGTTTGCGTTCATTTCACAACATTTATTCCAAACCCTTTTTACTGTCTAGCTACCTAAGTATAATAACCTTTATCAGTAATGATATAGATAAGATGTGCTTAGTTTCCACTAAAAGCTAAATTTAAGGGTTTTATGTAGAGGCAGCAGCAAAAATATTGTGTTAAAAATTACTTAAAAATGTAGGTTTAAATGTATCTTTTAGATTTTGACATTTTGAACTACCTATGCGCTTACTAAAAGACATACAGGTAGGAACGACGTGGAACTACTGTTAGTATACCATCGATGTGATACAGGTCTTTTATCCATACTATTATTCCATTTTTTTTATTTTTAAAACGACTGATAATAGCATTTTCACGTTGTCTAAAGTTGTAGGGAACGAAATTTTATTTGAACAGTTTTTAGAATGCCGCGACACCCACACACTTAAGTTGCGGATGTTTCATGCAACGTGATGTAACCAAAATGACCGTCCCATAACTACATAAACTTGGCAAGGCGGTGTTGTGAAATTAATGGTGTCTTCATAAACATCGTATAAACTAATTATTCAATTAAGTGCAACTTTTTGAATCAGACAGATAAGCTTCGCTCATTTTTTGTTTTCAATTTCGATCGTTAGTTCCTTGATTAACAACGTTGTCATTTATTTAAACGTATTTAAATTAAATGTAAGGTAAATATTTTTGTTACTGCCAATATTTATGATTTAAATACATTTTCAAATTTATTACGAAATAGTTCATTATAGCAAACTGTTTTACAGATTTAAATAATCACCTTTAATCAAACCTCATATTAGATATTAATTGAGTTTTTTTCACATGGTAAAATTACAACTACGCCTAACCAGGCCAATGAAAATAATTCAACTACTTTATAAACTACCTAACTATTCTTTGGAATCCTTCAGAAGAAGAATCTATAAAAGTTGTTTATCTATTTAATATGTAGACAGGATAATAAATAATAAATATGTCACGTACAATATTAGATGATAACGAAGTTATAAGCGAAAAAGTGTTGTTTTTTCAATTCAGACGGTGCCTTTGGCTCCATCTAATAATGGTCACCTTTTTGGTTTTGCACTCCCACTGACATACCCTAAGGGTTGATGCAATAATTTCTACCTTCCAATTTAAAATTCCATTTCTCCTGGGCTATCTGTGTAACTCGGTGTTATGTTTCTCTAAAAACGGATTAAAAACTTATGAAGTAGGTATTGAGTTTAATATGATCCTATAATTAATCCTTAACTCCTTACCATAATGGCAGTTTTTGACTTTATGCTTAATTTAAATAACACCTAGCTACTTACACAATTTAACAATAGGGAATATGCGCTTAAAAGTCCGCACATTACACCGACTCTACGTATCAGTGAAAAACATTCCCTGGGGGATCTTTCCAGGGGGTCTTAGTGGACATTGCCAACTCAACTCACAGGAATAAATCTTGTCTTGTTGAATTTTGAACATTTAAGTGAGACGTTGACGACGCGTGGTCCACGTATCGTCGTGTCACTTTAATATTCAGATATGCACTCTATTGACATGATACAAAACTCACATTTACTTAAATTAGAGTTGAGTCGGCGTAATGAGCGATCGCCTTATAGCAGACACGGGTAAAATATTTTTTTCCCAAACAGTTTTGGTTCAGCATGATATTTATATAATGCATTTTTCATGTTATTTCATTTTCGTTCAGAAAATAATTATTAATAGTACAAAAAATGCGGTATAGTCATAGTAGTTAAAACGCACGTTAATGGTTGGGTTATCGACGTTGCGGGCGTTTAAAATCTCTGAATCTGTTTGATGTTAAAAAAATTAGGCGCTGTATTTTTTTCACACGTAGGTTTATGATAATTTAACTCGTGACCCCTATATCAGGATATTGAATTAGAAAATATTGCATATTCCCTATTTCACATTAAAGCACAATTACTACTTGATTGATATAATATTATTAATTTGGTTTTTTAGTATTTCGTTTTGGTGTTTAGGTTTTGTACGGCGGTAATATTTTTAATTTTGTTTAAAAAATTGGTGAAAGAACGACACATTTTGAGAGTTTCACTGGATCTAATCTGCATCTATAACCCAATCCCTGGGGATTTTATAGAATTTTGTAACAAATATTATCTTTACTCCTTAAATAAATATCAGTTAATAAACACCTTAATAATTTTATACTATTGTATAACCCCCTTCTAAAAAACAAAACTAATATTTTTTCTAATCTACTGACGTAGCCTCACTATTTGCTTTCATTATAATCACTAAACGTATGGTTATAAGTTCCTTTACATATATGCCTATTAATAAAAGTGATTATTGTATTATATAGCCCTTATGAATAATAACACGAACATTTTACACATACGATAAAATATGTATGACTTTTAACTACGAAATTATTATTTGTTAAGAAAAAGTCATTCCTAATTATGATGATGTATACATTATTCTTCATATTCAAACAATGCATGTAATTGTGTAAATGTGTACTCGTAATGTGAAGCTATAGGACACTTCTTTATAAATCTTCCATTTGTCTGTGAGGAACAAAATTTTTTTATTCTCCAAAGCAAAAGCCTTACAAAAATGTTCTATTAAGTATTTTTTACGATATAGCAATGGAATTAGCATTTCATAAGTAATTCAAGCTCGAGAAAAATCACGGTCCAAAGCTGAATAAAGCTATAATAATCTCAGTTAATTAAACGTAACGATTTAACACCACTAACTATGAAATGTCCACAACAAACGATATATTTAAGCTTTAAATATGAATACCGGTCCGCACACCTTTATATAAATGGAAATTGTTGCACCATAAATATTTAATACGAGTATATGCTTTTCAATATAAATTATATAACATACAATATTGCGCATATGTTTTTACAACGAACAAGCCTTGGGTTGATTTCGTAGCTGGTGAAAAAAACTTTGATACCTACATGATTTAAATACTTATCTATGATTTTAAATTATTTTTGTTTGGCGTTTAACTTTGTACACATTCAAAAGTAATTAATAGATACCTACATAAAATACAGTGATAAAATTTCCAAAAGTTGATATGAATGTTTTCATAAAACAAACATGATATAGATCGTATTCTCTTATTTAATTGTTCCTTTTTGTAAATTTTGATATAAATTAACTGTAGGCATAATGTTAGGTTAGGTATAATAAAACATAACACAGGTGTAGAGATCAAAGATTACAATAAATGTATGAGGGTATGTATAGAGATATGTTTTGTAAGTTTTAGTTAAGATATATTAAAATGGCATGTAAAGATTATAAGACGAATGGTTCCTAAATATTTACAAGTTTATACTGTTGGATATTCAGCTTAACGCTATCGTCCTAATGTGGACTTACTTATAATTAAATTATTTATTTTCATGCTTATATTCAACCGGGTGAACGTAAAATCCCTAATATCATGAACCAATCCTCTGAAATGTAAAATTTCTGATCCAAAAATTGTTTATTTTCTATCACGTAGCTGTTTTGGAATGTATTATGATAACTAAGAATAAGACAGCTTAACGATAGTAGATTTTACCAGATAATCCACAATATCCATCAACCTAATGGATTTCGTGGATAGAAGATATACGTCACTTGATTAAGAACGATTGTTACTCCCACAATCAACACATACAGATAGATAGATAGAGTAATGTAGATAATTATTTAACCTAAGGATGTTTCATCAGATGTACATTTTATTTAATTTTTTGACCAAGACAAGTCGGAAAAAAATTGAGATCATGCACACTGATCCCGAAATAGGAAAAAATATTCTAAACAGTGACATTATCACGCATTTTAGGAACAACTCAATGAAGGAATGAAGAATTTAGGAACGGATGTGTTTCTATATCGAATACACGGAGGACGAGTACACTTATAACTTAACCACTAATTACACTAAACAAAGTCATTTATCATAACTCAGCGCAAAATAAACGAGTACTCGCCACTGCTTGCCGCCATCTTCTCTGCACTTTCCAATTCTGCAATTCAATTGTTCCAATATTTTTGGCTTTAACTAAACAGCAAATTCTGAGCTTCCTTATGAAGAGGCCAGCTTGTGGACACCCTTCATTTTTATCTTCAATCTTTTGCACTTAATTTTTGTCAGCTTGATTTAGATCGTGTTTATCTAATGGATTTTTTCCATATCAAATTTGAATTGGATTGATTGTTTTCTAATTGATTTTTCTCCTTAAGCAAGCCAAGCGCCTAAGCCTTCGAGATTGTTTGATGGTTTTCTCAAAAACAAGTAAGCCAAAAGCGTCGCAGAACGTAAGAGTGTTGGAGAGGCCATTTGAGTGGACTAACGGCGGCTGGACCTCAGACTGTGCCTGCGGTCCCCGTACGAGCTCGTCTATTTGCGCACCCCGCGCTACGGGTCCACCTCGTGGCAGACCTCCATGTAGTCAGGGTCATGCATGATGTCCTTTATCATGTCCTTCAGCATCGTGTACCGAGGGAAGATCGGGTACATCTTCGTGCTCATGTACTCTGACTGGGGGTAAGAGAAAACAAGTGTTAGATGACGTAATACTATGTTGGTAGTTAGCTAGGTTAGGTACCCTATCGATGAAGGCATTTCGGGATCGAGTCTCGTTCTGGGTAGTATTTGTCTGATGGCTTAATTAACTATTTATTATATCGTTGTCGTAATTTGTTACCTATAGTAAAAGATAAGCTAGTAGTTAGTTTGGGACCAATGTATTTTGTATGAATTGAACCGATATTATTTTACTTCGCTTTCTAACCTGACTGTAGGTACGGCTACAGAGTGGCCCCTCTAAGGGTAGCGTTTTGCGTGGCAGGGAAGAGCGGTTGGAAGAGCATTAACTGAGTTTCCATTGTGCTCGCTTAGGGTTTGCGGGGTGCCGGTACGTTTCGATTAAGCCATTTGCGTCAGCTGATACTATTGATATTTCTTCGCGTGCGACTAGAGTGCCAGCTCTGTTTGAGCGTTTAGTGAAATGACTTGATCGAAACGTACCCACACTCCGCAAATGCTTATGGATACTTAGTTAATGCTCTCCCGACCGCTCATCCTCACCCCACCCAACGCTACGCTCAGACCGGCCACACTTTGGCGGACTCTTTGAGCGGGGTCTCTGACCGTACACTGATTATTAAGGATACAGAGTAAGAGCGAGTGCAGCGCAATTTGTTTTGTAGCTAAAGTTTTGAGATTCAATCCTTAATTTAGCCTTTTAAGAATAATCAATTTAGGTTATCAACTTTTCCGAATTTAATTTTACATAAGGTTTCAATGAAACCTTAAATTGTGACTTCCCTGTAGTTTAGAAGAAAACAGTACTTTTTTCGTTACTAAGCACTATGTACCTACAGGTATAGCCAATAATTTCCCATAAGTTCATAGCTCGCTGGTTCTAATAAATCAGACAATAGTTCAGATTATTACATCTTGCAAAAGATGCACTTCTATTAGGGTTATTGTTGTAGCCAACTAAATCTGTCACCTTCAATTCCCTGATGAGGTTCCTCAATCCCGTGTATTTCTTCAGGAGACGGTACAAGTCGTTTGTCATCTGTGTGTTTTCCGTTTCTATCTGTGACGTTGTCATATCTGGAATGTACGAAAATACAGGTTTATTATTCCAACAACATCATTATCAACCGTTTAAATTGGGGAGTTCTATTTACTTTCCCAGAAGCAAACTAAGGACTGTGAAATAAATACTTATAAGGTCTTCCATTGTTGTAGTGCAATGTGTGTTGGAATTATGACTTCTAAATGTAATACTTTTAAAATTTATATAATTCGACAGACACAATATAGATTCCACGCATTTAAAGTAAAATAAAAAATCTGACAAAGAAGAAAGAAATGTGTTTGATTACGGAATGGAAGATTTCAATGGAAAAAAAAATTGTAGTCAATTCAAACAGCAATCAGTTTTTTTTACCGTTTCCCGATAAAAGTAGAACAAAGTATAGAGGACCGCAGATTCCCACCAATGTCGGAATGTAATTATAAAGCAGCTGCCTTCAGCAATTGAAGTCGGAATGGAACGATTCCTTTTAGAGTTCCGCTGGCAAAGAAAGAATCTTAATTCTCGGAATTGCCTTACAATTAGCTTGAATTATCTCGCGTTTTTCTTCTAAACCCCTCAACAAGTAGTTTTTTGAGAATTCTGGTAGTGGTTTTTAAAACAAAATCAAAATTCATTCCATAAACATAAAAAAGTATATTTAATCGTCAAACGATTTAATTTTTTTTTACAAATGACTCGAACACCGGTTGGGAAAATTTATGTCGCAGAAGTTACCGGCAAGAAACCCCAGATTCTGTATTTTTTTTATCCGAGCATGTTTTATACTATACTTACAGATTAATATGATAAGCTCTTCAATCAATTACTAAAAAAATAGAAGATAGATGGTTTGATCGTTTTTTGAAACAGATACCATTTTGTAACTTCCCGATTAGTGACCCGATTAGAGTAATTTCTTGATATTGAATAAACTTACTCCCCATTTGAGGGCAACGATGATACTTCTACTACTGCAAGAATTAATATCCTACGGAAACTGTTTACATGAAGGCCCATTTCTTATTTGTTATTTTCAAAGGGAATTGATTTATGAGTCCATATATGTTTGTGTTTTGTGTGTACCACCGTAGGTCGTGAAATAATGAACCGATTTTGATTGATGAGTATCAATCGATTCATATTTTTGGTCCGGGTGATACACGCTACACTTTGTGTTAAAAAATCAATATTGTGGATTTGACATCAAACATTATTTTTGCTACCATATCGAGTGGGGTATCAAACAAAATAACTAAATAAGCAAATTTAAAAAATATACAAATTACCTAAAATATTCTAATATGAAATTGTTATGTGCTCACTATTGAATATAGACGTTGGCATATGCTACTTACCCAATAAAATAATACAAACGAATGAAATGGTCACACTCAAAGTACACACATGACTACGGCTGCATTGAATAGTTAGTACATAACAGTTTTGGATTAGATATTTTCTTGTTTCGAACTTTTAAGAGCGAAATTTTTCCGTAGTCATTTTGGATTTTGAACTTAATTATTATTATTTAGTAATACATTAAAGTAAACCGAATGAGCCCAGCGTGTAAAAAAGTTTCTCCCTTTACCGATATTCTGTAGCGATAGATCGGAACAAGGATTGGCTTTGGGCCAGTCTCGTTACCGGTACGTTTACTTAGACTGGCTTCACTTTATGCACGACAACACTTTATTTTACTAAAACTAATTATGCTATCTCCTTGCCCGGTTTAAACCTTGTTTGTAGTCTGCAGGAGTTCTGCCAAATCCACCTTAAGATTTAGTTTCAAGTTGAAAAGGAAAGGGTAGGAGGAGAACATTTCGAGTATAGAATGAACGGTATTTTTACCTCTAATGAAGAAACTTAACAGTCATTAAATTTGCTCTCGAAAGTAAATCACAAGTTATGTACGAAGTCAAGTTGGTAATGTACCCTACTGATAGAATACTTGTAGAATTAAATTAAAAACACAACAAATGCATCGTCTTTCTATTTGTTATGATTTAAACTAAAATGTCTTTACCAATTAAAACATGTATGGATTGAAATCAAAACCCTCCTCTTTTTATCTTCCTACGCCTCTTTTTGCTCTCCCCTTTTCCGAAATATTTAACCACCGATGCAAAAATAGGAGTGCTATAAGTTTGATCTGTCTGTCTGTGGCATCATAACTCTCGAACAATTTAAGCGATTTTAATGTACATTTTTCTGTTTTAAAGGTGACTTAATTCCTCGTATTCTTAGCTATTATAGATCGATATCGATTCCCCCATTCAAAAGATAATAGTGGGGATGAACAAACGAATGTATGCAAATATGTCCAATTGTTTTTTTTTTCCTCATTATATAAAAGCAGTTTATCTTACCGTTCAGTCTCTCTATCCTTTCCTTGCGATCAGCGGCTTCTTCGGCCAGTTTGGTGGATGTTTTGACCCCCTCTCCAGACTTTTGGGTTTTCTCCATGATGGCGCAGGCTCGCAGCACGAATGCTGGTACGGTCTCCGCCTTTTCTTGCCGAGGGATCTCCACCAGAGACCAGTACTGGGTCTCCAGGCGGATTACGTCCTGCAACGTAGTTTGAACTGGTTAAGCTTACGCTTACTTGAATACTAGTATGGGGTATGAGCAATAAATGGAAATCCTCTCATCCATGAATCAAACCAATACCATAAAATATTGGAAAATTAAAAATGTAACCATGAATGATATCAAACTAGAAAACTAAAACAGTATGTCTGAAGTTAAATTAAGGTTAGATTACTTTATATTTACCCGACCATCATATTTGCAAATAAGGCAATTTGAATTTGAGATAAATAGCTTCTCGAAAAATAGTTTTGTCTTTGAAAAAACAAATGCGCTCGAGAACGCGGATGAAGTGGCGAGCCACGTTAGAAGTATTAAAATTTAAATGAAAACGAATAATTTTTCTCTCGTTTGCAGCCACATCTTATCTAATTTTGTACGAATGCATATTCGCTTACACGAAAAGAAAACACGCGTTCATAAAATTTGAGTGAAAAGTAATCATAACTAAGGCTGACCAAACATAAATGGTCAGAATACTGGAAAAGCTTATTTACCAGGATTACGGAGGTTAATTCCAATTTTCAGCGAGCATCCGGTTTTAATGCTTGTTTAAATTTTTAAACGCAATACAGAACTTTTCCAACGCAACGGAAAAAGCTAAAGTTAAATCCGACTTTAGTTAAAATCTCGCTTCTGCAGACAAGTAACGGGCTTGTTAATACTTGTTTTTAATATCATTTTATACCGAGCGTGTGTAGCGTTTTGCTGCCAACAACGGTGGTTAGCCGGTGAACATTGAATAACTTTTTATTGAAGAGTTATTGAAACAGCGACTACAGATAGTAAAACAAGTTTGTTCAGTAACAATGCTCATAGTTTTTCTTTTATCGCGCATTCGTTCAGCTTTAACTGTAATATACTAACACGTTTACTATTTAAAATTGTTTTGAAAAATGGTTAGGTTTTTCGTTCAAGTATAAAAATATAACCTACAAAATTAGACTTCAATCAGATCATTAGTTTAGTTAATTAATTAATTAATATTAGATATTGTTTCACTAAGCTTAAAATAATGGTTCATGTAATATTTTTAAACTTTTTCCTTTACAATCTGATTCTGGTTCTGAATTTATGTCCGCAACATTTTGTTTTGAGATGGAACTAATGTGGTGGATTTAGGCCCAATTCTACCACAAATTTTATCATTTACGTTTAACTTTTGTTATTTACCTTCGCTTAAGTGAATTTGTGTTTTAATTTTGCCTTATAATATTACTGTTCACTTGTAACGCAATTTGGCTTTATTAAAATGACTTTTTTAAACGCGTAATGCGTTTTTTTAAACATAGATACATTGGATTAATATCAGAATTTTATCATTAAATTTTGTATGATTTTTATTATTTTCATATTTTGCTGGTAGATGTGAGCACCGAAAAACGAGCGTATTTAAAAGAAAAGAGTTAAAGTCCTTGATTGACAAACTGGTTAGAAACACGAATATGTTTAAGCTTTCTTTCCTTAGACATAAAGGAATTAAATAAATTACGATTCTAAACAACCTTTGATCTTATCCGATTTTATAACGAAAAAGAGGTAAAATCCCTTTTCCCCTCAAAGCAAACAATCATCACCAAAATGTCGAATGGCGACCTTCTTTCTCTGAATTACTTTACCAGGCCTTGACGTTTATTGAATTGAAAAGATATCCCTGTTTGAGCGAGATCTGCTATTACGTCAAGTACCTATATTCTTATAAAAGATAACCTTTATAACTTGCTTGATTTTAAGGATGTTATGAGCACAGAACCCTATTAATGTTAGTTTTGACTAAATAGATTCTGATAAAATTCAAATTAGTCCAGTTTTTTTAAAATTCAATACAGTAAAATGTCTAGCCGGTGTTTAATCAAGTTTCGTTCAATTAATCCAAATCAGTGAATTTATCAAGGAAAGTAAGCAAAACTGAATTAACAAGATGGCACTGGAAACTACGCGGTGGCTACGTAGCTACGGCGTAGTAGGAAAGCTTACTTATATAAATGGATCTCGTAGCTGTGTAGTAGAATGTACTAGAATGTACCAGAATGTACCTTTAGGAAGTTCCGAAAAGATAACCTTAAAGTGCGACTATCATGGTAACACTACCGAGCATGTCCTTTGGCAAACAGCCAGCTATTCCACGAACAAAGGCAGGTCGTTTTTCGAAGAGCTTATTTTCCAGTTTTCCACCAATAAGGAACCAGCGCTTCACTTCTGAATTGCCAGAGAGAAATGGTTAGATTTTGATTGTAGAGAGTGATACAATTAGCTTAGTGAATTATCAATACCGAAACCATGATATGAAACTAATGCAAGATCGTAAAGTGTCCGCATGTTGAAATCCAATTCCACCGCTTTTAAAATAGCTTTGCAAGTGAATATAATATTTATTATTGTGCTAGAAAGAAAATGAGTCTTTATTGCTTCTTGGAAAATCTTTCAGTTTTAATTTCCCGTTGCCTGTTTGAAATGCTTTACGTGGAAGGAATGTTGCCGCTTCAATAACTTCAATGCTAATTTATTTTCTTGAATTTCTATTATTTTACAAAATATGAGCTATATTAATCGAAGTGAATATGTGTCACACCCTTTTATAAAGTATAATGTAAGGTTTACAGAAAACATTTTGAAACGTATAAAAGGGATAGTGTTTTGGGACTTAAAAATAATTTTAATATATGTATAGTTGGGTAATTTTGAGGAAAGATTAAAAATACAAGTTTGTTTGCAGAAATATTGTGGGTTTGAGTTAATAGTCATAAGGCTTATACGGTATTAAATATAGAGGCGTAGAACATTGGTATCTGGAGCCTCGTTTGTGAGGCCCCTTGCTCTCCAGGGGCTAAACAAACAGAATGAACAACGAGAGCCCCATCTTATTCTAGGCTCTGTTTACATTGCATTCGATAGCGGAATTACAGGGTGAGTTGCAAATAACTTGAATATGGAAAAGTAGAAAAAGTTAAGACGTATGTTAAAAGCAAAGAAGCAATGATATTTGTTTGAAACAGTGTTTGTTTTTTGTGAGACAATAATCTAAAAAAATATATAGTTCTAAATTTGTTAATTATATTTGTTTTTTATTGTTTTTAGGAAATGCAGATACAAAACCATTAAATAAAGCCATTAATTGTAAGGAATAAACAAAGTTTAAATCCAATTTCACATTGATGTCAGTAAAGAGTTGAAAGTAGTTTTGCTTGTCGGCAACACAGTAAATTGTCGATTTTAATGGCAACACTGGGAACCGGAACGTTGGCTCACAACTTTTTGCCTCCGATACAAGTGCCGTCGGCCAACTTATTCCTTTTTCCTCTAGAATAAAACCTTATTTGTATGCAATCTATTTAAAATAAATTCTACCTCTTCTTTATTTACAATAATAGGTAAAAATTAAATAAATTATAGTACCTGCTTATTTAAAAAGTAAACGATGTGATTATCTTAAATTGACATAAAAAAACTCCCATTTTTAAGAATAATTTTTGACCGCAAAACTTTTAGCTTTTCAATACTGCCCGCATTAACCACTTCCGACTGGAATTCTAAAAACAATTTCGTCGAGATATAGTTTAATATGCGCTCGGAAAGCTTTTAAGCTACATTGAGCCCACTGGAAAAGTGTGCCTAGGTTGAGCCTCATATGTGTATGTATAAATAATTTATGGACGTTTTTGGGGACGTATGTAAAACATTTAGATATGAGCAAAGATATGAATAAATTGGCGTTTACAGCACGTGCGCTCAACTTGATAAAATTAAATTAAGGGAAGCTACATGTTTGGATGCTATGCGAATATTATATGCATCGGGTAGTATCAGCCATGCTGCATATTTAATGAGCAGAATTATATGAAATATAAGTTTAATTTAAAGCTCGTAGTACTTTGATAAATGTTGAATGAATGTCCTGAAAATAATAATTGCTCATTATTCTGAATGCAGGTATAAATTATAAAAAAATATATATATATTCGGACAGTTAATGTGTATCGGTTATTAAGGCATATTGTTAAAGTTGATAAATTGCACTGAGGTGTCTTAACTAATCTCAGTATTGATTAATAGTTTAAACGAATAAACAATTGATGCAACTAGTTGTGAATAATATAACTATGTAGGTCTTACTCATAAATAGTCCCATGATTGTAATAACACTACAAACTACACATGACCTTCCTTATTTCTTTGCTAATTATATTTTTTTTTGTTCCAATATTTAACAACGGTTTTGTTAACACAAATCATGAATGGCAAGACCTTGACAGCTACGGTGTGAGTTGCGGTTACCTTTTAAGCTTCAATTTGATGTATTGAATCGTGAGCTCGCGCCGTCACGGATTACTTTAAGGAAGGTGATCTTATCTATTATTTGTTAAGATACATAAAAAAGCACACACATTACTACTAATTATTTTTGTTAAAAAGAGGAAAGTATTTGCAGAAAATTTTGAAACCGATTAAATTATTTATTTATTTTATTTTATTTATTTGTTACTTAAAAGATATACGTCACAATAATACATAGTTTTAATACAAATATATTTTCAGACATATATTCAAGTAAACAATATGTTTATACGACGTGTTCCAAGTAAAAAATATCTATAAATATAAATGCACATACACATACATGCATACATGTATTTGCATGATTATTAAAATACATGAGGAATAACCAACAAGAATAACTGTCAAATTAATTGAAAACTGAATGATTAAATGTGTCAAACTACAATTTATGTATTTGTGACTGGAGGATACGCCTAACCATGACTTTAAATTTTGTATATTCACTACCAAAGACATCAAGTTGATCATCATTAGCTGCCAGATCATTGTATAAACGACACATTCGAGATATTGGGTTATAATAAGAGGTGTTGCTTTTGTAATGTTTTTGTGGTTGTGTTTTTGATAAACGAATTTAAACTACTGTATACCTAATTTCATTGGGATTGGATTCAAAAACATATTTTTCTTAGCTCTAATTTCAAATTTAGGAAAAGTTATCGAAAAGTATTGAATTCATCATTCTAGAATATTAAAACTTATTCTGACATATTACGTGATATTTCAAAACCGAAACCTATCAGGAATTCTATACAAAATTGCACCAGAGAATCGCAATGTCAGATTTATGAAAACATAGATAGAGAAACCTAGAAGCGCGGAAACCTATTTGTTGAATATCGGGGCGTAGAAGAGTCACGTCTTTTTATCATAGCCCGTTTTATAACAGAACTCAACAGGCTTGTAAACTGAATCCTAACCCCTTCTTTAGCTCTTAAGCCTGTTACTAAAAGACGTATATCCCTTGTTTCAATGGTCATGTTCCGGATGCTATTCCTGGGATGATAAACGATTGTATGTATGCTACGTCATTTATCAAGGAAGCAGTTCATTTTGTATCGTATGCCGCATCTGTTGCGTGTCTATTCTTGTCTGATTGCTTCCTTTCGATCTTTTTTTGACGTTGATGATTATAGTCCTCTATTATTGCTGGCGCTTTTGTCAAAGACATTGTTATGGACTTCCATATACAAAAGCTAAATTAATTACACAAGGAGGATTTTCATTATTTCGCTCAGCTGGAATGGAGCGCGCGGGAGAAAACTATCTAAACATTTGCTTTGATTGTTTATTTATTGTTATACGAGTAGTAAATTACTAAGACATCTTTAATTGTGAACCTTCTTTGTAGGTTATTTAAATCGCTTTTATGGTTTAACATTTTTATGCTCAGCATGTTTTAAGAATAGCCATGCAAAGCTGTTCAAGTATTACAATATTGAAACCTCATGGCAATAATGGATTGTTCTACGATCGTTCTCGTAGGTAGAGCGTTTCTGCTAACTCCATAGCATACGTGGGAAGTTGGATCGAGTCAGCGAAACTTTTTGCATAATTTCCTGCTACGTAGGTATTTTACATTGTCATAATATCAAAGTTTGCTCCCGTATACAATTAGTAACTTTTAAAGTCATCAATAAATACTATGAAGTAGTTTATTGAGATAAGTTATATTACAACTATTAAAAAACAAAGTAGTAATAGAAGAGTGGGAGTAAAATTGTTACTAAACTGTTGAGTAGGTACTGAGAAAAACTTATACCAGCATCTTCCCACTTTCCACTATGTTCTTCGCTCTATCACTGTTTTAAGTTCTATAATCCAGTTTCCTAGTTTTCTGATGCGCGAGTTCAATTAAGTTTAAGTGGAATTAAAGTGATAATTTCTTAAAGCAATTACAGCACTGCAACCATCTAATTCTATTGCAAATACAATTCATATAACGACCAGTACTGTGCCAGTGCAATACTGAGCTTATTTAATTAGAACTTTGAAAACGTTATTAATTTAAGCCTCTTGGATTCTTGCTCATAAACTGTTATTAGTTGCAGAAAAAAACGTTATTTTTTGTCGATGAAAAAGATTCTTCAGCATTTTTTCATGTTTTTCTCACACTGTAGCAAACAGTAAATTTCTTTGATTAAGTATGTTACGTTCTTGCAAATCCTGACGTAAGCCTTTTTATATATGCATGAGTCTAATGATACCTAAAGAAAACAAAGCGCATTAGGGTAGGGTAAAGCTGGCAACCCCAAGGATAAAGGTGAAGAAAACGAGGTAGCCCTGAGAATTTGCATTTTGTTTTGCGTTCTAATAAGCTTGAGTCGGGAATCCAAATAAATTGATTAGGAAATTCTAATTAGCCAACCGCTTGGGTTAGTAATCTCAAGGTTTTTGCCAAGCAAATAATTGCTTAGGATTTTACTTTAGTGAATTAAACATAAAAGAAAAAGAATAAAGGCTTCTGAGGTTTTAAAGTTTATTGGATTTGTATTAATTCAGTTTTTTTTTCTGATTGTAATTTAGCACAGGGCAGCATTCTAAAAGTATGGTTTGTTTAAAGACCGATGTTTACTTAAACCTATAACAAACTAATATAAAGCTTTTACAAACCTTGATCATGACCTTGAGCATGTTGTACCTGGTGAAGACGTTCCTCTCTGTCTTAGACTCGCTGTACCTTGTCATGAGGTTGACCAGCGCTTTCTTGGCGGTGTCGTAGTTCTCGTCCAGCCGCACCCTCACATTGCGGAGCCGCTCGTTCGTATCTATCACCTCTTCTTTGGTCTGCCCGCCTGGTATCACAGACACAATTTAAACAATAGCACACATACAAAAATTCAAAACAAATACAGAAGATAAAGTTACATTACTAGTATGCCTTTTACAGCTATGTACAACATTATTAACAAGTCACATAACTCAGAGTAAAAATGAAAATACTAAATAAGCAACTACACAAAAAAATTCAAAAAAAAAATCTGATAAAGTAAACAGTTTCCAGTGTTTCCTCGTAATTTAAACTAAAAAATGTTTCTAAATCCCCAATAATTTAATGAATTATTTATTGAATCTGCTAATAACGATGTCGTATTTAACTCATATTTACAGAATATTGTATACGCAATACAACCAGTGAGCGTACATAATATTGTATACACAATACAAGCAGTGAGCGCAATAATGCATCTCTTTAACGTTAACTTGTAACGTGAACGCTTATAAAATTTATTATTTGAAAATGAATTCTTATTTTGTGTTAACATTTATAAAGGCAGTGCGATGTACAAAACATAAATACGACCGTATCAGGTACCGGCATTAACATTATCCTCGTTTGCAAACAATAAAATAAAGGCTGAATGGTCTATCTGATAAAAAGTTTCATCGCCTAGAATATTACTTATTCTACCAGTACTGGTACTGGTACTGGTAGAATAAGTAATGTATTAAAGTGCTGGTAAATATTTGTTTTGTTCTAAAAACTTTTTTAATTGTCAACTTCTTAGAAAACACAATAGGGCACTGGGAGCCACTGCATAAAGCCCGAGTGTAATTGCCCATGAATTGTAATTTCATCTACAATAGGCTTTCACGAGAAAATAAAGAAAACTCTTGTAACATGTTACATAATTGTTTTTGTGTTCAACAACAGCTATAAATTGATTGCGTTCCATTTCTGTTTTGTATTCAAGTGGGGTTTTCAGAAAATAATTGTAAATAAGTGGCGGCCGGACGTGAACTGAAAACGAAATAGTGCTGAAACAACAAACTAGCTCGCTAACTATCATCTAGTTTTTATATTTTGATTGTATTCTCTAGATAACAGTTAATAGTAAAATTTACTTACAGTAAAATATTTTTTGTTCACATTAATAATGGATTGAAAATGTCTTTCTGTACACGTGTATTTATTATAAGCTTACCTTCAAAACATGATATTGGTAAATGCTAGTTGCTAGTAGGTACAGTTAGTAAAAATATGGCATTTAAATGTCGCAGAGGATTAAACGAACCTCAAATGTTTCTTGTAATAAGATTGTTGTAGCTGTTTATATTTAGATACTTTTATATACGTATAACCTTCGCCTTTGTTAAAAAAAAAGATTAAATCTGCCATTATTTTGCGACAACGAAACCTAATTTGCTGTAAGCGATAGGGAAAAATAATCAAAAAGCATTGTTCAGATTAAAATTTCGGCAGACATCAATTAATCATTTCTGTTAAATATTGCATGTTGAAAAGCGATTACACGCATCTGATCGATGGCCTTAATGGCGTTATTTTATTTGGCAATCCATGTGCGGAATAATTCACCATTCTGATATAAAGCGGACGTATTAAATTGCCCGTGGAAAATCACGGAATTCCTTTTAGCTGCGAAAAGTTATAGCTAGACATCAAGGCAAGTGAATTAAATATTCTAAGCGAAAATTAAGTGTATGCAATTCATGAAAATATATTAAAAATTTCATTAAAGAGGAAATTTAACTCTAGACTTTACAGGGTACAAAACTTGCTTCAAACCGGTATTATTGTAACAAAAAAGGTCGTGATTTTAATCACTATACAAATAGTATTGTAGTTTCACCGAAAACAAAGCAATTTCTGCTAAGTCCCATCAGGGGTCGCTTGTAATGAATTGGTTGTGGAGGGTTGTCCTAATCAATGATTAGCTTAGGGCGCTAACACATGTACATAAATTGTCTGGGTAGATACAGATTTGCGTCGATAACTATAAGGTTTGTTATCTTAATACAATGATATGATACGTCGTTTAATATAATGTGTAGTCAATTAATGTTAGGTGAAACCGAACAGCATGTATTCCAGATCAAAAACTTACTTAGACAATTTATCCTTTCCGGGAATCAAAAACTTTTAATACTACGCTTTTATGGATATATAGAAAAATAAATGTAAACAATCCGACCCCATTAAAACTTTTTACATGGAACTCTCTATAATCTCTTTTCTATCTACAAAATCCAGTGCAAGGGAAGTGCAGTAAAGTTACTAGATCTGGTAAAATGATTTATCGGTGCGGAGGTAAGTTGGCTGTACTGGTCCGGGGGTAATCCGTTACGTGACGAGATTATTCACGGATCGGGAAGGAAGCTGCTTGAGTTACAAGCGCTACTTGAAAGATACAACTTGTTGGAAAGCCAGATAAAGGTACCTATACCGGATTTATGTGCTCTTAGTATTCCTATGAAAAACTATTTCAAACTGTTAAAGCAAAAAAATTGTCGGTGTCTTTGCAAAATGTAAGTTTTTATTTTTCGTAAGGTTTCGTTATAGATATTCTGCGGATAAACATTTTGTCATGTCGTTTGTAACATTTAATAATGCATGCAGCACTTAAAAGGTTTAAAAAGGATAATTTTTCACTTTGTTTCATTACAAGATTAATTGGGCTTAGATATTTATTTGATTGCTTTTAAAATGTAGATATAAGTTGTTGTTGCTAGTTTTAAATGTTAATGCCTTTTATGATTTTCCAAATAGCTACAATGCTAGTTAAATATATCGATAAGCGGTTTACTTAATTTCCCGGAAAAGCTGATATACAGTAGCACGGCTTCAAAGGCATTGCTTTGATGATGACATCAATAGGTTTTATCGACGCTTGGTCGCACTAAAATACAGTACTCCATTAATTGCTTTATCATAGGACAGAATAATATAAATCATTTGGAATCACACTGTCACTATATTATTGATTTAATATTAGATATATACATTTACGGTTTTCCGATCGTTTGAATAAACAGATCCTGGAATTCCAAGGAATTTCATGAAATTTTGTCATAACTAAGAACAAGCAGTCAATTCTGACCACAGTTAAAATTGCGACTGTGCTACATAGTCCTAACTAGTGAAAGACGTGATACTTTTAAGATACTACATCGCTTTTTTACCAGGAAATCGGCGTGTGGATGTAACCTACTATTATTGTATGTTGAAATAAAGTTTGTCGATGTGTTGCTAATAATATGAACTTTATCATTTTGACAAAAAGTTTTAATTACCTACAGTTAATTTATAATGAGTTTCAGTTAAGGATCCAGTTTAGATGGTTTCTCATGAATATGGCGAACGATGTCAATTCTGTGTCAATTTATTCAGCTCTAATTGTTTCCACAAACTTTTAATAGGGGTTTCTCCAAATAATAGTCCTTTATAAACTAATTAGCCATGCCACTTCCATACTTCTTAACTTCACTTAATTATTCACTTGAAATCCTGGGTATAAAGTACTCAAAAACATTTATTTTGTCTTTTACACAATTATTGTGTTATTACAACCTAATTTGAAAGAAAAGAGGTCGAGGTATTCGCAAAAGTTGTGGAAAAATATTTGCTACCGACATACTTATACGGCTTCCGAGTGATTTTCTTGAATTCTTTGTCGAATTATTGAACAAAACTTATTAAGATATGTACTAGTTTATTTTAACTGTTAACATATTTTACATATTTAGAATAAAGTGACACAGGAACGCTGTAGTCCAATTAGGTTTTTATAAAAATACTAGGAAAAATACAACAATAAAGCTCAATTTATTAACACGTGAGAAGTGGAAATATTATCTACGAAAGAAATGTTTATAATGCTACTTACTAGAAGTCCCTTCGTCCTTAACATCTTGCACGATCCGCCGGACGCTCTGCGTAAACTTGCCTACCAAGTTGGTACTCGCTGGAACAAAAAAAATATCATTTCATTATTTTACTAACATGAAACATGGAAAATAAAAGTAAGTTTCTTGTAGGATATTTACAAGTACAAAAAAGCAGACATGGGTTTTATAGTATTAACAGTCCATCTAGAAACGAAAGATCCTGAATCGATTCGATGCCAAAAACTCGCCTTTCAAGTGAAGTTTAGTCGAACTGATCCCCGATTTCTGCTTGATCTGGCATTAACGAGCTAAGAACATTGCTTGTCCAAGTGGAAAGTGGCGGCAAGTCGGGTCGCATCTCCCTTGCCCGCTCCCAGCCCAGCATCCGAGCGGACCGCAGCGCTACTTACACGACTGTGCACTCGAGCAACTTCAACTAGACCGTACTACAACCACAGTCCATAAATGTTACGGTATCCTAACTCATATTATTCATAGTTCAACAATACTTTTATGTGCAAAGAATCTGTTCTGCAGAATGTTAGTTCTGTCATAGATGTATGGAATGTAGTGACTATGGATATACTCGTATATTTGGGTTCGTACAAGTTATCCGAGCCACAGCGATGTCGTTTTGAGATAAAACACGAGTCACTTTCAGGATAATAATCCTTACTCCAGGGAAAACCCTATCCTAATCTGCCGAGAATTACGTTTGAGAATATTTTATGTGAATAAAATAAATGTAAAATGAAATACAGGTTTAAGCCACATTTTGATTACTCCTGAATAGATACAATTAGACCATTTTTTATTTAACGCAAGAGTAATACCTTCGCAGGCATTTTGCCACTAATAACCTCCAAAACAACCAATCTTAAATTAAAAAACAAGTTCTAATATAAATTCAAGGAAGCAGGACAAAAGTAATTAAGAAGAGAAAAATGGGTTCAGCACATTTCCAATAAATTACTTTTTAAATGGGCACAGAGATGAAATAATTCTTATTATGTGCCTGCCGACTGCCGTACCTACGAGTACGTGCCAGTAGTCTACCGTTTTTATAACAAAATTCAATAAAAGGGGTCGGCAATAAAATATTTAATATAATATGTTGCAGTTGCAGCTTTTTATGTATAAGATAATTTAAAACAAGCCGCAACTATTTTCAGACTAACGAATTAATCGCAGTCACAATGTTAAACGGGATTGAATATAAAACACTAAAAACAGCCGGAATTGGCAAATAGGCACTTTTTTAGTATGGAGTGTTGTCTTGTAGTCATGGTCTTTTTTCTTCTGATGGTAATAACTTATTTTGCCAGGCAGTTAATTAAAATTTATTTCAAGTTTTGGTAAGGAGCGAAATGATGAATAATGTAAGGATGGAATGATAAATCTTTTTTTCGGGGCACACCCGCCACTCTGTCCCACCACTGCAACTCCTGTTTATCAGGATCAACAGTGGCGTCCTTTGATCGAATAATCAACGAATAATGCAGCTGTGCAGTGATGCACAGGCTGTGCCCGGACACCCTACCGGCTGTCTTGGGACCCGCAACGAACTTAATCAGAAGAAATAGGAGGTAGTAAGAAAGCGGTTTCAGACTTCCCTCCCAGCAAAGCGGAGACAGCAATTGAAATGGCCCAGAGGCCCAAAAATCTAAAGGGGAGACAGTCAGGAGACGCCTGACCGTCTAAACACCACGGTATGCCACTAACTAACAGGGGATAAATTAGATACTAACCTAAATCTTACACCAGTAATATTGGTGACAAAACTTTTTAAAGGCACGGAAGTTTCCCTTCGTTTTCACAAGATCTAGGTAATAAATAGGACTACACGCAGATACTTGAATCGAATTCAACATGATTAACCGTTCGTCATGCCAGAGACTACACTCCCACAAGATATGATGGGCAGTTTGCACAAATTCTTGATCCGACGTTGAACATTCGCAAAAAGGTGACGGCACCAAGTTAAATGAATAAAGTTTGCCCTTAAAGTTACCATGCCCGGTTAGAAATTGGGCTACGCAATGATCGATATCAAGCCACGTTTTATTTAACCGTTCGCGCACTATAGGGAAAAATTTAAATAAATGCCGCCCCTTAGTCGAAGTATCCCATCTAGTTTGCCATTCGTCGATTAGTTTTTTATGAACGTTGTCGTTGCTATCAAATAATCTACTGATTTTAGCCCTATCCTTCGGTTTTAGAAAATCTGAACTCATACCATTCCGCGAGTTGTAATACATTGCCGCACGCCGTTGTATTTCCAAATCTACCGGTAAAACGCCCGCAAGAATCGGCAGGGCCTCAGTGCTGACGGTTCTATACGCTTTACAAAGAAAAATTAACGCTAATCTCTGACTCTGAAGCAATTTACGTCGCGCAGCGCCAATTGTGGCTCTATCCGCCCACGCGGGGGCTCCGTAACAAATGCAACCCAAGAAAGTAGCAGTATAAATTATTTTTAATGACTTAAACGACAATCCCCAGGTCGAAGTTGATATTCTATTTAACGCATAAAAATTTCGTTTTGATTTTTCGCAAACTTGCTTAATGTGCTCAATAAAATGGAATTTCTTTTCAAGTATCAAACCGAGATAACAAACTGAGTCTTTCTTTTTAACTGTAACTGAATTAAATTTAAAGCGCGGTAGCCCTACTAAGTTTCCTTTTAACATTAAATACTGTGTTTTATGGGCTGCGAACTCAAGATGATTTCTCTTTCCCCAGTCGGCCACCAGACGTAGGCAGGACTCAGCTAACAACTCAACTCCTGTTCTTGTATGAGATTGAATAAGCAGGAGACCGTCGTCTGCATATCCCGTCAGCGAACAGTTAGCCGGTAACGGTATAGACAAAAAGTCATCAAATCCGATATTCCAGAGATACGGCCCTAGCACTGAACCCTGTGGGCAGCCCCGAGTCAAAGCCTTCGACACTGCATGATGACCAAGTTGAAGCTTAGTTGTTCCATTTATAAAGTAATTGTATATTAAGGAATATACATTGCTGTAACAACCTCTGTTTTTAAGTTTGAGCAATAAGATTGGCCACCATGCATTATCAAAAGCACCAGAGATATCTAGGAATACACCTATGACGTATTTAAACTCCGACGATTCTACCGATTTTCTCACCGAGATAGCCGCGTCGATTGTTGATTTGCCGATAGTAAAACCGAATTGACGTTCGTGAAAAGTTGGACCGCCCGGAAGAAGCCGAGTTACGATAAGACGCTCTAGAAGTTTACCCAGGGATGGTAGAAGGGTAATGGGTCTATACGATTTCGGATCATCAGGTGGCTTATCACCGCTTTTAGGTATGATTTTAATTAGCCCGCGGCGCCAAATTTGAGGAAAAACCCCTTCAGCAATGCAACGGTTATACACAATTAAAATAGAATCCCCAGCGGACTTTACGGCTTCCTGGATCATCTTATTCGATATTTTGTCTTCCCCAGAGGCCTTATTAACCGGTAACGCCCTAACAATTTTGACAAATTCATCTAAAGTTGGAAGATCGGACGAAGGAGATGTGGGTGGAACTGCAGCCATGAGCCTAACTTCTCGATGATAGTCGGTATCATTTTCAGTAGTGTCGTCCGGAATGAGAGCGTTAAGAAGGGCCTCCGCCGTCTCCTCAACACCAAGAGTGTGAGCATCATTTATTTTGATGTTTGAAATAAATGCTTGATCAGTTGCTCTGTTAGCTTTGAACTCATGATATATGGGTGACCATGGCCCCTCTTTGTCTAACCTATCAACTACTTTCCGAAGTAAATTAGTTTTTGATTTTTGGACTGCAGCACGGTAGTGAGACCTAGCAACTCTTAAAGCAGTTAAAGCGCTATCATACCTATCTGACGAAGTATCTTGTCCTAGGGATTTTTTAGCTTTATTTAATTTACGACGCGCGCTTCTAAATTTCTTACGAATTCCTATCAGAGAATCATTCCACCAGTCACATCTTTTCACACTGGATATAGATGTTCGTCCCAGTGTTACATCAGCACAGTAATTGAAAGTATCTGTCATAATTTCAGCGCTTTCTGTTGCCGATAGACGCGGGTGAGTGAAGTCTCCAGCATGTGACGCAAAAAATGAACTAAAAAAGCACCAGTCTGCACGTCTGGTTTTATAACGAAAGCTTTGTGAACGGGGCGCGATATCTTGTGTCAGCTTAGGGTTGTACTCGTACACGATCAAACGGTGATCACTACATGACGCATCAGGAAGGACACGCCAATTAGAGATTTTTACGTACGCACTTGAAAGTGTGACGTCAATGAAAGATTCGCCCATAGGGCTGCTGTAAGTAGGTGGTGAATCAGAGGTGTTATGAATTTCTAGGTGCATTTCTGCAATAAACTCTTCTACTGCGGCGCGACGATCCGCATCTGCTGATCTAATTTTACCAAACCAAAGGGGGGAAGACGCGTTGGCATCCGCGCCTATAACTACAGCCTGCCTAGGAAGTGCATATAATACGGACCGCAAGTGATGTAAGTGAGGGTCTACGCGATCAGAGAACTGAAAGTAACAGCTAACTACATATATACTAAAAGAAGGACACGAGACCTCCGCAACGGCACAGTGGGACGACGAGAGATTATTAAGAGCTGTGACAGTGAAGTTTGAACGTGACACGTATATTCCCGCGCGAGCTTTATTGTTTATTTGAACTATCTTATTACGAAGCCCAGCGCTCTGGTACTGTTCTTGAACGAGAACTATGTCCAAACTATACTCAATTACAAGCCTATCTAACTCAGACGTAGCTACTTTATCGTTATGAAGGTTTAATTGTCCTATTTTAAGCTTGGCCATAGTTAGTATTTATAATCAGTTGCTCTAATTTTGCCTTGTAGGTAGGACAATCCTGAGACCCGGTCTCATGATCGCAGGGTTTTTTATACTTTTTACACGACGCACATACTCGTTTAAAAGTTGGTTGATTTTTGTTGGTACAATTTTTTGTGTCGTGTGACTCGGCACAGTGAGCGCACGATGGTGTTTTTTCAGTACAATACTTCGCGGGATGACCATATTGTTGACAATTTAAGCACCGAATTAAATCTAAATCGTCGATGAACCGGCAAGTTGTCCAATCAATGAATAACTTTTCTTTCGTGTTAATCAAATGATTTCGTATCGAATGCTCTAACTCGATCCCTAACCATTTACGGTTGTCATTAAAACTGCGACGACGGTAAATTTTTGTTGAACGTAAAAAGTCACTCTCGGAAAGAGTAATCTCATCTTTAATGTTCTGGCGGTATAAACAAACTAAAAAATTATTTTCGTCCATCGAGTTCGGGACATCTTTAACAAGGATTCGCGGTTTACGCCCTTTAGGTTTCTCCAAACGCAACCCTGCTGTTTTGATAGCCGCAACGGATTCTAATTTCTTTATTTGACTCTGATTTGTGACGCGTAACACGACGCCAGACTTAGCCGTTTTTTTAACGCCGACAATGATAAATCTGCCTCCAGTAACATGCTAGTACGCTTACTGTGGGCTAGTGAGTTACATGGGAGATGACGAGAAGAGCAGCTAATTCGTCGTATAACTACAGATATTCACTAGTTAAAACACTAGCATTTACACATTACATTCTGCTAAATTATAAAAATAAAAATAAAATAAGAAAACTTTGATTGAGACTCCCCGTTCCCGCCAAGTAACATATGTGGATAGTTCCAAGTATCCTAATTACGCTTGAAAACTTCAGATATGTTCCTTGCAAACTGAGAACAAAATCTTTAAAACCTTTAATCCAAAATAAGTGAGGATTTCCTCGTCAGAAAAGTTCTACTCACGTCAGCGTGTCTCTCGAAGGAATTTCCAATTTATTTCAAAGATGACTGACATTTTGATGATTCATGCATAGCTTCAAGTGTGGTTTGTAAAAGGATTTTCTTCAAGATTTTTGTGTAATTCATAGTAATATAATTAAAGGTAGCCGAACTAGAGTCATTTATATTGAAACGGCAATGATTTAATATATTTTTGTGTTCAAAGTTATAGCTGTAGGCAATATAAAGAGTGGACAGGTAGGTCTCTTTTAATGAAAAGACATCGTGGTGATAAAGTAGCAAAAAATAAAATGGTAAAAATCTATGTTTCGTAATGAAAATGTTTATCGGAGTGTGTTTTTACAACAAAAAAAAAGTTATTCTACAGTAACTCGATAGCTTTCAAAGAGAAGCAATTTATCTTACTCAATTAATTAAATTGAGCACTCCTTTTGGGTTATCTTCAAAGTACATTAATGAACTTTTATAAAGAGTTCTTTATTTACTTTTATATGATGTTCAGACCACTTTGTTGCTTATTTACTAGGTTTTGTTTAATGGGCCAAAGTTAAAAACCGTGGCGACAATTTAGTTGCAAATTGCTGTTAGTAGTTTGAACATAGACTAATGTTTGGTAGTCGCGGCGTGGCGTAGACCAATCATTAATCTAAGAGTTTGAACAAATAACATGCTCTGCCTGTTTCAAAATTTGTTGGGGCCCCAAGGTGATCCCATTTTTAACTTTTACACGTTTGGGGTCCCTGTAACCCACGGCTACCATTGTAACAGCGGTAGCTATTTCCCAACAGAATATTAATGATAATAGAAATGAAATGACACCACTTACACGCATTAAGCGCTCTGCGCCGAGTTTCTTCATTCACACCGCTAAGGATCGGAACTCTCTCAGTGAATGAACTACCCGGGCATTACAACTTAAACTTTTTTAAGAAGTCAAGCATACTATTCCTTTGACCACATTATCACTTACGCCAAGTTGACATGTGGCAGAATACTTGCTATTTATTCCTAATTAGCTTTAGCCTACGACTTCGACACTGATCAGCTCTACAGATATGGTATCAACTACATAGATAAGAATACTACATCCGGTAAGCAAAACAGTGCGTCTTGTAAGTAACATAAAGTTCCGACCCCGCCGGTATTCGAACCCGGAACCTCTAGACCTCGGACCACTGTGCCACCGAGGTCGAGGTTCTAAATATTGCAATAGAACTTAAACCTACCTGTATTAATACTAATAGAATAAAAAGAAAAAGTATAAAATTTACCATTACAAAATTATATATTGGTGTGTTATGGGATCTATTTAGTAACAACCCAATTATTTTATGAAATTTCATCCGGACCAGTCCCGTTAAGGTACAAAGCACTTCCTTGGGTTCTCGGGATATGTTATTTATTTAATTTATAACGGTTATAAAGTACTAGTCTACTAAAGTCGTTTGATAAGCTTAATTAAACACAAAATAAATTCCTTTATAACAAAAATTGCTGCTCTATGTAGCGGTTTTCATTAGATAGAAATTAAAATGATTTGTTTCTGGAATTCTCCGTTTCATCAAAATTTGAATGTTTTGGCCTAACATGGGTTAACAGTTTAATATATGTAAAGCTCAAACAACCTTTACATTCGATAAGTAATTCAATTGAATGTGTGATATCATGATTCATGACTGTTCGTTTGATATTAAAAGAATGACTCGGATAAAATATCGTTCACATCGACGGATTAAAAACATTTATAGAATCAAAATGAAAAACTTCGTTCGTTTTAAGTATTTTTCAAATTAAATAATAAGCTAAGTTTTAGTTTTTAAACTTTTTACTTTCTATTAATAGTATATATTTGTTTGTTTGCTATTAATAGTGTATATATTTTGCTTAATGTGTGGCCTTGAACATATTGTCCATCTCTTACCCCTTATGGTCTACGCCTAAAAGTCTTGCTCAAAAGATTTTTTTTGTCTTTAAAAACAGATGTTCTCTTAGTCAACTTGCCATGCCATCAAAATGGATTTTAAACATATTCCTACTCTTCTCACCAGTGCGAAACCCAATCATCAGACCACTCGGTTGACTAGTGACTGATTATCTAAGGCCGTTATGTACTGTATCTACACCCAGGGCTAAGTGCGTATGGCTTAAGCAACCCACGCGCACTGATCACGTTGGATTAAGTGATTCATGGACCCATAGCTCGCTCACACTGCCCCTGACTAATGGGAAAACTCGACCAGTCATTCTTATCGAATCGAACAACTCAGAAAATATATCTCTGACTTAGTTGAAAGGGTGTTTTGATTATTCGGAAATGGACTTTCTGATCTATGTAGGTATATTAGATCTGGTTTTATTAATTAAAAAATAAATTTTATATTTCAATATAATTAAAATAGTACCATTATCTTTGGACTTTAATTGATTGTCAGTAAATAGATAACAGCCCTGTAACCCTTGAATCTGCATCATAAAATGCAATATTCAAGCCAATTAACGTACCTACTCGTATCAGTATTTAGCAATTCAGTTGAAACGTTAATTAACAGTATCAAGAGTTAATGGTGTGAATACATTATGAAATGCATAAGATAATTACTTGAGACAGTCATATGTTTTCGCTAACAAAATTTTTGGATAACTCGCTCAATATACCCACTATTTATTTATTAATCTACTTTTTCAAATTGGTCCCAAAACAATGTATTAACAAAATAGTTACGTGAATCTTGTAAGTCAAGTTGAATCTCGTGAAATTGGATAACATAACCTTTGATTTACGAAACACTAACCCACTAAAGCAACATCATTAATTGAAGTGTTGACGACAAAGATGCCTTACCAACTAGATCCGCATTATTTAGTCATATGAGGCTTGTATGAATTTGACAGTACAAAATTAAACGACACAAGTTATCCATATAAAAAGAGTTTTCCTAGGAAGGGTTGAGAGTATACACGAAAACATTTTTTAGTTACTTATAAATATGGAAATACTTTTCCACAATCTTACCTGTGGGGTTAAAATTTCTTGCAAGCTTTCATTTTCGTATTTGATGTATGCTTCTGATATTTGACGTAAAACAATTCGTCTTTTAGGTACCATTTTACGAATCTCCATAGAAAAGTGTCAAATACGCAAATTGCAAATGTTGGTTTGCTTGAACGATTCGACATATAAGCATAAAATAATCAGATTAGGCACAAAACGGCATTTTTAAATCAACAAATGACGTGGTTAGGGGTGATGTGAAGGAACGTGTGGCATGCTTCGTTAAAAATGTATATTTTATTCTAAACTTAATTTAAAACATTTTAATTTGCTAGAAATGCGGTTACAATTGAAAATAAGGACAACTTTTCTTCGTAAAACACAACTTATTCTATTGTGTCAATTTGTTTAGATTGTCATACAATCAATGAATAGGTCCAAGTTGTAGTGAAATACAAACTTCTACATACCCGCTTAAGTGTGAATTCGGGGGTTACTCGGAAACGAAAAATCAGATCCGAGGCCGAGAATATTCCTTTTTTCAGACAATTTTGATGAAGGAGGATTAATTTTACATAAAATTTGGAGTTGTTAGTTCAATGAAGCTTCTTCCGCGAACGTTCAGGCTGCGGAATGAATTCCCAAGGATGGTTTTTCGTAGCGACTATAGCACGGGATTCTTCAAGAAGGACAATTGTTAACTAGGTCGATAACACGGGCGTGCCCTTGTTATTGCCATCGTTCATAGGCTACTGTGACTACTTACCATCCGGCGGCCCGTATGCTTGTCTGCCATCTTTTTGGAAAAAAAGGGTTTAATCGGGAATTTTCTTAATACTATACCCAACTAGGCTGTTATTCAAATAGTGTCAATTATATTGTGATATATTTTTATTCCCAGAACTCGTCCGATCAGTCGTGCGACTCAGATCGTGATATGTCACAGTGCTGGCAACGTCACGACATCAAACCTTATTTGTGCTTTTATACGTGACATGAAATTATTTCTATAAATTTTTTGTGTAGTTTGTGCAAAACTTTAATTAATGTACAAATAACGTTTATTTTATACATTTTTAACTCAAGTTTGTTTATTTTGATTTAAAAATATAGTATTGATGAAACACCACACAGTTAATATAACAAATCACATTACATAGAAGCTATATAATAAATTTGCCTCAGATAGCCAGACCAAAAGCACGTAGCACGTAACATAAAATAGACTAGGAAGAGATAAGAATTACACCTAATGATTTTTGTATTTTTTTTTTAATAATTAAATACCTATCACAGATTTAATAGCTTTCGTTGGTTAAAATGTTAAATACATCAGTGTACGTAGGAATTGTTTAATAGTTAAGACCAAGCAGCGTAACAAGGCATCGTCGAGACAATTATTTTGAATTATTGGTCCCAGGCATTTAATCAATGTCACTCAGGGAAGCAATCAACCGATGAGTTCACTCACACACGCCAAGTTTAGACATGGAGATTGTTGTGGATTGTCAATAAAGCCTCTACCAAGATATACCAAGACAAAGGGATTCGTAGATGTAGGTATATACCATAAAATCATAACCCTCCTTTTTGCTTCGCCGAAGTCGGGTAAAACTGGCCAAGTATTAGTCAGACTCCCTCATGAATGTACAATAGGTGTGCATATGTTTAATATAACAATACGTTGTTTTAAAATACTAACTTGGCCTAAAAATCTAAGATTCTCAAACAAAATAAATTCTCTCTAATTTTAAATGATATTTTTTTGGTTTTAATTGTCATAGCGGCAATAGAAACAAACATTGTCGGTTTAAACACTTTAATTAACTTAATAACGTTCAGTTCTCGAAATGAAATCATTACATGAAACTGAAATACAGTTATCATTACCACTTTATTAATTCGTCGTTACGCCGGGATCGAATCGAGAACTTCAATTTGTATGCAATTAAAAACAATAAAAGGTAAAATGTGGCCTAAGGCCTTAGCAATAAAAGGTTTAATTACGATCCAATACTCAATAACAAAATTAATTTCACTGGGATCAAAGGATGTTTTAATAACTTAAACCAATTTGAGGTTAGCAACGGGCGTAAGCTCATCGTTTGATTAAATTAAATTATAAGGATGTAAAATGTGTTTAAATTAAAGTAGGTGTTCGTTTAACTAAGTTAGTCGATTTGCCTCGGGAATCTGTTGCTTCACAACCTTTGATTTAATACTAAACTCTCAAGTTACATCACACATTAACATTTGTCATACACATGTGTGCCCGTCAGTACCTATATTTTATATTTAACAATAAAGTAAATACTTTTTGTCCTACATTTATAATAACTTATACTTACAAATTATATAGAACTAAACTTAAACTATTTTATATACTAATAAAAATATATAAAGTAGAGCGTACATATATTTTTATTTGTTAATAAAGAAACGTAACTACGCCATTGTAAGATATTATTTTGATATACCTTATAAATTATTTATTCTTAATATTTTCATACAAATTTTGAATAACAAATGTTAATGGAAAAAAATAAATCGTTTATAAGATTTATAAGCGATAAGGCTCTAATAATATCTGTAGCTCGCTTTAATAAAAATATAGCTATTAATTCTTTGTATTACAGTTTTACGTAACATCAATGGAAAGAAAATATACAATAAGAGATAGTGGATTTAAGATAACTTATATATGTTTTATTAATATCGTAAAGGTCACAAGGATAATCCTTCGACATAACTTCAAACTGCTCAATCTGAATTCGTACAAATATCTATATAGTTGCTGGGTTCTGGTTGGTGTTACACTATATACCTATGTTTATATAGTGTAGACACAGTGAACAAAGGTTTAGGCTACGGAGGGGCTTGCAAGGGCACTTGCCCCTCTTATTTTATTGGAGAGTCCCACACCATCAATACCGTATCGTGTTCCGTATATCCTGATATTTTAAAACCACCTCTACCATCATTATTTACTTGATACTGGATCGCAATATCGTGTATCGTATGATAATATTGACAATGTAGAACTCTCATTCATCCTAAGTATTTCAGCAGTACTTCTCACAGTAACTTATACTATATTAGGGAAATATCTGTTCACATACCTCTAAAGTGGCCAATTTATTATTAAGGACTTACAACACAAGCCTACGCCTTAGCTTGACGAAAACACAAACGTTCTATTAGTGTAAATTGTCCTCGTATATTCATTATTTTGTAATTTATTTATAGTTATTAAATATGTAAGTTTTTCTATTGCCTTTCTGAGAATTTTAGTAACGGATTTTTTTCTTTTTATAAACACTTCTTGCAATGTTGTTTTTTGTGTAGAATCCTGGAATTATATCATCATTATAACATTAAAATCAGTGTGTCTACCATGTGTGAGTTCGTATAGTTTTTCTACACGTCAGGTAACATTGATTACTACAGTGATTTTGTATAAGCAATAATAATTCCCCATCAAACCGTCAGAGCTCTTTACAAAGATTCATAAAAATTTGTAACCACAGTCGTTTGCGGCAGTCGAAGGTTAAACTCATGGTAGGCAAACAGAACCTAAAGCAGTAAATAAAGATATTATTGTATTATCGCCCTCTCGTATAAAGTCCTAGATCCGTCCATGAGTGAAGGCTGTAACAGATGGGATGGTGGAATTTAACCAACCCTGAACGGGAGTGCGTGTCACGTAGAATTGTCTTCTATGCCTTGTCGAGATCCGATTTCATGAAAGGGATGGAAAATCAAACAAAGGGAATATGCTACCAAATAAGAACGCGAAATGTCTATTTATTCTCTAATATCGTCTCATCTTCTCTTATTTATAGAGATAATGACTTTTTTAATAGTCTTGGTTTTTGCGGTTATTAGTTCAATAAAATACTAGTGAAGGTTTATTTAGAGTCGGTTAAAATTTTATCATTGTCCTGAACTGAATTATAAAAACGAAATTTAAAAAATATTCTATGCTTCGAGATGATTAAAGAGACATCATTATTATTTTAACTTTTTGCTCATTACCAATGTTGGTTTGATAGTAAGGCAGTCACGGCTTTAAGCTTAACAAAATTACCAATCGCATTACCAAAGGCGCTAGTTTAAAAATGATCCTAAACATATTGGATATAATGAATTTGAAGTTTCTTTTTTTGGCCGCTTTTGATTGTATTGTAATTTGATTTGGGTGATTTCTTCAATTCTATCATCACGATTCTGCCAGCAATCACTAGATCTTTGTAAACGAGTGGGATTGTTTGAATTTCGTGATTATCCGAGTTAATTACACATCCAACTAGGACACGGATTCCATTAATAACTGTGGTTTTTATTAGGTAAAGTCTAGCTTGAGGAGCTATAGAAATTTATAAGTAAATTATTTTATTTTGAAAAATTTGTTTAATTTATGTTATCAAATCCATCTCTTCTACAATAGATTAAGACTATCGTATTAAGACTACAATAGATAGATTAAGTTAAAAGTAGTTTTTCAAATTCAAAGTTTATGACAAAACTAAAACACTTAAAAGATATCCATGCTAGCTGAACGGAAGTATTTCATACAAATCTCATAGTCATTTCACGGGAATTCCTTGCTGTTAAGGAGGGTGCTCTATTTGATTGTGGAGCACCCGACTACACTCAAACGGAGACGATTGTCTAGGTACCACTTCTGTCGAGGTTAAGGGCACCTAGATTATACTGAAAAGAAACTATATAAGCATAGTATAGTGATTTTTCAATAGAGATGAAAGATGTTAGATGAAAATCAGATTCTAGTGCCATAATACGTGTTAAATCTTTCTGCATGTATTCTCTTTTTATATGTAATTATGATATATGTAAATCATAAAAGATAAAACTACTGATACATATTATATTTACAAAATGGATGGATAAAGTAATAACTTAAAACATACATTTTCTTTAATTCAAACAACATTTTCATTGCAATTTCATAAACCGAAGTTTTTTTTTCTTTTTTAAATGTTTTAATCATTCCGCATAATTGACATTATTTCTGCATAAAAGCCTTCGATAGTTATGATTTATCACAGTTTAATAACAAAATAGCAAGGATTCTTATCAAAAGGTAAAACTTTCAGATTTCGTCTCACGTATACTCTGGAGCTCTTTAGAGGAAACCTTAGCCTTTAGCCGTGCCATTCAATTTAACTCCTAATGTTAGAACCCTAGGGACGATTTTACAGTGCCATTTATATACCATAAAATATTTTACGAGCGATGACTCTCTTCTTTATCAAAGTTTATCGCTCAGTTCTTCCTTTAGTTGCTAGTGTGGACGAAGCTTAGGTTTTAAGAGTTACGGTTATATCCAATAAAGGCACTTAATATCTATACACCCTAGTAAAACTACATTTTGTCTCTAGTATTTAATTAAAGTTTTATTAAAACTTTTTTAGTTTTATAAAGTGGGTTCAGTAAAATATTTTCAAAAATACCCATCTAGTTTCCAGTGCGCCCCTGTATCATACCTACCACTGTATACATATACATTATCAATTTACTGTCATCAAATTTAAGGTATTTCGATTTCAGCATTTCCAAGCCGCAGTTAAGATGCAAATTCATGCAAATGTAGTCCTAATTTTCTAGGTACTGTTTTTACAACTTGTTACCCGTTTTGCCGTTTCTTGGCAATGCCACCCATTTTTGGTTTAATCGCTTTCCGTTTGTTTGTTCTGTAGATTTACATGAGTAATATATTAGTGTTTCAGCGGATTTTACTCGCTTTGGTGCTCGAGAGAGAAAATGTGCCTTAATATTTTAAAATTGAGCTTTTTAAAGCAAAAGCTAACGAACGGAAAACCGAAATTTTCAGTGAGCAATGTGTTCGATTTAAAAAGGATACTTTAAGTTGAATTAATATTTATTAACGTGATTTATTAATTGAATTGAAATTGTATCTGTCGCTTATTACCTATACGTTTGTTTATATTACATTAAAGGTGTCAAAAAATATTAGTTAACGTGTACATAACTTATTGTTTAGAAAACGGTGAATGAGTAAAAAAATACTATAATTTTATTTGATTTAGTTTTCCGTTCCCGAAGGGTAAATAACAGGATAACTTAGACTCCGCTGTCCATCCGTCTGTATGTCAGCGGGCTGTATCTCATGAATCATGATAGCTAGACTTACGAAATTTTCCGAGAATGTTTTTATATTGCCGATATCCACAAATAAGTTTATCGAAATAAAAATTGAAGGGGGCTGTCGTACATAAAACAAGATTTCTCTCGTTTTTTTTTCTCGTTATTGTTTCTTTTATTATGTTATGTAAAAATAACATAATATTTAATTTTATAAGATGGTACGGAACCCATCAAGTGCGAAAACGACACACACACGACCTGTTTTTTGAAATTTAAATGGAGCCTAAAGTTAATTTTATTTTGTACTTCTGTATTAATGACTAATAATAGTAGACGTTGACTTTATAATTAATTATATTTGTAGTCTCTTAATAGGATTTGATCTGTAACATCTAAGTAGGTACCTGCTGTACCAAATAAAGATATAGATTACTATTATTAATAAACTCTTATACCTAAAGGGTACCTACTAAAAGTATTATACACAGGGCGTGTTTAAACCAGGCCATCCTGTAATTTTATCTTCCACGTGTTCTGAGAAGTTTTCATATTTTGCTCAGGATACTGAGTACATTATTTGGCATATTAATTTACCTACTGACGTGTGAATTGAGTTATTGTAACAGTACTTATTTCCAATTTATCTAATTAGTTAAACCAAAATTTTGTGAATTTAAAAAAGTATAAAAATATCCGAAACATAGACCTTATTACATTTCATCAAAGGTCTTTATTTGACCGAATTATGTTACACCTACGGTTCATTAAACCTAAAACCATATTTTACACATTTTGTATTGAAAAAGTCTTTAAGTGATTTAACTATTGATTGGTCCCCGTTAATTGAAAACCGTTAATTATCTTTACTACGGGGACGATATATGGGAAGGATTCTTGTTTTAAAAATAATAAATCAAATCATCCGGAGCCATGGTTGCGACAGCTTCGTCAATATTGCTGCACGAGAAATCTTACACGGATGGAACGGTAAAGTTCTAAGGGCTTCATGTAATATTTTTTAGCTATATTTGCTCATATTAAAAGATCAGTATCAAATCTGAACTAACCAGTACATTATATAATAATATATTTATTTTTGTTACATTCTAATTCTTCCAATAGTAAGAAATGCAAACATTTGAAGGAAATAGTAGACAATTGAATGGACAAAACAGGAAAAATATTTCCCTTATTTATCATTAATTGGAAAATTTAATTCAAATTATTAAATTCATTAAAGAACATAAAACAATACTGCAATTCTCGTGTGTAGCTTTGAGAAAACCAATTACGGTCCATGTTTCAAATAAGACATATTTCTCTGGGAGTCGAGTATTGACAGGCTATTGTTGTTTTATCTTTCCCTTCCACTCGGTAAATAGGTTACGATTCTTGGGAATAGGTTTGATCTATGCTGTTTACTACTAATAATAATATCCAAATAACAATACACATTGATCTCAACTCTCAAAAAGGATCATGTAAGGTGTTAAGCAATGATATGGGATATACCAAATATAAATTGTATCTAAGGCCAGTGAGCTAAACAATGCAGCCTGTAATAAACAAAGTTTCACCTCACAGAGATTCGGACACTAAACTCTTGAGAAGTAGCCAGGTTCACCGCTCAATAAAGCCAGAGGTTTGTATTAAATACCGATGTGTATCACATAAACATATTTATTTTTATATTTATTTATTGATATCAACATAAATATAAACTACAGGTGGCCTAGTGGTTAACATGTATACTACACAAACCTTAATTATATCTTATATATAAAAATTATAAAATCAACCGAGTAAATAAACTAGAAACGACAATCTTTATATTTTTATATTTGGTTAGAATGGACAGTAGTTAATTACATAATTATAATAATAATAATAATAACCACATCACGACACACACATTGACTCAGCCCTGTAGTAAGTATCGTAAGAACTTGTGTCACAGGAACTAAGCAACGCTATGGTATATACTAAATAGATAAGAATACAACATCCAAGACCGGTAAGCGAAACAATGCGTCTTGCAAATAACACAAAGTCCCGCGCCCGCCGGGATTCGAACCCGGAACCTCTAACGTAGCAGTCGGCTGTTTACACCACTGCGCCACCGAGGTCGTCAAATTGAAACTAACATTCTAGCATTTAAAATGATTTTCTAAATCAGGTACTTATCGTATTTAATCATTGATAGATTAAACCATATAAACCAAACACATATTTTTGCAAGTCGCTATGGCAAATGGCAATGAAACTACTCTAGCGAACTTATAGTGGTAGTACACAAACTTAGGTATGTCTAAGTATACAACATTTTATTGGATGTTTCTGTGAGATTGATAACTGATAAGGGAATATACATTAGAACAGTTCTGACTAACCCACAATACTCGAAACATTCAGGAATTTTGTAATACGAATTCTACTCATTCTTCGAACTGAGTATCAAAGGGTCCAGCAAAAATAATGAATTCAATCATTCATCTATTCATTAAATGTAGGTATCGCTCTGTTAATAAACGAGCTTCTAAAACGAACCAATTAAACTTCACATATAACACTTCACATGTGATGTATGGATGTATTAAGCGAGGCCTTGGCTTTATGAAGTTTCTATGAATAGAACGTTTCATTTTATTGTTCTTGGGGACATTCATTGTCGATTTTAGTATATTGGATGGCATACAGCAATTAGTCGTTACACGAATCACGTTAGTGTTCTATTCTCTGATTCTAATTAATGTAATTCACAATTTATGCTATGTTTAGAGGATAGGTATGGCAAAAATATTATTTATCTAATGTGAATTCATGTTAATACTCACAGGCCTTCATAAATTTTCTGGTTTTATCGAATTAATCATAAATGTAAATTTGAACTACAAATACACATAGTATTTTATGGGTACCCATCATGGAATTCTACGTTGATTTTGGTAGCCCATGGTGGCTAACCGAAAATTCACCGACTGGTCAAGTTATTAGACTTTACATACTTTGATATTTACATTTTAACTCATCACAAATACATTACAAACGGTACTATGTTTCGAAATGATCAAAATTCATTTATGCAATCTAAAAGTTCGCTCCGCTTCACACAAAGCGTCTCGATCTGTATCGGCGTGGATTTGTATTCAGATATAAAATATTATTAGCGAGCAAACAACCTTGCTTAGTGTTACGATACCATTGTTGTCGTAGATAACGTCTTTTGTTGCCCGTTCACTATCTTAAAAGAAAAAGATATAAAGTTGTTACGACGGTTCCAGAAGTTGTTTGTCGCTCAGTTTTTCGACTTACTTTATAAGAATACAGTTTTATTGACCGGTCAATAAACTTACAAAATTGACTTTTATGAAAAATATCAATAATGAGGCTTCTTTGCTAAAATGCGATATGTTTTCGTAGCCCAATTATCATTTACATTATGGTTATCGTTCATGAAAAGATCAAGAATATAATACGTCATTTAATAGTAGCGGAACAGTGTGTATTAATTTTTATCTATTGCACAGTCTTTGTTTTGCAATGAATAACATCATGTTAAACAAGAAATTGGGATTAAAGTTTCACAACAATTTTGTACCTATTGGGTAGGACTGGTATAGTGTTGAGCTTATGTTAATGACCTCGACGCAAAGTGACAGTGACTCTTTGTATAATACGTTTTTGGAAGCGAAAACGGATGAACCAATTTTGATTTAAGGTTTTTTTGTAATATAATAATAGCCACATCATGACACATTGACTCAGCCCTGCACTAAGATATAATCTTGTATCGCAGGCACTAAGCAACGATATGGTATAAAATATACACATAAGAATACAACATTCAAGACCTGTTAGCTAAACAATGTACTTTGCAAATAACACAAATTTCCGCCCCGCCGAGATTCAAACCCGGAAACTCCAGCGTAGCTTTTGGCTGTTTCACTACTGCGCCACCGAGGTCGTCAAAATGTGTAGATATAACTTTAAAATTAGTAAGCAGCAATTTTAATCTTCTGTCTGAGAATAGTTCCATTAACCAATCTACCTGTTTGTCTAACAGGTTAATTATAGCCAAGATAGCGTTAAAGCTAGTTATAATTTTTACTGCGATTTATTTCAACAATCAACCTTGATATTTAATAGAAGAAACTGCAACAAATGCTAACAAGTCATTTGCAATAAAATCGTGATGTACCACTATGTTCAGACAGTAATTTTAGCAAATTATTTTGTTATTTCAAAACAGTTCAGATAACAAAACTATTTTCGTGAGAAAATGAAACCGTTTTGGTTTTCTCCGCCAATATATCTTGTTTTGAAATAATGAAAATAAAACTTTATTAAATATAGGATCATAAAACTTTAAGGCTACGAACTTTTAAAGTTTAATGGCCATTTTATCTCAGCCCAGTGTTTAACTAGCAGGCGAGATATATATATATATACAGAAGTTTGGACGAGGTATAGTAATTTAGTTTTAATTATCATTACAGTTTTATCACCCGTAACTTGTTTGAGTTAGGGTCGCGGGTTAGTTGAATAGAATTCTGCTGCTTGGTTGTGAATTTACATGGACGTGTAGTGCGCGGTTAGTGGGGCATTGTATTAAATAAGCTGTAGAAAAAGGATCTTGGAAATAAAATCAAAGTAGTAGTTTGTAGTAGTTTGCCTCGAATTGTAAACTTGCGATGTAGGATGTTTGTAGGTAACAATTTTGGGTTTTTTTCCCTTCGTCCATGTTCGTAACTAAAGATTATAGAAAATATAAATATATATGGTCTCCTGGAACTTTTTTCGTAATAAAAATACATCTTTAACTAAATGGGGAATATTTCGCGTATGTTATAAAAATACAGAAAATTTTGAAAACAATTTATTATCATTTTGAAAATTAAAACAAAAAATTTGTAGTTGAATGTAAACTGAAATATTATGTCTATTAATTCAACACAACAATTTTTGTGTCCGTTTGTACTGAAAATTGACAAAAATAAATCGATTTCACGCCTATTCGGTCAAAAGTAAAGCTTTTCTGCCGCTATTTGGTGGATGTTGCTTATTGAGCAATGTTATTGGATTCCTTATTTGGATATTTCCCTTTGGCAAGTTTAGCACTGGAACGACGCATAAACCTATGTACATACGGCTTCACATCAACCTACGCTGTATGGACGTTGTACCGTTATTAATTTGTACACCTTAAGGATTGATTCCATGTGTCATATATAGCTTGATATGTTACCGTGTGCGTATACAATGACGTGGATAAGCAAGTAATGCTAGTAATTATATACAGCGGAACCCCGGTAATCCGGCCCCTGTTTCATCCGGCACCCCCTGTAATCCGACATGGTCTCTTATTTGTTATTGAATATTTTTTTGACAATCTTCGCTTATGCATTATTGAACAAGTTAAAAACTTGTATGCTCCACCACTATCTGTAATTTATCGGATTATAAGGACTTTTGTCTAAAATTCCGGACTATGGACTATACAAATTCGATAGTCCGACACTGCCCTGCGAAATGTTTATCGGATTACCTGGGGTCCATTGTACTATGTATTATAAATGATGTGCTTTCATTCGATACAAACGTCTCTTTGATTTTTCGAATTCCCGTTTCTTTATGGCGATCTTGCAATATTCAACTGGTTCTTATACTATGAAAACCGATACAAAATAGCTAATCTTGTAACTAGTAAACAATATCCTCAAACACTACAGATTTTGGATGTGTGTTATGTGCTATACCTTCTTGCAACTTCTCTGGAAGGATTATGGCGTGAGTTTATTGACATATGTGTTTTTACACTTTAATGTTTTCACAATCAAAAAACCTCGAATTGAATTTAAAATCATTAAACATATCTTAATGTTTTACTTTGTGTGCTACATGCCTTAGCGTACATTCTATTTATCAATCTACGTAATCCTTTTTTGAAAGAATCGTGAGGAATTTCGCGTGAACGATACCATGTATTAGGATTTATAGGCGTTCGTGGTAAATCGTATTGTCATATCGTATGCTCTTGTATTACCTTCTGGTAATATTCCCCCTCAAGCTTTCAGTGATGTTTCATATAAAATATGTTCGTATCATGTATATTTTGTAAGATACCTATGTTTTATATCTACATACATACATAAACTTCCTTTCTTTCGTTAGGTGTTTGCAGAGGTGTAAAACACAGCATTTCGCATGTTTATGAGACCCAGTGTGACAGGTTGTGAATCTGTCGCCACTATCCGGGAACATTGAGGAACGTATCCGCTACAACTTACGGCAACCAAAGAATCGAACCCCCGACCAGTAGGGTCGGATCGGTCGCCTAACCAAGGCAGGTAACAAACTGAGCTACCACGTCCTTAACTCAACATATTTTATTTCTGTGTTGAATAAAAACTGTTACCTGTAATGTATCGCGTTGTTTTTACCCAACTATCAAAGGGAAAAAAGAGTAAATTTTTGATCGCATGTACACCGCTATGGTATCGTTTTTATTTCATACTGGAGCTTAAAAAATACTGCTGTGGAATGAAATTATTTATAATACTGTATAAAATAATATCCGCAAAGTAAATCCCAAAATCACGCCGCTGGAGTTGTCGTTTAAAAACGGTTATCAAAGTGGAATATTTTGGTAGCTTTTAGTGGAATATTTTTCGTTTTATTTTGTCATTGCGGCATTGTTCGAGCAATATGGTAATGGCGGTCAACCTGATATGAAACATTCATGAAGCCGCTCCCCCTTTTCCCTGAAACCTTGGCGATACCGATCTACGAGTCGAATTGAAATACTGGATCTGAATAATGATTCGTTAACTTTTAAAACAACTTTTAAAATTGTATTTCTCGTTTTGTGCTCGATCGATTTTATACAATTTTTAATACTTTAAAAGGTTGCCCGGGCAGGTATTTGTGAGATGAGTTTTTGGTTTGGATTGTAAGATATTTTCTTTCTATTAGTATTTCCATTTTTCATTTTGATGTATCGTGAGTTAAAATGCATAGTATACGTCTTAGGCTTACGTTGAAAAGACTGAGGTACTGTGTTAGAATAAATCCAGGCTGGAAAGTGAAATTTTCTGTTAAAATAAAAATCACTTAACCTGGGAGAGAACTCGGGACTCCGTTATTGAAAAAAGACGAAATAATTACAAATTAATTTAAAAAGTTTTAAAGTTGCATAGTTCATGGCTTAAAACTAAAAAATTTAGATGTAAAACAAATCTTGATCATTCTTATTTAAAAAACAGTGTAATAATTGCATTTAACAATGCCTTAATTATTGCACTGTTTTTTTAGCACATTGAAATCATCCCAAGGCTAATATTTCATCGGATACGATCTTCCTCAACAGAAACCTTGGAATGCTTTTAGCGTGACAGGAATAACAATGCACGTTAAAAATTTAATTGTTACCGTCTGTTTTTGGGAAGATTTTGTATCTGGTCTTAATGATGGGAAATCCGTTTTTTTTAGTTAAAGTTTTTGGTACTATAAAGGATATTGAAGTAGGCATAAAATAACTGTGTCAAATAAAACAAAAATCAGGTATATAATATACCCTGTCAATTACAATGAAATGGCTGGATTTTAGTATTATAATTATTTTCGTGTTTGAAAAGAGGCATTTTGTGGTTTTTCCTTAATAATTATCGGACAAATTAGAATAACACGAGGTCGCTAGGTTAACAGCTGTCAGTAATATTGACGGTGTAGACCAATGAAGACAAAAAAATGCGAATTATGACTAACAATCTACACCTCCATTGTCAATTATTGATCAACCGAGTGATGACTGTCAGATTTGGTTTTGTATAAGTTTGTATATAAATCCATATCAACATATACTATAAGTTCATACAAAAAATTGTAATATTGTAATTGATCTGACAAGTAAATTAGAGAAACAATTGACGCGATTATAGGATGAAATTACTTATGAAGCCGCGATTTGAAACTGCTCTGAATGTAATACATATTTATAATATAGCGATTTCTGACGAACGTTGAAATCAGAATTATTTAGTTCGCAAAATTGTAAGCTTGAAATTATGCATCAAGCGTTTACCGCTATGAGGAAAATACAATGGTGTTATGAATATGAAGTATAATACTTGCATGCCGCATACTTTTACTGATAGAGATAGCAACTAATGCAAGCAGCAATAGAGGCTCTCAATTTGTGACCTTATAGGATTTGATTGGATTTTAGCAGTCATCAATTTCTAACGTAGATCTCATCCACGCATGTACCTGAAGATCTTAAGTGACAAATTGTTTGCTTGATAGTATGCCAACAAGGCTATGAATAGATACTGTACTAAAATGAAATAATATATGAGATCGGCATTTATATTGTTACCCTAGGCTTAAATTTTACACCGATTTCCAGAGGAATTAACGTAAAATGTTAAGCAAAATTTTCTTGATTGTAGTTTTATTTATATTTGCGTGAAATAAATTTTGTTTTGAAACAGCGTTCTCCCGCTCGAGCTCTAGTCATAATTCACGGTACATAGTTTATTTACACGGTAGATATTCCTAAAATAATGAGGCACTTGACGGGTACATTGACAAATTGGTTTCGGCTGGTCTGAAAGGCACCCAATGGGGATTTGTCTTTGTTTCGCGTTTCTAAGCGACAAGTGTGAATAATAAGTTCAAGTGTCACCGTTAAAATTGACACTTGCTGTATTATTGGGACTTGTATGGTGATTTCCAACAGCTCGGAATGCTTTGTTGTCTTAGCTACAACAAAGAATGAGGAAAAAATAATGTTAACGCTTCGACCTTGCTTTGATTTATGTAAAGTGTGACAGTCTATTTTAAAAAAGCACAACGACTTTCAAAAGCGTCTATTACTTTGATAGTTGTTAAAAGAAATTATGCTATTAAAATGTGAATTATTTTAATAAGTTAGTGTGCAGTGCATTGTGTAGGTAAGTAAGGAATTTTAAGTTCTTAAATATCCATTTGTCGGACAGATTTGTAACTTTTGTGTGAGAATCTTATTTTCTAAAAAAATCTAAGTTTCCGTGTATCACCCTCTGGGGGATGGTTTCCAGTAAAAGCCAATAAATCTGTTGAAATAAATCTACTACATCCTGACAAAAAAAAAACTTTTATACTACGCTGAATAGCTTTTTAGTAAGCATTTTTGAAGTAACTTTTTCTAGGAAAATGGTTTTCGAAAAAAAAAAAAAAAACTCGTTCTAGTTGAATTATTTACTACTCATTTAGATAAAATAAGATATTACCAATTAGCAACCAACGCTGTCCGCTTACTCGTTGATATATACAAAATCAAATAAAACACAAATGTTACCTTACACTTTCATTAATGATTTCATTTATTCAGAAAGAGCAATACAATTGATACGAAAATTGATTAGACAGACACGTATCTGTTTTCAGAAATCTATGTAGGAGCTTCATAAAGTCACTTTCCTTCTGTACAATTCATACTTTAAGTATATATTTAGTCAGATTCTTCTTTTTACGGATGAGTTTTTAATTATACTTGTATAATCACATAACTATTGTTTACTGCCAAATGAAACGGCCATAAAAGATTGAACCTATCTATAAAACAACTCTTTTATATCTTATATTTTTATAACAATCCTATTTACTGTACTAAAACAGATTCAGGTAATTCATTCTACAAAACAGAAACGGAATAAAGCCGAAGCGTTGCTAAAATGAAACCGTTATTCGTAATGGTTCAAATTATAGCCACCGAATATTTAAGCAAAGCAATGAAAGCCTATACAGTTATTGTGATGATTTTAAACACAGCAAACTAAATGTATTGTACTGAATTAATATCTTTCAAGGAGGCAGTAAGCTGCGAGACATTTAAATGTCCTAAGGAGCTACTGCTTTTATAAAATGGGCTATAGTCTAGAAGTAATTATGCTCCAAGTGAAATAACGGTCTTCTTATTGGGATGACAAATGGCAGAAGATAAAGTTCTCCAATTTATGATAGTGAAATTCTCATTCGCTCATTTATTATAAATTTTTAACTTAGTTAATTAAAGTTTTTTAAACGCATGAGGAAAGCAGTGAACTCTAAACATAAAATAATTTAAAAATATTCTTTTGAGTATTTTAACTATAAAACGTAATTAATAAATGGATCAAAACCTCTGAAGTCTGAACTTTTATAAGTTACAAATTATCCAAAACTATTACAAAATCATTACAAAATGGCGACCATTGCAGTAAATCTTATACTTGATGTTTTTTGTTAAATACATCTATAGAAACTCCACTTGAAAATTACTTAAGTAATTATTCCACACCATAAACTTTTTACATGCTATCAATTATAACGTTACATCATTAACATTATTAGTTATGTCAATAATACAACATGCTAGATCACGATTGAAATTGATCATTAAAAATCTGAATTCGGTATCCATTGTACTATTACCACTTACAAAAGTACCTATCAGCGAAAAAGAACAATGAAAAAGTGGACAGAAAAAAAATTGTTTTGTCTACAGACATAGAAATGTTATCGCGTTACACCCGTACGTGCAAACTATACGTTTTATTGTACCATAAAAGCTAGGACATTTGAAACCGTGCCATTTGGTGGAACTCGGGAAAACCCAGTACTACAATTAGTTCCGCAAATTATTCGTTGTGTTAGTGCTCAGTTGACACTGTAAGCACTTCTGTTGCTATACACTCGGTATTTGATAGGTTCACGTCTGCCGCATGGAAATTATGTCATTATTTGTTTAACTCTTATTTTTTTGCATTCCGATAAAACTATGAAGATTTTAAAACCTAAAACAAGTTAACGAAGGGCTTGATACTTAAATATGTTCGTTTGTGGAAGTCAAAATCGAAATTAATACACTTTTAGGCAACAAAATCACCCGAAATTTTACTTTCAACTTTATGCTTATGGCTTCAAGAGTTATATGCGTTTCCGAAACAAATTAGCATATCAATGATGGTGACTGTAGCTCTTAAGCGATAGGATGTGAGTTCATGAGTGAGGTACTTGTAATCAGAATAAGTGGGAGATCGTATGAGTCATGGGTAAGTCAGTCAATGTAGATGATCGTGCTAAAGGAGGCGTTTTTAAAATAGTTCATTTATAAAGATGACAATGCTTTATTACAATCAGATGACGATAAATTGATATAGATATCTTATCATATTGTAACCTAAGCTAAACAGGTCTAACTTATTTACAAATACATCATCAATGGGTCGGTCCAACTATGTGTAGGATAGATAAAGCAAAATGCCGTTTAACTCGAATTAAATGATACCCAATAGAAAAGAAAAAAGAGAAAAACCGCTTCCAAGTATATCACCATAAACCAATTTTTTTTTTTTAACTCTTTGACGCAAAATGTGTTGTCCCTAGATAAAACCTTAACAATTTTTTTAATCAAATAGATTTTATACTTAAATGATTTTAGTTTAAAACGGTTTCATTTGATTGCTACTGCAGAAAAACATTAAGTTTAAGTAGATTTTAATGTATTCTATGAATTTTCCATAATCGCAGTGTCTCCCATTAAGAATATTTAGTGTGAAGGTCTCGAAGATTGAATAAAACGAGCGACGAGAGCAAAATTGCGAAAAAAATCTCCCATTTTTCACAATACCTTACAACACAGCCTTATTTTTGTCCCACGCTAAAGTAAAAACTTTTTTAGTAATTAATCAAAGATGTAGGGAATAAATTATTATACTAACATTAAGCTTTGTTAATCCGAATTCAGCATAACAATATGTACCAAAATAGCATTTTATAAAGTCTTTAATAATTCAAGATAATCAATAGATTAATAATTAATTGGGTATTAATTAAACGATTGAAAACACTACTTGAATACAAAAAAATATATCTTAATAAAAACTATTAAAACACGATAAAAATAATATTTAAAATTAGTTTTTTACAGGCATAACATTTTTGGTTGTCTTTTTGGGTATTAAATTGGCTTTTCAGAATTTATCTTCAAACAATTGACGGTAACTACCTATGGTTAATTATTTGGGAATAATTAACATTTTTCTAAGCTTATCAAGACGTACATATACTAGACCATAACACGAGGGTTTGCTTGTATCTTGTTATTAAAATAAGGTAAATTTATAATAATATTAGCATAACGAATTAACCGTTCCGTGTTGTAAAGTGCTTGTTTATTTTAAATCAAGTTGTCAACCTGTCAAGCTTAGGTAAGTGGTTTGTGGTTTACCAAAGGTACTTTAACTAACAATTAATATTTATATAACAATTTCGATGAAAAAAAGACGTTGCATGTTTGATTGTAGTATAAATTTTTGGAAATCAATAAATTTAAAAGGACAACATAACCTAAGCTAAGTCAATTAAAATATAAAGGAGAAAACAACCAACGGTAGATATGCGAATACATATGTTTTTCTTAATCAGAAGGTTCGCTTTCATTATATACTCATGAATGACAAGTTTTGTTTTTAAAGTGCAGTCTATAATTGCAAGATGTCAAGTCCGAAAGCTTTTTTTAAAAATGATCAAATTTATTTTTACAACAAAAGCTTTAAGTTTTATGACAAAAATATATCTATCAACATTAGAATAAGTTTTTATGACTTATTTCATAATTTCATTTCATAAGTTCGAAATAAAATCTTCTAATTGGTTTTGAGCTAAAAAGTTCAAGCACCGTCTAATGTGTAGTTATCAAAAACCAATGTTTTGCAAGTATAACAAAGACTATTTGTTTGCGGAGACGCCAACTTTAAAGTTTCCTAGTTTCCTGGATTGTTTGGGGTAATTGCTTGGTTTCTGATTACTGTTTCAGAACTTGGGTAAAGTGGAATAAACGAGATAAAACGTCATTGGGATTTGCAGCTTCTACACTAATTATTTAGATTTTTTTCTTACATCTCAATGGCTTTGGTTTTTTTATGAATACCTGCTTTAAAATACCACATTAAAATATGTTTAATTGAAACATAAACAAAAAAACACACACCATGACACCAAACATGTTTAAAATTTTATTAATAACATAGATTTTTTGTTAAATTTATCGAGTGAAGCAGATACATACCTATTAGTAAGATTAACCCAGTTGAAGTATGAAGATAATCCCATCGCAAATCATGTGAACGTCACAAGGCATTGTGCAATAATGCACCGTATTACGAATAAAATCTAGATAATGCAACTGCTATTCGCACTTATCCATTCAAGTATAATACGTAAAAGTATAATATAACCCGTAATAACTGTAATATATTTTATTAATTTCAGTCGTTAATTAGTAGCTATTTAACAACAAAAAAAAATATAGATAAATCTACTTATTCCTTTTTTGAAGTCAATACAAAGATGTGACATATTTACCAAAGATGAGAGTTGCCTATCTTAGCATTAATTTTAATCGGTCATTAAAGTCGAGTTAAGTTAAATGTGCAATAGTATTTAAATACCAGAAATCCTTTTTGTTGCCTGTCACATTTTAACTCTAAATCCATATCCAAAATAAAAATAGTGAAAAAATTATTTGGAAATTTTGAAACGAACAACATACATACGGACATTCAAAGTTAAACATGCTCTGAAATATCATTTGCACGAATCAACGTGGCCGCTGCTTGTTAAAATAAACAGTTGATAAATGCAGCAACGACATTGCGTATTCAGACAATGTGCAGACAAAAGCGACATCATCCGATGATGGATGACGAATGAATTTCTCAATAATCGATTCATTAATTATAACGCTGAAGATAGGACGAACTGCAATGTTCAAATATTGTTAGTTAAATTTTAATATTTTGCTTACCCCATCTTATTATGCGAATTACGTTCAATGGTAACAGCTAGTCATGATTTTCCATGGACTGGTTTAAATATCCCCGTCAAATAACTGCTTAAAAATAAGTTTAACTGATAAACAGCTATGAGTTTCATATGCAAGAGTTTTTTTCATATCAATACGCTCATTCATTTACAATATAAATATCACCATGCAAAATTAAGAATAAACGTATTGAAAATGTACACAATGGGTATAATTTATATTCTTATTAAATGTCTAATTTTAAGACAACAGCTGTAAATATATACAAGTATGTGATGTCAAGCTAAAACAAAGCAAAGTTGCTGCAATGCTTAGCGAGAAATAAAATGGCTAAAATGTATTCTTTATGCTAATACGTGGGTATGTACTTAAATTATACAGGTAATCTTATTTACTATGTAGTAGCAATGATATATTTATATGCGACTGTGTGCTTTAAAGCAATTTCATAAAATGTCTTATCATTTTGAAGCCATTTCATAAAATGTCTTAACATTGTTCACTTTATGACTGAATTCATAGTTTTAAGTAGTGTTTCTATTTTGTATGTTTTCAGCAAAATTTTAACTTGATTGTTAGAGTTTCGCTACAAAGAATAACTTCTCTAGAGTCCAACTGATCAAAAGTTTTCTGTAACGGAATACTGAAACACTAAAGCTGGTAAGAAACACTGTGAGTGAAAATACTTTATCAAAGGATTTTGTCTTATTCATGGTTTTGGTCACTTCAATGTAAATTTTTGTAAATTGATTTAGTTTTTTTTGTTTGAAAGGTGACTTAATCGAGCGTGTTCTATATAAGTTCTGTGAGGTTAAAGTGGGAATGAACAATCGAATGTATACAAATATGACCGGTCAGGGGATTTTTAAGTTTGTAATTCAAGTTTTACAGACTAGAATGCGCACAACGGATAGTCTTGTAGTCTTGTCTCTCATGTAGCTTAGTAAATTTTTATTCATAAATGGATAAGCAAGAAAAACAACTATTTATAGAAGCTTTTAACCTTTTATGGAAATATGTATAGTATTTGAGGATTAGTTGAAGGTTGGACTAGGGTCCTAACCCCCTTAATAAAGTAGAAGGGAAACTTAAAAGGTTCGAATTATCCCTCGCTACTAATTGGCTTAGGCAACTTATTTGGAAGCGACTGCTTTTATTCAAAGGAATGCTTTGGATTTATTTACACATTTTATAAATATATTTAATATATACTACTATAATAACTGTTAACATTTAACAATAAATACTGTTAAAATTTTTCTGAATTTCTTCCGTATTATTCTTTAACATGCTTATAATTATGATCTCAATAGTTCAAGGAGGGAAATAACAATGGAATAGCACGTTATGAAGTTTCCGATGAAATCATAGCATCACGATACGGTGGTTAAATTATACCATCGAGATTGAACTTGTGACCTGATGATGAAGAGCTTTTATTCAAACGTCATTGGGAAATACAAAAATACTTCCTTCAATTGCTATTAGTAATGATGATATCAGAGATTTTTACAGTCAATAGGGTTAAAAAGACCGATTTGTGCCGAATCTGATTAATTACTGCTGATGTAAAATGCAATTTGCGTATTTTACACTTTTCTATGAAGATTCGTAAAAAGGTTCTTAAAAGGCGGAATGCTTTAAAATAACGTCAAATAGAAAAAAATCCGAAAACTTTCAAGAATGCTTAAAAATGCCTAATCAAAAAATGAAAACAATTAACGTATTATTGGACCCGCCCAAACTAACGGTATGCAGCCTTCTCGTTTGTGTTTACGGTCTATGGTCAAAGCTGTGATTTTGGAGTGACAAGCAAGACATACATTATTACATTATATTTTAAATACAATATTTTATTACTAAATAATCGCTGTGTATCTATTGTTTTATGGTGTTTAAATAAAACTTGCAGTTTTAAACTCGCATCAACGCTGTACTCATTCAACAAACAAGATTAAGTCTTGATTGCAGACTTGTAAATAATATTAATTTAATTTTACTTGTTCTCTCTATTTTTACTATAGTGATGGAACAGTCATTAAGATTCTGCTTAATGTAAAAATATCTGGTTTGATAAGTTTTTTCACTATGTCATTAGAATGGAATAAATCATTTTCTCAAGCATGGACGATTTCGTTAAGTAAAGCTGTTAGTTTTAGTTAAAAAAGCTCTATAAAATTTCAATAAACCTTACATTTTAGCTTTTTGCGAAGAGAACAACCGGTCTATCTACATATGTATTTGGTTATATATATCCGAGTTGAAAATAACATTGGATACAGAATCCTGAAAACATTCGCGATATATCTTTTGTTAAATTGTATATTTACTGTACTGTTCCCGCATCAGTAAATTTCAATTAAAAGGTTCACTGATTCCGGTCCTTCGTTACGTAATATTTCCGACATTAATGTTTTATTTTTAATTGGTTTTTAACTCTATAGCAATGTTGGAATGGAAAAACCGACAATAGTATTTTTGTTTAACGATGTCGTAGTTTTCTTGAATTTTATTTGAACTATTTATAAAATAAAATAAGATAAAGGTTCTAGTGAGGTATTATATTATTTGTTTCAATTTATTTCGCGTAGTCCTAGTCGACTACGTAGCTTAGTGACTACGACGACACAGAAGCGTAGTCAGTCATGGAGCAACAGATTTATTACAGTTCAATTTACTACAACAGTAATTCCTATTTATTGAAGCGTTAACCGACATTGCTACTGACCTTATACTTATATTGTCAAGTTTTACGACATATTACATGCGTAGAGTTACAACTTTAAAAGTTAAGACTGTTAAACTTTAAAAGTTAGGGAAAAGTTAAGACTATATTTAAACCCCTTTTTAAATTTAAATTTCAAAAACGTTTCGGTACTTAGATCAGCATGTTTCTTGGCTAGCACCTACTCGTAGGTTAAAACTTTACCATTTTGAATTTTGAAATCAGTTTCCTCCGACGATAATGATATGACTTAGGTTGGTCGCTAAAATCATTAGTAAACAACCTTACCTATTAATTATGATTCAATCACTACAACGCTTGATATATTATGTCAGTTCAATCGGGATTGATAGATTCGTCTTTATCATAAACATTCATTAAAACTATAAATTGCGCACAAATAATAATCGTTAAGATATGATCGAACTATTAAACAGATCCTTGATTTAAATCACAATACATATTAAAACGTTACATGAAATAATCTCGAAAATGATGTCACTGGCAAAATATTTCTTTGTTTGCTTTGCTTAAAGGTAATTAGCGGAGGCCGTGCTATAAATTTGCTAATGTATTTTAAAATTAGCTACTAGCTTTATTTAATGTAATTGCTAGCAAATATGTTAACGTAAGCACTGATATTGATTTATAACAACAAATAGATTAGATTTTACTAGTTTTAAGTCTAGTATTTGTTGTTTCATTTCAATTTTAATTAAATTAAAAATTATATGCTTTCTTGTATATCAACACATGGGTAGAATTAGTTTTGAGTAACAAGCATCGATTTTATCTTCAGTAACATGTTAATAAAAAGATAAAGTCGGAACAAAGCTCATAATTATAAATTGTATTTTTAAAAGAAACAAGAAGGTTGTATTCCGATTGTTTTTCAAAACATATTTTTGCAGCTTTATTCATTTATTTGTAATAGACAACAGACCACAATCAAAACAAGTATTAAAACTAGAGTTAGCAATTAAATCTAGACGGAGACCCAACATGGTGTCTACACAGCACAATCAGAATGAAGGCAGAAACAAAATCAAGAAAATAGTAAAGTATCCAGCTGCATTCATAGATTTTATATTTGAATAGATTTTTCCAACTAATATGATAGACAAAGAGACGAATACAACATTATTATTATGTTTCTATTGTTTATGTCTAGTTTTGATTCTCAGTTCCATTGGTCCCAATTAAAATAGTGAATTAAAATAGTTAAAATAGTGAAGGCCTACGTCAAGTCTAAATAAAGCGCTTGTCTCACATATCTTGTAGCTAAATTTGTATTGCATTGTATTCGAATTGATGAAAACATCGAAAAAAAAAATGTGGATGAGAGATATGAATGAATGTGACTATCAAACGAATCACACAGGATTCTGTGCCCTTTGTATTGTGGTATGTGTAGATTTTTTTTAATGCTCCATTTCGTTTGCCCTTTGAAAACGAAGCTTCGAACAGTTGACAGCAATTTTTTTTCAACAGCGTAATTGGATTGACTAGAATTTCAGTACTCGCCAGAAATACACATCGTATAGTCAATTGGTTACATAAAGACTATACTAAAACAAAATAAATTCTACAAACATAGTACAACTTTTCTTCTTAAGCTTTCGATAAATTGATGAAGCATTCTTAAACTTTTAAATGAGTTTAACATTTGATCTCGGGTTTTCCTCTGGCCTTGATAAGTTTTAAATAGCTAACCCTTTGATTAGGTGCTTTTATATGAACAACGCATTAGCGTCAAGATAATATCGAAGGTACGTTAAATCATGATCATTAAGTTCGTGACAAGAGGTTATCCATTAAGCTTAGGGTCATCAGGGCAGGCATAAAGAATTGCTAATCAACCGATTGTTTGTACTAACATATAAATCAATCGTACTCGAATTATACAATGAAGTCATAAATCAGTATGTTCTCTTACGTATTTACAGTAATTAAGTTGTTAGTGCGACGAATACCTCAATTAGTTCTTCGTTAAAATACCTTTCTGGATGTTCTGGAACCTACTGTTTATAAACTAAATATGATATCACAACACTTTATCAGCTAAGCAGCATATAAAACATTTCTTTCGTCGTAATCTTACAAAGAAATTCAAAGATAATAGTATATCTGACATATTTTGTACATTTTATTTTTCACCAAGAAAACGGTATCTTTGTCCAGGGACACATATTTGTAATACTTTGGGATCTTAACAAGAATGTACAAAGCATTTCAACTTTCACCTTAGTACAAAGCTTTCACTTAGCAAAATACCTCTGAATTTAGGGACACGAAACCGTTCTGTTTGTTAAATGCAGATCTAGTGCCTAAACCATCCCGTTTGAATGATTAAACAAAGTACTTCTGACACCCAACTAATTGTTACGGAAATCTATAGTTAGGTGAATTTAGTAGTATGTTAATTATTTTAATAATACATGTAAATATCTAATAATGATACATTCAAACAATCAAATTAAATTTTAAGGCATTAGTAGGTATTTAAAGAATTTATTCATTAACAAAATCCACAGCTCTCAGTATAATTACGAGTAATAATGTACAAAACACAATATCATAACATAATACAATTATTTATATAATTTTATGTAAAACATTATTTTATTGAAAGGTGACAAAACTAAATAGGTACACTTAAATGCTTCTTGTTTGCGCGAGTAAGTGTATCAGGGCTTAATGATTATGCAATGGAATATAATAATTGTAATACTTGATGTCTAAAAACTTATTTACTTTGGTGGAAATTGTCAATGGAACTAAATATATCTTCTCAATATAAAGGGCTATCAATCACCGTGTTAGTGGTTTTATATATCTCCTATTTCGTGGATCGTATATTACACGATGGTTCATAAACATTTCAAAAGGTTTTTAACATGAAAACGAGAAGAAAAATTAAAAAACTTCCAATGTAAATATCGGTGTTCAAAATAAACTAAAGATTACTGCATAACTAAATATATATTCGAAGCTAAATTGTTTAGTTGAAGATCAGTAAGACAATAATGAGATGTTAATTTCAAGTACGATACGTATTCTAATTCTTGAAGCCAGATGAAACAAACGCACGGAACGGAGATAAGCATTATATCGATTCAAGTGTTCATACAGCATCAGGTATTGGGTTCACACAAGTAGGTAATTCGTTGATAAACTGCAGACTATGGATAGCCTATTTTTCAATGTTCCTCATCTAGTTAATTTAGGAGTATGATATTTAAGCTGGTGCCTATTTGCTTACTACAGTTCTACAAACCATCTGAAACTAACTGCAAATTAAGTGCTCCGTTTACGAGGTAGTATCACAAAAAATACGTAAATATATACTTATGATAAAATACCATAGTAATACTTAGGTAATTTTGTCATAAGATATTGTCTACTGTTGCACGGAACAATCTGTTTCGCAATTGGTTGGAACAACCGTCACTAACTATTTTAAAATCTGTTACTGCGGCCTAATTTACATTCAATTGATGATGGTTAGCATTACCCCGCAACGTGACTTGGCTAAAGAGAATTAAATTTCTTTACTTCAAAGTTTAGGAGGAATCTTGTTGAAAGCTTTAAAAACTTTTTCTCGAACTCAACTTTGTAAAGGAGACAATAAAAGATTACTCGGCGTCTGTACTGCAGCGAAAACAAAATACCATGTCCTCTGTCAGATTATGTATTGGTTATTGCAAAAGAATGAGAAACAATATTATATTACAAAGAAAGTCAAAGTTTTAATATCCACTTAAGAATCTTAAGATCCACTGGCGAATGTCGTCATTGGCCAATTTCTGTGAATGTTAACACACAAAGGAGATACTCTTAATCTTAGATTCAGCGATTAATTAACCCATGATTGTCTCCCTCCGGACATGTGTGGTTTGTCTACGTGTGTTCTTGATTACCTTCCTTTATTAATGTAGTTTTAGTACTTTTGATAAATAACAAATTGTAAGTATAGTTTCATTTATTGTACCAAATTACGAATTCATTAGGCATATAGCGGTAAAGAAATTTTGTTTCTAGACATTATTATTTTCCTAAATCAATCAGGCATCATAATTTCGCTTATAGTCATTGATCAGCACTGCACTTCGATCATTAACAGTAACGTATATACTTCGATCAAATTTGTTCTGGACCGGTTCATCTAAAACAACGCACGTAAACCAAATCGGTAATAGTTTTTTCTATGTTGATGCAACCTTCTTTGACAGGACGTTTTAAAAGTCCGGGTCAAATTTGATCATATTGTAATTGAATGTATAATTACAGTAAACTTCCGTCGAACTTTTATTGTTCTAGTCACTTACCTACTCGTAGCTTGTGAGGAAAATGATTCAGCAAAAGCAGAAAAGCCGAGAGGCACAGCACATTTTTATTTCGTTAGAAATCTTCACAGTTGACAAAGTACTCGTATTGTCTATCAATCAACTGAGTTTTATTTAATTGGCTTGTATTTTTTGCGTCCGTCCTTGTTAAATGAGCAAGTAAACTAAAAATAGGCAGGTGACGTTGCTAGTAGGCGTCTTGTAAATAAAACTAAACTAAATTTGCGTTAGGTGATTTATATTGATGTTGGAATAACTTTGAATAAGCGAACGCAGGTGAATTTAAATAAACAATTTTGAACGTTTAGTTTTAGGATTAAAGTCGAGGAATTTGATTTAATGTTATACAGTCACTTTTTAAGTGAAATAACTGAATATATATAACTACATATATAGGGTATTTATAGGAGCATACTTCTTATACTTAAGCAGGATGCACTTAGATATATTATCACTTGCTTTAGCCCGCGGCTTCGTTCGCGTAAAAATTTAGATAACGTAGATCTACTTTTTACGATCGTACAGTAATGAAGTCGTTCTGGGTAAAGTTTACGGTTCTATAAACCTGGTTTATTGTGAGTTTTCTGATTTTTAAATTTATTATTTATAATGAGGTGGGCTCCTTGCCTATCCGGGACCAGAACATGCAATATCTTTCGTTTTTTGTTGAATTTTCGCAAGATTGTAATTTTTTCAAAACAGATACGGTTTATTTTTAAGTACTGGTGCAAATATTCGAAATCCAAAACCAACTTAATTTTAATTCACCCAAACTTTGTACCCCGTTTCACACCTTCAAAGGTGGAATTTTATAAAACGTCAAGACACGAGTTTCTTTATCTTTTTATTTACTTGAATATATTACTCTAAAAACAAAAGTTCATGGTCTTAAGTTCTTAAAATGACGAACTCCCATACTTTCAACCCCTATTTGACCTTAAGGTTTGAATTTCTTATTTCTTGATTAACTCTAAAAACCAGACCTGTAAAAAAACAGCTAAGGCCCAGGGGTTTAGGTTGAGCGTTGTTGAGTCGTTCCTTCTTTAAAAATTTATATGGAATAAATAGACAATACAGATTTTTTTTAATCAATTTAAAATAGTCATTATAAATAAGTCGAAATGTTTGATCCGTGAAAAGCGTTCGTTTTCTTGATGCTTGGACAATTTAACGACCTACTTTTAGTATGCGTAGATCATCAGGCGTGTTTTATGATTTTGAAATACATAATCAAAAAACCTTTAACATTGTGAGTTCTTTGTATGAAATTTGTAAAGCGGAGGTTAGTTTCCGTAAATCTTTTCCTCGGTTTAATGCGTTGTTTCCTCTTCTACATGGAAAACGTTTTAGCGAAACAAATCCAGTTAGAACTAACTAACATAATGGAGATTTAAGAACGCCTAAGTTTGACAAAGTTTTCAGAATTAGGATTTTAAATTAATGAAGAACAATTTGTTTTAATCTTCAAGGTTTAGGTCATTTATAAGAAATACATGAAAAGAAAAAATATCCTAAAAACAAATACCCGGCTGGTTAAAGAAGTAAAAAAAAGATAAGACAATATCTGCAATATTATGTATGTCAAAATGATTTTTTAATGTGTTGCAAGCGCTGGTTAAAGTAGATATGTTTGTTTGTGCTCGCCTGCTGTCGGGATTTTTGTTTTTAGAAGGAAAAAAAGTATCATTAAAGTGTTATGTTATGTATATTTTTAGGATTCTATATTTACTTATTAGATTACATTTGATGCCCGTATTGTTATGATTATATTTTTTGAGAACAGACAATTTGGAGTAGAAAATCCGCCATATTGATTTTTAAAGTTTATTGTCACATATCCAGTGACACTCGCGTTATAAAGACTAAACTAGCGACACATAATTCATCAAAATCGTTTCAGCCGTTTAGAACTTACGAGGGAACAAAGGAAAGGACATATATAAATGCCGAAAAGAGACCTCATTCTTGTTATCAAGAAAAACACAAAATAATATCTCCTCACCAATTTTTATTCTCTTTATACTTTGTACTTACAAAATTTTTAATTAGTCAAGGTGTAAAAACATAAATGGGTGTAAACAATTAGGTACGTGTTTGAGAATAGACTATGAGCGCTCCATTTTGTGTAAAACACCAACTTCTCTGTATTACAAAAGAGAACAACGTACTGAACAGATACACTATATAATGTACTGTAGAATTTTGAAGGGTGCCTGTGAATTGGAAGGATAAAAAAGAGAGAATAAGCCCGTGTTAAATTTGCACGGGACTGAGGGTTATCGTATAGGACCTAAATTCAACCTGTGACGGTTGCTCTTTGATAAATAAGACCTAGGTCACACATTAATTTATATAAGTATCTTTGATAAAACCTGTCATTTTAAAGTGGAACGGTGTGAGTGGAAGTTTGGACAAGCTGCACTCAATAATGTTTTAGAAGCGATATTGGAGAATGTTTCAATTTTTTTATTCCCTACCATAATTTGTTTACTTGAGGTTTCTGAGAGAGCAGTTTCCTATCTATGAAAATTACTTTAATATTTTACCCAATAACAATTTGACGTCTGCATGGAATTTGATATGCTCTAAAACAACGCGTCGACTTTGTTTTATAAGAGATGTAAACTGTTAGTTTGAACTCCATACAAAACTGATTAATCACTCGAAAATCTAATTTACGGGCAAAAATTTTTCTAGGGGTTGGTAACATGCAAAATTGAATAAATGAAAATTATCGTGTGTTAGACGGCTATTTGTTTTGATACAACTATGAAAGTTATTTGGCTATCAAAGAAATTGAATGTGACAAGATGAGAATTACAATAAAGTGATGGAACGTCAGAAATCATACATGTACGTACGTACAGAATAACACGCTCTAGTTTAAGCTAAAGACCTATTGTTAAAGATTTTTGTCTATGAATTTCGTAAATACAAAAATACAGTTATAATAATATGTAATAATAGTATGAATAAATTATCTAACTGGGTGCATACCCGTTTAATTACTATTAATAAATAGTATTGGTTCAAGTGATTTGACTTTTACTGAATGTTCTGAAATAAAACGAAAATCAAATTTGAGCGCGTTTTAATTTTAGTTTCAATACCATCAAATAATAAATTAGTTATTCCCGCAGACGGCTGCGATTTTTAACATCCATAGAGAGTTTTCGATCCATAAATTAAGATAGCTTACAGTATTTCCCTTTAAAGCTTTTATGTGGTACAGGCAACGTATCAAGCTGGGCAGTTTGGACTCTGCCATTCTTATGTCGTTCAGCATAAGGGTTGATTTTGTAATGTAACGTATATCTTGATGTCTGACCGTCTGTACTAGGGAAGGCTCTCGGCCGGCTGCGGTCGCCACCCGCAGCCTGCCAAACAAAGGAGTATATATCAAGAAAGTATCTTTAATGTTACCAAAATTGCTACTCTTCAAACGTAGTTTTAAAACAACATCATTGGCTAACAAACAGTCGGTTCACCTGAGGGAAAGTGATACCGCTACTGCTCTGCCATGCTCTTCATGTTCGGAACGCCGAGAGCACCGTTAATGCGTTGCCCATGTAATGTTGAAGATGTTTTACCTCTCCTGCCTGTAATTACACTGGCTCTCCAATTCTTCAAACCAAAACACAGCGGATTGCTTCACGGCAGAAATAGAAGGTGGTACCAAACTAAACGATCTCTCACATGATCTGCCTCGAGCTTGCAGTATTAGAAATTGAACTTAAATCTTTGCACTACATTGTCATGTTTAGCTCTATAAAGGGAACATGATTTAAGTTAAGTAGTAATTAACATGTAGGTTAAAATTAATTGAATGTCTTTTCGGACTATCTATATACGTACTTTCTCATAAGTCGCTTTATCTGTGGATTTCAACACTAGGAAATTCACAACTAGGTATGACGTGACAATAACATCGTTGTCATCGTGTGAAGCCACAATCATCAAAATAGCTTACTTAGCAAGTAAAGTGCTTAGTGTACTATAGTTTTCATCATCTGCCAATCAAGCCCATACTCGGTGGGTAAGCTACTTGATAGAATTGCTGTCATTGTAACAATATAACAAATGTTTTAATTGTGTTAATATTAAAAAATTGATTTATAAAATGCCTTCGACACGAATTAGATGAAATTAATACTTTTCTACGTTTTGGAATCAAAAAACGATATAGCCAAGATGACAACATACGGCATTTTTTTTATTTAACGATTGCCTGACGTTTCGTTTAAATAAAAATCGTACATCGAAACAAGAAAACTTGAAAATAACGAACTGAAACGTGAGCTTAATGATTAAACGTTTGTGAAACTATTTTAGACTGTTTTAAGGCGATTATTAAATTAGTAAATTAGTATTGCAATACTTTATCCGGACGTTGTAAAACAAACCCTTACTTTGATATTTTCAAATCAGTTAAAATCACATTCCTGTAATAAATAATAGAAGGAATTTCCTTCAATATTTTATAACTGAAACCTGTTTTTACAGAAAATACATTGAAATGGTTTTAATTTAAATTTCTTCAGATCATCAAACATTTCCTGTTCCAAATTTAATTGAAAATAGAAGTTGGAGTTAAAAATATTCGCTCATTGAAATTGTACGCTTATTCTTTTGTGTTTGATATCGCTTTTTATATCAGACAAGACGTTGAATTTTATGATTTATTCTTATAAAACTTGTAAGCAGTTTGACTGATCGCAAATTGAAAAAACTAAATATATTCCTTATTTAAATTCACCTATCTGCCTCGGCTTAAAAACGTTTTAGGTACGGCTGCAAAATAACATATATGATATTCGACCCTCCGTAGAATACCCCTATAAGTAGAAAAGAGTTGGGATGATTAGGTTTATGAGGAAACAAGTTTCTGAATCTGGTGGATAAGGGTTTGTGTTAAAACTGCTTAGAAGATTTTTTCATTCTTCTATCAATTTGGTCGGTACTTAATTTTTTATCGAATTAGTGAAACTTATGGAATAATGCTTAATTTATCGTTGCAGTAAAAAGTTGCCATAAAAATGTCTTTAAGGATTTTTTTTATGAAAGCAAGATAAAAACGGATTTTATTTAATTTAAATGCACATTTAACATGTTTAAAATTTAATAATAGTTAGTTAAAAGTCAACTTTTTTATTATAAACCTCATACCAAAAATTATACATTTACATCTGTTATATGATGTTGGTTCTCTTTATGGATAGGCAGATTTTGAAATATCTTGGCTGCATACTGCTTTTCTGTTTTTATTTCCCGACTAAAGCGAAATTAAGGGTAATGATTTCATGGGTGTTTGTATGTTTGTATATTGTGTGTCCCATCGTAGCTCCTAAGCTAATGAACTGATTTTGATTAAATTAGCATTCAAATATAGGTACAGATTGTTAGCTGTTGCTAACAATATGCTTTGCTTGCTAGGTTGACTAACCTTAATTGCGGATAATTTCTATAAAACTGGTCTCAAATGTGAAACTTACTCTCTAAGCTTACCAATTATACGTGGGTATACATCCCTACATTAAATACGTATTTCACTGTGGATAACAAGAATATATTTCAATTAACAATATGTTCAAAAACTAAAATCCAACTACTGAAAAATTTTACTAAATATTTAGATCGCAATTTTTAACTAATGTGAATGAAACAAGAAAATATTCCAGTCCGAAATCGTTATTAACTAATTATTCAATATAGTCGTGATTATATGCCACCTTGAGTGTTAAGCAATGATCTTATTTCTTTGTAGGTACTTGTTAAGGGTTTTAAAAGATCAACCTCATTGAAAATAAATAATAAATTGAAATAATAAATAACAATTTGAGCAAGGAAGAAAAGGGAACATGGAAAGTTTATCGTTTAAACGCGTTATTACAAAAAAATTAATAATGCGAAGAAGTACAAACAAATGTGATTGTAGAATAGCACACTTAAAGCATTTATTAATTATTTTGGCCGCGAATGAGTGTTATGGTAATGAAGTGTACATACAAGTATTTAAATAGTCGGAACAAATAGGTTTTGAATGGCGAACCATGTCATTAAACTAGATTGGTAGGTACATCGTTTCTGTTGGTGATATCATTGTTTGTTAAAGATCTACAAAGTCAAATCAGCCATGTACTTTACAATTTCTTTAATACAGATTTAGTGGTCAACAATCACTTGAAAAATTAATATGAATTCCGAGAAGTATTTTTGCCAAAATTTACTAAATGGGTCTCAACAAGATATTTTAACCACAATCGTCGTTACGTAGATGTAACCACAATATTTATATTTTTATTAAAACATAAAGGTATGATTACAATAGAATCTTCTCGACTTCAAAAAATTAACAAATTGAGTTCTGTATCCTGGCAATTATCCTGGGTAACTTTGAATATTTTGATGTGAAATGAAATAAGAGATGAAATGATGAAGAGAGGAATAATGAATGGGTGAAAATATATATGGAATAATGAATCTACCTACAATAAAAGCTAGCTCTGTTACTGCATTGAGTTTATTGGGAGATGACGAAAACAGCAGCCGAGTCGTTGCATTTCACTTTCTCCATACTTGTATAGCACTACAGGTATTCACTGGATAAAATACTAGCATTTTACGCATTAAATTGTGCTGATATACAAGAAAATAAAGTAGGAAAACTTTAACTGACACTTCCCGTTTCCGCCAAGTAATTCCAAAACAGAAAGTTTTTTTAAGCAACAAAGAAAAATGCATACTTGTTAGTGTACAAGTTGAATAAGAAGAGTATTAGCAATTAATTAGGATAATTGTTGAGATTGTTCGGTTTGCAACTACATAAACGATAACTGGTTTTTAAGTAGATTTTTTTATAAATGTCTATACAATTTATAAAATTCGGAGTTCATTTATTAATTAGCTAAATTTGTTTGGTGAGTGGTCAAACAGCTTTGAGTTTTTTTTAATTTTTGTTAAGTGTCAAATTCTACAAATGAATACCTAACAACGTTTTATCAATTCGTACCTACCCATGTACTTTAATTACACAAAGAAATTTCTTTAGCCCAATATAGACACAATAGATTTCAAAGGGAAACTAGCTGCAGGTTTACAAAATACACATTGCCCATTACATGGAGTCTAATAAAATAATTTTTACTATTTCCAAAACACAAATCAACATAAATCTTGGATTAAAATTTCAGAATAAAATAAATGATATGGTAATGTAGCGTAAATAACTAAATATAACGATGGCATTCGTTATTGAAAACACAAACAAGTGCTAACTACAATCAATGTAAAAATGGCTTATTTCTCAAAATAGGAATAAGAATGTCATTAGTAAATTTTCTATTGGTTGGCATCAGGATCGCAACAACGGGGGTATTCAGGGTCCGGACACAGGACGAAAACAGGCACACTCTTCCTGGGTGTCCATTAAATTCTAAATATTTAGTGAAGTCATACAATGAATTAAAAAACTTAAAACATGTTCCTTAGTATTCATCTCAAAGTATACTAAGTCTGGTAATTTGTAAAATTTTACCTTTTTTGATTTTTTAGTCTGTATAAAACATGTGGTGGATTATTGGACACCCAATTACTTTTTGAAGTTGTCGCACCCTAGTTAGTATCATCTTTTTTATTATGGGCTTATTTGTTAGTTACCATTGATCAAATCGCTTGTTTAATTTAATATTTGTAATGACAGGCAAAACTATAAGAACCTATTTTTTCTGTACTCTTACGACTATAGACTATTTGCGTCGTACATTGTTCAGAGTTTCAGTTTCTTAAAAAAATTAAAAAGGGCGAGTTAAGCCTAAAAATAAACGTCTTATATGTCAAAATGTTTTGCGATTTGGTGAAATTAACCATTTATTTTATGTTTTAATTTTATAAATATTTTATTATATAGGTACTGTAAAATATGAGTGTACAGTGGACTTGGGTTGCCAATAGTACTTTAAAACTAAATCCATAGATCACTCAAATATAATAGACGTATAAAAAGGTTTGTCCGCGCGTACGCATTCAATGCCACGGTCAGCGCACGATTCGTACCAGTCTCGCTGCCAACGTAGTGCTCTCCGGACGTGCACTAAACTTTTCTATCATTTATTTATTGATCTATTTAACTGTGATAACACAACTAGCGGTTTTAATTGAAAACTGGTTGTATTCTATGTTGTGAGAGTTAAGTTATACTAGTGACGTAATACACGACCTTCTCAGACAAATATCTGCTGCTGGCGTCCCTATTGAGCGAATAAATACCTCCGCGATCGACAAAGGTGTGTATGATTTATTATTGATTTTGCAAGTTTATTCGAATCTTGTGTGGAGATTATTGAGAAATTGTGGGTTATGTAATTTGAGATGCTGTGATGGCTAAAATATGATATTTTTTTTTATTTTTATGTAATATTTTGCATATTGTTTTTTTTTTTATCAAATGAGTAACTTGTCTAGAAAACTGTTGAAATGCTCTTATATTATGTACGAGTTTTCAAAACGAAGATTTTCGATTTGTAAATCTTAACTGCTGAGCTAAGAGCTAATGATTCTATAACCGATTTAAATTCTGTGCTAAAAATAGTTTTGTGGCCTCAAAAACGTGTATTGAAGAATTTGTTTGACAAGAATACATTTGTTTTATTTACTCAGCACTATGTGATTTACAGCTGTAGTCGCAAAAACTTTGATATTTTACGGTAACTTATTACGGTATGCCATAACAACGAGTTCTTTTCCGTAAGTAAAGAGAACCGTTACATTGCACTAAGTATTCTTTGCGTTCCAGATGAACAAGTACGTGTTATTGTTTGGCTTGGTGCTCAGTTTGGCGACGGTCAATGGCCGGCACTATCCAGAACGGGCCGAGGAACGCGATCTAGAGTCTGAAATCACTGAGGAATCCGCGAGGAAATCCAGGGAACATGCACCTGGAGGCAATAAGCACAGAAGGCGAAGGTGGCAAGCAAACTATGGGTACAACTATCCGCCGCCATCGAATCCCTATTATGCCGACGAACGGAGAGATTACGATAGGAATCAGGACCTTCTACCTCAAATATTAAGGCTGCTCGATGAGATCTCGGCTTACGTAAAGCGCCCACCACCGCCACCGCCGCCACAACCTATCTATGTACCCTATCCGGTGCCGTATCCTGTACCCCAATACTGTAGATGTCCTACCAAATCAACGACAAACACAACTGGGCTTTCATTTCCTCCTCGTCTACCGGAAATGGAAGATGTTCGACAGAACTGGGGCTTCGAGGTCAACAACAACGCTGAAGACTATAACGACGGTGACGGGTCAAGGCCCCTATCCTTTGACCCCCTCACCCCGCCGCGTGCTGTATCACGACCTGTACCAAAGGTAGACCACGGTACTAAACAATTTGGGGAAAACTAAGTAAATATCCGTTAACTGTAATTTTTTGCAATGCAAAGTCTTCTCTACTTATCATTCTAAAAAGGTTAACTTTCGGTAAAATTGGGTCTTATTCGATTGATCAATGGCATACTTTATTAGAAATATTTCTCGAAGCACATCCGCTCTGTGCACGACAACTCTAGTCACCGGATCTTTCACTTGTCCATTAGTTTTCCACTTTCTGATTGCACAAACACGTATATTGAAATTTACATAATTACCGCTTTTGTGGATGTTTATCATTATTTATTATTTCAGGGTGAGGTATCCAAGCAAAAGCCAAATCAGTCTAGAGTATCTTCCGCGCCTAGGACCTGTGAAGCTGCGATCATTACCTGCTGCCGTCCTCGCGATAGCCGGGAGCAGCAGAGGAGCTGTTTCACCAACCTCGGCTGCGCCATGACTTTCGACAACGGCAGCGTGTGTAACAAGGAAAAGATACAGTCCGTCCTGGATGCCTTCTCGGATGCATACTCCCCAGTCAGCAATTGAGCAATGAATCCGAGTATATGGATCTGTTTAGTCATTGTCAGTATTTTGATCGTTTTATAAGTTGTTGAATGTGTTTAGTGATCTTCTTGAAACAAAACCTTAGTCAGTGTTTATCATTTTCTTCTAAGGCTGAAAGCACAATCCGTTACTAATGGTGAGCGTTTGTTATTTTTCAACGCCGTATAAGAAAGGGTGTCTACAAACCGCGACGGTCGGTTATTTTACTGTTTGGAGTTAAATCGTTCGAACGAAACTCACGACGAACAACTAAATTGTATCACCTTATGTGTTCTCAGCCTGATAGTGTTCTTTGCTGATTGAAAGCTAGTGTTATTAATTTTTACAAATTGAGCTCCCAGCACTGTGTAACTTGCTCAGTTGCGGTCAGTCGTTGGAGCCAACGTTTGCCAACCTTTGGGATATCGCCCGGACTTTTAATAAAGCCAACGATGTGACAAGCTATAAAGCGAAATTCGTTTTCGACTTTTATGCGAGAATTTTAATTAAGGTTTCTGTACATTGTTATAGTCTTCGTAGGGTTTAGCATTTAAGACTATTCTTTTCGTTGCCATAATAATATTGTTCCTTGATATCGCTTTTGTTGTTTATTAGAATGATGTTTTTGATGGATCTAATCTAGTTTTTGTATTATTAAAAAAGCATTTACGTTCACTGCAGATGAGTGTAAAACGAGTTGTTTCGTCAAGTTAAGTGTGATTTAAATGTTAACAACTACATGTGCTTAATGTGTATTTAATATATTTTATCATTAATAAAAAATAAACTTAGATTGTTTTGTTTCAATGAGTTTTCAGTCATTAATATGGTTTTTCTAGTTACTGTTAATCCTGACCTAATTTGATAAGAAGTATGGAGGTGTAATCGTGTGTTATCTTCAAGGGCAAATCTATCACAGGTGGGCATTCACATGACCTCATATTGACTATGTGAAACAATGGCGGGTAGGAAGTAAGCTGCTACATGATATCACATCCAAAATGTTTTGATTGTTGTTTACCAACTAATAATAACGACAGATACGCAAAATAACTGCCAATTTTGTAAAAGAGTTTGCATTAGATTTTTCAAAACCAAGTTTTTATTTTAACATTCACAAAAAAAACTTTATTAAATTAGTAAATAGTCTCATATAATATCAAAACATGACCGAAATTTTAAGCTAGACTGTTGGTCCGTACCACATGTTTTAAGGTAGTATCCAATTATTTGAACATTATTTGAAGCGAGACATTAAACAAAATTTGAATAAAGCTGAAACATAAAAGCGAAAATGTTGTTATTTCTGACAAAATTGCGTTTAGTTGTCCGGTCAAAGCCCTTTTTTTGTCATTCGTCAAACCTTGACAAAAAACTGTCGAGTAGTTAATTCGAAATAAGACCATTGAGGTGGTGTATTTAGAGTGGTACCATAAAGTGATCATTCAGTTAATATAAGTAGGAGTCACTCTGGGTACTTTGTGGACCTGGGCCCTAGACCCTGTTTAATACAACTTACATTCTACAAATTTATAGAAAAGTGACAGATTTGTCAACTTTATCTACAAGAGTTGTTTAGTAAAGCTTCCATGTATGTAATAAATCTATAAATGAATATCTTATAAATAAATATCTTGTGAATCCTGTTCAATAAAATTTACGATTGTAGAAAACGCTTATAGTTTCGATGACAAATCTTATCAGTAAAAAAAAAAGTTGACAAATTTGTCAGTTTTCAATAAATTTGTAATAGTAATTTACAATTTATATTATTCATAAAAGTGTAAGTTTATGTCATTACTATAACACAGGGAGACTGCCTGGAGCTATTCTACAATTTTGTGGAATTGTAAACTTTTAACTATAATTTTAAGTTAAGGAAAGCATTTTTTGAATAATTAATTACTTTGTAATAGGTTTACGGACGCCTACCAATCCCACCATACTGAAAGACGCAACCATCACACTAAGAGAGGATCAGCGTAGTGAGATTTTTTTTCCAAATTGGAGTAGTTTTTTGTAGTACCGCATCTTCATAGAAGATCGCACCCTGCAATGTGGGTATATGAGTAAGTAATATAGCGTTAGGTAGGGTTGCTGGTTTTAACCAGTACTTCTCAATAAACTACGCAAACACGTGTGTCATCTCTGCTATCGTACAAGTATTATAGTGTTAAAGAAGATAAAATACTAGGTTATTCTACAAGTAACATGCTGCATATTTAAGGGTCGAGAGATCAACGACGATGTATAATTAACACTTGTAGTTTTATGCCTATAAACACCACGATATCATTCGGTCCTTATTATTGTTGGTCGTTAAGTTTTAAAGTAGTCAAGTAACCGCAAGTCCTACTTGTATTTGCAAAATCCAAGATTTGTTTCTAAAGTCGTTTTAAGTAAGTACCAAACTTGGAGCGGAACCTGTGCGCGTCTGATATTTAAACTTTCCCCAAACTACTTCCGAGCCTCTCCCAAGCTCAAGTAACAGAAGCTCGTGTAAAATTTCGAATTAAACACCAGTAAACGTAATCGGAATCGGCCGAAAAATAAATTAAAATTGTTTTTTTTGAATGGGATTCAAAAATAGATCCGTGTTGCTCGCGCGATTTTTTCTACATTTTTACATTAATGTAAATTCATTTTCAACTTCAACAATCACTTTAAGTATCACTCACATGTACCTATGACTACACAAGCATGTTATTGAAAATTTTAAAAGCCAAGGTCTCCCTTTAATGAGTTCGTTAAGTAACAATGTTTGCGATGTGTAGTTACGTTACTATTCAATGCTTAGTTGCGAGAATATCACGTTGCATAAGTGTCAATCATATCGTGATCAATAAATTAATCGTAAATTAAACATTCTATGAATTTATTGTGATAATACAAGCTTATCGTTGTCTTTGCCTTTTCCTGTTTTTTTTTTTTTTTAATTAGTCCTCTAATGAACTTAATCTGACAGAAAATTAAGCAACCTGACAATCTGTATAAATATCTGTGGCGACCGTTTTTATCGAATCTCCGTAACCAGTCGATGGTATTTACCACCGTCCCATTTATTAAAGTAGTATAAAACTAAAGTTTTAAATTCATATTCATATTTGCAGTTACAGATTCGTATTAAGATTGTTGGTATAATTACTTAAGTACTTACTTTTGTATCTGAAGTGTATAAAACTAATATGAATTCATGGTAAACGATCGACGAGAATTTTTTACGATCGTTTTGCGCGTTTTCTCAAATAGCGACCGATTAGAAGTTCGGGGTTCGAACCTGGCGGGAGCGGAACTTTATGTTATTTGCAAGACGCATTGTTTCGTTTACCAGTCTTGGATGTTATATTTATCTATGTAGTTTGCTTGCTTGCGTTGCTTAGTGGCTGTGATACAAGATAATTTCTCAGTGCAGGGCTAAGTCAATGTGACTGTCGTGATGTGGTTGTTATTATTATGCTATTAAAAATATTCTGCAATATTGGCATTTTGTACATAATTAGCAACTTGTTTGTAAATACACCGTTTAGGTCACAGGAACCTAGTCACCAAAGTGTGATCGAATTGCTCATGTCCTACCAGTAAATTACTTTTATAATTATAAACACAAACCTCAGTTTTACGAATCATTATATTATTTTAAGTACATAGTATTGTAGTATGATAAGAACTAGTCTATGATTAATCAGTCTAATTTTTCCTCATCTCATGAGATATCAGTTAATTAGATCTAATTATTAATCAATACCGATATAGTTCTCTATAATAGATTCGAGGCGCTGACGTTAATTAGGCAATACACCTGTACTATGCATTGCATATGTTTGTAAAGTAATTAAAATATGTTATATAGCTTTACACAGTTGTTCAATGATTCCATGTTAAATTTGATCATCATTATCACCAGCCAGATGACGTCCACTGCTGGACAAAGGCCTCCCCCAAATACTTCCAATCAGAGCGATCCTGGGCCCTTACTCTGAAATGCCGCCTCCGAAACTTCGGGCCTACCGACAAACCGACCGAACATATTATAATCAACGATATTACACTTCTTTCGAAATCATTGTGTCGATATCTTTGAAGTAAGGTTTTTGATGTCACGTATGTCAAACAAAGTTCGATCGGAATTTATGGATCTGCGAGTCAGACCTGACCCGACCGAAAGAATGCAGAAGTAGTTCGTGGTAAAAAACACATGAAAATTCGGCTGATACTTATCCAGCGGCTCCCTGCAGCCCTAACATGGTTGTCCGTCCACTTCGTGGGCCCGTCGAACACTACGCCTTCCGTCGTCGCCCCTCTAGAACAGGTCTTTCCCAGCGGTCATCGGTGCTAAATTTAATATTTAGTGGATAGTTTTTAGATATTCGAAGTAAATTCAAGGACACATTCCCGTTAATAGCAAGAAATCATAAAAATAACTTGCTTAATTACATCGTACCATCTTACACCACAACATTAAAAAAACAAAGATAGCCTAGGTCCCACGATTAGCTTTTATCGTGGAAACCAAACATTATATGCGTTAAATACCTATTTAATTGTTTACATTTTTTAATTACAAAATTACAGACTTTCTCCTCAACCGAATATTCGTATTAACTTTCTCCTTCTTCAGGTATCATCCTTAGACCATATAACCGAATACCAATCTGGGGAAAATGAATTTTAAAACTACCTTTTAATCAGATAAATCTCCTAACAACATTTTAAAAGTTTTAAATTTGCCCATTCATTGATTCCTTTTTGCTTAAAAGCGAACTTATTTTAAAACTCAACTGGTTCCAGAGCACCGATGTAATTTAAATACAACAGGCAAATCTCACATTTCGAAATCTTTTGTTCATGCCATCTAGTATGGTAGCGGAAGAAAGCGGATGTAATAAAAGGTGAGTGCCCTACATGTGACCGTCTGCAAGATTGACTTGTTATTTATTCCAGATGAAAACATTTAACACCTCGTGTTCTAAGCTTTATTAGAAGCCCGATTGGAAATATTTAGGGGAGGCCTAGTTATGTGATTAGAAGCCTCTATTAGTTTGTCTGTGGTATAGCTATAGAATTGATTTCCAAAATTCGGATGCATTTTTTACTTGACGGCCGAGAGGTTATGGTTTACGAGCAAATGTTTGTATGTATGTAGGTATGTATATTTCTTTGGCATGCTTTGTAGCCTACACGGTTCGACGGATTTAAACATTAGTTATGTCTTAATTATGGGTGTGACGTAGGACAGAACTATCGCAAAAAAATTGCGGCACGCTTTTATGTTTAAAAAAAATTGTTATATTCATTTCAACTCTCTTTTTTATTATTTCTTAACATTTACATCAGCGTGGTGATTCAGAGAATAATGAAGTCCCTTTAATTTTATTGCGAAATGATTCACTTCATATGCAAGTGTAAATATTGATAAGTAAATAACAGTTCTGTGATTCATTGATTCCTTATCAAACTTGTATGATACGTTCTATTTTCGATTCTTCATTACTTCTAGGTATATTTTAAATAATATACTTTAACACAATGGAATAAGAGTTTCGAATGGATTTGATAAGCTGCAATGGTAAGGTGGAAACAGTTTATTTGGATTTATTAGTAATACATGTATTTATCACACTTTAACTGAAAAATGACTATTAATCGACAAAGATTTACATACATGACGGCATCAGTTTTCGATGATCGTGATAATTCTTATTTGGTATTAATAAAAGTAAAGAATTAGTCAGATTAGTATATATATTTATACAGTTTGGTAAAATCATGATTGTAAAATATACTGTTTAACAACAGAAGTTCAATAATTTGTGTAAATTACCTCAATTTTTTTTTCAATTGTTCATTATTGATGATTTCATAAGACGTCATAATTTCGATAATTATTTTAGTGCTGTGTTTCTTGTGAGACATAATTACATTCAACAAGCACTAAAATCATCGTTATTTATAACACAGTGGTCTGGAAATTGAAGTCTCATTTCATTTAAATTTAATGTCAGGAGTCTCAAAGTAAAGTATTTGATTTAGTAAAAAAAAGTTAACGATTTGAAATTACTTAGTTTGAGTTTTAAGTCTATTTGATTAAAAAATATTTTAACTTTGGATTGAAAAGGAAAGTTAAACTGACACATTCCAATTTTGTCCTATTACTAAGCCTCCGGTGCCTGTCTTTTTGTCTGTCAGCGGGTTGTATCTCATAAACAACAATAGGCAAACTCTTGCAGTTTTCAGATGATGTCTATTTCTATTAACAACAAACAATAAACATATATAAACATAAAGAATTAAAAAAAAAATGATTGTTTGCTTGCTCTTGTCTCTTTTACGATATTATCTAAAGAGTATTTAAAAAATTTATCTTTTAAGATAGTACGGAACATCATTTGCGTGTCATACTCACACTTGACCGGTTTTGTTGTTCAATGTAAATATAAAGATAGTACGGAACATCATTTGCGTGTCCTACTCACACTTGACCGGTTTTGTTGTTCAATGTAAATATAAAGATAGTACGGAACATCATTTGCGTGTCCTACTCACACTTGACCGGTTTTGTTGTTCAATGTAAATATAAAGATAGTACGGAACATCATTTGCGTGTCCTACTCACACTTGACCGGTTTTGTTGTTCAATGTAAATATAAAGATAGTACGGAACATCATTTGCGTGTCATACTCACACTTGACCGGTTTTGTTGTTCAATGTAAATATAAAGATAGTACGGAACATCATTTGCGTGTCCTACTCACACTTGACCGGTTTTGTTGTTCAATGTAAATATAAAGATAGTACGGAACATCATTTGCGTGTCCTACTCACACTTGACCGGTTTTGTTGTTCAATGTAAATATAAAGATAGTACGGAACATCATTTGCGTGTCATACTCACACTTGACCGGTTTTGTTGTTCAATGTAAATATAAAGATAGTACGGAACATCATTTGCGTGTCATACTCACACTTGACCGGTTTTGTTGTTCAATGTAAATATAAAGATAGTACGGAACATCATTTGCGTGTCCTACTCACACTTGACCGGTTTTGTTGTTCAATGTAAATATAAAGATAGTACGGAACATCATTTGCGTGTCCTACTCACACTTGACCGGTTTTGTTGTTCAATGTAAATATACGTCTTACAAGCAACACAGCCTATGTAACACTAAAATAAATGCGTTGCTTGTCATTGAATTCCAGTTTTTGTTGTAAAATTCTTTACAAAAGTATTATTCGCTTATTAAGTATTGTTACATTCGTTACACAACCTTCATTCAATGAGATTCCACTGGAAAGTATTGAAGATGATGATATTTTTATTTAATAAAAAGTTTATTGATCTAGAAACTAGGTTAAATACAGTACCTATTATGTGGTATAACTGTACCTTTGCGGCGTTAGTATCTATAATACATATTTACTAATTACTACTAAATACTTTTACTAATTCACCGATCAAGTTCGTATTTTTCTCGTAAACAAGATCCAACACTCAAGTGTTTTCAAATTTTGGCTAAGATATAAAGGCCACACGTTAAATTGAGTTGCTTCGAGTTAAAATCTTTCATTTAAAATTAAAAACCAAATGAAATGCAGTCGATGGATATAATCGAAAAATATAAAATTTTCTACAATCAGATGTTTGGGTTGTAGGAATAAATTTTTCTAATGTTTTTTAAATTTAAATTCTACCTTGATTATACCAATGAAAGTTTTTGTTCCTGTCTTGCTGAATTACAATAATTATGCATTTAATGATTTCTACGAATTCAAATTGGCTCGAACGTTTTTAATCATGTTTAATCACTATTGTATTGTAATTAACAATATTAATTGACAATTAATTCATGTTTTTTTTCTTTAATTGTTAAATTATGCGATGACAGTTTTATCTAAGTGCTTTATGGATAGTGGTTAGTAAGTATTTGTTTATCTATTTGCATAAAAATACACTTAGTAAGGCAGATGTCCAGGCAGTATCAATTTTTTGCATAAATGTTTTTTCTAGAATAAAGGTGACACTAGACGACTTCTCAAAAATTGAATTATTGTACAACTTAAATAATTTCCATGCTAAGTAAAATGCGACAATTTTAAAATTTTAAAACTATGCAAAATACTTGATTCTTTATGCTTTTTCGCAGTGCAGGTCTCTGTGCCCTTAAGGAAAACTACTTGACTTTTAATTAGACGTCGACTAAGTGTGCAGGTATGTAGTCTACTCCAACTTAATTAACATTATTCAAGTACAAGCATGATAATAATAATAATAATTTGTGAGATCGCATTCAAACAAATTTTCTTAGACCCTATTAAGGCCAACAAGTCTCGTGGTGTGTACTTAGTTACGATAGCCATACACATAAATGCTTTATATAAATGCTATATCTATACTAATAATAGAACTCATCCAAAACCTCAGAATGCATCACACAATTCATGCCCGTCGGGATTCAAACCCGAGACCTCACGTGTCACAACCAGTGGTTTAGACCACTGCGCCACGGAGGCCGTCACTTGATATAGATAAGCGGAATACTGACTGAAAGCTCAGTTCGTAGTGAATGACCCTGCTCAGACAAAACACGACAGTCTCCCTTATTGAAGTTAATAATAACCATTAAAAACACTCGCATTGACTCAGCCCTGCACTAAGATATAATCTTGAAACGCAGGCACTAAGCAACCATATGGTATAAACTACATAATACACGAATGCTACAACAAACACCGGTAAGCGACACAATGCGTCTTGCAAATATCACAAAGTTACACCACCGAGTGTATATAGTTCATTATACCCTAAATATAATATAATAAAGTTGGAAATCGCCAAAAGGAAGTCTTATGATTTCCACTGGAAGGTATGTATGTTCATCTATTCCTGCATCACTTCTTATCTACTTATCATAATTCGACAAATGAGGTAAGAGAAAAAATCCAAAAAATTTAATTGACAGCTAAAAGTGAATTTCAAATGGGTTAATATTGCGGGAGTTCTTAGGAATGGGTCAAATTGCTAGTGTTTTAACCAGTAAATATCTGTAGTGCCGTAAAAATGTGGAGAACGTGAAATACGACGATTTGGCTACCTTTTTTTTTGTCATCTCCCAAGGAGTAGGCAGATTCATAATTTTCATTGTTCATCCTATCATCATCATCTCATCAGCTTCAAGAATTGAGAAATTATGATTACTGATGATTTGGCAGTATGGTACTAAAACCAATGCCGTTAAAGAAATACATAAAAATTTAAATTTCATTACAGGTATTACTTATTCATACGTCTTTCCTTTTTAAACTTCTACTTCGGAAATTTTATAAGGAATTAGTTTTTTGAGCGTTTACCATTTAAATTATAAGTTAAGGTAAGGTTAGGTTAAGGCATCAAACAGTCTGAATGGAAAACCTTATGTTTTTCTACAATTTAAATATAAATTACAAAAATACTTATAATGTCTCGAGAATTCAGACGTCGTACTATAAAGTAGATTTTTTGCGGCGCTCTTATCAAATATGTTCAAATGTCAATTTTACATAAGCACATTTTGTAGGTAAAATAAATGTTTGCGAAACCCCTATATTCTTTAAAAACACGTAAATAAACAAGTTGAACAAACCTTTTTTTTCCGGCCTCCAGTTTAATCGGTATAAACTTTTGCGTATTTAATTGAATTAAAACAGTTTATTCTTGCTAAGCAAATTGCAAATCGATTAGAAAAGTTAATTCTTGAATCTTGTGCGCATAAAGGTTTAACGTAAAAAGTACTCAAGTACTTTAAAAGTTGTCATTTTCCCCATGTGATTTCCATACCTAAGATCTCAAGATCTAAGGGTCCTTAACTGACTCAAAACTGTCACACAAATTTTTGATCGTCTTTAAAATATGATTTAAAAATCGTTTTTAATGATCAAAACTCAAAATTTTATAATTAAAGCAGATAAAATATGTTTTATTTATTATCTAAAATTACCGGTTTTGTTGCTGGTGCATTACAAAAAAAACTAAAATAGAACCATACATCAGTAAACATGACCATACCAGTATGTAATTCTATTTTACTACAATTTTTACGCAGGTACCAGTGAATAGTATGTACTGTGCAAAAGTACAAAAAGTTGAGGTTGATTGTTTGTACATTACGAGAATGTTTTAGATAATAAAATTTCATGAAAAGAAAACAAACATTAGGTAATATTTTTACTTTGACTGTTGTCTTTGGCTTTGGCTATGTTTTGCCCAATTTGTGTTAGCTTTGGTATTTATTATTTTACGTAATCGAGAAATTCCTCAGACATGTATCTAGTTGAGACAAATAGTTATAAAAGGATATATAATATATTTATAGACATAAAAGGAGGTTAATCTTTTTTTTGGTTTAATTTGGAGGACGTGGAGCTTAGTTTGATTAACTCAGTTACATGACTTGGTTAACCGACCGACCCGACCCGACAGGTCGAGAGTTCGAGTCTCGGGTTGCTGTACGTTGCAGAAGAGACGTTCCTCATTGTGCCTGGATAGTGCCGACAGATTCGCAACATGTCACACTGGGACTCAACATAACATGCGAAATGCGGTGTGTAACACCTTTGCCTACCCCTCTCGAAGGATTAATTACGGCGTAAGTTTATGTCATGTTTTAACTTGTAGGAAAAAAAAAAACTTACTCCGATAACTAAGACAGAGACGCGATTTATTTTAAGTACATTCATTAAAGTTATTATTCTTAAACTTTTTACTTGACCGACCCGGAAAGACAATTTTCATTTAATAAGTACTGCTATGACTTATAGCAGCTATAGCTTTTTTTATTTTTATCCATTGTATTGTTAATATAAAACTAACTAAATTATCTATTAACATAACAGCAAATTATTGTTTGTTTTACAAAAATTAGAAATATTGTATGTTAGCTGCTTTTCTGACAATTACAACGTATGTGTGTGTGTTTTAGGTGCAATTCTGTTAATATCTATTTTTAACCGATATCAAAAAAGGAGAAGGTAAGTTGCTTTTTTGTATTTTACTTAAATTGAGTTTTCCTTCGTTTGAACAACATACCAGGAAAAGCTCTGACTGACTATGACACACTGACGAGCCCACACATGACGTCGCAGTAACTTATACAGGTAATACAAACCCATGACGTATTCAACGTAGTTCTTAGAATACCGCTGAGTCTTCTTAGAATCGAAGAATGTTCTTGGTTTAGGGAGATCCTAATTTTTGCGTTCAAGTGAAACGCGTTGGTTCTGACGTCACGATCTCTAACAGGTTTTTTTTTAAGCAATCTCAAACCGGAATAGAGGTACTTCTTGTGACTTATGGATTTTTAACATTTTTGTGAGTTCATTGATTACCTGATTCTAATTTTGTTAACTTAGTAACGTGTTTTTTCTATGAGAACAATATGATATGGCTCTTAAGGTAGTAATGCTCCGAAATATACGTGTATTTTATATACATGTAGATCGTTCATTAATTAAAATGAAACTAAGGGATATTAAAAATGCAGTCCGTACCTTACCGTGAATTTTTTTATTTTTGTTATGATAATCCATTTCGAAACTTTGAATTTTAAATCTTCATAGTTGCGAGATGTGTGAGAAAAAGTTCAGAAACATTCAGACTCAATGTTATTATTTACATTACGGTTTTAAATTTAAGTAGCTTCCCACGTCAGTGTAATCTATTTTTATTAATACTCTTTCTAAAAATTTTAAGGGTTTTCAAGGTTAAACAATGCAGAGCTAATAAATAGCTCAGGCATTGTTTTCGTATACCTACGAGCTGTAAACAACGATTCGCTGATTTTTTTCCTATAGCTGTTTGGTAGATTACCGTAAATAATCTACCAAATACGCATGGAAAAAAAAAACAGTAAGAAATGATTTTAACGCTCACAATGTTAACGTAAATATTTATACACTGATCTATTTTCGCAGGTGCCTTGATATCTAAAGCAGAAAGACCTATGGGTAATATGTTTTCAATAGCTGTATATTTAAAATTTTCCAGAAATTCAAAAATAGGGTTTCAAAAAGAAAAATCTCAGATGCAAATTGCCTAACATTCCGCTCGCTGCTTTGAACGGTATTGAAGATATATGAAACCGCATTATTTTGCATTTAGTATAAATGGCATCCTTTGAAGTTAAACTTGGAGCATTAAGATGCATGAACACTAATGTTCCAACTTAAGACCATTATAATAGTTTAAACCAAGGTCTCCCTAATTTTGGCTACAAATGCTAGTAAGTATTTTAAGTTAGTATCTTAATGTATCTGTTTCAAATGCTATACTAACAGAATGAAAAAATGCGTATTTATTATTTTCCTATTCAAATGATTATTTTTCAGGTTATTACGTAAGGTAGATATTCAAAATCGTAAATCTTTCAGCTTATCCATAATCGGTTAAAAATACAAAACAATGAAAGAAAGATTTCATAAGACTTGCAACTGAAGCATTATTATCTTGAAAAGTTGCAAATTGAATTGAATTTTATGCTAATGTTGTTTCCTTTCGCGAACATTGGAATACTTTGACTATGCAGATGTGTTCGAAAACATTACCAATGAATATTTTCCAGTGGAAACTAACAAAATTCTAGACTGTCTAGCTTTTACCGAGGCGTGTTTTAGAAAATGACGCAAAACTAAAGAAACTTTGTTTTAAGTAATTGTTACTAAGAACAACATTGTTCACTAAAACCGTAAAGGTTATTAATTGTTTTAATAAATATTTATTCTTCAAATTCATACAAATAACTTTAAAATGTAATAATAAAATTAATGTTTCCCAAACCTTCGTTAATGATTAGAGCCCATAATGTCCATGTGTACTTTCAATATGGCCAATTAACAACTGTAGGGAATATACATAAATAGGGTAATATAAACTAGAAAAAATAGAAAACCAGTAAGACACGAGCATAAATACTTGTGGTCATTACTCGTAGGTAGGGTGACCACAAAAAATTTGCCGAGTAAATTAAATACATGTGATCTTCATTATTATAATATGTAACAATATGTAATGTAAAACATGTTATAATCATTCTCAATCTTTAGCGGCTTATTCTCTGTGGTTTTGTTACAATCGATAGGTATATGCAACTAGTCATCATAATGTCAACATGATTGCATGCGTTTTGTTAGCTAATACGCCGATCAACTTGATTGATATCATTAATATACTTCTCTTCTTTCTTAAAATAATTACAAGCCATTCAAATTATGTTTGAAAAAGTTTTGATTTGATTTATACCAGATTTCTTTTCAAATTACTGTTTTAATCGTGTACGATCATGTTAATAATTAGTTCTCTTTTATCGAAAATGTTTAATTTCATTTTTACAGATTAAAATAAACTGCATTAATGGTGTTTGTTATTTCATGTTGTATTTTGTTGATCATCTTGCTAGTTTATAAAGAACCGGTTGAGTACAACGATCTTTAGACTATTGTGAGATCATCGCGGATTTCAGTTAATCCTCATCATCATCCACTGACTATTAATAAATACACAGTTACTGTTAATGAGCAGTCAAGGCTGTTTTAAAATTAAACCCACTAAAAGATTTTTTAAATGTAATTGCATTTAAACGTTTAGCACACACACACACATTTTAGGTTAAAACACATACCTTTTTAGTAAAAAAAGTAGAAACTGCAGATAGGAAAAGTAAGGCATAGAAAAGTTTATTTCCAAATTGAACGGAATTCTTTTGTGAACTGGATACGAAGTTAAATAAAATTTGGAAGAACAAAGTTTTTACAGGGGACGATATTAAAGCACTATTTATGAAAAGACCAGTAAACAGTGAAAAAGAAACGATATCAATTAACGATCCTTAAACTTACGTATTTATAGCCCATATCTTGAAGTTAAGGACTTTCAAAGAAATCTCAAAGAGTTTAAAATAATGCTTTTTCCTGTTAGGCAGGATAATAAATTTGTCGAATTTTTTTGAAAGTTGTCTCACTGTGGGAAGCACGCTGAATTCGTGTGCCGAGGCACGTCTGCACGTTCACAGGTAAAAGAAGTTAGACATCGTAGGGATGGTTGAGATCTGGTTCTTGACCTCAATTTTAATTAAAATACGTGTGAATCCCGATTTCGATCGATTCCGATTCGAATTAATCGAGAAATTTTCAAAAAATTAATGTATAGTTTGAATAAAACAGCAACAGCAATAGCTTACAAATAAATGCGTTGTCTCTAAAAAATAAAACTTATGATACAAATGTCTCATAAATAAATTTGTTATTCTTCAATGATAGTATAAAGTTTAACGTGAGTTCATAAATATAAATAAGCGTTTCAAATTCCACGTGGAAGAATACAGACGAGACAAGTCAAAAATAAATTATGAGAGTGTCTTTAAATTTGTAAAACAACGAAGAGGCGACGACATAAGAAAATCCACATTTTATTTTGCTTAACTGAAAGTATTTCCCTTGTGAGCAAACATCTCTTGCGCCTTATTGGACATTTACTGGACACAATGTGTTAAACAAACTAATTTAACCTGGAACAGAGCAGTGGACTGTTAAGAAAACAGCAAGAATTCCCGTTTCCCTGCAGGACTCCACCTGGACAAATAACTAGTAACTGGCTGGAATTGAGTTCCTTATTGCTCTGAACAATCGGGACATTGAACAAATAATCTTTGAACAGTATATTAAAATGTATACTGTTTGCCATTTTTATTGCATGTATTGAACTTTGTAGGTATTGTAAAAGAAAATAAAATCAGATTGATTTATTGTGAAAATCCAATATCATCGGTGTACAAATATGACAATTCTTCTTGAGTTTTTCATGTATCATTTAATTTTTTTATTTCATCACGTTTTAAATGTAATCATAATTATTTGTAAGTTATAGATACGAGTATCTGTTTAGAATCTTTAGGTCTTCGCTATAATTTGGAACAAAGGCAATTTGTGTGAGTCGTTCCAACTTTTTAAAATATTATGTATTAGTATTAAATATTTTAAAAATATACCCTAAAATAAGGAAGTCATGAAAAATTAACAGAACCATTTAACGAATACACTAGACGTTTACAAAATGGTAGCGTTTAAATCTTGTTAGGTAAGACAAAAAAGTATAGCCTCGTAATCACTGCTAATTAATTTTAATTATAACTGGAGTAAGATGATTTTTACATACTACCCGACCGTTTTCTAACTTCCTTATTCTTTGCAGATTATCAAAGAAAACAAAGACTATGTAATCCTTTTCCTAGGTTATTTAAAGTTGTATGTAAGGGTACACTGTGGTCTGATAAACTTGGGCAAAAGTCATTGACGTCAGCCTACCAGTATACACAATAGAAAAGATACTGTAAATTGTAACGCAATTATCGAAAATACCCATCGTCGTATCGTCGTAGGATGCGGGTTGATCGTGTGACCTGCCAGGGAACACAAACCGCAAAGTTCGGGAAAATCAAAGACTACAAAAATTAATTTTCGTCCTATCAGTATATAAAAGTAAATTAAAATATTAAAAATAGTAAGAGTAAATAGTAACATACATTAGATAATTGATTAAAAAGTATTATGAATTAGAGTATTTTGTGAAATGATCAAATAAGTATAAAATTACTAAACGCGTAGGGTGCTAGTACATTTGACGGGAGATACGTCGCGCGTATCGTCGGTATCGTCGGTAGCGTCTGTTAGACACACAAAGAGTTAGTTTTAGATATTTGAATAGTGATTGTCTTTGAATCTGATGCAGTTTTGAAGATTCCTACCTCCTTACAAACTATAACTCTTCATAAAATTAGTCAAATATGCATTTGATATGAATCGTTTAAAACATGTTTACTATAATTTTCTTTTAATAGATAATTTTGTTAATTTGTTGTCATGCATTACAAAGATGCAATTAATTCCTCGTTAGCGAGGAAAGCAATCAGACAAGGAAGAAGGAAAATTTCTAAATCAAGCCCGAATAAATATATCAATTAGGGTTTTATTTATTTCTTTAGTTTGTTGAAGAAAACAAATAAGTTACGATCAAGTTTTTACAAATAAAATAAAAGTACTCGGCCCGCTTAAATTAAAAATAAAGACAATTTAAATTATATTAAAAGACATGCAAAACTTGTCAATGTATGTCTTCTTCGTCGTCCGTTCGTTGTGTTCGTCTTGCAGGAGTGGTAGTGGTTGTCATGACGTCGTCAGCAACCGTTAGGATTAACCGTGCTACCTCTCGCCACCTCTGCTTGCTCTCCGTCATACGGATGCACTCATGTAGAGGGCCACCAACAGCCGCCTTTATTTGGTGATCTGTATCGCGACCCTTTTCTTTCTACCTTCCCCTTCCCGCGTTCTATGGAGTAATTCCCGCGCCGATTCAAATGACCAAAATATTTGAAGATTCGCCTTTGCATATCCAGTATGGTGCAAAGAATAAGATATCAAGGTGCACCAACTTGGTATCTTATTCTTTGAGGATAGAGGCGTTTGTGCGAAACTTGGTCCAGCAGACTCCAAGGATTTCCCTCCAGCACCACATCTCAAGAGCGTCTACCCTCTTGGTTGCGGTCTGCCTCAGGGTCCAAGTCTCTGCAGCGTACAAGAAAATGGGAAACACTAATGTTCTTATGGACATGATCTTCGTTGCCTTTGTTACGCCTCGATTCCTCCATTTTTTTCATGAGGTTTTCCCGAGCCATAGCCATGCGTCGTTTTCTTCTTCAATGCAGCCTCTGATTCGAGATAAGAACCCCAAGGTACACATATTATTGTACGACGTCGCAGTTAGCTGATTGATTTTATTCTTTTTTTTTTGTGATAAGGTACTTTCATGGTGAGCAAAGCCTACTTTTGGTCAAAAAATCCGAAATCTACGCGGTTAAAATCGCGAGCAAAAGCTGTGAAAATAGATCGAAAAGTCAAGATAAATTTAAAAATAAGACAAATAGTTTCTCAGATTAAAGTCTGATGTTGCATTTTTGAACTTTCAAAATCAAACCATGGGTTATGACGTCATTGATAGTTGTATCATTCAAATTCTCTGAATAATAAAAAGATGAAATGAAAGTTTTAGTTAACAACTTTTTGATAAAACACACTTAATATAGAAAAAAGTGTGTTAATGACTTATTCTTGCATATGTGGGCAGGTATGTCTATTTTAGTGATACTAAAGATGTTTTCTAAGAGATCTTTAGACAAAAAAGAGAAATCAGCAATTCTGAAAATGTTTATGTAGGTTAGGAAAAGAAATGCAAATAGCAGTAGGTACTACAACATTTTGTGTACCTATTTACTTGCATAGTTTTTTGAGACAAATTGAAGTTAAAATTAACATTAAAAAAAAATAAAAAAATCTCCGTGTAAAAATTAAGTTACTACAGACAAACAGTTACTTTCGGGTTTAGAAGGAGAGTAAAAGCATGGATAGATAGACATTTAGTGAAAGTACGGCAAACATTTCTATCGCTTATTGAATGTGTGGCTACAGTGGCCTATGTCAAAAAAGATTATATCCGTTTTGACGATCCCGCGGCTTCGCAACAGGTGGGCTAAGAACTGTCCACACTAAACAGTGTTTTATATATTTGGCTTTATAAAACGTAAAGAGACTTCCAGTCAGGAAGATGTGCCCTAAACCTTTTTTTTTCTTACAGAATCAAGTTTTTTTAAAGCTTATATTATTGCTAAGCGGGTCGACTTTAAGCGATTATCCCATGTTATTTAACCTATAGGCCAACGTAAATTGTGTGCCATAACGCAGGCTATATGATTGTACTTACTTTAAGTAAAAACACAATGAACTCATTTGAAGACTTAATTTACCGAGTTTCTACGTAGTGTCAAAATTTTACCAACTCTCAAGTATGCAGCAAAAGTCGAGGAAACATTTAAAATGAAATGCCAGAAGTCTTGAAAGCTGGAGTTCGGAGTTACCGGAGCGAAATTTCGCTTCAATGTAATTTCAATTGTAAGCCATCGGTATAAGATTCGTTTTAGTTTTTTTTATTTTTTGCTGATTCAATTTTCTTCTTGTACTGCAATCCTTTGTTGATGTAATTGAAAACGGTATCATGGTGTGCTAAAAAAATGACAGTTTTATTTAACGTTGGAGGCAGCAGACTCCTATTTAGTATTTCATTCATCATATTACAATACTTTTATTACATTTTACTCAATATTTTCTATTTTTTTTGTATTTTCAGAAATAAATTTAGTTTTGGCAAAAAATTCATTGCAAATTGGTTTGTTTCAGTTAATATTTATTTTTTATAAGGCTGTTTATCTGTCTGTCAGTGTGTGTTTTTGTTGCCTTATTTTTTAATATTATATTTTAAATAATAGAAAGAAACAATTCCTGAGCAAGTTGGACTTGCACTCGCGTATTTGTAATAAATATAAGAACGTTTAATAGTTAATAAACTGTTATATTACAAAAGAGAATTGTTCTAGAACAACTAAAGGTTGAATCTCTTTAATTAATCCTCATTATCATGATGTCTTCCTATACTATTACATAACACACTTTTTGCTATGATAGTAAACAATGATTGATAGAAAATTAATGAAATATACAAGCTAAAAAATGCACACTTAATAGGTACGACAGCTAAGTTCATCAACGGATATATATTCCTTAATAATTCAAATTACAACAAGAAAATCCCAATTGAACATTAGCGAACATTGTTCATCACCACTTTTACCCCAATAACTTTTGAATTAGGGAACCGATATCGACTAAACATAGCTTGGAACACTCTCGATTAAGTCACCTTTCAAACAAAAAAAAACTAAATGAAAATCGCTTTATTCGTTCGAGACTTATATAATTATAACACTCTCTTTTTGCGTTACAGGTTAAAAATATTAGTTGCAAATTATGTTTTCTAAAAGTTTCTAGGTTCTAAAGACACACAATTGAAAAGGAAAAAAAAACTTTTACATTTCGGTTTTACGTTTTAGTAATACCTCGACTTACGCTAGCCGGACTTCCGATTTCGGAGTTATGCGGTTTTCAAATTTGGTCGACTCATCTCTTTTTTGAGCATAAACGGAGGAAATAAATTCTAAAATTATGAATTTTTTCTACAAAACATTTTTTCTTCTTTGCTTTAATATTAGTTTCTATAATTTACTTTCTTTATTCAATTTAATTTGAATAGAATCGAATTTGATCCCGACTTACCCAAATTCGACTCATGTACGTGGTTAGGACTCGGTCCCATCGTATAACTTCGGGTTTACTGTTCTTTGGAAAGTTGTGCATTGAATACAGTCCTGGCTCTATCTCTTTCGCTCTTATCAAGTATTCCTGACTTTCTTTTTCATCCTTATCAATAAGGATGACACGACACTTGAGGTAATTAATGTAAGTTTATGATTAATAAAGTTTTTTTAGAGTTGTGGAATATTTAACTAAGTCGATGGCCTAATTAATTTTATTGTAGAGTCAATAAAAAGATAACATAAATAAACTTATCCATTCACTTTTGATTAAAAATTATTTTATTTGTTTATGTCTACTTTAGAAATAAATAAATGTAGGTTTAAGAGATCGCCGAAATAGGACAACGAAAAAGAATGATTTTACTTTTAAACGTCTTAGAACAAGAAACACGATAATCCATAGATAAATCAATTTTGTGGCATAAAATTTAAATAAATCGATCGAATTCACAAAACAATTGTTTTAACAAAACTTTTGATCTGATTTCTTTCAAAATTCGAACATAAGTCAATTGAAGGTGAGTTATGTTGTCTTAAATGTGGAGCAGTGGAGGTGGAAGATGTGCCGGTTAGGTTGGTTTGGTTCCAAGTGCGCGCGCGCAGTCTGCAAATACAGCGCCACCGAGCGGTGGCCTCGCACTTTCTAACAAACAATGAAATATAAACGATGACAGAATAAACTCTAAATACAAAGTGTCAGCTGTGAAAGTGTCTGTGTTCATAGTATAACAATTGGATTAAATTTTGACAAGGTAAATATAATTTTTATTACTTTTTAGGACATTTAGGCTACGGTTATTGGAATTCTTTTATTTATTTACTTAAAACTTTTGAGGAAATACTGAAGTAAAATATTAAAGTTATTAGCATTATCTTGTGATACACTACACAGTATCTACCGGTTTTTCAAGATCATCTTTATAATCTTTGTATTTATTTCATTCAAACCTATTATCACATAAAATGAACTACGTTATTTTGATATAATTTCAAACTATTTTAGAACTTAATTTATTAGATTAACTAAAAACTTACTGAACTAACTAAAACTCATGACTTATATAATATAACAGATCCTTCTCGTAACTTATTATTGTTACTGTTGTTTTTTTTTTCTCGTGTTTTGATATTTTAAAACAACCAGTTTGTGGTTTTACCCAAATTAGGCAAACCATTAAAGTTTTACGTTAAACGTCAATTCCTTACAATGACTCAAATATTACATTAGTTTCATAAAACCGGCAAAGTGAGAGTCTGACTGCAATGAGTAAAGAATTCCATACGTAGGCATTCAAAGTTCATGGTAAAAATTAGCAAAACATGTTAGATGCTGTTATCATCAAAAGTTGTTGATGTTATACAGACGGCATACACAAAGCTTTACATAACAATTTCAATATTAATCCTCATGCCATACAGCTTAAAACAATACAAATTCCAAACAGGTTAAGTGGAGGCAAGGCCTTGTGTACTACCTTAATTATTGATTGTAATGATTATTATTATTAAACAATAATTACTGTAGTACCTACAGATTTTTTTAGTTTACTGGTTCGACCAATTTTTTGAGAGTACCCCATAACATTTTCTACTGTAATTTCACTGTTAGTTAGTAAGTTTTATTTTTACTGTTTCCCGAGTAATATAATCCCCAAAAAAATATTCTGATATAGCTTTTAATAAGTAAAAAATAACCACGGATATCTCTATAATTAAAACAGCGAAAATGACCAAAACAAGATGTGTGTGAAGTATTTTAAATTTGTTATGGTAACCTTATTTTCGTGATACAGTAATTACGTCAAAATGATTAATAGGCACAAAAGTGATTAAATAAAAATAGAAAATTCTCATTTTCCTTGTGAATTAAGGATAATAAACTGTGACGTCCGACGACTATGATATAACGCACCGTGATACCATACAAACATTAATACGCGAAAATAATGAACAAACTGCTAATTTACTAAGCAAGTATCTTAATGCTGAGTAAACTTGGATTTTAGAAGGAAATAAATTTAGTTTATTGGAAAAAAAAATCTGCTGATGTAAATAGACATTGCCATTCTTGAATATAAGGATCCCTAATCTATCCCATAGTTGGTAGTACTCTGCTGTAGTGATTCTCAATGTCTAAAGATACTGGAATTTGTTATTATTATTAGATACTATTCGAGTTCGAGTCAGAATGTTGCCAAAAATGTTGTTGTTGTTTATTTCTTTACCATAAATACCACCAAGAGGGCAGTCAACTTTGCTTGCATCAATTTTCTAACTGTTTATCATTTCTGTGGTTGGTACGAGTATATTTACGTAACTACTATTTTGACAAGTTTTAAATAAATTTCAAAGTTTCTATGTATTTTGCTATATGTATAGAAATTTTCGAGTGTCATAAATTAATAGTAACGATATTGAGCGTACGCGAAAGAAGTTTCAAAGGAAAAAATCATATTTTGCTATGAGTACCTATCTTTTTTTTTCTTTAATCAAGTGTAGTAGATGGAATTTTCAAACTATACCTACTCTACTCTGCTAGGACCATAATTTAACAAAACGAAGTCCAAACATAATCATACGCCCTGTTTAGGACAAATGTGAGTACTGATAAAGAAAACTACAGTTGTGACCGAGTCACATAGGCTGCTCTTTGTCAGTGGTAGCTTGGAGGAGTGGTCTCCATATCTTATCTTTGAACTTATGGCAAATATGTATCCAAGTTACTTGAGCAGCCCCACACAATATGACTCACACATGTATGTACATAAGCCTTCATTGCGAACAAGGCTTCATTGTATGTATTCAAATTAAACACGTAGTAATTCTGACAGTTGAATAAATAAAAACTAAGTTGCATTATGTATGGTATGAGTAACGCAACCAGAGCGATGATTTAAAACGATTTAAATTTATGTACCTAAATCTGAATTATGAGGTTTATGTAGTTGTCTAAATTTGTGCTGATTCATAGATTTAGTTACATAGAGAAAATTCTAACTTATTCTTTATCTGCTGACCATCATTCGATATTAGTTTGCTTAGTAAAAAAGATTTACCTTATAAAAATTAACTGACTCAAATAGACTGCCACTTTGCTGGTTAGATCAGATTTTATTGCAGGCTTTTGTGCAAAAAGGTTAATTAACATGCACTGAACATGAGCCATAGTTGTGGTAACAATGTTTTCTAGTCATTTTGGTGATGATTTTAAAAATGGTTTAAATTAAATGATTACACAGATCAACCATAAATTCAATTGTTTTTATCCTTAACGTTGTTCTTACCTTTTTTTTCTATTAATACATAAAACTTTATATTTAATAAGTCGAAAGTTAAAACTTTTAAAACTAGTTAACAAATGTAGGTAGGTAAATAGTTAGGTACTTCCAGTAAACGGAACTACGGTGTTAGGAGACAAATTTATCACTATACACTTTATATAATTATTTCCGCAATCAAAATCAAGGTTTTTGAATAATAAAGTTTTTAAAATTTGCTAATGAAGTGACAAAATACAGGAATAAAAACATCGTGTTAGATGGAATAAAATCATGGCGATAAAGATTTTGTGATTTTTTCAGTCTCTCTTGCTCCATTAATTAATATTAGGAAGTTCATTACATTATATGTCGTGTTTCTTGAAACTAATAAACGATTAAATTAAATTAATCTTAACGTAACCTCTTTTATAGTTGTTTGCATCTTGCACAAGTAAAAACAAGATACAGTCGTCATTGCTGTAATTAATATGAATAAAACTGTATTTTATTTTAGTGGATTTGAAATTGTTTAGCAAGCGTGAATTCCCACGACCTCAGTGGCAATGCTGTGTACCTGACAAAGATGGTGAAAATACATGTTTTATTTATTTACCTGTTACATTTTATTTTTCAATTTTAGTAACGTGCCTCGTTAATTTCATCATAACCTTTGATATACCTATTTTAAATTATAATCGAAAGGGATTTGAAGAGACCAAGCTATTTCTAAGGATTGCAGAAAAATACAAGCTTGATGTAAATGTATTTATTTTATTTATGCGTACAGCTAGATACCAAGGTTATGAAGTAAGAAGAGAGGGCAGATGCGCAAATGAATACGTGACTCCATTAAGTACCCATTGATGTAACGTTAACTAACATCACACCTTCGACTTTTCGCGTAATCTTACCACATTCAAAAATTTCATCGTCGTCTTATTTAAATTCTTATAAAATTTTCAGGACTTTAATTAACTTTTTCGGTTCGTAAAGTGAAATGAAGGATTTTACCATATCATTTGCTATCTAAGAGAAATATGTAGTCAATCGATTAGTAATGACTTTTGATAAGAGCATTTGAGATACTGAAAATGCAATGAGATAATGCTGGAATGCACTTGTTGGATGGGTGCTGTTTTGTAATTTTCCGATGACATCATTTTTGACCTATTAGGGATTGATTCTCCAAAAACTTTTTGTAAATCAATGGTCGCCAACTTTAGGTTAATCGTTTTGATAATGAATAATTCCTAAGCAGGTCAGACGAACTAATAAAAAATGGTTAACTGCGACCTTAATGTATGATTTAAATGCTAAGCCATAGTGGAAATTAAATTTGTGCGGGGCTCGAGGTCAATACATATAAATAATGGAGTTATCTTAATTCGCTTTTTGAGATTTACAAGCATAATAATACGAATATAATACACTAGGCTTTTGGTTGTCAATAAATAAATAATTTTGCAAATTTCAAGCTTCTAGTTCTGTTGATTCGTCAGCAAATCAGTGTCATGCTAACTTGTGAAAAGTGTTTATCACGCGATTTGCCTTAAATAATGATTATTATTGATAATAGTGGTCCTTTAGGTTTACTAATCAAATGATTCATGGCTGGGTACTATTGATTGATCAACAGCTAATACCAGTGCCGGTCTTCTTATATTAAATCAAAGTATCTTCCGACAAAGAGAATAGAAACCAAACTGAGAACCTGGCCTGTGCCACAAACTGCTTTCTTTTTAAAATTGTTACGTTCAGATCTTCCTGACCAACTGCATTTGATAGAAAACTTTGAGAGGAAATGTTATCAATCAGGTTTTATATGTCACCGTTAAGAATCTACTATTCAATAGTAAGAGACTGGCTTGCTGGTTATAGTTACGAGTACTATAGACACCTAGCCTATCTATCTATCTCCTAAGGCTTAAGCTCTCTATCCAGGTACATAAAACAATTCAGTCATAAAAACGACAGAGCATTGTTTGCCAAGATTAAACTGTATAAATATTATGATGAACGAATAGGTCAAGTTCGCTTTCATCACGGAGTATTAGATCGCTAAACCAATTGTTAGATCAAGCTGAGGGATAATAACACCTCTGCTGTATAATTTTAAAATATTACAAAACTGCGAACGTGTATTAATCGTGAGAAATAAAACAATAAAAACTAGAAATACTAGATTTGCCTCTAACGTTATCCAGGTACCTACGGATTATACTAGATTCATGCACGCTTCCATCATTTTTAGCTTCTGACTGCTGCATTTAGTACAAAATATTGCTTTTAGTATTATTACAATTTATCACGAAGAAGACGCCTTCAAATTTGGGAAAGCAAAAATACATGTTACCAAGTAAAGGATTTTCTGTGTCATCGGTTGCTCGTGTTCTGGGTCAAGTTAACATGACAAAGCATCAGACGTACCTACAGTTCAATAGTAGAGCACCATTTCATACTAATGAGTGTGGGCACAAAGTCTGGGCACAATTGTGTAGGGCACAAAAGATTTGCAGAAGAAAGTTGCCAAAACCGTTGTTGCAAAAAGGGGCTCGACGATTTGTATAGTTAAATGGTTTTGTTACCTGGAACTCTCAGTTTTGTATTTCGTATGCTCAATAAAAAAAATGTTTTTCCAAATTCCTTTAGCTTGCTTGGACATTTATAGGCTACTCAATAATAATAAAAATTATAGTTATCCCTAGTTGTAAGCACATTACAAAAAAGTCATTTTCTTAATGTCTTTTTTCTTAATTTCAGATGTCATCAACTCATCAAGTAATAGTCTCCGTGATGACAGTGCTTGTGTGTATGAAGGCGACGACAAGCAACGTTATAAAACAAGAAAACATAAATACTGAAAAAGAATTAGAGTCAACTCATGAACAGATTTCTATAAATAATGATACTCCGGAATCCACCCTGTTGGGTAACAGGGACAAAAGATGGCTGGATCCATATGGATTTGGCTTTTCACCATTCAATCCCACAGGATTCCAAATTCCTGCGAAACGAGACAGTTCATTTGAAAGTGGCGTGTACGGCTTAGACGATTCTCTACCTCTTATTTATAGAAAAGTCCAGGAGATCAACAGTTATGTAAAACAAGCGAGCTTTAATAACTACCAGTCTCCAGTGGCACCGCCTATTCCATTTTTATTCCCAATTTTCTACATTCCTTCCGGCGATTGTTCTTGCAACGACACCACCGAAAAGCAAGGGAAAGCCGAACCATCCAACCCAATCAACCCAGCAGATGGGCAAGAGAAAGTTCCAGAAGTCGATAAAAGATTCCCGGAGATGGAAGATAAAAGGCAAAACTGGGGTATGGTGGTTGATGAAAACAAGCCGGTGGACGATTCCTCATTTGATTCAAGGCCTTTGTCTTTTGAACCTCTTGGGCCACCTCCAGGTGCAAGGCCAGCGCCGCCGGTTGACCATGGTACTACTCAAGGTGACGTGAATTCTCCGGAGCCGATGCCTGAGTCGCCCCCAGCTGAAAGCGCCGCTAAAGTTCCTCCACCTACACAGGCAAGTTCACCATCACCCGACCTGCCTCAATCCATACCATCCTCATGCGACGGTGCTATTCTCACATGTTGCCATCAACCACAGGTCACATTCGAGTGCTTCGAATCCAAAGGTTGCCCCGACCCATTGGCATTCGGGAATCCTTGTGAAGTTGATGTAATACTAAAAGTGATAAATAGGTTTCAAAAGTTCTATGGGCAGAGAGGATAATATCTAGAGGCCATTATGTTACAATTACTAAAATCTTTTATAATTATTTAAACATTTATCTGTTATTGTATATCCGATATGTATATAAATTATAAAAATTCATGTAGTGATGCTATAGAATTTTAGTTTCGGTTTATCATTGTTTATATTTATTAATTAAAGAGGCGATAATTCAACGAAATGTTCCTATTATGTACACAAAGTTAATAACGATGATTTGTCATCAAATTTAATAACAAAAATTTTTGGTTTTACACTAAACTTAGTTTTATTTTATTTATTTATTTAGAATAATTTTAAGAATCCAAAATGCAAATATTATTTAAATTATTCATAAAATAAATAAGACAAAACATTTGGGTATTTTATTTATATTTATGCCTTTTATCATCAAACTTTAATGTGATAAGTGATATGTAGTTTTATATTTTTATTTGCATGAATACTTTCGCAATCATTGTGTATGTAATGTAGCTGCAATTCAGCATGCAAAACAATCATTTCAAATGTTCCTGTGCATGATTTTATAACGTATTATTATGTAATTATTATAATTTCATTTATTACGCCTAGACAGAGAGAATGTTATAATATTATGAATTAACCATCATTAGGTTCTTAACATTGCCAAACGATCAAACATTCATCGGTGTCCATTTGTTACTTGTTTGTTTTTTTTTTGGTTAAACATTTTGGTCAGGTTTTAAACATTTTAAACATATATTTGTAAAAGTTCACCAATAAATTTACTTATTTTTAAATTTAAAGTAAACTGTGGTTAGATAAGGATTATATTTATTTGACACTTTAACCAATGAAAAAAAAATGACAACTATGGCTATATTAAGTATAAAAACTACAAAACAAAAAAAAAAAAATGCCACATCGTGTTGTCACTATAGGAAAAATAATATTTAAGATAGGAAAATGAAAAAATCGATGTTTTTTTAGGAAAAACCAATCCTTATAATTGTTTAGATATTTCAATTGTTAACTGAACTTTAAACTACGATAGTTTATCATTATCAACGAAATAATACTAATGGGTTATATCTGGCAAATCCCAGCTTAATACTCAGAAAAAAGTTTATAAATTATCACAACAAAATATAATAGAACATAATATTATATATATATATATAAAAGAATATCGATTTAAAATAGCTAAGAATAATATTTCCATGAAGTCGCCCTTAAATTTTGAATTTTAATTTCTTTAGGAATTTAATAAATGGTAGTAAATATTCTTCATTCTTGGCTCTTGTCAGATTCCTTTAAGCGATATGGTCTCAATATAGACTATAGAGTATTTGTTTATTTCCATAAAAGGCGGGATGCCACGGAGTTGGCATCATGTGATACTTTCATGCATGCGTATATAAATGCATAAATATATTGGCTTAGGTTATATCACTTAATTAAATCAACTTATAGATAAGTGCATGTAGGTATTGAACATCCCATTTGTAAACAAGCTTTCAAGTGTCAGCAATCAAAAAACTTGTGTAGGCTCTTAACTAATCGCCTCGATTTGACCAAAGTTGAATCATATCAACGGACTTCCCAGCGTGTTATATATAAACAAATGCGGTTTGTTCAGACGACTCTCAGATAATACCGTGGTAGGACGTGTTTAAAGGGAAAAAAACCAGTGAAAGAATTCAGTGACACAAAACAAGTGAGTTGAAATGTTTTTTGCTGTTGAGCGCCTGCAGTGCGCTTTGTGAATTAAGAATTGTAATGGTACGAACACAGTTCGCTCTATTTTGCATATCAAACAGCTGTTTTTATGTTTTCCGCTAAGTCGGTTGGTAATACTGTCTTACGAGTATTCTACATTCGTTACTTAAGGTTATCGTTCGAAACAGCTATTTAATTAATAAATTATGCAAATATTGTTTTACAACATGTGGAGTTTCGTTATAAAGGTGTACATACTTTTCTAAGATTTTCCTCATAACAAATTGTAGTACTAGATTAAAGTTTATTAACATTGCCAATGAGTTGTGGCTCTGACGTGTGTTTTGTAAAACGTTTTTTTTGTAGCAAGATGATGTTGTAATTGCTGTACGGTCATCGTCTGCGCAGTTTATCCTTGGCTCTGGGAAAACCAACATAGACTCGTTTATCAATAAAATTCGATTTATGTAAAATTAACATAACTCTCACGTGTTTGCGAGCATGTTTTATTTTGCAAGTTCTTTTAAGCAACCCAAAAAATTGGTTAATGTGCTATGCAAAAAATAGTTGACGTAATAAATTATAAAGATCTAAATTGATCTGAGCAGAGGTTATCAATAAAATATTAATGTAAAATTACTATTTACGTAAATGTATCCGAATGTTATTGTCGTTATAATGACATCGAAATGATAAATATTGATAATATTTTACGGACTAGGAGGAATGAGGAAACGGCGTTTTTAATTATGACCGAGTTTAAGAGTATCTTTTAATCTAAAAATGTCGGAATTCATTGTATAAAATTCCAAATTCTATTGTAATAACAAACTACTGTTATACAACCAGTGTAATGAGTTTGATGTGTACCTTTTGACCTCAATTTCTTTGTTTTCAGAAATGAAATTATACGCTGCAGCAATAACCATAATGGCAGTTTTGACGCAAGTGCTCGGGTTGCCGCAGAAATCATCAGCCGTCACAATAAAGAGTCCAGCGAACCTACCTTATGAGGAACTTATATATATTTTTAACAAACGAATCGGGGTCGAACAGCCAACTAGGATCTTGACGCCGTGTGCCCGAGCCATTCTTGGCTGCTGCAACGAAGGCACCATTAATGAGAAATGTTCTGAATCTCTTGGCTGTGGAGCCTTCTTCTTTGATGACAACCCATGCGACAATAAATTCATACTGGACGCGCTTAAAGCAGCTAGGGCGTTCTATGAACAGTTCAACACGGCGAATTCTGTAGACTCGTAGTTGAGTAATGCACCGCTGGATTCAGCTGCTTTATTTATTAAATTAAGTATTAAAGTGACCATCGCACGCTTAGTTAATTATAGTGCGAGAAGTGAAGTGGAATTTTTGTGATGTCCATTATGTGCTAAATAAATAAATGTTAATCTTAAATCTTATAAGAAATTATTATTTAAAGTTAGGTAGCAATTTTATTCATTAGAAGTTTAGAATTGTACATTTGAAATATTGCCTATATTAGCTTGTGATTATTGTACACCTACAGGTAAGCATGATTTGAGCTGGTGGTCACCACTCTTGGACTGTATACTTGAATTTGATTTTGAATGGCAATACTAATCTAGTACAACAGCCTATTTTTATGCTTAGTGTAAATGACCTGGTTAATATTTTAGGTTTTACCTTCTTAATATTGGTACACTAAACATACACTATTAGCATTTATTCTGAATGTACTCAAATTTACTAGACTATTTATTTGTTTAATATCGCATCTATATACTAATGTTTTACATACAAATACTTCCGGAGTGATGCGTAAGTTAGTTCAATTATAGCCAATACCCTATTTGTAAGTTTCTTTATACTATATGTTATTAGAAGCTCAATATAACTGTTTCAAATTCCTACAGTTTCACATTTATTTTTCACTTCTTCCTACAAAAGACATAGTTTCTAAGTTGCACGTGTGTATGAAGATTGTATGTTGCATGGATGTTTGTCAATCCTACTTGATTAATACTTACCTAAAGGCCAGAGCTCACCAAATCCGGATGCGGTACGGTTGCAGTGCATTAAGGAGCTGCAAAGTATGAAACTCAATGGAACACGTCACACCAAATGCGGTCCATCTCCAGTGCAGCGAGGTCACCAAGTTGTCAGATTTCCCGTCAAATTTAACGAATTTTGTACACAAGAAACGGGAAAAATAATTTTTTACGGCTAATGGATTTTTTACGGGATCAAAATGAAACAATTATGACTATTTCAGATAAAATAATAAATTATAAACGTGATTATTGACGATTTAAAATAAAAGAAAGACCTAAAAAAGGTCACCATATCGTCTGTCGCGCGGTTTCGAACGAAAAAGGCAAGATTTTACGGAATTTACACAGGAGTTCGAGGAATGCGGCGCGTTCCGGCCTTTATTTTGATACCGTTTGAATAATTGTTTAAGTGTTATCATCCCTTTTAGCTTTGTTTTAAGCAATAACTTGCAGGTTTTTTTGCTACTTAAAACTAAAGAAATGTTGAAGTAGTTTTCTAGTCTAGTCAACACATACAAAAGGCGCTGACTATAGTTCCATCTAGATCTAAGTCTAGAACTAGCTTGTTAATTACACGCTAGCAACTAATCAGCTAAACCCGTGTAAACTACCAACAACAATTTTCAAAGTCCCAGCTCTTGATTGTCTTGGAGCGAAATTTAACGTGGTAAATAAACAAGGCTGAAGGTACAGCGGGGTAGACAATTTAGACCTGGTAATAATAAATGGAGCAAAAATTGGACCGAAGCCAGACCTTTTTGCCGGGCTTATCGAGGCAACAAGTAAATATCTAGGTAGTACCGAATTAATGTATTACTATGTCCATTTTTTGCGATAATTGAGTCTCTGCCAACCATTTTAACTCACATCTTTGGCTTGAAGTTTGCTTGTGTGGAGCTTAAACGCCTGTTTTAATTTGCTTTCATTGTGTTTTAAAACGAAAATACAATGGATAAAGTAAAAGAAGACCAAAACTGAAATTTCTGGTTTATTTTCCATTTAGAATTAAAGTTGCTGCTTAATAATGTAGGCGTAAGCCCAGTCCAAATACAGATTCATTTGTATTACATTCATTTATCGCCTCTTCATATTTAATTTACTTTTCAACTTAAATGACACCTCCTCCCAAACAGCCCGTCTTCTCACCGTTATGTAACCTTTAAATTTTACATGTAATCATTTTAATAGAATAATTGATAGACCCAGACAATAATATGAATCAATCTGAAAATAATAAAAATTGCACCTAACTATTGTCCATAATAATGGCGGAAAAAGAGTCACTTGAATCGGTAATTTAAATTCAGGTACTATCAAAAGATCATAACTGCATCGTCTTCCGTATAACGGATTAAGGTCGTGTGTGCGATACTGAGAGTATGTCGTGACAATAAATAAAGATGAGCTTTTGTGCTTTTCACCAGGTACGTATAAGAGCTAACAAATTTATGAGGCAGTAACACCTACTATAGCACACATGTCTCTAACAATGCCCCAATCGAGATAACTTTAAAAACTTTGTAAATCTCTTATATAAAATGAAAGAATTATAATTGCACTGTTAAATTAAAGTTACACCTAATTAAATTTCGATTTAGATTGAATTCACGATGCCTAATTGAAACTGGGTGATAAATTAAAAAAACGCTAAAATGACTCCCAAAATAGGGTCTCTATTTCTCTATCTTAGGGTACTTAAAAACAGAGAAATCTCTAATGTAAGTTGTTGCAATTACAGTTAAAACCATACTTACTAAACTTGGCAGACTTGTTCCAAATTAAAACATCTGGTTACCAAGTATCAGCCAGATCGACTACTTCTATTTAACATTCTGGATTTCAAACATTTTTTCCTTTGTCTGATAGTTAAAAATACTTTTTACTCAGAGAAAATATCGAACGATTCTAATGAATGAGGGTATGAAATGAAGTAGTATCATGACGAGTAGCATAGTTGTAAAATATCGGTCAAGTGCGAGTCGGTTTCATGCAAGATCTCTTCTTATTCATCAGTGTAGCAGTTTTGATATTAATCTGCAAACACATTAATTACAAGTATTATTGCACTAAATTTTAAACCAAATTATAAGTTATGTTTGTGAAATATAAACTTTGAGAGAATTAAAGGTCATTTTAAATAATCCACGACTTTTTGCATACAATATTTAAACTATAATTTTGCATATTTGTCCAGTCAGAACAGACCGAGTCAAGTAAAATCTAACACTGTTTGACAATCTACGTTTTGTAGTTAAAGTTAGTTGAAGGCAAGTTGAAGATTGTATTCATGACTAGTCAAGAACCAAAAACGGTTCAAACTTCGCAATACAGTGGTCTTACTTGTTTCTCACTAAAAGTTCCACTGAGAAAGACAAAACATAAATGTACCAGCAGGACTTTCTGAACATTTTCAAATAAAAGGAAATTGGAATTGGATTTATTTAGGCTAAAGTTAAAACTTTAACCAGTATAATAATTATAGTAGATAAGTCAAATGGCTGCCACGACTGTCACGTACCCATAGCATACCTAGTTGGAAAAAGGTTTTGGTATTTTATCTTAGTCTACTACTAAATAATATGCAGTACATCATAAAACCTTATTCAGTGCACGATCTCCCTTATCAGCCTTTTTTCGGCAATAAACCTCAACATAGCACCTGGTGTTCAAAAATCACCTACCTAAATCCTTTTAACTATTACGATAAGAAAGAGATGGAGATATAATTCCAGTAGAAGCCTTTCATTTCTGCTGTTGGAACAGCCATCTTTAGAGAACCTGGTAAGATTTAATGCCCGTAAAGTATGTTGTGTTTATTTAACGTTTAGAACAATTTTATTATGACAAATAAATTCGCTTTCCGCAATAAAGTAGGCGTTCTGTAATTGTCTAAAGTTTTTATGGATCCCAAAACGGTCGCTTTGTAATTTATTTTATTATCATATTATTATCAGCTCTGCGATGCTATATTAAAGTTGTATAGAACGTTTTACCCTCGTAAAAGTGCCTCCAAATTTTGTGACACTACGTCTGTACATATTTAATTAAATCAATGAATAGGTCTAATGAAATCCAGATTCAGGCAATAGGTTAAGTTAAATTTTGTCGCTTGGGAATTGTTAAATAACACCAACTGTTATTTTAAACGTTTTATTTAATTATTTAAAATGGAAGACTTTAACACTATTACGTATAGTATGAACTTTAAAAAAATAAAAATGTCTGTTATTTGCTGACTCGATAACAAGTGACTGCTATTGCTAGTGTTCTCGGGTTTTAACTCCTGTTTGGTTATTTTCTAATGTGGAATCCAAGTATTTTCTTCGATTTTTTCACTGTATTTAACTCGTATGTATCTTTTTATTTTATTACACTTAATTGATTCATTTAAGATTTGTGTTTATATCTTAGCCAAATAATTCTAATTTGATGCTGATAAATTTTCACCAAGTATGTTTTATTACATGATTGTTTTTATCAATTTTCCAAAACTTACCACAATATCAGACTTCCGAGAAATAATTAAGCGGAGGTTTTTCCATCAGGAGACATAACATTTCTCGTATTTTCATTTTCCTCTGACCGTATTTTATGTGAAAACTTCAACAGTACGTTCCACTTCACCGTGACACTGCAATCATTGTTGTTTTAAACTTTTAATTTACTTTTAAAACAACTGTTTAGCATAATATTTTTAATTTAACTTGACCGAATATATTTCATTGGCTTTCTTCCTAACTTCACGATTTGGAAGAATGTTTTATAATTTATGTCGTTTTCATTAATTTCCTTAGTTAGATTTTTACGTATATATGCAAGTGATTCCGCTTTTGGTCGACATTAAATAACAGCTATGAAAAACAGACCAAAATAAATGTTTGTTATATATATCACCCATTATTTAGAACTTGTTACAGACTTAAGCAAAATACGAGTTTATGTTTGTAGCTGTGGTCTGGATGATAAAAGGTATTTATTATTATTTCTCAATGCTTAAGATGATCTCTTACATACAATAAAAATTTTTGGTATCATATATAAGATCTATATATCTCATATGATATGTTCCAGTAGCGCTAGAACTTTGTCCTCTTCTACTGAAATTCACTTTGGCCCCATCTATACATACCATGAGCTAAATTTAGGCTACGGGCTTGCAAATTGTATCAAGCACGAAAAAATATAAAGACAGTTACAATTTATAAAACAGTTTTCACTTGACTATCTTAAAGTATACCCATAATTGTAAGTTTGTCCCTGAACAAATCCCTTTGGTCGTTATATTGCCCAGTTAAGAAAGAAAGCTATATTTTAGATTTTGACAGCAGCCGCTATTGGTCCCTAAAGGCTATCTTAAATCTGATATTCATATCATCTACTTATAAATGTTATCATTAGGAAAACGTAGTGATCAAACCTTTAGTTTAGATTGTAAATCCGAAACTCTTTTATTTTATTTACCACTAAAAAGTAAATACGATCTTCACAAATTCGGCACAGAAATAAATTTGTATCTTAAGATAGTATAAATAACCTTTTTTCGTGATAGTAATCTTTGAATTTTAATGCTAGGCTTTGTTGGGTCAACTCTACCATTAAACAGAAGCGAAGAGCGACTCTTTTGTAGGCGTATCATCAGTCTCTTATAATTGCTAAACTAAACTTTAACTAATTATTTTCAGAGTCGAGTTAAAAGCTCTTTGAACAAGTTTAATTTGTCTTGTCATGGACTCCGAGTGACAACAGCAGCAATATTAATTGCTCTATTACAAGCGCATAAAGTTGCTTTTTGAAAAAAAAAAACTTTATCTTTTCCTTCCCACAGTTAAATAATAAAAAGAAACACATCACGACACACACATTGACTCAGCCCTGCACTAAGATATCGCAGTATCGCAGGCACTAAGAAACAACAAACAAAAATACTTCATCCAAGACCGGTAAGCGAAACAACGCGTCTTGAAAATAAAACTGGAACCTGGAATCTCTAGCGTAGCAATCGGCTGTTTACACCACTGCAACACCGAAGTCATCAATCAGAGTTTTAATTTAATGGCAATGTTATTTGCGAAATACAAAATCAAACAAAAAAGAGTATGTTCCGTTTTTATTAAAATATTTTCATAAATGTGGGTCACCATGTACAGATCCAATAAAACATACATGGGCACAAAGTTGAACTCGTCACCGCATAGTCTCTATTGTATTGTTAAACTGGTATGGGCAATACAGGCACAGTCAATCATAAATGAATAGATTGCCCGAGCTTTAGTTTGAGCTTGCCAGCCAATAGGGTACCATCACATTCAAAACTGGTTTCTTTTCAGGTATTTTTACTATTTATAAAGTAATAATAATAATATCACGACACACACGTTGACACAGCACGTATCGTAAGAACTTGTGTTACACGAACTAAGCAACGAGACAAGAATACTACATCCAAGACCGATGAGCGAAACAATGCGTCTTGCAAATAACACAAAGTTCCGCCCCCGCCAGGATTCGAAACCATAACCTTTAGCGTAGGAGTCTGCTGTTTACACCACTGCGCCACATAGGTCGTCAAAAAATAATAATTATAGATATCTTATTTTATTAAAGTTAAAAATTAAACTACATTAATCGATTTAAGAAAATGTTTTAATTACATATCCAATAAATAATCAAGTTAAGCGGCTCTCGAGAAAAATTACACCTACTTTCCTACGTTTTTATACACTCACTTTTCTTGTTTGTTTGTTTGTCGTTCCGGTTGGATTTTTGCAACTCAATTTTGAGGCACTTCCCGATGAGCTAGCAGGCTGAAACTTTCAGGGTAGCTACAACCCCATGACAATGCAATTTACAACTATAAAAACGGCTGGACCAATTTTGATAAAAATTTATGGAGTAACTTTTGAGGCAGTTCCCGATAAGTTAGCAGGCTGAAATTATCGGCAAATAGACAAAACACAAAAATAAAAATAGTAAAATTACTTATTTTTTAAATGTGCTAAAAGTAAGAAACTAATCCTACGGGGCTGAAAGAGGGGCCACTCAAAACGTGGGGGCGTATCTTTGCAAGTTACACCCACGATCTATACACGATAGATATAAATATATCCTATTAGTAATCCCTTAAATACAATACGCCCCCACGTTTTGAGTGGCCCCTCTTTCAGCCCCGTAGGGTTACTCGTATTTTCTTATTTTTAGGACATTTAAAAACGTGGGTTTTTAGATTATTTTAATCTATTTGTTATTTGACAACATTATTCAAGTATCTCACAAAAATCTCAATTGAAAATGTAGTTAAATTAAAAACATTCTGATTTTAATATTTTTTTATTATTAACCTCGTCGTTACTGCTGTCGACCGTACACGTAGGTGCAATTTGAACAAAGTGAGTTCGAATCGTTATTTTTGGACGTTATTTTTTTTGAATCTGTCACATGTCAAACAAAGCACAAAGCCAGCTCAACATCGATTTATAACGCTGTGCAAAAATTTATTACGGATAGTAGAAGTTTAGTAGTAGCAATTTGACTAAGTTTTTAACTTTGACAAAAAAATTCCCGCCATGATATTTTAACCAAGAAAAGAAGAATAAGCCATATTTTAATGTGACTTTTTTCTAAGTGAGTTTGTATACAAGTAGCTTGAATACAGCTCAATGTTAATTAGCTGTATTTTATGTTAGGCTTTTAAACCAGTTTACTTTCCTACCGACTTCTGATTTAACAGAGAAACTTTGCTGAGCTTTTCTTTTGAAATGAGCAATGTTTTTAAGAATAAAAGGATTTTTCATAATTCTAAAAACACAGCGATAATTAACAACCTATTGTTTGTCTTCACACGTTAACTTGTCATTAAAATTTTAATCAAACTCGTCTAATTATTTGTAAAACAAGTGTATGCAACCCGAAATTTTGAAAAAACAAGCGTCAGAGTATTTCGTGCCGGTGTTGCTTAAAATTCCTGCTACATTAGAAATATCATTACGTAAGCAAAAGGGCTAGAGGCTGCCCGCGCATTAATGAGGCTCAAACATACCTACTCTCACCTATTTTAACATCACCCTGTATATACACCCTGTTAATATCGCAACTGATACTTCAATCCACCTTATCGCTTATGAAATAGAGCTCGGTTTCGACTAAACTCCGTCGACGACTCGGAAGTCTCTCGCGATTGCTTGAGATAGCCATTCTCCTCAACTTTTATAATGAGAAAGTCGAGAAACAACTAATAGAATAGGTACTTGAGTTATGGACAACTAGACATTTAAACTTTTTTTTTTTTTTAATTCATGTACGGGTAGCTTTCTTGTCTTATCGAGTCAGTATTATTCAGATAGGAATTATAAATTGAATAATTCATGCAAATGGAATTCAGGCGAATCATGTTAATAATGTTGACATAAGTTACTATTTAGGTAATTTGTAATCCATACACCTAAATAAGGTTTATTGCAAAGCTTGATGAAAAAAAAAAACTCACTGGTAAACAATGAAATAAGATAAGAGTGCATGGATTTGTAATATGATGCAAAATATTTTGTAGTTTTTAAAAAAAGACGTAGACATCGAAATATTAGACCGCGAATTTCTCTCCCCCTCATTTATTGTAATTTGTTGCTTTCTTTATTAAAATAAAAACATAAAGAATAATAATAACAGAATATAATAAGTTTCATGTTAATGTGTCTGTCGTAATAGACTTGTCAAATTCAAAATGTATAGAATCAATCGAAGAATAAAGAGAAAATGTTACTTTTGATATCTCCGAAAGGAATATGATACGCTCAATATTCCAATAGTCAAGGGAAATGCATTATCAAAATATTCAAAAAAAGTTTATAGGAATTTAGACTTAAACCCACAATCATAAGGTTGCTTATAATAAAAAGATATGGTTTTTGATCTGCAGAATTGGAAGTCAAATCATCCGGTTCATAGTTAATATTTGTTTGAAAATACGAATAAAGTTTTAGTTGAATGAAAGCACGTAGTGGCGCAAACATTAATTTTTGTTTTTGAAATGTCTTAATTTTTGTTAATTAATCATACATACGTATGTCTGAGAACTTATTTTGTACTCTTTATAGTTTTTTTATAACAAATGTTCAGTGCTATAGTTATATACTCGTATTTCGGAAGGTAATAGAAAACAGCCGAGAAAAATACGCCAATTTTATGTCAAGTGGTAAAAAAAACGGTAAAAGCCTGTAAATTCCAAGAGTCTCAGTCTGTCAGAATTAGCAGTAAACTCTTCGCCAAGATTAAGAAATTTTCAAGAGAAAATGAAATTTTACGAAGAAAATGTAGAAATATTACGACTTACGTCACGAATGGGATTACATTTTTGTTCCGTTGGCAAATTGAAATGGGATTAAAGGATGGAGTCACAAAGCAAATATTTAAAGGCGGATAAGCGTGATCAAAAGAAAATTAAAATATTTCGATCTCGATGTCTTTTGACATAAAAATATTATTTAAAAACACAAGTAAGTAATGAATATACCGAGCTACAGAGTCCCGTAGCTATTCGTAGTCAAACCGTAGTAGTTAGTACATACATAATTGCAAATATTAAAATTGTAACATTTCCGTACAGAAGTGGAGACTTTTTTTTGGATATCGATAATTTTTACTCCAGTCATACTAGCTTTATCTTCTTATCATAATTTTTTTCTTTACAAAATTTATATTTTTATTAACCAACACACAACTTTAGAACAAGAAGAAAGATATCTTAGATATGCAAGTTATACATTTCAACATTCATATGTTTTGGGGTTGGCAGTTTATTTTGTTTGTGATATCTCTTCCAGTGTCGTGTGACACTTGCTAACAATTCCTATTCCTTTCCCGACATCTCCCCGTTTTCAGCAGTTTTACGAAACAACGTCAACTTTTCCTATTGGACTGTCAAGTAGATAAAACTTGAAACTTTCTTTAGCTTGTTCTTAATAATGCCGTATCCATTTTTGTCATTGCAAACATTAGCATTTTGTTCTAAGTTTAAGTCTAGGATTGAATAGTAGCAGTGATCGAACAGGGAACCCAATAAAGGGTTAAAGCCACCTAAAAAGTAAAATAGCTAAATTGAGAAGATTTTATTTGACTGCTCCAAAATTGAATGAATATTTGTAATTTCTTTATATGGACATCTAACAGCCAAACTTCATTTCTTAAGAATATACTACGGAATTAATAAAAACCAAACCAAAAGTAGGATACCAGGTCATGAATAGTGTATCTTAATAGGGCTGATAATGAAAATTAGAGAGTTAGAGTTACTTTGAATTTAAGTAGTATTAAATAGTAAATTAATTTAAAGTTTTCATGACCAATGAAATAATAATGAGGTGAATAATGAAATTGAATACAGTAACATACTAGTACTGTTATTGAAGGCTTTAATGAGTTAGTTCGGAAATGACGAAAAAACTAGCCAAATCATCGAATTACACTACAGGTGTACACTGGTTACAGATCTAGCATTTTACATAATAAATTCTGCTGATAGACAAGAAAAGAAAAGAAAATAAGAAAATTTAATTGACATTTCCCGTTCCTGCCTCTGTACTTAGGTATTTTGTTAATATAAAACATTGTTAAAACACTTCGAAATACTACCCGATCTTACAATTAATTATTAAAAACATGTATCAAAGCCTGCTACTTTGTATAAGTAAGTAGTAATGAACTTGAGTTATATTAGCATAGCATTAGCTAGGGGTGATATTTATAGGATGGGTGTATATGACGCGATGTGTATTCAGAGGAGACCGTTAAATCTGAAGCTGTGATGGAGCGTATCTCGTTACGTCCTCACTTTGATGTATCGTGTACAAGTCCTACTTAAATACTAAACAAACAAAGCAAAATAAACTCTATACCCTTCTCAACAAGAACGCTCGACACTGTTTATAATTACACAGTTTACGTTGCCACTTGGAAACATTTACATAAACGCTAAAATAACAGGGTCCAACCGTAATATTAGTACATTAAAAAAGGGAATTAAAATTGACATTTTGTTTACAAGATGAGGGTCCAGGTGCGTGCGGGCCACTTAATGAATAACATTTTCCATTCCGTTTCCGGATAAAATTATAAATAAATTATACATTTATTAGAGAGAAAACATAATTACAAATAAAATCACATGTAATTTTCCATTTACAAGTTTAATTTGAAAAACTAAATTTGTAAATACATACGTCAATTTAGTTACATTTTTTGTTTGTCTTATGAATAAATGTTTTTTGATAAGCCAAAATTTTTTGAGATGATAAAGATGTTCACTGTACAATGTATCTGAAGCAGCTCAATGTATCACCAATACGTGTCATTTATGTAGTTCGGTTCTCGTTTAGTAAACTCTAACGCCCCTATAAACTACAACGTGTCTTTCATGCAATTTATTTTCCCGGTATCCTACATTGTTATTCAAATTAAATGATGTGATGCAATATCTAAAAGGTTTTAACTATCTTCATTCAAAACACAAATACATAATGTTTATTGAAAAAAAAATCATAATAATAATTTTCGATGAAGTATCTGACCAATTGTAATGTATTGAAATATATAATTGATATTGTTGTGGATTTACTCATTGGAATGAAATAGTTAGATATTTTATTAGGTACCACAAATCCACAAGTTCATTTTAAGTAGAAACAAGTAGAACTCTTGTAGTGGAAAGTGACGAGGCATATTCTGGACAAGCATGCTCCACCTTCGACTACATTGTCACTTACAATCAGGTGAGGTATATCAAAAAGCTACCTTATTAAACATAAAATACATGGCGACTTTTTACTAGTTTAGAACTTTATATTATTCAAAAAAGAAAAATAGCGAGAGATTCTTCTTGAATTAGAGTTTTGTTAACGCCTGCAAATTGTATAGCGGAACATACATTTAGAAAACGTTATTGTACTTACAAACTTTAGTAATTTAGCTCCGGTCCAAGTTCCCTATTGTTTACATTAATTACTTGCCGGGTAATTTTCCACCAACTTAACTAAATATTTTAGAAGTACCCTAATGCTTTGCTGTTATGTGTACGAGAAAAAAATACTTTTAATTATTTTAAATTTTTAATATGCTAAGACGGATGTGTTTTATGTCAAGTAAGAAATTAATTTTGATTTTATTTAAGACTATTAACACATTTAAGTAAATACATAAGGTAAGAATGTGCCTAGGCCTTAAACAAAAGTTGATAATTTGATTTAGAATAGAAAAATGATGTACTTAATCATTAAAGGCAGCGACCCTACATACAGCGAGTTTGTTGCAAATTTTACATTCAATTTTTCAAAAACAGAATATGGTTGATTATTGTAGTTATTTAATAACTATTTTAAATGCCTCCATATTGAAACTAGGATTTCAATTAATTAACACATCGATGTTAAATCTCTTGCGTATAAAAAGAAGCTGATTTACAAAATTAGAAGCGAAATTATCAATTTTGAAGGAAAAATATTAATCGTACGCTGACTTACAATAATTGATGCTCGAAAATTGGCGCTGTTTTTTATTTTTTAATGAGGTAGTAGAGATGATGTTTTAGTATAGTAGTAGCTGATATATTAACCTGTTGCCTACTTACAAATAATATTTAAGGTTGCAGGTGTTAAACACTTAAAAATAGATGAATTTCTGGTAGACGTTTAAACACAAGCCATTATTAAAAACAGATACGAGGCTAAGCTGTAAGATTAGAAAAAAGGACTACGTTTAGAGAATGTAGAGTGGAAATAGCGTTTTTATCGAGACTCTTTCGAGACCGGACGCAAACAAGCAACCGACAAATTGGTTCATTCCGTTTGCAATAGTTATACGTGTATCTATTCCACTGGAACCATTGCGACTGATGCCTAATTCAATACATGACGGAGAAACAATTTAAATTCTAATAGTACGTCATGTAATACATTTAAATAGATTTACAGGATTAGCAATGCATTCCTTGAATACGCTTAAAAGAAGTGATCAAGCAATTTAAACTAATACTATAAATTAAATTAATTTAATTTTCAAATTTAATTGGAGAACAAAAACACGTACACTGAGAAGTTCAAGTAAAAGTCTGATGATAATTTATGGTTTTAGATTTTAGATAATGATTTTAGACTTTAGATTTTTTGATTAACCATTGTCAATTTTACAAAAATTGGTTCGTACTTGGAAAATTCTAGGTTAATTTATGAGTTAAACTTTTTCAAAAATCGAGCTTTTTGTAAAAGTTATGGACAGTGTTAGTTTGCATACAAATCCCGCGGGTGTCGTTTCCAACCGTTGCCATGCCAACAGTAATGAAGCCATTTATTTTGCTCCCAATCGAAAATCGAATCTACACATCTCGATGAGATCTTCACGAGAAAAATGACAAAAGCTTAAAAGAGTTGTCCAGATATCGATCTATTTAAAACTGCTAACAAGTTTACAAAAAAATATTGATTGTGAATAATATTGCATAACCATTTACATATGTTACGTTTATTTACCTCGAGCTTTTATTTAACTTATTTAAAATTGTTAATCCATTTGAGGTATTAATTTACTACGTTCATCAAAAAAGTGTTCCTGGTTCTAATTGCTTAAGTGGATAGGTATACATTTAATTAAACAATTATTTTTTGATAAAGTGGACCTTATCATGTCAACTTGATAGAATAATTTACTAAAGTAGATATGTTACCTGCATCGTCAATAAAAATCGACGCAATGATTAAAATCTTCGCTTATAGCTGCAGCAATCCTGCGGTGAAATAATTTAAAAACAAAAATAGGTCAGAATTAGCGGGACCAGTTTAACATAGAGCCAAAAAACATTTGGGCATGCAGTGGGACTTATGCTTGTTCACCACTTTGTTCCATCGAAAAAGTTTCAAATAAAAAGGTCTGCCAAACAAATCAAACGTATTGGTGGTACTTTAACTTTATTATTTAGGCAAAGGCCGTCTGGAATACTCATTAAGTGTCTGTCAGTGTGAGAAAGGTCGTGGAAATGCTGACATATCGCCCGGGATCGACAGTAGCCATCCATTAGCGACCCAGCAGAAAATATCCAGGGTTTTATGCTTAAGTAGTTTCCAGAAAGCTTCTTAATCGTATAGAGCGATTAATACATTTCTATGTTTTAAGACATCTGACCTAGAGTATTCCAGAACACTTGTGCTAATATGCCGTTTCCTTGACCCTTGTTGTGGTACCTAAGTATTACAACTTGAATCTCTTCAAGTTAAAAGCTTGAAATTTTTGGCAAGTATATGCTTGGCCACATCGTTATTAACCATTAGTTAAGGTTGTAATCAATCATGGCCACCGGAATTCAGATAAAAACAGCTTCTTATTCCCATTGACGTCATTCAGTTGATGATTTTGAAGATACAAAAGTGTAATAGTACTTACATTTCTGCGAGTCCTGCTTGCTGGGCAGCTTCTTGTCGCGTACGGGCATGGTGCGGCGGTGTGGCGGCGGGGCGGGGTGGCGCGGGCTCTGCGCGCGGTACTAGCGACCGCGCCCGCCGCCTGCCACCAACGCCACCGTGTTCTCGTGGTTGTGCCACACACCTTTAACAATTAACAACATATAAGGCTTGAAATAACAGTCACAATAGGTACCTATATTGATCAGTATCTTTTTTTTTCAACATCATGTGCAAACTAGTAGACGGTAAATCCGATTGAAAATTAAACCACTGGACGATGCCTTTGAGGTCAGGAACGTCAAGAGTACAGCGTTGCCCATGTAAAGGTAAAGATAGTTCTCCAATGCTTCGAACCGAAGCACAGCGAACTGCTTTCTAGCAGAAAAAGAAAGGAGGGTGGTACCAACCTAGAAGATCTCACTGGTAGATCTACCACCTGTATCTTCACTAGGCACTGGTGGCTTAAACAAGCTCAGATCAGCGACTATATTGAATCGTCCCTTTCTTTGTTGGAAGTATGGATAGTTATAAATTATTCACATGTAAACTTTAAAGATCAGTAAAAATATTAAACACCTCATCTTTGAAATTATTTACTAATAGATTTAAAATAAATCGGATTGTTGGCAACAATCTTCTTGTAAGTAAATCTTAGTAGATCTTTTTCATTCAAGTAAATTACTCTAAGTGTTAAGTTCAACTGACACGTACTTCGTCAAAGTTTGAACATTCGAGAAGTTGGTAGAAATATCAAAATTCCAATCAACTCGAAGCTCATATTGGCGCAGATCCATCGCTTTAATCTAGAGAACATAGTCTTTCAACTATGCGGCAAGTTTCATGGAATAAGCAGTTTAGAGGTATGCCGTACAGGAATTAATAGTCACCACAATTATCGACGTGGAATCCTTATCCTCTCAAAGTCAAAAGATTTTATTCAGTAGAAGGTCTCTTGAGTTTGAAAAATCTATCACATCGGCTTGGAACGTTCAGGAATCCGCCAAAAAAACTACTTACTAGTTTTCTTTCTTAACAGTGATCCTGTACCTTGTGATAAAATGACTAAGAAAATCCGAAACGATATTTTTTGAGCATGTTATCGTTCGACGTATTTTTGCTTAGATCGCAAAATATTTCGTGCAATACAGTAACGTATGGCGAAAAAAAATGAGAATAAGAGTCAAGCAAGTTTCACTTCAGACAAACTTAGAACCACCATCAAAACTATGAAACAGTTTTCTTAATTATATCATCCTAATTACTGAACAAAACTATGCCTTTATATCTGAGTTAAAGTTACAGTTATATGAAAACATCTATTAAATTTTCGAGGATCGATTATGTGTAATTTGTCTTATTTTATTGCCGACGCTTGCTGAAGAAAGTATGAAATTGGAAAAGTTTTGAAGCGTTTTGTACAGACTCTCGCATTATAATGCTGACTTGATAAAGTTTAACTTAACACTTATTTGTAAGGTAATATTAAAATCAATCACAAATTCTTTTCCTGCTTTACACCGTGATCTTAATTAATGTAAGGATGTCAAATACCAGTCGCCTTAGGTGATCTTACAAGGGATAGTATTTTTTTTCCAATCAGAAGACAGGTGTATTATATGGAGATATTTATTTGGTTCTGAATTCAGACGTAACACATTGAGAGATCAAATCAAGAAGCGTTTACTTTGAAGTGCAAACAATAGATTCTGTTTGTTTACGTGCATTTGCAGGTATGGTTTGCTATATCCAAATACGTTCAAAACATAGATAAATTAAACTCCAATCTATCCATTTTAATGTACCTAAGTCCAGTTTTTAATCAAAAGCTTCCAAATTTGATGTCAAAAGAAGCACTTTTCAATAAATTTACTGGGATCGATAATTCGTTTCTAAAAGTGAAGGAAATGAATTCTATTGTTTATGTTGTTTTGATTGCGCTCTAATTAAGATTTTCGTTAAGATTTCAATGCTGCCTCTTTATCCCGGTGAGATAATTGACGACTTAATATAAATCTCCTCATGCGTAGATGTCTGGGCCTGACTGTGAGCGGAATATATATATAAAACTAGTGACATGCCCCGGTCTCGCACCGATATTTTGCATGTATCATAAACAAACCTTCCTCTTGAATCACTCTATCTATTAAAAAACCGCATCAAAATCAGTTGCATACACAACACAATCATACAAAAAAAACTGATTTTCAATTATGTTAACGAGTATGTTATTTTTCTAGTCCATTTAAAACAAAAATACTAACATAAAGACTTACATTGATTGACGCCAAAGAAGCTTTGTTACCCAAAGTTATGCAAATATCAAAATAAAAGTTAGCTATTTCATTTGGTTTTAAAACCATTGTCCGTTAGACCAACAAGCGTCAATAAATTTTCTTCATTACCTGCTCCTGTCAGGACGATAACAAAATATCAGAAGAATATATGCGTTCTTATTTCATGAAGGTAGAACATCTGGGTAATGAATGAAAAAAAACATGTTTAAAGTTTTTTTTTTAACAATTTCTGTATTAGGTCGCGTCAAATTCCGCTACATATGGCACGCTCGCACTGAGGCCTGGACTCGATGGTTACTGGAGCGAGTTAATTTATCAGCCTTCCGGAAGAAGATCAAAGCTGTTCACAATCCATTACGTGGATTGAACGACCTCACTAAGACCACGCTAATCAGGTAACGTCCACTGATATTAAAATGTCTGCCGTCATCTAAATCATTTAAAATGTTAATAAAAAGTTGCAAATAAAATTAAAATGGTCGTCGATTTTATAAAGACACATAAATCCATCAAGCAAATTAAAATTTGATCTTGAAAGGTTAAAACTAATACCAACATAAGAAGATTTTTGTGCAATTATTATCTTCAACTATATCATAATTATGTATTTCGTAATTTCGATAAATTAGCGCGTTGTAATGTGCGGTATTGTTATGGGAATAATATTTGTAATTTAATAGATAATTATACCAAATTAATATTTCTATTTCGAACGTTAATTACTCTATCTAGTGCTGAATTTTTATAACTTATCCGATATATATTCAAAGTCAAATTGTGTAACTGATACAGAACTCAATATATAAAGTTATGTTATGTAAACCATGACACAAAGTATAACAGATGCAATACTGCACATTGCAGCCGCGTAGATTTCCCTGCGGCCATGGATACAGTACATCATTCAATGTCAAACCGACCCTAAGATTTATTGCTGTCGACCTTCACCTTACCCATTGAGACTTTACCCCCTACATGACATGACCCATTTTACCCGATTCCCCTCCTGAATATTTCATACACTATCCTAGTTTCAAGGTATTGGAATAACATTGACAGTTGATATAAGTCAAGTAAAATAGTTCTCAACTCATATTTGTGCCTCTTTGACCGTATCAAAACATTTTTATTCTCTTTCACTTTAAGTTTTCGTGGTACCTCTGAATTACTCATCTATTTGATAGAGGCAAATTCATAGTTATTACAGTCGCTTGCGATAAAAGATAGTAAAACTCATCGTAAACACTCTATACTTCTTACCTACGCATTAAACGATACATTTAAGTAAAAAATCCAATTTATATTTAAGTAAAAAAAAAACTACGAAAATCAGAGCAATTGTCACGAGAAAGCCAGGTCAAACTACAAGTGTTCCGTATCAATAAAGTCTAGAGAGCTTGAAATTGCATCCGTTTGTAGCGAGCCATTGATTCTATGTGATGTGGAGTTAGTTTCACGTAATTATAGTCCTGCTAGTAATTGTAAACCTCGGAAGGTTCTATTATTCAGTTATATTAAAACGTTATAACGCAGCAACCTTATATTTATTTTATAATAAGAATTGTTTTTCTGGCACTAACATTAAAAGCAAGTAATATTAAATTAATCATGTTTTTCTTGTTCTGTAACTTTCTAACCACTAAGCCAAGTTTGTTTTAATTATGCAAACATCTCAAATCATCTAAACATTACATAAGGCTTATTTCCTTTTCAACGTTTATTACTATATACGGATTTGCAGACCAGTATATTATGTACAGACCCTCGCATTATCTGACACAAAGGGTAGGTCAATTGTAACGATACAAACGTAACATGTGTACAAACATAATAGTATTTTAATGGTTTTATCGTTTATGTTGTGGAATCCCAATAACATCGATTCTGCAGACTACTACAGAAATGGATTCGCAGATACAGCCTCATCATTTATACAAGTGACACTACGACAGAGCAACTATCTGCTTTCATGAACAAAGATCTGATTATTCTAGATAAGAAATAAATATATATTTTTTTATATATGCAAATAGTATCTTTTTCTTCAAAAACAGAGTCGAAGCCTAAAATGTCATTAGAAAAAATATTTTTAAAATGTTGTCAAGTGGTGCTTGTAGCAATTGAGTTTTCACCTGTGTATTGCTTAAGCAAGCTTCTAACTCATTGGATTCTGTTGGTTTATTTGTTTTATCTGTTCTTAATTCCGAATCGGCGAAGTGCCTTTATACTATCTCCACAAGAGTAGTTTAAAATCCAACCCTAAATTTAATTTCATCCACTCTCTAATAAGATTGTATAAAACTTGCTCCATAATTAAGTTTTAGTATTTCCAGGATGTAATAATATGTGGGTATGTCAATTGTTGCTATTAAATGTGAAGTTTAACCTGATTTTATTAAATTAACACCAAACCATCAGAAGATTAAATTTGAGGCAACAAATCGACAAGCCATCAAAGATCGATCTTACTGCTATATCTACATCCGTGGTAAGATACGGCAACAGACTTAAGTGCGCACCATCGATCAATGCTATCTTATCTTGCTGTATGCCTGCCTAAGTATACTTTCTGACAGCCATACCAAACATCTTCACCCTACAGACTTCCGGCGCTCAAGCTCCAACTCAGAGCATCCTTAGGACCTGAAAGATAAGCCGAATGGTATTCTCTCTATATACCACTACTACATACAAGTTTTACACTAGTTATTTACTAAAAAACCGAATAGGAGTTTTTCTAGAATGGTCATATAATTTGAATCTGAAGGTTTTACAAAGAATATTGTCCATGTTTTAAATTCAATTATTACAATATGTTTATCAGAAGGCAGGTTGTAGTCAGCTGTGGCAGTTGTTTCTTTTATTCACGAAAATTAACATTGTTGCCTGTTTCGAATTTACGCTAATTAATGCTTGCACGCAGGGTGAGGAGAGTTATAATTGTACCAAAAAATTCAGTAACTGGTTTATAACAAGGTAACTTCACAGTGACAGCTCTATTGTGGACTGGTTTTGGTAATGAAGTATCTGCTTTTTATGTTAAAAATGTTTCCGCATCTACCCTTTTAATTTTACTTACTTATGAAAAGTTTTAAAGGGTAATGATTTAATCAGTCTATGTATGTTTATATTTTGTATGTTCCACCGTGTTGTATGTTCGTAGCTCCTGAACTTATGTACTGTGTAGAGTCAATCGATTAATGTTATGTTCTGGGTGACATAGGTACATGTCGTGATGAAAAAACTGTGACATAAAAAAGAGGCTAAAACTTTACATTACATTAAATTTTAATAATCTAGAAAATAGTGGACAGCCGTGCGTGAATTTCAAAGGCAAGGAAGAGACCGGAGATTATCTAAAGATGATGATGAGATGCTTAAGATTCCAAAGGTATAATAATTTCATTCACGAAACCTGGCTTTCATTCAAGCTCAGACAAGACTTCGGTAAGCTGAAGGGATTTTCTTCTGTCGAGGTGGTCTGATTCTCAGAAAACGTGCAAATCTCTCTTGTAAATATAAAAACAGTAATGAGGTAGAACAAAAAAGGTACCAGCCCTTTTTCCGCTTACAGAAAGCCATAATTTTGGCGGCGATTGACTGAAACCTCCAAACTGATTCCTTTGAGAGCAGCTCCAAAATTCAACCCAAAATTAACCGTCGTTAGGTTAGTTACTCTTCGGTAAATGGTGAACAAGTAACGTATTCGTGTTAATGATCATGACGGCCACTGAACGAAGTCAGGGGCAAAATTTGTGGATAATTAAGTGAGATGCCCGACATGGATATGTATGATAGCTCTTGTAAAAACTGGCCGTATCATTTATAGCTTTATTTACGAAGGAAATTAATAAAGTTAATGCGCAATCTCAACGTGAACTTGTTAAGGTGATAGCATCTCGAAAAGCTTTTTCTTACTCACATTTTCTTATATAACATAACCTATCATATAAGGCTATCCCATTTTCCTCACCGTTTACTTAACGCGTAACAATATTCAAGCAGGAATCGGATGAGGAAAATTTTGATTACTCACCTTTATCTAGAGAATTAGGACACTTTTCTTAAATAGAAAGCAAATTTTCTTCCTTAACAAGAATATAAAGCTATATGTTTTATTACCATTATTTTTTGCTTATTTTATGTAGGTTTGATATAAAATTACAGCATACAAAGCAAGTTACCAGCATGTAATGTAGTGACTTCCGCTGTCCTCCACAGCCAACTGCAATGCAGTTTCTACATTACTAATACTCGCCATTCTCCTCATAGGTGTTATTATGACAGCAAGGATCTACGATCTTACGTGCCTTCCGAAATACCGAGACGACTGCGAAGACTTATTAAATTTTAAACTTCATTTTTCAATGAACGAATTTGATTTTTTCCTTCCTTCCTGAAGTTGCTAACAAAGATAAAAATCAATTATTATTGCATATTCAACAAAAATTTTATTTTTCTTCTTAGTCGACATCTTCATTACTGAAGGTCGTATCTAGCCAGAAATGCTCGTCACTTTATGCACCACGCTTTTCCATGAGTTTCTGTCCTCGGCGACCTTAATAGATATAGGTATGGACAGGCCTTTGAGCGTATTTATGAGATCTGACCAACGGTTAAGCGATCGACCGCGGGAACTTTTTCCTTCTACCTGCCCGATTACCACTAGCTTTTTTTAATTTTCCGGGTCCCTGCGAGCTGCGGAAATGATTTGATTGATGACAAATCATGATTTCTATTAATCGAAATGCATCCAGATTATCGAAGTGCTGTGAATAATTAAGGAGCACCCATTATAATAATTAAAGGGAAGCAGTTCTTATATCATATATCCAAAAATGGTTTAGAGACAAAGTTGTCTTGTCTGTTCTTACTATGTTCCTATTCTTTTTCAATTACATTTTAACTTTGGTACGGTTGTAATTCACTTGAGAGGCATTTTTCACCTGGCTGTTTTAATGTTAAAATTACAAAGCATGCTAAGATAATTTAGACTAGGATTGTACAAAAAAAAACTTTTTAAGAGAGCGGATACAAAAATATCCCCGCAAACGCTACGAAATTCCTTTTGGTACTCTGTAGTAACATGTAGAAGTAATATCATGTAAGTAAAGCTACGTATCAAATGGTAAAGGCACGTACACACATTGATTTGTCCTCGACTTACTAATCCTGTGTTAACAAGGACGGTACGTAGTGCTCAAACAAAACTTTTCTTGTTTCTCGGAATATCCACTAAACCAAACCACTTTTTCCTACTCATTCGTAATACTTCACGACGCGGGCTACTTTCAAGTGAATTTATTGTTTGAATTATGTGACATTTACCTACCGTTAACTAACCACGTATTTATTAGAAAAAATGTTTTTTTCGGGCGTGATGATACAGGAAAAATATTTTAGGTATATCAAAATTCACTACTCTCTGTAGAAAATTAAAGAAGGTGTTCAAAATAGTTGCCGGTCCAAAAACTAAAACCAGTTCCAATAAAAATGAAACAAAAAATCCTGAACCAGTGTTGAATAAAAATGACCGTATTCGAAGCCCAGGAATTTTAACAGCTACAGCTTCTACTGAAAAATATTTTTCATAGTAGAATTCGCGTTTTAAAAGGTATGATTAAAAGTTCAAAAGTTGCTATCGGAAATATAAGGTCAGTAAGAAAAATCTTTTACAGTAAAAACGGAACAGAGATTGCGTCGGACACTGGCCGTCTATTCTTGTCTGTCAAGCTGTCATTTGTTCTATTCTGAATTTAAAATTATGTAAGTGTATTCTTAAAATTACAATCCCGAAAAAAAGTTCCTAACGGTTTTTCTCAGACCTATAAAACGCCTTAACAATATGAGACGCAATGCAAAATTTTGAAACGAAATTTTGCTACACAGATTTTAGGTTACAAATCAGCAAATCAAACTTTGTACTCGCTTCAGTTTTAGGTTTGCCAAAATATAATTGGTTGAACATTCAGCGGACGACAAACAACAAAGTTTGGTTTAATTTGCAGGGACTTCGTTATAAATTAATTTCAAACTCTAAAATAGATTCCGTGATTGTAATTTGATTATTCAAGGCATAGTAAATGGATAATACCTTTGCATTATCTTGATCCCAGCTTGAGGACCCTTAAGAGATCTCAAGAACTTTCAAACGATAAGAAATAGTTACAATACATATTTTAAGGAAACCCATTGATTTGTCTTTGTTTTAGATTCTTGGGTAGATATATATTTGTTTGACGAATACTGTGTAGTGTTTGCATGTAGTCTACAATAATAAGGTTATATATAGTGAAATACTACTCGTAGATGCTTAGGTGTAGTAAATAATTATTTTGACGAGCATTATAATCTATGAAATTTAGCCAAAAAATTTTAGAAAGCTTTTTAACCTTTTTTATTTAAACCTTCATTTAGAATCTTGAGTGTGAAGTACATAGAGGTTTAATCGAAGATTTGAGTTTTGGTTTAGTTGTATTATACATAGTTTAACATATAATTTATTGCATTTTTTTAAATTTTGAACTTTAATTAGGTAGTTTTAATGTATCCCTTGGTAAAATAGGAAATAAAGATTTAATTAATAAAATATTAACTTTAAAAGGCAAAGTGGATTTGATTGCATTCCATCCGACTAATATTTAAAGTGATGTTTATATTTGAAGGCCGAATAAACCTAATTCGATAACAGTTGAGCGAATTTATATGTTACTTGTCACACAGATACCATGTCTGCGATTAACACGTACCTATAATCATGAATAAATGATTGGCAGTCGCGGTGCTCAAGCTGAGACCAATCATTAATCTATGCCTATAATACTAACTTTTCTTTTTCAAAACTACTGTATTTATTGACTATGTCGTTTATTACAAATTATGTCTTATAATATTATTAGTTCGGTTTACTCTGTACCCAATTTCTACGTCTATCCCAACAAAAAAAGTCGTTCACCATGATCTCAATATTACCTTACGATAGGATTTGGTTGACAAAATCCTTCTTACAGCTTTCGCCAAAAAACTACTTTTTGTTCTTGAAGCCCGGGATTTCAGGATGTAGCAATAATGTAACGAAACTGAGATGTAACATGTGACGGGGTAGCGTGCTTATCATCGTATAACTACAGTAAACAGCATTTAGCGTAACTGCGTATGAAATTGTAATATATGCAGAAGATTATGTACGACTGTTGCCGCTTAATGCAACTCAAAAACTGTATGTGTATTTATGACATACACGTATATTACGTGTTTGTATTAGGGCGACCAAAAAAAAACGATATTTTTTTCAAGTCTCCTAGATTATGAAGATCCTGAAAATTTCAAGTCATAACTTTAATATTTAGACGTCGCTCCAAATTTATTTCAGTATATTTTTTTTTGAGATGTCCTTAGGAGAGGACTCTTGAACATGATAAACTGACATATTTTCATAGGAGACTTGAAAAATAAATATTCGTTTTTTTGGGTCGCCCTTTAGATATAGGTGTGACTAAATTATATCCATTCAAATAAATTTTATTAATTTAACTAAACAAGATAGATTTATGGAAGAACACACAATGATATCAGCATAATATAGCATTAATTCGTCTACTATTTTAGTAATACAATGTTTGCCTTTATTAAACGTCAATATGACATAAAGTAAACGGAGTAAATCTGTGTTATTCCATAAATTATATGAGTATTAAAACACTACAGCACAAAATTGACCTAATTAAGATGCTTTTTCGGGTTTCCGGGAGAAAATCGGAATATAAGGGACAATAAGGGGCTAACAAAGTTTGGCGCGAGCGTTATCAGCGGTCGGTGGGCATTCGTTATTGAACCTTTGTAGCCACGTATCTCTAGCCGCAAACAACACTTTTTGATGTCATAACTTACGGCTTGAAGGTTTAGAAATCTGGAGCGCCCGGATCTCCCACAAAAGGAAAATAGAAACGGGGCTTTCATTATTTTTTTCTGAGTTGTCAGCTTTGTAGCTTTATCTAAACCTAAAATATTTATTTTATTTATTAAGAGCTTATTTATTTTATTTATCTAAAGGACAAAACTAGAAGTAAATACTCCTATAAAACATATAGAAAATGTAAAATATAATGAGACCCCGTATTCATCTACTGAACTCGTACATTTTGCTTAGCTCATTTTTTGCTCTGTAGGTTAAGCAGAGGCAGGTCGACTATTATTTCATACCTCCTTCTTCGGAGGCCAGTTTTACTATCTTCTAACAAGTATCGTCAGATAATGTATTAGGCGATAAAAGTTATGACATCTTTATTCAGTAGTCTTATACTTATATACAAATAATTTTAATAATTATTAAATTAGTAGACAATCATCGAAAATACACATCCGTTTCTTCACTTATATTGAATAGGCTTTTTGTCTCAGAAAAAAAAAACATAAGTTTCTTGAAAATACGCAAATGAAGTCTCAAAAGCCACGACAGACAAAATATAGGATGCGGTGAAACAGGCCTTTAAATGGAGCATTTGCATTAACCCAGTCAGGTACCCTAGGTCTTAACTGCATAATAAATTATGCCCCTAAAGGACCAATTTAGCGCTGGCGAGATTTATGTGAACCCCAGACAGTGTTATGTCATCGAGGTCATATTGGATCTACTATTACTACGTACAGTATTCGAATTGTGGAAATGGGAAGTGATTAACTATCATTGACATTACTAGGCCCTTGCTAAAGGTGAGTTTGGAATTATGATTCAGACTTATCATATGGTAATGTTAGTGAATATTTTGATTTATACAATATAACCAGATTACTATATTTTTTGAAGAATTGTCTGTTAAAATAAAGTAATTTAGAGAATGTTTTAAAATTGGATTACTTGTGTCGATGAACATACATTATAAACTGTAGGTTTTAAAATATTAGTTTAGAAATTTTTAAAAACCTCATAGAATTTCATAGCAAGTAAAGGTATTCTGGATAGTTATAGAAATATGTCTTAGGATAGAAGCGTTGGCTGATGGCGTGCAATTTAATTTTAGCCTGGCGTCTCGGAGTAAGCTGATTACTGTGGGTTTTACACGGGATCCACTGAATTGCTGATGAACGGCAGTGTCGATAGTGCAAGGAAAGTCTTACAAACCTTATTACGACGTTCTTATACTTACGAAAACAAAGTAAAAAATGTGAACATTATGTTGACAATTTTGGATCTTAGTTGTATCGAAATAAAGGTTTCAAATGTTGACCAATTCTTATCCAACACATATTATTGTTATTGATTTTGTTTATAAAAATTGCACTTTTATTTTCAAGAAACATTAAGTATAACGTCATTTTAAAATTCGTAATCGGTTAAGAAAGCACTAGTAGCTGAACATTTTGTTTTCAAGTCAGTCGATAAACTTTTAACTTTGCCTTTTAAAATCTTTAAGTAAAGCTTATATTCAGCAAATCGAATATTGATCCTTACATATTCGAAAACTAGAATAAAAATTAAATACTTTTTATCTTTTCATCATTGGTTGTATAAGGTCCTTTTGAAAAATGGAAAGGTAATTTTCGTAAACCAATTAATACTCTTTGTTTCATGCTTAAAAATCAAACAAGGGTAGATCCTAAACCAACAACGACGTGATACCCTCGACTTTAACAAAAGGCTTGACTCGACAAACAACACTCATCAAACCACAGACGAAAGTTTAATGAGTTTGGTCAGTCAAAACGAAAAACATTAAATAACATCATTGTAACTAACATTAATAAAATAGGAGCTAAAGTACAGTAACTGTTTCGTTGTATTGATTTTTTTAACATTTTAAAACATACATTTCGTTTTAACTGTTTGAAGAAGTACTGTCTCATCTCCGAACAGTAATATCAACAAGTGACATAGCTGACATCGAGCTCGCTTATGTATGACTGCATATGTCTAATGTCATATTGTATCAATGTTTATTCAAGTCATTACTGCATGCATAATCATAGACATAAGACTTGCAAAACAGCAAACTGTCAACCCATACCGCCTGGTTATAACGTTCATTAACCTCAGTGTTACATGTAACAGATAAAAGCTGCTATGTTTAGGGCCTAAGAAACTTTGTGTTATAATATAATACATTACTTGTTTTCTTCAAACCTTTTGTTCAATATTCGCTAATAAACAATCAATCAGTGCTGTTATCTGTTATGAATGATCATACCGGTACCGTAATTTACCGTACCGATACCGTAATTTATTTATGAAGAAATTATAACGATAGATACCTAACATAAAGTAAGTAGTCGAAAATACATTTTCCAAGTATTTACTACAGGTATAGTTAGGGGCTAATCCTTTTGATTTCTGTGTAGGTGGTAATCTTTGAATCTTGTTCGATAAATAAATAAAATAGGGAAAAAGTTTAGGGTGGACTAGAGAACAGAGGGTTCGTTTAGACTAAGAAAACAAAACTGGTCAAGTGTGAGTTGAACTCACACATGATGGGTTCCGTACCATCGTTTAGGATGAAGCGTTATGTATTTTTAAGATAATTTCTTAAAAGAGACAGTTAAAAGAAGAATATGTCAAAAAAATTAAGTTGTATTGGAGTCCCCTTTAATTTATAATTGCATTATGTCTTTAGTATTTTTGTTGTAGCCGAAACAGAAATAGACATTCTCTGAAAATTTAATGAATCTAGCTATTATGGTTCATGAGATACAGCCCGCTGACTGATAGACTGACAGCGGCGGCTTAGTAATGGCGTTCCGTTTTTTAACCTCTGGGTATAAAACCCTAGAAATACGAGTTCTTGTTCAAAAAAAGATTATAAATATCCATCTAGTTTATTGTATTATAGAAGATATGTAACATTTATCTTTGTTAACACACGTTTCATAAACACGTACTTCTTCGGTGGAAATAAAAAGAACTCAAAGAAAAGTTAGGACATATTCCCTCTAGGTTTGCTCTGAGGAAGGTAGGCATCGAATGTGTTGTAAGCTTGTGAGAGTTATTTATTTTTGTACTACTTTATTTGGGTACCGAGCTCAAAGACTTGGATTAAAGGGTCTCGTAACTCGATTCCATAAAACCTGAAGGTTTCTTGGTTTATTTCTATCTTTTAAGGAGTTTATTTGAGTTGGTAGTTGATGTTTTCAAAGAACATTGAAGTTATATTCAGCAAAACTCTCTAATTTTATGACTGTAATAAAATTCTTGCTATTCCAATAATTATGGTATATCACTTGATAACAGGATTCAACTAAGTAGGAATCTTGCCTAGAGAAGATGAGACTGGAAGAGACAAAACAGATCGATATATGTCTGCAAGTTAATAAGGTCATCAGTAGTTACTAGACATACTTTGAGGTAACTCTGTGTTAAAGGGCCGAAATCATTACCGTGATGCCTTAATGGTTATAAAGAAAACGTCTATAGGTTTCAGAAACATTAACCAAGCTATACTAAACTTGAACTACAATCTACAATCTCTTGAATACATCTGATTATGCCGTCAATCTATACTAAAGTTATAAAAAGTAGGTTTTATGTAGATAATAACGATAACGATTATTTTTCTATGTAAACTACTCATCAATTGACTTTCAGGGTGGACACAGGCTGCATTTTGTTAAAAAATACTACAAAAATACGCACTCTATCTATCTACGCTGACGAAGTCGGTAAGCGGGTGAAATTGTTGTTATTCTGGTATTTTAAATTGATCGAGGGTAAAATACCTTCATTTTTGGTAGCTGCAATTTAAAACGGACTTTAATACCAGTTGAGTTTTGAACATTTATGTGATACAGATGTGTAGATATTTATGGTAACCTACATAACGTAAACAATATTAGGTACATCCATAGGTTAACGTTACATCATGAAAAAAATAATCCAATTGTTTAATTATGATGAAAAAATGGGCTTTTGCGAACAGTCATTCGCCACTAGTTAGTTGTCGGTAAATGTTTATCTTCAAATGAAAGAAAAACATTTTTTTCTGGCACATCAAATAGTGTTTGCATTTTCTACGATATGTGGTATTTATTTTTAATCAAAAGGTTTATTTTGTCGAAACATGAGTGTACACATAAAAACGTACGTTATTAAATTGTTTTTGTACGTAATTGGTATCTGCGCATTAGTTAAAATAAAAAATATCATGAAAATAAATACATTTAAACAACTTTTTTAAATTTTGATATCTGTTACAGATTATTATACAATTCTTAACATAGTCCGCTTTATTCAATTTAAAAATGTTCATAGCAAAAACTTTCTAATTCACCGTGTCATATGCTTTGCCTTTATAATACACCGGCATTAAATTACACAGGTTTAGTGTGTTTCTAGACAAACTGTATGAGGCAAGCGGCTCTTAGTAATTCTGAACAATGTTACTTAGAGCTTGCCTGGATTTGCCAGAAACCTGCCTTTGACAAGCTTCTGAAAGCTAAATAATTTATGTATGTGAGCAGTTGGAGAAGGGCTTTCACTTCCATGTTATTAGAAACAAATATTGACTTATATTGAAGGGATTATTGACGTAACGTGTATAAAACCGAAAGAAAGAACTCTTTTAATTATCTTTTTTTCTAGTCAACTCAGATTATTGCCTAGTCTTAAGCTTTCATTGAGGTCAGCTTTACCTAATAATCCCTAAAAATATAAGCATGTTTTTCTGTAAAGTACCAGTCCCATAGTAAGTAGATTAAGATAAATAAAATAAGTGGATACTATTTAAGATATTGTGCAATTAAGAGTAGACAAACTGAATAAATGTATCCCCTACTTCGGAGTAGTAAATTTGCTTTAAATCCTAAGGTTTTATTTTAATTGTATTGTGTACAGAGTTATTTTTAAGTGTTTGAGATGCTTAAGGTATAGAATTTAATTTAATAAAGAATAATACTATATCTGTCGATGCAGCATTTGCAAATGCTACTTTATTTTAAATATGTTTTTAGAAATTAGAGTGGCTGTAGTAAGCCATCTTTTAAAGAAATAAGTTCAAAAAAACGTGTTCCAAATAAGTCTTGAATTCCAGAAATAGTTACTGTATTTACGGACATATACAAATATTTAAATTAATTTTAATAAGTATTTTTTAATTGTAGGCTGCATAATTTCTATGATATCATATCATAACAATTTAATTGTTCACGCGTCTACAAGTAATCATTCTTCAACTGGATTTTGCTCCTGATTTAGTCCCGTCTATACATTTTTTGAGACAAAAAGTATCCTTTGTTACATTATCCTATTTGGGATAAAATTTGTAAACCCATAAGTATCCTATTTAGGACATGGTCTGCTTGTGTGGCAAGTTTCATACAAATCCGCTTACAGGTGAGCACCATAACTTGGCACAAACGTTCGTATTTATAATTTCCGCTAGAAGATTACTGATAACTGAGCATCGTGGCACAGTCATTCATATTGATATTTTAGTACAGCGAAGGTGTTTTTAAATTGATCCGATTTTCAGGTGTAGTTAGAACAGGTTGAATGCCCTGTATTACGTCTTGACGACACGCCACGTCTGACTAGAACTAGAACATTGTGGTGTCCAAACAAAGGAAACATTTCTCAAGCTACAGAACTATAAATAGTGTTGCATAAACTCAACTTAAATTATCCTAGAATGAAACTTGTTAAGCAAAATGGGCCTCAAATTTGTCTTAAGACTGATTTTTTTCATAGAATGATACAAACCTATACTCGTTTGCTACAAAAAAAGTTCCTTTTTTGTGTAAAACTTTTAAAATTAGTAGTTTTCTCGTTTCGTACCAAAAAGTGTCTGGACTTCTGACGATAATATTAAATTGCATTTCATGTTATTATTATTATTATTTTTGCAGACAACATACCCAGTATTAAAGCCTATTTTAAGTAGTGTTATGTTTGTTTGCTTTTGCTTCTGACACAATAATTTGTTCGTTTTTGTTCGTTTTATCTATGAAATTATTATGTTGAGTTGTTTGTTGTAATTGGTTTACATTATTTAATATTTATTATTTTTATTTATTATGTATTTGTATGTTTGGACATTAAGTTTTAGGCAAAAATTTTACTCGGTTTTTGATGTTTTAAATGTTTGACTTTTTTTTTCTCGCATGCAGTCTTCACATTTTTATTGTGACATTTGACTTGTTTCTATACTGTGATTGTTCTTCAATTGTATGAATTAATAAATAAATAAATTATAATTTGGTTATTTATTTATTTCGGTTGTTTATTTTTAATAATTTTTATTATTATTGTTTATTGTAATTTATGAAGTCAATCATATCAAAAAGTGTTAAACTTGAATGTAGGAGATAATCCTCGAATCTTATCCGATTTCAAAATATTTGGTGTATACTGTCATTTAGATTTATTTATTTTATTAGGGAAACCAACATTTTTACACATTGTAATTTACAAACTAAGAACATCCCAAAATTAACATATTTAATGTGAAAAACAATTATAGGTAAACACCTCGTGCTTAATTTGTAATCTTACAGTATACTATTACAAATTAAAAAAAAAATTGAAATTGAATCAGATTGATTGATTGATTTTCCGCAGGCAAGGTCGCGAACTAAAGCTAGATTGAAAAAAAACTGTACCTTAAACAGAGTAGACAAACTGCACCCAAGCTGTTACAATGCCCAATTATTTAGTAACCAGTTCCCCTTTAAGATACATGAATCATACAAAAAAAAACGTATTCTGTTACATTTCTCATAGAATTTCTTATGATTTGAAAAAAATTTGCCTGTTGTATCTATGATTAACTCCAATTATCCAAAAAATCAGCTCCAATATACAACAAACTAAACAATAATAAACAATTTACATCGTTAATTTATCTAGGACTTTATTGTTTTACATAAGCTGTTACGCAGTTGACTGTACTTACAGCGTCATATTGCAGCTCTCGTGACTCTAATAATAATATTTGCATTGCTCTGAACAAATTTAACGATGATATTACCATTATTAATACAATGGAATAAACGGTTTTGTTCCCTTGGCCTAGAACGGGAAGTACTCTTTTAGTCAAATAAAGTCAAGAATAAATGACGTTTGATGTAACGACGATAGGTAAAATTTAATAAGGTCAAATACGTTTCGGTCTAACGTATTGAACTCACTTAAGTCACATAAGGTTGACATAGGACATCAATAAAGTACAAATATTCAATTTCAACATGCCGTTGCAAAGAAACACCAATACAAAGGAACACAAGAAGTAGGGAAATATTTTAATAAACAGTGTTATACTTATTCTATGTATGTTACTCCTATTTATATGAGTACCTTTATATTAAATTATAAATAAAGTAACTTTAAGACATGAGACGTGTGCATTAGTATTTACTAGACACTGCAGCAAAGCTCAAAAGCAGTGATTTGCATAGAGATAGCTCATGGGCCGAAGCGTGTCATAGCGCAATTCAAAACCCGTAAAAATGCACGTTCTGGTGGTTTTGTTAAAGGTTATAGCGAGTTAAATATAGTTTTTATAGGTACGAAGGTGGAAAGCCAGTTGTGGAGACCATAATATGGTAAGCAATGAACACAAAATAACAAGATTTCGTTATGATTATCTATCAAAGAAATGCACGTTATTGCCCACGGCCTTTATGGATATGTCTAGGATACCTATTTAAAATTTAAGAGAAGACCTTGTACCAGTTTCAGTAAAAAATGGTTATAATTACCAGCACAAGAGGTATAACATCTTTACCTCTACATGGGAAACTCATTAGCAGTACTCTTAGCGTTCCACGACATCAGGGGCATCGTCTGCTCAAGAGCCGATCGTCGTCGTCTGGTATCACTTCCCATCAGGTGCGCCATGTGCTTGTATGCCCATGACGTTTTATAAAAAATAAAAATGTTTTCTGGTGGAATAGTTGTTTTTTTATTTTTTATTCAAGACCAGGCAGGCATTTTACCCCAAACCCGCCTGATTTTAAGCGGTGATGAGGTCTAAGGTGGATCATGCCTGCCTAGGAGAAACCTATTCACTCTTGCCTTAAAGAGGCCAAGTTATATTGGTCAGGGAACACATCGGCAGGCAAAGAATTCCACACCCTTGCAGTACGCATTATGAAGGAGCTATCGAAACGTTTAGTCCGGATGGTCGGAATATCTACCACAAAAGGATGCAACTTCAGCCTACGTCTTGTATTCCGATTATAAAAGGGGGCCGGTGGAATTAAATTGTGCAATTCCTGCGCACACTACCCGAAATGTATCCTATAAAATACCGATAGACACGCAACTTCGCTGCGGTGGCTGAGGTCATGAAAGTAAGCAATATCATCGTCAATTCCGATGATTCTTCGAGCTCGCTTTTCAACAGAGTCTAAAGCTACTAGCTGATACTTGGCTGAACCATCCCAAAGGTGACAGAAATATTCCAAAGAAGGCCGTATTTGCGCCTTATACAGGACAAGCCGTTGTTTGGGCGTTAAGTATCGCCTAACCCGGGATACATCACCAAGCTTTTTTAGCAGCTGTTTTGGCTATAGACTCTATGTAGGAGCCGAAATTCATGTTCGACGATATTTCTAGGCCAAGAAGTTGCATATGATTAGTCAATATAGAAATATTAATCTACAATTTAATAAAAAAACCTAGCTACTTAGCTACGTATGATCTATGTCATGTCTACATATTGTTTTGTATGTTGGAATTAAACATTAGAAAAAAAAAAAAATCCAATAAAATATAGACAATATTTTTCGGTTTAAATAAAAGCTTCTCGAACTAGCTAGAAAATGAAAATTTAAACTACGAAAAATCGGAAAAGTGCGAATCAGACTCGTACACGAATGGTTACGTACCTTCGTACAAGAGTTTATAGGATGTGTACTGTGAAAAAGTAGTTCCTTTTTAAAGATTTTTATATCCCTTCAATTCATGAACTCGAGATAAAAGTGAAAATTTTATGCAATTTAAAGTTTATGAACCAAAATGTACCCTAATACACGCAATTCCTATAAACATAATCGAAATTAATTTCTTTAACAAAACTTTTCATCAAGTTTTTAAACTTACAAAACACAATTTGAATGTTTTCTGTTGCTCGCTCATCATTAGCAAAACAATTATTACAACAAAAAGTATATCACAGACTTTTAGTTTTAGCTGTTGCTGTTGTAGTGGCTACAGAAATAGTGATACTGTGAAAATTTTAAGTGTCTGGCTGTTATGGTTTATTAGATACAGCCCGCTGACAGACGCACGGACGGTCGGACAACGAAGTCTTGGTAAAAGGGTTCCGTTATTGCCCTTTGGATACGGAACCCAAGAAACCGTTAATATTATCAGTAAATAAAAAATAAGTGGTTAAAATGCTTAAGGGACACCAATCAAAATTGTAAGAAGCTGAAAGTTTTACAAGTATTTTGTAACGATTCCCATTTCCATGTCGTAAAAGTGATCAATCACTGTTACGGGAATGGTGGCGTCAATATAAATTAGATTACGTCAATATCACCGACGAATCGTTAGACTAAAGACTGCTTCTAACAATAAAATCATTTCTTATCACCGATTTAAATTTAGAGTTTAATTTTTTTTACGTTTTTCTGTACTTCTTCTTTCTGTTATAATATTGAGGTTTTGTGTATTGATGTTTAGTTTTCTTCAGAACTAATCCGATCGAGACTAGACAGTATCCAGAGTAAAAACAAACCACGAATTCTGCGAGACACAGTACACGTCTGTTTAACCGTTTAAAATATTTTTTGGTGGGGAGGTAGTTTGCATTTATGCCAAAAAACAGTTAAGTTTAAGATTGAAAATAGTATATAATAAATATGTTCTAATACTAAACAAAACCGGGGTGGGGCAACTAGTTTAAAGGCAAATTTAATTCTGAGTTTAAATCTGTATACAATATAAGAATTATATGAATACTTATACAAAAAGTACACAAAAGTTTTATGGGCGAAATCCTAATATTTTACTATTACTCGTAATATTTTAGTATTACTCGTAATAGTAAAATATTCGAATTTTCGAACATCAGTGGTAAAGATTAAACCACTGAACCGTATGAAAATAATAAATTATGAAATAATATTTATATATTTTACCATCTCGTATAATATCGCGTGAAAATCATCTCTTTTACGTACTACAGGCAGGGTGCTCTTATATTAGTAATCCTTTCCTGCATCGTAAAAGAAATCTATTACGTAATTTAACGTTTCAACGATCCCCCATCAGAGATACACGTAAAATGTTTAGTTTTCTATTTTTTTCTTTTTATCACAGTAAAAGTCAAAATAGTTTTTATTCGGACAGACTTAAAATAGAGCACTTTCAAATCGACAGGAACCCACAGTATAATAAATTAGAATTTTTTCTATCTATTTCATCTGTACCTTACCAGTTTGGAATTGGGTATCTTTAATGTCCAATACTTTAATGCCCAAAATCTTCACAGTAAAACACAACTGTTAATTTAATGCCTAGTAAAATTTAAACGGCTTCAAAATATACCTACTCGAATAACAAAATTTGTTGTGACAAAATTTTAACTCGTGTAAATTAAATTATTTTCCTTGCCAAGTCTTATCGTAATAATCGAATTACTGCGAAGCTACAACTTATCAAATATAATTTGAAGGTATTTGATACTTTATAAAGCTACATGTTAAATGAAACCACAAAACATTTCCTTTGAAGTACCGGAAAAAAAAATAAGACAACCTTCCCTTATGATACGAAATTAATGTGGGTTACGTAAAAAAATGATACACGGAAGATTTAATAGAATCTTTGATCTTTTTGTCAAATAAATCGTCGCATCGCAACGGATACATGTGACGATATTTCGTTAAATGTAGGTATTTAATATCGGGCCAACATAAAATAAATGTAGGTAAGATACCACGATATTTATTGAGTGTAAAAGTTTATCTCTGTTTTACTACTTACCGATCATCCCAAGAACGACTTCGGAAACCCTGATAGATTACGTAATAGTTTAAAAGTTACTAACACTTGGAAATTTTAACGAACTACACCAAATTTACCGCGCGAAACTGAAATAGTATGAATTCTGTGAACGCTCCACCCGCCTTGCCGGCTTCAGTAGGGAAAATGTCTTTGTGATATATACAAGGCGAAGGCAACTTCAGAATCAACAGGAAGTTCACGTGGTGGCTGTCCCGAACCGACTGAGTAGTATCCGGGGTGGCTTTTCCGAATTTTGTGTGAAAATTCAGTTTTGCAAGGATCTGTCGCGAAGGGATTGCTTACATAAAAGCGCCATCTAGTAGGTTTTTTATTAAACCATCGCATTTTCTTGAACAGCGCCCTCTGCCGAGATTTTCCTATACTACGTTGCTGTAGAGAGAAAATCATGTCAGAAAATGTAAGGTAAGAGTAAACTAAAATAAATTAGATAGATTGACCTTATTGAGAAAAGAGGTGGCTCTAGATGTATTTTTATTTAAAATAAAATACTTGTCGCCCACAGTAAATCAAAGGATAAAGTTAATATTTTTTAGTTCTTTTAAAATTGTTAATATTCCATATGATAACAGCGTCTGTACAGTAAATGTGTAGACTACTTAATACATTAAAATTGAGACTGAAATGTATTTTACCGGTCCCAATGATAACACATGATGACTGTGTATGGTATAAATAAACTTTTGATAAATAATCACAGTATAAAATCAGGAACTGAAGTGAAATAGTTAATAGCTTAGACAAATGGCCTGATGACTCTATTAAATAGCGTCAATAGGTAAAAGTACGGACTATTTTTAAACTAAACTTGAACCTAAAAAGAGATGGTTCAAAAAGCAAGAATCGATATGGACTAAATGGATACCATTCAATTTATCACACCGAAAACAACGAGATATAACATGGGCTGACAAATTTGTATGAAAAAATTCACAACAATAAATATTTTCCGAGGATTCCGTTTAGGAGGGTAGTGCTAGTTCTACGAATACGAAAGCAAAGAGAATTGGTGCACCTGTATTCTCTAAATCTTCCTAACGACCCTTCTATTCATCAATGTCCGTGCACCAAAGGTTTTGTATGGGCCCTTTTAATTGATATCCAGTTTACTTAGGATTTCCAGTTACTAGTTGTTGATATGTCGATTTTAATTTGAAAATATATGTTTTTGCATAGAATGGGTTATCTTAAGTCATTAATAATAATCTTGTAATTCGAACATGAATTTAGAAGAAACTACGTGCAAAAAATATAGTTAGTCAAAAACATGGAAATAACTTTATTCCGTTAACTTAAAAATATTACTTTAAAATTAATTAAAATCGGTAAATTAATTTAATTTCTTCTTAAAAATTACTCGACCACCGTTTCTCAAAATTTTAGTTGGAGAAGATACCCACATTCTGTAATTTATGTAAGTATATCGACATGTTGGTAGGTCCAACATTAATATATATATTAATATTATTATTAATTTATATTCAGTTAGAGTTATAATTTTTTTGTTCACTACTCACTACTTCATCTCTCTAGTTCTTTCATCACTATCCCGATTTTTTTTCGTATTTTTAATGATGTAACTACAAATTTACGGTTTCTATATTTCTTCCTTTACAAGTAGTCTAAAATATGTTTTCATACAAAATTTTACGATATACGGTCAAAGGAAAGACCCAAAAATTTCTAATTCCTCTGCAATTGAGTTATAATAATAATAATTTTTTTGCCAAACAATTACAAAGTTTCTTAACAGCTAGGAATTATCACAGAAAAATAACATACATACAATATACTCAATATCCATTGTCCAGCGGCTTTCTCAATAGGACGACCCTTTCTCGTGGCAGCCAGATACTGTTCTGCCAGATAGTAAACAATGAGCGATCATTGAAGCTTTAAATTAAGAAAAAACTAAAAAGGAAAAAATATATAATTAACAATCTTATTAATACTTATATTAAAAAATTACGTACGAACGGAATACACGCATGTTTATTAAGTGTGCGTGCGTGTGTTAATGTGTGCGTGTGTATGTATGTATGTTGATTAGAGTGCGATGTAGGATGAACTTTTATGATATTTAAAAAAAAGGATTTTTCGTATCAAATGCTTTATGTTAAAGTAAATAAGAATCTTAGAACCACAATTTTTGCTCTTTTTTTAAATATTTTATCAAACCTACCTTATAAGTGAGCTAACATAAATTTATGCATATATTCTTGCATATGAGTGCCTTATTATTTGATTGCGTTGACTTAGACATTTTTCACAATTCTAAGGGACTGCAGGTTTGAGTATTTGCTATAACTTTATACCTACGCATTTATACTCATTTGCTACGTTTTTTTTTTTCCTTTTACGCATCCTTGAGAAGAGTTTTGACAGAGAGACAGACACGTACCAACGGGTTCCGAATTTTTTCCTATCTATGCTACAAGATATCGCTTCTTGCTAAATTTCATGATTCTAAGTCAACGGGAAGTACCTACCGTATTTTTTTTCCTTTTGCCAGATTTAGAGAGTTAATTTTTTTCACAGCTCCAAGGGACATTTGGAATTAATGTCAACTTTAAACCTACACGCGTTTCTGACAGACAGACGGACAACAACGGAAACAAAGTGATCCCGTAAGGTTTCCTATTTTCCTTTGGTGTTATGGAACCCAAAATTTGTAAAGTTTTAAAATTAGTGTATATTACATTTTTATAATTTATTCGTCCTGCGCGTCGTAGCATTCTTATTCGTAGTAACGCTACGCGACAGAAAATGTAGGCGTAGTATCCTGTCTACAGGATACAGTGCTTGGTATCGTGTTAACTACGGAATAACGACGCGTAGTAAATTATTTTTCGTAGCAAACTTTGTTATTTGCCCTTTTTTATGACACTTTATTTTAAAAATTACCTAGTATAGTATTTATTTACCATTTCATAGAAACAATTTAATAATTTACAAGATAACTATCAATGTACTTCTAATGGGTCTTGTTTAATTTTACTAAAATTATACATATTTTATTCAGTTTTATATTTTATCAGATTTAATTGCTAGTCTTTAAATTACATAACATACATGAATGCTATACTTCCGAGATCATGCGAACAAAGCGAAAAAAAAGTTTGATAAACGTAAGCGATCGTAAACACAACACGCGGTGCAATCTTCGTGCGAGTGCCAAGGACGTTCGTGTGGGGCCTGCTCTGGCTACACACGCTTCGTCCGATAAACTGTGAAAAGAATTTTGGATAAATTAATGAGCGAAGGCGAGCCGACCGGTGGCGAATACAGCCGAATGCGGTCACACGACGCCACTTGTATATCAACGCCTCCTCCCGCTCCCCCCTCACCCCCGCGCCGGCCACCGCGGCGCCTGACGATCGGAATTCGCACCAGCCCGCGCCTCGCGACGCGGTTTACGCTTAGTGTACGTGCGACCGCTCGACGCCAAGGACCGTTTGCCGAGCTGCGCGCTTCACTCTGTTATCTTATTACGCAGTTGCTATTAAACCTCACCGCGTGGTCTTCTCCACAGAACTCGTGCACCAACACACCGGGGACAATATTTGAACAGTGTTGCGTCTGATAACCAGTGATAATTACCTGTAAATTTAGTCAAAAAGTTTAGTTGATGTTAAATTGAATATCGCCAGAACCAAAGAATCTGTCAACTAGAAAAAGTACAAGACTTGAGCTGTAAATGACAATCTAGTGTTGTGTATAACGCGTTATTGCGGGCCACGTTACAAGGTTATCGGCGCCTCTAGTCCGTCAGTGATGAATTGAAAAATCGGCGCGTAGTCGCTCACGTGGTGTGCGCCCCGCCCCCGCTTCGCTCCGCGGTTTATTTTAGCGAAAATCGCCTCTCGGGAACGGCCCGACGACTGCTCGGTTGGCGTTCAACGCTGTTTATGTACGTCAGTGAGACGCCACATGTTATTGGCTTCAAATAACAGAGACGATAAGGACCAAATAGATAACCTCTCCGGATCTTAGTTGGGTCCGACAACACTTTGGAAATAGAAAAAATCTGAAAAGAGAACGCGCTGTCATGTTAACGGTTGAAGTTGGCACGCGCCGGTGAGCGCACTGACCGACACACCTACCAAAAAATTCCACTGTCAAACGAGACCGCATCACCAAGATGTCTTTACAGGGAGGTGGTAGCTTCCAGAGCCCCTGGTCCTCGCAGACGGGGCTCTCGGAGTTGGATGGTACGATGGGTGAATTGGAGCCGTTGGGCGAACTAACCGAAGTGGGCTTTGAGCCGCAAACTCGCGCGCGATCCAACACGTGGCCGCTGCCGAGACCTGATAATTACGTCGAACCTTCAGACGACACCGGCTCCAAGAAAAACTCCAATCAGAATCTAACTGGTAAATATGACTTGTCCTCGAAGCGATAGGAGGGTCGCGATATGCGCGCTATTTAGGTCAGTCCACGTTTATCCGAATGCTCAGTCCCTTATTCACTTGGATCGTATAATGTCGTATAGTAGAATGTTGCATAACAAACGCCAATAATATTTACAAACCGACACAGCTGAGACGTAAATACAAGTATATGTTTATTGTATTGTACATAATATATAACGTGACGCAAAAGACTTGCGCGTCAGGAAAATTTAAACTTGACTAATAATGATTGCTATACTGACAACGTAGACCACGTAGCTTATTGTAATAATAATTATTTATTTCCACACGTGAAATAATCGTTTGCTTATAGACAATGATTTACTTTGAGATTTTTATTACAAAAATATCACTTTTTATCTATGATTTTTATGGCTCGTAGTATGCACTACAAGCCATAAAATCGTATTTTTTCATCATCAAAGCCACTTGGGTTTTGGGAAAACTTATTGTTGTAAAATACTACAATAATAAAAAACTATATTAATACTATTCACAACTAACCGTTAACTTTAAAAAGTACAGCTTCTGTAAGCTAAACTACCTACCACATGTGTATAACATAAAACTACTATTTGAGACTTTTCAGGATATAGTCCTTTTATAACAATGTACCTATTTATTTCAATATATATTTACTCTCCTGCTCACTTTAAATTAATTATATCTTTCCTTTATGTTTTAAAATTCTGCATCCGATTTTTTAATGCTACATTCGTTATTTATTGAATTCGAATAGTTCGATCTTGAAAAAAAAAAACTTGTGAGAGAACTTAAAAAACGTAGTAAAACATAAAACACCAAAACAAATTTGATGAATTAATTAATGTTTTAATATACAAACAAATCATGCAGAAAATAAATAATATCAGCTAAAAAATGCAATTTACTCTTGTTCCTGTGTAATTTGAATTAAATTAAAATTAAATATTTAATAGTATTGTTAAAAGTCTCAAATTTATATCTATTTCAAATATTTTATCAAGTTAGTAAGTTTTTAATACTTGATGTATATTTACTTCATACTTTTATTTTCCCTAACATTCACTAAAATTAACCAAAAGTACTTACATAACATAAACACACATAATTCTCACTTTACCATGCTCTACTCCGGTTTATATTTCGTCTCCAACTAATCCATTGTCTATCTTCCCTTGTCCAGAAATATCCCAATAAGTCACCTATATTTGACTTTCCTTAAAAGCAAGTGATTGTGTTAAAATTATTAATAAATCAGCTAATAAAAGAACACAGAAATATAGAGCACACCCACAAGACAAGAAAGCTTTTTCGGCCTCCTTCTCCCCTACCATCAGACAAGAGTTAACCCATGCCTGATTTAAGCCGAAACAATCTTATCAATTTCGTATTTATTTTTAGGAGCGCCACCTTTACCGGTTGGTGGGAAAAAGAACTCGTCTCGTCGGAACGCTTGGGGGAACCTTTCGTATGCTGATCTCATTACCCAGGCGATAACCTCATCCCAGGACAAACGGCTCACGCTCTCACAGATATACGAGTGGATGGTCCAGAACGTGCCATATTTTAAGGATAAAGGAGACAGCAACTCTTCAGCTGGATGGAAGGTGCGTACAATAGTTTTAAGGGAGATTAAAGAGCTTTGAAGATTTGCGCTATTTTCCTTGTCGATACGAGTAATAATCTTAGTCCTGATGTTTTTCATCACTTTTTTGACGACTTTGTCCGAATTCGTTTGGAAATTTAATGGTTTTTAATGGTACATTAGAAGACCTAAATGAGATTTAGTCGAATAATCGAATACAAATTTACAACTATTATTTTATGAATATAAGCTTCTACGACCTCGTCTGCATATGATTTATTTTGTATTTTGTTGGTATTAAAATAAATGTGTCTACCCTGTAAGTTCAACCTAATTGGAAAGATAATTATAGAACTGGAATTATTTGTTTCTTTTGAGGATTTCTTTCTACACACGAATTTACAAACTTAATCTCTTTTGTATATTAAATTAAGATGTGAGTATCCGTCAATTCAGTTTTAATCATTTTTATTTTGAGACAAATTAATACTTGTGATAAAGGTACCTAATAAAGGGGTAGTAAAACTTATAACGAGTCTTGTGGCGGGAATCCGTTCACTTAAGCCTCTTCAGTACAATAATTACACTTACTTATATCAGTACAATGTTGCTGACCAAACTTTATTCTTATTTCCATATTATTGTATGTTTTGTTATGTTCAAAGTCAAAGGTCAACATTTTTTAAATTAGTTTTAAAATAAGCACTTTCAAATCGTACTTTTTATTATTATTTACTAATTATGTATTTATTCTGGGGGGAAGAATCCAAATAGAAAACTCCGTAATTCCTTTTTCAAATTACAGTACAATAATTTTCTATTACAATTTGTAAAACATAATAATTTATATACGAATATCATATTATAATACGAATTTTCTAATATTTGAATGTACACCAAGGTTTCTGAAATAATAACCATTAAAGAGTTATATACTTGATATAAATAAATAAATAAAATATATGATTATTTTATAACGCGTTTATATCAACAAGTTTAAAATGTAAAACTAAATCCCAACTACAGAAAAATTGCGCTCTAAAAACTATGAAACAAGAGAACATCTAATCTGATTTTACCGATGACATCAAAATGTATCGATTGACACCTCATTAATCAAAATCGGTTCATTAGTTTAGGAGTTACGGTGGAACACGCAACATACAAACATACATAGATTCATAAAATCACCCGGTAGTCGGGTAAAAATCTGTATACTCAAGTAAATTAGCAGTTGCAATAAGTCTTTCCTTATTTTACAATTGTAAACAGTACCAAATAATACAATCAGCAAGACCTAAATTTAGCCAGCGCAAATATTGCTTATCGCGTTGCGTTCGTTTGTAAAAGGTCCACTAAATTTCCTTAATATGACGTTCAACCTGCATGCCTCAATGTCATCGTCGATGCCAACAACGCGCTGACGGCTAAACATCACGCCATTTTTGTTTCCGGGGGTTTTGTACGCATGTAAAGCGAACGCGTCTGTACGCACTAACGGTAGACATTTTTTGGCGGGCTGTGCGTACAATCATAGGTTGCAGATTAAAATGTCAAGGCTAATCTACACCCCCGCGCTTACGATTCAACCCTAGTGCGTATAGGCGCTAATTGTGAATCATATTTAATAAACAATTAATATTTCACTACGAAATCTAGACTAACAATATTAATCTAAGTAAAAATAGAAGAACTGGTAAGTAATGGATTGAATGTTGATGTTATGAAAATATAATAACATAAAGAATACCTTTAGCTTTAGAAAAGATAAAGAAAAATCTAGATGAATTTTTATTATGTAAATTCTGAAAAGAATGAAAAGCGAAAAAGCTACTCGTAATAAATTTATGGAATTGTCCGAAAGATAAAACGCTTGTATTCAATTCAAAATTACACGATCACAAGTGTTAAAAATCTGATTGTTTTGATTTTCCTATAAAATAATGCTAAGTTTATTTAGGACTCCTACAGTATCTTTGTTTACAAACATAATATAAGTGGTAACATTGTATTGAGGTGCTGAGTCATATAAATATATTTTTTGAGTTAAAAATTTAAATGCATATTAGTGTTACTTCCTATACCTTGGATTGACACTCGCGATTAGAGTTACACATTTGTATGAATTTTTGTAAAGCGCTTCTAACGGATTGATGAGGAATTAAGATTGCTCATAGAAAATCACAGAAGTAATCTATTTTAATCGACGTAGGAAAACTATACGAACTCAAAGTAGACACACAAACATCTAGATAAAAGCAAGTAACCCATTGTGAAAAAATGTCACTAAGTAGCTTAGGTCACTACTGATAGCATAGAGAAAACGTGTCGTCAAAGTTGTATTGTAATACTTGGCAGTATTTTTCTATAGGTATGGTATATTTATGCCTACATGGAATATTTTACAGCGTCATCAGTATGTCTACCACAAGCAATAGCGTCTGCAGTTACTTTGTATGAATCTTTGCTTAGAGAAATTAAGATCGCCAGTAAAAATCGCTGTAGTAATCTATTGCGTCTGACGTGTGGAAAAGTAATCCGAACTCACGGTAGACAAACAGGTATGATCAATCCTGATTTGATCTTTACAACGTATGTTGTTACTGCAATTATGTGACATAAATAAATTAACCAATTAGATATTAGTTTCATGGTTATTGTGGTGCTCTCGATGTTTTTGAAATACATACATACATATATATATCTGCTTTTAGTAATTATAACTTTAATCTCAGTTTTAATCTTAGGTTTATGATTTTCTCGATTTTCTAACTTTTCTTCTACGTCATCCTCTTATCAAAGAATAACATGACCGATATAAGAATTAAAATGTACGATAACAAAAATGTAGCTAATATTTGACCTGGCAGTAGGAATTTAAGGTGGACCTTTTGCCTGTTTGCTCGTGACGTTTGAAAAAAAAAATTGTTTGAAACAGCCTTTCCGTGGATCGGATTTTTACAAGTACGTATTGAAATTGCGATGGTACGCAGACAAAATTTGGAACAAATACGTAGACGCATTTGAGTGTTTTAATATCTAACCCATTCCAGGTTACCAAATCTTTTGGCACAACGACCGGCAAAAAAGCCAAGGTACCTTTACACATTGACCGGTCAGAACCAATAATGACGGTTCTAATTGTACTGCCCTGTAATGTATATCATTAAAATATCATGAGATCTTGAAGATTCACAAACTTGGTGACCTTGACAGCCATACCCGTGGCATTGATTATACTACGCATACAATGCTCATTCAATCATCGCTTTCCACAAAGCAAATTGAAACCTTTACGTTAACAATAAGGTCTAAACTCGAGCGTTAATTTCTACTCGCGATGTAAGCTTACATAATTAGCGTTTTGAATCATGCGTCACGTTCTAGTGTGTATAATGTACAAGTTGTTGGAATGAGACACAATTTGATGCTCCATAAAGGTGAATGAATTGTTAATGAAACTAAACGATTTTTTCAGTTTCAGCCTACATACCGAGTGTTTTGTACATGTTAGATAAGAGCATTACAAGATATACTTATTTGTATATAAATTTGACACGTGTCTTAGTATTTCCGTTATTTAAAATGATATTTTGAATTACAACAATTGATTTTTTTTAAATAACAATTAAACTATTTTGTTTTGAAGTTACATATTAAACTGCAATAAATATGTGACGATTCACGCCAATTGCTTTAGTCTCAAATAGTCTCAATTAACAGTTTAGACTTGTGTTTGTATTACGCAGTTACGCGCACACAGAAAGAATTAAAATAACTATAAAAATGTGTAGCGTCTAAACATTACAACTCCGAGACATGAAGAACTAGTATTCATCACAAAAATACATGCGGGAACTGGTATTCCAAAAGTTACATCAAAGCCAGGTTCCGCAAGCTCATGTCGTCAAAAACTGAACATTATTCCAAAGATAGCATCAATTCTCAAGTAAATCAAGAATAGGTATAAACCAGTGTATGTACCACTAACTAGAACTGTATGAACAACCGGCCAAATATTCACAACACAAGTGCAATGTCAATCATTATACTGTACAACTTAAAAACGGTACAAAGTCCAATCAGGTTAGTTTGATCCTTGGCCGTGTGTACGACAGCCTAACGTAAATCTTCACATCACTAGTGCAATATCAATCCTTATGCTAAACAACTTAAAAGAATCCAAAAAGTTTATGTTAGGCCAGGTTTGTTCTACTTATATTGAAGCGCAAGGATATTCTGTGCGGAATTGTCATTCGGCACGGTGGTTAGCAAGTCCAGCTGAATAGCAAATGGATAATACCGTTAGCCATAACCTACTAAACAACTTTTTACCCGCTTCTGCAAAATGTATCTTTAAATAGAAGATGTGTGAATTTTTATACTCGTAGATCTATCTTTAGACATACTAAAGAGCCATTGTACGATTCCCGACTGAATCACTCATCAACTCATCATTACCCAGAATATTTGGACGCATATTTGTATGGAGAGGCCGGTAGTTATATTTTGTGTATAGTATTAAAATTAGACTTCGAGAAATTCTACTTTTTAGGATTTGAAAGAAGCAATTATTTGGGAAAATTTAAATATTCTATTCAGTTTACTTTTATATTGTCAGTTGTTTAAAACTAGTTATATCGCTTTTTAAATTATGAAATAAAAATCAATAAAATAATTTAAAAAACATAAGAAGATAGGGATTAAGCTAGTTGATACGAGTTTCAATATTTTTAAATATGTTTTATTAAAAATTTATAGTATTGCAATATGAGAAATAAATTAGATTGAAAGGATGGAAAATGTCTTAGCTGTTTTTTTTTTAATCAACGTCATGCACTTAAATAAATGTAATGACTTTATTAGTTAAGATTGACCAATAGGATTCTAATAATGTACGAGAAAACCTACACTTGCATGTCGCCATTTTCCAACACAGCCGGATATGTCATTGAATTTTCAGATTCCTTTTTTAAATTTTTTAGTGCGAAGATTCCTTTGAAATATTGAATCATAAATATTCCAACAAGTGGATTTAAAATAGATAATAAGAGAACATAATTCAATCATACTTGATAAAAATACTAAAAAGTCGCCAGTAAAAGCTGGAAGTCATTCCATCAAGGATCAGTCATTAAAAATAGTTATGTACCTTTAAAAGTTGATATTTACTCGAGAAGAATACACTTAAATAATCAATCATTAATGCTGTCTTTTACATATATGAAATAGACAAAAAAATCATCTAAAACTGGTTTAAACAGGCGATTAGATCAAATAGTGTTATAACGTAAGCAGTTTCTAATCGTTGGAAAATTCCAAGCTATACCTTTCTTAATAAGTAATTGAGGTTACATTGATTTGCCTGACGCCATCTTAAGTTTGATAAGGCTGCACGTTATTTGCAAAGCATTGAATGTATTAAATGTGTATTAGTCTGATAACGAACTATTTTAATTTCACAAAAAGTTTTGATTTCTGCACAAATTTCATTGGGACCTTTTAGAAGAGGTTATATATTTTTCAAAACACTTAACTGTTTATTTGAATAGTATAATCGGATTTGTTTGACGTAATCTTTTATTGTTGGGTTGCCTATAAGACATCGCACCTTCCTTTATAACTATAGGTATTCAATTTTCTTTGTTTGTAATTGTATTGAACAAATTTGTTATATCCCTTTGTAATTCAAATATCATATCATTAATTTAAAACAATTTATAGTTTTGATACCTTTTTCTTTTTATTTAAATGCCTAAAAACGAGAAATACGTACAAAATAATCTCTGCACAAAACCAGTAGGTTTTATTTAAATAAGGTGCACTATCAACTTGATATGTACTTGTATACTTACATAATCTTATCATAATATTCTTAGCAACGTGGGGTGACGTTGTATTAAACCAATGAGCAGTGCAACAAATACCTAAATATGAAACAGTTAAAATGATGATTTCCATTGCTGAGTTGACCGTCCGGATTAAACGTTGCATGCTCATCTGGAAAGCAGTGTACGTTACATATTACATAAGTATCGCTTTGTTTGTTTATATATTATTGTTTAAGTAGGCAGTCCGACCGTTCGTCTTGGATAGCAACCGGCCTTGGTTCAATTATGTACAGATAATGAATTGACTTCAAATTAGAGGAAAGTTTTAAATTTCATTAAAGGAATATCAAAACAATCGTATATTCAAATGTTGATCTTCTAAATTAGTCAGAAATTAGTTTTTTAATAATCAACCTACAAGTTTTCCTTTTGTTATATGATTTTATGTATCCTATGGCAACACAGCAAATGTTGCGAATAAATCAAAGCAGAGAGTTATAAATAAAAGTGCCACCTGAAACTCATTACAAGTTTGTTTTAACCTGCGGAGTAACAATAAATTTGCCGATACAAAACTTTATAGTAAGGTTAGGGTTGGCGCGAATTAGGATTTTTCATTCAATAGGGCTGCACCACCTTTCCCTGATTGATTTATACCCTCTTGTTTGTCAGGGCTTGGATTTATTTGAATTCCTGCCAGAGCTTTGGGACAACGGATTAATATCAAACCTCCTTGGTATATCCACGAGCTTCGGCAATAATTCAATATTTCATCCGTGGAGCGAGCCTCCGATGTGAATTACCATACAAATGTCAATCGTTTCATGAATAAAAATGTATTGGATTTAGTTAGATGGCTCGCGCGATCGTTTAGCTTTAAGGGTTGCAACCCAAGTTATAGCTCCCATTGCGGAAATCAAATATTTCCTTATACTGATTTAATAATCCTAAACTTAAATAACTTCCCAAATGTAATATTCGTGCTTTTCCTTATTATTGTAAGATATAAAACAAATGACATAATAAAAGCTACTAGATTTACACCAACTGGTAAATTTTTTCAAGAGCATGTTATATTAAGGGTAAAATTAGGTTGCTTTAGATGTTAAAAGTTCATTGAGCGAACTTGAAGAATACCAGTAAAGTAAGGTCAAGATACCAGTCCAAGCATCTTAACACATGCGGAATGCTAAGGTCAAAACAACATTAAAGTCACAAAAATGTGTATATTCTAGAGTAACTTTTATCTTATCACCCAAACGTTTCAAACAAATTCAAAGTAATAGAAGTTAACTAATAAAATTAAAATTTCATTTTAGGTATAACATTTCAAAGAATATTTCAACATAAAAATTACAAGGAATTGGATTAGTTTAAGCAATCTTTACATAAACTTCCATCCCCTATTTTGTCTACATGCCATAAATAACAGACCTACCTAAGTGGTCAAAATGTTATCATTGATTTTTCGCTTTCATTCAATATTTTTCCACTTAGTTAATTTATATGAGTTTATGTGAATTAAGAGGTATGTATAAGAACTGAACTTTTTAACTTATGTAAAGAAATAATCAAATCGAAATCAAATTAAAAGCAACAGTTCCTCACATAATACGAGGGATGCCAATAGACATATTCCACTATTTACTGATACATGTGACAGGTTTTTAAAGTACTAAAAACTTCTTCGGTCAAAGTGCATTTTCAAATAATTCCAGTTTTTGCACGGTCACCGTAAAATAGCAACGCAGCAGCGTTAAACTTGGCACAAAGAATTTCTAATGATTCCTATTTTTTTCTAATTATTATAGTATTTGTTTTTACAAATAATTATAATTTATTAACACGGCAAACGAAGTAATTGCAGTAGCAGCTTCCACGTCCATTTCACGGCAGATTTCATACACAAATGTGAACAAACGGTGAATGTGAGAGGCACGACAGCGTGAATTTACGGCGTGAGTGTCGAGCCGCCATATAATATTAATAATCTTGTGAAAATAAAAAGTAACTTATTTCTTGTCTGTAACTGTAGGATGCAAGCTATCTCCTTCTCCATGTATTCATTGTTCTTCAAAAAACAAACGGACGTTAAGAGATACTCCATCCAGCATTGGGGTACAGTCCGAGTATCAATTCCAATATAACTGCAATTTTTCAAACGAAAAAAGATCGTACAATGACTTGCAATAGAGAGTGATTAAAATCAGTGAAACAATAGGGGCGCGACCTCAGTTAATTAGTCGAACTGTCTTAATAATTGCGTTAATCATTAAATTACGAATGATGCTCAAATTCCGAGTCAAGTGTCCAAGTTCTACTCATGACGACCTTTGCTTTGTGTACAATCGGTAAGAAAATACTTATGTCTTGAAAAATTTTTTTTATAATGTTGGCAACATTGTTACTGTACAGAAATCAAAACGTAGCTAAAGCATTTGCAATTATAAGAAACATAAAAGGTAGCCTGTTTGATAAAAAAAAACTTTTATAAAGAAACTCATCCCGAATACGAAACCGGAGAATTATGAAGAAACATTATGAAAACCGGGCTTCTAAATCTATTGTAAAAAAGTTTGTAACATTAAAAAAATGGTTAGATTGAACATTGTTAGAATGGAATAAGATTCAGTGTAAAATTACTTTGTACGGAAGAAAAACCGCTCTAGTACGATTCGACTACGTCCGTACGGTTACAATACTATAGAAGAATATTATCATACCCGGTCGAGGTGATTATGTTGATTACGTCTCGTGTAAAGAGCATAATGATATTGTAAGTAAAACGTCTAATACATCGACTTAGACCCAAGGTGACTGCGATAACATACTTTAGCAAGGAAGCGGTACATTAAATTATATTTCATATTTATTGATTTACATAATAAATTCTTGTATACATTTACCACGAGTAACGTTTAAATTCTTAGGAAAATTTTATGAAGGTTGTCCTCGAAGTCTCGGAGTTAGACTCATAAAGTAAAGTATAATTAGGTTAATTTAGCTAATAGATATGGCGTTATTATAAATGACCATACTGTGATGAGTGATTTAATAATATTTAGTATGAATCGATGATTGACAAAAGTGAATTCTAGACTAAAACATGGCCATGACCGATTGCATTTTACAAAACTGTGGGTCAAATCAGGATAGTGACAAAAATATTAGTTATCATTTAAAAAAAATACATCATCTTCTAAAATTTGAAAAAAAACTTATTCTAAATTAAGGTTTATTCTTTAAAACCAGTGATTGCAATGTTGCGAATACGATCTGATAGGAATAAGTTGAAAATGTTTTTGAAGATCCAATGTGTTCACAGAAAGATAAATTTTACAATTCGGTTTCAAAAAACAAAAACGAGTAGAATTTGAAAAAAAAATCGCGGAAGAATCATCGTATACATAATATTTCAAAGGCAGTCGATAGTTAAGTAAGGTTTTGCAAACACGAAACAATACATGAGCTACTGTTCGTATCAATAGCTGTTAATATTATTTAAATGTATTATTCATGAAGAGTAGTGGAATATAGGAGTACAGGTTTACAAGCGTCATTGGCAGTCACCTTCGAACAGACCTTGGTCATAAATAAATGCATTCACGTCCTTTAAAATGGTATTTTTTATATTATCTGCTGGCCTTAGGATCACAGTGGTATGGTCCAGAAATAGATAATAATTTTAAAACAGCTTTAACATTATGTATGTTATATTCTTATTTTCGTTCGTAAGACAATTTTTTTTTTTTCAGAATATCTTCTCTAATTTTTGCTATCTAAACAGGAACAGTTTTTTTTTGTGTAATTTACAAAGATTGTTTTATAGATTATTTCATCTCGTTAACTCTTTTCTTCAACCTAAGGATGACATACCCTAATTTCCTCCGATTTACTTGACTGTTCAGTGGTTTTTTTGTGACTCCATAAATTTTTAACTCCATAAATCTAATAACCGTTGTTCGGTCTATTGAACTTACTTTAAGTGTGAATTTAAGAGTACAAGGTATCTCTTTGTACCCAATTCGAACATTAAATTACATTAAATTTAAACTTACAGCTTACACCCAACCAAATAATTTATTTAGAATAAAATAACTAGCTTCAGTATACACATTAATCAATCTCATCATTCTGTGATTTTCCAATCTATAAGCAAATGGTTTCATCGTTCTTTGAGGCCATATAAATTCGGTGGCCACAAGCAATTCTCTATAAGTGAAAGTTGATTGATCGGGCCATGTCAATTTGGTGATATCCACTTGTTTTTGGTACTGGTATATTATTTAAACGCAGTTTTTCTTTTTTTTCAATTTTGTCAAGTGTAAAACATTTAAAAAATATGCAATGATTTTATTTTCTTGACAAATGAGAGATTATTTTTTACAATTTCTTCATTTTAATTTAGGTTCTTGGTCTCGTTTAATAACACATTGCTTTGAAAGAATGACAACTTTAATATTTCGTTATTATCTAAATGGACAGGATATAAATGCTAAGTCACTTTTCTATACCTGGATATACTCAACTCAATCAATACTTTAGCGTTTGTCCTGACTGACTCATCAACTGAAAGCTAGAGCTTTGAGATTACTAGGGCAAAGCTGAGGCAGGTCTTCTAATAGTAAATACGAAAACACTTTCAGGATTAAATTGAAGGTTTGACGACCATAATACACAAAGACCTCAACTGTAATGTCTAAGTATATCGTACAGTAATTAACACTACAATGTCCAGAAACGAGGAGACTGAATCTTAAGTCCAAACAAGTCAATCATTAAGCCGAGAATCTCGCACACATTAATTTGTCATTACTGAGTATGTGGCTTTGCAACGCTGCGCTTCATTACCTTTACACGTCCCTAGTCCAAATGTAAACAAATGAATTCTTCAATAGAAACCATTAATGGTATTCGCGATAACCACGCACACAACGTGGTGTTGTTTACGTTAAGTCAAACGCTAGTTTGTTTACAAACACTAAATTGTTTACTGTCTTCTGGCGTTACGTTGGTGCAGCGTCATGTTGCGTCACGGCACGGACGCGTCACCGCCTGCGATCCAGCAAGGCGATTGAAAACAATCGCTTACTAAGTTCTACGTTCAGACATGATTTCAAATTGAACTAACGCACTGGCTTGAATTGTACTTCTTGGATCTGCACTGCTGATTTTAATCACCGTCTTATTAATGTTTATGATATCACATCCTTTTTATCATGAAGATATTTCAAACCAATTATGTACCATAAATATGTAGGAAAGTTCTTATTTTATAAAAACACATAAAGAGACTTCGCACGTAGGCTTATAATCATCGCTCTCAAAGGTTACTCACATTCAGTGTGCCTATTGCATCGACGAGTATTCCCGGATATTACACTATTATTACTTAAATGTAATAAATCCTATATACAACAGCGTTGCTCATATAAAACTGGCAGTCGTTGACAAGGTGACTCGTGTTACAATTCTTTTTCTAAAATGAGTACTGACTCATTCTCACGCACACATGTACTTTACATTTGCAAAGATGCACCTATTAAATATTTTATACACTGACTAACACAGCGTAGTATAAGCAGTTGATTCTAAGATCGAATTCTAAAATCTTGTCAAACGAAGATGACCACTAAAATGATTTTTAGAAGAGTCAACCTCTAACAAGGTAAGACAGGTATAAGTTAAATATAGGTTGATTCAAATCAACTTGAAAATTGCTGAAGAAGTTAGAAACAAAAAGATGATTGTTAAATTTTGAATGAAAACTAACCTTTGCTGATTTCGTAGGGTTACAAGTGTTGCATTGTTTGAATAGTTGTTTGTATAGAACACTAAGATGAATTGTATTTAAAGTTAAAAGCTGTAAAAACTAATTTAAAAATCGAATGTTTTATCACTGTTGGATATCTGAACGAGCTTTTATTTGACAAGATTTTTATCTTTCAAACAGTTTCGTTAGTGTTGAAGTATTAAACACAGCTAAAACCACAGAAAATTTGTATTGGGTTTGATAAAACTCATTGAATCACAAGAAAAATACATAGACATTTCTGAAAGTAGAATTTTCTAGAATCTTCTCACCAGTTTTGGTTTCGATGTTATATCGAAACACATAAAATTAGGAATTTGTTTAATCTGATTTTAATAATTATTAAAACACCTCCACGACTGCGCAGTACATTACTACGTCTGACTGTCGAAATTAATATAAATAACTGGTAGAAGAATTTCTCTCTGTTTATACATACGAGGAGCCAAACCGTTTACAAAATATGCCTCAGCTTAAATATACATCATCCCTTTTTAGTGTAATTTAATTGAATTACATGGACATTATATAAAAGAACGCTTTGGTTATTCTTCTCTTACTTTTATAATAAATATTTTAGTTTCTCATATACTCTGTTTTATTCGTATTCTTTACATTAATGATATATTTTTTAGTTTTTAAGATGAACTTCATGGGCAAATAAGCAGACGTTTCACCTCAAAACATCAACTACTCAAATTTTCTCAGAAACTCCTGCTAGATATTATAAAAGTAGTGAAACTATTAAATAAGTTAAACGTGTAAAGCAGGAAAACATGGCGTTCTGGCCTTAGTATGTATTATATGTAGTTAGCAATATTAATAGGTATGTATATTAAATGGTTATTATGTTAATTCGGTCTCGAAAGGCTGGCGACCTTGTTCGTGGCGCCCGAGCCGTCATGCCTTCTTGTCGCTCGACTTTTAAAATCATTCGTGTACGATAAACGGCTAAATGCGTACGCGATTTTCTTTCCAATAATAATATGTCTCCATAAAACAAAACATTTTAAACTTAATAATAAAATATTTAACAAAGAACTTATCATTTATTTCTGAATTTAGTAGGTACATAATATGATAATATCAAATCACGAGAACTATTACGTACTAGTACATCAAGATATTTTGACACAGTCTCCACGAAAACTGACAGATGCTATTAATCTTAATTTCTAAGTCCAAATCATAAAAAATTACATGTGACAATTCTCTTGGCGTTTCCTAAACGCGACGAAGGTTTTTTTTTTGTGTTAGAGATTTTTGATACAAATCACAAATTCTTGTGAATTGGAGATGAAGTCGCCATATGTATGGAGATCTCTTAGTCGTCTGAATTTAAGTGGAATCCGGGCGTAAAGTCGCCACGCGAGATAGGCGCCGGCGCACTTTCGCTGACCTACACCACGAACCTTTGTCAAAATTGAATGGATAAATTCCTTGGCTTCTTTGTGCCTTATAAGAAGATTAAAAGCACAGATACCAGTTGAAGAGACCAGTCGTTTAATTTAATGGCTTGAGCGTATTGCCAATATATGTGTTCTTTTTCAGAACTATACCATAGTTTACTATTTTCTAAAGTAGTGTTACTGTATGTTGTAATGTATCCAAAATCCCTATTAGATTTTTATGTAACGATGCCTACGAGTGCTAAAACAGAGTTAAAATGTTATAACCCAATATACCGAATGACATTCTGATGTAGGTATTGACAGTTTCGTGCGATTTTGTATTGCATTGCACTACACTCTTACAGACGCATAATTCCAGGCGTTAGTTAAATGTATGATGGAGTGAGTTCTCCATGTGTGTTTGTTTGGTGGTAGTGGGATATTATGTTAACGATTCGGCCACTGTTTTGAATTGACCTCCACTGAGCTCCGCTGAGTCTGTTCCACGTGTAAATAATGTGGGTCACAGACAACTGGTAACCCTCTTTAAAGATCTAAAACCTCCTTCTAAAATCACAAAGAAAACGGAGTCAGAGAAATTCTACTATTGAATCAACCCTTCCGGATTAATTTAAAAATAGAATTCGCAGCTCGTAGCTGAAATTAAAATTGCTTTAATTAAATTGACGTTTCTGTCCAGTTTAAGTGGTTCTGAAACAACAGATATTAATTTAAAAATACACACTTCTTTGTCTCCATGTATTTTTTCAAACTTTTCGTTTAATTATTGGATTTTAATCGGAGGATCAACTTTAAGCTGAACTCGACCTAAAAAGAAACTTGCACCCGAATTGAGAAACTCTTTTTTTGAAGTCTATTGATAAAAAACATCTTTACGATATTTTTCTTTATCAAATATCTATCCTGAAGGTGCCTGACTCAAGTCAATTGTCGTAATTATCTCAACTCTGACTAATACCCTCCTGTCGTCAATTTCATCAAATGGTAAGAGACATCAATTAGCTTAACAAGCACTATTTATTGCTTCACTAATTCGTTTTCTCTATCAATTGTTACTGACACTTGTCTCACAAAAATTCGAAATAATGGTCAATTTGGTCGTTCTGGGTTACTTTACTTACTTCACTCCTTTGACATTGGTATACTTGTAGGTACAACATCCGAGCAAGAACATATCCAATTGGATACCAAAAAATAGACCTTTACAGTTTTTAAAGAAATAGACCGTGAAGTAGAATAAAAACATTAAAAAATGGTAGTTATATACGACGATAACGGTACGGGAAAAGTAAAAGTTATTTTGAAGGGCCAGCTCATACCAGCCGACCTTTGGTAGTTTATGGACGAATACGTTAAATTTCGCATAAATGTTTTTTAGTACATACAGTTTTAAAATTGGTAAACGTAGGACCTTGTGGCGACAAAATGTAACAATCGTATTAATTGCATCAATATTTAAAACCTGGTTCTGATGTCGAAATTGAATCAATGTCCCCAATGTCAGGAATTTTGCTTTTTATTCTCAAAAAATTCAAACTTTATCTTTATATTTTTCAAACAGTGTTCATATATTTTATATCGACAAATACACGTTTAAATCCTTATGGGTACAAAGAACAATGGGAAAAACTAAAAGCCATACATGTTATAAGTGAAATATTAACGAAACGATTACAATATCAATAAATTATTTTAGTGCAATAGTTCTCTAGACAACAGTTGACAAAACATTTTCTAATCCATACGTTTTATTCCTTTAGTGGGTGTCACACTATCAATATCGTGATATTATCATGATACTGGATCAGGATACCGCGTATCGAGTGATAATATTGACAGTGTAGTTCCTTAAAAGGTAAAATACTCATGACAAACTTATTGGTGTAACGTTTTCTTAGTATGACAGATTATGGATACGCTCAAATACCTGCTCAATAAGTGTGGTGCTCTTGCTCTCGCAAACGTTTTCTATGACGCCCCTGAACTTTGCGCGGGAGCATTGAGTCGTAAACAGTGACATTTTACTGACATTGCACGTATATTAGTTGCCTGACATTTGCAGTCTTATCTACAGTGACCATTGCAATGAAAACCTTATCTCGCGAGCCAGAAAGTCAAGTATTATCTGCTCAGAACCTCTAGTTCTATAAAACCTGCTAGGGAATATCACCAATATATTCTAAGTTTTATATGAAATACCTAGATTGGTGGTTCAAGATCACTAAATGAGTGGGATTTTAGAATCGTGAACTGTCGTTATTGGATCCCAGCAAATGTTACTAGAATCACGCAATAGTGGAGAATATGATTGTAATTGTATTAAGTATTTGGTAGATATAGTATCTTAATTATTGTGTTGCTTCTACTCTGCAGTGTCAAGTTGCCCTTGCAACGCCTGCAGCGCAAATGTCTTGAACTTGTCGACCTATTTAGCATGGTTCGTTTACTTTACGAAAGAATAGGTACAAACAGATGCGGTTATCGCGTTTATTTTCTCGCTTTACTCTTTATAAAGAGCTGGCTGACGCACTGGCAAGAGGAGGTCGTTGAACTGACACAGCTGCAATGGTAATGTGCGTGAGCGCAACGAGGAGACAACCTTGTGAGGCCAATGCGATACTTTTAGCACATTATTAGTAAGGAATCCGGTCTAATTTTATATTTTACTTTAATATTCATCACGACTCACTAGTTCATGGATTGCACTGGAAAATACATTGATTATATAGTAGATGTTTTTTTTTTCTTAACAAGATTTTCTTCAAATTTTCAATCATTTCGTCCCAAAACCAGTGAAAATTTGTAAATAAATCGACATAGCCCTGCAGCGCTTGACTGAGAATAATCTACTGAGTTTTGGCAAGTTGGAGAAGAAAGAAAACAAGGGAACGGTAAGGTTAGGCGTATTTTCGTCAGGTGATCGCCGCGTCTTGATTCCCACCCCCGGTTTCCCCACACCCCTGGCCCCCTGTGCCCCCTTCCCTCCACCACGTGGACGCAACAAGTGCCCACGCATGCGCGTATCCCCCCCTCCTCCCCAGCATAGAAACCTGACCCGCACCGAACAGTACTTTTCCACTCAGTACGTTTTCTTTTACCAGGTTTAAGTCATTACTTTTGAATTGCTCACTCAACGCTTACCTAATACCCGTCCAAATACCGGTTTGTAGGATTCCGGATAAAGTAAAGCGTGCTACTTAATGATTAGGAAGAAATAGACAATTTGTAAACAAAAACCTTTGAAAATCACAATGTTTTTTTTTTCCTTATCGAATCAATGTAACCTTGAATTGGTGATAACAGTACATATTTAAAGCTTTATTCGAATTTGTTGATACTAAACGTCTAAATAAACTACGATTAAATAGCCTCCACCAAAATTTATGTTAAATAAAGAGTGTGAGAAATAACATTCGATCTGGATCAGAAAATATAAAATGATTTCTTCTAAATTACATAATAAAATAGTAATTGCGATAATTACCTGATTATGGGCGACGGAATCAACGTAGCTTTACCTTTTTGTATGTTTACATGGTATTAGAAAAGACTAAAATGATGTTAAATAAAGTGGGTATCTTAGGTAGGTATTCAATGTGTCAGCCCTTCGTTTCGTCACTATCAAAGTTAACTGGAGCACAATACCAGATCTTAACGTGCAAATTACTTCTCGAAACAGACAGGAAAGACGGCTTAGGTATTCGAATATGAGTAATTTTATAAAAATCTCTGTTATGCCCTTCGAGGAAGCGTTTTGGGATTGAATTCATTCATATCAATTGTCAACACACCCGGAAAAATGTCCAGCAAATGCGATTTATAGTCACAGGAATACAAAAAAATGTAAATTGCCTCAATTAAAATTAGATCAAATAAAAGCTATTCAATTTGAGTCTGTCTTGTGAAATAGCATAACTTTCGATTGACTTGAAATCTAGCTTTCCTTCCATAACTTAGTAACTACAGCACCATCGATAAGTAATACTATAGATATGACGTCACACAGAGATATCGTGATAGTCGTTTAGTGATAGTCGACAATCGATTTACCGTCTCTACTCAGTCTTTGGGGTTTACCGATGCAAGTAAACTTTAAATCAAAGCTTACTTATTTCAAAACATCAAATAACGCAGATATGATAAAACAATATTACTGGAAACCCAACAGAATTTCATGGAATTAGCAGATTGTTTATATTGATTATTAAAAACTTCTTAGTCTTTTAAAAGAAATTCGAAGAAAAATATATTTTTAAATATTTTATCAAACTTTTAGGAATATTAGTAGGGCAGTTATGCCCTTTTTATTTTTAAATAATTTCAGGAAAGCATAAATAACCATTATTTTTTGGTTCAAATTATTTGCTTTATCGTTTTTTTTTCAACATCTTTGTTAAATTCACTATGTACTTTCCAAACCACCCTATGCTCTACCAGTTTCTCTATCATAAATAAACGTTATTACTGACAAACTTAAAAAAAATTAACAACTGAACTATAATTATTAACGAAAAATAAAGCTGTGAATAATTCGATACATTATCGAACATTTATCAGTAGGATCAGGAATAGTTAAAATACGATATTTATCAATAATGATGAAGTGATCGACGGCTATCACGCGATCCCTTCATCATTCTCTATTGACTTTTGATAAAATCCTATCATAATTGAAGGTTGGGAAAGTAAAATGTTGGCAGTGGTTACTTTATAACTTAAATAAAGAACACGTTTTCATATTTCGTTAAATTTATTAACAACATTTTAGAACGTACACACAAACGCCCATTTATCAGCCTAACCTGTTGGACTTTGTACAGTTCTTAAGTAGTTAACATAAAGATTGGTATGCACTTGTTATGTGAAGCTTTATGTGGGGCCGTCTGTACATATTTTATAATATGTTTAATGATAGCTTCTTATTAAAGAGTTTCAGTTTTGTCTTTGCTCACATTACATCATAACTACCTTGATAGTCAAGCAAGTGTATAAGCGCGACAGAAGCTTCTTGTTCCTTTACCCAATTAGTAGTATAAATAACATTGGTTGTTCTTAGGAAGAAAAGGTGATACAATGGTTATTAAAGAGGGATATAAATAACCTACTGATTGCCATACAAAATCGTATTGGGTACGGTTTCGCCGTAACCGGATTGATATACCGGAGATATTTCGGGGTAAACAATTTAAGTATGAATTAAGCTAATCATATCGAACTGATCAGGTGAAAATATATTGAGTTATCTTTGCCACACTCATTCTATACCAGACTATCAACCCATAGCCAAATCAAAACTATACAAAAGCTGAAATTTTGCAGGTAGGTAAGTTAACCCCAAGTCACCGGAGGTCTGAATTTCTATGAAGATTACTTAAACGAAGCCGAGGCGAGTCATCTAGTTTCATATGATATAATTTGTACCTTTTAAGGACACTTAGTTAAGGCGATTACCTATGTACCGTCAGTCACTAAGATGAGATTATTTTTATGCTTTATTTTACTTTACTTCTCTCAAATAAAGCTTTATTTAGACAAGCGGAAAGTAATTCCGCTGACTTTATCGTTTAACTTAATAAAAACATGGAATGTAATGAAAATCAACTTAAAATGGAATTTTCCTTATGTTTAGTTAAAACTTTGAAAGAACATTAAATGTTTTTTTGTTTCATTGCCAATTTATTGTAAAAAACATAATTAACATTGAAAACACACCAAAAGGTTGCTTACGATTCATCCATACCCATGGATATTTGCTACCAATATGTTATTAGTGCCAAAAGTCACATGATAAATCAAGTCATATTATTAGCATTATGCTTTTATACAATATTTAGATAAGATAACAATGATAACCAAGTCAAAGATTGTGATGTTCTGATACCCAATATCTTCATTCATGGCAGCCGGTTGAATAATGTAGGTACTAAAACATCATCTGACTACAAAAGGTAACATTTACAATCTCTTACATAACACGGATAACCTTACACTGTCAAATACGAACAAGTTTGACATTGATAATATAATTCTGATTTTCCTACTTCTATTTCTACGTGCCAGCTAATTTTGTTGGTGGAAATGCGAAATGAAACAAGTTACGCGTCGGGCCTTAGCCGTCGTAATGTAAGAGCGGTCCTTACATTGCTTTTTTTGCGTTGGATTTCGTGTAACCATTTAGTTGGTATACGGCAGTGGATTTAAAATTGGTTTTAAAGTGTTGGGTCGTAAAACGGCCATTAGGCGTAGTCTGCGTAGTGGAACGGTATGGCAACGTCGCACCGTGAGTGGGGGGGAGGGGGGTGAATAGCAACAGGCGCCTCACCACGTGCTCCGCGGCCTTGCTACGCCATCCAATGCACTGAGCGAAACTTCGCGCCTTTATACAATCCCGTAGCAAAATATCTAAAAACGGAACTATTTCAGTTTCTTTCTGTGCGTCGTTCTGTTTTATAGTATGGTTATACTCGAGAACACTTATGTCAATTAAATGGGGATGGAAGAGAATCGCACAATTTTAGTGTTGTGAATATAGAAGATAACTAAAGAACTAGGTACTGCACTGCTATTGCAGAAATTCTCTATACAAAACATTTGAATATGTCTTAATATTCTTCTTAGGTGAATAAAAAAATTAATGATTTTTGTATGATTACATATCTTATATACGGTCACTTTTGCTTTTTGGTAGTGAAATGAAACCTTTATCTCAATTCTTTAAATAAATTTCAAAATGACACTCTACCGCAACCAAAGATCATCTAAGACTAAAAAGATTCTGTCCCTTTCGTTTTCAACATAGAAAAGAGGAACGCAATATTCAAACTGGTTTATGATTATGAACGCAGAAAATAGGGCGCCAGAACGCAAGTCCCGCTCGCATCGAAGGTCAAGCGTTAATGATTTCCGGGTTGAATCTTATCTACATTCATTACGAGGCTATTATAATTATACTTGTGTAATGGCTACCTATACATTCCGCTGAGGTCGGATGAGCAAATTTTATAGGATCTAGGGATGAACTAAGCAAAAAACACGAGTGTTCTAAATGAGACCTGGTAAATTTATGAACAGTGAAAGAGTAGAGACGGTCGGCCGGCTTTATCTCCGGGGCAGTTCTAGTCACTACTGCATCTGCTAAATAAACTTTTCCCTTACTTATTTTTTTAAGATCATTCAACTATGAAACATTTGTTACTTAGGTCAATTTAATGAAAATGTTACGGTGCATGACGAACAGTTTGAAAAATATGCAGTTTAAGAGGATTCAGATGCGAAAGTCCATACAGCAGAAAGTTTTAAACGCACTGCTTCCTAAGCTACCTCATCGGCTGGGGCAGTTACACCGCCATTACCAACTTAGCAGACGTTGGCTCCGGTTCAAAGATACGCCCCAATCCATAAATAGACATTGCACGGATAAATTAGTGTCACCAATAAAAAGGGATTTCTTTGAAATCAGCTTCACTTTCACACTTTTTCCCCATTTTTTGTCAACGAGTATAGCAATGTGAAACTTAAAAAAAAAACCATGCGGGAAACATAGAGGCAAACATATCGGATCAAGTCAACCGGATTTCTCAAGGGATCTTCTCATTTTAAAACACCAAAGACGAAGTCCAAAAAAAACGAACAAAAATACGTGTTCTAAACTGCAGTTCACCAGAAATGAAAACCTCCAGGCATCAAATATAACCTATACGTACATTTTTACGCACAATATGTTTCCTATGCACACAATTTAAGCCCTTCCAAGCAAGCTCTTGCAAAACTCAACACAGATTGAAACTTCACTATAGAAGTTTTTGTAAAGGAACACATAAATCAAAAATAAGATGAGCAGTTCAATCCCCGTGACTCCGCTTTATTCATCAAAAGCTTTTGAGGTGAAATTTATGCAAAACTTAGGAAAACGTCTGCGTTACCGCTTGGCGGTGTTCCAGCATCCGATCTGATTGATATTTGAACATTGTAACCTGTCTGGCCTTTGCTAGATCTATTACAGTTTATATTTCTAAAAGCAATTTTACGTTAAGTAATCTGCTGAATGGAATTTTACGCTTAACTAGTTAATTACTATACAATTTTTCATCTTGAAATGACCGAATCTAATTTATATCGAAGAATACTATTGTTCATAATTATGAGTTTCAAAGCCAACTACATAATAAGTTTGCGTTCAACTTGGTGTTTTCGGGGCTAAATTTGTATAGTATTGTACAATCTGTGACTTTAATTTGTTTTCTTCCTTTTTCAGGTAAGAGACGAAAGTATTTTTAACTTTGGTAAGTTGATTTGGAATTTGGATTTGTGCTTAAATATCTATTTATAACCACGTTTAATTAAACAATTACATGTTAATATGTATTTACAAACATGCTGACACAAACATTATATATGTACCTAAAATAGTGTTAGGTAAGTCTTGCTGTTTTTTTCCAAAAATATTTAACTTAGCATTTTGTTTTTAATTAACTTCAGTCACAAGCGTTACATTAAATAAACATTATTTGTATCAAAAATATTAATTGTATTTTTGAAAACCTGTCCAAAGTTTTGTGTACCTACCGTGAGAAACGTCATGTGCTCTTGATGTTTGGATATAATGGAATCGTCACAAAGATAGCAGATATACCTCCGTTCAATATTACATTGATTACTATTCGCGTTTATAAAATATTTGTTGAACATAGATAAATATCCCAGATAAATAGATAAATGTTAGCCAACAGAACCTCGTTTTTTTTGCTGATAAAGCAGAACGATTTTCAAAATTCTATCTGAAGTAATTTTATTTTTAGGGTTCCGTACGTCAAAAGTAAAAAAAGAACCCTTATAAGATCACTTCGTCGTCCTTCTGTCTGTCTGTCCGTTAATACTCTTTTTCTCAGAAAAACGTGAAGGCATAAAGTTGTAATACCAAATACTTAAGTCGGCGGTTTCTTGGAGCTGTAAAAAAATCGACCTACTAAATCTACGCAATCAAAAGATGGCCATTGATGTCGCATTTCCCATATATTCGCAAAGGGAATCAAAACCTATAAGTTACTGCCGGTTGACCTAGAATCATGAAATTTGGCAAGAAGCAGTATCTTGTAGAACGAGTGTTAGGAAAATAATCTAAAATCTGTAAATTTTTAGTTACATTATAAAAATGCAACATAATCTGTGAAAATGGAAAAAAATCCTCAGAGACTCGATTCTTGTGAAAAATTAACTATTTTCATACCTACAAGATTGTAAGGAACCTTTGGTATGCGAATCAAACTCGGGCTTGCCTGGTTTTTAAATAAAATCTAGCAAGTCTGATGCATTTATTATTTGTTAATTTAATCTTTCTTCTTTCAATGTATTTCGTCTTAAATAAACAGTTTTACAAATTTATTATTTAAAAAAGTGCCAATGTCCCCGTCAACGGGGGCGCACCCAAAACATAGTGCTTGAGTCACAAATTAATACTTGTAGTTTATGTCCACTCTACGAAACTGTCGATCACGCATGTATAAAATTACCATATTTCTTTACATTCCATATCTTTGGGGATTCCCGATATTCATTAGTGTTCATATGTGATGTTTAATTATGATTTGTTAAACTTAGAAATTTAACAAAAAGTCCTTGAAATAACTAACTAAACTATAAATAACATTCTAAAACTGTTTAAGACTGTACTTTTTTAACGCCATTGCCAATATTGTAATTTCTAATGTGTAAAAATGGATTCTGTTTTTGAGAAGAGCAGAAAAAACAGAACGCCCAGACAGCAGAAAATTGGTAGAGAATTTAGTCTATCGTGGTTTACTTTTACCGATATAAGATACGGAAATAAAAAATCACAAATCCCTTATAAACAATAAAATTATTTTCCTGACAAAACAGTTTAGGTTTTAAATTGATTTTCTGGTTTGTACCTAAAAATAATGAATCCTTTACTATTTTCCGCATCATAATTTAAAATAATCATTAATATTGGCATTGCATTCAGAAATCTGTCCAGCCAGGCTAATATGCCTGAGATAAGATCACCCATTAACTTGCAATTATACGCCATTTTATGTAAAACGTACTACTGGTTCTTCCCTGAACGCTTGGTATTTATAATAAACGTTGCTTGCATTCACTTTACCCTTCAACATTCGAATGAATCTTATAAACTAAATAGCGCTTAATTCTACTTAAGATAATAAAATGCATCATAAAGTAAAGCTTTGTCCCATAAGAAAATTCTTTCCTAATTAAAATTAAGCACTAGAACAATGTTGCAAGTCTTCCAATTATATATAATGAAATAACTTTATAAATGAAGAATGTAGCAATTTGCTGGCAGCAAAATGTGTTCGACTTATCCCCGGCAATACGTTAGGACCGGACTAAATGCATTAGTCGAATTACTCCGGTGAGGCATAGCAAAAAATTCAATTTGCCTTCAACGTTGTGCACATCCAAGAAAAAAACGAGTTGCCCGATGAAAATTATATCCATTTTTCCGGAAAACGGCCAGAGATAATAGAGGTCCGTTTTAACGAAATCCGATTAAGTTTCCCGCCTTTTATACGTATCTTTAATGAGTGTCTATGTATGGAGAATCGAATTAAGTCTGGTTGGTTTTGCTTTAAATAATTTACTAAATTATAAAGTTATACATATTTCGCAGCATACTACCGACAAATTGAACTGGTTATCAAAATGTATTATCTACGCAACTCAATAAAAATGTTTAAATATTTAATTGTTTTAATGGAATTCGTGTAGGAACACAGTATTAAATATATTCAAATGAAAAAAGTACGAGTATAAATAGTAATAACGGAACACGGAAAATCTTTGCTAATTGACTATGTATTTAAATTAAAACGTAACTTTCCGGCATTTAAGAAACAAAAAGCCCTTCAAGGTTCGAAGCCCTCATACCAACTAGGCCTCAAATACTACAAAAAACTTTTTCATCCGTGCCTTGGACCTTGGCTTTTTAACATATAGCTTTCTGTTCGCTACTTCGTCGCTGTAGAATTTGTACGCATGTTTTTTAGCAAGATGTTTTTATTTAGGCGATATCCACCCTGTAAGTCTATCTAATTTATTATTGAATTTTAAAACGTACTCTACCTAATTTCATACTAGGTATTTTTATAAAAGGAATACCAAGGTTTCCTTAATCCTTTCCTAGATTATAAACCCTTTGGAGCTAATCTAAGAATACCTCTATCATAAAAGCACATTATAAGCACATTGCAACATTATTCTGAGTACCTACTTGGCTGTAGGTACTAAATACTTGATGAGCCAAGATTTTAGAAAGAGTTTTACTATAAAACAATTAGGTTTATAGGTTTATTATTAGTTTATAGGTTTTTCTTCCTGGAAACTGCTGCTTGGAAACTTTTTTACTAAATTCACTGAATTGTCAAGTTAAACATTCAATACTATCATTGTAACCCAAAATATTCGCTTTCCATTATGCAGGTTACGTAATAAAATTTATCCTTTACCGCGTTTAGGGATTCCTGGAATCCTTCAGTAGAATGTTTTACTGTTTTATCATTCAAATGCGTTTAATGTCACTTTGAACGGTACTCATTTTGGGTTAGAAGGTAAATCAAAACTTTTACGAAGTAACCTAACTTCAATGTAGAATGGATCAAAAGCTTAAGGCCAGTTTTCAATATACGGTTAAAAATAAGAAATGATTTCAAATTGAGGTGCAACAACTTGAATTGTCTCCTTCAATAAGTTCCTATTTAATTATGTGAATGCGCAGTCGATTCGTGTAAAACAAGAACTGAAATCTAGTGAGTCAAGGATTAATAAATAAGAATAGCAAAAAGACAGGGCAAAATATTATAATTACAATAAGACCAAAAGCAAAAAGTACCATGTCTGATAATAAAAAAAAAACGACTTTCCTTACAACACCACGATAATATCATAACGGTTTTCTTGATATCGATAAACATATTGTGTTAATAAGCAAAATGAAGGTTATTAATTATAATTAAAACAAATATAAGTAGTTAAGTGTATGGGATAGTTACAAAAATAAATCTTAACATCTTAATTGACTTATTAGTAATTGTTACCGTTGTGCGAGGCGTAAGTAAGCTATAATTAAGAGTCTAATTATTATTTTTAGAAAAAAAAAACATTCATACAATGTATCATTCGAGGTAAAATACCTTAAAATATTTAGATACAAGTACACAAGTACAAAAACATTTTAGGTAGGTATTAGACAAACGAAATATAAAAAAAAAAACAGAATTTTGAAATCGCTAAAATTTGGATTGGCCTACTAGGGATTTTAATCGAATTAAATTATTTCTACCAAAGGGCAAACACAGAAACACAGATATATTATATAACTGAATTTATGTTGAATTTAATTACATTCACGCACACAAGCATGCGACAACAAAGATACGTGGATTACGTCACCTGTGTGTGTTTTAGATCGACGCCCGCGCAGCTCTGCGAGTACAATGTCACCTCCTCAACCTTGAGCCGAGGCTAATCTCTGGGTTGATGACCAAAAGTGATCTACGAGAAAATCCTCCTTCGGATTATTATGAACCCAAACCTTTTTAGTTCGGCATTCAAATGCACAAAGGAGGCTGCCGCGTTGAATAAATGTCAGTGACTGTTGAGTTTTTTCTTAAACAAGTACCTGCAAATCGAATCATTACAGGCTTTTGGTACTGTTTGTTTTCACTCATCATTTGGCAAAAAAACAACAACAATCCTACGCAAAGGTCGATACTTCAAAAATATGCAGATTAAGAAAATTATTTTACTGTATCATGGAGTCACTTCCACATAATTAGAACTTTAAACAAAAAATAAAGCCTTGGAACCGTCTTCGTCGAAAACTTAAGCTTTGAATGTTTAAATAATATGAATTCTTGAGTAGCCGGGTATTTACGTTAATTAACAACCCGTTATGAAAATCATTAAACGCTGAAATGACTCGTTTATTTTGTGAGGTATTTATATTTGAATTATAATTCGTGAATTTTTATAATCATAAAAATTGTGTCTTCAATTCATCACTTTCACACTCAATTATTTAATTGGTGTTTAATCTAGCAAAAGTGTCACTCATTTCATTGGATGGATTATTTAAAATAAACTCAAACCTCTTTCATTAAGATTTTGGTCTTAATGGAAGGCTTTATCTTCTATAACAGCTACAAATTTTTCGACATCTCTTTTTTCAGTTTCTCTTTTTATTATTTCGTATCCAAAGGGTGAAAACGGGACCATAACTAAGCCTCAACTGTTAGTTCGTCCGTCCGCCTGTGAAATTTTTAAAGAATGTTTTTTTCTGCTGCCGCTATAACTATAAATACTAAAAACATAACGAAATTAAAGGGGGCTCCCATGTAAAAAACGTGATTTTATTAAGTTGTCTATAAGAACATTGTGCGAGTCAGACTTACACTTGACCGGTTTATTTATCTTCATCTTTCGCATAAAGCTGACCGGAGCAATTAGATCCTCAAGAACAAACTCTATAAAGAAATACTTTTTTAAAATTCGCCTTATAATTCGAATGTTAAAAAAACAAGGATTGATCGCGTTGTTAGACACGACAAGGTAAAAATCAAATAAGGGGATAATCTCTCCGATTAGCATGAAGTCGTAGTTAAGGTGGATTACTTATGCAAGGCATGCATTTTGCATGGGGTCGACTGCGACTTTACGACGATGACTAATAGTTGCATGGGATTTTGATGCGGTATTTTCATGGATTTTCACTCTTTGGGCAAGAGGTATACTTTGAAACTGTAGTTCCTTTTGGGCTTAACAAATAAGTATTAAACTGCAAGATGAGTAGTGATTTTGATGGCAAAATAATTTACTTGTTCAATGAAACTTATTCGTAAACTTTATTTTCTTAATACTATTAAAACACTGATTTAAAAAGCCATATCAAATATTATACCGCTTCATGTGGCGTAGAACAAAAGACATAATGACTACAGTCGATAATATAATGTATGCAAATTATCAAATGCCACGGAAATATTTGAAGATCGACAACTATCAGTAATTATCAAGGTCAATGCACGATTCTTTAACTGTTTTTTTTTTAACCAGGACCTGACATAATGTAACTATGTTTTATATTAATTAAGACATGCGAGTTCTCGAAAAAAAAACATTTTAAAGTTATACAAAGAGCCACCTTATATTTATCATCAAAGAAAGCGTTTAAAATACCTATATTATTATTAAAAGATAAACGAGTGCAAGTTTCAGGTAAGTTTTTTTGTTAACAAGAATGTAGTAAGAAGAGATCTCTACCTTCCTACCAACAATTCTAACAAAATTCCGTTCAGTGCTTCCAACATAATAAAAGAACGTCCATATTTCTAAAAGTTGGTAACTTGTTATGTGCAGGTAGAATGCGATTTTTGTGATTTTGTGATAAACTTTTAAATCGTGACGTTTGCGTTGTAATATCGCTGCGACCCGCGTCAATAAAGTTGAACAAACATTTTACAATGGAACACTTTAGAAGCTTTTTACAAAAGTTCTATGCTCCAGAAATTTTAATTTTTATAAAAGAATATACATGTGTACCTATGTAATGTTTAAATTCGGTCAAAAATATATGTCCATTTGAATTTACGCAGTTATTTTTTAACGGAATTAACAAGTTCAAAAATAAGGTGTATCCAAATTGGAAAATACTCTTATCAGAAATCAATTAGTAGTCGTTTTTGAAAATTTTACATATTTTTGAATTTATAGCAGGTAGGTAGATAACATATAAAAAAAACTAAAAGGAAACCGGTGATGCAATCGATGAGGTATAAGAAAAAGTTAAAAGGAAATATAAAGGGATTCTTCTTTAATTACCATTGCAAAGCCAAGCCAAACCAATTAGATTCACTGTCAGTGTACAAGCTCCCTAACACGCTAAGTAAGGATCACATTTAGCGTTCTTTTAAACTTCTTTGGATTTCTTTTTGCAACTCTGAAAGTTTGCCTTCCTGTTACATTTTACCAGCAGTTTCCAGAGACTGCGATCAGATCGAGTTAATAAGTTCGATTCGATGGCTCCTGCGTTTTTAACTTTTAGGTTATGAGATAACAAGCTTAGAGGGAAAGCGACTATAATAAGTCCACAAAGAATTCGCTTGTTTATTCGTTGGTGTGGTTCCTTATTCAAAAAATAGATGCGTTTTGTTTATTCAAAAGTTTTAGTTTAGTTGACTACCGTAGAGAATAAGAGTGGTTATGATTTAAATTCACATTTATATTTTTTATTTTTCTAAAAGAATGGTTTAAATATTTCAAATTTTATTTCAACTGTTAATGCCAAATACTTGATCTGACCCTAAAAATAACTCGATATCAAAGTGTATCGTTGATAAATTGCATCGCGATGTCATCAATCTAACGTGTCACCGTTCTGAAACATTGTACGTCGAACTGTCGAAAATTCTGGAAGTTTCTGGAACTGTCGGACGTCCGAGACGACCGTCTCCGAGCATCGGCGCCGAACGAATAACCACTACCAAAAACGAAGCGAATCGACTTGGGTATCTTCCATTCCGATAAAAGCCGAATATACCACCAGTTTACATTGACCTTTGATAACTAAAGATAGAGACGTTTAATATTGAGAGGCAAGGTCCTTCCTAATCTGGATACTTTCGAGTGAAAAGTAGCAGAAGATAACCATAAGTATCTAATTTAAAGTGGCAGGGTGATAAAGATCGTATAAAGATTAAAGAGCAGTGATATGGCTCGCCTTGAGATTTAAAATTTTTATAATTGTAGGCATATTAAATAGTGGTATTACACATCTTAATTAAGTTCTTTTTTGGCTGCTCTGTTTAAAAGTTCTTATAACTTCATTATTAAGTTGCTTCTTTAATGTGACCTCATACATTAAATAGGCAGATATTGGCTAAGTATCGCAATTTAACTATTTATAATATGAAAGGTCGCACCTTTGTGATAAAATTAATAAACAAAGAATATTCATGACATATTTTATAGTACGGAACCTGAATATTTATAATGTCTATCAGGTACATAATTATGCGTAAGCATATCTATCAAGATCGTAATACATTCGTTTCGATATGATTAACGCCGAATGTTCGTCCGCCATAAACTGTCGGCGCCTCACATGCCTTAATAATTTTTCGGCACAGCATCTAAATTACCTTCGGACCTAATAGTTTTCACCTATTACCGTAAGCGGCCGAAATTTATAGCTTTCCACTGTTGATTTATCTGCGAACCGACTGGATTAACTACCGCTAACTTGGCGATAGTTAAGAATGCTATCTCTGGTGTTTCAGGGCGAAAGCTCTTTCCTTTTATCTAAATTGGTCCGCTCCAATAAAGATTCGCCGACGACTGTCGTAAACCATCCGCCCCATACGCTTCATTATGGGGCAAAGTTTTAGATATGATGGAACCGTTTTATTGTTCACCGATGTCGCGAGATCTTTATCGGTAATAGGATTTGGTGTCGAGCTGCCGTGTCTTGGACACAATCACCACATTCCGAATGCCAGACCACTTGCGGACAATGTCGTATACAAGAATTCCGCTGTAACAGCGCATTGTCTCCAAGTTTCTCTAACTAAATATATAGCCTGTAATATCACCAAAGTGGTTTGGTTAAAGTTGAAACATTAACTTTGGTTTGATAAAATCGCGGCAAATTAGGCACTTCTAAGACATAAAATATTCAGTGTCCAACAAGCTTCTACCTGTGCGAGGTAAAATTATAGGGCAGATGAAAATATTGCTTTAGTTGGGAAATGTCTCGTAAATTACAACCAAAACTTAGCAATCAAAGGCTTAACTTTTCGTCGAGGTAACTGTCTCCCTTGCTCCAATGAAAAGTAGATTTAGAATAGACAGAGACGAATAAATCTTGTTCTAATTGAATTAGTCATAAAAATTGTAAGTTTCCCCGGTTCCAGGGCCGCACTTCCCGAACTAGTTTTAATCCATTCTCTCGTTGTAAGGGAACTTGTAATTTATCGAGAGTGGTAAGTTTTACACGGGTATTCTTTGTGTGGAACTTTACCCTTGTTACCTACGGTTGTATAATCGTTTTGTCTGAAATTAAAGCGTTTCTTTCTAACCTCGCGATAATTTTAGTTTCTATATTTATTTATGTAACAAAAGGTAACAATTTAAAAAGTTTCTAATCTTATCATCGCTGATACGAGTACTAACGTTTCAGTAGGTATGATGGTAGATGACATAATATCAGAAGCATTGTACCCTTTTGTTACTTTTACCTCAATAAATGCGAGTGGCAGGCTGTCATGGAGAATACTATACCTTATTATTGAGTTGTAAGAAGGTAGTCTTATTACAACTGACCGAAATGTTTTCGTTAATGGAAATTAATCATACAATGCAGAAATACTTGGTTTATTCGTTTTTCTTCGTTGTATGTAATACATTTTTATTAGTTTACCTTAACTAACAAATCTTGAATGTCGTGCCCGATTCTTTGCTCCATTTTATTCCTAAATGTGAACGAAAAAAAGGAGGACATTGAATTGTTAGATTGCAATATAAAGGGAATATTTTAAACTGAAAGATGTTCTAAATTTAATAAAGAATTCAAAGTATGTTAAGTCGTAAATAGTTCCAGAGTTTCACAAGTTTTACGAATTTCCTCCCAATTACTGTTTGAAATAGTGCCAGAGCCAATAAATCAAAGGTAGTGATATTATACCCGTGTCTGACATTGTAACTTTGCTACTTTTATAAAGCAGAACTATGTCAATCTAACTTCTAAGATTATCGCAGCTTCCTTCTTCGCCTACTACTTACTACTTCGGTTTACCTGCTCTTCTAGGGTTATCAACTTTAAAGTTTACATATTAATTAAAATTATTTATTGGAGTCATGTTTTTATAGAACGACAATTAGATCACAATTTCCATATACCTACTGATTTTTCAGTACAAAATTTAAATGTTTAGAGCTGATTTGAGAAGTTTTATAAGTAGTTTTAATTATCAATGAAAATTTTGATACTGTATCAGGATTTTAAAGTTTGTTCGATCTGTGAGCAATTGCCAGCCCTACAGTAAGTCTTGTGGCGTCTATCCGGCGCGCTTTCCCCCGCCCGAAAAAAGTTGCAGGTCGTTTGCTCTAAGGAACATTCAAATTTATCGATTGTCCCCCGCTCCTCATTACGTCCCTCAAACTTCACCCACTCAAGTTACCCTTCAACTATTATCACATTATTTTTTATATCCCCGAAGGAGCGCACTAACTTTTTTTTCATCGCCAGTTATTATTGTCCGTTAAACTTTAAGTGCTCGGAGGCTAACTTTCGATGTCTTCATGATTTACGACAAGCCGTTCCAAAGTGTTTTATCGAGTGTAGTCTCTGCGATTCAATGCCAGCGTCACAGCCATACAACCAAGACTAGAATTAACTTAGAGATTATTAACGCACTCATTTACTTTTTAACTAAGGGAAGGTGATATATCTCGCGGGAGGAAGGATGAGTGTCGTCGAACAGTAGTTTCGCATCTGAAAAGTGGGGTAGGATCGTACCCAAAGGAGGGGAGAGGGGGGGCAATGATCCATTAATCTGGCAGAAGCCCATGCGGCGCCACGACCGTACCTGTGACGCGACGTGAGGACGCCTACGTAACGACAGCTACTGTATGTGTATCCCACTATACGGAATACGCACAAATTAAATTGCAGTACACGCGCTGAAAATTTAATCCACGGTCGATAGTGTACTGTTGCAATGTTTTCTCTGTTATTTTACGGAGGCATGGTCGGACTAAACTCAATGAACGTTGTTTTTGATATATATGTAGTTGAATTAAAAGTATAAATTTTCCAGGCTGACAAATGTTCAACTGACTATCCTTCTATTTTATTTTGTATTTTTAACTTGGCACAACTTTTTTTTTGGCATGTTAAGAAATTATTCGAGAAGACATTTTCCGCCAATTTCTAAAGGACGCGTGCCTAATAGAGTCCTTTGAATACAAGCAATCGACCTATATACGGGGTTAATGAAAGAAAATTGTGTTGCTACGATACGGCCAGGAATTTGTATTCCATGAAAGATATATATACTTTTTCATGGTTATAGTCTTTGGAAATATATCTCGAAATAGCTTGACACATTTTCTTTCTTTTCCTCTATCTATGGAGACTCGTCTATAACCTACTGTACGCTGGCTCCGGTGAAACGGTATGATAATTGTGGCAATTCACATAGCAATTCACTAAGTGAAGTACCTTACTTATCCTCCGGGCGTTCCGCAAGGCACGACTACATGCAGCTTTATAAATTGAGATACACACTCACTCGTTAATATAATTTATTGCTGCCAAATCGATGCGAAGGTACTTGGAATTATTCTTTCAACTGTTACTGGAAAACATAAATTAAAGAGGTGCTTCCTATAGCATTCCAAAGACTGCATACCCACTATATGAACAAGGTTTTAAAGACAAGCGAGAACTTGATTTTTATTCAGATTAAAATTTAAAGATAAGGGTATGCTTAACAGTCGTGGGCTTCCTCAGTTTGAAGGAAGGTGCAGATTTCTTTAAGCCATATTTCACTTCAGGAATTGACACATTGCGCTTTCCAAGTTTAAAGTTTCGTGCGAAAACTTTAACCTGGCATATTTACTTAAGATATTCTTCGCGAAACAGATAGCGGGAGCTCCGTGACGAGTGAAAAGTTTTATTGCAATAGATAGGTCATACTCATACCGGTGGAAGTTTTCACATAAATTGGCGGTCATTCGACGCGAATATGCTGACTGAGGGAGTAACAAATATGCCAAGTTAGGTTGTTATAACAGCGATATGTAAGTTCGGTGATACTTCGCTATTAAGTTTATGGAAACGACGGCCCAGATTACATCACACTTTCTGAAAGCTTTATGTAATTTTTCTTTCTTTGTTATCTTCCATAGGCATTTTAGATTATTTTCCATATCGCAGTGATTAATTAAGGAGATAGGTTTTACGGCAGTCATAATTATTGTCATTTAAAGAATTTACGAGTGAAAAATTCGAGCGCAATCTGTCAAATGTCCCCTAATTCTTATTTAATTAGCGGGAAGTTTTCACGCGTGGCAGAGGAGAGCACAATGACGCGTTAAAAATGATTAATTTTTGTAAGAGGATAGCGTTCGAGTGCTGATTCTTACCGGTCGATTAATCTTGTTCGTTGCAAACACTTTGAGCACCATTGTACTTGGGCCCTGTAATTTTTTCTGTCTACAATACCATTAGATTCCGCCGCTAGTTAGACCGGGGTAACTGAGCTCTTTTAAACCTTGCCCCTTTCATGAAAAGGTGTTTGCATTCTTCTCAAATCTCTCCCCTTGCCTTAACCATTTTCTCAGCGATCACTTAGGCTGGATAGTTATTATCTGACGAAAAAAGAAATGTTTTAATTTTCCATCGTCATTCGTCGGAGCGAATTTCAAATAGTCATGCTAAAAATATCTTTTTACAATGTTCAATCTGTAGATTTATGAATGATGCATATTCATTTCCTATTATACCAACCTCGTCTATGATTGGGTTCTGAATGATGATTTTCCGAAATTACAGGTGTTTCTGGCAAACGCTGTTCGGAAATGAATTCTAATTTAATTTAAATTAACTAATGGACATTTCCTATTTAATTTAGTAGGAAGCTACCAAGTACTTGAGTAAGGTAAAAGCCAACTAGTTCTAGTAACATATTCTATATTGGATATTTGCCAAGTGTTTCTTCTTAATACGATCATTAGTTGCGTACTTACTACGGTACGGTATCGGCTTTTCATTGTGACACAAAGAATCTTTCTTATGGTATGATAATTCGGGAGGAACTTTACGGACTATTTTTTTACGAATATACTTGTAATTTCATACAAAAATTACAGTTTTTGTGTAATTCGTATTCGTTATTACCTATAAAATACATACTAGCAATAAATTCCGTATCTCAAGAGCGAACTATAATATTATTATCAATATGCATTCTTTGTTCGTCAAACAGAAATCATGTGAATACCGAGTTAATCTTATCGTTTTAATTAATGCAAAATATATGAGCTATGATGATGAATGTTTGTAAGATATAACCTTTGACAGGGGTTATTTCCTAGAGCTCGTTATACAGACAGACAGGGTAATTTCAGAGGTCAATATCAATGCTTCAAAGAATTATATTTACCTATACATAGATTCCTATTTGTCCAACCTAGGTTCGAAGCTAATGATAGAATATCAATGAAATAAGCTGTATCTTTAATGAAAGTAGTAATATAAAAGAATTATCAAAAAACAACATTCAAACGAAAGTCGGTTAAAAATAGGTACCTACATACAATAGGCATCCATCAAAATTTGTTCAGCTGTTTAAGCGTGAACAATTAACACAGATTACTTTTGTATATATAGTATTCGTATGGATATAATATTTCAATATTTAGATGCAATAATTTAAGCTGTAACAGGAAAAATATATAAATTGATATAATCAAATGTCTAATGCAAACAGACAATTGGTCATGCGGTCAAAAATTCACATTTTCTGTGTAACAAAAAAACTATTAGAAATACCAAAATTATTTTTATTATTTCAATGATGATGAAACAAATATCGTGGATGGAAGTATGAATCATCAATCAATAAGCCTACAAAACGCAAATACATAATAGTAAAATTAAAAAATTAAAACCCGACTAATGAATAAAATAAAAACAAGAATAAATACTACATTCATTTAAATGGTGAGCATAATAACACCATGCTATCATCTGAATCAATTTTGATTTATTAATTGAGCTACTTAAAGTAACTTTTGTAACCGGTAAACAGAGATCTGTCATATAATTTTTTGAGGCCTCCATTATTACGCACTAAAGAAAATCTGAATCTTTATTTGCATACATTATTATTAAAGCTGTTACAGAAATTAAGTGCAGCGTGAAAATTTTGCCACATAATAACAATACCTTAAAACTTACTATTAATTAATCAATTTATAGTAGGTACTAAATTCCCACTATCGTTTCAGTTGTAAGAAAGAATCTGCGACTCAAACGGTTAAGACAAATACTCAGGTACTTTTTAGCTTGCTTAATTTTTTTACTAATAGTCACGTAAGATTGAAGCAAAAACAAAGTTGACTTTGAATATTATTTTGAAATCACATTTTAACAACGGAACCCCAAAACATGTATCTCTGACAAACAACAGTCATTCTGTCCGTACCTACATTCAAATTGAACGTAAAATTAATTATTTTCCTTGTTACTGTTTGACTCTTCGAAATAATTCAAATTAACAATCGCTGTTGATTAGGCAGGTTCTTACACGAAATGTAATTTACATTCTACTGGCACTTTGCATAAGTTTTTATTATTTGTTTAAATAGTTTTACAATATTTAAAACTAAAAATAAATGTATCATGTTCATTACATAGAATTTTGAATTCTCATTCTTACCCATTCATAAAAAACCCCAATTGCCCTATAAGCAAATTAAGACAAAGCCTTGTACAAAAGATACATAGATATAAATAAAAATTAACTCGAAAAAAAATCTTACACAAAAAAAAACATGTCCCCAAAGCAAGTACATGCAGCTTGATACATTATTTACTACAAAAAAGGAGTGTCTTATGTTCGATGCATGTGATCCTTTATTAAATTCACCAATTATTATTCTGAACTTTACAAAGCCAAAAATTAGATTAAATTATATTAAAACTCCTAAAATTCTGATAGGTACTAAATAAAAATGATTACCGGATGACTTATTCCTATCACGTTGTAGCCCGACCTCAGGACGCGAGAGAGTTACGAAAATTTTAATGTTTTATTAAGTTTAACTTTGCTCAGCAGATTCTAAGTGAATTTATTTGTACTTAGCTATCGAGGAAAAGTCATCTTGGTAACGTTTCGGTAAGTTGAATAATTAAATTTGTCACCACTGGTTGACACGGCACTGGATTCTCTTCCGAAATTTCCAGGGCCGTCACGTTTAGCCCCCGCTCGTATTCAAGAAGGCCCTCTCGGGGGGCCCCAACCCTCCTTTTGTGTAATCGTGATTCTCTAATTTAAATCATTTATTATTTGATTTCACACTTCAAGATTTACGTGAAAGCAAATTTTGCGATGTTATAATTCGACATGAAAGTTTCAAAGTTGTCTCCATACAAATTTATTTTTAGCTCTATTTGAAGCTCTCCGAAGTTGAAAAAGATTTTTAGTCGGATAAAAAATAATGCTATTAACTCATTAATTGGCTTTATGGTATTAGGTACTTTGAAGGTTTTTATGTTTTTAAATAAAATTTAAATTGAATATATTTTTTATCTGAAATCTAGTTATTGAGTATTCAAAATCTCGTCACAAATACGAATAAAACAAACTTACTTAATGTCAATTCATTAGGTTAGTAATTGAATTAAGAAAAAATATAAAATGTTAAATAAAAAGTAATTTAGCAAAAAGTTAATAAACATATATTTAGAACTACAAAAAAAAACTTTGATTGTGAAGAAAAGTCTTAAATTCTTTTTTGACAACAGCTAGGCTATGTTTGTTCTATTAACTCATCTTAGAAATAAACATTCTTCTAAAATAAATGCGATATAAAAGTATAAAAACTCAATCCTTCTTATGAAAACGCCTCCGTTTACAACGATAAGGAAATAAAAGATTTTCTCAACCAATTATACGTCTCGTCGAACCCCGGCTATTGTTACATGAAGAAACAACCAAAGCTATAAAACACGGAAATCATAAGCCATTCGGCTCATAGATTGCGTAACGTGATAGCGAAGTAGTGGAATTCGACAAAATTTAAGTCTTACCATTAAAGGGGGACTTTCTTCAAGGCGGAAGACGGTTAATTCAACCCATAAGGACCGCGTTGGCGCCAAAAATCCTGCCGTTGCAAAATTTCATCTAAGTAACGCGTTACCGCTCTCGGAAAGCGCTCATCGCTCCCGCTTCAGCTTATGATTATTAAGATCACGATAACTAGAAGGAGCATCATTGGTTTATAAAAATAAAGTTTCCCCGCTTCAGTGATTTCTTAAGTTAAAAGAATCTTTAATTATTTCAGTTTTTGTTCGTTCGTCAAAAAATTCAAGTCATAATCTTAACTGAAAGCTCTCTTCCATTTCTAGCTGGGTAAAGTTTTATCATTATTAATTAACGAGACAAATACCTACGCAGTGATATTGTCTGGAGCGAAAAAGCGCTGACCTTGCTGAAACTTGGAGCGCTTCATTTTATTTTATGTCTTGCGTTTTCTTTATAAAGCACCGCATTCAGTACGCGTTCAATCTTCACTGAAGCGTAGAGAAATACGACCGAATAAACCATAATATATGTATATCGCTTCGTAAAAAAAAAGAAAACAGGTAAATTACACCAGGGACCTACGTATTAGGAACGTGACGTCACAGAAGCAGAAAAGTCGATTTATTTCAGTTCGTAGTTCGTAGTCAGCTACTTCCACATTACACATAAATTGTATCCCAACTTATAGATGTACAAAATAACATAAATTAGACGTATTTGTACAGACAAGGTTAATGTGTGGCCTACTTGATACTAGCTGATAAATCTCACAAGTTTCGGTATGAAAATATCAACATTCTTTGTGTTGGTTGTTTTAAGATTAATAACTTACTAGGTTTTCATATTAAATAACGTATGATTGTATTATGTAAAACCAGTCTATGAGCTTGAAAGAACAGAGGTCAGTGCTTCCAAGGGTTTCAATGAAAAAAAAACAATTTCGTTCGAAATTCAAAACTGCAACTGCAATCCGAACGTGTCACATTTACAACATCGTGATTCACGGCGGGGGCAAACGCTCGTGGGGACAAATTCATCAACGCGTCGACAGGCCGTTTGTTGCGTGAGTTTTCACGCTTGATAAATCGTAAAACTTGTCCACATCCGATAAATTTATGCTCTTGACCGACTATTACGTACAGTAATTTAAATTCCTTTTAATAACTCTTGTGATTATTGTCAAATTGCCAGTTTGCTTCGGGGTGAGGACGTAACGAGAGTGATTATGGCTGAGATGAAACGGTGCATTTTTACTGGGACTCAAATACAATGGAAAAGATTTGAGTCAGCCAATCAGGTTACTTACAAAGAAGCTTAATTGAAGCATTGGAATAACCTTTTCTTATATAGTAGGTACCTTCATACTTGACGAAAAGCAAGTCAAATGTAAAACGTGGTGCGACACCATGTTGGTATTGCGTCTCGGTTTAAAAGTCCGATTCATTTGAATTACATCCAAAGGGGGACACTGAATAATTTGTTATAACCTGATTCAAACACAAACATGTCATCGACGTTTTACAAGCAAAGGAAAACAAAAGTTCTTTAGTCGTTATTATGATCGATGAATTTCAATGATTTCCATAAAGTTGTTGAACTAATGAAAATTTATGTGTCCTGAGACGTGTAGATATACGACGATATTGTTAAATCAAGCAAAAGAATCATAATATCCGTCGTAAATAATAGATGGATTTTCGCGATTTTTTATGGCTACATAGAATAAAAACTTCACATATTCACATGGAACGGTACTGCTCCCGTAAGTGGCAATGCTCACAGGGCTGAGTGATATTATTTATGGAGTCTTTTATTGCTAAACTTCATTCGTTGCTGCGGTCGCCTTTTATTTCTTCGACGGGAAAAAGTTGTGAGATTTTATTGCCGACGTGAGATAGGACACATTACTGCGCTAACTTTTAACGGTAGCTGGAAATTAAAATAGAATTTTGTGGTCAGCATAGTCCAAGCCCGGATACGTACGTGCTACTTCGTATACTTTATGACGGACTATTTTTAGCTGCACTAAGCGTCACCTCCTCACCTCAAACCACTCGTTATTTTATCTTACCTTCGTCTTTACATACCGAGAATTGTGAGTTGTAGCGTTACTTGTAAAATGACCCGAGCTGGTCTTTTCCTTGTAAGTTTAAGCACAAACAATGTCTAAAAAGAACGATTTTTTTCCCGAAAACTTGGACTATAGGTAAATGATGTTCAAAGCTACGACAAATACACATAATTATTAAATCGTGCTCAATTATATAAAATAGTCCAAAGATTGTAATCTATCAATATGTGAAATTACAATTAACATTGTTTACTTAATAGAAGATGCTTGTTTCAGAATTCGATCCGGCACAATCTGTCACTGCACAACCGATTCATGAGGGTACAAAACGAAGGCACTGGGAAGTCATCCTGGTGGATGATCAACCCTGATGCGAAGCCAGGGAAGTCAGTAAGGAGGCGGGCAGCGTCAATGGAGACATCAAAATTCGAAAAGCGGAGAGGACGGGTAAAGAAAAAGGTTAGGTTGTAGAAATTTTGAAAGCAAAACATTTTTCGGTTGGATTTCTAGAGCAGATCCGAAAGAATACCTGTTATGTTAGAGCACTTTCGACGGTCAAAGTTCATCCAGAAAAAAATGTTTTGCTAAAGTAGTTTGGTAATCGTAGATGAAATGTATGTACAACAAAGATAATGCGAGAATCATTTAGCTACAACCTCTAGAATGAACTAATAAAATACCCAAGTTTATTTTTCCCTGCTTGCTTACGTCTATAACTATAGATAAGTATGATTTATTTGATAGTTGTGTAATAATTATAGGCCGAAGCTATAAGAAATGGAGCAACGGCTGACGCAACACCAAGCCCAAGCAGCTCAGTGTCAGAAAGTTTGGACATTTTCCCCGACTCACCTCTGCATAGGTACGTATACAAAATGTTGATGCTACCTCCTACTAGAAAGTTTGTTAGTAGCTAACTTAGAAGCTTAGATATTAGAGTAGAGTTAGTTATTAAAAGATTATAAAAGTCGAAGATGTATCAAAGACGGTCGGAAAGGAATGTGGCAAGGTTCCAAGTACGATGAAACCGCGGCAGACGACAACCGCGATACTAATTCGACTTTAAAGGCATAACAATTTACCTTTATGGGAGCTTAAACAAGTTTTGCCAAAAATGCAAAAATATACGAGCGTCGTACACTTTTATTTAAATGTCCCTACTTTTCTTGAGAATATTGAAATTTTATTACCTCTTGTGACAAACTGTATCACGCATTCAACACACACAGTTTATAATAAAACTATCGGCATAAAGCTGCGATGACCAAGCCAATAAAACTGAGTTATAGCAACTCTGCTACTTTGAGATAAAAGGTTTTAAATCATTTTCAACCATTAGATGATGAGTTATTTCGAATGAATACCGTCAATTTTGCTGACATTTAACCTTTTTACTGCTGAATATCTAGATGGAAAGCTTAATCAATATTTATTTGTAGCTTCGAATGAAGGTCCTTTGTTCCCAGTTACTGGGCAATGGTCGAATCGTTAAATATTTCTTTATCACAGTTTGGAGCAATAAAAATATTTTGTTCTGACCATCAAATTCGTTATGGTGATCGGTTCATTTAGCATTACGAGTTCCTGTAGCGACTCCGAATAGACATAACATTTGCATGCCTCCCATTTATCCCGTGCTCAAGTCGTCAATGGCCATAGTTATTATTAGAAATATAGTCGAAAGTTTATCTTTATGCTGTGAATTACAATTATTTGCCTATATTTATCGATTTCTGGTTTATTTGAACTTTGGAATTTAAATCTTATGACATTTTTTATAATCGAAACTATTTTGATCCTATAAAGCTATTTAATGAATATAATTTAGTAACTTTGCTAGTCCGGAATGACTAAGTTAAAATAACCAGAATCGATTGACCGATCAATTTTGTTTGACGCTTGTTCGCTTGCACGTAGCAGCAGTTTCCAGTTGTCGCCGGACTTCCGACAGAGGGCGTCTTCGAACGCGTCATCATGCGGTCGGCTGTCTCCGATCCCGTCGATGATCACCACCGAGTCAGAGTGGACCGCAGACTACACACCGGCAGGAGATTACAACTCAACTGAATTCGTGTCGAGCGATTTCTCATCACCCAATGATTACGGTACAGATCAACTAGCGGGATCTCTAGCCGTTGCCATGAAACTGCAAGGAGGCGCCGATCCATTCCTCAACACGTAAGAACTAGCTTCAGCTTATAGATATATGTTGTACTTAAGAAAATTGCTCGCGTGTTGTTCGTGTCTCGTTAGTTTTTCCTAGCTTCATAGATAGGAGCAATTACAATCATAACTTACAATTAAATAACCATCAACATCATCATCATTCTCTAAAAAATTGCAGTTGTCACTTTCATTATTTCCGACGTAAGTATAAAAATCGGATACTGTGTTTTCCCAACATCCTCATCCATTTAATTTGTTCTTTAGGTACGTTCCAACGACGTCTTCTTCGTCTTCTTCGGTGTATCGATACGGGTCGTACGGAGCTTGCCCCCGGCACCCGCACGGGGGGTGCGCGTGCGCCGCCATGTACTCCCACCCCGCGCACCCCGCGCACCCGACGCACCCTCACCAGCACGCGCTAGATCACTTCGTCAGACCCCCGCCACCCGCTGATCCCGCCGATATCATGCAAACAGGTTAGCTTCATAACACACCTCTAAACAGTCCAATAATAACAATTTTGACCTCTACAAGTCTAGAATAAAAAAGGCATTTTCTGAGCAAGCATGCTCTATCTTTGACCACATCATCACATACCAGTTCAGAAGTCAAAGTAAATTAAAAAAGTCCTGTGCATAGAGGAGGTTCTAAATTCAATTTTGTCAATGTCTCATGCCTATGTTTACTCTTCTAGAATTTTCTTAAAATTAAAATTTCTTAAATAAACGAGATAGAAGTAAAACTTATTGGCTATGCTATTAAAACCTAACTAAAATGGAGTAATTTTTATTTTATATGCAGAAATTAGCTTTTGGAAAACAGACACTGACAGGTTATAGTAGGCCGATTCGACTATTAAACTGGTTTTAGACTTATTAAATGGGCTGCTGTTTGAGAATAAATCATAAAAATCGTGTGCGTCTTTCAGAAAATTCGCAAACACAAATGGTGACGACCTCTGATTCAGCCCTTTTAAACGGTGGACTGATGGTACAGGCTAGTTCTATGGTGCCCACTACAGTGATGGGACAAATTATGGGCGCCTTGAACTCTGGGCAGGTTGAAGATTTGAATTTTGATGCGCTGGAACATGGTTTCGATTGCAATGTCGATGAGGTGAGTGATTAAATACGGAATTGCTAAAAATATCGTCCTATACTTAAACACTTCTAAACTGTCATTCTTTTATATGATAGTCTATTATACTAAGATTACAAAAAGCTTACTCATATTAGTTACCTAATGCCTTAAGTGCTATTTGCCTTTACCTGTAGATATATGAAAGGCTCATTGATCTTGACTTTAGAGAATATAATAAAAAGAGATAGCATTATGATCTACACGTGGCAAATTAATTTATCAAAAGAGGTTGCGCGTCTCTGTTCATTGATTTTCTTTGTTATGCTATTTATACAATTTTTCTTTAGATAGTTTTCTGTTCTACAGGTTATAAAACATGAACTCAGCATGGATGGAAGCTTGGACTTCAATTTCCCACAGCAACAGACGGCGATGGCTGCGGAGGCGGAAAATCAGTTCAGTGCGCCCGCGCCGCCCGTTCCCACTACTTTATCAGGGGGAGGTGCACCCAGGACACCATACTCCGTCACCCCCTCATGGGTACACTGAAGACCCTTTCCTCCCCCTAGAAAAAAATCTTCTCTCATTCGGTCTCACAAGTCCTGCTACCGATGATTCATTTTATCTCATTGACGTGCTTTTGAAAGCGTAATATTCGTTTCCTATTATAATTGTAAATAAATCGGTTTAAGTTTATTTTTGTTGACTGTTGAGTCGTAATTTTTCGTTTAAATCATGTTAACTATTGGTAGAGTTTTATTGATTAGTGTAAATGTAAAATGAACTGTTACCGATCGTTGTTAAAGTGTCAATTGTGTTAGTTTTAGCGCGTTAGAGTTAAGCTAGGTGGAAGCTTGTGATATAGATAGGAAATTGCCAGACCCGGCTAGTCGCCTGGACCGGGGGGTGATACTCATCTTACAGCGATATATGTGGTATTTTGAGGTACGTATCATTTTAAAAATATTTTTTACTCTAGTATTAATTTTTCCCTAACACCGGGAAAGCCGGGTTTTATCATATCTATGGTAAAACCTGGCTTTCGTAGGTACTCTATATATCTATATTTTATTTTTGAAGCTATTTGATTTGGGAAGTGAAATTCAACCAAGTAAGCTAGTTTATTAAGGCAAGAGCTTTGATCATAAAATTTATTCTATTAAACAAAAGATGCTAATTCTATTTTTTTTTACAAAAAATATATATCTTAAAAACTATGATAGCTCTATCCTAATTAATAATTGTAAGTCCTAAGCCAACCGTAGGTTTACCATAGATACTCACACGAGTATCACACGATTATTTCCCTCATTTATTGCAGCCGAATATTTGCAAAAAGATAATAGTAACAAAAACGGAACAATTCAGTGAACGTTTAACAACATAGTGCGGTAATAAATCTTTAAGTATGAGATAATCTGGGAAAAGTTCCCGACTCGAGAATCCCGTATCGCTGTTGTTACTTATTAAACTTTATTGCTCCGGATAAACAGATACTTTTTACGTTGACTTAAAATTTACTCCTTTGGAAAGAATTAGTAGATTTTTTAAATATAGGTAAAGTCAAGAAACTCACAGACATATTTTTTACATTTATTTAAAGTTTTCAACTCTAATCAAAACAAACAAAAAAATCTGTTTTCTAGACAGTCGGATTGAACCAGTAGTGAATAAATAGTAATAACAAGTCATTTTAGGTAACATTTAAATATAATAAATACAAATATATGATTACTAAACGTAATAATTAATGAACTTAGTCAACTAACAGCGCAGTAATACGGATATACCTATTCCACCGTTTCCCAAGTCCGCAAAAACCTTTAAAAGGCGCTCGCCTTATTATTCGCATGAACAATAATTATAATAAATTTTGATTGAACGTTGTTCGCCAATGCCTGTGATTCAATTTCACCGATGAATGATCCCATTTGTGCCCTAATGAGGGAGACCGGATCCCGTAATTAATCATATCATTTTTAGCGTACCTAAACGGTTAGACAGAGCGGTACGGGATCGCCCGAACGCGCCGGGATAAAAGAAGCCGAGAAAAATCATCCCGGAATAAGGCGCTGCTCAACCTGCCGTTGGTAATGACTTGTTTTTAGGGTTACAAAAGAATGAATACGTCCTCGCCAGAATCCGAGCCCGCGGTGGAAAAATCTTGTTAATTTTTTAATACTTTACCTCGGTTAATGGGCGGGAAAATTCCGGGAACCGGTATTTAGTCGTTAACATCGCTTTATTTGGTTTTAACAAAAACAATTTAAGAAATGGATTCAGTAATCCTCTTAGTCATGCTGATTTTTATAATCGAAACGTAATTTAAATAAAATAAAATATGAATCTAATCAATTTCTCAATAAAACCTCTAACTAGACCATACTGGACCTATTTTCAAGTTCCTTTTTTTGTAATTATTGTGGCACACCCGCCACTCTGTCCCACCACTGCAACTCCTGTTTATCAGGATCAACAGTGGCGTCCTTTGATCGAATAATCAATTAACAATGCAGCTGTGCAATGACGCACAGGCTGTTCCCGGACACCCTACCGGCTGTCTTGGGACCTCCAACGAACTTTATCAGAAGAAATAGGAGGTAGAAAGAAAGCAGTTTCAGACTTCCCTCCCAGCAAAGCGAAGACAGCAATTAAAATGGCCAAGAGCAAAAAAAGTAAAGGGGAGTCAGTCAGGAAATGCCTGACCGTCAAAACACCACGGTATGCAACTAACTAACAGGGAATAAATTAAATACTAACCTAAATCTTACACTGGTAATATTGGTGGCAATACTTTTTAAAAGCCCGGAAGTTTCCCTTCGTTTTCACAAGGTCTTGGTAATAAATAGGATGACAGTTGTGGCAATACAAACCTACTAATATAGTACTATTACCATAGCTCTGATAAATGTAAATTTATAAACTGCATTTTGCTTTCATTTGATTCCCCACCACGGATTCTGTATCTAATTTTCACTTCTTAATTAGGCGAGTACCTCCTCGCGATCTCCACACGCAGTCCTCGGCACACTTGTTAAAACTTTACAATTGCGTTAGCCCCCTTAAATAAAATTTATTCATTACATGCGCCGCTCTTGAAATTAATGAAATTCTTTTTTTTCTTTTTTATTTTCCTCTTAATCTGTCCCTCGGATGAGTTTAAATATTTGCCTTACGATTCTGTTGTGACTTAATGAATGTGAATAAAACAACTGCTCTTTTATTAAGTTGAAAGAGAAAATTTCTGATTCTGATAAATATTAAACATCGTCTTATCAAACGTCATGGTCTTACTCTTACTTTATGGTCAATGTAAAGTTGAACTGGTACGGGTTTCTTTAACCCTCTTATACTAATTACTAGTTGAATCAGCGAATTTCGTACCAAGTGACCGTTCTTTTTAAAACATTTCCCCTTTGCAGGGTTCCATACACAAAGGTTTAAAAACGCGACCCCTTTACTAAGCCTCCGCTGTCCGTCCGTCCGTCCGTCTGTTAGCGGGCTCTAGGTATCTCATGAACTTCTCAGAATGTTAATTTCTATTGCCACTATAAAATCTTATTCAAAAAAAAATTATTAAATGAGATTCCCATATTCCCATATACCATGATTTTTCTAAATTTTTTGTTCTTGTTTTTTATGAAATTATGGTACGTAATTTTTTAACTTGTAAGATGGTACGGAACCCATCATTTTCAAGTCCGAATCACACTTGGCTTTTTACCTTTTGAACATTCCCTGTATTAGAGCAAACAATATACGAGGGCGGGTCAATAAGTGCGTGACTTTTGGAATAAAACACAGATTTTTTGATAAATAAATCATTTTATTTTTCAACGTAATCTCCCTTGAGCTCTATACACTTTGTCTAACGCTTCTCAATTTTTTTTATCCCTTCCAAAAAATATGATTTGTCGAGGTCCTCAAAATAGGCCTTTGTTTGAGAGATGACTTCATCATTGTAGTCAAATCTTTTTCTACCAAGCCATTTCTTCAGGTTTGGAAACAAGAAGTAGTCACTCGGACCCAAATCTAGAGAATAGGGTGGATGAGAGAGCAATTCATAGCCCAATTCATGGATTTTTGCCATGGCAACTGCACATGTGTGCCCTTGCTTTGTCTTGGTGGAAAATAACTTTTTTCTTGGCCAAATAAGGTCGGTTTTTTTTCAAATCGTCATTGAAGCGGTCTAATAAGTTGGCATAATATTCCCCATTGATTGTTCTTCCCTTTTGAAGGTAGTCAATGTGGATTATCCCACGTGCATACCAAAAAACAGTCGCCATAACTTTATTGGCTGACAAACCCACCTTGGCATTCTTTGGCGCCGATTCACCCTTAGAAACCCACTGTTCTGACTGTTGTTTGGTCTCTGGTGTGTTGCGATGGATCCATGTTTCATCCACGGTTACAAAACGGCGCAAAAACTCCTCCATATTGCGATTAAACAACGCCAAACCTTCCTGTGTAGTTGTTACACGATTGCGTTAGTGGTCAACTGTGAGCACACGCGGCACCCATCTTGCGGAAAGCTTTCTCATGCACAAGTGATCTTTCAAAATTGAAACCACTGAGCCATGAGAGATCCCTACGGCTTCCACAATCTCTTGCACTTTCAATCTTCGGTCGGCCAACACCATATCGTGAATTTTTTCGATTGTTTCGGGGCTAGAGACCTCAACTGGGCGTCTAGGACGTTCGGCATCTTCAGTGCTTGAACGGCCACAGCGAAATTAAGTAAACCACTTTTTTACCATTAAAATCGATGGTGCAGAGTCAACGTAGTATTTATCAAGCTTAGCCTTGGTCTCGGTAATGTTTTTTTTTTTTCGCAAAAAATAATTCTTAATAAGCACACGAAATTCACTTTTTTCCATTTTTTCCTCAAATTACTGGGTAGTCTGATAAAGATAGCTGTCAAACACAAACTAACTGGCGCAGCAAGTTCAAATTTTGATAGGAGTCAACTGACAGATGCCTGTTGACAGGAGTAGTATTGCTTTTTCAGTAAAGAGGTCAGAAATTCAAAAAGTCACCGCCCTCGTATAAAACATTGAAATTGAATTGAGACGGTTGTACCGTCTTCGAATTTAAGCAAGACTATCGAAAAGCTCTTCATTTTTAACTTAACTTGCCTAAATAAGATGGAAAGACGTGTATATTAGAGATATTCTACTATAATCAAATACCAAAGCTATTTTTAAAGTCTATTCACGAAGACGATCTCATATGGTGAACTAATCTATCTGACATTATTAACTAAGAAATTGAATTTTGTCAATTTGTTCTTGTCCCGTTTTACTACTGAGTTTTTAGCTCATCAAATCATGCATCTTGGCATGTTAGCAATGCCGTACATTAACCATTCAATAAAACACGACACCCAGTAGTAAGTATGAAACGTTCTTACAGCTTAGGTTTTTCTTATGTGTTTTTTTAAAGTATGAGAGTCAAAATATTTTCACCTGAAGGTAATTTACGATTTGGCCAAGATAGAGAAAGTCTAGAAAAGGCTTATTTTCTGTAGACAGTAGAACATGAACAGGCCCAAGGTCAGGGAACTCTCGCTCTAAAAATGAGTTCAAAACCTTAATGATTTCCTTAAACTTCAGAAAAAGGTAATAAATTTAAATTGGAAATAATCTCCTAAGTCCTCATTAAGTATTAAATATTTTCATAAATACGAAAAAAAAAATCGTACCTTTGTTAAGGAAAAATTCAAGCGACACGTTTTTTGCGTTCCTAAAAATTTTACTTTACAAAATCCGATGAGAATAATCTTATTCATTGTCAATTTGTCGAGAGTGTTAAAAGTTTGAAGGGCTCCAAGTTGATATTATAATTTTGTAGCGTTTTAACATTCACAGTGAATGTCGAACGAAATGAGATTACGTGCAAACTGTCTCCGCAGGACGCCCTCGCACTCCTAATGGTTTTATCATTTTATTGTGGAACCCTAAATGTTGGATTATGATTATGACTGGAACAAATTAGGAGAGCTTACCAAAGCCCGAAAGCTCGGCGCGTGGTCTGAAAACTCTTAATTTGGCTTTGTTTACGGAATTAGATTGCTTTAAATTTTAACAGTTTTCTTAGTCGAACAACATTTAGCTTTACTACATTTATAAATAAACTCTTTCTACATGGATAAAATAATTTTCACTTTTTTATGAAATAGATTTAAATACTTTCTCTTATGCGATAACACTTTAACACATCCACCTGCAAGACAAGAGTCTTAAAGATACGCAGTGTATCCATAAGGATGTCTTCGCAACCGACTGACCTAGAATAAAACGCAGTCATAACACACTGTAATCATAACAGTACCCTTAGCACGAATACTTTTCTTTTGAACCCTGCTCAAGTTTTGTAAGGACCAAAAAGCCCTAGAAACAGAACCTATCTTTGAGCGTAGCATAATGTGGTTCTGAACAATAAAAATTCCTACGGATTTCGTTTGCTATGTCAAAAAAAATCTTTCTTTGGTAAATTGTTTGATCGTTTATTTAGCTATTATTTGGAACTAAAATTTTGGATACAAGTTGATTTAAGTAGCTGCAACTAACCGCCTCTCAATTCTGTAATCATCTGTTTTCTGTACCAACTTTGGAAGCAAATTTAAAGAGATACCTACGTAAAACCCTTGCCAAGACTTAACGCCAATTACTCATACTTAGGCCTGTGGTTACTAAGGCCTAAGTCTAGTCTAGGTCCACGTGGCTGCCGGGGCGTGGGGCGTGCCGCTCCGCCTTCAAGCAACAGGTCTTTGCGCCGCCCCTCCTCATAACAGCCTTGCTACAAACGAATTTAGACATTACGCTAAATAAGCCTCCTCATTACTCCTTAGTCTTATTCAGAACTTTTTTTGGAAAAAGCTTTTGGGATCTCTCAGTTCTAAAAGATGCTTTCGGTACTCCAATAGCAGTTTTAATGCTTTAAGTGTGGATTTTTTTTTTTTTTTGTATGCCAACAATTTTTATGGTAATGATGAAGTAAAACGAAAAAAATGTACCCGAATTAAGAATGTTAACATACCCATTATAAACTGTGTAAGATACCTAAATTAATGAGATTAACACTGTTTGTGTTATTTAATTTAGTTTAGTTTAATAGGTCACTTGCAATCTCCATCTTCCATAAAGAGTGTGTGTGATTTGCTGGGTTTAGAAAAATTAAGAAACTTTCTGAATATCAGAAAGGAAGGACTGTAAACCCATACGCGAACCATGTGATTTAACATACTCAAATAATTTTGAGTAGTTACTTACATTAGAGTCTAATTCAATCCTAATTAATTAAAAAACCCATGAATAATAAAATACATATATATTACGTCTAATATTTGCACTCAGACACATCAAAAGGTTTTTAATTTGGGGTAAAAAAACAATACCAATTGAATAACTTTAAAAATATCATAATTTTTAGGTTTTCCTTGATTTTTTCCAAAAGAATCGTAAATAAGAATAATTTACCAGCTAGCCAAAAATAAAATAATGGCTAAGAATAAACAGATAAAAGAGGCGTCGCATTTAATTTATACAGCTACCATGATTTCGGATTACTTTGCTACGCGTCTTTCACAATTATGTTCTACATTGATTGCTACTGGGATTTTGTAGTAGCGATCTTAATTTCTCATCCAGCCCCCTTAGATACCGTTTACCGTAAACGTTAACGCCGACAGAAAATAAAAAGGTACTGAAATGACATTATAACGTAACTCGAGCGCGAAGAAATTTCATTTTCATACATTGCGTTTTTTCAATTTCATCTTGCAGAAAATTATTTTTGTCTAAGGGGCTTTGCAAAGATGCATACATGTAACTACAGTAGCTAGAGGCAATACAAGATATAACTCGTGGTAGACACACTCGATTAAATATCGTTTGACACTGGTAGCGTCAGAAAATTATCGGGAGTAACAATAGCTAAAGGAAGTCTGTCCTAAATATCGCAAAGAGGTCGCCAGTCCCCTTGTATGAATAAATTTGCGATCTACAGAGATGCCGGAATCACTCGATAACCGACGACGCCTAAGCTTTATAACCCGTGACATCCGAAACTCGATTTATTATCACACTGTCTTGTGAATAAAAAAGGAAATATTTTGCTACCACCAACGCCGTCTCGAGGCCGACCAGTGCCTAGGATTTACGTGATAAATTTTGTAATGGGACGCTTTTTTTTGCATTATTATGCTCTATTGTTTGGTACGGATTGACCCAGGTGCTGTGTGATTTTAATTTTTTCCGAACCATTTCAAGATGCAGATCTAATAATGATCTTGTTGTACAAGCAATCACTTGTATCTAAGTCTCAAACTTTTAATTATTCTATAAAACGAGATTTTTTGTAACGATGTAAATAGGAAAAGAATGCCTATTATTTCATTAACCAGAACTTTTTGGAAGAATTTAAAAGAAACTCACGAAAAGAACAAGTTGACAAACTTTTTAGACTTCATTTCTAATTGTTATGGCACAAAAATTCCATTACAATTAAACAGAACACACAATAACGAAAGCCTCTTAAGAGGTAATAAAGCTCTTTGTCCTGTTTTAAAACTGTGGCAGCCCTAAATACCGTAGTGTTGTCCAAACTGTTTGATTCATAAAACAGGAGAGCGTTTTATAAACTCTTCCATTCTTATACTACTCCCACACTCGACATTTACGACGTCTTATTCTCCTCGCCAATTATCTACGTCGCGTATTAAGACGAACATACACTTTATTCTGAGCAATGACTCAACGCAGAGAAAGTCCGTTACATTGCTGAATATGCGACAGATTTATCGCGGTTTCCTAGGGCTGTCCCCACCAACAGTCTTGCAAGTTATCGAGTTTCCCAAATTGTCGGACTATAAATAAGAAGCATTATTTTCCACGCCATTTCCACACAGAGGTTATGCTTTAAGGAAGTGTTTTTGTTAACTGTTATCTTTAAAACCTATGTAAAGTCAAGATGCATTAAACCTAATGAGTTCAAAACATAAATGTGCAAGTTATGCACGTATTAATAATTATGATAAACAACTAGATAACGTAAAATTTATTTGTATAGATTTTTTTTCATTAAATTTAGGACCAAAAAAATCCAATTCCTAGGAACCTACAACGCTTGCAAAATTAAGCCAATTCACAAATGTGACACTCTTTGCATACCTACTCTCACATCCAATTTCATAATACCAACCTACAAAGTAAATGAAATCAGCTTAATATTATTACTAGAATCAACTTCCAAAGTCGATACTTTCGATGTCAGAATAGGTACCTCTATTAAATTTTATTCGAACATCTTCAGTGAAAAGTTTCTGCCGCTCGATGAAACTTTGACGGCACTATGGGTCGTCACCTGGGAGGGGAGAGCAGGGCGCGGGACGGAGGGGGAGGAGAGTGGGGGGCAGACTTGGCGTCGCTGTGTCGGGCAGGTTACGATTTACACCCCGACCGACTCAGCAGAAATCCTCCCGAACTAGAAACGCTGATAATCAGCATCTTGTACCGCGTGTGAATTACATCTAGATTACAACTACATCTCCATACGGCTGACGTTTTTATTGCGCCATTCAGATTTAATTAGGATGTAAATCCAGACGAGCGATACGGCTGACAAGCGGGAATAGTGGGGTAGTGGGAATGAGACTTTTTCGTTATCTCCTGGGGGGTGAATCGAGATTTTAGATTTGCGACTTGCTGTTGAATTATGGACACATAGAAGAATATCGTTTCGGATTAGTGCAGTAGTTGTATGTTTTCTTTTCTTTTTATGAAATGGTACGAAACTAAAGATTTCGAATCCTATCTCTGATGTAATTAAAAACTTTCATTAGGAAGCCATATATCCACACTAACATTTAAAGCGATCAACAATAGCAATATTGTTGTTGCGAGTTCGGACCCCGCTGGTTGAGAACTTTGAAAATGTAGTAGTGCCGAATGCCGAAAACATTGTACGAATGCTTTGGAGGTCAGTTTTTAACGTTTATACCAGGAATAAAACACTGCACAGCAAACTCGGTGCACTTTTATTATTAAAATAGTTACGATTGATTTGATTGATTTCGGGATACTTGCAGATTCCATGATTAGATCGTCTATAAACATTATAGCAATAAAGTCAGTTAAATAAATGAATACCAACATTAACAATCTGTTTCAATCTTTTCAGGTAATTCATACGATGTGATAGCTGAAAGCAGTGGTCGCCGTGGAAGGTTGTGACTACGTTTTTAAAAATAAACAACGACCACCGTCACAATAAAGAAACCCTTTTTGAATTCCAAGACCAGTTAAACATTGAGACTGACTCTAGTGTTCTTTGGATATGTTATGACGATCAGAAATGTGAAACGGAATATAAAAATCTTTTGAAGTCATTCAAAAACTTTATTTACATAAGACAAACATTTTGCCTCCACTTTGATTTTTATTGTTAAAAGGTGTATTAAAGTTTCCTATTGATTTCTTTAACAATCTTTAAGTAATATCATTTCTGTCATATCTTAACTCGTTGCCATTTAAATACGTTGTTTTAAGTACATATATAATACAAGTTAATTCCGAATAGATAAAAAACTATTATTTGATTGCTCAATATTGTACAATCACGGTATACTTAAAGAGTAAAAAATTAATTATTAATCCAAGAATCTTGTCTAATGAGAATAAAATCGCTGAATGCTCTAAAATGTGCCTAAAAATGTTTTGGAATGAAATATACCAATTTACAAATTTTCTGTTATTACAATAGCAAAAAATAAATTTTTAAAAATTTTGGAGTTGACGCACAATCAAACAGAACTACGTTTTAGTCAAATGTCTAGTCCCCACTTACTTTATCTAAGCAAAATAATTCAAGATTCATACAAAATCTAATACATAATATGTAAAAAAATGTAATATTTTTACAAAGTAGCTTTTTGAACAGCAAAGAGAGTTAATTACCTCAGTGTCTACATGTGATAGATTAGCCGATAAGTGTTCAATTTAGTAAATTAGCAATTAATGCGGAAATATTTTGCGTCCATATTATTTTCACACACAAAGAACTTAAATGCGTACATAAGACGAATTTCGATAGCCCCAAATCTGTTTAGATACATTTAAAAAACACTTTACTTTTAAAACTAGGGGTTACTTTCTTATATAATGCTATCACAATTTTTCGTTAATCTCCAGCTGATATTGGTGCTATAGATCTATTAAAGTAGCGCATTATAACCGATACGTTTCTCATTCATGTAAGTGTGTCATGCTAAATTAATTTACAAATTATATAAAGTATCTATATTTTATAAAATGTACCAATAAATGAATCACACAATCCAAAATATATCGAAGCAATAGCAGTTGGTATTGCATCGATTTTAATTCAATCATTGTCTAAGTGTAAAGAAATTTAATTTATTAGTTGTATTCCTACCTACCTAATTATTTGCTGTCAAAAAAAACATATGTATTCCTGAAAATGGTCACCACGTTTGATTAATAGTTATTTCGTATGTAAATTGTAGATAGATAATGGAATTCTTAGGTTAAGTACAAATTTCGTGTGACTATAAGTCCAATGTTATTTTGTGGTCAGCGAAAATGTGATGTCAGATAGCTCTGAGAGACGTGTAGCTCATTTGCCAAAACCAAATACGTAAAAACCAATAATTTTTACAAAAATAAACGAATATTAAACTTCTGTATGGAGAAATCTCTTGATATTGTCTACAATTGTTAGCTATAACATAAAGCTGCGATCACAACTGGCAAACGTACGATAGTTAGAAATTGCTGAAAAAGTAATTATACAAGTTTGAAACATAGAAAATGTAAGGGAGAAGCTGTCGTTTGTTTGCCGGGTGTGTCAAAGCGTATTATATAATATCTCCTGGTTGTTGTTATATGATAGATAAATTAGTTAATGTGCACTGACTGTCAATGGATGTGGTCAATTATTTTGGACCTTTATCGAGTCTGTTTAAAAGGCTTAGCAGTAAAATAAATCGGTGTATTCTATGTGCTTGAGCCTTAGTTTTGCAAGTTGTGAAATGCTTAAAGTGAAAATTAGGGAATTTAGTACTACTGGAATTTTCCATTAGTTTACGTAAGAGTTCCATGGTGTCTATAAAACAACGCAAAGTTTAATAATATAAGTCTTAATTTACTTTTATTATTTTGTAAAGTACAAATGTTATGTTAAGAGTTTAGGTTCCAATATACCTAATAAGGTTTTATCATTAAAACGATCGAGATTTCAATGCCCTATCGAATAGGAATTTGGCTAAATACCTTCTAAGGGTATATTTTTATACACGGAGTCTATTAGATAATTATTTTTAATTATCAAGAACTCTTTAGCAAATCGTCAGTGGGAAAGAAAAATCCACCGAAGCGGAAACTATCGGTTTTTTTACCGACTAAAAATATTTTTAGCCCTTCGAGCCTTTTTCCTTCCTGTTTACAATGTGTTGTTATTATGAAAAAAATTGTGGTAAATCTTATTAGTGTTGGACCTTAAACTTGAAAGGCCTTAAACGAATGTGAAGCCTAATGTTAAACATTGCTTTTTCATTTACTATCAAGTACCAAAATATGAAAGTAATTGGAAGAATGTCTTTAAATAATAAACTCCAAAATGTAAAATCCCTATAAAAATTTAACCTTTCAATAAAAAAATACGATGTCGTAGATACATATGGGACTTAAGGGAGAGTATACTAGAATTATCATTTGGGGGGTTCTACACTTTCAAACTGATGACCTTTTTTTTAGAAATGCTTTTGCGGGGCTTGACCTCACTAATGATAAGTTTGGCAAAGTATGGTCGAAACAAGTCCGAAGTACTCAGGTGATTTTACGTGTCTTGAGCCCCCTCCCTCTGGATCCTCTAGTGGAGTCTATGGTATGTTACTTTTCTTAGTGCTACCATAGGTTAAAGGGTCAAATTAAAACTCTTCCTGAATAACTGTTCTAAGATGAGTCTTTATAAAAACAGGTTTGACATGGTTTTACATTCAAGGTCGTTTATCGCGTTGATTTCGGAGCAATTAGTTTCATTTTAAATATTTCAATGCTCATGGGGATTGTTAGAAATCTAGACTTACCTAATAAAGGATTTATGTAAGTAGTTTAGTCACATGATTGCTGTGAAGTTGTCCTGTGAAACATCAGATGGGTGAATCCCAAACTAAATCAATGTAACTTATTTTGTACAATCTTTTTTACGTTTGCATTAAATATTAAGTGGTAACAGTTAATTTTTTTGTTAAATTTCAGTTGCTTATTATTAGATATCATAATGTACGAAAATATAGTTAAATTAGTAAAAAATATGTGTTTTTCAATGTAAATATCTTATTATTTAGACGAAAACATGTATGTAGAAGTACATAGTTAAATCCTATTTATGTATTAAATTTGATATTGTTTTCAAAATTTATTTGAATCGTTTCATTAATCCTTTTTCTGTGAACAGCTTTCAATCTATTTGGTCATGGAATTTCAACGTCTAATTGAATGTTTAACAAGTCAGTTACGGCAATGAGACCAAAACTGTTGCAAATTAAACATGCTGCTCTGTTTATTAGCAGAAAATATGTGAAACAAAAATCAGGTGCGTTCACTTAACGAGTAAGCTACAATAAAATTATAAAAATAGACATCAGCTAGAAATTAAGAAAGAATATAAAATATCAATGCAACATTTCTAAAGCGTTGTCCTCACAGAAGAGACGTAAGTAGAAGTAGTCTAAAGGTGAACATACACTGTTGTTTTCATGAATGAAAAAAATTGGCGCTATATCTGTCTTTATCATTTACATAAAGTGATTTTGTATAGTTTGGGTAAACTTAAATTCGTTCCTAATATATTTTTTAAGAACCTCGAACAAATATGTTATGTAACTGTACAAAGTTTTTGAACTATTTAAATAAGTGCATATGAATTTACTTAAACAATATATTCAACAATATATAGCTTGTATTATGAGCGTACTAGTCCCTAGAGCAGCGTTTTTTGTCCTGTGATCCGAGAATACATTGGGGTCCGCAGACTCATATCTGAATCATTTAACGATGACACATATATTTACATGTAAATTTTAGATAATTTTATAAAAGAAACCAAAAAAAACTTAAAAATGTCGAAAAAATTACGTTTCTTGTAAGGGAGCCCCCATTAATTTATATTTTTTAACATTTTTCGTATTAAAATTTGTTACTATAGACATAGTAATTGACATTCTCTGAGAACTTAATGAGTAGCTATTATGGTTCGTAAGATACACCTACTGACACACACACAGAGGAACAGCGGAGGCATAGTAATAGAAAGAACACAAAATTATCGTTATCGCTGCTTTTGAACAGTTTACAAATGGAATTGAGACTTCAACTTATTAGTATCACCAACCCTATCTTATTAGTAAATGTCACTAATTAAGTTTAAAAAAGTTATCTTTTAAAAGGGAGGTCCTTGAAAATTGTGCTTGAATTACTTGATTGTGTTCCACGGCCGAAAAATATTGAGAAACGCTGCCCTAGAGAGTAAAATTCTAACGAGTAGTTATATAGGTTTCATGTTATAGTCAAACCAGCATTTGTTGAACCTCATATGAATGAGCTACCTGTACCTTGCGGGCCCTGGGACGCGTATTACAAAGAAAGACAGAGTTTCTACATGAAGCACCTGATCGCTGGATCTATTTGGTAGGAAAAAACTTCATCGTTAAAACACATAAGCGTTATAATTGTGTCAATAGGCGGCGGGGCGGTATAACTCTCCATCAGGTGAACCATATGCTTGTTCGCCCATGAAGAAGTATAAAATTAAAAAGTTTTGACGACTTCAATGAAGCAGCAGTTTAAACCGTCGTCTGTGAAATTTTAGACCCGGGTTCAAGACCCGGGTCAGGCAGGTATTTGTGTTTTTTGAGTACCTATTTATCCAAGGGTCATGGGTGATTTTTTCTTTTGAAGTATCTATATTTTATCGATAAATTTAAGTATTTAGATCACCATTTATAGTATAGGTCTGTGGCTTTATTTAACGCTAAGACAATTTGTGTGAACTTAACTATGACATTTCGCACGGGTGCAATGCTAATACTAAATATACTACATATTGTCTTCATATATAACGTTCACGGCTATTTTGTCATTAGACAATACATACATGTTTTCTTTAGAGGTTACTCTTGAAAGAGCGACATTTAATTGACCATTTGAAAATCACTCAACGCTCAAATCTGCTACCCGGCCGATACCGCTATCGCTATGTCCCTGCATTTTAAATCTGTAATATCTTCGAAAACTTCATTTAAATCACATGCTGCAGAGCTTTATTGATCTATATTTAATGCACAAAGTATTTAAAGTACTTAATTTGATAAGGATTAATGCTTTATTGCTTAAAATCGCTTCGAAAATAAGCCATTATTCCTTGTAAAAAAAGTATGCATCAAATTGGATATTGTGGATCATAAAATGGAATATCACGAACTTTTTGTAGACCTTTTTAAGCTATACAATACTTTATTACATTACTTTGATCTATCTTGTATTTATTTACATCACATTAGAAGCCTATAAAATTATCAGTGTTTGTCTACTATATTATGCATGTATTATACACTTATAAATCTTCCACTTGAATCACGATTAAAAAACCCCATCAAAATTCGTTAAGTAGTTTTAAAATCTAAGCATACATAGTGTGTAGTGATAGTGATGATGATATACCTACATATTTCTACTAAAACCCACATAAATTAACAGGCCTTAAATATCGGGATCCCCAAATCTCAGTATTCAATAGGTCGCAATGCGTGGAATAATTCTAAAGAGATAATCAGCTAGAGCTAAGTAGGTACCCAATCCTTTGCTCATTTGTATCTAAATCCTTACCATTGAATATGTCTGAGGATAATTCACACAAATTGCCTTATACTCAATTTAATTCAACATAGATTGCTATAGTAATAGACACAAAAATGTTCAAGACATCTGAACAAATTATTTTTGCAAAGCGCCTCTACCGGATAGATGAGGAGTTAAGACCGCTAGAAAAACCTACGCAGTTATAGTCAGTAGTACCTAATCTATTATAACTGGCGTAAGTGCCGGTAGCACAAACACTTTTAGTTAATTATTTCAAAGAACCATATTTCAACTAGCGCCACAACGGATTTTTAAGAAACTAATCAAAATCTATATAATTTTATATTGACCGCTCGACTAATAGGGATTCATGCTACTATATAAAATAGCAGAAGTATAATTTGTGTTGCAGGTTTGTGTTTTCCCTGGGGATGATTAGCATTTTCCACACGAAACCGTTCCTTTGGGGGCCGCCAAAAGAACCGGCACCTCCCACGCCTTATATTAAAGATTGATAACATTATGTAATAATAAAGTTTCAAAAATTTGCTGTGTATTTGAATTCATAGTACTTAGATACCTAATAAAATCATTTAGTTTTGTAGGTGTTTCGCCACGAGGTTTAGCAACTTTAGGTTACATTCCCCATAGTACAAGCCTACAAGCTTGGTGAAACCCAGATTTATTAAGTAGTGCAGGTAAGTAGAAACTATTCTGTTTTTCACACTTTTTCGAATCTACAAGTTTATTAGGTAATGTCATGTCACGTCAACACTAGAAAATCTACTGACTTCTAGGTTTTGTCAGTTCAATTGCATATGAAGGGTGAAGTAAAATGGCTAGCAAGATTTTAAGTGTGGCCTTTGGCCTTAGGAGCTGTAGAAGGATATTAAATGTGAAGAACTCAGCTTTCAAACCGGTCCACCAGGTTCAACCTCTGCGAAGAGCTTCTGATAGCGGTAGGCCTTTTTCCGACTAGGGTGTAGGTTTAGACACAAAAAGTTCAGATTATTATGGGTATAGAGTAAAATTAATTAATAAGCTAGTATGAAATAAAATACATACGCATAGGTTCCCTTTGCGCCGGAGCTTTAGGTATCTTTTCGCATTGCCCTTTGTATAAATCCTCTCGAAAAGCGCCTCTACCGATTAGATTCGGAATTAAGATGGCTGGTACAGATCATTGTTGTACCTAACCTTTTGTTTCTGACTGTATTTGTAGAAAACAAATCGAACAAACAAACAGGAAGGCAGTTAATTAATCTACGAATCAAATCTTGGCCAATTTCATGTGAAAATCTCGCCGCTCCCGAATTTTAGCAAGATTTGATAAGAGATGTTTACATCTGGTTATTGGGATTATAAACAATAGTTTACTTGTCTTACTAGGTGACACTACTGATAAGCCATGGATGATATTTTATTCCTTTGAGTAATTATCTCATTAGGGTTCATTTTATTTATAAGTGTAATGTTTCTATCGTTAGCTTGGTGCGACCCACATATGAATGAGCTGCCTGTCCCGTGCGGGCCGTGGGATGATTGGTACAACGAAATGCAGAGTTTCTACATGAAACACTTGGTTGTAGGTGCTCTATGGTAAAGTATAGGGGATGCTTAACGTTTTTAGATTGATTCAGTTTAAAAAAATATCAAAGCAAGACATTAGGTACTGCCTCCAACTAATAGTAAGCGAATCTGTAGTAGGCATAACAGAATCCTTTAAAATCCTTAACAGCTTATGAATTACGTACAGAACTAGTTTCCCTAAAATGTAAACAAACTTTTAATTCGTTAGATTCCATTTTTTATTTTAACCCGAAAGACAACCTTAAAGTACAGAGGATTATATCTCAACTTGTCTCATTACAGGTTTGCATTTTCATTGGTTATTTTTCTCAACTCTGGAATTTTCTTCAACATTAGCCCTCCGGATCGTCCCGGGCCGCCGAGCGACCTTGTCGAAGAATGCGTACCAGATGACGATTAAATGGCAACTCTAATCTAAAATTAGTTCAGGATTCTTTAGATTTATTAAAAACCTTCTTAATATTACCTGTTTTCATTTCTATCTTTTTGCTATTTTTATATCATGTTACTCATTCTCCTATTTTAAGATAGTATGAAATGAGTTATTATGCTTCTTTTGTGTGGGTAATACTTATTTTTTGTATGAAAAAAAAATTTGGTCTGTATAAGTATCAATAACAGAAGGTATGCCTTTAACTTCAGTATGAGGGTGGTGGCAACACTTTCATGATACCTTAGGTATTGTCAATGTTTATAGACTTCGGTAACTACATTCTCAGACGTAGTGTATATATTAGTTGACTGCCTAACTCTCATAATTCAAAGATACTTACAACAAGAAAATACAAAGATAATTTAAAACTAAAGATATATTAAAAACTAAGTGAATTATGTACTATAACAGGATTAAAATTAAAAATATAAGTTATCTGCTCTCCGGCTTAGGTTTCGGTGGTTTGAAACCTTGGATTTTCTTCTTTTTCTTCTCCTTACTGCCGCCAGATTGGAAGGTCTTCCAACTCTCCACGCGGTTTTGTCGAGATTCCTGGAAATATATAAAGAATTTATACTAGTAAAATTAGATTTTATTATTTTACAAGATTTTTGTGAACACGAAAATGTAAAATAGATACCCCAAGCGATCTTTCCAGGGAATTTTAATAGACATTGTCACAATATGTAAAATACAAGTCAATAACTGGACATGATTTAATGATCTAAGCTTCAACCAAATATGTTGAACAGTAGAACGCGTGGACTAACAAACATAGACACATGACAACAAACACATTTAGTCCATACATTTAAGTAAGTAACACAAACTTCGGTCGGCAACATTCGACATACGTAAATAAGACATTTGTAATTTCGTATGCCAGTATGGTAGAATATGCCACACTAACAATTGCCATAACGATTGAATTATTTAATTTCATGTTAACGAAATAAAGAAATTTTAATTTGAATGCTGGCGTGATACCCCTGGTATTACAAACATCCATAGGCTACAGTGACTGCTTACAAACAGGCAGGTCGTGCGCATGTTGCCACCTCAAGGTATTTAAAAAAAAACATATAACACTAGGGCTACCACTACCTAATACCCTAGGGCCTAGGCTACTATATTGTCGACTAAAAAAACTTCAACTACTACCAGCCCTAATGACGTTATTCTCAACAGTCATATACATCACCTGTTAGTAACCCAGCAGGACTAGCACACAAAGGCGTTGCACAAACTTGTGTCTTGTACCAGCCACCACATATTTTCATACAAATCAATTACCACACACTGAAAGTTGTCGCGGTGATGGTGTCCGGTTGCCACCAATAAACACTGAACAGTTCTATGGTGAGAGTGCGGTGTCGGCAACTATAAGTGGCTGGTATCCAATACAAGACTCAGGTTTGCGCAGCGCCTGACACGCGATAGTAAAATCTAGATTTAAGGAATCTTTTTCTTTTTGTCTTTGTAATGTCAGGGAGAGAAGTATCTCGTATTATAGGCTATGTAGCATTTATTAAGCATCCTAGGCCTGCAGTTTTAGGTACTTTACAGGAGAATCTTTGGCTTGATCATATTATTTTAATTCAAACAACCGCAATACAATGCCATTCATAGCAGATGTCATATCTTCTTTTGTACTCACTTCAAAATTTTTAGCCCACTCCTTTTCCATTTTCATCTGCTCTTCTTGCTCAATTTCTGCTTCTCGCTTTCGTTTCCTCTCCTCCATATCTCTAGTCTCCAAGTGTTGTCGTTTCCTCTCCATATCTGCAAATAACTAATCAATATATTATTAACATAGAAATCTAATATACACATAGGTTTTGTTTTCCTAAAAATAAACAGTAGTAAAAAATATTAGATTTAACAAAAGCTTATGACTATTTAAATTTAGTTTTTTCTTCTGAGTATATAAATCTGATGCCAGTGCCACTAGAGTCTAGCTCTAGAAGGTAGGAAAAACTGCTTAAAAAATACTTTATCAATTACAATATTGTGTAACGACATTAACATGTTATGAATCTTAGAAACTACTTGAAATAATGGTGAAAATCTTTACAATTATTTTGAACAGACTTTCAGAGTGGACATGGGCTATTTGTTTAAAAAACGAATTGTACACAGATGAACTCAAATGATAAAATTGAAATAAACTGAACAAAAAATGTTTTATCCGTACACTCACCTTCATTGTCATAACATAAACTGCATGCTTCAATTTCTCGGGATCATCCTCAGGTATCCCTTCTTCTCGACCTTCTTTCCTCAGCTTTTTTCGTTTCTGCTCAATCTGAAAAAAAATGACAATTAATACTCATGATTAGAACTTAAATATAATAAAAGATATTAGTGAGCTGAGAGATAGTGATTGTAAGTTAGAGATAATTGATTGATATTGAATTAACACTATCATTACTGACATGTTATAACCATACATGTTGGTACGTAATTCCAAAAATATTTGTCTGACTTTACACTGAGCATATCATTTTAAAATTTTGACATTAAAAGGGTTAATGGACAAAATTTAAATATCACAAATATTCAAACATTTTTAATAAAAGAGTATGAATTATTAAATTGTAGATACCATGTGATCAGTTCTTTCTTTTGCCTCCTGGTATATATCTAGACATTTCTTCCTTGTGCCTTCTTCTTCCAATGTTTTCCAGGCTCTGTTAACTATCTCGAAAGCTTGTTGTGACCTTTCTAAGTCATCCTAGAAAATCAAAACAATTCTTAAAATATTCAAATGATGCAAGGTGCCTAATATAAATGATTACTTAGTTTTAATGATTTTGATTACTGTTTTTGTCATATTGGTGTGTGCTTATAGAAAATATCACACTGATTCATCTCATCGAAAAATGAAGCACATTTTTTTTTGTGTTAACATCTAAATTGAACTTGAATCTATTTAGTTAATTTTTATAAATTTATGTTATGTTATGTTTTAACTTTGTTGAGATCCAAGAACTTATAGAAATAGCACCACAACTAAACAAGACTAAATTAATTATAACAAATATACAGTAAGTAGTTGTATTTGTTAGGCACTAAAATTTATTATAATAAAGTTCAATCCAAATAATGAAATGCTTAACAAAATAAACAGTACTTTGTTTAGAAATGTTTTTATAATAAATCCATATTTGTTTCAATTCAAAAGCAACCATAGTTGAAATATATAAGGTCTACTAAGTAAATTGTTGTCAGAAGATATTCAATAAATTATTTGGTGATTTTCAATAAAATATAAACTTGTACATGCAGTTTTACACAAAGTATGTTATTATTAGTGTCTAATTACTGGTCTGGCCTAAATTGTGTCTTTATATGACATAACTTGCGGCCAGACTTCAAAATTAGTTTCAGAATAGTTGAACTAGTTTTGTTTTATCCTTGATGTTGCTTGCTCAGCATTTATCTTACCTATTGAATCTGCTACTTGGATGACTGAAGCTTTGGTATGTTCCTTGCATCTGTGGATGAAAATAAAATATTGACGGATGTAACCGTCTAAACTAGGGACCTTTCTACTGACAAATAGGTCTTTCATAATTCCAAATAACCTAATATTTTAATTTAGTTTTTTAAACTAGTTTCATAACTCACTTACCATGTTCTTGTCAGGGTGCACAAGAATGGACAAACGCCTGTATTTTTTCTTAATATCGTCAACTGATGCATCTGGCTCCACTTGCAAAACTTCAAATGGGTTGAGATTGAAGTAAGTCGATCCAGGCCTCAGTAATCTTTCTATTTGCTGCTTGGGCGTCAAAACTGAGTCGCGTTTTTCTATTTCTTTTACCTGTAGATCATTATATTCATAATGAAATAGTGACAAGTATATCTATTACTTTCGTAATAACAAAAGATGAATAACTAACCTCGGTGTAGAAAACATCAAACGATTCTCCTGTGTTTGCAGCAGACATCTTCGCTACCAGTACGTTAAACTTATTATTAATTAATTATGTTTTTCCTAAATTTAAATAACACAGAAGAAATAATATTTTTTGGGCAACAAACACTATCCTAACAAAATGCAATTGCAAACAAAAATGATTGAAAAATTAATTGATTGACTGACTGACTGGATATTGAAATAAATCCGAATGAATGAACTCGATTCCCTTTTTTTTTTTTGGCAAACAGTTCTTTTTAATACGATGGTAATTACAAGATTTGTTTAATAGGTCTAAAAATACATTATCACAGCTGTCACTAATACCGCAATCTCGCAATATTAGTATTGTGAGAATATTAACAGTGAAGAATCACCCGTTATGAATTTAATGTATTATGTTATTTCTTCGATTATTGTTTTAATACCATTCTTTTCGTGTCAATTTGTTGCAGTGTTGTCAATTCATTATGTAGACGTAGTTCAAAAGTTGCATCTTGTAACCCTACTCATACTTTCATACCTTTATCTTGGTGGTACATCATCTCGTACCTCGTATCAAAAAAAATAGAGACAAAAATAGCTCTTTTTAAATTTTTACGAAAATTATTGTGTCTTTTTTACAATCTACTGTCCCTCTTTTTAATTACAGTGTTGGCGACATCTGTTGTCAGACCTGATGTATCTCGTCACTGTCCAATCCAGATTTTCTGTCATTGTCAATCAATAAAGCACAAGCAGGCAGTCTTTAAAAACCCTATTTCCTTCTTTCTGCATTAATGAACCGTACGTTACGTTATGGTCCGTACTAAAAGTACCTAAGTATTTAAGTTGTTTAATTCAGGACAAGGGTTGAAAACCTAATCACAAAATTGTTGAGTTGTTTATAAATTACTTACTTGGTCTATTTTTATAAGGTAAGTGAAGCTATCTTACCAATTGTATTATTTTTATTAGTCGTTTTTGAGATTAATTTACCATTTTTTAATAATTTTTTTCATTGTTAATATATTTTGTAGATAGGCATTGTATCCACAAATACCCATTGTTATCGTACATACATACTTAAATACAAAAACTAGTCTTAAAAATATTTAAGTTTTGACCTTCAAAGTCGCCAAAAGGATAAGTTATGTAGCAGAGTAGTTTAAGCATAGAGCATATTGAGGTATTAATACCTAGATATAGGTAGGGATATCACAAAAAGTAAAATGTTTATCGCCTATTTATTATCCTATCTACCTACCCACTGTTATTTATTAAACAATTTTTTCCCCGACTGACACAAAAGGACGGTAATGTTTTCATGCGTATTTATTTAATAATAATATTTAAAAACCAGAAATGTAAGAACTTAGGTGTGAAATTTTTTTTTGTCAAAATAAATTCAATTTTAAATAAATCGATTCTAGCTATGCAAACTTCAGCCTTTCTAATCTAGGAGCACTGAGCACTGTCTTATTCGCTCGCAAGGTTTCGCATGAAATGCTATCTACAACGATAAGGTGTTCCAATCTTATTAGGTATAAGCTCTAGGGGAAGAATATGGCAATATATTATTTTCAACGTTCACGTATGTAACGTTTAACATGTGTAGGTCTTCTCATATAAAAAAAAAATCCAATCGCAATTTTTCGTTTAATGGTTATTAATTATAATCACAGTTGTCTACTACTTAGTAGGTATTTCTTTTTTCCGGTTAAGCTATGATGGTAATCCGTCGCATCATATAGACAATGAAAGTTATTGATTTTACATGTCCTTGAAACGACGAACGTATTTGCTTATATATGAAGATATTCATTATTTCGCTTCGTCATTGTTAGTTTTATCAACTCAAGTGCGGAAATTAGACGTATTTTCTTGTTGACTAAAGTTTAATAGTCTGTTGCAGTGATGTTTTCGGACAAAGTTGTTCTAATCACAGGCGCGAGTTCTGGGATCGGAGCTGAAACTGCTGTGCATTTTGCAAAATTAGGAGCTTACCTTGTAATTACCGGGAGAAACTATGGTAACCTCAATAAAGTTTGTAAAGAATGCGTAGAAAACTCGCCGAAGAAGTTGAAACCTTTGGTAATCATAGCAGACGTGACTAAAGAAACAGAAGTGGTAAAACTTGTCCAGACTACGATAGAACATTTTCAGAAAATTGATGTCCTTGTTAACAACGCGGGTATACTTGAATCTGGGAGCATCGAAAATACTTCTCTCGAACAATATGACAGGATCATGGAAACAAATGTTCGAGTTCCCTATTATTTGACGATGCTGGTAGCTCCACATTTAATAGAAACTAAAGGGAATATTGTGAATGTGTCGAGTGTCGCTGGTTTGAGATCTTTTCCGAACATTCTCTCGTATTGCATGTCTAAGGCTGCTGTTGACCAGTTTACTAGATGCGTGGCATTGGAGTTAGCTCCGAAGGGAATACGTGTTAATGCAGTAAACCCTGGAGTTATAGTAACGGGAATTCATTTGAAAGGAAGCATGACTGAGAAAGAGTACGAAGCCTATTTGGAGAAGTGCGCCTTGACCCACGCTTTGGGTAGACCTGGTGAAGCTAAAGAAGTAGCATCAGTCATTACATTCTTAGCTAGTGATGCAGCTAGTAATATCACTGGCGCTACTTTGCCTGTAGATGGTGGACGACAAGCAATGTGCCCTCGATAATAGGTTTTATATATATTTATACTTTGTTTCTTTTTTAATAAACCTTGGAAACTTTTGAATACATAACCATAATCAAGCTATTTAAAATAAGTACTCAAATGAGACAAACAATTAAAAGGAAAATATAATAGTATCTCATTTAAAACTTTTTATTTCTAAAACCTCAACATCTAAAAACTTAGTGTAGTTAGTTAGTTTCTTTAGGTAGGTAGGTATTATATTTTAAAATTTATAGTGAGAATTGTTATCGGGTCATTTAGACCTGCAATGGTAGAAGTGATAAGGGTCAGCGAGGTTAGTCGCGATGGAAATGGGAGCTGTTAAAGACAAATCTTTATTTTTAAAGAACTGCAAAAGAAATCATATCGAGCAGTTGCACGCGCTTTGTTATATTTTTATTACAGTAAATTTAAATTAAATATAAGATGAAAGAAATAGCGATAAGAGCACCATCCGATTCCTCTCCTTTATAATCTAAAAATTCAAAAATCTTTTGTTGTGTATACAGTATTCCTATTATTCTTTTAAAAACGATAGTCCCAATTCCCATACACAAAATTTCATATGAAACTTTATTTTAAACTGTAAAATTTATAATATGTAGGTAGGAAGTTTTTCAATTTACAAATTTTAAGGGCCCAAGTTTAGGGGCATAGTCTATCAGCCAGTCAGTTTCTTCTTCACACTATGTATTTTAATGAGTTAGTAAGATCGCCTCGAGAGTGGTAAAACGATGATTTTTGGTTGTTGTAAGCGTCTAACTATAGGCTAAGTTAACGCGCTGTCTGCTTGTTTGGCAGTTATTCTGATTGTGATACTTTTTTTTTGTTCTCAGATAAAATGTTTGCGAACAAAGTCGTGCTTATCACTGGAGCAAGTTCAGGCATCGGAGCTGAAACTGCGTTGCATTTCGCTAAACTTGACGCAAACCTTGTAATAACTGGAAGGAATAAAGAAAACCTAGAAAAGGTTGCTAAAGAATGCCAAGAGAACTCACCACGACAGTTAAAACCACTTATAATTATAGCCGACATGAATAAAGAAACAGATGTTGAAACCATAATAACAATAACTATAGAACATTATAAACAACTAGACGTCTTGGTTAATAACGCTGGTATCTTAGAATCAGGTACAATAGAGAACACTTCACTAGAACAATATGATAGAGTTATGAATACAAATGTCCGTGGGCCTTATCATTTGACTATGTTAGCGACGCCACATCTTATTAAAACTAAGGGAAATATTGTTAACGTTTCAAGTGTTACCGGTTTGCGAGCCTTTCCTAATGTCTTAGCTTATTGTATGTCAAAATCGGCGCTAGATCAGTTCACGAAATGTGTTGCTTTAGAATTGGCCCTAAAAGGTGTTCGAGTCAATGCAGTAAATCCTGGAGTTATAACTACAGGTATTCATATGAAAAACAGCATGGGTGAGAAGGATTATGAGATATTCCTGAAGAACTGTGCAGCTACACATGCGTTAGGAAGGCCAGGTGAAAGTAAAGAGGTTGCATCTGTTATCACATTTTTGGCTAGTGAAGCTGCTAGTAACATCACTGGAGCGACCCTGCCTGTCGACGGTGGGCGCCACGCAATGTGCCCTCGGTAAAATGTGAATGAAAGCAATTGAATAAATGTTGATAAAATAATCGAAGTTTCTATTAAACATAATAAATGAGCACTTGTATAGAAAGTAAGCTACTCTAATAATAATTGTACATAGGCTACTTAAACCCCTATATTTGACTTCGACGTTTCATTTATCCCTGTTTGTTTGGACTAATCGAGTGATCATTATCAGTAAAACATTTTATCATTTTGACACATTTTTAGTATTTCATTTTATTGAATTGTATAATGTTGGAGCTGATCTCATTGCTATACACAAATAAATTTCTTGAAGTCTGCTTGTTCAAGTTCTCTCACGCAGTGAATAATCTGAATCGTTTGATTTGTTATTGCCGATGATGCGTTTATCAAACCGTTAACTGAACATGACACAATTGAATCCAATATGTCGTTTTTCAGATTTCTCGTTTCTATTGTCTGAAAAAAAAATGTTAATTACTTATTCAACTAAACCATTAAAAGTGATTTTTCTCTTGGAAAATTTGCTTGATTTACCACTTACTTTATCAAGAATTCCTTTTTCGATGACATCAACATCGTCGTATATTCCTTCCCGTGCAATAAGAATACATTCTTCTTGAGTTACACCATTAGCGAGACATTTTTCTAAGTTTTTCTCTATGTTATTAATAAATTCACTTTCTTCAAGGCGTAAATCTTCGTGGCAGTCATCACGTGCAATTTGCTCAAGTTTATTAACATTGTCGCTCAAGCAGACTACAATGTTATCAAATATTTGTCTCATAATTTCGTCTAGTTCGTCATGTTGACTCTGCAAAAAAAAAATACAAGTGTACTGCTATTCTTTATAATCACGTCAAAAAAATGGATAGAAAATGAGTTAAAAGGAATTTTATGAAATAGATAAAGTACTTACCTACAGAAAATGTAAGGAAAAACTGTTTTAAGAAGGAAGGTTGTACTTTTGGAGCCTCTTAGGCGCAATGGTATTACAGCTAGCCAAGAGGTTCCGGGTTTGGATTCCGGCGGGAGCTAAACTTGTGTGTCATTTGCAAGATGTTTCGCATTTTGGTCTTGGATGTAGTATTCGTAACTATGCAATAAGTATTCGTATAAAGGTGTCTACCAAATCTTGCTTTGTACCTGCGACACATAACTATTCTATTCATCCTGAGGTACCGCAGGGTGTTGGAGGGCTGAGTCCAATGAGTGTGTAGTAATGTGATTTTTATTATTACTTACTTTTAGACACATCTGGACATTTTTTCCCGTTTCGAAAGTTTTTTCTAGAATTGCCTTCATGTCTTGTATTTTGTCTTTAACAAATTCCTTTGTTGTTTGAGCATGGCTCTTAACGACTTTCACCCATTCTCTGATTTTAGCCTGAGTTTTTTCCGCATATTTTTTCAAAAAGTTCCAATGCTTTTTAACGTCATCCCAAAAACGGTGAAAAAAGTTTTTGTCGTTTTTAAATATTTCACTACTGCTCACATCGTTTCCATTTAAAATAACTTCGAGAGAATCATTACACTCTACATTCTTAAAATAAGATTAAAAAGAATGTTTTAAATTGGTAAGTTTATAGGTATTAATGTTAGGTAACATTAATAATTAAATAAATTAGGTAACTAATTAATCTTGACTCACCTGACTGAATAAAAGCACAATTTGTATTGCTAAAATCAAAGCCAACTGCATTCTGAAAATATTGTTACATTTATGTTCCTGTTTAATATTGTCTATCCATTTTTATATACCTTTTATCTTCCACTTCTACTTGTATATATTTGTACAAATCTTGTATTTATTGTTAAGTTGTGATTATCACTTGTAAAAATAAGAGTAAGTATACAAGATCACAAGTAGAAACTCAAATCTCGTGATAAAAAGCGCTATCCGTAAATTCGTAGGTAAATTAATTTTAAAATAAAAATGCTTATAAATTATGTAGGTTTAAGTTTTATTTAAATCTATTTTTGTTTACAAGAACGTATTATATAACACAGATATGTTCCTACTTAGTTGACAAAGATCTTAACATTAAATAATAAGAGTAGTGTTTGGAGAGAATTGTGTGAACGGACAAGTTGCCATGTCTAACAGAGACTTTCCAACCCCTACACCAGCTTCCACTATTCTCCCTCCAGCGCAAATATCCAATGATGCCGGCAGCGTAGCGATGGCAATGTTTATGCGAGAAATCTGGAAAAGTTGGTAAAAATAAAGGAAATTAAATTTATTTAAATAAATGTGATTATCCTAATTAAAAAACAAATAAATGGTCATTATCTATATGGAGATTGGCTCACACGCAAGATTGACAACAACTCAAAATATGTCTATGAAGAATTTACAATTAAGTAGGTAGGTTAAAATCTGAATAAGTGGATAAAAAGTTCACTTACCAACAACGCACTTTTCCCTACAAAGATAGCTGCTTTGATTTCTGTGTTAAATGCTAAGAGTCCTAAACATTTCCCAGAGTCAATAATGCCCAAATGTCCATCAGTACAGTTCTTCATTTCAGCCATAACATTTTCAGAGTAACTTATTGCGCCTTGAGATGAAGTTTTTGCTTCGTCTATCATGTCATTGATGTGAGAAATTTGGTCATCAGCACAGTCCATGGTTTTGTTTACGATGTTTCGTATTATGTTGTTTATTTCGACTTCACGTGGCTATAATGATTATTTTAGGTAATTAAATCGAACAATAAATCAAATTTAAAACTATCTAATTGAAATAGGGTAAAATGCCTTTAATTTACAGAACATCGACAACTTAAGTATTTTTGACTATTGGTTATATCATTAAAGCTGGTGAAACACTTTTAGTTACATGCAATGCAATTGATACCTATCTATTATCTTGACAGGTATCTAAGAGTAATATGGGCATGCCCATTTTTAAAATTTTCGATTTTTAATGAGCAACAAGTAAATAAAACAGAATACTAAAAAGCAATTAATTAATAAAACGTACCTGGATACAATTATTGTAAATTTCCAAAACGGAAGTAAGAATTTGAGCTTTGATTTTGAGAATAGCTTCATAGATTTGTTCTTTTAGTTTCTCTATTTTGTTGAAAAGCTTCTGGATGAATAGTTTTACTTGATCCTGGATTCCATTTGAGAAAATTACGATCGAATCTAACGCTTGGTCTGCTGCTTTTCGGAGGTTTGTCACAAGCTCTACTATTAGATTCCTGCAATTAAAATAAATTCGGTATTTTTGTGCCTTTTTTGGTCTAATATCTGTAAGAATGATTATTGGACCAATGCCCAACAAAGAGAAAAAGTGTAAAAAATCTGAAATTAAAACTCACTGTTTAATAGCAGATTCCTTACCACTTTTTCTATATGAAAAAAGATTTCTTACTTAGTATTTGATAATATTTCAAGATCTCTTCCTTGACGAACAAGTAAAGCTCCAGATCTTGACTCTGAGGGTCCACTGGAGGCCGCACATATCTAAAAAAATTCAAACAATGTTTATTTGGTAAATCAGAAATTCAGTTTTTATGTTCCTTGAAATCTAATTTCCTCTTATTCTTCTGCACTTACTAATGATACAAATAACAAAGCAGCGCAAGCCTTCATCTTTCTTATCTTAATCAAATGAGAATTTTAATTAAAATTTTGTGCCATTCAATGGGTTATATATAATTCGGCAATGGTAAACATAGAACCATATCTTATCTTACCCATCATCTTTAATGCAAATAAGTTAATATTGCTAAATTCGATAAGACAGTTTGGTGTTCTATTTAATATTGATGGTTTCATAATTTAGGGTTTAATTTTGGTTTCTAATCGTCTACCGGTGCCTATTAAATAAACTGCTTAGATGACTAGATATATAACAGATTTTTTAAAGCTTTTCTACAACCATTCTACTAAACTAGGTACGTAGATTTAACAACCAGGTAGGTATGTAGGTATTTTAAACAACGTTTGTTGGTATCTGTTTGTCATCAACTGTAGGATACCTGTTTAGGGTTGTAGAATATAACTCAAGTTACTGAAGATTCATCAATAAGATTAATTATTCACACAAAAAGTTGGCAAACGAATACTGGTGACATGTTAAATTTATTCGTTGCTTATTGTCAATGGATACCATTTAGATTTTTTTTCGATACTTTTTTCACATCAAAGATACTCGTAAGAAGCTTAAAGATTATTAGATTATAGATAATAATAGATCAAAATATGGCTAAATTTATGTTGCACTCTTGTCGCGTATATTGTAACAGAATTTAAAATTCAAAATCATTTATTTCAGTGACATAAATCACAAATACACAAATATTTTCGGAACTTCCATTTAAGCAGATACATTTTGCTTTTGCTTGGAGGTTCGCTCTTCCATAGCAGCATTCCATTCCAGTTTGTAACTATAGTAGTTACTATTTAGATTTTTTTTATTTTCCATGGATTTCGTCATATCTTGCCTAGTATGTATGTGCGTGTGTGTGTATGTGAGAGAGAGTATGTATTTTTGTTTGTGTAAAATGTATGTGTGACCTTACGCATTTTTAAATAAACATACACAGGCAGAGGTGCTTGCTACACACCACTTTTTGCATGTTTATGTTGAGACCCAGTGTGACAGGTTGCGAATCTTTCGCGATGAGAAACATGGCAATACAACTTACGGCAACCCAAAACTCAAACCTTCTTCCTGTCGGGTCGGGTCGGTCGGTTATCCACGGCACGTAACAAACTGAGCTACCACGTCCTCTGCATAGCTTTTAGTTTTAGGCCAAGTTGTGACAGCAGACTTACACTTGGCATAGCTTAGAGGATAAAGGTTTATCTCTTTGTTAATTTTGTTGTGTAAGGCCGGAGCTCGATTACCAAATTCCCAAATTGTCTCTTATTTGAGGATTTTTTTTATTAAATAAGCATATGTTACCTATTGAAGAAGTGAATCATTGTATTTACTCATTTTTAATACCAGTATGGTTTCGTATGATACATTTTATCCAAGGCCTTGAGACTCGTGTTGAGATTATTTACTATTTATTAAATAGTTTATTTATTTAACACTTATTATTATGTTCATAAATTATCTATGTTTACTCAAATAAAAGTGTTAGATAAAGGGAATATGATTGCAAAATTGAATGATGAAATTGTGTAAACAGTCAGAAGCAGGTACCTAAACGCTAATATTAAATAGTTGGGTAGATTTATGTTTACTATTTATTTTGTTTATACTTTATTTTGACATGAAAAGTGAATAGAACAGCTTGCTTATGTAGCAAGATTGATTTCTTTGATCCCTGATGTGGTTAGGAACTTTATTTAAGATTGTTATTTTTGGATTGATTATGTTTGGATGCTGTTAAAGAATGATCGGGCTATATTTAGTAAGTATGCGTCTATGAACTTTGACAGCGACTGTGGCGAGTCGGTGTTTAAAAAATTGGCTGCTACGAATGATTCCGACGCATTGTTCCTCTTTCTGTTAGTAGGTACCTATTTGTATCCAAGTAGAGTATAGCATACCATTAGGTAGGTAGATATACCATTGCCAAATTTGAAAAAGTATTATATATCGTTGAATGTACCTCGTATTATAAGTACTGAAACGAGACACTACAAACGTTACACGGTAAAATTTCCGTCACGCGTTTTTTTATAATTTCTATAACATTTTGAAGTACTTACTAATTATTGTTGTGTGCTACATGCACTGCATTATGTGGACATACCCTTTTTAGATGACTTATGCATGCTGCCTACTTCATTCTAATTGAGGTAAATTCGAATTTAATTATTTGCTTATTAAACCACTACGTAAGTGCAGGTTCCAGTTTTAGTAACATGATCGAATACCTAGTATAATTATATGTGTAGTGTTTTCTTTTTCAGGTCAAAAGTTTACCTACTTTTAATGATTTTCAACTTGACTTCGTTTTATTAATAAACCTTAGGAAAAGGCATGTGAATTAAATGAACACCCAGTACCTACAGGTATACTTACTTTTGCGCGCGACTTCGTCAGCGTAGATTTAGTTTTTTATCCTTCTACGTTTTTTTATTGTATGTTTTAATTGTGTATGTATTTAATTTTGTGTGTAATTAATTGTGTATGTATATGAAAGTGTAATTATACATGTGTATAACTAAGGCGATTAAGTAAACGGGTGCAAAATTTTATCTAAATCACTTGCCCGTTTGCCCGTTTTTACGTGAATTATGACAAAAGAAGCGTCGTAACAAGTTATGGAAAAGATAAACGGCCATCTTGTGTCAATTTAGTTAAAGTTTAACCGGAATTTTAAGAAGAGACAGGACTAAATGTAAATCTTTAGCGGAGGCCTATGTCGGGAGACTAGCTGTGAAGTAGAAGCTACGAGTACCGTTTGCTGATATCAACATAATTTAAACACTACAATACAACCTAAACTCAGGCATATCTCATAAAGAATGTTTATGTAAAATCTAAAACAGCAATTTGGGTTTTTTCATTTTATTTAAAGATGCGTTGTTCAGACACGAATTTTACGAAGTTATTGAACGAACAACGCTAACAAACAGATAAACTTTCGATTTAAGGACCTCATAATCCCGCCATTAGTAACAAGCGTACAAACATACAAACTTTAACATTTTATAATATTACTAGCGACCTACTCCGGCTTCGCAAGGATATTATGCATGTTTTATATGTATCTAAGTAAACCTTCCTCTTGAACTACTCTATCTATTTAAAAAACTATTTAAAAATCAAATTCCGTTTCGTAGTTTTAAAGATCGAAGCATTCAAAGGGACAGACAGCGGGAAGCGACTTTGCTTTATACTATGTAGTGACAAGAATACCCTTCCCGTTTTCGGCTTCAGTGACTTGGCAATTTTTTTTTGTTTAAGGCTTTTGATGTTTAGCCTATACTTGACCGAAGAATGCGATCTTAGCAGTAAACTTGTGACCGCAAACAGCGCTCATCATTGAACCATTCTCATAGTGGTGGTGGTGGTCTATAGAAGCCTATAAACGGTTGTAGCATTAAAATAATTGCTAGATGGTCAGGACCATGGACTGCCCCGGCATTAGACTCAAATTCTAATTCCAGTAGTCTGGCCTATTTACATGTTTTTAGCAATGTAGAGAAGTACAGTGAGTAAGTACAATGGAGTAAACTGATAGGACAGTGGCGAGTAAACAGTCATTTGTATGGTGTTCGCCACTGTCCTTGACCAATGTAAATCGGCCCTCAGGTATAGGTAAAATGCATTATTTGCCTCATCAAATTACAAAAGCAATATCTTCTCATGGCACTTATATGAACTTCAGTACTTTAGGCGCGTGTACCACATACTCGTATGATTTTTGACGGACTTCATTTAAAAATTTATTAGCTATGAGCTAACTAGTTATCATGTTTGGAATGGAAAGTAGGTACTAGTATTTCACCGCGACTTTGTCCTGGAAATCGTATTTTTGTATTTTCTAAAACAAAATGCAGATTAAGCTTTTTTTTCGGGGCACACCCGCCACTCTGTCCCACCACGTTCACCAGGATCAACAGTGGCGTCCTTTGATCGAATAGTCAACAAATAATGCAGCTGTGTAATGACGTACAGGCTATGCCCGGACACCCTACCGACTGTCTTGGGACCCGCAAAGGACTTAGAAGAAATAGGAGGTAGTAAGAAACCGATTTTAGACTTCCCGCCCAGCAAATGGCCCAGAGACCAAAAACTAAGGGAGGAGACAGGTAATTAGTCTGTCTCCATGCTAAAGTTTATTCTAATTATACTTACTTAATTTGGGGATATTTTTAAATCTGATGAGTAGTTTCAAATATTACCTCACCACTCTATGTATCTTACAAATTAACAAATATATTTTATATTTACCTGTTCATCATAGGTTAGATTAGGTAGGTACCTACCCAAGTGGTTTTCTTTTTTACCTTATTAATCTGAATATAATATGGTACCATATTAATATATATAATGATTGGCCGCGACTACCAATCATTAATTTATGGTAGGAATTTTTTGGTTATTTTGATGGATCTTCTGAAGGTACTTATTTATTTACCTATGTAAGTGCTACGTGAGCAGTTGAGCATGATGTCGTTACAAAATTTGCTCAGCAAAACAAATCCATCATAAAAATATATCCTTGGGTAGGTAGATATTTAACCTTGTTATGTTATTTACTATTTATTGCAAATAAAAATAGTTAAACTAAATAATATCATTTAGTAATTAATAACCGGAAGGATATTAAGACAGTTAACAAAACGACACTGATTTAATGGTTCAATTAATGTACGGATGCTTTGCGTAAGTATCGAATGTAGTTGATAAATTGGAAGTCAGCTACAGTTCGCAACGAAAGCGGAACCAATTTTGTACAAACGACTTTTAATTAAAATTTATTGTAGTTGAACTTGTCTACTAGCAATTTATATAAAATATTGATAAATTGCCTAGGCAATGAGTAAATGTTCAGAAATTAGACGACGTTAAAAGATTGGTTATTTTTATTTTTTGATAGAGTTTAAGTCTGTAACAGATTTCTGTATATTATTTATATCGACATTCACAAAAATATAATCATCAGTTGGCCTTATCATTACATAGAACCAAGGGTTGCAGCGTAGGTCGTTATAAAAACTATGTAAACCTTCGTCAAATTTTAAAGTTAGTAGTGGCTCTTATTTTAAAATAACTTATTAACCTCAGTCTGGGAGAATTCACTCACATAGGTATTAACAAAATAATTAGAAAAAATGTAATTCTCTTTTATTAGAACAATTAACACGAAATCTTTTAGGAACAAAATAAAAACTAAGGCACTAAAATATTAAGGCATCTAGATTTTAAAAACAATATTGTTATTACATGTCATGTGAAGTTCTTTAAATTCATATTTTTTTGCTGACTCTATTTCTGATGGTAAATGATCGAGTTATGGGTGTACTGGTAGCCACATGACGTCACAAGTTCGCTGATGCGTTTTATGAACTTCTAATTATTTCCTTGAGATACGTAACGAAATGAACATAGGTCTAATCAAATTTAAATTGATTTTCTTACTTTGCCCTTTCTTTTATTCTGATTGGATTTATTGCAGGTCTCAATTACCTACAAGCGATATTGCGCAGTTGGATTTGGGTAGAAGAACACATTGGTGAAAGATGAAATATAAAGGTATAAGATTCTAGAACAAAATGGAGACTATTAAGAACCTTTTAACAAACTGGATCAAAACGAAGACCCTTAAAATAAAAAATAAAAACCCTTAAAATAAAAAATAAAATTGAATCATTTCTGTTACAATACAGTACACTGCTGCTTATACCCTGAAAATACTCTTATATATCATCTCACAAAACTCAAATAACTATACTATAGTATAGTAGTCTGACTTATTTATCATGAAGTATCAGTTACGCGATTGACTTTGTAACAGAGCAAGGTAATGTTGAGTCGAATCTTGGACAGACTGTTTCCAATTAAACAGGTGTTAAGTATCCAGTTGAACACACAAGATACTCTACAAATGTACTATTGTTCTAACATTAACAGTGTTTTTATGAAAGGTTAATTTATTTATTACGTGCTAATAAGTAGCTAAGGACTCTTTGGAAGGTCCTGTGGGATACATGTTAGTTAATTTTACATATATCTTAATTTAAGAATGTTGTAGGTGAGTTTAAATGTTAGGTTAGGTATAGATTTGAAAAGGTTATGGTTAAAGATTTAAAAACAAAGGATAAGGTAAGGGTTTATAGAATTTTTTATGTTACTATATTGTTAGATAATAATAATAACCACATCACGACACACACATTGACTCAGCCCTGCAGTAAGTATCGTAAGAACTTGTGTCACAGAAACTAAGCAACGATGTGGTATAAACTACATAGATAAGAATACAACATCTAAGACCGGTAAGCGAAACAATGCGTCTTGCAAATAACACAAAGTCTCGCACCCGCCGGGATTCGAACACGGATCCTATAGCGTAGCAGTCGGCTGTTTACACCACTGCGCCACCGAGGTCGTCAATTGATATCTATTCGATTTCTTGATAATCAAAATAAAAATGCGTTATATTCAAATAATCACGTCCATTTGCATTAAAAAGGCAAGAACACAATCATTGTTTAAAATTGGCTCCTTTCATTTGTGGCTTTATATTATATTATATTTAATAACTCATTATTATTCAAGTCATACGAGTATTTTTGACGGTAAAATTAAGCGTAACATGTACCTAAATCTGTGAATCTTATTTTTTCTTTCAACTCCGCATAATGATAAAATACGGAAAGTTTTTGAAAGAACTAAGAGAAGTAACAATTAAAACGATTTCGAATAACATTTGTAAAAATACAGTGTAAAAAAGCTTCTCCTTTTCAAGTATTAAAAAAATGTACCTACTCCGAGTATCAAAATTCAGTTTATTCTCATAAACAAATCATGTTCATTACCTTGTCATATAATGTATGTAAACGATATTAAAGTATGAGGAACAACGAGTAAGGTTGTTGAATTGGTTTTAAATGTTACTCACAAAAGAACGTTCTAGAATTTCCAACTGAGTGTAGCAAGTTTTGAATTACCTAATGTTTAAAGTATGGTCATTTGGTCTTACTTCTACTTACTATCATAAACGTCGTACTCTTCAAAGATTTAACCAAAAACAAAACGTTGATCTTAGTTTTACTTTTTGTTTCAAGTACAATATTAATTCCTAAAGAGAATGTCCTTCCCTACTCTACGTTAAAAGTTGTACAAATGTTACCTATGTTGAGCAACTTTCAACATATATTCTGTCCACGCATAAAGTTTCTTACAAAACAGTGACTATTGTGAATTGAGAAAGATTTGTCGCAACACTTTAAAAAATGTCGTCGACAAAGGCTTATTGGTTATTTACATGGGATTATAGTGAAGTAGCTTTATCTAACTTCGTTAACGGGAACTCACTTGAGACACAATATAGCATATGACCTTCTACAGAATAAAATTGATCTACATACTTGCTTTTTTTTAATGTTCAGTGGTTTAGGTAACAGATAACGCTAAGTTACATTTACATTGGTACACAAACATTGACTGCAGTCTTAGTCTCTATACGACGTCTGGTACATTTTGACTACCAAACTAAGAGACTACTTTTAATTGAAATATAGTTTACTTTACCAGATTTTTGCTAGTCACTTATTATGTTTTTATTAAAACTTCGCTGATTTAAACCAACATACCTACATCCTATACATGTGTTATTTGCAAGACGCATTGTTTCGCTTACCGGTCTTGGATGTTGTATTTTTATCTATCTAGTCAGGTCATAAATTCTGTCACATGTTTAATATAATATAATTGAAACAAGTTTATTCATTATGTAACCATTTATAGACCACAATGAACTTAACAAAACATAGATTCTTATGACACTAAAGCTTATTCAAAATGACCTCCGTGATTTTGAAAACAGGCCTTCAATCTTCGCGGCCAGTCGTCTATCGCAGCACGAACGAGGTCCATGTCAATATCGGCGGCTGCCTTAATCAAGGATGTCTTGAGTGACTCCAAATTGGGATGAGGCTTTGAGCACGCCTTTTCCTCCAAGTGTTGCCATATCTTTTAATCTAACGGATTCAAATCTGGACTGGGCCAGTCTTCTTGCCGGATGAAGTCGATTTCACGCGCCGCCAGCCAGTCTTGTGTGCTCTTCGCTCTATGAGATGGCGCCGAATCTTGTTGGAATACCCAGTGCCTGTTATTGAACGTGGTATGAGAAACAGGTTCCACAAGGTTCGTCAGGACTGTATTTTGATACACATCTGCATTCGTTTTTACACCTTTCTCACAAAAATGTACCTCTGTTAAGCCCCAATAAGAAACTCCAAACCATACCATGAACGAGGATGGAAAATGACCTCGTTGGACACGCGAAATACGGTAGCTCGCTTCTTCACTACTGTGTGCGTACAGCTTATCATTTTGTTTGTTGTAGCTCTCTTCTACGGAAAAAAAATTTTCATCCGAAAAAAGAATTTCCCGATATTTTTTTCCCGCGTACCGTTTCAACAAAGCGCGGCATCTCTTCAGTCTCAGGTCCATTAGACGAGCATTCAAACGATGTCCTGTTTTTCTTCGATACGCCAGAAGCTCTAAGTCTTCATTTAACACCCTTTTCACCGTGGTTCTGCTTAACCCCATCTGAAGGGCCAACAGTTTCTGCTTACGTTTGGGATTTCTTTGAATTCGCGCCTTCACAGCTTTTATCACTCACTGCTGGAGTCCTAACAGACCGAGGGAGACCACTTCTAGACCTGTCATCTACACTAGAGTCTTCATTGTATCGTTTGATGGTACGATAAACGTATCTTTTGGTCAGATTCAAATTTTTCAGTTTGTCAAAAAATTGAATTGTCGCGTAACCGCAACGATGCAACGCAATGCAACACGGTCTTCTTTAAGCGTCCACTCCATATTTAAAAATGAGTAAAATTCAATAAACTTGGGCCAGCATTCTAAAAGAAAAGTTTTTACTGTGTGACAATACTTATGACCTGACTGTGTATGTAGTATATACCATATCGTTGCTTAGTACTTGCGATACAAGATCATCTTAGTGTAGGGCTGAGTCAATGTGTGTGTCGTGATATGGTTATCATTATTTTTATAACATTTACCAGGGTATTCATTAACCAAATATTTGTCAAAACAAATCTTCTAAAGTGCAAAAAACATAGTCCAAAATGTAAGAGCCAGTACAAAGTAACAAATTGTAAACGCACACGTTGACAAGGGATAATGACTGCTAAAATTATGCCCACTTTAAACCCATCTGGGATCTCCGCATGACTGTAATTTGCTTCTCGTGAATCCAATTGGCGTCACCCCTCGTGGAACTAGGGAACTATCTAGATTGATCTTATTTTCATATATCAGGTCAAAAACAAGGTCACTAAAGGTCAAATGGGGTATCTCTTTCAACGATCCTGCGGAGTAAAGTTTGGATCTATGGGAAAGATTTTTAATTGTTTTGTATAAAGGAAAGGGAAGTCGATCTTAATTGGGCTTCACATCTATTTCTATCAGAATTACCAAAACATAACGTGCTCAAAATTTATTATTTTAATAAAAAGTAAAATGTTAACTTGACTCAATACGTTATTTAATAATACACAAATTACGACTTAAATCAAACTTTTTATTATTGTAAAGTATTTTTTTAAATTAAGTAATTAAGATTTTGGATCTTCGTATGTATAGTAGGTACTTGAGTATTATTGGAAGAACATCGTAAGCGACAAAAGAATTAAAATTGATTTTTTATAATCTCATAATCAGGCAATTTAACATTTTATTCCTAATACTTTTAAGCTTTATTTTTAATTTACAATACCCTAATTATGGTAAGAAAGTATTATCGTAAATGACAAAAAACTATTTCATTTATAAAACAATGAAGTAACTCTCTCCTGTAAAAAAGTAAATTGACGCTTTCGATATTTTTCCAGAAAAGGCTCAAATTATATTGTGTTTATTTATGAAAAATATATTTTACTTTTTATTTAATTTTGGGTTCCCATACACCTCAGATAGTCGTAGAATAATCGTACAACTTTTTACAAACGATTATAAAACAAAGTAACCTAAGATTTTTATTTAAAGTAAAGTAATTGTAAATGGTAGTGAAGGAGTAATTTGAGTAATTAGGTAATTTGTTAGCGTTGTTCTGTGTCATAATAATTATTTGTAATAATAGTTTAATTGTGGTTTGACCTTGACATTTGCGATACCTAATAAGAAATTGCAGTTTTACAACATAATGTTTACAGGGGATTATTACTAAAATTACGCGCACTAACAGAATTAATTTAGTAAAGTAGTTAATTACAGTTAAATTTTTCTTCAGAAAATTTGTTACTTATTAGGTTTTTAATATAAAAAGTGAGTTTTAAGTGTGTTTTTATTTTCACAATAATAAGTTTGAAAGTAACCACTAATTGGTTTTGGAATTGAACTAATTAAAATAACAATTGCTCTGGCGCACCTCGGATAAACTAATGTAAGAACAGCGGCCCTTAGATCGAACGATATTTTAAACAAATGAACTTATGCCGAAGAAGATTTTTTTTTATCTTTTACCTTATTCTGCTTATACAGCATTTACAAAATTATTAGCTACATAATTGAATTAAATTTAGTATATAAAATAAAATGAAATGAAATAAAATTAAGACAAAATTAACAATGATATTAAAGAAAACAAATATATAACAATTATAGGAAAACAAACAAAATTAAAATCTAATATACATTCATAGTATTCCCAGCAACTTGCACTTGAACATGTTAAAGTGGTCACCGAAAATATCTAAGTTATTTGTTTTTGGCAGTGAGTTGTACTGTTTACATAGTCTTGAATATGGAGAGTTGTGACCAAGGTTGGTACGAGACGAAGGAACATTAAACAATTTGGTGATGGGGTGGCGTGGCGTAGAGCGTGGTACATAGAGTTGGATGTTGTTGGTTACATGGTTACATGGTATTTGTTGGTTAATGACTTTATATAGAAAAAGAAGATCGGAATATTTACGCCTGTTATGAAGGCAATTCATTTTAAAATGATTCAGCCTGAGGTCGTAGGTGCGCGATGGGAGATACCAGGAGTATGAAAGGCTAGATGTCGCGTAAAAGCTTTCTGAATGCTTTCAATTCTTTGAGAATAAACACTGTATTGGGGATTCCAGACAACACTAGGAAACTCTAGATGGGTTCTAACTAAAACATTATAAAGTAACAGTCTTGTTTGTGGCAATCTAAACTCCCTAGTGTTCCTTTTGATAAACCCGAACATTTTTGCTGCCTTACTAACTAATTCAATGATCTGTTTATAAAAAGACCTGTGTGATCAGCCTGCTTTTTAGATTAAATGCGTCAGAGGAAATGAAATCCACCGACGCATCTCTTGAAGTTTAATTTAAGTACTAGTTGTAGTTTCACATTTTTGTGTCCATGTTCTATACATGCCTACTATGCCGATATTTTACAGATTTGGTCTTTGGCTAGTAAAAGTTTATTTAATTAAGGATTAGTCCCATTCTCATTCTACTCGCTTGCTGTTCTCGAGTCTCTAAGCCTCAGTAGGCGACATACGATGCACTGGAGAAAGTAGGTTGTGAAATATTGTAGTGCAATAAGTTTCGTCTCTCAACTAAGAAGAATGTATGATTTATGACAATTAACCACCGAGATAGATGGCCGAGTGTTGGACAGGCTCAATTGGAGCCGCTGATTTACTTTTACTATTAGAAAGTCACAGCTACAATCATTTTATTGTTTCTTTATCATTTTTCATAAAAATAATACATACATTTTTATCATTCTTGCATTTATTAAAAATAGATGTACCTACGAAAAAGAGAAACATGGAATATAAGAAATAATTTTTAGCTCCAAATGGCATATTTTACAGATGAGTTAGTCTAGATAAGGGAAAAATATGTTTTTTTTTTTTTTTTAATAATATCATTTGTTTATAAACGTGAAACATGAAGCAATACATTGTATAATATTTATTCTTAAAAAAGTATTGCTTACTAAACAAGCACCTTATGTTAAATTGTACAATCTCTTTCAGATGTTATATTACAAAACTTACGTCAAATATTTCATATTACGTCTCTACAAAATCGAATGATCAAGTAAAGTGAAAGGTTAATCACAGCATTAATAAATCAAACAGTTTTTCAATGATCATGAAAATATGTAGCTTGCCAAGCTAAACTAAAACTTATGGTTATTGTAATAAAATATACAATGACCATTGGAGATGGAGTTTCACAATTGATAGACTTCTGTAAAGTGGTAAGCGAAATTTTCTCAATTTCACTTGAATCTCGCTAAAATTGTATGCGCAAACACGGATTTAAATCGCAAACAGAAAGTCACGGCAAACACGGGAAGTGTACTCGTATGTTCTTCGTATACGTAATGTTGGCTTCAATACTACATTGTTTGTTCAAAGTAATATAGAATATTCATATGTTTTTGTACGGCGAATATCAACGAACCATTTTATGCACTTCCTATAATGTACAAAGCATTTGTCTAAAAGTGAATAGTTATGCTTTAAAGCAATGAATTAATTGTATTGTAGTTAATCAAATACTTATGCATTTTCACAGTGCCTTTTTTGTATTATTGTATTTTGGTAGCACATTTAAATATATAAAGGTTATTTTAGCGTTATCCTTGTATGTAATAGCCTACTTAAATTGAAGACGTCAATTGAACAAAAAAGTCGGTAGGATAAATCACCGAACACGATCCGATGAGTGTAAGTTTTTGTTGATTTGTAATTATTATTGCAGCTTCATTTCTGTTGGTCGGAATAAGTAATTCGATATGTTACAGTAGAATGCACATTTAGAATTATCTTATACAGCATTTGCCTCATCATAAGGAAACTCAAGTTACTAAGAATAAACTAAGATTCTAATAAAATTTGCTTGATTCAGGTATTTATTACAAGGCTATTTTTGTTTAGGGATAAAGGAAATTTAAGAGAATTACTCCAAAATATTATTATACTTGTAAATCCTTATGTTGATTTGACAAATAATGAACATGAATTAACAATATGAATAAAGGTGTGAGTTTCAGTGTTATAGGAAATATTTAATAATTCTTTATAAATTCCTTAACCTCTTTGCGGGAAGCTCTTACGAAAGCTCGAGAATGAGCAATTTGTTTAAAACACGCGTGTGAAATACTATAAGGTTGCACTATACTTAACAAGGAGAAAATTAAGAAAAAAAGAATTAACGTGCTTCTATAGGTGCAGACTTGATTGTGGGTTAATTTGTTCTTTATTGTTTACGGAATAAGGTGGTTTAACCGGGGAAATGGTACAGACGTGCCCCGAAGCTCTTCGGAATTGGGTATGTCCATGCGTCGATCAAAGTAATGATTATGACGAGACACGCATCACACGGACACTGATTTAAATTAACTGGAAAAGGCTTACTTCAACTTCTTATGCTTAAGTTTTTAGAGGAGTAAAGAACCGGCCAAGTGTGACTAACACATGAAGCGTACTTTCGTAAAAGAAGTCACTTAGGGGATGTTGTATGGGAACCCTATTAAATTTTTAAATGTTTAATAATATGAGTGATTATAGCGGCAACAGAATTACTTATCCTCTGAAAATTTAAAAATTCATAAGCTAGTTCATGACACACAGCGCTGACCGACCACGGATGCTTAGTAACTAGGTCCTATTGGCACACTTTGGGTAGGGTACCCTAAAAAGAACTTAAAATTTGCATTAACATCTTAAATTTTTATTAAAACAACTGAAAATACAAATGCTCCATAAGTTCTAAGTCTCCGTAGTTAATCTGACTAAACTACGAGGTGTGAATGGTTTTATTAAAAAAACATTGTTTGGGTGGAAAAATCTTAAACAAATTGGTGAAAAGCTGAGTACACAGATTAAAAAAAACTTATAAAGATTTGTTTAATATTATTTTACCCTCAAAGAACCTTTTTTCAGTAAAGAGACAAACGAATTTGGGCTCTTGGGCTAGCAAAAAGCTAGGAAAAAGATTGGCCAATTGCTTGAAGAATTTTCCAAATAAAAATTCAGTTGTAAGGTTTTATTTATATCAGTGTTGAGGTTTAATGACCGGCTACGTCGGTCAAAACCGATTTAATTGAAGCACCATAAACGGAGGCTCGATGCAGCCTGCGTGATCGTATGCGCGGGCGCAACACAGGAACGCGACTTAACGACTCAAGCTCTAGCGGCCTATCTCGCATATAGGACAAATTGCGAATATTCAACTACTCGTACCTATGAGAATCGATTGTTCTAGATTTTTTTTAATTTATGTGAAGAAAATACAATTCAGTTTCAACATTGAAAAAATTAAAAAAGTTTTAATTTCAAACTTTACCTATTACTAACTATATTCATGAAAAAACTTTGAATAAACAAAACGATGCAAATTAATGATCGTAGACTTTTATCGTGTTAGGTATTTTAATCGCAACTGAATAAATAAGTCTTGGTGCATTAAAATACTCATTATGCCACGTACTTATATCATCATGACAAAGGAATTTAAGCCATTTTTTCTTAACTGCTATGTATATACTCACTTCTATTTTTCGTTTAGCATTTTCTACTAGGTTCATATGGCAGTATATATAATATAGGTAGGCATATTAAATTGGAAGTTGAATAAAAAAGTGTTGATCCATAGAATTTACTTATAAATTGAATAGTTACTTTGAATTTTGTATATTCTCTTGCACAAGATAACACATTCTACTAATTGTATATAAAACCTTAACTATACAACAATAACCTAAATAAGATTGCAAAAAGACCAATACTGTAACTGTTACTTGGCAGTTATAAAATTAATTCCAGCTTAAGAATATTTGCAAAACTTTGAAAGACAATTCTATGCTAAATCTATTTTACATTTATTTACAACAATGGCCCGTGGTAACTGACAATATTAATTAGTTTTGTTAATACTTCCCGCGAACAGGATCTTCATAAACTGCACAGTCATGAAAGACTTTGGATTAAGTCATACAATTACAATAAATGTATTTATAGTAGCCAAGATTTCCATATTGATTGTATTATTTTAATTAGAGCTGGAGTTTATTACGGTACATTTAACTAGGTTCTGATTTAACTTTGTTGCATTAGGTACACTACATAGGACATGAAAGGCAAAATTAGGTATTATATTATAACAAAGTAACCCATGCATATTTATGATATCAATGCCTGATCGCGGAGCGATGCATGACCGTACTTTTCTGCATAAAATTAAAAATGGCACTATTAAATGCGATGATTTATTGAGCGCATCTTGCTGTCGTTAACCCTACAAAATTCCTAGGCATACAGTGACGAGAACATTTAGTTTCATTCCTGCACGGACCAATCTAGGCCATGACTCTCCAATTACTAGAATTTGTAAGGTATACCATTGTAAACCACATGACATGAACTCAAAGGTGGAAGACCTGGATATCTTTTTTCTTTCGTTGGCAAGTTTCCGAAGCACATTTTTTCAAAACTTTAGTAATCTGAAAAAATGCCCTCATTAGTTTCAGGATCTGTATTTTTTTTCCGTTATGTGTTTTTTTTTTCCTCTCTTTCGTGTTACCTATAATGTTTTTACCAAAATTAATATTTTTGTTTTAGTATACTGTTTGTAAATGTTGTGTTCGTCTGTTATAGGCATGTTTATCAGTTTTTGTTTGTAATATATGTTATTTATATGTTAGTGTAATGTACTTGCTGTATACGTCCCTAAATAAATAAATATAAGATACTAACTTAATTTTTAGAAAGAACTAATGAATTATCTGTAACTATTTATGTTATGATAATTAGGTAAAAAGTTTTGTTGACGACTTTAATCCTCGATATTCGAAGCATGCTATTGGTTTCATTTAAGTGTTTTGTTGAGGCTTAGTACAGTGTTATAATTTTTTTTTCGGATTTTCGTGTAATGAAGCGGTTACGTCAGTGCCTTTTTAACTGCAGCACGAGAGAATTCGTCTATTATTATTTATAACAATGCGACGGGTTTTGCAAAGGACAGCAGTGCAACCGGCTTGGTTATTATACTGCTTAGCATTTGTGGATGCTAAAAAAGAATAAAAGTTCGAAAACTTAAATGAGACTTTTATTCATATTTGGAAACTCTTTGTTACAATTTAAAATGAAGTTAATGTTAATTAAAAAGTTATAGTTACCTTGCTCGGCTCTAATGCTTAATTAATAATATTCTAATAGACAGTGAGATTAGTGTCAAAATTAAACTTCTACAAACAAGCAAACAGAATTTTAATTCCAACAGATCAAATGAAAAACCAAAGCGCATCAGTAGTGGAAATTTCATTGCATGGTTAATAATTGTTTGATTGGTTATTACAATGGGTCGTTATGTTCAAGGATCAATGTAATATAATCAAGTTTTAATGAAGGAGGTTCATAATTGAATGCACGAAATCTGCTAAGATTAAGAATATCGTTTGCGAAGATTGATTGAAAACTTATTAACAACCAATAAACATTCAATTTATTGTTTAGTTAGAAGGTATACGTATCTCGTCAAAAGTAAATAAATAACAATCAAATATGTTATATGTAGATAAATGGAGATGGAAGAAGACAGTGGTCACTGGTAACATTGTAATATTTTTACCCAAAAAGGAAGAGCAATAAATAGTAACAAGATATTCGGAAGTACCGGGAATAACCTTAGAAATTACTTTATTGTTTGCAAAAAAAATATGGTGACAGAAATGACGCGAAATAAGGAAAAAAAATGATGTCAAGGTATTTTGCAGGAGATCGGATCCGACACAAACGGAAGTAGGAAAATGAAAAGGTGAAATCAATAAAAAAACAATAATTTAAGTAAATAAAATCAGCATTTTAAACAACGATTTAATTGAAGGCCGTATATGATTTAATAGTTCGTTTTTTAATAAGTATTACGATTATGCCAAAACATTTTTACTTCTTGCAAGAATACGTTTATCTGTAATCGGTAATCAGTCGAAGATCGCGAAATTAGTTAGGTACTTTGTTAATTCAAATGAAGTCACCGACAAATCGAGATGAGTTTCGAAAAGGTTTCTCAGCCTAGAAGCTAGAGGTCACTCGCGGCCGCTCGAAGAGTCGGAGCTAAACATTTAGTGCAGTGCATACGTCACGCGCGGCAGCAACCGTGACAATGGTCCACGCATCTAGTACAAATGTGATATGTTTGCTTATGCGCCCGCGCTCACTCGCTCGCTTGAAAGTCACTGTAGCTACACATTCATGGCGATCAACTACCCGACCTTGGAGCCAGCCGCGGATATTTCATTTGTTGATTTTTTCCCCTTTTTCCGCAACCTGCGCTCATGCGAATCATGTGTTTGTAAATAAACGTTCACACGATCATCCTCATTCTAAATTGCAGTCACGTCTCCGGTATTAAGATAAACTTAATGTTGATAAGAAGCCATGGCATTTATGTTTGTTTATATTTGCCATTTGTTTATTGGCAAAATGTTTAAGTAGTTAGATTAGGGGAATGTTGTTTTTCATCTTGAACCATAATTTTCTGTGATACATCGATTTAAAGCATCCGGTCGTTGCTCATGGGTTCAAGAAGATATGTAAATTACGGTGCATACATACTGCATTTATCTTGGTAAGGGCAAAAGGTGTCGCATTATGAATGATAGCGGAGTGCTGGTGCTCGGAGGGCGAGCAGGAGTGGTGGTGGCCGGCGTTGAACGCGCAGTCAGTACACAGCCGCGCGCCTCTAGTGCTGCGCGCTCGCCTCTCACCTCACTGCACATTCCTTGCGCAGTTATCGAACCATACGCCTTATCGAACACACCTTCCGCTCCTCCAGTCACACCACAAAACCCCAAACGGTGATGGTACGACCCGTACAAGCACCCCAATATTTCCGGGAACAGTGAACTCGTATTGTGATGCAGCGGTTTTGAAGACGGCGACAGCAGACCTGCCGGCGCCTCTGTCGTCGTGGACCTCACCCATGTGTCTCTTATCTGTGCCCAAGGAGATAACGTGATGTGACAGCGATACGTGCGGCAGTGCCAGTGGAATAGTTTTGTGAAAGTGTGTGAGTGAAACGGCGGCCGGTGCATCGGCTCCCCGTGACAATGTTGAATTGCACAGACCTGGAATGCATACTTCATCACCACCATTACTATGCCCACCTGCATCACATCCACCACTTGCAAAATGCGCAAGAATCAGGTAAGCCTAAAAACTACAAGAACTATCATAATATCGGGTAGTGATCGGTCTGATCGCATCGTTCAGTAGTTACCTACTCATCACACAACGATGTAATTGTTTAAGACAACGAAGTGGTAATGATAACAGACATGACATTCATACTGTATGCCTCGCTTAGGATCCTTGATAAATGTAAGAAATATAGGAAATAAACGTTCGAATGGAATGGAAGTTTAAAATGCTGACGACAGACTCGTTTTACCTGTATGGTATAAATTATGGCTTACAAGACGATCTTGACTTATGCTAGTTGCTGAAACTAAATTTCGGTGCAAACGTACGTCAATAGTTTCAAACACAAGGTAAACAAGCAGGTGTTAGTAGCAAATATCACGCAATGCGCCCGCGCAGGCCATTGCGACTCGCAACGTTTTCACTCTGCTAACTCTTGAACGACTTTAAAACCTGCCCGCTGTCGACGCGAAATGGACGAAATATTTGTACATACAAACATTTCTCGGTTTCACTTTTACAGAGTCACCACATTGGATAATCGTCGTGAAGATCTTGCAACGAAATGTTACAAGCGCACATAAACATTGACCACCTTGCAGACTTAATTAGTGAAACTTAATTTTTATATAAATGAGCTGCTTAATGACTAAATTTTATGACCTATGAATTTATAAGCTATCTCTTTATTTAAAGATGTGGTTAGATTGGAATATTTGATGGAATTCTCAATGAATATATAATAAAAGGTATCGGCCACCTGCGTAAATAGTACAATAGAACGTCATTTTTGTATAATTCTTTGAAGCTTCCTTTCATTGACAAGATGGGATATTTAAAATACATTACACATATATATATATATATATATATTACCATATGGTTTATATCAAAACATTCATCCACATTTGTGATAGTAAGTATTACTTACTTTATCCAAAAACTACAACAATATGAAATACATACAAATTTATTAGATTGACGTAAATATCAACTAAAACTTACTGTGTTACGTCAAAAATATAGGATCGAATCACCTAAAAGAATGTGTTTTCCACAATAGTTACGTTTAACTGTGTCAAATTAAACATATTTTCATGGTTAAACGGTGTTTTAATCTAAATACTATGAAATATACGTATTCAAACAAACATTTTAAGAAAATTTATTTAAAAGTCCAATTGGAGGAAAATTTTTACTTTCATTAAACGTGTTTTTAAAATGTTGTGTAATAAGTTTCTGTGTTCTCTCCTGTGTTTTTCTTTAGTTCAAATTAAACTTTTGGCTGTTATAATCTAGTTAATAGAGCTTCAATTTTAAAATGAACAATCGCTTGCAATTTCTTTAATGATCCATTGGTTATTGTAACTGCAATGGCTTTGAAAACAGAACAATGATCTACTAGCAATATTTACATTATTTCGAACGAGGTATTCAAAAGCTAAACAAGTGCGTATTTTAAACTAATTCGATATAATTTTTATATGTTGTCGACTCTTGTTTGAGACAATGTCAAAAAAAAAGAAAAGATGAACAAAACATAAACTCACGCTGTATTCCTTGAAAAGAGGTTGGCATTTCGCATGTTTATGTTGAGTCCCAGTGTGATAGGTTGCGAATCAGTTGCCACTGTTTGGGCAAAATGAGGAACATGGCAGCTACATCTAAAAATAAACTTTCACGAGTCAACATTCCTCTGCTTATAATGTAAGTTAGAAATAGACTGTTCTAACTTGATGCTTGGATTATTAGGGATGTTCTATTTATCATTGCTAACAAAATTGCCTGCTACAAATTCACACAAGGAATTAAGCAATGCGTGTATTTTCCTTTTTTGGTGTCACTTTCTTTTTAAGGAGATTGACGCATGCAATTTAAACGACATTCTCAATTGACATATTTTGCTAATTACCTAACAAATTACTGATAAAACTAATTAGATACTTGCTGTTAGAAGTGGTTTCATTGTTATCTTTGTTTACAAATGAAGTGATATCTATCGTGTCTTTAAGCTCATGCATTTAACTGATTTCATTTATAAATGTTAGTAATTCCTTATTAAGTTGTCATATGGCATTTATTACGGTCATTATCAATATATTATTGGTATTTTGAGACCTGGTGAGACCTCTTTTCTTCAGTTACGCTATAATCCCGTTTTTCTTTAGAAATTTCTAGCAGTGAGGATCAATATTTATATTCCTTATTGCAACAATAATGATATTGATTGATTTTAATTTGATTAAAAGAAATATGAAAGTCTTTGCCATAAACATTGTAAGGGGCTTTTTAGTTACTGAGATATCTTCATATGATCGAGTGAGTTGTATTTAGTTTTTATACGATTATATTAATGACAAATTCAAATTTTATTTTGTCATCTTGTGTATCTTACGCTTAATTACATTCATGTTGGGTGGTTGAAACTTGGCATTAATGTCGACGACCTGCCTCGCGGTCGACTGGTGACCCAGAAATATTTAGTAATTTTGCGAAAATTTTAACATTATACATGGCAACACAGTTACTTTGACTTTTAATGTTGCCACAGGAGTGTCCAGCTCCGATATTGAGGAAAGTTGAAAGTTCTCATCCTATCGTAGGATAATTTAAGACTAAGCTTGTAAAATTTTAACTGAACATTACTTTTATTTATCTCATGTTTCATAAGTGCTCTTCAAGATTTTCTTTGCCAAAAAAGCAAGATAATATGCATTATCTGATATTGATATATAGCTATGATACTGATTTTCAAAATAGGTTTATCTTTGAGTTATCTTAGCGGGTTTACCCAACCTTTTTCATCTATTCGTTATGCTTGAAAATTCGGTGGCAACTGCAACTTAAAGACGCGGGCGCGCTTTTTCTCAACAGAAGTGGCTTTTGGTGAAACGAATGTTTTTCAAGACGAGAAGAAAGATCATGTCGCGTGATATCTACTTGGTGTTGCAAACTTTAATGTGATACAGTTATTGTTTGTAATTATTCTAATGCGTATGTTACACTGGATATGCTACGTTATTTTGAATTATATTTATTAAGAGTCCTTGGAAGTTTAGAATTCTGAGACTGCTTCGTCCTGAATATATTCTGAGATTCGTTTGAGCTATGACAAAGCAACAAAATTCTAAAAATCCAAGAACATAGTTTTTCCTCAAATCTTAAAAATAGTGCACTCATCACCATTTACAACTTATTCAGAGATACCGCCAAAGCGATATTTGTCTCTTTTTCATTGCATTGCTTTCCTTTTTACCCAACTTGCAGGGTAAAATAAGTAATATTTAACAATTTTTTAAGGGATTAAGATTATTAGGTTTAACATTGGATGGTAACAAAGAACTTGGATCATTAAGTACATATTTCTCGTTATAACAACCAGTTTTGTTACTGTAGTAGGTACAACACAGTCGTTCTTACCCGATCTATCAACCGCTTCATATATAAGCAAAGATATTTTTTGTGTTCGTTAAAGTCGCTTGAAAAAACGAGTTCGTGATGCTATTAATACCTTACTTAACATTTAGCTAACCAGTCGTCTACTCTGCAATATCTACTGATAAGCCGCTATAGTTTTTAAAAGGTTACTATGGCAATTAATTTAATTAATCTTTTTTTTTAAATTTATTAATTACTGATGTGATGATACATAATTAAATTGAATATATTAACCAATACGGTTTAAATATTTTTTCTTTTGTTTTGCATGTTGCGTTTACCAAGTGTTATTAGATTTTGGTATTCGAATGGAATAAATCTTAATCTGCCGAACCTGTCCAGCGCTTTCAAACCAACACAACTACACTTATTGCGAAATCCTAAAGCAAGTAGTTACAAGACATCATTAAACATCTGTATTGTCAACCTTCGTTGAACGTATAACTTTCCGTTTTTGTTTCCAGAGTCGAGTAATCTAGTAAAAAGTTTTATATGAAATTAGCTCTTTAAAAAGGAATTGATTCCGTGCTGTATTTTTATTCAATACGTCCTTTTGAACTCCGCACTGGAAAATAACATCAAAATAGATAAATGTTTGAACTTAGACACACAATAGATAATATTAGAACTAACAATGTGGACTATGATTGTTTAGCTTTGTGTTGTGGTATTTAATATATTTCGTGTTCAGTACTTTTGTAGTGTTTTTGTCCCAGCCAAACAGAATTTGGACTACCATTTTCTGGCTGAAGTGGCAGTGGGCTGGTCATCTAAGCCGTAAATCCAGCGAAGAACCGACAACCATAGGGGTAAATGTATTCTAGACAGCGAGTGGAGCGACTCGGTATACGTAGAGTATTACCACCTGTAGCAAGGTGGAGTGACGATAGACGCAAAGTCGGATTGCCGAACATGGGGCTTAGTGGCGTGCCTTGGGTGAAGCCTACGTCCAGCGGACGGATAAGTACTGATAATGATGATCGTCAAATGCACAAAGGTAGCCATAGGAAGCTGTGCTTCTTCCATAATCAAATAATGAACCAAAGCATGATGCATTTGTTTTTTTTTCTGAGTGAAATTCACAAAAATGTCACAATCATAGTGTTTTAACCAATTCAGGCAAAACTGATATAACTGTATCATTAGATGCTGAGTACGTAGCTAATCTAAACATCATTGATTCAGATCTGATAGCTATCCAATAGACAGACACTTACACCTTCATAATATTGAAATTGATTCTTGGAGCTGTCTTACGTATAGCTTTAGGTATTGCATATAACATATATATACTTGCAAGTACAAGAGTTATCTTTGGAAAATTTATTTTAATGAGTGAATTATTGTCTCATTAACTTCCCAGCGAACGATAAAGATGTACTTCTGGAAATGTACCGACAATAATAGCTATAATTAAATGAATAGCGACAATTATTCTAAAAATAAAGGATATATTAATAGGCCTGTTATTACACTTTGTTAATAGTTTCTGTAACTTTAACTCTATTTTTTTCTTTTATAACTACATAATTAGGTTACCGAAGGCATTATGCTAGTTTATGCACTTAATTTATTTTTTTATGAAACGATTTGAGTCATTTCTACCTATCTTTAAGTGAAGGAATCTCTGTTCATATATAAACACATTTTAACAAAATGTTTGTTTCCTACAACTTACAATATTTTATAGATGTTTACTGTTTTTATTTTATAATTCTTATCTTTTTTATTAAGGAACTAAGATGTAAATAACTGACATCTTTAATGTATGTTACTGGAATGGAAAGTAGATAAAATGATCAATGTCTGCTACGCAAATATCCTGCAAAACCTGTTTTTAGATTAGATATAGGAAACAGATGACGTTTTGTTTGCATATAATAATTACTTTTTTGTACGTATCATTAATTTGAGATGATAAACGGACTTCCTCATGTAAAAAAAAGTATCAAAAAGTCGTTTCAAAGCAGGAATTGTGGCAAACACTTGGAGCTGAATAACACTAAACCCAACCCCGTATGCGTACATTGCCAGCCATTCATATTTTATACCATACCATATAACCATAATATTTTTAAAAATACTACACAGAAAAAAAAGCAAACTTTGGAGCCCTGATACTTAAAATACAACTAAAGTTGAAAGTTCAATTCTTGTTATATTTTTTCCAAACTGACAAAATTTCGGTCACAGATAGTGTGTGTGTGTGTGTGTTTGTTTTAGCCGTATTTAAGCTAAGGATAACATTAACTATAAGGAAGCTATCTATATTTAAATAATACTCTTTGTATGTTCGAAATGCACTCGATCAAGGAAATCGTAAACGAATACACTTGTAGTAGAAATATTTACTATCGGATATCCAATTTGAAACCTTAAGTTGATAGCTACAAGGAATCATTTAAAGTTGATTTTTCGATGGAAAGTACTTTAAAAATATTCATTGCTCAATGTGCTAATATTTATTTTAATGATAAGTAAGTAGTGATATGTTTGGAACGTAATAAGTTGAGACGTAGTATTTTATCTTGTATATATTTCGTTGGCAAATAAAAAGGAGTGTCATCCAATCAAAGATAATTCGGATTTATCTTATTTAGCACATAGATTACTGCTACTTACTATCAGATGGCTCGTACTCTCGTAGTTCTGACTATAAAAACTATTATTTAAAGCTTTTAAAGTTAGCGAAAATAAATACCCTATCCCCTAACCCTCATTTTCAAGGTATAAACAAATTACTCTACTACTATGTCTAATATTGCAGTTCCTGTTTATTCGTACATAGGACGTTTTTCTTTTGTACCGTTCAAAAGTCGTACCTAATGCATAAGGATTGATATTGCAACTGTGAAGTATAGCTTCATGTGTATATACTTTTCATAAAATAACTTTAAACCGTTAACTCGGAAAAAAGGACTTAGAAACGCGTCAATTGAGTTAAAAATTTTCGTAATAATGACTCGACCACCGGTTCGGAAAATGCATGTCGGAATGCCGGAATCTTACCCAGATTCTGTAATTTATTATAAAAGAAAAGTGTTTTTTTTTTGTTACTGTTCGTAAGACAATCTACTATAATCTGAATGTATTCCGTCTTGAAACCTGGTCCATTGTAGTAGAAGTCGCGACCTTCATACCAAATCATCATTATCATATCCTATTTGCGAATTATTATGTACGAAGCTTCGTTGACCGACTTCGTAGCTTCTGATTGTTAACACTATAGGATCCTTGGTTTAGTTCCCTAGATTTTTTTTTTTCAATTTAAAATTATTTCTTAACATAAATTAAGCTTGATTCTTCCCATACAGGATGTTTTAAAAGCATGTATTTAATACCTTAATTTTCTGTATAAATTAAACATCAATCAAATTTATGTTAATTTTATAATTGGTAAAACTTCTTACTTGTAACTAACAACTAGGAAGTTAAGATTGAATCAACTCAATGTAAGGTACCTTTAAATCCTGTGTACAGTTGACTAAAAAAGCGCATAGGCGAATATTAACCGACAGAATTAAAAAAAACTAAACTGTACAAAATTAAAAAAATAATTTAAAATCGGGAAAAATCCTTCACAAATGTTTGTTGAGTGTAAAAATATAATCTTTTAAATTGAATTCTCATTTTTATGGCATGAATCGTAGTTGACGACTATTACGTCACGTTTATAATGCCACAGAACAAACAGTGTTGATCTGTAAATTACAAAAGATCTGTGTTCTAACCAGCATCCAGTTATCGGATCTGTAACAATACATAAAACGCATATGCACTGAAAAAGGACACCACAAGGACATTGCAGTATTATTCTATTAAATATATATGTATAATCCATCTGCATTATCTTCCTGATACTTACAATGGACCTACTCTTTTGTAATAAAAAACCTAAAAGTTAAATAATTCTACAATCTTTCCATCTACCTTTAGTAAATGACAGTACCTACTTCCAATCAGACTGCTGACACAAAAATCGTCCACTTCCGACTGTACTTGTCAAATGACACGTGATCCGCACTCAAAACTACACGTCAGATTAAATCCCGACTCCATTCCTTTTACATTGCGGCATCTACACAGCAAACTTCAAGAGGATCGGCTTAAAATGAAGCAATGTACTGCGATATGGTATGAATAAGTTCGATTGTTTTCGGTATTAGCTTCAAAGATATTTCAAGTGCTGTTGCACTCGGAATATTGATAAGGTTTATAGGTTTGTCAAGCAAGACAATTGCATAATGCCACTAGTTGATCGCTTATAAACACGAGTACTTATCGTTTCTTTTGCTTCGCTTTCCGTAAACTATTTTTATTTTTATTAATTGTTATGTTCCTTCCGATGCTGAATACTGTATGAAACGAAATTGCACTAGAACATTTTGTTCGCTTGTTTGATTTGATTTTATACGTGTTGCTTAAATTTTACACTTCTATTTAACTGAATTTAAAGTTAACTATCAACATGTACATACCTACGAGTACGTCAATGACAATAAAATATCATCATTCTCCAGTTACTCCGCAATTTAACTTCAATATATTTCTACAGGTATTTGATTAAATAAATAAATGATTCAGATTTTATTAAAGAAGTTGAAAATACAACTAAGTTAATTCATGAATTATTAAGCAGAGGCTAAAATTTGGAGTATGAAATATGTATCTTTGTTTCATTCTTCAGTATACAGTTTCTTAACGTACTTGCAAGACTAGCAGCATAACGCATTCCGTCTCTTCCATATAAAAAAAAATTACAATTAAATGAAATACAAGATAATAAACCCTTATAAGTAATAAATTTTGGGGTTATTTTTAACACATCACAAGGCCTTTAAGAGTGAGGTGGAGATTTTTCATCCAAGCCAATTTCGCCAAGTCGACTTCGACTCGACTCGGCTCCGTCATGGCGAGTCCGGTTGTAATTGACACTAATTCAATCACCAAGTTCAAGATCTGACCCCGTCTATGACTTCAAACGCCTAATTGCTCGGATGGACGAATTAAATCGGATCGTGTAGGAGGAAAATTTATGCGAATGATTAAACATACTCGTGTCCTGCAGTTTTCGTAATAATAGGTAGGTGTGGTGGCTAACCTTATGTTTTACCTTCGCGTAGAAATTCAAAATCGATTTATCGAGTATCGTTCTAGAATGATCCATTTGATCGTTATTCAAAATAGAGTTTTTTGACATTAACTTAACGGTCAACAACAATTTTCATGTAGTTACCTACTAAGTAATTAGTTAATTACTTCCTTTTTGATGCTTGGTAGAATTTACATTAAAAAAATTAAAAAAATTTAACAAATTTAATTTAATTTTTTTAGTTTTGCAGTTTCAAATTTATATTACCTAAAGAGGACGTATTTATTTTAAAAATCAATATTTCTAAAACTTGTTTTAAAAATTATTTTCTTTCAACCTAGTCTTTCTAGATACCGTTGCGATTTAAATTTCGCTGTGAAGTGATAATTTCATTCAAATTGGACAAGCCAATAGCTTGTTGTACAGCTAAGTTACGGTTTTCAGATATACCTCTATATGCGCCAATATTTGTTTTGTTAGGCATCTATTTAGCGTCTAAGCATAAGTAAATACAAAGTATTGTATGACTTAAGTCTTTTGCAATGTATAGGTTATATTGTCACGCTATTTTTAGGGTTCCGTACTCAAAGGGTAAAACAGGACCCAATTACTAAGCTTCCGCTGTCCGTTCATCTGTCAGCTGGCTGTATCACATGAACCATAAGAAAATTTGCATTTTTGTTGCCACTATAACAACCTTTATTGTGAATATAAACATATTAAAAATTAATAGGGGCTTCCATACGAGAAACGTGATTTTTCTATTAATGTTTTTTTTTTTTTTTTTAAGTTTTATAATAGCATATTGAATAATCTTGTTCGATGCTACGGAACCCTTTTGGTGCGAGTCTGACACACACTTGGCCGGTTTGTTTAGTTAAGTTTATCTGAAAATCTGGTAAATAAATCGTATACTTATCAAGTTGCCACTATTCATTATTACGTGAAGGTTTGTATAATATTTCGATGTTTCGATGTTTGTTACTTAATTACGCAAAAGATTTATATAAAATTTGGTACTCAGGTAGCTTTTCCCCTGAAATAATTTAAAAGCAAATTTTAAGCAGTTTTAGGCCAACACAAAAATTATAATTAGAGAGTAAGAAAACATACGTAGGTAGTAACGCTAACTATACTACTGAGAGCAAGGTTACCTGTCGAGTTATCAATTATTACGCTATTATCCAGGTCATGGGAAATTGATTCACGTGTGTTTCTATTGACTATTTAAGACACATTTAATTGCTTTCTGATTTAATTTATAGAGGCCATTGACATTTATAATTTGCATTTGCAGATTTTTATTTTGAAACTTGATAAGTCTGAAGTGGATTTTTTTTTAATTTAAAAAATTATCAACGTTTTCATGTTTATTTTTACGACAAACATCTGAAAAATAGCAAAATATATTTATTAAATATTTAAAAGTAGCAAAATATAGTTATTTATTATTTAAAAGTTAACAGCTTAATTGTATGTTATCGTTTATACAGATACACGTAAAGGTTTTTATTTATTTATTTAAATATCTACTTTTGTTAATGCGTGCGTCAATAAGATACACAATGGTACCTTGACAGGCGGCAGTTGCATATAATTATTTCTCAATCTTAAGGTTCGGCGGGTCAAAGGTTATGCAGCCTTTGGTGAATTTTGTTGACTGAATAATGAAGGTTTATTACTGTAATGGCAGTGAATATAATTCGGAACTCGTCAGCTACTTTATCGATACCCCGCTGGACCGGTTTCTCGTAAGGGACAAGCATTTTAAAACACCTGTAAAAAACTCTATTAAAATCATTATGTCTGTAAAAATATCACATCCGAGAAGATAAATCAACAGACAAATTACAACGAAATGGTTTTATAATAGTTTGTATGCCATTAAAGGAATGGAACTGTCTGGTTAGAAACACGATTGATATTTTGTTTAATTTGTACTGATGACATTTGTACCAAAAGTTGCGCCTGCGCTTGTTGTGACATTCTAAGGACACGTTCACAACAAACTTAATAAAAGATGAAAAAAAAAAATACGTTTGGTACTGGTCACATTGAATAAGTGTGCGACCAGTTGATAAACATAGATTACTTATTACTTTATGAATTTTCATCAGCGCAAAGGTTAATTGTGAATGAGGGCAGATAAATTCATTAATAAATGATAATCAATTGATACAGGAACAGTGACCACTTTGAAAGGAAAAACGTACTTAAGAAAATGTTACAACTTTTTTACCAATGCAAAGCTATTTTAAGTGTATTTTCTCAAGTCTGCGAAAAGGTGGTAAGGTTTTTTAAGGACATATGCAGTCGAGCCTTCTGCCGATAACTTCGCACCGTTTTAAAAGCACTAAAATTCTTTAGCAATTTTATTGGTTGTGAAGACGTCAAATATTTCTTATCGTAACGGAACTTAGTGACAAAATCAGGCCGAATTTCGTATGTATTTTTAATGTTGGGCAACATTCGACATTTTCAGAGTATTTCACTCGTTGTGATTTCCAAAAACAAGTTTGACATATCAATTTATTTCATGACTTTTTTTTCTTACATAATATCCTTTCGTGTGGGACCTTTTAGTCAAATAGTGTTTGTCGAATTTAGTCAACTTTACAGTATCCACGAATATAAGGATAAAAGATAAATGGCATATTTAGAGGAATAGATGAATATATAGAAAATCTCCAAAACCTCAGAGCAAATACTCATACAAATACCTGCCTGTACAGGAATTCTAATTTGTTATGATGGGTTAGGTTGGCTTTAGGCATATGACCACAAATATAATGAATAGTTCACTTAACAATTTATGTTTAGAATATTTTCTTGTTTCATACTTTTAAGAGCGCGGTTTTCAGAAGTTGGGTTTAATTTGAAAAAATTTTTTTCTTCGTAGTAGCCAAAAGATTGCCTTATTATTATTAAAATACAAAATTTTATCAGATCATACTTCAACCTACATAACATTTAGAAATCACGTATGTTTATGAATAATTAGGTATGAATGGATAGATTAAACAATAAAAACGCATGCTCTAATTATTAATTTGATGTAATCATAAATAAACGGTATATGTGTTTATTATATCATACAGTTCAAACCATGTACTTGCCTAAAAACTTTATGTTCCATATAAATAGATACACATGTTATGTAAATAGTATATATGTACTGTGATTTGTTTTTTTGCCTTATAAATTAAGTCCAATATTAATTTTCAGCTTTTTTTTTCTTAAGTGATAAAGATAAAAATTTAAATACGATAATATCAATGAATGAAATGTTAAAGGCAATGTAATGTAAAAAGAGAAATGTTCCATTGTTTTTTTTTTCCTTCTATAATTACCCGTATAGGTTTTTAAATTATTCTAAACTAAAATTGCATTTACAGCAACAGCCTTATTTTATTTACTTACCATTGTAAATAAAAAACACCTTTTAGACATACATGTTTTATTACAAACCTACATACTGGAATCTATAGAAAAAACATATTTAATAGTAGTTAAGCTACAATATTTAATGACGTTAATATATTTTAATAAATATTAATGTGTATGGTGTGTTGTTTCTCTGTTTATGTTTATATTTAAAGAGTTTTGCATTCTTCAAAATTATATCTACTTAAAAACCATTTTTCTATTTTTTTCACTGAAAGTTGAAATTGACTTCTAAGGCAGTTCCACATACAAGGCGAGAATTCGTCTCCGGTCGAATCCGGCTGGCCATGGCAGTTTACTCAAAACTAAAGATGGGTAAAGTTGCAAGTAAAATAGCAGAGGAAAACTTGGACAGCAAATTCCTTCAGTTTTCTACTTTTTTCGAACTATTGTCTTATTTCGTCGGTACAAATAATTATAAAACGTTGCCACAGCGAACAAAGTTATTGCAGAAGCAGCTTCCACGTCCATTTCAAGGCAGGTTTCGTACATAAATGTGAATGAACCGTGAATGTGGAGACAACTATGCGTGAATTAGCAGCACTAATGGGGAGTCGCCTTTAGAGTGGACCTCCAATGATATTCTGAAACAAAAAATCCACACTAAGACAAAGTCGCTAGCAAATAAATGAACAAAAGATAGTAGTGGTAATAAAATAAATTTAACATTAACTCATTTAAATATATTAAGTACATGTCATGTACATAATGACATGTTTATTCCACCAGTCTTTTATTACTATACGACACTTTAATTTAATTATTTACTTAGCAATTCCCTTGCAGTTCGTGATCTGTGCAAAACAACGTTGTAAAATATTCTAGAGCGCGAGGTTACTGACTTTAGTAAGGTTAGCCTCGACTAATATTATCATTATTTATTTATGTCATGAGACTTGTTCCTCTTATTCTGGATTTTTTACTGGTGAAAAAAGGAGGAGTAGATTGTCAAGTAAGCCTGCAAGACGTCCAAACTCAAAGCTTCACATAGAAAGTTCAATATCAATCCTTATGCTGTATTATTTAAGAATAGTACAGTCTAAATAGGTTCGGTCGATGTAAAAGGACAAGCTACGTGCCCTGACATATGTCGGCGATAGCGGAACCCGCAGCGAACTATATCAGAGAATGAAAAAAATCTCGTGCATTTTGGTTATCACGTATTTATTTGGTAGCCTAATTTATAACTAACCTGTACCGCTAAGCAGTGTCTAAAGATGAAATCGAACCTACAACCTCCGGCGTAGAAAGCAACGTAACTGACCATTCATCTACTGGAAACCTAAGACAACACAGCGTAATTACGCTAATTCTACTCTACAATCCATGGTCTTCTATAATACCTATTATTATTGGCGCAAAAACAATACCATCGGAATTCGATATTAAAATAATCCTCCGATAACAATCATGATCGATAAAATAACGCGATGAAAAAAAAAATGTGTAGCCTTTTCCATTGTGTTTTTTGCACAGCGCTTGCAATAACATCAATCGATTCTTTGATTTTATTGTCAGTTAGTTTTTTGATGTTTGAAATATTCAGTACTAAAATCGATTATAGTGTTTTGATACTTTGTCTACTACTCTTGTATAAGTACTTATAATGGACATTTTAATATAAAAAGAAAAATTATAGAAATAGCTCAGGTACTTAAATTCTTAAGATTTAATTAAACTCAGTCATCGATTTTGGGAAGTGAACTCAAATTTACACCTGTGCATACTCTTTAAGCCTTTTAAAGTAGGTAGGTGAAGTCATTTTTTTTGTTTTATGCAAACTTTGTGTGTAGTGATTTATTACCAAATGTTTTTGCCATCTTGTAGGTGTAATATTTTAGTGCTGTGCAATTTATGTCAATGATCCAAAAGGCCTTGGACTAAAATACATAAATCTTGGACGGGTCTATAGTAAATAGTTTGTTTATTACATGTTAGTTAGCGAGAAGGTAATTAAGGAAGTATAAATTAAAGTAGGAAAAGGAAAATTCTGTCTACAATTGAAGGTCAACTATTTGATTTTTGCTAATTTTGTTTGAACAAGTTAGTGATTATTCAAACTTTTTAGAAATTAAGTAAATTTCTTTGTAGCTGGTGTCCTTTTACAGGTATTTATAAAAAAATGAAAGTAATTAAGTTTTAATTTTTTTTTCAACTTGCGTAGTGTGCGTGTCGTACGTTTCATATGTTGTGTAACTTTTGGTCCTGGTAGAAAAACCGGACGATCGAATTTAAAAAGGGCAAAAGGAACCGGTAAAAATTATATTAGTTTGCATAAACATTCGGAAGTTAGGCAAAGGAAGGACGTCCGCATTGGAATTTCTATAAACACACACACACACACACACATAAACTCACGCCGTAATTAATCTCTCGAGAGGGGTAGGCAGAGGTGTTACACCTAGAGGAGGAAGCATGATGCACCTAGAGCACAATGAGGAACATGGCAGCTACAATGTACGGCAACCCGAGACTCGAACACTCGACCTGTCGAGTCGGATCGGTCGGTTAACCAAGGCACGTAACAAACTGAGCTACCACGTCCTCTAAAATTAATCAATGGACTAAAGAGCCAATTTTCATAGTGTTTGCTTTTCAACACCAGAAAAAGACGAAAACAACTTTTCTTCATGCTAGTGTCTTTTTTGAACCGTTGAACTTTATGTTGATCGGATCCATTTAGTGATTTTAACTCTAACAAAGGTTTAAAATCTGCGCATCTTCATTTTAGTTCGTTTATAGGTATTTTTCCTATTTCGGTCAGTCTTTAATTATATAACATTACTAGATGAGGTAACAAAAACTATAAAGTGTTGACAAGATTGCACTAAATGATTTATTTGTATGTAGAAATTGATAAGAATTTTTAACTTAATTATTTCATTAATCAAAATGACACGTCATCAATAATTTATAAGATTACTAGGTATCTATGTCAAAAGACACTCAAAACACTAATGTGCAAATAGGAACTCGTTTTTTACTTTCTACGCGCATAGCAAACACTGTCATTTATTTATGTAAAAAAAAATGATTAAATTAAAATTGGCGTTGATTTCATTGCGGTTTTTGCAAATTAATTAATCTGTAAGATTAATCTTTTTAAACGTGAAAAGAGAGAAATGTAAGTTTATTTCTTTTGATCTGGTTCGAAACATAGCTCAGTCTCGTTTTAACGTGATACATATTTTTTACAAAATACAGACGACTTTACAAGAAAGTTTTTGCTTTCATTTTGTCTGTAAACTTTATCAGTTTTAACAGACTTTCAGAATTTAGAAGATTTCAGACCAGTATTTTAATCTAAACGAGTTTATCTTTTAGGTTTAAAAAACTTAATTGTCTCATAAGAACAATAAATAGTTAACTTAGAATGCTTAGAAAAATTATCATAAATAAATAAATATTTTTAATATGTTACAGTCTAATAGTCTTTTTGATTTTGACAGTATATATTTTTTTTTCTTGGATTCGTTTTGTAGGTAAGGAAATACATGTACCGTAGTTAGAAATTTCGCAACGAAGGAGTGTGTTCAGTTCAATCGGAAGCAATACTTACCCGGGAGAAGTATAATTGCTTGTAACGCAATATCCGATCCTAGTAATATTATCGGAAAGTATCGTAATCGATTAAATATTACTAGCGTTTGCCCGCGACTTCGTTCAAGTAGAACTTGTAGGTATTTTAGTTTTTTCTGAGACATCCATATTGATTTAACCTACGTAAAAGCTAAAATTCCTAAAAACTCATATGCTTTTGGGCGAAACCCCCTAGATTTGGACCCGCTAGTGTTTTCTAATACAGAGTTTATCTTAGGTCCACCATTTTAAATATAGGATAATAAATTTGAAACTAGATGTCTAGCTTCAAAGATTAGCACCTTGATATCGAGTCAACTATTTTTTGTTTTATAGTCCATTCTACGAAACGAGCTTCTTAATCAAATTGTTCGTAAGAGCCCATTGGATTAAAATGCGTGACCATTAGCCGAAGAAATTTTCTTTAAACAATATTGTTTTTGTATTGCTAATACTCATCGATTTATAGGTCCTTTGACCATTAGGTTTACTTTATTGTAGTAATATGGGACTTTTGCCAACTATTACAAGCCTATATGTCTAAGTTAGTAAATAAATAAATAGGCATAGTATTTATCAGCCTTTTAATGTTTTTTATCCAGTCTTCATTCATGATTTAGTGAGCGTCAGAATATGTCAATGTCATTATTTTGTAACAAAACCAACCAAACAGCATTAACTAAACAAGCACAGTTTCTCTAACTTGTGCATTACCTAAGCGTTATCCCCTTGCAATTCGTTCTATTTTCCCTTGTACGGGTGCCGTAGAAAGTTGTAAGTATGTTGGTCTAAATAGCTAGAGACGGTAAAGCATCTTACAATTACGAATAAGGTGAAGAGAAAAGCTAATTTCTCTCATGTTCAATTGAATAGGCTTGTTCTATTAAATGGATAAAGAAGTTAAATGTATTTGTTTCTGGATTCTTGTGACTTGTGATCATTTAGTAAAAGCTAGTGGAAAAGAGATTTAACTAGAGAGAAGGTAAAAGAAGAAGAAGGTATTATAACATAGCATAGGTAATTCAAAAAGGGAGTCATAGGGTAAGGATATTGTAAAGTTTTTGATAAATTCACATGATTAAAAGTATTATAGGTGTGATAAAAATAATAGGTTGTACATTTTAATAGGATACATGTGATTTTTAATTCTTTCAAATTAATACTTAAATCAAAAGGTAGTTCGCTTAAGTGATTTACTGTTTGTTAAACTACAGTTATTATTATAGTTTTCTAATCCGTACAAATATACTTAGGAAATAAATTACATGCACTATTTAGTTTTAAAAAGTCTCGGAAAAAAAGTATTTTAATAACAATTGGATATATTTAAGGATAATGCACCAAAACATTTATTAATAAAACTATGAGCTAGTTATGTATTTTCTATTCCGGTTCGTTCACTGATGTTCTTCCTTGTTTTTGAAATATCGTGGGAAATTCGGACTATACTTGTTATCAAAACGACTCTTAATTATGGTTACACGATCATTAGTTCATAACAAAAACATTAGGTTATTCCAAACTTAGGTAACTATGCCTCTTGTGTAATTACGCGAACACCTTAAAATGTTGTCTTTTATTATGTTCATAGAATAAACATTATTTAAAGGGGAGCTTTATCCAATGGCATAAAAGTATATAATGTAAAAGATTATGCCTAATAGATGGGTAATTGGGTATGCCAGCAAAGGCGACACAGATTTAAGTTGAATGATCAATGATGTAACTGACTACTGGTATTTGCTATAATTACTATTTCGGAACGCCTAGATTAAGAGTCAGCTCAATCTGAGACGAGAAGCGACGCGACGCGCGGCCTTTTATGATACCTAGCCATACAAAAGATAACTTTATTAATTAAACAAAAAGACGCACGTTTCATTGTAAGACTTTGACATTGCGTCGCGGTGTCGCGCTACGCAGCGCTGCGCTTCGCATAGCCGACGTTGCGCGATGCATCACTGCACCGCGCTGTATGCAAGAGCACAAAACCACTGGCCTCTTCATGCATCGTCGCGCCTCGGTGTGAATTGACCCTAACTTGACCACGGTTGCATCAACTCTATTGAATTTATCAAAATGATTTGGTAATTTGGATTTTTAGTTTTGATAATGTTTTGCTCAAATTTATAGGCTCTGGAATAAGCTTATTAACATGGCTTTCCTAATGACAGCACAATCTTTATCAGTCGGAAGAAGTATCGTTATTATTATTATTTGCTAGACATTAGCCTCAAAATATTCCCAACCAAAGCGAGACTGGAACGCTTGTATCCAGCGGCCCTTAAAAGATCGTCCGTCCACCACGTAGGCCTTTTATTGTAGGTAGGATCATCTCATAATAACCTCCAGACTTTTCTTAATTTGCCAAAACACTAGTTACTAGGAATTAATTAATGAATAATTTATTATCAAAATAGTAGTGTTTAACAGATTTTGTTTTTCTATTGATGAAAATTAGATTTTTACTTTTCTGTTGTTTAAATAAGCAGCGGGTACCAAAGCACCCCTGTTCCATGCCATTGCTTTATTGCGAAACGGTATTTCCATTTCTATCAACGCCACTGCCGATCTTAGTTTTCCTGATAATCTGGAGTTATAATAGTGGTAGAGTGGCCAGTGAATTACTAATGTGAGTCGTCAAACACACTTAACTTATAATAGGCTAGTTTATGTAAGTTATATTATTAGCCTCTCATAATTTAAAACTTTTATTACATTTTCTTAATGTGTTGAGTCCTCTGAAACAGAGTTATGAAACAACAATAAAAAAATAGTTTCATTTAAAACATAAAATAATTAAATAAATACCTTGAAATTCCATTTACTAACTGCAGTAGACAAAACATACAGTAATCGTGATGTAATTCTGAAGAAAGGTGCAAACTTGAAAACAATTAGAAAGTAAAGTTATGTAATCCCCTGAAATTCTCACACTCGCTTTTAATTTTTATAATTACGAAGTTATATCTTAATAATACGCGCGTAATCTTATTGTTTTATTTCTTTTTTATATTATTTCTGAAATAATAGATGAGAGCGTCGAATGAAATGAAAAAAAATCTTAAACATATCACCGATATTACGTTAATAGTTTTCTTATTAAACGGACAGTGTTCCGTCTGCGTTTTTAATTTTTTAATACAACGTCTTGGGCAAACAAACAAACGGTTCATCTGATGGAAAGTAATACCGTCGCCTATTGACACGATGATGCCCCTGATGTCATAGAACACCAGGCTAGGTTAAGATACCTCACGTGCAGGTAATTACACTGGCTCTCCAATCCCTCAAACCAAAACACAGTGATCTGCTTCACGGCAGAAATAGAAAGGAGGGTGAAACCAACCCAGTCGATCTCACATGTTGATGCACCAAGAAAGTTACGTAAATGAGTTCAATTAGTTAAGGCTTGGTGTGATAGGGCAAGTACAAAAAATCCCATATCATTGAATTATGTGCGCAAGAACCGTATTTGGTCCAAATCAATATCATCAGTATGCATCAATCAGGAATTGCTCCTAAGAAATGGAAAATAGCAGCTATAATTGGGACTATATATGTTTTATATTCGATCTGGGAATAGACACTATGAATACGTATTTATATACAAAAATAAGTATAAACTTAGGCAAAACGTTTTCGTGAACTTTATATTCCAAACGATTAATGAATTCATTATTACCCATATTAACGGCCAAAACGTAATTAAAACTGAATTACAGTGATCATATTACCAATTTGACAAAACACATAATTGTACTAAAGTATTTAAAATTAGTGGAACGACGAAGAAGTATTAATTTTTTCCTATTCTTGTCAAAGTCAATGATATTAGCACTATATTTTAACATCTTTTGGATTGGTTTTTAAATTAACGAATTAAAATTAAAAACTTAATTAAGTACCACAATTATTTATAACATTTAATTTTTATATTATGCAATTTTTTTCGTTCTTCTAATTTTGTACTCGAGTGCATTTTAACTAGCACCTAGGTGCTTATATTTCACCTATGAGGGAAGTTATGACACATTTCAACAGACCTTTTTCCCTTCATTTAAAGAACATAAAACCGTTTCGTAGATCCTCATTAGCGAAATACTAATTAAAAGATTTAGTTAAATCTTTAAAAAAAATTGAAATGTGTTCATTGTTACATAAGGCAATATCCACCACAAAGACAGTTCTTGAGAGGGTCAGTTAGATGTTTTGTAACACGTTTGTAACTCAACAAATGTAACGTAACGATTATGACTGTCAGTTGGTTTACGTCAATTACATAAATATTAGGTTTAATATAGTTTACTACCTCTGTCTTTCGCTCACAGATGTAGCCAATCTTTATGTCTAGGCCTCTTTAATGTATTTTATTGTGTACACTCACAGCTTAATATTATATTACAGGTAAAGTATTGTTAAAATTGGTTGAGTGAATGTTCTGCTCGTCTTTGACCATAAATATCTTTATGCGACTTATTTTTGAACAGACCCAGTTTTATGATTTGTTTGTTCAATTTATTCCTTTGCTACGGTTAAGCAACTGTAATTTGGCAAATAGTTTAGCCTTGGTCTTGGCTTCTTGTTTGACGCCGTTTTTTCATTTAGCGGAAGTCACGATTTGATTCACTTACGGTCATTCTTCTAACTTATTACTAAGTACTTGTCGATCTTAAGATAGTATTTAACATCTCAGTTCAATTTGGTCGATTGAGCTGAAGTAGTTTTCCAGGGTATATTTTTTGCAAGTTTCACGGAGTTATTCATAAAATTTATTTTACTTTTTTTTATATATCGGTAAAATAATTACAGACACCTCATTATAGTTCAATAACCTTTAAAGAAAAATTGCAAGTAAACTTTTAGATAGCATGGAATTAAGAACCAATTTAAAATTTCGTTATATAAAGTCGACAGAGTAGAAAAGAGTATGGCTCACCGTCACCTACTTGGGGCTTGCCTACTTCGGATGTCGGTCACTGCACGCTTGGCCAGATAACTCTGTGACAGGTGACGAAAATGACGCTTCGGTGACGTATTTGGGTGTTGCGTCACCACAATGGCTGTGAAAGTATATTAGAAAGTGCAAGTCCGTGGGTCAGACGCACGTATTTTAATCTATATTAAAGAGCTGCTGGCGCTAGGTGCCGTTTTAAATATCAAAATATATACCAAGTTTTTAGTTACATATTCAGCCGCTCGTAAACAATCGTGACTGTTAAATGTTATATCAGTCTGGGATTTACATAATAATACTTGTACAGGTAACTGGAGCGACGTCCGATAATTATTAATTAATCAGCCGGAGTGTCATGTTTTTTAGTAATTTGAACCTAATTATCGAATATTTTAAGCAAAAATAAAAAATCCATTATTATCTAACGAACCTCTGCAACCAATTTTTTAATACATCATTAGGTGAAGTCAGTCAGATTGGACATCACACACAGATCCCCAAAACGGAGAGACTTTCCGTGCGTTTATTTGAAAACGAAGTTTTTGCTATTTGTTAGTTAATTAGAATAATCTTGTACAAAAAGTTGACGCACAACCAACACAATGATTCCCACAGACCTGTTACAAGTGAACCTGAGATAATGTTTGTCACGCTTTGTTGATTCCGGTAACACCTACACACGGCTACAAAGAACGACGAACTTATTATCTATGTGCCTTTTATTTATTTACTCTTGGTACGGCTTTTTTTAATTATATTGATAACATATTAGATTCATTTACAATCATAATATTGCAGTGTAGAATAAAGTCTAGTTTATGTATTCTTGCATATCTGTAAAGCCTCAAGGAGTTTTAATGACAATTACCACTTGCAGAGTCATAACTTTGTACGTAAAAAATTACCGTTAACGAATTTCTGTAAAAGTCAGTTTTTAGTAAGTTTGAAACTTCTGTAAAATATATGTTTCATGTAAATTAATATAAAATTAAAGAAGAAATGGTTAGTGATTGCGATCTTCCGTGTGTCGCTGTCGGTCAAACGAATCGGCTTCAATACAAAATATCGAGAAAAACGTTCTTACACAAGAATCGATTCTTAATGAACTACTGTAACGATTTAGCCTTTGTGTGGGTGAATTTAATCTGTAGCATTGTTAAATGACATAAGAGGTATATACATATATATTTTTACCCAATTACCGAACGAAAGGGTAATGATTTCACGAGTCTTTGTATGTTGTGTGTTCCACCGTAGCACTTTATCTAATGAGTCGATTTTGATAAGGATTTTGTTGTAAAGAAATTAATGTTAGCGGTAGTAAAATTAAAAAATGTGAAGCAATTTTTTTTCTCGCTACCATATCGAGTGCGGTGTCAAAAAAGGTCTTAACTAGCAGAATTAAAAAATGCATATACCTTTTATGTATATATATTTTTTGTGATAATTTCTACGAAACGTCATCTCAAATATGAACTCGAAAGTATTTTTCCGGCCAAAAATACGAACACATTTATAATACTGAAAGGGACAAATGACAACGTCTATGTTGAATAGTTAGTATGTAACAATTTTTAGATTAGATATTTTCTTGTTTCATATTTTTAGAGCACAATTTTTAAGTAGTCGGGTTGTAGTTTTTGAACTTATTTTTTGTGTGATTTAGTTTAATTGTTATCTAAGAGTATTGATAGAGGAATATATATTTTTTTTATTGCAATTTAAATTATGATAAACAAACATGTATGACTATATAAATAAAATAATGTCTTTTTAGATACCTACCTAAATGACGCGACCGTCAAACTGCTGGTAGTATGTGTTGGCCCTAATTCGATTGTTATGTTATACAGAGCGTATTCAATTTATTGTAAACAAAGTCGCGATGAACAACTCTTTAGATTTGACAATAAAATCAAGCGTTTAATTTGAAGGCGAACCTCTCTAGTTATATTTAGGCCAAGGTGTCTTCCGATATTCTTTGCACTTCTTTGTACTGTACATGGTTTGGCTAAGGCGTATTTAATATATAGCTCTCTACTGTTAGAGAAATGTCAATTTGTTAGATTCTTTAAGTCTTAAAATCAATTTAAGGTCATCTTGTAAGTATAATAAGGCGAGTGATCTCTATGCCCATGCCTATTGTTAAAATAATAGACTCGGCGTTGCTCATCACTGCCTATTCGCACTGACAAATGAGCTGCCAATATTTTGACAACTAGCAGATTTTTTGGTGGAATGGAGTATTGTCTATAGTATATATATATGGAATGGAGTATTGTCTACAGTGTCTACCATGAGTAAGTATAGTTTCCTTTCGTGAAATAAAATAATTACTACAGTGATTTTGTATGAGCAATCTTAATTCCTCATCAATCCGTTAGATGCGCTTTATAAAGATTCATACCAATTTGTAACTGCAGTAGCGAGCGGCAATCGAATGTAAAATTCATGGTAAGCATACAGTAAGATAATGTTACTTTAACTGTAGAGTTTAAAGTAAAAGTAACGTTATCTTACTGATGTTCTTATCATTTACACGACAGGTGGTAACTAGTAGGTGTAGGGTGTCCAAGATTTAACGCAAGATTTGATTTTGCCAGAAAACACAGTTTCTAGTCCTTACATTGTATTTTTTTTTGTTAAATCGTAAAATATACAAGAAAGGCTTTATTCATGATACAGCAAATCAAGCAAATAGCCTTTGCCACTTTGCCGGTATTCACGCACACTTTTGTTGAATTTTCCATGATTTTTTGTAGATCAGGCTGAATTTATTTTGTCGTTGTGTGTGTGGAAATATAGTTATTTCAAATAACCCCATAAAATATTCTAAAGTGTTAAATAACAAAATCTAGGGGGTTAATTCTGATCACCGAAACATTGCTTCCAGTCAGAAATCTGCACCAAAGAGAAACAATGATAATGAATAACAAGATGCATTTGTTGTTCCAGAAAAGACGCGATGGCCATTTGCGCGATGTGTTATAATAATAATAATAATAACCACATCACGACACACACATTGACTCAGCCCTGCACTAAGTATCATAAGAACTTGTATCGCAGGTTCTAAGCAACGATATGGTGTATACTAAATAAATAAGAATACAACATCCAAGACCGGTAAGCGAAACAATGCGTCTTGCAAATAACACAAAGTACCGCCCCCGCCGGGATTCGAACCCGGAACTTCTAGCGTAGCAGTTGGCTGTTTACACCACTTCGCCATCGAAGTCGTCGACCATACCATCCATACCATACCGTCCATCCGTCGTATACCATAAATAATCCTTCTATGGACTTTATAATGCTATAAAAATACAATATAAATAATAATTATTAAATGTTTCGTTCATTCTGGCACACCCCTTACATAAGTTAAATAAAAGTGAACGTCAAATCACAAACATGTATGTTTTCAAATATTTGTTTTCATGATACATTAAGATATTTTTTGCACGATTTAACATTCATAATACAAATTGGCTTTAACATGTTTTCTTACGAAATTTTCCTCTTGTTCATTGTTTTCTTTGTGACTGAATTGAATATTTAAAATGTTGTCAAAGAATTTAAAAATAAAGTTATCCATTCAAAGAAACATAAAAACACACAGATGTCTACCTAAGCATTCTACATCAACAAAGGTTACCTTTCGTTAAAGTAATAGTAATAATGAGTGTTAAAATTATAAAACTATGCGCAAGAGTGCGTCTACAAAACGAAATCATCATTGTTCCATATCAAAATATACATTGACTCACACAATACACTATTTAAAACTCGCACTAATAAATACTTGCGCGATGACTCACCGTAAAAGTAATTAAATAAGTTTTTTAAGTGAATTGTCGATATTTTTCTGAATATTATTTTCATGTACCTGCAAAATAATATATTAATAAAATAATAATTACTTTTTATGAAATTAAATGGTCTGCATTTCGGTAAAAGGTTGCTGTGGGTACACTCCATTGTACATTTCATTTTTATTAGGTTTTCAATATACTCAATTACACACACTATGATATGTTTTTGTTAATGTTTTATATTTTCAATGTACGCTATTTATAATCTTATAGTCTAATTTATAGTCTTGTTTATTAAATTGTATTGAGTATAAACGACTTATTATCACCAAACACCAGATATCTCTTTCGTAAAGTGCCGAACAAACACCAGTCCTAAATAGTTCCAATACTACCTGCAGCCTTCCCAAGAATGTTGGTCCATCTGGTGTGGTGCCGTCAAAACCTCGATTCCCGGACCACTCACCACTGTTGTACATAAAAACTAAATTTTAAATTTTTTTGCAGGTTCTTCCACAGTGTAGACAAGAGGAAGTAAATACTTGATACAATTGAAATTTATAGTATTTTGAATGTATTGTACTTAAGTTGCTCTTGAAGAGCAGAGGTGGATTAGGGGACCTTAAATGATGTTTAGGCATTTTTTTGACTCCTTATAATTAATAATAATAATAATAATGAACCACATCACGACACACACATTGACTCAGTCCTGCAGTAAGTATCGTAAGAACTTGTGTCACAGGAACTAAGCAACGATATGGTATATACTACATAGATAAGAATACAACATCCAAGACCGGTAAGCGAAACAATGCGTCTTACAAATAACACAAAGTCCCGCCCCCGCTGGGATTCGTACCCGGAACCTCAAGCGTAGCAGTCGGCTGTTTGCACCACTGCGCCACCGACGTCGTCATCTGCAATCTGCAATTACTGCAATCTGTCACAATATAGGACATTCAGCTAAGTGTTGTGTCTTATAGGTCAAATGTTTAGTTCATAAACAATGAACTAAAGTCAATTTCTTTTCCTATCAGGAGGATTTAGGGGTTGTTTAAATTTAGGTGGTCCTTTCGTAATTTTTTGGTTTTGAGTCAACTTCTCTGAATTCTTTCTAGTATTAACATATTATATATTATAACATACATATTATTTTGTTGGTTTGGGTGGTTTTTATTTTTATCCTTATAATTTGCAGAAGACATATTTATGTCCACTCTGATAGGTCGTTTGTCAGGTCCTTGTGTATTATGTCATTAGGGACATACCATGGTGCTTGAGTTATTATTCTTAGCGCTTTCGACTGAAATCTCTGTATTATATATTTGAGGTGGAGGCTGTACCCCATAGTTGAATGCCGTAAGACCAAATAGGCTTGTATTGTACAGCAAAATTCCGTTATTTATTTGGAGCTTAGATTGTTTGACAATTCTTCTAAAAGACATTCCTTTTAAGAATTCGTTGACGGATCATAGATAATCCCTCTTCGCAGCTGGAACACTGACAGTTCAATTCGCAGATTGCACTATATATTGCAGACAGTTGACATTTTACGTTTTGACATCTGCATCATATTATGACAGTAATACGATTCTAACAGAGCAGCCTTAAGTCGAGGAGTTGTAACGATTTATAAATTAGAATCATTTAAGAAATGGAGTGCCTAATCTTGTGTAGCCTAAATCCAGCTGTTTGATTCATTGAAACCTCAAAAATTATACGTCTTGCTGTATTATTTAAGGCTTTGAAGTAGTAACTACTAACACTTAAAGCCATGTTTTATTTATGAAATTACGTTAACTTCTGCGAATGTCCTTGTGACCGTTAAAACGATTACGAATTAAATGTATTTATTTATAGTTCACCGGACCAATGATTTGATTCTAAGAATTATATAACAGAAGTATGTATTATCTTTATCATTGTTGTACCTAAAACGTAACGTAACTTTTAGTTGTTCAAATTCAAATACATAAACTTCTTTGACGCAAAGAGAATCGATCTTTAATTCTTTAACAACTTTAGTACGTAACTCATACCATAAACAATGCCGTTAAATCTTGACGTGATTATAATTAGATAAAGTATGTATTAAATATAACGACGTGTCCCATTTGTTCTATGGAACATGACGTAATAGAACAATTTGAGGAAATATTGTCCCTATTTGTACTATAGAACAGTTTGTACTTTTTTGTCTCAAATTGTTCCATAGAACAAATTATAAATCAACTTCGAAAAGTTGATATGTAAACTGTTTTGTTAAACTGCTTAATTTTATTTTGCAAAATAAAAATATATTATTAACGTCAGAGATTGTCATTCACGCCTTTCTCATCAATCATCATGCAAGAATTTGGGAAAAGTCGATTCCCATTTAGTTCTATGCATTCACAGACAAATAAAAACAGAAGCAAAAGCTAGTACGTAGTTCTAAAATATAATGCTGCTATTATTTTATTGACGTAAACTTTAACAAATTTATGTCCTTTTCAAGGTATTGCAGTGCGTAATTCATCAGTATATATCACAATGCTTTTCCCTATTTATTGAATTTTTTACATACTGGTTTTTGCCCGCGACTTCATCCTCGTTTATTTTTTAAGTTTTTTTTTTTATAAAATGTAATGCCCTTCCTCGGTATACAAACTATGTCCTTGCCAAATTTTATTAGAATCCGTTCAGTAGTTTAAACGTAAGAAGTTTACAGAAAGACATTGATGTCGACATCTTGAAATTATGCCATCAAATTAAGGGGTTCATTCTTAATATTGTATTAAGATATTCCAAGTATTTTAGAATTGTAAAGCTATTATTTAAATAAAAGATGAATTATATAATCTATTTATTTGTTGTTATTATTATCCCAATTACAGAAATAATAAGAATTAAATTACACACTATTCAATAAAATATAACAATGTAATAATTAAAAAGTATTAATAAAAATGAAATAATGTAAGAGGTCTATAATATACCATAATAATTTAATTTATTCAAACAATATTCAAATAAACATATAAAATAACAAAAAATCATTAATAATAACAATAAACCACATCACGACACACACATTGACTCAGACCTGCAGTAAGTAACGTAAGAATTTATGTCACAGGAACTAAGAAACGATATGGTATGGTATATACTACACAGATAAGAATACTACATCGAATACAACCGGTCGGCTGTTTAAACCACTGCGCCACAGAGGTCTTATATTTTAATAAATTTTCTACGATCACACTAGGTAGATAGGTATAATAAAACTTGTTGCGTAGACACAGGAAAGAAAAACATGGTGGGAAATTTTTCTTTAACCTAAATCTGTCTATCTAGACATACTATAGACTTCAATAAGATAATATCTAGGTTTATATCTTTTGTATTACGCAACGTATTAGTGGTTTTGTCTCACAAATGTAAACTACCTAACCAAATATATATATTTCGGGGCACACCCGCCACTCTGTCCCACCACTGCAACTCCTGTTCACCAGGATCAACAGTGGTGTCCTTTGATCGAATAATCAACGAATAATGCAGCTATGCAATGACGTACAGGCTGTGCCCGGACACCCTACCAACTGTCTTGGGACCCGCAACGAACTCAATCAGAAGAAATAGGAGGTAGTAAGAAAGCGGTTTCAGACTTCCCTCCCAGCAAAGCGGAGACAGCAATTGAAATGGCCCAGAGGCAAAAAAAGTAAAGGGGAGACAGTCAGGAAACGCCTCACTTTCTAAACACCACAGCAAGCCACTGACTAACAGGGGATAAATTAAATACTAACCTAAATCTTACGCCAGTAAAACCAAATGCATATACCTACATACTTATATCTCAAATCTTTGTCTGTTGGATACCTTTCGAAGCTTGAACTGCTGCACGAATTTATAATTTGAGGAACGACAAATTTCGTCTTAATATAACAAACAAATGATTTGTACTTGGACATGGGTAGCAGCTAGATAAAAATAAAAACTAAAATTTATTTTACCTCTGCAAATTCTTTTAGATACAAAATAGAAATTAAATATTAAAATACAACTTGAAAATCTGATTAATATCATGTGTACATACTGCATTTGCATGTTCAAACTTTGAGCGAAATGCTTTCTTCAACCGCAAAAATCGCAACCTTGACTCAAACGGATCAAATGTAAATTTTACCCAAAGATTTTGGCCTCTATATCAAAAATACAAGCAAGAACAAAACCAAAAAACATCTTTTGACAACACTTGTTTTATTTTAGATGCTATCTAAAAGCTTGCGAAATTAAGTGATATAATCCAATAAAGTAAGAGTTAGGGGTCATACATTAATAGCATTATGTATGACATTACCATACAAAAATATTATCAAGCGGATGTATCTTTACCATCCATCAACATTGCATAAGTTAGTGAAATAACCTTTTTATGCCTAAGAAACCTGATACCTATGATTGTATTTTATTTTAATATAGTCATTTATACTCACTTTTTGCATCGTACTTTGTTCATTGATATTTTTTTTTGCGCGGAACCCAATTTTTTCCGAAAAAAGATGCCTCAGTTATTCTTTATCAAATGGACTATATGCAAGTACAGTCCTATCAAAAAATCTTATGTAAAATCGCAGTTATACATACATACCTAGCTTTTTGGCCACTTTAATAACTAAAATTTATTATATAGGTACTTTGATTTAAGATGGATTATTAATTTTATAACAGCTTTGGTAACAAATATTTTTTTCAATAAGTATTTATTTTGTTAGCTTGCTTAGAGGGCTAGAGGCTTTTTAATGAGGCTTACATACATTGTTGTTATGGAAGTTTTTTAATGGTTACGTTTTTTGGTTGATTGTATATGATATGCATAATATAAGTACATACATGCAAATTAATCAACACACGGATTTTCCGAAATGACTGATGTTATTTGTTTACATTCAAAATGAGTAATTTACTAATTATTTCATTTGCTCCTTTGAGTTACTTGAATTTGATAATTCAAGTTTAAATTGCTTAAGTGCTTGCTTATATAATTTCTAGGACACCGCTGGTCCTTCGAAAACGACTTTTTGTCCTCAAGCACCGGACTCCAAAAGGAGTTGTTATTATATGTATATTCATACCACGAATTTCTCTTACGGCCGGTTTTGATAAAACACTCAACCTTCCCCTACTATTGTAACTCGAAAATGACTGATGTGAGACAAAAATCATGACAAACAAAATCCGTGTACGTAATAAAATGTTAACATCTAATAAAATCAACCAAAAACTTAGTAATTTCGTAATCCTTCTTCATGTTTATAAGTATGTTTGTTTTGAGCTATTTGATTATCTATTTAAACTGTGCAGTTATAATTTAAAACACACTATCGGTAATAACCTATTCGAAATAAATTAATAGCAGTTCTAATTTTTTGCATAACGGTTAAGCCAAAGTATTTCTATAACGGTTCATCAGCTGTATGTTATTTGCAATATAATTACTCTTGCAGAGATTAATGATTTGCCTGTTTTAGTTTTGGGTTTAGCTATTTACAATATCTTAGTTTGCCGTTAAATGTTCTTACTACCACATTATTTTATTAATTTCCGTTCGAACTGAAAAAAGCGTTAAACACTTTAAAGTAACGGTAAAGAAAAATGGAATCTTTATATATTTTTTTCTTCAAAATGTTGTGTTTTAACAATTTTTGTAAATAGTTTATGTTTAATTAAACAAATGCTTACTTAAATAGATAAAATATCCAAGCGTTTTGTACTCCTTTACCAAACATTGCTGAAAAAATTGAGTGATCCTAATATCCAATGTTAAAATTATTAAAAGTTTTTAGAAGTTGAATTGTATACAGCGCGTGCTTCTATCTTTCGTGTAAAAGCACAATCGTGTATACACTTGTCTACCATGGAAGAGCAAGCATATATTCCTGCCACCTCGAATATTAAAAGCATCCTGAGGTAAGAAACTACTGAGGTAATACTCGTTAGAAAGATGTAAACTACAGTAAGCTAACAGATTTTTGCTTGTTCTTGGCAGTTCAGATAAACGAGAAGTCTAGGTACAATCATCGCTAATCTAGGTCTCTTATGTGTCCAAAGCCTGACCTACCTTGTTGCTCAATACTGATATACCTAACTACTCAAACCACTTCATGCGCTCCTCATTTAAAATTCTAATGCCTTTACGATGTTCAAAGCCCTTACTATTTTTGTACGTATACACTTTTTTCCATGAAATAATTTAATTTTAAACAACGAGTACGGGAATTACGTACAGTAAAATATTTTTTGTTTGACAAAGACTAAAAAAGTACGAGTAATTGCGATACTTTAGTACCTTGTTTAATACATCTGTTTATTGTTCTGTATTACATCTTTGCTGATTTTTTTCTTTTAGTAGTGAATTAAAATCTAGTTAAAAGTGAGTTGTCTAAGTAGTGGTTGTATTTGGTTTTAGTGTCAACGTGATAAGTGTTGTTCGCCTGTTTGTACATAACGCGAATGGTAATCAGATTAACGGTGGATTTCCCATTTCGATTGCTCTGTTTACAGTCTTATTAGAAAATACTTGAAATTTTATGCGCCCTTAATGATCAAATAACTTTGTTTAGTAAAAAGTATTGTTCTTAGAATTAGAATTGCAAGTACAGAGAACACAATTGTACGATGCATTATGTAAATTACATACATGGCTTTTAAAGAAGGATATTTTCCTACATATTTATACATTTGAATAAAATGAACTAGATTCATAAAATCCACTTAAAATCGACAATGGAAAACTTTTCTACTAATTATTAACTCATTGGTAAAATTATTCATTATGAATGAATCAATGAGTAATCCGATATTAAGCTTTCTGCGCGGGCGCAAGCGTCTACTCCAACTTTGCCTTGGGAGCGGCCGAACGACAGGACTCGCTCGAATGTTCGAGAGGTCAAATTGTTTATAGGACGACTAGATGTGGCACGATTGAAACAAACAGCTTTTGACTGCGACTCTGTCTGCTTTGAACTTGTACCACCTTAAAAACTATTCTAAATGAACGTCAAAGAACTTTCGAAATGGGGCGAGTTGTTTCCATACTTCTGTACATACGATATGAGGCCTAAGTAAATAAAAAACAATAAGTATTTGTTTAAAAATTTGGTATGTAATTATGAAAATTTTCAAAACCAAAGAAATACAAATCAAAATTATTAATCGAAAGCCAAAGCCAAAAGTGTAGTTATTGATTAATTTCAAATTTTCAAAAGGGTTATTAGATTCTATACTACAATAAACAATAAACATATTTTCACTACAAATTTTCAAAATCTCAAAACAAAAAACATTTCATAACGTTTCTTAACGTAAGGAACATACAATAATAAATGATAATGGCGATGCAATTACAAAGATGAGACCAAATTAACATACACGCAACACATATATTATTATCACACGTTATTGTTTTTCCTAGACATCATCTATTATTAATTATTTAACATGTTACCTAGATACAATCTGGTTTACAAGGAAACAAACAAAACGACCAGGGCTTTTTTTTTATTTTGGTTCAACGAAAGGAGTATCAAAACTTTTTTCTCGATTAAGATTTTTCTTTTGTTTCTGCTTCCAATAATAATAATATTTTATTATTATTATTATTATAAAGGCAAGCCAACAGTACATGCATTATTAATAATAAAAAAATTAAGCAACTCAGTTTTTCACGATGTTTAATCAGTGTTCTCGCCAAAATTGATTCAAGGTCAGACAGGAAGACCAGCACCTTTGCAATTATAGAAGCTTTAATATTTTTTTTTGTAACGTACCTAAATAATATGCATTTTTTTTTAATACAAACCCATAGGTAAGTGCTTAAAGTTTAGCTGTTTGAGTTTAAGACTGAAAATTGAAAATAAATGTTTAAAGTTACGAGTATTTTTAATAACTTGCAAGTGTGTACTAACATAAACCAGTATTATGGTATTTTACAAAGCAGATAATTCTAGTCTCGACTCTTCCTACATACTCTGTCAAAAGATGTGTTATTTGCAACGCGGAAAACAATAATAAATTATAAATAATATGCGTGTAAATAATGGTTTTTGTATGTAAAATTTTACCAATTATTTTTCCGCTAGGAGGATAAAATGTAGATAAAGAATTTTTATTTAATTTATGCTTTATTGTAATTTTACTTGTGCATGATGGTAAGAAGTAAAAATTATGGACAATGTAAGTTTAACGTAGGTACCAGGAAGATGAGATTTCATTGTACACTGGTACCAGTATTTTAACATGTACAGACTTGTCAAAGTTATAATGAGTAAGGCAATTTCATTTATTGCTTCTATTTTCTTTATATCTTCGTACGTACGACGTTTTGTACGTTCAAGAGGAAAATGATACAATCATTCACTTCCTAACAGTTATCCTAGGTCAATCTTGTTAAGTGTCCCAATGGTCACCAATGTACTTTATTCCTTTAACAGTAAAGTTCAAATTCCATAGTTTTTCCAATGAAAATTATAGGGAAAATTTTACAAATATCTTCGACTGTCAGGGCTAATAAACAATGCTGTTACAGTGAAATCCATAATGAATACTTAATAAGTTATTGTCATTAATTAATCTAATTATGAGGAAAATAATTTATTTATTTTGTTCGGAAGTAAATATACTTGTCTAGCGACATCTAGTCTATTAATTAACGTACTTTTAAGACAAGTTTGAATTATCCTAATGATTTAAGCCTTTTAATATTGGAGCGTTATCTGTTTTTAAATATTATACTTGTAGCAGAAAACACCCCATAGGTAATAATAATTATTTATTATTTAAATATTATAGCTATTTTTAAACCTTTCTTTTTTGGACATGTAGAACAATAATTTACTCCAGAATCTCGAAGGCTGAGTTCCACCAAGTTCCAAGTGTAGCTCTTGTCGTTGTTAAAGTTAAAATGATTCCCAAAGTGTTCTCCAAAGGACCAAGGTGGACCCTCAAGTATCTACGGCGGGCTCGACGGGGGTCTACGAAAAAAATATTTGGATCCTCTGATTAGAAGGTTGACAAGTGAAATGACGTAAAATTTCTCTACAATGGATACAAAACTTCTGTGTTTACGTATAGTCGATGTCTGCCATGGAGTATCATTTGCCATCGAAATTCCTACCTATTTACGCGATAATACTACGTTTTAGGGGTTGGATCGCAAGCGCAATCCTAATTGGGCGTAGTAAATCTCTATTACCAATGACGGTAAAGGCAGCAAATCATTCATTGAAATCATGATGTTGTTCTAAAAGTATGATAATCTCATCCATTCACAAATATAGTATGAAAGCCCCCAGCCGCAAAACCTGCAAGCAAAACTCGACCTTAAGGTGGTAGCGCGTGCGCGTCCGTGATTGTACTTACATTTCAGCAATAATAACCGGCCGAAATTGATCAGTTAAAGTTATTGTTATATTTTAACTATTATAAATATTATGTCTAATACCAGTCCACTTTACGTGTACTCCAGTAGAATTAAAAATAACTAATCCATTCCTTTTTATGTATATGTCCAGCCAAATATATCTTGTCCTTAATAAATTAGCATTTATACCTTTAGATATAACTTCTGTAGATTAAAAAAATATTTCAACCCAACTCACCCACGTTTACATGTTAACTCTTAACCTCGTAAAAATAGTTTTTCGAAATATAGTTACTAACTAGTAATCGCAATTTAACTCGGGTTGAATTAGGCCATTTATTATCTTTAAAGTTAAATGGTATATATTTACAAACCTAGTACATAAGCAAGTTGTATGTCACGCAAAATCATGCTTGTTGTATTTTTATAATAGACATATTATGCGATTTTGCATGTGCAGCGAAGTTACTGCATAATTCGTTTATCTCGGTATTCTTGTTCTACAATCTTTAATTATATAAAATAATGTAATCCATTAATTTTCCTTCTAAACGGTATTTTATCGTGTACGGAATATACGGAAAATATTGGTTTAATAAATGAAAAAAAAAATGTATTTCGTGGAATATCAGAACATAGTTATTAATGAGTGTTTTTGTTATGTTACTAAAATAAATCCATGTTAAGAAAACGGTAGGAGGTATTATGACAACGTTTGAAAATTAAGAATAATATATAATGCATATACTTAAAAAAACTTAGGATTTTTATGTGTAACCAGCGCAAACCTTTTAACTGAATCCTTTATTAAAGATCTTCTTGCTGGTAGCCAGACTGGTAAAAGTAAGTCAGAGAGCTCAATCCACAACCTAAGGAGCAAGTAGGTTTCTTTAAAATCAAGCAAAAAGCTACAATTAAGACTCTGGGCCACTTGCCTCTACAACTCTTAAAGCTTAGTTGTCTCCACGAAAGAGTTCCCAAAAAACACTTAAGTATGCACCCATTACTTGATTTGCGTGAAACGACATGAATTTGACAGCAGCTGACTGACTTGCCCACTGTGATTCTCATCTCCCACGCACTGCCCAATGATCAGCGATACGTAAATAGTTTCCTAGGAGTTCTCCTGGAATAGAGTATATCTTAGGTTTGTGTAATTCTCAATAATCTCTAAATTAGTTTTGATATCTATACAAGCAAGTTGGCTTAAAGAACTTTTAAAATTTGCCTCAAAAGGTGTATTGTAAACTCATCTATTATTAATAATAATCAAATTATTCAGTGAAATGTGTTACAAATGTCCTACTTAATCATAATGCAATACAGTCCACCATATTTTGAGAGAAAGTATACTCGTGAAAATCTCAAACGAATTTTCATGTAATATTATTTGATAATCATAAAATCATAAGTATTTATATCCTTAGCATTTAAATGTCATTTATGTCATAAAAGCATCTACAAAAGAGAAATTTAAATAGGGTATTTTAAAATTGATTAAATGTCAAGTTTACCACATTTGCAGGTATATTGTAGATCTTTATTGCTGTTATAGGTGCGATTTTTGAGTATTCTATTTGGAATTAAACAATTATATTTATATTACATTATAGTATATGCGAAGTCGTTGGAGAGGTACATCTAGATTGAACATTACATCTAAATTATACTTCCAAGAAGAACTTCGAGCTGCCAAACCAAACTAGCTTATACAATAGCTTTAGTGAGTAATAAAGTGACTTGTTAACATTTTGTTGTATAAAGTAAATTATCTAGTTGATAATCTGCCAACAGTGGTTGAATGAACTTTGTGGTTTTCCTAATGCATTATGAACATTGTATTTGCTATGGATTCGTTGTTACCGAAGACCTCACGCTACCAATACAATATTACTATATTACTATTATTTTAGTAAAGTTCTCTATTTTATAATTTCTGATCTGTTTTTGTATTGATTTGTTTATGTATATAATTGAAAGCGTGAGCGAAGCGAGTGAAGTTCTGAGTCTACTGGAGTAATCCGGCGTCTGTATGTATAAATGTTTATCCGACGATAACTCAAATATCGTTGATTAGATCGTAGTGAAATTTGGTAGGCTGAAAAATTAAGCAAGAAGTTTTATTTGGTTTAAATACGAGCCAAAACGTCCAAAGGGTCTCTAGGGATGTAGGTCGCGAGTTCATAGTTCAGAGCGAATCACTAGTTCATATAAAACAAGAACTGTGAACATTATATAACCTTAATTATATTCGCAGTTTTTGGCGGGTGATAAATATAAAATACACGGAATATTTCCAAATTGAAAGCGCTGACTTTACTGATTTAATTAAAATTTTTATTATGTGTAAGATTTCAAGACGGACAAAAACGGCGTAATATATCAAAAATAAGTCTTGAAAAGACGGAATGCGAAATGACAATAAAGAAAACGTGTTTCTCAAATCAATTCAATATTCACTTTATTTATATTGGCAAATATTATGTTCTTACGTGAATCCTGACCGGCTCATTTGATCTCTATCGCTAATCGTTTAGAGGTGATAATCGAATGAGGTGCTAATTAAAATCTTGTTGATTATGTGCTGCCATGATTTCTGTTTTTAAATTTATTTCTTTATTTTCAGGTATGAAGCTCGCAATGTTACTAACTCTATGGATGGATGCTTACTTGGTTTCGTAAGTTTATCTTATTTTTGTTTATCATAGTAATAATTTCTTAATTTAGATAGAGACATGATAGAGACAATTTTTTGGACTAGTGAATAAAAATATTACTCATTTAGACCTATAATACTTAAGTTGTTAACTAGACTTTGAATAAAAATTTAAAAATTCGTTTGAAATGCTACAATTTTTTTACAGATAACTACTAAAAGCATTAAACTTTAAAGACTATAGTATAGACTTTAGTAATTATTATTTTATTATATTTTTTTATTTCCAAAATCTCTAATGATAATCTAGCTTTATAATAACAACACAAAGTTGCACAAGCAGGCTTATAATGTAATTTAGACAACAAACAGGTTCCATTTACGCGTATTTAGTTTGGTTTATGTTTTTGTTTATGTCTTTATCGTAGGAAAAATTGTTGGTGATTCATTTGAGTGAGTTATTACAAGTTTAATTATCATTAGGTTAAGTTCTTATATAACAATTCGTAAAGACATTTCACAAAGTAATTAACAGTTTAACGTCCAACTGCTAGTTGTAAAACTTCGGTTCAACCAGGAAGATCATTTTTAGAAAAATAATAAAAATCTACGGAACTTTGTGCGGTATAACTGCAAAAGCAATGTGTGATTTAAAATTTTCAGAAGTAGTTACAGCAAAGGCTTTTGTCGAACATTTTATCGTTTAAGACAGCGTTTAACAAAGAAAAGCCACGGAAAAACTTTAACTTACTGCTCATTTCAGACGGAACAGCAACGATTGCATAAAATAAAGTTTTACAACTGATCCAAGAAAAAAATAATCCATCCAGCCCGATTTGTTGACTAAGCTGATGTAAATAAGCCTTGTAATTTTATTGTTAGTGCTAAAATCATCTCAAGATAAATCTTTCACGTGGTAAAACATGGGATTGATACATATCTCGAACGTCCGACTAAATAACCTATTAGCATTACATTTGCATAGATTACTTCATATAATTCAAGCCTCAACAAACGACACCTAACTGTCCATTCTTTTCCTAGAAAATTACGCAATTTGAATCACGCAAGTTGCTTTGTTTATATTTCAAATGCACTTCGTTGCATTGGGATTTGAGTTTGTTCGCTGACAGTTGACTCAGGCTTAGAATCTATGAATAATTATATCTTAGAGTAGACGATAGGGTCCTATATAAAAGCAAACTGTTGGATTTACCAACAACTTAACTGCTTACAACCAGCTTCAGTTCAGTGGTGGGACAGAGTGGCGGGTGTGCCCCGAAACCAGCTTCAGTTTTGCATAAGTAGTTTTATATCTTTACAGCCCCACTTACATATCCGCCACTCTGTCCCAACACTGCAACTCCTGTTTATCAGGATCAACAGTGGCGTCCTTTGACCGAATAATGCAGCTGTGCAATGACGCACAGGCTGTGCCTGGACACCCTACCGGCTGTCTTGAGATCCACAACGAACTTAATCAGAAGAAATAGGAGGAAGTAAGAAGCCGATTTCAGACTACAGCCCCGCCTTTTGGGTCCAAAATTATTATTCATATAGTATTTCAATCTGTTACTATGCATACTGGTTGACAAAATTACATTGAATCCAGTTGGAACCATTCAAAGATTAGCGTGACACAGTGACAAATGGTTTTTGTGTGTTAAATCAGAAATTTCAGTGTGCATTTGCTTTAACTATATTAGATACAATAATGTTACTTTAATAGTAGTAATAGATAATGTTTATCAATGCCGTCCTTAATTAAAAATCCAATTAATTTAAGGAATCCATCCAACGGTTGATTGATTTATAATATGTTTTATCTCATATACCTTTATAAAATAGATGACGATTTAAACAGATCTTCGAAATTTCTAGTTCTAGACTTTTATTTATTTTGCTTGATTTGATAGATAGAAGTTTTACTTGAAGCTTATACATATTTTCCGACTCTTGAATTTGTTAGCAATCTGTTCCTTAATGAAATTCAATAGAAAATACAGTCAAATTGAGGAACGTTAAACAGTAATTCATGTATGACGTCACAGTATTAGTACAAGTACATAAACAGTACAGTTGTAATATAATTAATATAACAAGTAAAACAGGATAAAGCTGCTTACAAGATTCAACGGCGCGGAACTAAAAATGCTATGAGAAAACGTGACAAAGTCAGTTATATAAATAAAAACAAATATTTTATTTGTCATCTATGGAAACGCGATAATTATAGGTTCTCATAGAACTATCCTTTCCTAGTATTTTATATGAAGGAATCATAATTTTTTTTTAAACGTCAAATTGGTATGAATTCCGTGTTATACTCGTGATCAGGTGCTGTTTGTGTGGACTGGCTCACTTGGTTTCCATATTTTAGTAAAATCATTTTCGATCGCATTGTTCTGTAGATTAAATTCGTTGCATCCCCTATGTTTCATGCAATTAAATAAAAGCCTAAGTAGACTTAAAATCATTATTTATAAAAAATATTACATATTGTAATTTACTTTATATAAAGGTATTCATAGTAACTTTAAATTGTATGAAATAGTTAGAAAACTTAAACGTTTCAAATTGTAATAAAAATTATTGTATTTTTTTTTAAAAAAGCAACTACGGAGGTTTCTTGCCGGCTTCTTCCCCGTAGATAGCATTCCGAACCGATGGTAGATGATAATGACGATTTGAAAGCACTTATTTAAAGTCTATTTAAATAAAAACATTTTGGATTTGAATTTGAATTTGAAAACATCTATTATTTTATTTTTTTTGCTTAGTTTTTTGAGTAATTTAATAAATCTAACGAAAAAAATTAAATTGTTAATTGTTCAGAAATAAGTAAGTGCTTTTTTACTCGACTACGGCCGGCAGAGCCGAAAGGAAGGGTAATTATTTCTTCATTTTATGTAGTTTGTATTTTGTGTGTTAAACTTAAGCTCTTAAAATAAATAAACGAATTTGATGAATGAGGTGTCTATCGATGCTTAGTTACTGTCCGGTTGACATAGGATACGTTTTGTGGTAAAACAATTAATATGGCGACTATTACATAAAGAGTCAGGAGCAAAAAGCGAAAAAACATGTTTTGTTTAATGATGCCGTGTTTGGTATGAATTGAAAGGGCTCAATTTGCCCTTTTTTTAAAATATAGGCACATATTGTTTTTGTTGCATGCAACCGATAATTTGGTATAATTATTGTAAAGTTACCAAACATTTTTTCCTTCCGAGCCTTTCAAAAATACATAAACAACAAATACGCTTTTTATAAACACAGAAAAATTTAAAATAAAGATAAGTTCGAAAACTTAAACCTTGAATACTGAAAAAATGCTCTCCAAAAAGTATGAAAATACAAAATATTTTAATCTGTAATTGTTATGCACTAACAATATAATAATATAGCCGTGGTGATATGCCAACTACTGTCACCAAATAATACAAGCAAAAAAGATGATAGCCTAATATGAAGATGACATTATGACTACGGCTTTATGGAATTGTAAGTAGATACATACTCGTATAATTTTATTTTAAAAAATCTTGATTCAGAATTTTTGACGGCGATTTTTAAGCAGTAGGGTTTATGTTTATGATGAAGTTTTTCTATTAAAAAATCTTTTTTTAAATTCCTGTTTGTATAGAATGTAAAATTTTCACGGAATATTTTCGAATGCGGGAAGAAATAAAAAACAATTTTGTAAGTGTAAAATTTTATTCTTAGCAACTTAATGTTTTGTAAAATAGAACATGCACATACCAAACTACTTTATGAAATAAATGCTAGTTTTAACAAGTTTAAATTTAAATATAGAATTAAATAATTATTAACTAGGTTTGTCTCACGTAACACAGTGGTCACGATTTCGTGTTATACAAAATTACTTAAACACCTGACATGGTGCGAAAAAATTCAGACTACAGACAGGTGGCAAATCAGGTGAATTATTTATATGACTAATTTAAATATATATGATAGTTCCCGTTTTCAAGAACTGGTATTATGCTATGGCTTTACATTGACAACTTTTAAATGTTTTCCATATAGCCTGATGATATGTATAATGTTTTAGATGTATGGACGGAATTGGCACACTGACTAGAAATACTGGACGATGATAGAGCAAACTACAATACGTACCTGTTTTTTATTAAGGATATATTTTGGACCTACCCCTTTGGGACGAAGGCGTGAGTGTGTGTGTGTGGATATATTTTAAGGATTTGCTCAGAATCTCACTTAAGGGTTAAAATGGCGGCATTGTTCGAATCTGATTATTTTCTATTTAAATAGGTCAAATCGTTCAAATTATAACATTTGCAATTCGAGTATTTAACACTTTTCTAAGGAGATTCGTAAAATGGTCCTTAAAAAGGCAAATTGCTTATACGCCAAATATAAAACATGCTTTATCGACCATTTTAACCATACAGTACTTCACGATGTACCTGTGGGTGGAGACTTCGTTAGAAAATGTCATTTAAAACATTTATTGTAGTGCTCGGATTAGAACATGTTCTCCATTTTAGTGTCAGAAAGATAACCTGAGACTCTTTTGTAGGAAACATACAAATTTTAAGGTCTAACTGACACATTTTTGATATTCAAAAACTGATCCTGTCCTGGGTAAAACATCACTAAAATCTTTAATGAAATTCGTTGTGTTTTGTTTCTTCATAATACCTCATTCTTACTTACCTTATGTAATTTGACTTAACGAAACCAACAATTCAGTTTGATGCACAAAACAATATTATTAATGAATAATAAGAATGAATAACAACAAGATAAAATGTTTCTGGTAAGATTTCCGTTTTAATGGTCACTCATACTTTAATTTCTCTACAATTTACTTGTTTTGGCTGTATGTTTATATGATAAAAACATAAATATTTAGATTAATTTTTTAAATATGGATCTCCACAAATAAATCTATTTTAGGAGCAAACTTGTAATTTTGTTGGATCACAAAAAAAAAAAAAACTGGAAGGTGATTCTTTTATTTCAAACTGGTTTAAAAAAAGACGTTAGCCGGTCAAAACGTGAATGATTAGATTATACAAATATACAAGACACTTTAAAACACGTGCTTTAAAGATTTAAATTTGATGATGAAAAAAGCGGAAAGAAGAACAAAAGGATGAAAGTTTATGCGGGAAAAATATCCAGTGGATATTAATTGCTAGTACGAAACATAGAAAATAACGCAAAAAGTTAAAACAATGCCAATGCTTTCGGCCATAAAACGTCCTTATTCCATAACAAACAGCATCGAGATTGCATCGTGACGTCACTGCTGGACATCGGCCAGAGATTTTCCGCGATAGAGCCTTCGACTTGCAAACTCGATCGGAACGAAAATGTAATTATCATTGTAAACAATAAGCCCGTGGCCGGTGGCAAATCATTCGTGCCCCAGACTGCGCGCGGGTAGCACGTTGCTCACCAAGTTGACAGACCAGGTACAAGCGTCGGAAACGCTCTGTGCCTTATCACAGTGTTGCTTTCCTACTGTATTAAACAGATTCAACCGTAACAATGCGCCGCGAAAGAAAGTGATCAATAAAATACATCCCCTAAAGGCTGCTTTACAAATAAATTCACACGACGACGACCCGCGTGAAATTAGTCTAATTGCATTTCTGAAGTGAGTTTTCAATACGACATATTGTTATAATAATGTTACAAATATCAGCAGTGGCAAGTTAAAAGTTTGCTGTCATAATAAATATTCATAGCTTTTGTATTTCGTATCCGGAAAACAGCAACTTATCTCGAGTTATTGTTCTGAAATCTTTGTCATGGAAATCTAGGTGTCTAGTCAATGCGCGGGTTGTTATACGTAAACACCATTAAACGAGTCTAAATCGGCGGAAATAACGATTTAAATTGTCGTGAAAAAGTATTTTTCTTTTTTCTCCGTATCTTTGCATTGAGCGTTAACTGGGAAAGGCGGTAAGCGGTCATTGTCGTTTTAATTAGAATATCATTAGTTACTGTCTCCTAAGCTACGGTCAATTTGACAGTTGCTTTAGTTTTTATCTAGATTGAGATTTCAAGGGTAGATCAAGTTTTAGTTTTTCGCCAATCACGTGCTTTTGACGTCGGCTCCCCACTGCCCTCTGGCGTTTCCTCGTTACAATTACTATTAAATCAGTTGAATTGCGTAAAATAAGTGAAACGATAAAAATATAACACAGTTGCAGCTAATTGAAACCAAACAATATTCGAGATCATAATACGTACAAAAGCCTCCATCGTTTGATATTTTTCTGAAAACATACTTACTTATAACAAAAATACAATGACTCATAGCTTTTGTTTGCCAAAAAAAAAAACATCAACTTAATGCCTATGCATAAATGTTAAACAATAAGTATTGATAGATTACACGTGAGGTGTCACTTCACAAGCAAGTTAATCAGTACGTTTTCTATTAAATACATTTAAAAAGTAGGTACATGAGCTGCGTCACATTTAATTAAAATTTTAAACATATTGTAATAAAAATTTGTTTACAGCATTTCTCTAATGGTAAACTAAGCATAGTAAAACCCTCTTACTTGGACTTGGTATAACTGTCTTTTGAAGTACCAATGTAACCTATACCTATATCGGACCTTGACAGTGACTTGAAGTGTTAAAAGTGTCAACAAGTGTAGTGTTCAAGTGATGTCAATGTCACGTATACGATATTAGTGATTCGTTTGGTCGATCAACTCTTGCGCCGAAGAAAACTGGAGGTCGACACGTATGAAGTGTCAGTTGACGTCGAGCTGACAACAGATGTCATTCCGATCGAAGCCGGTGAGTCCTAATAGAGTCAAAAAAAAAACGTAGTAAGTCAAAATCCTTATTAATAAATAATGAACCATCCATTCAAATACGATTTTCAACTTTAAAAAAAGAATTGTATCATTCATCGAATTAAATAATAGATCTCTAACACGTGTTACAATTATTTTTTTAAAGAAGTAGACTAAATCCAACTTACATCGAAGGAACTAAGTTACTTACAGAAAAAAAAAACATTTTTAGGCGGGAAACTGCTTTATATTATGACATTGACATTTGAGGGTTTAACCCTTGTTCTTTTAAGTCCACGTATAAGGCGGAATAGGTTTACAGCCGATATCTCGATTAAGAATTTGAGTTTAGAGTATCTCAACTTGTACTTAATCTAGATTCAAGCAACGAAAATTTGAGTTAAATATAATTTGACATGTTCTTAAATTCAAATTGTCAATTATAAACGTAAGTTTCCATTTTGGACTCATATTAATTCATTTATTTTAAGTATAAATATGTGTACCTAATTGTAACATTAATCTAAAAAGTTCCTCAGTGTGAATTGTAACCACCGTCCATAGCGAAATATTCGTCAATAATAGTGTCTGTTTTATCATTTTAAAATTCTTCAATAAACGGCACTGTGCGATTTCACATTGCCATCTCATTGCAAATAATGTAGTCGTATTAAAAAAATTTATAACAAATATTAAATAATAGCACTAAAATTAACCACGACTATAAGTAATAAGATAGTCACGCTTGTATGACCAAGTGGAATTTTTGGAAAATGTGTGTTATTATTCATTGATGAATTTAAAAAAAATCTGGAAGAAAAATACTGGAGACTTAATATTTTGTGAATGAAAAATGTCCAGTTTTTAATTTTTTTACAAGTAGGTACTGTAAATAATACCTTTTGCCTTTTTTTCGTCATATCCAGTGTTAATATATATTTAATGGACCGGCTGAAAAACTTATTAACTATAACGCGCTATTAATTTGGAAAAACAAAATCCTTGAAATCCTTTGGTTGGTTTCGAAGACCAGCGTATATGACCAACACAATGACACGTGTTTATAAATGAAGATCAAAGATAGCCTTATACTCTATCCACTTAAGTACTTTGACAGTTGCGAGATGAGTATTTGTCATTTCTCATCACCATGTGTTCTCATACAATTATTAATTTGGCCTTGAATAGTATAATAATTATTATATACTTTGATATATAATTCCATTGTTATTACGTTGCAGCGTATATGTAACTTTAGATCTGGGAGTAAAGATATGGATCTGGGAGTATTATTAAACAGGATTATTTAATAATTTAACTATTGCTTCATCCTCACAGCTGTATTTTTACAACCGAAAGAACAATAAGCCATGCCTCTTCTAAACTTATTAAATTTAAAAGCTAAATTAATTATATTGTAATCGTCCAATTCCAAAGATTCTTGCAAATGTGTATTTATTTCGGGATGAAAATTAATTTCACTTTTTCTCGGAAAATACGGGTTCTACGCTGACGAAGTCGCGGGCAAAAGCTATGCTTTGTATTTTAGTAACAACAAAAGGTTCAAAAAAGTTAGGCTTTTGTTGTTTAAGTGCAAAGGTCGCAAAGGTTCAATATTACAAGTAGTAGTAATGTAGTTTATTGAAGCCTCTTGCAAATTAGGACAATAATTGAGAAAACCTAAAAGCATTGACAAATCATAAAATTAATGAAAATAGCATATTTAAAACCAGCATTTTGTTATCTAAGCCTCTTATTTCCCAACCAATTAATAGTTTTATGCGCTATATATTTCTCACTCCATCTCCGATAAGAAAAATACGCACTAACCTTATCAAGGCTGCATTTTTGCACCCTTCAACCTTGGCCGGCATACTTGTTTATACCGATCAAGCGTCACAGTGACCTTGTCAATACGTCTGAGTGATGATGATAAAGATGGCCCGAACAATACTGCGAGACTACGCTTATCACTAGAAGGCCTTCTCTTCAAACTATTTAATTTATTTGTTTTTGTCAACCTCTTTACAAGGTTAGTTCAGACCACACACTATAGGAAGTACACGTAAAATACACGGATAAGCTAAAGCTTTACCTTTACTTTTAATTCATTTAATTAATATGTTATAGTTTTATGTTCCACTTCTAAAATAAATATTTTTCAAGGTTCGTAGCAATATAAATAAATAAATAACCACATCACGACACACACATTGACTCAGCCCTGCAGTAATTATCGTAAGAAGTTGTGTCGCAGGTGCTTAGCAACGATATGGTATATACTAAATAAATAAGAATACAACATCCAAAACCGGTAAGCGAAACAATGCGTCTTGCAAATAACATAAAGTCCCGTCCCCGCCGGGATTCAAACCCGGAACCTCTAGCGTAGCTGTTTACAGCACTGCGCCACCGAGGTCGTCAAATATGAACTTGTAACTCGTTGGGTTCGCTAAGCATGGAAGCTAATAGAAGATTCCAGCTATCGATCGAGTAGATTTATAAATGCCAAGCCCAAAATGTCAGTTCGCACTACATTTAGTTAATAATTTATCAATCCATGTCGTTTCTACTACGTGCGTCGTTAATAAATAAGTTTTGTTCCTAGATTTATGATCGTAGCCTTTCGCCGCAATCCGACATTTAAAACTGATGAACAAAGTAGTTAATTATAGAAATATAATTTTATAGAATTTAACTGTAACTAATATTCAAAAGCGACCAGAAATCGTATGTATGTGTGTTTCATATTACAATTAAAAAAACAATGCTATACCAGATTGATACTAACGTGGGGGAAAAAAGTAGTTATACAGGATCTACGTTTTCTTATCATAATTATTTAATATATTTCAGAAGGAATGAAAGATGAAGGTAAGATTTTGAGTAAAGTTCTTCGGTCCAAAATTTGAAAATTAGTTACACTTATCTATCGACAAGTAGCTATACAATTTTACCACGAGGCTAGAAGTGATTATCTAGGTACCTATGGATTTAATTCCAATAATTAAACAATACAACTTATTATTCATACGGGTATTATATCAAACCACAATAATAATTATATACAAGCAAACAATTTATCACAGAAACCTAGAGACCACAAAGATATGAGATGCCCTAACAACATAATGGCAACCTACATATACCTACTTATAATATGAAAAGTAAAGTTTTTTGTTTGTCAGAAACTATGCGTCTGATTTGAAATATTAATTAACTTATTTTAATGGACTTTGCGAGTAAAAAGACCAACTAATTGACTATATAAGTGATTAAATTTGAAATTAAAACATAGTGTATAAACACTCCTTTCATTATCAATTTAATTGGAATAAAACCAAAAATAAAAACTTCAAAATACATTTTAAATAACAAAAAATTAAAAATAAATCTTTAACTCATATTTTAAAAGTTTATTGAATGTTGAAAAAAAAACTGTTCCAGAAAATATCGGCAAGAAACCTTATTCTACTGTTACAACATTTGTACATAAAGATATTTTTCTTGTCTCCGTAGGGCACCAGTCTTCTAGTCTTTAATATCCAAGAATATCTCCAACGCTGTGGGGTGCCAACTTTTTATGAAGTCCATCAAACAAATTGCCTTCGTTTCTTTTATGAGACCGTAATAATGTATCAATTTGTCCAACCTATCTTGGAGTTAAGAAATAGCTCATAGATAACGTACGGTGGGCAATTAATAATTCAAAACTCGAAATGTTTACGGACTTTAATTCATAACGTGTACATCCAACAACATATTTTTTTCTTTATAGGTACTACAATGTTAAAACTGTTACTAACTAATAAATATGTCATTTTACAGAAAATTTTAATATGTATATTAAATTATATATCTGAAAGGTTTAAGGCGCTTTAAAATATAATGATCAATTTGTGGCTATAACTTTAACTTAAACAAAACTATTCGCAAAGTACGCAACAACAAATTTCATTTGAATAAAGGTTCAAAACAGCTAAATATTGAATACAAAAAGAAAGTTACTTCCCTTCCTCATTCTATGATGCCCCTGCCCTGCCCTGTAAATTGTAACCTTGAGTCATACGTCAATGCCACACCTTAGGGCCATCATTAACCTATAGACCCTTAACAATATTTTCTTTGTGGCGGAAATATTGCGTACCTACGAGTACATCCACTCAAATTTGAATTTTAACTTATCAATATTAAATGCCGAGTCTTTTTATAAAAGTAAAATTTTAAATAAAATTTATTTTATAAGTAAATCATCCAGATGAAGTTGTCGCTGTAGAAAATTTGATAAGATATAACGAAAAATCTTATTTTTTCTTAAATTCATTTTTTTACGATTAGAATCAAAATAATTAGCAGTTGAGCATTCATTAGGTTACCTGTTGATGGTTGTTGGCTATTATGCTTCCCAATCTTTTGGAAGCATTATAGGCCGTGTTCCTCCTCGACCATCTCGCCCCTCCGGTCGCGCTATTTTTGCGAGATCACACTCTCGGGATGCGTTCATTTCGATTAAAGCCAGCCATAATAGAAGACGTAGAATGATTAGCGGCATCAACTCTTGGCCCTCTGACTCGTGTCAAAAATACCGCTCGTCGGGAGCGCTGCCATGAGCTACGTGAGATCATTATGTTGTCAGTTCCACAGACGCGTCTACACCGGATCCACGACCTTAGAGCGCGGAACGAAGGATCGCTTGGACCATTCGGCGGGGACTCAGGGGACACGGCTAATCACACATTCGTCTCGTACCTCGCCTCACAGTTTGTCTCGTCACATGGACGAGAGTGTAAATGGGTGATTAGAATCTGTTAACTGAATCATAATGAAAACCCACGTGTGCCGAACTACCAACATAAATGAAGAAAATGAATAAATACATTTATCGAAGACGAAAAACCAAATAGGTTCTTTCATCGTACTAATTTGAGACGAAACAGTGTGTTCTATAAATAGCTAAGGCTAATTATTTATGGCTGATATGAGCCAAACTTTTTGTTGCAAAGATTACATAGAACCGGTTTGTATTGTGATCGTTCAAAAGTTTACAATTTAAATGTAGCTGTGACCATCCATCAGATGATATCTGATATTAGTATTATAAACCATTTCATGACTATATAATACGGTTTTCAGTTTAAACAAAAGGATTATCTTTAAGCCAAAATTTAAAATTTGAGCCAAAAGATTGTGAAATTGACATTTTTATAAAACTTATGACTGAAAATATTCCATAATAATAATTATTTATTTATTCGCAGAGACATTTGTTACAAAGGTCTTAAATAGCTTATTGAATACAGTCCAAAATGTTTTGCCAAGGAGTATTAGCGTGCAAATGTCTTTGTTACCCAAAATAGGAGCCTTTACTTAATATTAAATTAAACTTATTACAAATGATTTAACAACGTCACAATTATTTGGGAATCTGAAAAGTCTTTACAATTTAAATATTAATTGATGTCATAAAAGCATCTACAAAGAATAAAATTAAATATGGTCTTTTTAAATTTATTGAATGTCAAATTTACCACATCTGCAGGTAATTTGTTGTAGATCATTATACCTATAGGTGCATTTCTAGAGTATATGCGTAGTCGTTGGAGAGGACATCTAGATTATTTTTGTTTGGTCGCCTTTTACTGTGATTTTCTATTTTTAGTTTGAATAAGCTGACTTGCTTTTTCACAAATAAACATGTTCCAAAGATATAAAGACTAGGAAGTGGTAGGACTTTCTTGTTTTTTCTATGTATCTTTGCTGTAAACTTGACGAGACGACTACTACTTAGATACGAGTAAGTATTATTATTTTAATGTGCAATAAGAAGGTCCATATAAACAACAAAGTATTTCCCGTTTACGTACGGTACAGTAAACAGTTTAATGACTGGCATTGAAGTCTTCGATATCTAGCTGATTCAGATTTTTATAAGGAACCTAATCAAGTAGTGATCGATTTATTTACTCTGTAGTGCATATTTTGATTGTTAAGTTTACTTATTTACAATATCAGAGTCGGTATAAGGAAAAAGTTTTCGAAATACATAGATATTCTAGGTACCAGATTTAAGGCCGATCGTCAAACCTTTTTTGGAATTTGATGTTTACTTCTAGTATTTGACGTAAAAAAAAATTGCCGTTTAGGGACCATTTTTCGAATCTCCATAGAAAAGTGAATACTCCATACGCGAAATATACATGTTGATTTGAATGATTTGACATAAGCAGAAAATTATAAGCTTCAGCACAAAGCGACCTTTTTTGACCCTCCAGTCCTTTATTCAAAAGGAAACGCATTGAACTACGTGTCGTCGGTGCATTTTATAGGAATCTGGAATATTCGAAGACTCCAGTAATATAAATACTTATTTATATTTCTCGGTAATGAGGTATGTTGCTTGGCGACAGTTGAGCGGCACCGCTGCCTATGTTTATGTAATAATTATACCTTTTCATTATTGCTAACGACTTAGAAATAACTTCGTATCTACATTTCCCGGCTCGCTTTACTTTTATGATGAAATTCTTAGAACTGTTTTATATTTACCTGCTTGTTAAGGGATTTTTATTTTCATTTTTTTTCCAAAATTGAGACGTAACGCCTGTCTACTAAAATAGTTGGTAAGACCTTCATTTTAAACACACTGAAAATTAATGTTTTTTATTCAACATCCCCTACCTACCTACCTACCCCTAAGCCGTTTACTTACAAAAAATCTCACACATTTCATAATTATTCTATTCATATTATAGAAAAATTTCGCATTGTCAAATGAAAGCAAAAAAGTTGTTTCAAAAATCTTATAAAACCAGATTTGTTCATATTCTTATCTCTATATTTGATTGATTAATTACCTACATGTTTATATTTTTAGTCACCATGAATAGGAAGTTTCCGACGAATAAACATCTCTGCTGTCCTTTTCCGAGTGAATTATTATCTTTTAACAATATCATGTGATGTTTATGCGAGATAAAATTTAATTTTAGCTCGAGCTACGGTTATTTTTACACCTTGATTAGTAAATTGATATTACGATGTATTCTCTTTTCACTTTTTATGCTCTTTTGTTGCAATCACCCCACAACCCTTTTAACTGATGCGTCATTATAGGTGAGTTATCAAAAGAATCCTTGCGTAGGTGAAAGAACAGTGAAACATCCGTATTCTAACTTGTTGTTGATTGGAGACCTCAGCTGACATAAAGTACATAGGATAATTCAATTAAAACACCGATTTCTAAACAATAACAGCTTCTTATATTATAACTTGCCTACACAGATAAATCCCTATACACATAATCCCTTGCCCTTGTGTGCATGAAAGATAAGACATGAACCGACTCCCTTTGATGGACTACGTCTTGATTGACAAGTTCAAAGATCAAGGACATATGTGGAATAGAACCTTCCTGTTATCCTTTAACGGACCAAACCAGTACAAATTAAAAATTTACTTAATCAGGTAACGTCACACGAAAACCAACTCTCTTTCTTTTACATTAAGAATCAACAGCGAAGGAATGGAGCTTGAGTAAATTTGCGAAAACCGTGCAATTTTGATGCTTCTCACGTATGTATTAAATTTATGTTGCAATCATGTGGAGTTATTGTTTCGACGAGCCAAATCGTTTTAATGACTTAATGAGTTTTTGTATTGTATATAGTTTTATTTTTGTTAACAATTAATGTCCAAAATTTCGACAAGATCTGTTGTTGTCTTTTATCGCACTACATATTTGTATTTATTGCTGATACAAGCATTAATGGTCACAATAATGTATTTACATACAATGGGAGGAAGAGATTTTGTTCTTTCATGGATTTAAAATGAACAAGCTCAATTATCAAAATTATTGTGTCCTCATTTCTTGTTTTTGGATTTCCCGATAATTTTGAAAGTAAGTAAAGTGCGTCTTTATTTGTCAGAATTTAAGTTAAATGTTATAATATTTTATTTAGTTTCGTAATTCGTCAGTTTTATAAAATAATGTTTTAAAAAATCACCGGTAATCATTGTCGTAAAGGTATTATTTATTAAATTGACATTCATTCATTTTTAAAGAGCTTTGTTGCTTACAACCAGTTATCATTTATTTACGTAATTTATTATTTAATTGTTAAATCAACACTATTTGAATTTTCAGTTACTTTTAATTGCAACCACATTTGGTTTTTATGTATTTCAAAATTTACTACCGCCCAAAACTCACTTTTCATGCCAAAATAGAGAAATGAAATTGACTCGAAAATCAACTTTGATTAATAATAATATTCTTTGAGAATTTTATGCCAGTTTTTCTGTATTTTTTAAAATACACTAGATGTTGCAATTAAAATAAATATTTATCACAAATACACAACGTGATAACAAAGTTTGAATTTCTTTATTATCCATTTACCTGATACATATTGCGTTTCAACATGTTTACGGAAAAACAATATGTCACTTGTCAAACAGAGGTCCTTCTTTGTTTGCAGTTGGTTAAGAAAAATGTAGTTCAGCCAACTAGTTACTAATGAATGCATTTATTTAATTAAACCTTGGAGTATCACAGATAAAGCTGTTCATTGTTTGATTTTTTGCAAACGTATGCTAAAATTTTGCCGTCATCTAATGTAAATAATTTTCATAGTTAAATATGAAGAAATAACAAAGATGAGAAACTAACATTATCGAAAAGTTTTCGACAGTCATCAAAGTTATTCTTAACAAACCTTATACTTACAAGTATATTTGTATTGCAAAAACAGCGGCAGTAAAATTACTAGTTTTAACTGTAATAGTATCACACATGGCCTCCACCTTGATCATTGATCATGATCACGAAGGTATAAAACCTACATTGAACAACAAAAACATAGGAAAAACAACCTTATAACAGTGCAGCACAGACCTTTTAAACAGCGATGGCAAGTTTTTTTTTCTGATCATGGTTTACTAAAGTGATTGCGATAAGGTATTGTTTAAAGATCCATTTTGTTTTTCGTCGGTCATTAGAAGTTCCTAATTCGAACAGCACGTGTAATTTTTCAACGCTTTGATTTTTGTTTCTAATTTATTCTAGAAGGAGGTTCATGTTCTTAGTGCGTTAATGTATTGTATGTGTGTACGTATGTCTATTCGATTGTGACTTCTGCAGTTTAGGCGGCTGAACCGTTTGATAAATGATATGTCGTTAGATTTGTGTTCATCACGACTGACCAAACCCAAAAAAATCTTATAAAACCGATAGTCAGAACAGTAGGCATGAATTCGACATTTTTTCTTTATGAAATTTCCTTTGTTGCAAAGATTTTATACCTTAGCTTCATGTAAAGGCATTTTATTAAAAAAACATGATAGATACATGCGACACTAAATAACAGGCCGACCCCAATTAATTACACTTTTTATCGTGAATCTGCTTTTTTATTTTTTTCTCCTTCCATGCGTGAAATGCTATAATTATACATTTGCAAACTCATTTCGTTACTGCCTTTTCCGTTTTCCGAGTAATTTCAAATCATTGTCAAGGTTATCGAACCTGTGAAAATTACAGACCTCAGCGTTTCAAACGGCTTACGTCCACATTTTATAGGTTTACCTTATTATAGTAAAACTTTTTTATTACTGTTAAGTGTTACTTGAATTTGACCGGAGCTTTCTTTAGGATTTGTTTGACCTTAGTATCCATTGTAGGTATAATTAATTGGCTCAATTTGTTATTCCTCTAAAATAGTAATAAATATATATAAAGTTAAACAAAATAGAGTAATGCTTTGATGTTATAACTACTGTTTCCAAATATCGCATCTACGCGACCACGATATTTGCGAGCAATAAATTATCTGCTCGATTCAAAGACATAATAATAAAATAAATTTATTATAATTTTTAGGTTTCCCACTTTGAACTAGGTAGGTAACCCTATAAATCGATAGTTCATAAATAAATAATTCGAGATGAAGGGTTAGTTGCAAAAAGAGTAATTTAAAATTTAAATTTGCACCTGCGAGGGTCCTCAGAGAAACCGGATTTTGGGATTGATTTGCCGATCCGCATTTTTATTGACAAAAACTCTGAAATTCGCATTTTTAAATTCAAAAACGGCCAAGCTCCTTTGTCCTTTGAAATGCCTAAGCCCTTAACGGCCAGTTCGATGAACTTAAAAATTTCTTGTTTTAATTTTGTCGTTGTCCTCTTTTTTGCATTTTACTTTTTCTAATCGTTATCTTATGAAAGCCGAAATGACAGAACTTAAATGATAATGTTTTACCGTTCGGTCATATAAAAAACAAAAGTTAGACCAAAATGTTAATGTTTAAGTCACAGTTATTTTCAACGATGACTTTTTTAACGCTAATAAATTTATTTTCTAATAGAAAAAGAAGGTTTGCATACATCTACATTTAAATATTTGAACATTATATTGACGTGTTGTTACAAAGAGTTACGTTTGCATACAAATTACTTTACCATACATTTGTCTTTGCTAGTAAACACCAAGATTTTGCCTGTAAAATCACTTGAATATATCCTTTGAATAGATCTTACTCTATCTAAATACCTAATTCCATTTATAAATTACGTATTTCTTGACAAGAAGGTTTATTGGAGTTCGTTTGGTATAATAATAATGATATTTATTTTGGGACTGAAGAGTGCGTGATTTATCAAACCCAAATACATAATAATAATAAAAAAATCTTGATTAACTTAACGTCATTAAGTTAAACAATATTATTATTACCTATAAAAATGATCAAAGTTTACAAAGGGTGGTTACCACTCCGTGTGGTGTTAGTATTGCTAAAACGTTGGTCAACTGTTTAATAAAAGCTGTATAGTTGAAGTACATGATAAATATTCGCCACTGCCGCCGCGCCAACTTGGATGTATTTGTTTAAGCTAAATCTTGACACCTGTAAAGGTCAAGAGATGCATCAGACATGGTGAACAAGAGGCAAGCGTTAGCGTTTAAGCTAGAAAAAAAACGACTAACTAATAACGAATTATTGTTTATTTTTCTCTGATAAAAACTCATAAAATAAACCACCAGTCTCATGATAGATTTATCATATTTTGGATGATCTTCAAGACTGATAAGATTTCGAGAAGCTGACATGTCGTGGTTAACATAATTTTCACCAATCAGAACGAAACTTTTTTAATGCGCAGTTTCATTCATACTATAAAACATTGTTATAAAGTATAACAGGGGATGTACTATCACAATGAACTGTTCAAGTCGAGAGTGAGTATAATTTATTTTTTCTCGGCAAGTGTGCTCTATCTTCGACCACAGCCACGTTTACTATCAGAAATTATGGCCAAATGATTCTACGTAAAAATATTTAGCTAGATGAACATATCAAAATTAATGTGGTTTTATTCCTGGGATATTTTTCAATTTTCGTAAAGATTTTTTTTTGCTTTCCCGAAAATTAGCCATATAGTCTAGTAGGAGACGATTTATCTTAACTGAAGGAATTCTAATTCAAACTTTTATCCCCCTCAGGGGCTGAATTTCAAAACCTGTGAACTATCTACTTGCTTAAGTTCAGCTTTGAAGATTTACTACTTTTAGCTTTACGTTGCTAGTAAGTTAAATCAGTTTTATCGCAAAGAATCGCTTCTTTCCTTTGAATTAATTCTTCGTATAAGTTCGATTTTAATTTACTATTGCTCGTTTTTTGTCAGACAAACTTACCATCATTAGAGCGACCTTTAAGAAAAACCTAGATTAATATACTCGACTGAAGCGTCAATAAAAACGGTCAATGACTTCAAATGTTTGGTTGAACACAATCAAAATCAACTTGAAGTTATGTCTAGTATGGTCAAAGCGTGGCGTAACATGATGTTATATTTTTAAATTATATTACATAAACCTTGATTTTGATATAAATGTGTAATGATGTGCGAAGGCGTACAGTAAATACTAAAAACATCAATAAATTAAAAATTAAGATAACTCCAATACAAGAAACGTATCTTTTTCGATTTTTTTTTGCTTTTCGGGTTTTTTAAAGAAATCATCCAGAAATTTAAATACATTTCAGCTTATAAGATGGTACGGAGTCCATCATGTGTAAGCCCGACTCACACTTGACCGGTTTGATTTAAAATTTATTTTGAACTGAATTTTGACAAATATAATTAAAACTCCTCCATGTTCCTCATTGTGCCCGGATAGTGGCGACAGATTCGCAACACTGGGACTCAACATAAACATGCGAAATGCGGCGTGTAACACCTCTGCCTACCCTTCTCGAGGGATTCATTACGGCGTGAGTTTATGTTTTAATGTATAATTCAAACTATCTAGTCAGTATTCATTTAAAAGACTAACACTAACGTAATTCCGGGATTGCGGGGATTGGAGGCTTTATACACGATTAAACGTTCTGAAGAAACTATATTAAAAACTAAAAACTTTACTCTGAACGTCCATCACATTTTACTTGCTTTTTGCATGTAAAATGTTTTTTTTTCTCTTTAACGGTATACATATGACCAAAGTAAATATTGTTTAGCTAACTATTATACAGAGGCGTTCGTCAAAACAGCAATGGTTTTTGTCCTCTCACATTAAGAATGACGCTGTTAGAACCCTGCTGAGTCAGTTTTCAACCTTAGTACTCATCTAGTATAGTATAAAATTGCATAACAATACTTATTTATAACAATTAAAGATGCACGCCCCTTAAATCAATCATTTTTTTATCTACTAAATATTCCGCACATATTCAACGAGTACGACTAAGGGAATGTATAAATTTGAATAAATTAAAAAAAAAATCTATTGTTTAAGTATTAAGTTGGCAATTACACGAAAAATTGTAGTTTGTTTTTTCATGTATTGTATCATTCAAAATTTTCTACAAAAATAAATTGACTTGTTAAAAAATACAAAAAAAGTGCGAATTAACATATGAAATGATATTTAATATAACCTAATACGTTTATATTTTTACGTCTGATTTAAGAAGTACTCATCTTAAAATGGATAACCTCTAAAAATCATGCGATTATTTTATTTATTTTCATTAACCTAAGACGAAGATATATAATTAACACAGGGTTGTATGAATTCAAAAATACCCGTTTTTTACAAACCAGACAAACTTAAGCTTCATGTAAAATTTGCGACGACGTGATGAATAAGTCTGAAGGAAACACTTAAAGTTACTGTCATATTCGTAAAGGCAGTGTTTACCGAGAGTTATACTAGAACCACCACAATATCCATTTTTTATTGGATTTTAATGTAGGTATGTACACAAAATACCTTTATGTACTATAGCTGTTAAATGAGCTTCTTAACTGACAGTAATGAGACGCGCGGAAAGAATCGTGTTGTGTTTTTAATACATAGCAGGTCTATTTATTCACCATCAACATTAGGTCTAATTTATATAAGTCGGTATTATAATCCATACCATGATTCATATCACTTAGTGAATTGACCCTGACAGAGACTGGCTTTATGACAAAAACCTAACTATCCCTGTGGTTTGCACCGTTGTTAAGTATAATGGAGTTTGCGAGGAAAATTTTAATAAACTAGGACATTGTCGTAGGTTATTAGTTAAAGAACCTTTCAAATAGTTTACCTAAAAGTTAATTATAATTATACTATAATAAACACACTTTTTTTTAAACTAAAAACTTGATTTATGTTTGAGCAAGTCGTCTCATGTTCTTACGATTTAGAAGGGTTGCCAGGTGTGCAACGCACGCGTGATGCCACTGTTGTTGCAAGCGTTAAACAGGCAATAAAATTAATTCGGAAAACAAACTTACTAAACCTTTTATCCAACACTAACGCAGTTTCAATTTATAATCAAACACGTTTTCGATGTGATTAGAATGAAAATGACAGGAGCGTTTGAGATGTTTACAAATCGTTTTTATGATACAGTGGCACGGTACCTTGGGTGTTTTCCTCTTCATTGCTTAAGGTTACTTCCTATGATGACCCTAAGGTCAAAGAGGACTGGTCAGTAACCCTGCAAGAGTTCCGGAAATAATTCATAGCTGGAACCTGTTATATTTAACGTTTCCTAAAGTAAAAAATGAATGAAAAATCGATATTTTTCTGTTAACCAACTTTTAAAGTAGTTCTTTATGTGATTGTGTATTTGTGTTAATATGATTGATCAATGAAGCAGTCCGCTGTGTTTCGGTTTGAAGGATTGAAGAGCCAGTATAATTACCGGCAAGAGAGGTATAACAATTTTACCTCTACGTGATCAATTCATAGGCGGTGTCCTTGGCGTTCCATAGCGGTATCACTTTCCATTAGGTGAACCGTCGGCTTGTTTGCCCATGATGTATAAAAATAAAGAACCATTATCGGTGGTATGGTCAAATGTCTATAAATATGATATCACCGTGATCCATTTGGCCCGAAATTCTTCTACTTTCTAATTTTATATGATATGATAAATTTTAGTATAATTTATTGCAATATCCATGTGTAAATGCTAGGTCTAGTTCACAAGCTACTCTGTGAATTTTCCAATTACTCTAAAGTGCTGGTCATCCATTGACGTGGATTATACCACAAATTGAGTTGTTTAGATTGATTTTGCTATATTGTAGCAGAAATCTCTCGGATACTAAGTTATCGATGCAACTTATTATATATGTAATATATATAAGAGGTACAGTTTGTTTGTCGAAATCTTCAAAGCTAAGCTATAATTTAAGTTTTTTTGCAGCATCAAGCAATTGCCATAGGCTAATCTAACAATATTAATGCTAAATAAAATCCAAATACCCAAATACAGCGACAATTTTTTTTTCTTTCAAATTTTACTTTAAAATTATAATTAAAAACAATAATTTTTTTTGGTTGAAACAAAACGTTTAAGGTTTTAGAAGTGTTTTGATTTAAATTATCCCGAACACTGGATACTAGTTCAAAGTAGAGTAAAAGATGTTATGAACATGAAAGCCTTTCATGGCTCCGGAGGGCCATTATCCAAATAAGATGCGAAGAAGCCACTTCCATAGCCAATTCCAGATTATTTTCACGTCTGTAAAATCACAATACCTGATGCAGATCGGCTGAACTGGTTTTCGATGTTATTTTTTTGTTTTTCAAATAACATTTTCTAAACTAAATATTGCTTTTAGTGATAATTTTTAGGGTTCCATACCCAAGCGGTGAAAAATGGGACCCTATTAATAAGCCTACGCTGTCCGTCTGTCAGTGAGCTACATATCATGAAGCATTATATCTAGACTCTTGAAATTTGAGAATATGTACCTATTTCTACTAACAACAAAAACTAAAAAAATAAAGAAATTAAAAATATAAAAATATAAGGGGTTCCCATACAAGACAAGTGATTTTTGCGACAAATTTTGTTTATTCTTTATCTTTTTCGGAATTATCTAAAAAGTACGTAATATTACTAAAATTATGATTATAAAATATCTAATAATCGAATATAGATTTAATAATTCGGAACCCTTTATGTTCGAGACCGACTCTCACTTAGCCGGTGTTTTTAAAATCTAATTTAGTTGTATACATCTATAGTTTTTTAAACACCTAATGAATGACTATTAACTCATTTTTTTTCATAAAACGATTTTATAATGCACGCACGTTTATTATTATAATGTATTTTACCTGTACTCAAGTCAGATTGTTTAAAAGTTAATTAGTAAACCTTAGCAATTATAACACTAATTATTATTAGTTACACTTTTTAAGCTTTAAGTAAAGTGGAAAACGAATAATTCTGTCTTAACGTTATCAAATCTTATTTTTAATACCTTTTTTAACTAACCTGCATTAGTTTAAAATAGTAACCTTGGTTTTATTCGTATGGCAGGTTAAGCAATAGTCTAATTCGTATTTTCGCGATGTCGCAATTATCAAGGTTAAGTATTAAAATAATTACTGACATGTTTTGTTTGATTTGGTGATAAGAATCATAAACTGCTTGCCTTTTTTTATTTTTTTTTTCATTTTATTTTAACAAAAACTTACAACTTAAATGATAAACTGACCTTTGAAACTAGGATAAGGACTTTGATAGGCAAGTGGTATCATATCCCGCAACCCTTCATCCCCTAAATGAACTATTGCAATCTCTGATACTACATTGTTTTTTATTTGCTGCAGATGTGGCTATACAGCTCTGATTCCAAAAAGACAAATCAATGTCTACTTTTCTAAATAAATATCTTAAATTAATAAACTTTTTCTATTAAATATTAAATAATTTCTTTAACAAATTATAAAATTTATTCAACTAGCTTGTTTTACACACAGTTAAGTTAGGAAAAGTCAAAGTTTTCGTGTTTAAGGACGTTGAACTTAAACAATCGAATCTCTGATAAGTCTCAACTAGGGTTTGTACTTTAATCAAACTATGAAAGTAAACAATTAATTAAGGGACTATGAACAAGAGCGGTTGACCGTAGATCTATGGAGTTGCAATTCGTATCGGCAATTTATTTATAAACGGATTTCAAATCTCTTAGGCTTGAGAATTCTTTAATTATTATAAAAAGGATATGTTTTTAGCTTTTAGCAGATTTTTAAAACATATATTTTGTTTAGACAACACAAGTGTAAATTGCTATAAATGAGAATTGACGACACAGACTGATTTTATTTTCTGTTTGTTTTCAGGTAAGAAACTTCACCTTGTTTTTATGACTCTCTACTAAAGATGCTTGTTGAAAGGCAATCGTAAGTTTACTACATACTTTTTAGGACTAAACTAACTTTTATTTTATTACACAGGTAACTACCATGCATACATATTGTTTTGTTTTTTTATAAGAGCTTGCTTCACCAGTTATTATAAAGGTAATCTAAAATAAAAAAATATAGTAAAGTTGAAGAATTTTTTTGGTATTAGCTATTTTGATTAATTGTTACCTAACGTTTTTTGTTTGAAGGGCATTATGATTGCGGGACCTTATGTTAGTAGGTGTTTGAGTCTCTTGGATCGAGTTTTACTCCGTTTTATGTATACTGAACTAAAGGTGAAAAGTCTTTGACTTCGTTATCTTGACATTGGAATCAATGGGATTCGTGACTTTTGGCCATTTTCAGCTTCAGACATTTCGTTTCTTGCCACGAAGTTATTACTCCAATTAGTTTAAGTAAGAATTTAAGGTAGGTGGGACTAATCATGGCGGTTGACCTTCACAATGTAAAATAAGACATAATATCATCTATTTACGTTATAAGTGTCCTCAATAATATTAAAAACGATCATTTGTCATGCATCTAATGGTATTTAAGTGCACGTTTATTGCAATCTTACGGCATGATTTGGGGCTAAGGTGGCTTTTTAGCACATACATATAAAATATTTACATTTTAATAGGTATTTAAACAGCGATTTCCAAAGTTTGATAACCTTTTTTAAAATCCATAATTTGTTAAGTTTCTGTGTAGTGGGTATTAAAGTACTGGGTAACATGTTTGTGACGTGATAGCACCTAATTAACACTTGACTTGCTAATTTTCTACTCAACAATAAGCTTTTTAGAATCTGTATCCATTATCTTTTACAACTTTGTTACCAAACGGTCATATTATAAATTTTAAGTTTTCTAAAAAAAATCATTTAATTTGGAAAATAATTTGGACACAAGGGGCCTCCGCTCCTTTGTTGCCCCGGGGCCTCCGGACCTCTAAATCGGCCCTGCTGGTGTTAGTAAAATTTTAATTTATTATTCAAAAAAGAGGAAATGAAAGGGCGCCACCCTTGATTTTGGTCAAGGGAACCGTGGAACTGAAGAAAGCACGTTGTCGGAGATCAGGTCGGAGACACGATGAGCTACACCCGATGCAAGTGTGCCAGGTTGCGAGTAGATGTTGAAGGCCGTGTGTCGGCCGAATGGGGTTTGTCAGCACGTCTCCCAAGTTGCTCCTTGCTGAATGGTCCCAATTAAGCAGGGAAAGATCAAATTAAGGGCACGCGGCCTTGAATGAACCGCGACAAGGTTAACGCAGTAAACAAAATTATGAAGTGAAGTGGTAGCAGGCTTAGGATGGTCTAGAAACCGCCAGTAGGTCAAATATTGACCAGATATGACGCCACAAAAGGACCAACACTCCTGCGCAGCCGGCTTTTGTTAGCTTCGCCGAACGCCAGAGAGGGACGTAACGAAGGTTTTAATTAACAAGCGGTAAAGGGCGTCTCGACTAAAATAATTCATTAAAATATATATGTAACAACTATGCTTTATTCGTCCAAATATTTTTTCTCGAAGATATTAGTAATGAAATTACAACATCAGTTTATTACGTCACTAACAATAACTAATTTCCAACTTATCTGAGAAAATGTATGGAACTGTGGGTATATTTTTCCAAAACTCCTTGCAAAATCTCAATATTGTTATAGTTAGTATATTAATATAGCCGGCTTCAAAAACAAAGGCGCGAAGTAATAGCAATAGACGAGTTTAATTGAGCGGATGATTTAATATCTTCATTTATAATTCAAGGTGGCACCAAGGAAATGTTTTCATTTACAATTTGAACACTCGCAAATCAAAGAGGAAAATCTTATCTTCATTGTTGACAGTTACAACTGCAATAACAATTAACAAAGTATTAATAACCGACTCACAATTAATAAATATAAACTTAGATCATATTTTTTTTTGCTGCCAAGGTGACAAACTACCATAACTACATGTACTTCTAGTTCTCACTTCTGTCTAATAAATAGGCCAATAGGAGGGGTTGGTAATTAGATTCTAATTAATAAAAACATCACGTATTACGATGCCTTATAAAACAAAATACTTTCCTATATGTATAAATAAAGTGTGTTTTAATAAACATACAAAATATATGTACTTTATATTTAACGTAAAGAAAACCTAGGAATTAGGCAATACGAAACTAAAATGTCCCCTTCTCGTTCGTCTGAAGGGTTGTAAATAATTGAACGTCTGGGACTGCTTCACCCTAGTCTGGAAATGTCGATATTAAGGGAGCAAAAGTAAGGCCCGCTAACCCTTTGAAAAGCATTATTAGTTTAGTTATCGCTTCTGTTTGATTTTCATTTAAAAATGCCTTTTAAATTGCGTCCCACAGAAACCATGCATGTGACTGTAACGAAAATGAACTATGTATATCTAATGGCTTTTAACTATCTTTATGCAAAAAAATCCTAGAAATATTGCATTATAAAAGGATCAACAAATAGGCATGTTCCTTTCTATTTCTGCCGTGAAACAGTTTGCTGAGTTTCGGTTCGAAGAATTGGAGAGCCAGTGTAATTACCATTACGAGATGTATAGCAAATTTACTTCTACATAGGGGGTAGGGCTAAGGGGGTGCTCTTGGTGTTTCACGACATCAGGGGCATCATCATGTTAATAGGCCGCGGTATCACTTTCCAGCAAGTAAACCGATTGCTTTTTTGCCCATGAAATTGTATAAATGATTCATTATAGCAAAGTACTAGCTATATAATTTGACTCATTTTCGAAAAGTTTTTTTCACATACATCAAGTAAAAAATTGAAACGCACTGCAAGAGCCATGGCAGAAAGCATTATACAATAAATCTCAAGTGTTATTTGCAAGTGTGCCATCTGTGTTTTTGTACTTGTGATATGTGCGTACCATGAGGTTGGAAACAAGCTTCTCCCCAAATATACTGGCATGTGTATCTGTCAAACCGGCTAAAACTAAGTATAAATTTCTGTTATAGATTTTACCCACGACTTCGTCCGAGAACAATTTGAAATGACGTATTTTCCGAGACAAAACATAGCCAATGTTCACCACGAAATTCTATTTTTAATATTTGTGAAAGAATTATAGCAAAGTAAGACGGTTCTATCAAATCGGTTTGGGGTTTTATATGAATATATTCATTCCAATTGACATCATTTTTGGGTAACTAAGCTGCTTATCTGTAAAATGTGATGGAAACTAAAACATCTGTAAAAATTAACAAATCTATACAAACAGTACTTTAATATTTCATGTAAGTAATATTGAACAAGACACTCATATCTTTCAGAGTCGAGAGTAGGTAAAAGTTGTGCAGAAAAGGACATATATCTTGTTATCACTATTCATTGTTATCTTTTATCAGTGATTGTCAGTCAGCTAGACTCGTTTGAAGGCCGTTGATTATTTACTCAACTAAGACTTAATTAAGAGAAGGGTAATGTTTTCACTCCCAGTCATTTACACGTGAACCGTAAATTTATTATTCTAATTCCAACAAGCAAGAGATTGTTTGTTTTCCTTGTGGTCATGTGTTTGGTTTTATGTTCGGTGTCATGTTAATTCAAATAAAGCGTTTAAATACTGTTTGTTTAATTATAAATATTTCGTCTTCGTCGGTTCCTCTTAAACGGTCTTATCAAAGCACAAAGCACAAAGGAACAAAACTGAACCGCATTTGCATCTTTATTTTATATGCGAGCAGTTATCTCTTTTGAGGTTGCCTTTTTAGTGTTTAAAAGTAGTTGAAGTCATCTGAAAGCATAAGCCTTTAAACTTGTCGGTTCAGATTTTCCTTTGGTTACGTAGTTTAAAAAATGTCAAAGGCTTAACCTTCTTTTGTGATTTAGTAACATGTACCAAGAGAGTCCACTCTGTCTCATGTAACAGGGTAAAAAGATACGAGTATGTAGGCTGTCATCTCCTTAAAAAAGCATTGCGCAAATGATGAAAATGTTTAGTCTTATAATAACAAAGAAAGGACCAAGGAAGGAAGACGTGGTAGCTCAGTTTGTAACGTGTCTTGGTAAACCGACCGACCCAACAAGACAGGTCGAGGGTTCGAGTCTCAGGTTACAGTAATTTATAGGACTTCGAGATCCTCTTAATCCTACAGTGCAAAAGACAACGAATATTCTGACCGCAAATCATCCTTTGGTGCTGTAAAAAAGCTTTACATAGTTAAAAATGCAATAAAGATAAAAAATGCCGTGAATTGCAATTTAAGTATCTTAAACTCGTTAAATACAGAAGATGCATACATCAAACTATCACAACAACATTGCAAGCACTCATCACGAACTGGCTTCATGTTAACGATATAAATACATAGTTGTACGTCTCTAGCATCCATCATGATGATCACCTTTTGTCATGTTTTATGATCGATGCAAAATGACATATTCGAAAAGCGATGCGTAGTTTTCATAGAATTTCGAAAAGTTGTTTGCTAAGTAAACTTGTTTGAGATCCTAATCCTAAGAAATGGGGACATTTGAACGTTGATCTCGTAGCGTTAATTGTTCTGAGAAATCTTGATGGCCTTTACGTATTTTTTTAATTTTAAGAATTAGCTGTACCAATTTATGGAGGTCCATCAATGTGATGGACAATTTAATAATCTTTCGGTTTTTCAGGGAAAGGGAAATTTGTCTTGTAATAGGAGCAATGCAGTTAATGATTTTCGAAAGTAATTTTAAATTATTAGTATATTCAGTTAATTTAGGTATTGTATTTAAATGCAAGTAGAAAACCCTTGTTGTTTAAAAATACCTTTACATACTCGAGACCTGGTGCAAATAAATGAAAGTTTAATGGCACGTCTTCAGCATCAGTCGACTTAAATCAATGTATTTCTAGTGAACACTACAATACAACCCAACAAAAAAAAAATACGTAGGACTTAACATAAGCATATTTATTCGCTTTAACTACGAGCACTGGCCATGTGAAAGAGCGAGTTGACAATATGTAGTTGTTGGAAATTGCTATATTTTTGTTTGGCTGCCTAACATGCATGTCTTGGATTTCCCCATAGCTGAACTTCTTAGAATTTTTACTATTAAAACTTGTTCTATGTAAAGAAGTAAATTTATTCATGCTAGATACTTCTGTCTGCTTTGGCTTTGACGTGATTGCAATTCCACGATTCGAGATAAATGCAATTTTATTTATTTTGTAAATTTTTGTCATTCGTAAAAAAAACTTTGCAATAAATTAGGTAATGATAAAAGAAATTGCCTTTATCTAGAGTCGTGTCATTGCAAATAAGTCGAAGCTAAAGCAGACAGAAGTATCTAGCAAAAAATCATATTCCCGTAACCTTTCAGAGTTAATTTATAATACAATTTTAATTAACAATCTCACATTAAAGTAGGATCACAGTTAGTTGAGTTCCGCATTTCACATATTGACTAAAACACACATCACAATGGTATTTGAAGCCGATAAGGCGAAAATCAACCACGACGATTGTTGGTGTTGGTATTTAAATTACTATAGTTGCTAATTAGATGTTTTTGCTAGAACTGCTTTTAAATACCCAGCATTTCGCTTTGGCGTAGTATCTAATTAAGGTTCCTTGCTCCTTTGGATAAAAAGTTAGGAAGCAGAGGCTGCTGTCCATCCGTCGGTCAGCAGGTCCGTCGGTTATGAATATATAACATAAACATAACCTCACGCCGTAATCCATCGAAATGGTTTGGCGGAGGTGTTACACACCGCATTTCAGATGTAATTGTAAGACCCAGAGTGACAGGTTGCGAATCTGTCGCCACTATCCGGGCACAGCGATAACTACGGTTACCTGAGACTCGAACCTTTGATCTGTCGGGTCGGGTCGGTCGAATCCAAGGCTCGTAACAAACTGAGCTACCGCGTCCTCATGTATATGTTTTGAATAGAGTGTTTTTGCTGTATCCTTTACCATTTGCTAGCAAACTATCTCGTATTTGGCCGGATTTTATTTTTTTAATTCATTTTGACATCAATCACAATCGGTGGCGCAGTGGTGTAAACAGCCGACTGCTACTCTAAACTTTCCGGGTTTGAATCTCGGCGGGGGCGGGACTTTGTGTTATTTGCAAGACGCATTGTCTCGTTTACCGGTCTTGGATGTTGTATTCTTATTTATTTAGTAGTAGTAGTGTTCTCACATAGCATTAAATTTACTGAAAAAAAAAGTTTTTATTATTTTGCTTCTAACCTAATATTAAAGCTTTCCTCGTGCAAAATAAGGACGTATTTATGACTAGCACTTTGTCACTTAAGCAAAACTAATAATAATAATAATTAGATCACGGCCCACATCAGGAGTTGCAGTGGTGGGACAGAGTGGTGGGTGTGCCCTGAAACACATCAGCCCTTTTCTAAGAAATAATCCTGAATAATAAATAAATAAAATAAATAACCACATCACGACACACACATTGACTCGTCTCTGCACTAAGTATCGTAAGAACTTGTATCGCAGGCACTAAGCAACGTTACGTTTTATACTACATAGATAAAAATACAACATCCAAGACCGGTAAGCGAAACAATGCGTCTTGTAAATAACAGAAAGAACGCACCCACCGGGATTTGAACCCGGAACCTAGCAGTAGCAGTCGGCTGTTTACACCACTGTGCCATCGAGGTTGTCAAATAAAACAAGAAATAGAATCTCGTAAAGCTTTGACAAACAGTTTGTTCTAACGGTTCGAAATCAAATCCGTTGCATTTAAACATACTTAAAGTTAAAAAGTAACATCATACGAGTACCTAATATGGATGTGGAGGACATGGTAGCTCAGTTTGTTTGGTTCCTTGGTTAATCGACCGACCCGACCCGACAGTTCGACGGATCGAGTCTCGGGTTGCCGTACATAGTAAATGCCATGTTCCTCATTGTGCTCGGATAGAAACAAAGGTTTTCCTAGTTCGGTCATAGCTTATTTATAATCTCTTTATTTAAAGTGTTTTGTTAATGTTTTGAGTCATTACAAATAAAACTTAATTATTTTTTATTATTATACTTTCCTTTTGTAAATTATTTAAGACATATATTGTAAATTTAGACCTAAGAAATTCAATAAAGATTATTGTAAATAATTATTATAAGAGGCGACAGATTCGAAACCTCTCTCACTGGGACTCAACATAAACATACGAAATGCGGTGTTTAACACCTCTGCCTTCCCCTCTTGAGGGATTTATTACGGCGTGAGTTTATGTATGTTACACCTAATGTCTAATATTGACTGTATACACTTGGATTTTTCTCAGAACTTGTTTACCTTACGCAAGTTTTTGCAAAGATCTGATTGACAGGTTCTGAATGGTTTTTATGCAATTACTTATAAAGGCATTCGCATACCTAATAAGTATAGTGTTGAAACCTTTGTTTCAATAGCATACATTAAACTAATTTAATTAAATCCAACATCACTAATATTCATTAATTTATCGGGATTTAATTATAATGAAATGTATTTTTTCGTGATATACAATCTACATTTGAAGTTAAATTCCACGGTAGGCCAGTTCCACCTTTGACTTCATCGCTGCTTAACATCAGGCGGGATAGGAGTCAAATACTTGCCTAGTAAAAAAAAAAAAATGTGATTCGATCCATGTTATCCCGTCTTTCATAGAATCTTGTATGACATTGGTAAAGAAAACTTAAAAATCAAATAATAAGTGTATAAGTTATCATAGAAATCGGACGAATACTTTATTAAACTAAATGAATAATAAAAATTCATAATGTCATAAAACTGTCTTTATATACTTACACATGCCAGTCTTGAAATACAAAACCTAAAACATTTATAGTTAGAACAATTAGCAATACGTTATGTACACGAGGTCGTATCTGCCTTAGTTTATACATAGTAGGTACATATATAACAATAAATTAAACTGTCTGGTTTAATATTACGTATTGAAACTTAAGCTGATGTGTGACAAAGATAAATGTTGCTTTAAAAATAAATTAAGTCTGAAACGTTTAGTTTAATTGAATTCAATTTGTATCTCACTATAGGCTTGCGGGGACAAAAACAGTATTTGTATCATTAATGATTGGAGAAAAAAGCCAAGGCAAGCTCTCAGTCTTAAAACCAGCCAAGTGCTAGTCGGACTCAGTACAAAAGGTTTATAAAAGACAGCGAGACAGCATAGGGTTAGCATAAAACCCTGACTAGAATACGATCAAAAAAATTACAGCTAAAACACTCGTATCCTTGCTGATAGCTAATATTTAATATCTTTGCTGATAGATCTTGAATTGTGTCTTTCTTTCAAAAGACTAGCTTAAGATATTTTTTGTGAGAGGTCACGACAGATCTGATAATGGGTAAATGGAACCACTGGGCGGTCGCTGGGCGGACGCAAGCGAAAGGTCTATGACTAGTTGACATCTTACGGCTAAGGATGAGGAGTTAGGTCACCTAAGGCTCCTTGATCCAGGTGTATACCTGCGAGCGAGCGTAGTGTGTAGTTGTTATTAAGATAAGCTATGCAACTGCTTTGGTTCATTAGTAAGATGGTTATTGACCACCTTAGTTGTACTGTTGATTACTAGCTATTGGCCTATATCTACTTTTTATTTTATTATGATGCAATTTATCTCCTTTCGTTTTATAAAAATCGTTTCAGTGGTTTAGGCGTGAAAAAAAGAGTCTGATTTATTTTCACATGTATAATATTACGAGTATGATATGTATGGATAAGTTGTTAGGTAAGAATAATATAATAATACAAATACACATAATTATACTTTAAAATATGAGTTCGTATTATCTACTTCAGTAACAATAGTTGACCTCACATAGGAGTTTGGTGTAGGGTCATCAACTGTTTGGCTACTAACTGTTTGGGTAGTTATCAATATGAAGAAAAAAAAAATATACCTCGACAATAAAATTCACTTTAAATAAAATCCGGACTTATATTAAAAGAAACATAAATAAAGTTGTTTTAGACGTATGTTTAGTTAGAATTATTTGATATAAAACTAATTTTTAGTCGGCAGTAACTATATTAAAACTGAATGTTTTTTAAAGACTAAGAATTTTATATATCCGTTTTGTTTTCGCACTCATGTTATGTATTTTGCAGGTAACATGATTTTCATTAAACCTTTATTATTGGCAACCCTAATTATAGCCACTTATATATTCATGCTGTATTTGGCTGCGTTTGGCTATCACGCGAACAGAATACAGATTTATACATCTGACCTCACTATTGTTTATATTTTGACAGCTCTTTATCACTTCCGATTTGTATGATGACCTGTCACGCACGTAGTTAAACGAAATTGTTAGATGAAAGAACGTGTTGTGTTCTCATGTGTTGAAAACCTATTCTTACTCATTTGCTCTCATAGGAAAATAGCAATGGTTCCATATTATATACTACTCATCTATAACTAAAGGGTGTTCAATTGGTTTCCCGAAACATCCATCATTTTCAGATCCAAAAAAAAGAATACAGTTGTTTTGATTGGCTTTTTCCTGAGTTGTTGATAGCGCAAACAACTCTGGAAAGTTCGGGCACCGGATAAGTGGTTTAAGTTATTAGTTAGTGGTCAGAAAAAAAAAACTTTCGCTTGTTACAGTCCGCCACAGATATACTATTCACCATAAACTTAAAGTTTATATTCTAATATAAACGTGATTGACCAACGTCAAGTAGGAAGAAATAATCTGACTAACATTGTCAGTGCATATACAAGGGAACGAAATGTTTTGTAACCTCACGATTCACGAATAGGAAACAGATTTCATATGCGCAGAACTGACTAGACATAGTTTCATATCTCAGGCTTGCAAAAAACATAATACCAATGATAAGTTACACAAATTGCCTTATTCTGAAAGTAAACTACGATCTCCCTACGCCCTTTAGATAAATACATAAATAAAATATAATTCGTCAATACATAAATAGAATTCATACGTACCCGAACTGGCACTCAAACCTGAACCTTCAGTCTTACACCGCTGCGCCACAGAGGCCATCCCTCTGTACAAAACGATTTCAAGGTTATCAATCTTACCAATCCCTCTAAAGATCATATTTGATACGAATGGAAAAAATAATTCTTCATCAGTAAAAACTTAGGGCCATCTAAAAAAATTCTCTGCTATTTTATTTTAAAACTAATTTGAACTCAGGAAGTATCTGCTTAATTCTTAAGTCCTTTATACAATAGTCAGCCTTACTCCATGCTTATATGATCACTTTTAGAATTTCTTAACCAATACCTCAAAGAACTAGATATCAAGGTGCGTCTATCTAAAATGGTGCAATCCTCAAATATTTTGGTCGCGTGAATCGGCAATGACTCCATAGAAGGCGTCGTCGTGCAGGGGAAGCTAGAAGGACAAATGCCGCGAGGCAGATTACCGATGCGCTGAACGGACCAAATAAAGGCGGCTGTTGGTGGTCCTCTACATGAGTGCACCCCGATGACAGAGAACAGGCAGAGTCGGCGAGAAGATGTGCGGGACCTAACCGTTACTGAGGATGTCATGACAACCACGACCACTCTGCCAACAGTGTCACGACGAAGAAGATAGCTAGAGAAAAATGGTGTAATAAACATCATTTTCGAGGTCTAGAATGACATAGGATATATTTTATCCTGAAATCCTTATCCTGAAAATTTTACTTAGAGGGACTAAAAAAGGAAAATTTTATATGGGTAACCTAGTATTTTTCATTACACAGACGAGGTTGTAGTATCTATAATTTTAATCGCCTTCAAAAAAGGAGGTTCTCTGTTCTATGTTCTTCGTTATCCTCGTAGATTTTGGACCATTTTTTTAATTTTATGATAAATCGCGTGGTCATCGCCTACGATCGTGGTGGTTTGTTGACCTCGGTGTCGCAGTGGTGTAAACAGCCGACTGCTACGCTAGAGGTTCCGGGTTCGAATCCCAGCGGGGGCGGGACTTTGTGTTATTTGCAAGAAGCATTGTTTCGCTTACCGGTCTTGGATGTTGTATTCTTATCTATGTAGTGTATACCATATCGTTGCTTAGTTCCTGTGACACAAGTACTTACGATACTTACTGCAGGGCTGAGTCAATGTGTGTGTCGTGATGTGGCTGTTATTATTATCGCCATAACTGCTGTTCATTGGTGGTTCAGATAATTTTAAATCCTAAAAAAAAAATCAAGCACGACTACGTGGGAAAAACTTCATGTCTCTGTTGGTCTTTGTGATGATACTGTTATATGAGCATTCAAAGTAATATCAAGTTCATCTCTAATAATAACAGTGTCAACAGCATGCGTAAATCAAACAAGCGACTTTTTTATCTCTTGAAATCCTTTGAAAAGCTTTGAAATGAAACCTAACGGTAAGATCGTTACAAATCTGAAGTATTTTGTTTGTATGTGCCTAAACAAATGATTATTTTGTAATATAACATCTCTAACGGGAATTTTACAACTAATTTCTTCTGGTTATACGGATTTGTGTACGAGAAGAGGTTGCCCAAGCCTAAGATATATTTGATTTCATCTTAAATATTCATTCGAAGTGCAGCATTCTAACTAGTTGTTTGTAATTTATTTATATAGGAAGACAGACTCATAATTACTTTTATAAGTAGGCATAAAAATACAACATTTCAACTACAGATTTATGAACAAAGCCTTTAAATCTCTTTTTAATGTGAAGGGTATTTAAACAAGTACTTAGTACTAAGTGGTAAAATCTCAATTGTAGATAAGTAAAGTACCAGTGCTATATACAATGCAGATAGTAATTAATCCTTTTATATAAAACTTTATACGAGCACTTCATTTTATGGTCGACTTATTGTCAGTGTCTTGTAAGCGAGTTGAATGTTAAAGGAATGTGAGATATAATAAGTATTTTATACAAAATAACAGCTTTACCTGTAGGTACTTAAGACGCATGCCTATATTGGCTTAGTCCTTCACTAGGCTCGATTCTACTAAATATGGTATTTTAAACGTACATTTTTTCGCTCAAACTGGAGCACCATGGGCAAATAAAAAATGCCACATCTATGTTTTACAAAACCATTCATACATAAAAGAACTTAATTTTCAAAAGATATGGTTTATTTTCAAGTAAAAGGTAATCCAAAAAAGTTACTAAGATACTAAGGTACCTTTCTAACAAAACAAGAAAGTTACATCCGAAACATCCTCAAATACCAACCTATACACATGAATGATGATGAACCTGTTATTTTCTTGTAAAGTCGCTTGTAAAAAACACCTTGGTTTTAAAACAAACCAGGTTCTGAAATACTGATGACAGTCATCGATAATGTCGTACTAAAAGTCACGCTCGGTTTCATCTGGCCTTCCAGCGGTCACCATTATGTAAACTGATCATAATAAAAGTTAAACAAACGGTCATTTACAATATATAGAAATAGTAAATAATGATCATATTGTAAGGCCTACTAAACACGACGATGGCCTGGAACATGATACAAAACCTATAAATAATAAATGTTTGAAAAAAAATCGCTCATAATTTATTGGGATAAAAATCTCACGAATCCGTACTCCGTCCGTATTTTTTCCTAATTACTTAATGCGTTAGACCTAATGGGAAATCCTTCAAGTTGGCAAGTCCGCCTAGATCGCTCCATAAATTGCCCCTGCAGGGACGTATATATTTTTGTATTTTTTTATGACATTTTACCCTTATGTTGCGAATTAGAACAATTTAATATTTAGGTATATAAATGTTAGACTAAAACATAAATCAATAAAAAAATTCTGACCATTTGTTTTTCTTTGTTTCAGGGATGTCGGCCGATGGGTCGACGACGGATATCAATGGCTTGCTTAACGATACCGGTGAGGAACATTCTTCTACTGCCATCTATATTTCTTTACCGTAACTTATTTACAGTCAATTGAAATAAGTCCGCGTCGTGAGATGATGTTTTTTAAAAAGAAAAATAGATGGCGTTAAATAAGACGTTAGCACAGTGCCATCTGTAACAGAAACAGAAAACAACTGTTTGCCGTGATTGCTCAATAGATGACTCTCGCTTAAAGTTTGAACAGTTTGACTTAATTAACTTAATTTTTAGTAACAAATGGAAAAACAGATGTCGCGACTTGTTCCTTAATAGAATAGAAATCCAAGTAATTAAATCGTTTTCAGTAAGCCCCCAGTGCTAAAATAATTATATTGTTTTTGATTGATTTATTTAAAAAACTACTACTTTTATTATGTCAGAGTGATAATGCGTGCTTATATGTAAAGAAACAATATATTTGTAAATATTTGGAAACCTTACAAGTTTATGAGTGAGTAGGATATGCGTGACACTGTAAGGCTATTATCTGTGGGCAGTGTAAAGTTTTATGTACTGTATATACCTCAATACTACCTATTACGCTTAACGCTCTTGGTTATTGACCTATATCTTAAGGTTTATACGCATTTCATAATAAGGTAGGTTTAAGTAGCTATACATAGATAGGACCGTTTTGATACTTTGTTTAAAAAATTTGTTTCTACTTTTAATATGAAGTGTTTTAAATTATTAAAATTTAAATGTGAAACAAATGTTGTTCCTATTAAAATAAAAATAATATAAAGGGAGCAAATCAAAGACAAAAATTAGGCCTTTTTAATCAAAATCTGTTGTCAAATTAACTAACATAATTTCTTTGAATGCATTAAGACAATCCACTATCAACTATTAGAAACATTTTTTGCATTTACGTAGCGGACCTGTAAATTAGTTTTAAAGAACCTAAATATAGGATAATTTTATAGGTGGGTAGGTAATTCACGAATATTGAAATCAGTCATTTTAATAATCCTACACTCAATTATTCAAAATTAAATACAAATTCTTCAAGAATAAAGTTCACAATGAAATGACAGAATCTGACTGTGATTTTTATTTATCCGTCATCTGTGACGTCAAGATGTTATACGGATTGCCCAATCCAATTAGCATAATAGCCCAGTTTTGTGACTCAGATTTTTGTAATCGATCATTCATTAACATAGAATTGTACTTCAATCGTTTGATGAATGGCTCGTTGCTCTTGCGAACAGTGAGTAACAGAACACCTTGATTTTACTAAAACCAACTTTATTCCTTTGATAGTCAGTTGTAATTTGATTGCTCCGAAGAAAATAGCATCAGTAATATTTTTTCTTTATACGATATAAATACGTAGGTATTTTAACAGAAATTAAATAAGTAACGTATCTACCTGAATGAGATCATGAAGATTTCCAATCACAGTGGATATTGTATATGGATTGGTCTACCTACGTCATCGTTGGTGTGTATAACTTGTCATTATCAATGCCTCGGTGGGTATTACTGTTTTTTTAGGTAAATAAATTTTATTGTTTTCCTTTATGTTTGGAACACGATTTCTTGTGAATCTTAAATCTTTGTTTTTTACCATCCTATCCTTTATCCTCGTACAGGCGGCCACACATAAAGCTGTACATTACAAGTGAAATATCAATATTTATGCTGTACAACTTAAGTGTGTAGTACTATGGTAGTACGTAGTGCGTAGTAGTTACGATACAAAGTCCAAACAGGTGAGGTTGACTCAAGACCGTGTGTACCTATTCACCAAATATTTACCTAAAATTTATCACAAACAATAGAAAGGGAGTATCTACCTAGGTACAGAATTTGTCTACGCTCTTGAAGAAACACAAAAAAAAATTCATCTATTCACTGACCATGAATAAAAACAAATAATGTATATTTCAAACAATTACTAAATTAAGTGAATGCAATCACAAATTGATAGCGTTTTATTTGATTGGAGTTGGGGACGTTTTATAAATATCATAGTAATTGACTTTGATTTGTCAATTGTGTCTAAACCCATACCAAATCTAAAATTTTGATGTGGTTTTAATAATCAATTCAATTAATGTGCATCTGCAACAAGGTCTGTAACTGAATTCTGATTGCAGTAATTGATAATTACTAGTAATTGATAAGCCGCTAGCATGACAAAAATACAGATCTGCTGTATAGATTTGTGTCTGATAGAATATCGGTATATCAGCTCTACCCTCCATAGTTGTCACATTTTGCTAACAAAAACTTCTTGTATTGTTTCAATTTTATCATTGTGAAGGTACTTAAATCATATGAGCATTTCATCGTGCATCTTAAGATTCACAATCTTATCACACCCATCAATCCTCTACTGATGTATCATGATTATACAGTACTTGTGACTTTGTAATTCATCTTAGTAAAAATCACGATAAAATACCAACCTGCGCAACCGTGTTGAATACCTACGTTACTTTGCATTACGTTCATGTCAAGGTTTTTGTTATCGAATTCACGTGGATTATGTACACACAAATAAAGTGTACATACTTAAACATAACAGTGAAATACACCATAAACACCATAGAAATACCCACACAAATAACGATGACTTAATCTTTTCCAAAATGAGGAATTCCTATCACCTACCTAATTCAAAGCCTGAGCTTCATTGCACTGTTGCATTTTGAGTTGATTCTCGTATCAAATTTTGCCACTGTTGATCCTCGTCAACTTCTGTTTCAATGACAGGACAAAGTGGCGGTTGAGCGACGATAACATAACTATTTAATGAACTAAGAATTCAAAGAAAATCACACATGTAACGAGTCTCACTTGAATAATTGGAAATGAATTAATGAAAATAATCGTAAAGTTAAAAAAAGAGATCGTGGTATGTATGCTTGAAAAATGATACAGTATTAGTACTTACAAATTAACATACCTACTCTTCTATTAAATAGCCATTTGATATTTCAAAAAACCTTTCTGGTTGACACCGACTACATAGTCTAGAAATAGTGACTTACCTTACAGTCAATAAATGTATCCTTGGCTTTATAGAAATTATTTTATTTCTCATTAAATTGCCGTAAAATATTATGTAAATTCCGCGATTGATTTGAAACCGCTATGGGGAAATACAGAATTACAAAGTCCCATGTTTATTATTTTATTTATAGATCATTGTGTAGGAAAATAGTGGAGTAAAAGTTAATTTAAATGTCTATTCGTTTCGCATATAAACTTTTATATGATATATAAAACGCAATGAAATATCGTTACTGTTGCAAGATTTATCAGTTATAGGAGAAAAAAATAATTGATTCGGTTTCAAATTTTGAGTTGTTTGAAAAGTTCATACATTTATTTTTCATTTCTATAAAAGAATTGCATTTCTTTGTATTGATAAATCGAAATTCTAGAATACCGAAATTACAGAATAATTGTATTTTGAAAGAGACAATGCAACTTGTTGGCGTCGACTTTTAGACAATGATGGCAGAGATTTCCTAATTATTATCATCGAAATGACAATGTTAGATAAAATGTATTACCTACTTGAATTTGTATGTTTGAAAAATAACTAATATAGAGTGTAACCGCAAGTTTCTAAGACATCATTTCACAATTTTTGCATAAGACCTAGATGCTTTTATATTTTGACACAAAAATAACTTCTCACACTCACTAAAGCGTGATGCAATTTTTTTGCTAAATATTTTAGTTTTTTAAATTTAAAACCAACACTAACAATTGTTTCATTTTTTTAAATGTGGTCACACTGTATAGATAGGTTTATTAGGTATAATTAATTAAGTAGAAATTAGGATGATATTGATAAAGGCAAAGCAATTAGTACGTAGTCATTACATTTTATTTATATAAAGTGGATAACCCGTTTGTTTATCTCGGATTGGACCGAATAAATAAAATGACGCAACAAGACAGATATTTTCCATACACTGGATTTATCAGAAAAAAAAAGTATTCCACTTTTTATCGCAATTAAGGATATAAAACAGTTTTTACGAACTTTCTATAAAATAGGAGTGAAAGGAAATAACTCATTTACTTTTCATATGTAAATATTAATCAAAATACTCACGTATTTAATCTCAAAATATGAAATTTCCAATTATGCATTTTGTTTTATTTAGTTATTAGAAGGTGTAGGTATTGGATAAAAAAAAATGCTATTGTATGTAAAGTATGTCAATTTGGACGCCTTTTTAAGAACGTTTTCAAGTAAACCGCGCTGTGGTATGGAAATAAGCCAGCAATTTAATTAATCTATTGTTTATAATTAAACTCATCATAGGTCATGATTGAGTCAGCTGACGACCTGTGTGCTTCCTCTAACATCAATGCCCCCTGCTGTGACTGATAAAACTCATTTCTTCCATAAATATCTACATACCTACATATATAAAATAAATGAATCTAATCAATCGTAAACAGTACATTTACTCCATGAAATCATAGTCGGTTGTTGCAATGATAATACAAATAGGCATGAACAAAGGCATAATTAATAATTTCTAGTTAGTAATCTCATTAAAGTACTAAGAAATAAAATAATATACCAATCAATAAAATAGTTATCTAATCTAATACAAGATAGAAAACAAAAAAATAAAACTAAACTTTACACAATATTTTACACAAAAGAATTAAATCAAATTAGCGGTTGTATTTTAAACGAGTTCAAAAAAGGAGAATTGGAGGAGATTATTTATTTTCCTTAATTGTGAATGCCAAAAGTGATACATAATAAATATGGTTTTTCCTTAAAGCTCGAAAATTAAAAAAAAATTTCAATCAAGAAATAAAACCATTACAATGATCTATCATCTTGGCATTTTTCATCAAATCTTATATAAAATAAATCTTCAATAAAATAACGACGCAAAATTATGAAATAATGACCTGTTTAATAGTAGATTGGTAGGTAAGTATCTGATTGGAGAATATTTTTCAATTGATTTATTTACATCTTTATTTGACGTCACTAAAAGGCTTGAAGCAACAATATTTACTATGGCTGACATGAAAACAAAGTTTTTGAACTCACTGATATGATGTCGCGCGATTTTTGTTTTGTTTTGAAATATGTAGCTGATAGTGGCTTCTATTTAACTTTAAACTGATTAAATGTTTTATCCTAAGCCTTTGACTATGTACAAAGATACTTTTTACCACATCAACCAATATTTTTTTCAGGATTAAATTATACATACACGAATTTTAGCGTCTTGCTTACAACATTTTTTATCGCTTTTCAGCCTTTTCTTTGTGTATCATTTCCTTTAATATTGTTGTAATAACTGTATTTTCCTTTTTCATTTGTTAAATTAATAAACCCTTTTGTCTCAAATTTGTCCAGAAGTGACGTTCGTTAATGAAACGTTGTTTACTATGAAGAGCATTTCACAATAAACATGTCATTATTGTAGTCCGTAACATGTTTTCAATACATTTCAACGTCATTTCATGAATGCTATGTTTTTTTTTTTGTGTTTAAGCACGCTTCTCATAACACTGACACTTATGTTTGTTATTTTCAGAATCAGATCTCACCGACCTATGGCATTTGGGTAAGTTGCATCATTTTCGTTTTATGTTAAATCGTTTTTAATGATTATATCGTTTATTTAAAAAAAAAAAAAAAAAAAAAAAAAAATAGGTTAATTCGGATGCAAAACTATATTACTAAGTTTTTTTAGGGATTTTTTAAAATGGATAACATTTTTATGATATTAGTATAATTTTAAAACGAAGTTTTTTCTTTTACTTTGTAATGATATAAGCGAAGTTAATTCAACTTTTTATTGAATTTGAGATGAAGCAATAAATCGAATCAGATTGAAGTTTGTGTGGTTAATGTTACAAAATACGTAGGCATTAAATACTTAGTAGTGCACGTGCATACGTCAGGTAGTTATAATGGATCACGAAATCTCAAATACAGATATTAAACAGCTAGTTATCAACAAACACCAAATAACGACGTTGTTTAGTAAAACACACGGCACGAGTGGCCGAGTCTAAACACTTACCTTCATCCCTATTCCAATAACTAAGGTTATTCCATCCAAATTTTACATACGTTACCGGTTTTGAAAGGCGGTAACTTCTTTGTTTTGTATGGTAATAAGCATTCGACGTTAAATGTAGTTTAGTTAAGTAATTTAAGAGCGAGACTAAAAGCATTTGTTTTCGTTAAAATTTAATTTTATTTGTTCGAAAATTTACTACTTTCTGTATCTCAGTATATGTATAGTTTCAAAGTATTATACAGCGTGCCTACCATGAATTTACCTTCGACTGCCGCTGCGTCTGTAGTTACAAATGTGTGTGAATCTTTGAAAAGGTGAACACACACTTATCCGAGCCAAGAGCGCCGTACGAAACGAACGAAAAGATTTATTTTATTTTGTACGTAACCTGGCACAGCTATCCGGGCCGAATAGTCAAAATATTGTGAGAGTCCTCCTTGACTTCGATTCGTTCGGCGTGTTCGGCTCGGATAAATGTACGTTCACCTTACAGCACCTATAACGGATTGATGAGGAATTCAGAATGCTCATACAAAATCAATATAGTAATCTACTTTACCGTACGTGTAGAAAAACTGTACGAACTCATGGTAGTCACACAGTTTCCAATTATAGCTGTTGAATAATGGTGCCAACTACACATACCCACGATAGATTGATGTCAAACTAAAGTTGACTTTTGACATGTTTAGTCTGACCGTTCGCTTAGTATTTGCCAATTGATATTTTACTAACACTAAATACTAGCATTGAACAAACACATTTTCTCACATAAACTGACTAGCATTTATGTTTGTGTACATTCCTTTACACTTTGTCTATGTTAATTTATAAAATTTTAAATAAAACTCATTAATAATAAAATAATAATAACCATATCACAACACACACATTGGCTCAGCCCTGCACTAAGATATAATCTTACATCGCAGACAATAAGCAATAAATAATACATCCAAGACCGGTAAGCGAAAAAATGCGTCTCAATGTGTTATTAGCTAACATAAACAGGTATGTAATAGATACACACTTTATGTAACTATTAAAATTCGATGAATTTATTCCTTGTTAGTTCAACTTACATAAAACCCAAGAATTTCCTATAGTCTGATATTAGTATTAGTTTGTTTGTTGTGTATGGTAATATCCAAAGAATTCACAGTCATGTGTGAGTTATGAGTAAAATGATAATTTTGTATTTTTTTACAATAAACGAACAAGTATAGCATAGGATTGGTCAGACGTCACTGTTTAGAACCAGCAGTGAGGAAACCAAGTATGAAGTGTAAACCCAAGTATCTGCGTAATAAAATTACTTTAAAAACTTGTGCAGTACAAATATTTCAACGTAAACCATTCGTGTTTAATCCACCGCTTGTTTGTCCTTTTGCTTGTTTTGTATGTAGTACAATAAAATAATAGAATAAATAGATTTTAAGTAAACTTTCTCGTAAGCTACATTATATTTCCTCCTATTTTTCGCATCACAACAAACACATTGACTTAGCCCTGTACTAAGATATCTTGTATCGCAGGCACTAAGCAATGATATGGTATAAACTACGTAGATAAGAATACTACATCCAAGACCGGTAAGCGAAGCAAAGCGTCCTGCAAATAACACAAAGTTCCACCCCCGCCGGGATTCGAACCCAGAAACTCTAGCGTAGCCAGTTGGTTGTAAAATACTCACATATTTGCTAAAAGATCAGATTCCGTCTTACGTCAATAGAATAAAAGGCGATGCACAAGTACTAACTTTACTTACCGTATTAATTAACAGTAAACTGCTATATAGAATTCTTAAAATCCTTTTATAAAGCTATAGCGTAATGAGCGAGGAATGGAAAACAAGTTAACGTCACTGCAGTTGCAATTACAGTGATAAAACATCTAGGAAATGTTCTCCAGTTCCTAATCACTAAGAAGTCGGTACGATTCGTAGGAATCAAATATGTTATTTTAAATGAATTACAACATTGAATGTATAAAACAGGAACACATTCCTGATTTGATTACATCATTTTAATATAAGGTTGGCTTGTTTTGTAACAAAGAGATGCGATACTACACATGATATTTTGATATCAATGAATACTACCGAGGATTGAACCTAGGACAAGACGTAGGTATTTAATGTCTAATTAAATTTTTTATAAAACAGTTCAAGTATTTTACATAACATTTATAATTCTACATATTTATGAATGAATTCAAGATAAAATATTCATAACCATTCTTTGTTTTTTCTCTGTTTTGTTCTAAGGAAAATATTTCTACGATTCTGTTAGTGTTACAGACTTGGCAGAACTTATGTAATACCATAATAAAGAATCCTACTTGTATTGCTGACATTCTAACTGAAGATAAATTATGAGAGAAATAATTGTTCTACCGCTGTCGCATTCTAAAATTTTCCATAAGGGCAAAGCGTCCAATTTATCCTGATATACAATATATAAATTTATATGTGACCTTTTGAGTGTGGCGCATACGTTTCAATTAAGGTTCATTATTGTTATTTGTGCCGCTAAAATGGGACCCGCTATGAATTGTGGCGTTTTATATGGCAACGAATAATCGTCGCTTACATTTATTGCATTTATTTTTGGTATATGCAATGTTATTCGTAAACTAAATAACTCTACCTACATAGTATACTTACATTCTATAAAAATTATTACTGTATTATATTTTAAAATTTTCTTTATTTGATAGATATTAAAGGACTACATAAAGCATTTAAATCAATTGGATTTGCATTACTTAGTTATATAGGTACTGCAAGTTGTTCATGACAGTTAACTTAATTCTAATTAATATTTACTGTAACAATCAAATAAAATTTTGGGAAGGATTTAAATTAATGTAGAACGCTTTTAATTGCCTTTGGCAAAATTCCCAACGTTCAAACAGAATAATAAATATAAATCAATGCATACCATTAGTTAACAATAATAGTTTTCAGTCAAACTAATTGATGTGGGTATTACACAATAAATATATCATGTATTTATAATCATAGATACTTAATATTGCATATAGTTGTATACATGTGGAGGACGTGGTAGCTCAGTTTGTTACGTGCCTTGGTTAACCGACCGATCTGTCCCGACAGATCGAGGGTTCGAGTCTCGGGTTGCCGTACATTGTAGATGCCATGTTCTTCATTGTGCTCGGATAGTGGCGACAGTTTCGCAACCTGTCACACTTGGAATAAACATAAAACATGTGAAATGCGATGTCAATAATGTTTAGGTATATAGTTTTATAGAAATCTTCTGTATTTGAATAATAATGAAACACACAGTTACTTGTTTTTAATGATATATCAAGTCAGGTGGTGATATATCAACACACGTTATAAAAATCGTAAAAATAAAGGCGTTATATTTATTCTTTCAAATTTTCTCTTCTGTTTTTTTTTTCCGAAAAGCAATCTACAAATTTGTTGCTACTCTCGTTTTATAGAAACTGCTTACAATCAGAAATGCATGTACTCGTATGTTTGTATGCTACCAAGAAATGAGCATGTACAATAAAATTGTGAAAAGCTGATTAGTGTTAATTACTAACTACTTAAAGACAATAACAGATAATGGAGAATTACTACGCTGTTCCTTAAATAGAACCTTAATCGATTAATATGTTTATATATAGGTAGATATATGTTAATAATTTCGCAATAAATTTCCTTTCCTGCTTTGAAATTAGATTTACTAGCTAAAAAGTAAATTTAATCATATTAAAAAGGTATAAAATAATATAATAATAGGGAAGTAAGCATGATTTTTATTTTAAATACCAAATCATTTTAACTTTCCTGGAAAAATCTTCTTTGGTTTTATTTTACGTATGAAACTTTAGTAGGTGTCTGAAAACAATATATTTTGAACTCTGGAACTTCATCAAGTCCCTTAAGTAAGTTTCGGATTTCATCTTATATGTAAAATTCTCGTGTCACAATGTTTGTTCCCGTACTCCTCCGAAACGGCTTGACCGATTCTCATGAAATTTTGTGAGCATATTGAATAGATCTGAGAATCGGCCAACATCTATTTTTCAAACCCCTTAGTGATAAGGGTTGTCCACCCTTAACATTTTATTTATTTGGCAAAACAACGTTTGCCGAGTCATCTAGTGGTAGATATATAATGTTCTGAATTATTTGAACATTATTGTAGTTGATATATTTTTTATTTGTAAGTAAACGGATGTACAAACATAAAATGTATATTTTAATTTAAACCACCTGATTCTACATGAAGGATTGCGTCAATTGTTTTTTTCCAATTGAATATTTCTTTAGGCGATAACTACTAGAGAAACATGTCTTTATTTGGGTATTACTATAAATCAAACATAAGAAATGAAAACCACAATTCGATCAAGTCAGCGCAGTAAATTGATAAAATATTGAAATGAAAATAGTTAAAAACTTTTACGAGGGAGTCCAATTTGTGTTACCGCTTTTATTTAAATTAATCTAACCGATACAAAAGAAAGACTAAAAGGTTTCAATAATGTGAACATTGTATAATAAACAAGGTCAGTAAACAACTTTCTTTACAAACGGATTTACTCAAAGAAAAGTTTCTTGAAAAAGGTTGATCTCATAAAAGTTTTATTTTCTGTTTACAAGTCTATTTTGATTCTTTACACAGCAGTATGTTTTGTTTCGACCGTCAGACATTGTCCAGAATCCATGAGAAAACAATTAAAATCATCCTAATTGTTTTTGTTAACCTTCCATTTCCAAGACGCGTTTTGTAGAAGCTACTGGAATATAAGCGCGTCACTCTAACCTGCAGTTCATGCATTAAAGCGTAAAAGAGACGACCCTATGTTTGTTACTTACGTTTTAATTACAAGATGGGCTACGCAGACGCGTTGCAAAAAAGATCTGAAGAGAATTTGAAATTACTTCCTCGTAAATTTTGCATTTGTACGTTTGTTTGTGTTGATTTAACATTCAGTTTGATTTTCAACTGCGTAGTAACTGCCTCTTTAGTATTAGTTTAGGGTTAGTTTGCAATTAGGTTGACTACGAAGAAACTGACTACTTATACATTAAAATTATTAGATCTTTTTTGTACATATTCAGTTTTGTATGTAAGAAATGTAAATTTGTAAATCGTATGGAAAAAACAAAATTGTGTTCAAAATGTATATCGGAGAAAAAAATTAAAGCTTGATGAAATAGGAAATAAATAGAAAGCATTTTTTCATTATATTACTGTTATTTCATAGCTTTTCAATATGTATTTTAAAATAGAATATGAGGTGGTATGAGGTGTTATTATTTACTACTTATAGATAATTGGATATTGTTAAGAATTTTAAGTGGAAAGTAATGAAGTCGGTAATTACGAGAAATTACACAAAGATATTAATTAATTTCTATTGGATTTAATTGAATGAAGTAGCACTTCTTAGTGAATAATTTCCACTTTTAGAAAGTCGTGATAGCTAAATATACAAAATATTACAATAAGATATCATGCAATGAATCAGTTATTATCTATTTATAGGATTGACATAAATAATTAGATTTTAGTTTCTTTCGTTATTTAAAGAAAAAAAATAAAGACTAAGCTAGTTTACATTAACGTTGTCAAAAAGTCCAAACATTGCACTTTGTATGACTGGATGACAACTCTCGAACTTTTTACAATACAAAATTAATAATTAACTTTTTTACACAAAATTAATTCAATACAAAGTGTTTGTAAATAAATCAAATAGCTTAATTACTTTCTGATATCTTATAGATGACATAACTTTCTGTTGAACCAAAATATTGAGTCTCCATCGTCAAGTAAAATAGTTCGCTGTCTCAGTTTCGTTTAATATACCAGTTGACCCGACCAATTGTAACAAGCGTCTTAGTTATTTAAGGAAAAAGTTGTTTACGTATATTTTAGTTTCTCCCACACATCATATGGATAGCAAAAAATAGTAAACAAGTTAATCAGTACGATTCCATAACAAACAATTTTATTAAAACGTTTATCCGGATGAGTATTTCGACAATTGGTGTGACGTCAACGCTACGCCAGTATTTTGTTTGATCTCGTTAATTAATATGAAATTCCAACACAGTAAGGACACTATGTACTGGAAGTTCATATAACTTCAGATGTTATTGTTTATGACGCAAATAAACTTGTATTGTAATATAAAACCATATTGTGACACAAACACTTTGTTCATCCATGTCCAATGTTCATCATCGAAATAATACGAACAATTTTGATGATTTTTAACGTTTATGGTTAGTACCAGTAGTATTTGTTGTAACATTATGTATTAGATTTGGGGTAAACAAAATATTGCTCAGATGTAGGTTCCTAAAAATCAAAAATCCAACTTCCTTATAAAATGATTAGAACAAATTATCATTTTTAACGTAAAAACAAAATTCAGATATTTTAATATAAACAGAAAACTAAGAACTCTGTTTAGCTGACCTACTAACCTCGATGTATCTGATTTTCTTGGACCACTTTAGAAATAACGGTTTCGGTAATATTCCTGTTAATTTTATTAAACGACTGGAAAATTTGATCGTTTTTCACTCTTTTGCATTGTCATAAATTATTATGAAATCAAAGGATTTCATGTATCTCACGAACAACACTGACTTAAATGTGATGAAATATGAAAGTTTTTGATCCGATTTTAGATCAAAATATATTTTTAACAATTTTTTTTCAAATCTCTTATATCTGTGTCATTGTTTATAAGATATGGATACAAAACTAGCTTTCGTTCGCGACTTCGTACGCGCATAATTCGAATAGGATTTTTAAATCCATTTATCGGCATTTCATTTTACATTTATCGGCATATTATGGTCACTTCACACAATATAATACATTATAGCCTATGTATTATTCTGATGTCTAAGCTACATTATTGTACAGTTTCATTAAAATCCATTCAGTAGTTTTTCCGTGAAAGAGTAACATACATCCATTCATCCATACATCCTTATAAACTTTAATATTAGTTAGGACTATACACAAAGGTCATTTTTATTTAAATTCTTAATCAAATAGAAGCATGTATCTCACGTAACGTTTTTTTTTTGTTATACAATCATTCGCAAAGTACTACAAGACATTTCATGGTCGAATTCATTACAGTAACTTCCTTATGGGATCTTCCACGGGTCACAGAACACGATCTACGCTAAACTGCATCTAGGTCTTATTACTCATCCATTTATAGGAAATACCTTCGTGTTTGATGTATTTTTATACATAATGAATAAAAATGCATCAGTAAGTATGGTAGTCAGACATCTTGACGCGCTGGGAGTTTGTGGGACGGCGAATGTTGTATAACAGGCTTAGAGTAGCAAGTATCTTTATACCTTATACATTTGAACAACTATGGTATTACTTTGATGAATTAATAAAGATGTGAACAAATAGTGAATAAAACATCATTCATGACATTTTTTTTGTTTCTATTGAATTTTATGAATTGAAAGAAAGAAGCAACCTACATTAACGTCAAATACGTATTAATCTTAACCGGTTTCATTCCCAATCGGAAACATATGGCCAGTGGTAATTTAATGGTGATTAAACTTTATCAGACCGGAAAAATACATTCAATCTTGACATTCGGAATAGCGTTGCGAAGGTTTTAGGTGAAGCTTTCTTTTTTATGATATTTCTATAGAAATATTAATTTGTGAAACAACTAATTCGACTACAGGAACAGGTATATTATCTATACATGCTGATAATTAAGGGTTGTAAAACTTGCAACTAATGTTAGATTTTTTTATCAAACACACTGTGATTGGTTGTTAGCTTAATATTTCACGTAAGAGATTTTAAATTCATACCAAGAAGTTTAAATAATCACTTAAAATTCCTAATGCGCAAACAAAACGACTTTTTGAGTGGTTTAAATCCTGCATCGAGATGTGTATGACCTTTGTTAAATATGTAGTTATAAATACCTAGTATTGCGCCGAATTCTAGAAATATTTCCTTATGTTCATTATAACTAGTTACATGAATAATTTTATAAATTTAAATTATTCGAGCTAATATGTTGGTTACCTTTAAGAATTTAATGTGCCATTGATAATGTTATTTTACGCCCGTTCAATAATCCAGAAAGACTTGGTCTCTTTATGACAAATATCCTAGTCTGGATTGTCTTTCGGTAACACAGTTTCCATGTCTGCAACGGTCACTGGTTACTGAATTGGTTGCTGGAATTTATCAGCAACTGTCACAAATGTTTTTGACGGTTTTTGATAATACGACGGCTTTATATAAGCACTTGTATTATGTAGAACCGTAGATTCAATGGACGGTTGCCCTGACGAATTGTTAGCCACAAAAGGTTTGACGTCAGGTGAACAGTATTGATTTTACGGCTCGTATATTTTGTGTTTCTACCTGCTTTATTACGGAGGAAATTAAAAATGTGTTTTTAATTTTGCCAAGTATATCAACGAAGGCATTAGAGTGAATTATTTTAGACTAAACAAAATTTTTGTGTTTGATGTTAAACGTCTCACTTGCGTTTTCACGGCTATGCAGATGAATCTTATAAAATTTGACAATGACATTGTTATTACAAGGCTAATTGGCTTATTTTAATCACTAAGAGATGAATTCCTAAGCCCCACTTTAGAAGAAGGGAAAATCACTCATTTAATTTTTACCGTAGCAAAACTCTGCTGTGACGAAATTACAATGCAGACGAATTTAAATATAGAAGGTTGGCAAATCTGAGCCGTGAAAATGTGACGTAGCGCTTAATACGACGGGATGCGTAGGCGCATGAAACTGGGCACGGGCAATGTCACTCAGCCTGTCACGAGATCAAAACATAAATTAATATATGTAATGTGTCCTACCGAACTAATTTAAAATAACCTTAATTAAAAAGAGATAAAGTCCATTTTGTAACGCCAGATAACTTTGAGATTATAATGCGCAGTTTTTCACGTCACATACATCCAAAAAGATTTAAGGAAGGCAATGAACACCGTCTGTGACGTTACAAGTTGAATGAAGCACATCGCTTTTTTTGTTACTCAATAGTTAATTAAAATTTTTGATGCAGGATATGGTATTGCCATTGACGCAACATAAATTTATGCAAACTAATGTATGTTCTAATACATTAGTTTGTATGTTCTAATGTATGTTCTAATACATTAGTTTGGGTATGACCACAATATTTTTATAGTTTCCAAAAATGTCTCTTCAATATCAAAATGAATTTTGGCGTACTTAATTAGTCAGCCTCAATATATTGACAGTCTAAGGAGAGTTATTACACCAATGGTGTGAATTGAATTTGAAACGCTGTTATTCCTACTCTCGAAAAACAAAAATTTTACACAATGTTTTTTTTTGTGATGTCGCAAACGTCTCCAGATTCAATTGTCTGCTCACCATTATACAATTCCTATGCTTTTTTATTTATACGCAACTTCTGTTTATACTTAGTAGCCTATAAACAAACATGTGATCTTGTTTATAAGTTAGCATATGATTAATGTAACAAAAATTCCATTGTATGTTTAACTAAGTCTTTAAATTACAGAATGCTCTACAAAATATTTACTCTGCAGCTGCTCACGTTTTTCTCCTCATTAAGTTTTCATATGGGTCGAGACTTTGACATATTTGTTGGTGGATCAATACCGCTTAAATAACGTGGAGGTTAGTTTGACATGAGAACTGGCCACCTTGACATGTCAAAACCTTGACTCTAACAGCAATTAGGTATCCAAACGCAAGCCTGTCGTTATCTACATATTATTAAACATACCTAGTACCTAAGAAATACCTAGATTATGAGTATTCATATTTTTGTAAGAAATAAATTATTCCTAAATATTACAAAAGGCAGATTTGTACACTGCAGAGTTGAGGAGAAGTAGATTGGTTGTAGAAAGAATTATCTTTGATAAGATAACCTGGTGAACGATTTTACAAATACTTTGATAAAAATTGCCAACGTGGTTATCTGTTTTGGAAAATTTTGCGTATTGATCTTGACAATACAACCGTATATCTTTAAAATTTACGAAGGCAATTTTCTAGTTTGCGGTGGAACTAGTGCTCTAAGTTATGCTGAATCATTTAAAACGATAAAAGTATTTGATGTTAATATTTTTATGTGACACTATCTTGATACATCCTTCCTTCAGCGTTATGTTTCAGGGTTCGGTCGAGTCGCATTAGCCACCTGACTCAGGTGACCGTGAAACGTCAGAATATGTGACGTTATTAAAAACCTTTAATGTCAGCGGTTATTAATTTAGCCTGTGAGGGTCACTCGTCTGAGCATCTGAAGAACTATTCATATTTTTTTTTCATCATTTAACCTTATTTATATAGAGCCATATTTACGTTTGAACTGAAGACAAATAACAAATATATGCTGTCTTAAAAGTGACGTTTTCCAGAATTTCCTAACCTTATAATGTGACAGAAAAGATCAAATTTAAGTGAAGTCAATGTTTTGTGCGATCGATGGAATTTGCTTAAGAAGCCTATTTACTTACTCGTTTTTATTAAAAGTTTCAACGTTTATAGTTTGACAAAGTATATGTTTTTTTCTTTGATACTAGATACCATAAAAAGTTAACGAGGATTTTGTACAAAATTTAACAATTTACATGTTTCTTATCTTTATGAATGATGGACAAGGTCTAATACTATTATTTCAGTTATCCAATAGCAATGTGACATTGAAGTTTTTCCTTTATGTAACTTTCAGAATTAGGCCAGTTTTCCTGCAATCACATTGATTTATCAGATAACGATAAAATTATTTCTATACTAAAATACCAATTTGAAAAAAATCGTGGCGATAACGTTGTTTTTATTTGTTTCGAATAAAAATAACGTTTGTTGGTTTTGCAACTGAAATTGCGTTTTTGCCTTATTTTTTTAAGTCTGAGGATTAGATACAGCAAGAATTAACATGAATGAAATAAAAACGAATTACACATGTTTTAATGATATTGTAACTCTAATATTTTTCTATCAACTTAAAAAAACATTTACATAATATTGTAAATTTCTTTGGCTACTTATACAATTTATTTACAACTGCAAAGTATTACGTCATATTACAATTTACTGACTTGCGAAGCTGCGCACGGTTGGCTAGTTCTAATTATTCCTGTTAGTACTGGATTATGCTATAGATAGACTGAGAAAATAGACGTTTTGCAGACGTCTGCCAATCCCCTGATAGATTCGAGGTTAGTTAGCTGAAATAACAAATGCACGCTGCTTGAAATCGACGAAAACTTTATGGCACTTCCTTCAACAAAGAAGCTTAATGATCGTTGAAATGTTGTAAACAATGTTTAATATTTCTATGATGAGCATTTAAAACACTATTACGAAGTTATTTTGAGATCTAATTTCATAAAGACATTATTAGGCAAGTCTCAAGTAAATTAGAATAATTTTAGATCGTCGGAAGTCGGAATCATGCATGTTTGTTTAATTAGATATTTATATTATATTTTAAATACATAGGAAACAGATATTTCGGGACTGTATTTAAGGACTTATACTCATTCAAAAGCAAACCACAAAAATAAAAATAAATAATTTCGATTTCCTTTAAAATTAAATGGCCAAAATTTATTTTTAAATTATAAAACGTTTATTTTGTAAGAGTGTTAGTAGAGTTTACATTCAATATTTTGAAGCATCGTGCAAATACCCGATTGTATCGCAGTTATTAAAACTGCAGTTGAATGTAGATTGAAAGACTTAATTTTTGAACAAATAAAAGGGGTAATAAATGGAATTGGAGCACACGTGTAACTGTAAGGGCTTTTGCATTTCGTTATTAGGTCGCCTCTGACGTCATCGGTGCCCTACAAATGTTGGCCAACGTCTATTTTTATTTTAAACTCATTTTTAGAACGCATCCCGATGCAACCACTAATGTTTTGTTGTGAAACTGGATACTTATGTTAGACTAGTTAGTTACTGTGGCTTTTAGTTCGGCTTTTACTGTCGTAGAATTTTTTTTTTCGATCTAGTCAGAGCGAGAGTTTCTGAGAAAGTGGATTTTTTGATGCGGGTATAATGACAGACAAGCATCGGTCTGCCTAATTGTAAGGATTTCTGTAGTTTGTAGATTGCAGGTGAAAATTCAAAATATTAGGATATAGCTATACTATGTAACTATAACATGAGCTTTGGGCCAGAGAAACCTTGATCAGTGTTTACACAGCAAAAACGTTCTTTTTTGCAACATAAACAAATTAAAAACATTGAACATCCCGAGGGATTGCGTTTATTAATATTATGAAAGTATCAAACAAGCCTTTCAATTCAAGGTTTAGTAATGATTCCAAAAATAGGTTTCCGCCCAACCATCCGCCCAGACAGTCGGTTGCCCAGCACGAAAGGTCACTGCGCCAACTATACTGTTAATTTAACATTATGTACGTACTTATTATATACTACTATTTTTTTACTTTAAATACTATGCTCTCATAAGAGATCGAAATATGAAATATGCGTTAAAAATAATTCGTTATTTAGTACTTAGTTTTAAAAATTTCGGTCCCATAAAAATTATTCCCTGAGTTAGTGTTTAAGATCATGTGTATTTTTCCATCAAAAAACATAAATACAAGCGAATTTCTATTTATACCAACTATTTTTTCAGTAGGTATCTCATTGGAGTACGTGGTACTCGTAGCTTAGTTTGTTACGTGCCTTTGTTAACCGACCGGCCCGACAAGTTGAGGGTTCGAGTCTTGAGGTGCCGTAAGTGGTAGCTCCCGTGTTTCTCATTGTGCCCGGATAGTGGCGACAGATTCGCAACCTGTCACACTGGGGCTCAACATAAACATGCGAAACGCGTTGTGCGACACCTCTGCCAATCCCTTTGAGGGATTACGGCGTGACTTTATGTTTATGTGTATCTTATTGTTTACCAAGATCTGTCAAATACAGCTTTCGGATTTTAGTTTATAGAAAGAAAAACAACTACTAACAAACAGGCCGCCAAAGTTTATTAGTAGGAGTCTGGTTATAGCTAAATACATCGGGGTGGCAAGGCGTCTCGTATTTATATCGTGCCCCGTCTGACGTCAAGCATGACATTTCAAACGGTTCTGTAACCGAATGAAATATTAGACTTAATTATGATGTAACACGAAATATAATATGATATGTAATTATCAGAAACAATAGGTCTTTTGAAAGGTTGCTAGGCAACAAGCATAAAGCAGAATGTACATTACGAAAGTTGAAACTGACTAATGTATTTCTAAAAATTTGAGAAAAGTTTTATCAAGGTTAGTTAATCCCACGTACTTATAGTACTTGATAGACACATAAATATGACATAAAATTGTAATAAATCTTTCAATGTTATCAGTTATCTTTGCTCGAGAAGAAAGGTAAGGTTTGTTTTCGAACAAAAAAAACCATAAAACTTTTGATATTTGTGTATGTATTTATAGTTTCAAGATGGTGTTAATAATAAAACAATTAAAGTAAAAGGAGTCGAAGTCTTGCCCTAAATTAAGGAGCAAATGAACAATGAAAGTAATGAAACAGACCACTTCACTGCGGGACATTGATCCCTTCAAGACAGACACACAAACAGGTGAACGAACTTACTGAGAATTAATTTAATTCGCAATGCTCGAGTCTTTATTTATATATTTATAAATAATACGACTTCTGTCGGCAACAAGTTAATTAATATTCCTCTTAACCTTAATTTTAGAGAAATAATACCACTGTTGCCTAAAATCCTTTGACACGTAAACTGTTTCTTACGTTAGAAATATGCAAAAAAAAACCTGGTTCTTGCTTCCATACAAAATATTTAATCATATTAAAGCAGTCGTCATGGTTTTCTATTTGTTTTAAAATTACTACTACATCAAACTGATTAAATGCTATTTCTAAAAAATAAGAAATATCAATATTAAAACTATTTTTGGACCAGTTAAGTGACTTTTACTGCTAACAAATCAATTTGTAAAACACTTGAATTGTACAAACGAAATACTTCAAGGATCAGCAATTGAAATGAAATAACAAAACGGATGATGTATTATCTAAATATTGAGCCGTAGATATGAAGGAGTAAATCTCAATAAATAAAGAACAGCATAAACGTTTTATGCTTACCAACAGACATGCAGTCTGAAAAGTTTATTAATGTATATCAGTATGTGAATGTGGATCGAGTATTTTGGGAGGGAAGTGTTTATAGGATTTCCCAGAAACAGACACATGTTATTGCTGAATTTAAGGTAAATTTACTTGTCCTTAGTGGTGTTGAAATCCTTATGTTTGCTGGAGTTAGTAAACTAGATCATAATTTAGACTATTTTCTTAAGAAATTTGTATGCTTCTGCTTCCAGAACAGTTGTTATTTGGACTACATCGATTTAGTAACAAATAAGAAAAAAATAAAATTAGTCTGACACAATTCATAAACGTTAAAGTCGATAAGCCATTACATTGTACAAATCTTATTTTCCCACAGTTATACAAATGAATGGATTTACACTTATCACTGTTACTTGTGTATTTTATTTGACTTTGGACTTGGGACTGTATGTTATATATAAGTAGGTATATGAAGTGGTGGGTTGTCTACTTCCTATGTGTACATAAACAGGATATTAATTACAAGATCCGTAAATAGACGTGGGTACGTTAAAACCGGTTCTGGGTGGAGGTTTTAATTATAAGTGACCATCTGTGGCAGATACAGCCCAGATTAAATTTCTGTTGAATTCATAATAATTTGAGATCATGGCTAGTTCACAGCCTGTGCTTTATTACACAGTTGCATTATTTGATCCTGTCGAACAGGAATAGCAGTGATGGAATAGGGTGGCAGACGTGCTGGATCATGGCTAGTCTGCAAGAACTTATATTTCGTGATTAGTCCATTTTCAAGATCGTTCGCCTACCCTTTTTCAATTTACCTGACGTTGACGCAGCAAGCCTTTCCTCCACCTTCTCTGTCACCGTCATTTCGTCTATCACGCTGTCCATAATTTTCTTAAGTCTATTTCTCTTACAGCGTTCCACACTCATTCTTAATGCTCTCTTTGATTTTTTTGAACAAGTCTCAGTAATATTTGTCCAAATCAATTGACAATATGACATTTACACATTTTGCAAATTTAGCAGTGAAAAACATTAACCTTTCCAATACTTTTATCTTAAAAAGTGTCTCGGAGCCAATAATTGCGTGTTTTTTTCCATTGTCCACTCAATTCCTTGATGGTGCAGTCATGGGACTTTCTTCAATTTTGTGTTTTAATCCTTGATTCATAAGTTGCAAAAGTAGTTGCATTTTTAGAACTATAGTATGCCTGAAATTCATTTCAAATAGAAACAAACAAATTAACATTTCTTTTTTAAACGATATTTTTCCTCTTTCCTGGAGGGGTGACACATGCAAACATGTTTTATTAATACCTGCAACTTCTTTAGTACTCCTATTAAAATTATTGCCACTTAATGTCAATTGTTACACTACTGAATGCATCATACTGATATCATTTCTTCTACAACAAGATATCTGCGATTTCCAGACATTACGTATTTTCTTACAAACTAAATAGGTGGAGTACTGCTAGTTTATAGAAGTCTTTGAAGGTTTATCTCTATGTTAACTTCAACTTTATTTCCGACGGCCAATTTACAGGAATCATCTATAAATAGATATTTATAGTGGATTTTATTGGACAAAAGGATTTTTTAACCCACGAAAAAACTTATAGGAGGAAGCAAACTTTCACATTTTAATTTAATGTATGTTTGTTTGGCGCTGACTCAAGTCTATCAAGGTACCTACTTATGTAACTGTATATGTCCTTAGTTAGACTAGTGAATTTATTATTTTTTACTTTTAAGTTCCTATCATTTTTATTCGGTAATTTTTGCGAAATTATTTGCCATAAAACTTTTCGTTAGGTAAGATTTTTTATTTTACTGTGTTGGAAAAATGGTCGAAAATAGGGGGCTAGCAACAAAAGCTTTATGCTTTAATCTCAGCCTAAATAGACTACATATTGTATCTGCTAGAGTCATTTATATATTTTGGTCTTAAATGATTAAATTATACTTTCTATATACTTTAATATTTTTTCCACGTAGTAAAATCCATAAATTGTTTTCCACCATAATTTACTCTCGTCTATATTTCATTTTATATTACAAAGTCGTGTGCCAAATGAACTTCTACGAAACCGTTTGGTAAAAACGTTTGATGATTTAACTAAGAAGTAAGTCTGTCCGTTCACATGTGATTCATTTAATTCGTCTGTTTTTCATTGCTTTATTTAAAACGCAGCTATACTAGCAATAAATTCTAGAGACAGTAATGTAATTTAATTTAGCTTCAAACAAATGTAATCATATTTATTGAGATAGTTTATTTGAAACTTTTAGTTGACATTAACTCTTCTTTCAAGTTCATCATCCGTCCTTATCATTCTGGAAATGTTTGACAGAGACAAGATGGTATCAGTTCATGCGTCATTGCCATCAATTCCTTCGTCGGGATCTGGATGTACGGAAATAATTTCATTTATTTGTTCTAGAATATTCGACTTCCAGACGATCTGTCTCATTTAAATTAAAGATTCTTTAACAGACACCCTTTCAGACGAGAATCAACTTTAGTTAGGATTTTCGTATATTTAGATTTAAACGAATAGAAATTAATGTCAATAATGTTTCTCAGAACTTGTATGTTAAAACTATGATAGAGAAAATCTATACACTTATTATGATTTCCTTTAACACAACAGAATTTTACTTTCATTACGTAGGATCTTGAGGATCTTTTGTCTATGTTGATTTGCACTTCAATCAATTTATGAAATACCGCAATATTGCTCACGTGCATAAACTAAATTGGTTTTCTCACGTGGTTCCCAATCGTTCTTGAATGATGATAAATATTTTAGTTACGAGCAATAACGTTAATGTGCGATTTAAGCTTATGAATCAAATCTGATGGAATTTAGAAAACTCTAGTTTTTTTTTTTAAATTCTGTCAACGAGTAAAGTCAAATTTTAATAAAAAAAACAATGAAACAAATGGACAGGATCCGAGAAAGTAAAAAGTAGAAGTTATAACAACATTTTCACAATTTTGTATACAATTTCAATAGGCGGTTGCTAACAAAGAGATCAAGGGATAAGTTTTAATCAGATAATCGTTCTATTAGCCTTTACACGTGGATGTTTTAGCTAGCTAGCACTAGCTCTTATGTCACTTTAAATACAGGTTAAAATTACTCCTTCATCTGAACAATGGACGGAATGCCAGTGTGAAAGTTTACGTAATAGTAAAAAAAACTACCATTGTTTTCATATAAACTGTAATCAACTGTTGTTTTAAATTTCTTATTGATTTTCACAAGATTTTTAAAATGTTATTTTTGAAATGTTTTCGAGATTAAACAGCATCCAAAGAATCTAACATCTACGAAATCTAACGAAAGGTTTGATGTAATTTAAACATCAAAAAGAAGCAACGTATAAAAATGATTTATTGTACTCATTCAGTCTGAAAAAGTATTCATGTAGTATTTTGTAGCGAAATTTACGCACCGTAAACTAGTCGATTCGATTTCCAAATAGCTACCAAGATTTCATAAAATTTTCATTCATGAAGATTCAAACTAAAGGGATAAAAGAAGTAAATAATGATGATGTAGAAGTCAATTGAATAAATAATTTTATAAGACCAGATGAATAAAGTGTAAACCTCATAAATCAAATATAGGTATTATAATAAAATAATGGAGCTGTTAGCAACGAGCAATGTTTTTATATTGCTTCAGTTTATTTTGACCTTCGCCGATCTTAATTCAACCATTTGTCCAAACAAAGAAGCTTGATATTAAAACAATTAAACGTACTCTAACACGAGTCAGGACATCATTAAAGAACCCTAAAGACATTGGTATAAGTTCGATTTTAATAAATTCAGATGAATTATTACATCAGAATGTGACGATTTTGAGATATACAGGTGGTGAACCAAAAAATATAATAGTTAGTGACGTCACAACACTGAAAAACATCGGCCATTTTGAAATTGATTAAATACAAATATTAAATCTTAATTTACGAACCATTCAACTGTTACAAATTTGAAATTAGGTACCTACTACAAGTAGATGATTTATATATTTATATTGGGCTAAAAGAATCGAATGATATTTCTCTATATACATCGCATTTAGTTTATTCGCATAGCAACAAAATCAATTACAATTTCCACTTGTGTTCAGATTAGAATCCGTTCGAATCCGAATTTAAATTTAAATGTTAACTAGTAACCGATGAGATGTAGATTGTAAAATGCTTGTAATATAGTTGATTCAGTTGGCAGTGTGTCTAATTCTAAATTTACGCCATTTTGAATTTATTTACTATTTCTGTAGATTTTTTCTCTTTTAAGATTTTTAAGAACTGAATCAATGAAATAAATTCATAAAGTACCAGGTACTTCTCCCTGTTCATATTGTTCACAACAAAGTTATATTTTTTTTATTTATTTAAAGAACACTGACAATATCCTCTTATCTACTTTTAGTTTCATGGTTTTCGGCCTTTCTTAGTATAAAATTCCACCAAGCTAGGTCATTCAGTCATACGTTATCTAAAACGGGGTTTAAGACACAGCTACTCATTGTTTTGGATCTAAAAATAGAAGATAAACTGATCTGGTTCCAAAAAATTGAAGCCAAATGCTTCTGAGAACAATCCTTTGATCACTTTTATTCCAGATAACATATTTGATTATAATATTATATAAGACAAACGTATTTGAAATACATATTGGAAATGATATAATAAGACGGCCGTATTTTCATAGATACTGCTACGACTTGACCCAAAAACCTTTATTTATTGAAGGACCATGCTTTTAACTTTATTGCTATTTGATTAATAAACTAATTTTCTAAACGATTCACTTCTAACATTAATGCAAACCTCGGTTTAACGTTCGAGAAAATTCAAAAATCGATGTGATGGAAGATATAGGGGATAAAATAGAGTTACTGGGATTGAAGTGGCTGCAAATTAAAGTTTGTATCTCGAATATCTAACGGATGTATGACGTAAATTTGACAGAGGTGGTAAGCTGACCCATTTCTTCGACGTTTAGAGGATGCCCCCCACGTCGATGACGTCAATGTTATGTAACCAGTAATCACGTGTGTTTATGTGTGTGAGTGTGGTGTCAGTCCCAAAGTTTGAACGTAGTATACATCAAATATTAAGGCCTCTTCATTTTACGTTACTAGGTAAGCTGAAAAGCCACTAGCTAATTAGGTGAAAAGCTCCTATTTAGAATGTTTATAGTTTTCTAGAAAAAACAACATTAACATTCATCATAATTAATTAAAATGTCTAAAATGTGCACAAACTAGATCAGAGGAAGTTCTCAGAATTTCAATCAAGATTTTAGGTTTCTATAACACCAATTTCTAATTTTCAGTATCTAAAATTATAAATGTCACACGCGGCACTGTTGGATATTACGTAAGAAAGAAATAAGTTTTGACGAGAAGTGAATTTTAATTTGACGATAGAATAGATCGAAACTAATTTAACAGATATATTTGTTAAAACTTTTACAGTCTATTATAGAATTTGTTTAGTAATGTGGTTACTTGAGTAGGAAGTTGTGTACATAAATAGTTTGGCGAATTTTCAAGTATTCTCAAAACATACCCAATAACATGCAATGCATGATTTCGTCCCAGACGCAGAAAAACTTGTAAACAAATGTTTTATGAATCATCGTTTTTTAACTTCGAAATACAATACCGTTACATGAAATTGTATTAAATTCATTACCATAGAAAAATATCTGGAAGTGCTAATAAATAATGTGAAAGAAGGCAATCATTTTATATTCCCATGTCATAATCATGTTGGTTTCACTTTGGAGCAGTCTAAACTTAAACTGATTATAGATATTCTATATACATTGTTTTTTGCTATAGTCGTGTCTGGATCATGTTAATGCATTACGGAAGAAATTAAAACACAGTTATCATTTGAACATGCAAATCTGCGTGTTCATTTAACTCCGCCGTTACAATGGTTTCTTTCATAAACGACATGATCCTTTTCCTTGTGTTATTTATCACTGAAAATATAATTTGCTTTGTTGGATATAGTAAAAGAAGCCTATGCAAATCAGTTACCAAAGCCCTGTGGATTCCATCACGCGAATCGGTCACGTTATTTTGAGGTCAAAGAACTGAATCCAGGCGACGCCCTTGAGTTCTTGAAAAACCAACGGTTTTAAATATGGCATCGTCAAAAGATACATTATTTTTATCACTGGGCCTGCAATCAATAGGACATTTGCCTATGTTTTTGTTACGTGTTTTTGCGTTATGAATTCATCAGTTGTGGCGTTAACTTGATCTGGTACTAGATCAACTTACTTACAAACTTTTTCTAAAAATAACAAAAATATTTAAAAGTGCAATGTTTTGATACAAATCGCTTGTGATACAAAATTTAATTTTAAAAGCTTTGGTCAATCAAACCAACATAATAAGGACTAATATCCTATTTCCTTCGTGGTTACTTAAATACCCATGAAGTTCACCTTCAGACGGTTCGATGCCCGGCCAGTACACTTGCTCGGTTCTTTACATTTCATCATAAAAAGCCTAGGGTGAATGCTCTCAGGATTATAGGCAAAATTAAATTTATACTAGCATTCAACTTAACAAAAAATTTGAAATAATGCAAGATATTGCTTGGATAGTTTTCTGGACAAAAAATGGTCAGTTTTATTCCAATAATAGATGGCGTTGTTTACAATTCTCATAGCTGAATTTTTTTATTACATAGCCCATTTAACCTGTAGTAGAAAATCTAAAACTATTGTAAAAACACTTTTGTCTGTAATCCTGAGATATTCGTATTTATCAGGTTTTGAAAAATAATTCTTGCGCTTGTGTCCGACTTAGATAAAAATTAGCTATTTTCTTGTAACAAATAATGCTCTTAATTACTTTTTTGTTCTCCTTGATGGTTTGATTAATCTAACCAGGTCTCTGTACAATTTTGGAAAGATTGAGATTTATATCTGAAAATTAATAAACTGACAATTTTTTTAATCATATTAGTTTTCATTTACAAAATGGAAATTTCGGTACATTCATACAAATTTAACAATGTTCAACTTATTTTGTCATGAACTTATTATTACTGTGAAAGATTGTTATTTAAAAATTAATTATATGTTTTCTTTTGATTTCAGGTAAGTGTCACCGTGTCCTGAATTGTAAGCTATCAATGTAATAAGAAAAAGTAAATTAATTAAAACCAATTTTTTTAAAGCTCGTAGCTTCAAGAGTTCTTATAGAAATCTTGGTTATTTTCCTCTAATAAATCTGAATTCAATGGCTTCAATGGGATCTTATTAACTGATGTGAAAAATGCTTGTGATCATCACGTTGAGATATCGTGATGGAGGAAAACGATTCACTATTGTCATAGTTAACTTCACTAATCATTAATCCTTTATAAGCATTGTTGAATAGAAAATTACAAATATAAACTTTACGACATAAATACTATAATGTTGCCAAGATTACTTTATACCCTGAATTACAATCGACAAGTGAGCCTTTTATTGTTTGAAGGATTATTTTATTGGATGTTAACGTTGAAAAGAACAGTGTTAAAACAATGATGACGGCAAGAAAGAGGTCTAATTCTATCCTCCATTTTTAGTGCTGGCAATTCATACAATATTTCAAGGCATGTCCCTTACCTTTTCCAAATGCATATTAAAAACTTCATCTTATTTGCATTCTGGTTGTATTAATATTTCAATTGGGTTCCGGCAGCTGTACTGAAGGTTTTTTAGTTATTAAATTCTAAACTAGAACTAACAATAGGTAGAGTGATCAACGCTTATTGTTAATTGCAAATTTAAATTATGTAAATTGTTAGAATTTCAGTGACTCGTAATAATAATCCCCATGTAACATGCCTGTAACAAAATTGATACGCTTTTCCATTGCATAATTAGCTATTGCAGAATTCATTTTAGCATTTTGAAAAAAAACATTTTGAGAAACGTGAACGTGGTTCTGAACATGATTTCAGTTTTCTTGATATGTAAAAGTCTTAGTTTTTAGTCTCAGTCGAACGATACACGTGGTTATGATTAAAAGATTGTAATACATAGTGGCATATAAGCATTACTTTTTTCCTGTTTTTTAATAGCCTTTGATAAAAATCACAAATCAGCTGAATTTTTCACATTCTGTGGTTTTTGTTTCTTGGAATGGCATCTATTAAAATATGTATGAGATCGGGAAGACAAAATGGACACTTGATTATTTTTATTCATTAACTAATATTTCTGAAGAAGAAGTACAAAAAAGGTTTACACATACCTACCTCCATAAATAAACTAAGGAAAATCACTACGATCCCTGTGTTTCCTATTAGCAATGCATAAACAAATTAGTTCCATAAAAGCATGCCTGTCGAAGGCTTTGTTCTTCTGGGTTGTTTGTATAGATTTCATGCAATTTCAAGACACGGCATCGTCGCATGTTCTTCACGGTACTAATTCTCAATCATATTTGTGTTGCTAAGTTGTCTTGTAAAGTTCTACGAGACATTTCCTCAACATGCTGACTCAATTAAATATTACTGATGTCTTTTTTCAAAACCTGAGGTTGTCCGGAGCTCATTTTTTTGTTCGAGCAAAGCGATTTGTTGAAATGAACGAAATTTGTATTAATATACTCGTATGTAGGCCTATATTCTTTATTGTTTTATAACCTTCAACTTTGTGTCAACTTGTTTTTTTTTCCATAAGCAACTTTTGTTTGGAAAATATATATCAAATATTGCACCATAATTATAATTTTACTGATAATTTAATCGTGTAGTACTATAATGTTTAGCTCTCTCTAGGTTATATAAAATGTGTACAAACTATATAGAGGTTATGTATTATGCTGTCTAAATACTTATTATTTGTCAATAATTGTGATTTTATCACAATGCTGTTGTCTATAGTTAGTTAGACGTGAGTCTCGAATTACCAATTAACTATCGCAGATTTTTTTAGATTAATAAAGGATTTTAGTTCGTACAAAACTGATACTTCTTTTGTAGAATTTATTGTAATAACTCATTTTATTTTATTTGAACTGGGTGTTGTTTGCTTGAGGATTTTTGGAAGCTACGAATAAATGTTTTGTTCGTTTTCTGGTAAATCCACGCTTGATTACTAGTAAGTATGATTCGCATAAAATTATCATTATCATCATGAATGATGCATTGCATGTTTAAAAACAGCAATTTAGGACAAACATTAATCATTTTCGGTGAAATGTCATTTCAGTTTTATTACTTATTTATCACTTTTTTTACTACATTTTACAATAGCCTTGCTCATAGCTACCTTATAAAGTTGTGATGTAACAAGTTTATTTTGTAATGCTGTTGTAGATTTATGAGAAAAACTGTAATTTTGGTTGTATACTATTAAATGTCAACGGTTTTGAAAACACTCATAAAGTTGTACTAGAAAAGTGTACTTTATCATCAAAAATTTCGAATGGAACCACCTAAGATCGAATTAATTTACTTAATTAGGTAATTAAGTCTTTGATGCTCTCGACAGTTTGAATGTTAGAGTCTCAGGTTACCGTACGTTGTAACTGCCATGTTCCTCGTTGTGCCCGGATAGTGGCGACAGATTCGCATCCTATCACACTGGGACTCAACATAAACATGACAAATGTTTAACACCTCTGCCTAACCCTATCGAGGGATTAATTACGGCGTTAGTTTATTTTTATGTATTTGGATATTCTTTTTGCAGCAAAAATATTTTGATAAAAATGATCGTTGACCAATCATTAGGAATTCTTTTCTAAAGAAGGCATCTTGTTTTTTCCTCCAATATATTTCGGTAAAGATAAACCCAAAAATTAATGGTAAATTCAAATGATTTAAATTTCAAAATGGATAGTTTCTAAAAAAGTTTTCCTTGTCCTAAAGTTCAGTTTACCTTAAGGAAAATCACGAGATTTAAATATTTATTTCTAAACTTACATTAATTCTTCTGATAAAGTAAAAAATGAGTTTTTGCTAAACTATTTACTAAGTATTATTTTATTATAAATGCCTACAAAAAAAGCTTATAAATAAATATAATGTTACGGATTAAAATGTTTGGACATAAAAATCATACAAATAAAAATTACATTCATACGTTTTTGCACAAATATTAGTTTTTCATTTAATTTAATTCTAGACAGAAAGTGATCTAAACAATGAAAATATCTTTAGACGCCACAATAGCTCCGAGTACCTTTTTCTATGAAAAACAAAATAAACTTAGGTCTTTGCCTAATAACCCCTCTAGTGCCTTGACTTACTTCACAGTTGATAGTTTTGCAGCTGCAATCTCCGCTACCAGATTTTTATACCTAAACAGTGATTTTAATTTTATTCATTCACATACAAAATATTCACTTGAGTCGCATTTATTCAAATAAAACATTGGAATATGGCACAGAAATCTTCGTTTGGGTAACATTATTAAGTTTCACTTAAAACCATTAATGCTTATATTCAGAATGTATGAACTAAATATAAGCTAAAGCCAGCAATGTAACTTGAAGTTCTAGAAGCATCTAAACTGCTGCAGTTACATAATACAAGTTTTGTGACTAATGTCAATGATTGCAGCAATACCGCTGGCCCCAATACAACTGAACTTGACATCTTTAAACTGGGTTTAATAAGAATTTGGCCCTTTCAATACGCGCAAGTAATAAAATCATTTGTTTATTAAGATAGTCCTTACTCATTGGTTTAACATTATATAACAACTCGTTTAAATATCTCTTTGTGAAAGCAGTAGCAAATGAATCATTTTTGACTTATCTGTTGATTGATGCTGCCTTTTTGTATTCCTTTCTAGATTTCTCATATTTCTTCCTATTCATTTTTTTTCTCTCTTTTTCTAGAATTCTTTTTTTTTGTGTTAACTATCTCATCACTTTTAATCCTTTAGTTTTTTGTGTACTTACCACGACTTTCGGTAACTGTTATTTAGGTAATTGTACAATTTTAACCATGCCATTCAAATTTGTATTGATAAGTTAATTGGACATTATATTGTATTAATTAACCGCAAACAAGCGAAACCTTGAATTAAAGCGGCAGCCATTAGCAAAATAGGAATGCGGTGGTTATCACATGGTTACCACGTGGATTCCTAGTCAGCGATTGGCCCTAGAGCTGTCAAGAAACCGAAAGTGATATTCATATTGCATAACTGATAATAGGAACTACTAGTTTCACATGTCAAAGCCAACATGCGAACTTCATGTCAAAGTGATAAACTAATTACGTAATGGAATAATTACAACTGTCAATTCGATTTTTGAACCTAATTTATCAATTAATTAGCACGTTCTTTATCATCCATTTTCATCATTGTAAGTTCAATGTACATTTATGTAGGTAGTGTTAAATAGAATAGTATTAGGTAAACTAACAAAGAAGAAGGTAAAATTTCAGAATAACTGCCAGCTTTCTCAATGGCACTACCCGATGTTCATTGTTCCACCATTATGTAAATAGGTAGATAACTGTTTTATTGATGAAATTTACAAAGGCCTTTTCTTATTTACCAGTACACGACCCCAAGGGACTGCTTAGAATTCTTTAAACTTTGTTAGTTCAGGTAAAATTTGGTATGAACGACCTTTTGTCTTAGCAGCATTCATTTTATGACCTGTGCTGCACTATCCAGAATACTTGCTAATAAACAATTTTGGACAAATTTTCTTAATGTATTTAGTTAATGCAAACTTAAGTTATTACAAAGAATTATTTTAATTCCTATACATGCAGTTGCCTATATTTCAAAATTGCTCGATCAAAGCTCCAGATGTGTTAGTAGTGTGGGTTAATAAAATAAATACCTACGGATAAAGATTTTGTAAATCGCAATCTCATAGAGACGCTTAAATTTTTTTAGTATGGATTCTAGAAACGGGATTATAAAAGTCAACATAATTTTCGTAAGCGTTCATTCCACTTTGGATCGGGGTCGTATTTCCTGTGCGTATCGATTCATGCTTTTTAGGTTATCTGTTGATTCGCACAATTTCGCTTTAACGGGTTACTTCGATAGGTTTCCATGGAAGCTAACACGACAGTAGTTTATTGTGTTAACAAGGTAATTTTTAGGGTAAATAAACAAAACATGTATGTCAGACATCACATGATACGCATAAAAACATTTGTGTTCCACTTGAACGTTGGAAATGTTCCCGATTCCAAAATTATCAGAATTTCAATCCAAGTTCATAAATACAAGCTAATTCCACTATTACTTATTCACTATTACTATTTATTTATTACTTATTTTCCAGAAACAACCGCTTTTGGCGTTGCCCTGCGAACCATTTTTTATAAAAAATAATTGATAATCTCATTTAGAAACACAACTGAAATAGTATTTTTATTAAAATCATTATAGTTTAGCGGCGCCCGGTCCGTGTCTAAAGTACATAATGAAGATCGTTTTGGTAATTGTGTCGAAAGGTTACAAACAGAGGTATCTTCGGCTAAAGGTAAAATAGCAATTATGCACATCCAACATAAAAATAAAAAGAAATACGAGTACGGCGCCAAGAAAGTCACCGACTTGAATGTCATGCGTGACAGTCAGTTGCACGATGACCGTCTGGTCGTCCAAAAAATTCAGTCATCTTTTCCGGAAATTTCAACTTTTGGTCGAATAAATTTAAGAATCAATTTTCTTTGGCCACTTGAATCACCTTGATATAAAATATAAGCGGGTATGATAATATTATCTTGATTGTAAAATTTAAGTTTAGAATCTATTACATATTTTTGTAAGTTCATTCAACATCTGAATAGAACCTAATTACATTATTCAAAAACTAGTTTAAATTATTATTCCTTTTATCTCTGCAGCACTAACAGTTAGGTAGAATGAATGAGCGTGTAAAGAAAAACAACCCAAAATAAGAGATCGAAGCTTGCAACCAATAAACCCAAAATAGCTAAAACTTTTGTCCACAGTTCCAACCTCCTTAATTGACTTTCAGTTTCTCTGCTTTCATATGTCATATCAATTATTATTGACACTTTCACATTCGTGTTTAGTTTTTGTCACTTTCCTTCTCACACTGTGTGTGAATGACAGGCCTATTTACTAATACTTAATTTCACTTTTACCATGAACTACTTGTTATAACTTGCCATACGTATAGTTTAACTTTCATACAGTTTTAAACAATGTGATTCAAATTGACATCTAAACTTTTCCAAGCTGTTTAAACGGATGCCGAAGCAACATCAATTTTTTAAAATTCTTGACACTTAACCAGCTGCAGTTGTTTGCGTTATCTCTCTCATATTATCTACTTTCTATTATCTATCGTTAATTTGTAACATGAAATGTTTCATTGGTATCACTTAAAAAGTATCTTTTTGAGAGTTTTATGATAAGAAAACTTTTATTTTTTCTTTCAAATCAATTTCATTTCAGCAAAACTGAGGCGTGTCGGTTTGTGGTAAATTAATATTGATCATGCTGAGGTTGTCTGAGTTAAGTACTATTAATGGTTATACCAAGGTCTTGTATTTTTAATATAAATGTTTCTTTATTATGTCAAAGTATAATTAAAGCATCACTATCATGTAGTTTGGACTAATAAGGTCAACAAAGTACGTTGAAATTTTCCATAACTAAACAACTGATTGTAAGATATTAATTGTAAAATACCATAATGTTATCGCATAATTTATTATAAATTGAACTTTGATATGAATGATCGTTTAATTTTCTCATAGCAAGATATTTTATAAGCAAGGAGTTTTGTATTTGAAATGCGAATATAGCAATTACAAAACAAACCAATAACATCCTATGTTTGCCAGATTGACTCATTTTGTTATAAGGTTATTTAATATTGAATTATGTATTTGATGCACGAATTTAGAAAATGGTTTAAAAATATCGTTTCCACGTGTTATAATGACATGACCACTTTGTTGTGATGTCAATGTATTTAATAACTTGGTCAAATGAAAATATACGACGAAATTTGAACATAAGAAGATTTAGCTGCAGAATTTATTCATAAGATCATTTTTGAAAGTCTATTTTGATGGTGTTGACGAAAAGTTTACTCAAGCGAGAAGTTTAAAAAGTGTGATGATTCAATATGGTGACCAGACCAACGATCAGACTTAAACGATACTCACAATCTAATTATGACTTCTGAATCACGTAAATGGTGCTGAAAGCAAACCTGGTTAAAATTTCATAAATCCTTTGCGTCACTAGTTAGCTTCAAATGAGGTTATTAAAGAAACTTTGGCTGCATTTCAAAATATAACAAAGCGCTTTGATAAGAATGTTATTTGGTGGTACCGATCATTATTTAAACGTTTTCTCGGTATTCACTTCGGAAGAGTGTCCTGATTTCTACAAGCAGTGTTTTGAGAATTTGAATAGTGGTGACCTACTTTTTTGGGTAATGAAAAGTCATGCTGTCTGCGTCCGACATGGAAAAGAAACCATTGAGTCCAACAACACTGCTTCGCACTTAAGCTTTCTCTGTAACTGGTCCATTATTCCATGCAGCACTTGTAATAGTTTGGACTTTACCCGGTGAAAGTCAGTTTCAAGAATACATTACTCAACCACCAGTTGCAAAACCAGAAAATTATATTTTATCTTAATGTACCGTTCTAAGATCCGAACTGGCAGTGTCCGGCCGGTTACCAAAGATGAAACTTGAGGGTCTAATGTTTGATCGTAATTGGTAAATAAGGACAAGTCTATTACATAGATGCCAAACAAGATATCAATAATATAAGTAACATTTTATTTATTGCATCAAAGATGACAGACTCAGTGATTAATAGAAGTTTTGTAATTTTTTTCGACTGAGGTTGTGTTGGATTGGTCATCTTGTACGTGCATAAAGTATATTGTTTCAGGGGGCTAATTAAAACCTTTTAAAAACCATCCCATTCCTAGGCAGTTGTTATGTCAGCCGGCTTTTGAATGGTTTAAAGCATACTACAAGCACCTACTAAAACATGCATGACATTTTGAATGAGTGAGCTATACAAAAAATCTTCGGTATTTAGTTATTGATTGTAAAACTGCCTAGCCGCGAGCCCAGCTAATAAAGTCTCATAGTACGAAAAATCAATGCATGTCAATTTCTGCTCGGCTATAAGAGGTTGTATGGTAGGCCCTTAGTGTGCGTAACGTCGAGTTTGATCAGTGAAGAGGTTTCGCACACTAGGACCCAAATACACATGAAATAATAATCTAGGCGTAAGTAACGTACTTTGTGAGATGGAATGTCAGTATCACCGGAAAACTATATCACTTTATATCATCAATAAGTCTCTTTGTTTTGCTTGTTCAACGGATTGCTTCTACTCTTACATATCGTGCACTTTCTAGTCGACATTGTTTCATTCTGCGTCTGATGTTTTGAATTTGTAAGCAGTCAGAGTAAGCAAATCGATTTAGTTTATTAACGAGTGAGCTGCAGATGTATCTTCAGCGATGTTTTCGATAACAACCTTTATCTTGTTGAGCCAAACTTGAAAAGAGCTTGCACAGCCCTCACGACTCATAATTTATATCGATTCAAAGAATTGATTTATGTCAGCCGTTGCATACACTTTCGCAAGCGATGTTATGCTTTCTCATTTTAAAACAGAAATATTAAATTAACTGGTTTATATTGTAGATAGATTACTTGTGTTTTTGATGGAGAAGTCTTTGATCTGCGGAAGTGCAAACAACAGTAGGTGCTGATAAAATATATTTTTTTAGAAATGACGGAATAGACTACAGGATTATTGAAGAGATTGTTGGTTTAATGAGCAATACATATTTTTAAGAAATAGTTATCTCAACGACATGCGTAGTACAAGATTTTTCGAGATAACAGATCTTTTCTACCTATCACGTTTGAAACGTATTAGAAAATTTAAACGTGTTTCAACTTTTTTCTGCAGTAGCGTTTTCAATTCGTTGTATAACTGGTTACAAAATATTATTAGATTTTGTCGATAAGTAATCGATGTTGGTAAATAAAGATCTGAGTTGTTGACAGCTTGACATCGATTTTAAATTTATAAATAGGAAGTAACTTTCACCGACCTACCTGGTTTCAATGAGCGAAAAAAGCACTTTGGTAGATCAACAAACTGAGCCTTTGAAATTCGTATGTAGACAATACGCCACGGCATACAACTCATCTTATTAATAAAGCTTTACAAAATATTTTATTAAAAGTATTTTCTGAAACAATATATTTGTTGTTGTTGTTTCTGCGGTCGCGTGCGTACGTAACAACTCTTTTATCAAAGCATTGCCAGAAATATGCATATGAATAGGTTAAAACTGACACAACGTAATGTAAATAATAACTAAATCAATATTTCAGAGACAAGGCTTAATTTAATTTAAACTGTAAAATTTCATTCAAATACATCTTATAATGAAGTGCGTATACAAACTGACGTCTTGCTAAGAATATCTACAACAAAGTATGATTCAATTGTTTGAGTCTTATCATAACTGACCCATTTACACGTGGCATTCAGAGAAGCATCATTTTTACGCATCAAACCGAAATGAGGCATTTTCAAAGAATTAATTATGAAATGAATCGTCCTTTATCTCAATTGACGTAAATTAGATTACCGTGGCTTTGAACATTTCCCAGAACGTGCTTTTCATCAGATTTCATTTTTATAACAAGTTTTAATTAAACAAATATAAAATGAACACGTGGGTTTCTTCTAAAGAAAAGCTATTATGATGATGCAAAACAACAGTAGCTTACAAATTAATGCTGAACCTAAATTAAAATCATCTTGTGTTGCTTTGGATTAGTAAACAGCATCTCATTGAACTCAGACGTTTATTAAAAATGTTTTTCTAGTAGTTGTTGCAAATTTATAGAGTTTTAATAACAACTCAGCTCCGATACACTGGCATAATAAGTTATAACCCGATCGATTTAACTTCGAACCTTGGCGTCTACTTCGAAACGACGAAATACGAAGTATTGGCCGAATGTTCATGTGTTTAATGCTACGAAAGTCTCTGTTCTATATATGGTCAGTCTACCTCGCAGATCCATTAATTTCTATCGAAATTTGTTTGACATATATTACATCAAAAACCTTATTCCGAAGACACTGACATTGAGGTTGATTTTTTGATCGTTTGGTTTGAAATTTCGGTGACGGCATTTCAAAGAAAGACTCCTGGCGCCCGTGACGTTGCATTACAGCGAGGTCCGGAGTTAACTCGAACGGGTTGTAGTGTCAAAACGTTTGAGAACTAACTAACATGAGAGTGGTGAAAATATTTTTGATGCATATGTTTTACACAGCTTTACACTTTGATTGGTTTACAGCGATAAGTCAAGCAATGGAAATAAAAAAACATTAGTCACGTTTTTTGTACGTTAATTGAGTATTACAACAGTCCCAGGAAATCAGGATTTATTTCGAAAAGTGTTTTCTTAATCGATTCAGTAGCAGCCAAATGTAAGCTGAACATTGTCATTGTAATATGTTCAAAAGGATTTGATTCATGTACCTACTATATTAAGTCTTATGTAAGGACTTAAACCGTCAGTTTAATAAAATTACATTGATTATAAAACTTCTCGAATTCCCTAACTTCTCGTATTTACGAAATCGGTATTTCCAAATCTTTCATATCAAACAAAGGCTGTGACTAATATATCGGAAATTTAATATAAGTTGCATAAAACTGCTTGTTCATATTTAAACCCGATATAACAGGTTGTAGAAATTCAGTCGATATAGAATTTGCAACTGATGCAGTTTTTTTGCTGTCTGTCCGTCTGCCTTCTTAGGAACAAGAACAAGGTTACACGTGTTTAGTGAAATTAATAAATACTATGTAGTCACTTTTAAGTTTTTACGGCTGAAACAAATCGGTAGATAAGTCACGAGTACGTATGAGCAACTGTGACACTTTAAATAGATATTAAGTGTATTAAACGAAAGAGGAAACAGCATTTTTATGATACCTTTAGAATATATACAATATATATTGGCATATATATTGGTGGCATTTTGTGCATGTGGTATTTTCAAGAAATCATCAGAACTAAATAAGACAATACTAAACAAATGAAGGAAACATTACATCCGCATCGAATCTGACAATGTATTTAACAAAAAAGAGTTTCAAAAGAAGCAACAACAGGTACTTATGTACAAAGTTGATAAAACATAATTGTTTCTCAAAATTATGACTTAGGAGTTTATCCTTTGAGTTCAACAAAAAGTAATTTAAGGGGGGAGCCTGATTTAGAAGCTTCGAAAAATCGATTTTTTGAAGGATTTTTTTGGGAAGGAAAAAAATATACGATTGGAATGAAACTTTCAGGTTTTATTGTTGTATATTTCAACAGTCTTCTCAAATTTTTTCATGAAGATTTAAGCAATATTATGCCCGGGACAAGAATTTCGCCGAGGCGTCTCGCGAGCGCTTTTGTTGTGCGGCGGGAATGATGCAGGTCGCAATTTTCATCTGAAACAAAAAACCCAAAAATATTTTTATTCCTGAATAGTATAGCTTCTAGTTAAACCAAGAAAATTGATGAAAACGTTCAAATTTCAATAATTTTTAGTGAATTGAAAAAAAAGTTCATTAAAAAAAAAAAAAAAATTGACTTTAGATTGTTTAAAAAATATGTTAATCTTAACTTTTTCAAGGTTTTTTAGGTTCAACTAGAAGAGAATTTCATCCCGAATAAAATGCATTTTGTTTTATTTCGATAGGACGTTTAGTTTTTTCCCTATCTTTCCCGCCAATTAGGAAAAATCGTAAAAATGAAAACTCGAGAAAACGTGCGTCAAAGTTTTCGTATATGAAAAATCGTAATTTTCTTAAACTTACCGCGTTATTATGCTAATCAGCGATTCCTGGTCCATAAAGTAAACCTTCACACTCTTCAAAAACCTGGTTTGTGCCCTGTTGTTCGAGTCTGCGGGCTGTTCTGGCCTCTTTACTACACAATGAATCGCGCCTGTTTTGTCGGGTGACGCGCTCCTCGTCGGCTCTCTTGGCGAAATTGTTACATTGCTGTCCAATTTTTAAATCCATCAACTGCATGGTTTTCAATGCTGCACTGTAGCCTTCGTTGAACATTCCTCCAGCGATGTAAGCAGCAATTTCGATGATTTTAATGCCTGAGTGAAGGTGTTTAGGTGTCATGCACCACACAGTGGAATTGAACGACTCGTTCGCATTTTGTGTGTGTCCACCCAAACACCTCGTAAGCAGCTCGTCCTTGGATAAGTCCTCGTACACAGGACGAATGTGCTGCTCGACATGTTCGTCAATTAGACGTGGTGGATGTTTAAAAGCCGCCATTATGAAACTGATTGCCGTGGAATTTACGTTTCCGTGGCTTTCCACTGCGTTCACTTGAAGATTTGCTCACTTTTGGATAGCTCTGCATGATTTGAAGACGTTCACGTGCCGAAAGACAAATCGAAACTGAACCCAAATGCTAAATGTAGCTTTGCTCGAACCGACGCTGCCAGGTCACATATACCGTTATAATACATACTTTTATCCCTACATAGCTCTACAATGACCTTCTGCGAACAGTCAACAGTCCCTCGAAGGACCGTTATTCTGTTTGGATCATAACACGAACAATAGATCGAGGGGCGGAGCGCGCGCGCTCCGAGCGATCCGGCCGCTCGTATATACCTGCTCGACGCTTGCCGACTCTTTCTTCTATAACTCCGAAAATATTGCGAATTTCCGTCTGAAATTTTGAGGACACATTCTTAGATAGTTTAGGAAGACATTTATGCAAAAAAAAAAAAAATCGATTTTTTGAAGCTTCTAAATCAGGCTCCCCCCTTAAGTTCACTGCACTTTGTACAATCTCGGTTGCAAGTTTGTTTCGATGTTATAACTCCTTGTTGTTCGTTGCTTTGTTTTGGTTCAAATAATATATGTTTTGATTAACACAAAATTTCCCTTACAATTTTCAAATACGAGTACGGTAAAGTTAGGTAAAGTATTCCTCGTTTTAAAATATTTGTTCTATTATTAATTAATTTCTGTAGTAATTAAATAAAAATATTTTCCTCTCTTGGGTATTTAAATGTGACGTCATGAACCTAAAAGTGTTCCCACATCTGTAGCATTCGCCTGTAATGTAACATTTCAGATAAAATTTTGAGAATTACTTTTTGATGTTACAATTTGTATCAAAATATCACTTTGTATTGTCAAGTTACGCACTGTAATGCTCGTTTCTCTTTCCTCACCAACGTAATGCTCGAATCTGTATATCTGTAATCTGCTCTGTTCGGCTCATTTTCTAGTGTAACGCTCGTCTTTGTAACGTATTACAGGCAGATGCTCCAGGCGCGGGAGCATCGGGAGCTAAAAATATTTTTTCATTGTAGATTGTATAAACTTAAGAGTATGTGAAGTAAAACTTTTGTTTTTAGCTGTACCCACGTGGTCGAGTGCATTGCTCTTAAAGCACCTGATTACGGGAAGCCGACACCGATAGATTAATGAACTCTGATGCACTGCTCGACATACATAAAGATACTTTAAATCGCCCGAAGTAAGTCTGAAAGTTGATTAAGAAATTTTATTCAGGTCCAAAATTGTTCAAAAAGTGTCAAAAAAAGAAAGCTTAGCATTATAGGAATAAATGTATTGTATTCCTAAGGTCAAATCAGTCTTATTTTCAATTCAGAAATTGAAAAACTTGTGCCATCTGAAAAAAAAACCGTAGTATGTATAAAATACTAGGGCATTACTCAGGTAAAAAAGCTTTCTTAATCATAGTTTTTCTATAGTAAATGAAGCGAAATTCTACGAACTATCAATAAAAAATTCAAAAGGCTGCGAGGCATGGAAAGCCATTTATCAATCTGGTTATTATTGTCAACTTATCGATTCGCTGGTCGTAGAAAATAGGAAGGTTTGGTACAATCAGTCGACATTGTAAGGAGTATTTAAAGAAAATTGTGTTTGCACCTTAGATCACTGTAATACAGTGGAGTTTTGATTGATTTTATTGATAGCTAATTTTCTTACTGACGCCAGTACTAAATGGTCTGTAACTGGTTGTTATTAATTTACTGTCAAAATCATGACAGGTTTCCAAACGTTTCTATGACATAAGTGAACGCATTAGATTCTAGGTAATGCCAAAAATAACTGTTGGGTCAGTAAAAGTGAGGAGGCCCTGAATCATCTCTTTATAATCTTCATGTATGAAACGCATGAAACATTTACAGTCAAAATTTGATATAGAATTTGTAATATTTATTTATGAAATATTTAGATATAATTATATTTATTGAACAACTCTTTAATTTTACAAATTATCTTTATTTTATCAAGTTTTTAATTAAATTATACATTACTTGTTGATGTTAAACATCATAATATTTAACTACACTAAAATTGAATTTTATATATTGAAACAAAACTTTAGTTATTAATTAAAAACTAAATATTTGTTAAACACTCAACACCTCTTTATGCAACTAAACTAAATTTTACATTTTGCATTTCAATCTACATACATTACATCATACATACAAACAACCAAATATTATCCGTTAATTATATGAGTGTTGATTATAATATTAGTCAGTTATCTTATTTTGGATCTATGTGGGAAAATCCACTGTGGCTCATGAGAAATCAACAATTTTTGGACTAACCCAGGTATAATCAGTTAACATGGGATACAAAGGATGATCTCTGATGCTTTTTTTACTATGATAAAGAAACTTTATGCTTGGTTCTCTCTCTTTTGCTATATACGTCATAAATAAGGGCAAGCAATATATCTTTTTTGGGCGACAAGATAAATACAGTTTGTTCTACTCCTTTATACATATATTATATAACATTTACAGCTGCAAGGTCTTATTCTCCCAGATGCTTACTCCAATGACTCACATTCCTACGTTGTAACCAGATCAATCAGTTTTTTAAATCCAATCTGTTTAGTCTACAGACTTTGTTCGACTTTTTTACCTTGACTACGGCGAGGTAAGAACCTATGCTCCCTTGTAGCGCCCAAACTATTGATCAGATTGAAACAAATGAGGTATAGTTAGATAGATCTCAGTCGCCCATATGACATTGATACTTATTTTTTTAATTAAAACCAATATGGCGGCTGTGGTGCTTTCATGCGCTTTTTACCTAGTCAGGTTTTAGTTTGTAAATATTTTTTATAAGATAGAGGGCAAACGAGCTGACAGATCACCTGATGGAAAGTGAATACTGCCGCCCATGGACATTTGCAACACCAGAGGAGCTATAAAATGCGTTGTGGTTGTTATTATTTAAGCAACGGCACTTTACTAGTAAAGACAGAAAAACTTAGTTCAATGACTGTTTTGTTATGTTCAACGATTATAGCGGGAACTTCGCTCGAGCACTTCCCAGATATTAAAAACAACCTGTCCCAGACGCCACTATTCTATCTAAGTACTACAACTAAATATTCTATTGAGCTTAAAGCAACTATTATCCCAAGCTATGGATCAACCTAACCTTTTTGGACTTTGTACCATTCTTAACTTGTACAGAATAAGGATTGAAATTGCACTTGTTTCGTGAAACTTCATGTGTTAGTTTACATGGTTTTATGTGTTTAGGAATATAAAATGGGATTATATAAGCCAAATGAGCCAAATCAAAAGTTTTTTTTTCTTAAAATATGAGAAATAACCTATTTTATCGAAACGATCTGTTTTATTTTGTACGTCCGAAACGAAAATTGGATTCTCGTTCGAATGAAAATTTAAAAATGAACGTTTAGACTTACGACTGCAGTAAATTTACTTAACTTCTTACTATTGGTTCGTGTTGCGTAATGTTATCAATTTATCAAAGAAAATGAGTCGTGAAAAGGTTAGGTAAATTACGATAAAAGTTGTTTATATTTCTTTGTGGTTTTCCTTTGAGATCATCAAGGAAATTTCGATCTAATTTCCTTTAAAGTTGATCTCTGTTTTTACATATTAGTAAGACACATCTTATGAGTCGCCCAATGAATGTTATTACATTGATCTGTTTTTCTTTGCAGATGCCCCAAATGATGCGAATTACATGATATGCGGCGTCGTGATTGCCATGGCCCTTGTTGGGCTCATCATAGTTTTGCTGGCCCTTACAATTAAGTAAGTAACACACTATCACACCAATTTCAATAAGTTAGAGTCAAATTCTATTCCACCTAGTTCTTGTGAGTTCTTCTTGAGTCCCTTGAAGTTGTTTTTTTATCTTTAGAGGTAATCGACATCATCACAAAACCATAAAACTCCATGTGCAAAAACTATGGTCCGGATAGTTTCTGCCATGGAATAATATCCATGGCAAATTCTTGCCTAAGTATTTTTCATATTTGTCTGTTGATTTCATACTTTTATATTTCATTTCAACATTATTTAGCATTATATTAAAAGAAGACAACTAATGGTTCTAAACAGTTTTTTTGTTAAGGGTAAATATAATTTCTGTTTTTGACACGTATTTTTGCAATCTGTGACCCAATAACCGTTTTATAACATTTTCGATAAAAATATTGGGTGAATAATGACTTTTATTGATTGCAATTTAAAGAAATATTGGGTACTTTTATCTATAAATACTTTGTGATATATCGGATATTCCATTTATCGTTATTATTGATTTCGGTAATAAGGTGGTGAGGTAAGGATAAGTTACGTATGATGCTTATTTTTTTGTTTTTGTTTATTTTGCTATAATTATAATCTGTTTGTTGACGTTTTACCTAATTATATTTAACGATATCAATCTTAATTAGCATTTTTGAACAATATTAATCATTTGAACTGGTTCCAATTACTTTAGGTTTTGGAAGATATTACCAGATTTAGTATAAATGATAAAAAATTTTGTCTATGACTGAAAGAACTCTTTCTTAATTTTTTTTTGTTTGATTTATCAATATACTCAAATAAGATAAACCTTGCAAAAGAATGACCAGGTAATACCAAATCCGTTTTTAACTATAATTTGATATTTAAATATATACTTTCGTACATAACTGAAGCTACTTAAGTTAGTAAAGATGAACGTTTTCGCATGGATGAGACTTGGCACTGTGACAGGACGAAAATTTAAAGCTATGCTTGCATTCTCCGCCGCTAATGCAATGTGCAGAAGGAGATTGATCTGAAACGAGTCGCTCTGTAACTACATAAAAATACATACATGTACTAAAAGTTAAAACTAGATTAGTTCCTGTGACACAAGTTCTTACGATATTTTCTGCAGGGCTGAGTCAATGTGTGAGTCGTGATGTGGTTTATTATTTATTGAAAAAAGATTGTTTTAATTCTAGTCATAATTTTTTTCCAGTTATTTTAAAAATTGCTTATGTTTAGCCAAAATCTCACCAATGAGGATGTTGTCGAACAAGAAGTATAAACTCAGTACTACGAAGTACTTAGTAGCATTTCATTATTGTAAAACTCACACGAATATACAAGTTGCAGTACAGATAGTAAACTTGAAAATTTTATCCTCTGTATAGAAGTATTAACTACCTACCTACATCTAATTGCTCCTTCAAGGCAATAGAACGGTTGGATTGAATAACTCCATACAAAATAATCATGGCGTCGTTGAAGTGCTCATATCTAAATAGGTCATTTAGAAATAGGAAATACAATCGATCGACTATATCAATCATAAAAATTTGCTCTCAATTTATGAGTTTCATTACTTTAATACATTACCTATACTTTGTGCAAGTAAAAGTTAGTTTGTGTAATGTAATTCTGAGTTTTAAGAACATTAACTTGATTTTTTCAACCGATTACCTTAACAATTGGTGGAGAGTGCACAAAATATCAATCAATGAAAATCAATTATGATCATCTAGGAAAGTAATTTTTATTTGATGATCATAACTGATTACGATATTGTTGAATTGAATTGTATACGATAAAATTATATTAATATGATCGCGATTATTAACTGTGTAAAGTAAATATCCAAGTCCGACCAAACAATATGTAAGAAAAATAAACTCGAATGTGTGTTCATCAGTGTTAAGTTCAAAGCTAATTTGCTAACTTGTATAATGGAAACCATGATTGACAAGATAAAAAATGATATCATTTACCATTGATTGGTCCCAAATTTGGTTAAAGCAATCATACAAGAATGTCAGGGCCTAATAGTTAAGCTAAATACAGTAGTTCCTTTTTCAATGTTGAAGCAATCCGTATATTGATTTAAAAAAATTATATCTGAAGGGATTTTATAACAGAGTTTGAAAAAATAAACTTATTCGTAAAGTAGTTCAATATTATTTTACCTGCTTCTTACTTGAGGTATCTTTATCTTGTAAATTATGCTAAACTAAATTGTATGTAATAGTGCAGGTTATAAGATCATCTTAATGTTAAACATCAGTAAATTGTAAATAGTATACCAATATGAATTATGTATTGGTAAAGCATTTCTTATTCGTCGAGGGTAGTTGGAAATTAAAGATAGTCAAATGTCAGATTAAATCACATAGTTTCTGTAGGAAGTCGACCATTACGTACGCAATAGCCAATTAATTAATTAACAGTAACAAAAAGAACTAAAATTGCTTAGTGTGAAGTGGTAAAAATTTATGATTTAAATAATGACGTCGATACTAATGATCGTGAAAATTATGGATTCATTCAAGAAGTTACTGTTAAAATTGTAAGTGGTAATTAAATCAATTCAGATTTTAAATGTTCTGTTAAGATAATGTTTATATAGGAATTATCTTCACAATTGTTAGACCCGTTTTTTATCAATTCATAAGAATAAACTTACGCGTCGAACATTAAATCTCCTACTTTTTATTTAACGATCAATACTTAATTTTCTAAAGACCTATCATAGTAAGTAGTTACCGTAGTTTAGGAAAAGTGTAATATCACAGGAATAGTGTATCCAATGTCTTTGTCGAGATGTTATTGTTATGACAATTTGTCCATAACACGTGTTTTACGAAATGTATTCGTTGGTTTTTATATGGTCAGTCAATTTAGTTTTATTTCTTGTGGTTTATACTCGATCGAACTTGGGTAGAGTATAGTTTTTGCTTGTGAAATTAATACTTCCTTAAAGGGATTTGTTACAAGCTTTGTTTTGTGTTCTGTCTGTCTGAATACTCGATACCACATCTCAATACGTAGATTCACTGGATCCTAAAATTCTTTATTTCCGTAATCAATCTTTTTAATAGTAACATGACAGTCGTACCTAACAGTTTGAGTATCCAATAGCGATTGTTTTTTTAATTAAACAAAAACCATTACGAACTTTGGTTCCTGTACTTGAATCTTGTTTGGTTCGTCAAATAGCCTTGGTATTAAGAAAATTTATTTTTAATGATATAGCAGAATTCTGTCTTTGACATGGCTTGCTTGGCAAGTACAATTTAATGTAGTTTTTTTGTTTAATATACTGAATTATGGGCATTGTTGCACTTTTTACAAGTTTTTTCGAATTACGTTTTAATTATGTCACAAAAAAGTCCGCAAGTCAGTCAGTCAGTCAGAAAAAAAATCCATTGAAAACACAACAAACATCTAAAACTGAGATGAGCATGATTGGAGGTTTAATTTTTTTAACATGTCGGTTCTTTTTGGTTTTTTCTTAGAGATACACGACAATTTATTGCGATCTTTGGTCTTAGCTCAGACTAACTTAGTCTAGTCTGGACTAACTTATATTCTGAATTTGAAAAGAAAGTAATACTTGATTCACAATAAAATTTTTAGTTTCTTAACAGATTTGACGCGTAGATTTTCTTTATCGCGCAGGAAATGGTTAATATATCCAGCCTTGGGTTTGTAGTTTTTGCTAGTTTTTTGAAATCTGGTACCGTGTTTATGATACTTGCAATCTAGACGGTCTGGCGATCTTCCAAAACAATTCTACATATCGCACTTGCCTCTGAATACTGAACCTTGGGGGCTTGGCAAATGCTTGGTAAAGTAAATTTCCCGGAAATTTACTGTATAATTGCTAAAATTGGTCTTTGCAAACTATGCAGTTTTATTTTTTTATTTTTAGGTTGAAAAGATCCATTATTTCAAGACTTAACTAATAAGCTTTTAAATTATGTTTTATGCTTTTGGAGTTTATTAGGAGTACATTGATTTAAAATGTATTAAGATTTATATAGCTGCAACACTGGACAAAGAATGAACAAAGAAAAAGATCTATCATTTAAATTTTCTTGTTTTACTGATTTGATGGGGTGTTCAATTACTGAAAAAGATTTATTGTATATAGTCCATCAATAGGTGCATGGATTGAGTTGGGATGAGTAATGTTTTAAAAATGGTTCTTTCCATTGTATTTTGTACATTAAGGTCGCCCATTGTATAATACCAATGGGTGTGTGGCGTTTCCCACGATTTACATACGTACTAACATTCAAGGTAAATCGAACATTACGTTGGATCACCTAACTGATTTTATTCACCTATTTAACATCAAGTCGATTAAGTTACAACTGCTGCTGATGTCTTAGTAACAGTCTTTAGTCCCTAATAGATATTAGAAGACATATTTATCTGCTCTCTGAAGTTCAACGAAATGTCGCAAACTCCAGCTTTCTATAATATGTATGAAGTTCCCATGAGGTTCCCTGATTTGTGTTTGGAAAAACTAGTCCAAAAGCATTTGTAAATTTTAGTTTTCGAGTTTCGGACTTCTTTAGCAACTAGTTGCATGTCTACTTAATATAACTCACTCTGCCAGGATTTCCGTGAAGGTTTAATCTGTACTAGAGTGTAGGTACTATCTAATCGACTTTGGATTATTCGTACCTAACGTATTCACTGCATAATGAGCTCTGACGTCAACGTGTATCAGGTCAATAATCGTAGTAGGTAGGGAGAACAATTAACAAGTATTGATTGACACCATTTTGTACCAATGGTGACTGTTTAAATATAGTTTTAGGGTGTTTCAATTTATTTTGGTCCTAAACAAATTTTGGTGAGGATTTCAAAGTGTAATTCACATGAAGTTCTTTAATCCTTGTAAAGAAAAGCCGAAACCTTTCAATATTTTATTTTTTACGACTTCCGACTATTAAGCTAAATGCCACAAAACAGCTATCGGTAACTTTTCCCATTCAATTGATTGACGTTTAGATCTCATGAAAGCAGTCGATTTAGAAGCACGTTCTATTATCTGCTAATATACTTTATTTGAGAGGCTTTGTACTTTTCTATTCCATTGTTCTTTCTTTTGAGGAATGGTTTTCTTTCGAGACCCGCTTTGACTTTTGTTTTTGTCCTGCTCATTTGAAAAATGTTTGTAAATGTAAATTATAGCAAGCGAATATATTTAATTTAACTAATGATGCGTAACCGAAGCAATTCGAATGTAAACGAGGCTACAGCTTTCAGTAGTGTTACGTACACAATGGTAATCCGATTGTCCCCGTACGTTTGCTATGTTTGAAATGTATGAATATAGCTGGCTCGGCCACGATATCCGTTGTCGTCACGGTGTTTTCAGTTGATCCATGACAATCGAATAATGAAGCGGTCTCCCGAGACGATTTCAATTTGAAAGAGCTCCTCACTCATTTCAACAATGAGATAATTAGTGATACAAGTCGATGTGTGATGCAGCCTTAGCTGTTTACGTTCAGTCCGTGGAAGGTGTTGGTGATAGATTGATGTTGTGATAGCAGGGAGCGTAATGGTTACGGAAGGCTTCCGTAGTGCGGGGTCAGACTGTCCCCATGACATGGCAATAAGGTAACGGGAGAGTTGCGTGTAAGTTAGCATTCAGTTGCCACCCACCGCTACGTGAGGCGTGGACGTGGTGGCCGGCGGCGGGCGCCACAACCCGTCGCTCCGGCAGTCAAATACTCTCCGCCGGTTCGTTCGTATGTATTGAAAACAACGCACTAGTCTGCGCCAAATCAACGGGTTTGCGCGCCGCTTTTGGCGCGTTGCCGCAACCGCCCTCAGTCAAATTACAACCACTGTATTGTGAAGTGTCTGGTCCTGATTGTGAACTCTTTTCGATGCTCTTCGCTCCCATCGCCGTTGAGGCGATGAAGTGTAAAGAGGAAAACTGTGAGGTCGGAGTGATTTTGGAGCACAACTCTTTGATCGTGCTGTCCCTCAACAAGACCATTGTCTGCCTCTGCGGCAGGGATAAGAACAATCCCTTCGAACGCGGGTAATTCTCATCGTTTTGGTACGAAAACGACTAATTCACCTTATGTCATTCAAGTTTCGTATGTTACCTGCCTTATAGTATGCTATCGAATGATTGAATTATGTAAATTTGCAGTTGACTTGCCTCTTATACTTTACATTTAAAATCCAAGGTTTTAAAGAAGTACATCATAAACGTTGTAAACGTTCGTCTAAAGATTCGTATTCTTATTGATAGATCTTATTCTAATCGACATAAAGCTCAATTCTTGGCAGCATTTTCAGAGCATTGTGAACCTCTGCATTACGAAGTCATTTTCTTACGCTTTGTTATAGGAGTTAGCGAAATTCTTTTCTCTTAAACTCTGTGTAACTGCAATGCGCGGGAACATTGTTCTTGTTTTAAATATAGATTATTTTTCAACCTCGTTTTAACTCGCGTTGTCTTTAGCATTTAAACTTGTTATCATATCAATAATTCGCAAGGCTGTCGTCTATATGGTCAAGGCAAGTCGACTTCCTCGGGACCGGCTTATGGTACAGTTTTTCTTTATTCCAGCATTCCTTAGCATGCAGATTTCAAGACTTATATTTCGGGTTTTGACTCAATTACTTACCTTTTACTTATTTCCGGGGTTATTTTAAACCTGTTCTATTTTAATGTAACAATAAAGCTGACTCAGAGAAATAAATAGACGAACAAAAAACGTTATGTGTAAAAGAAACAGCAGGAAATTGACTTAAAGAGTCGATGTGAAGGTCGTGGCCGGTCGGACATTAGCTTTTAAGTAATTAATGGAGACTGTTTTAAGTAAACTTACTAAATTTTATGGTGGGCGATAACAATGGCATTGACACCATGACTTGACCATGGATTGACTACCCTTACAATTATATAGCTAAAAGCAGAATAATATTGCAAAATACGCTTTTTTCAACGTTCACTAGCTATTTAAATATCAGACTTGAATGAAAATACTTTTTGAATAGATCGTGCCAATTGTGAGTTTTCGTGAATTGCGATAGTCACGGAATCATCGTTGCTAACTGTAACACGAACTGTTAAAAATAAAATGCCATTTTACTGTACACGTGGCAGTTTGTCTTTTGAAGTATACCGTAATATAACGAGAACTACACAACGGTAACTTATAAAGAACATAAATCTATAATCCATGACACAATCGTTAACATATTTTTAAACCTATATGTCCATTATTTAGTGTTCAATACTTTATTCGTATATTAAATAAATAATAGGTTACAAAACATCAATCTATTAAGTTACCTTATATTTTCTTTATTTTTCCGTAGGTGACTGTAAAGTTTTAGAATGTAAGTACCTATTCTTGCAGACACGTTTTGATGTCAAAATAAAATGTGGATATGTTTGAGAAAATTAAATTTGAATAATTAATCAAACTTTGTTCTAAACGTGTCAAATTAAAGCAAGAATAAAATTTTAAGTCAAAACTGTATGAATAATTTATAATCTCTTCCCGTAAATACAATTTACCACGATTAAATTCTATACCTACATTAAAAAATTCTTTATTCTGCCTATTTCTATCTTGATCACTATTCCGTTCTGGTTACGTCGAAGAATACATAAATTGACTTTCAAATCATATAAAACACATTGACATTGACCTTTCATGCGTCTTTTCAAACCTTATTTAATTCGAATACTTGTATAAGTTTGGTTTCGCAAACCGAAGCGTTTGAATTGAACGTACAAAAAAAGTATATTGTTCGTCTAAAAAGTACTCAATGTTAAAGGGGATTTCAAAAGCTTACGTTGATGTAAATAAACATTGACATGAGTAATTAAGTACAAACAAACACAAACTGTTTAACTTAAAATAATAGTTAAAAATATGGTCAGATATTCCCCTCGTCATATGGCGACAGATTAAAACCCGTTTGTCGGAATTGACAAAAACTAATTAACGCTGTAACATTTTAGTACCTACAAGTGGAAATGCATTTTGTTGGGTTGGTATAGATAAAACTAATATACTATGATAATAACTTAATTGTTAAAATACGTTTTTATGAGTTATGAAGAAGCAAGAGTTCTTCTCATAGCTGTGATGAAGATATGTCAATATTTTCGTTTGATATGTGTTGAGGAGTTCTCCCACATTTTTTACTTGGTTTTGGTCTAACACAACAATTTGTCACGGAGCAAGTAATTCACTTTCATAATAGAATCATCGTTATGCAGTACTCAAATTCGATGTTGACAAAATATTGGCTCCAAACCAAAAAATAATAACATGGCTAGGTACGCTCGCAGTCAACAAAAATACCTAAAAATGTATAGGTGTTATAAATATATACCTAGAAATATATTGTAGTTTACTGATTAATACGAGAAATATACTGTTATAGTAGTCTGTTATAGTAGTCTGTTTTAATAGAAGTGAAAGATAAAACAATTGTGTTACCGAAGGTCATACGAGCTGTCATTTATGTAATAGGCGTTGTCAAATCTGACATTCAATGTTAAAACCGTCAATTTGATGATTATTTCATCCATTATATCATCACTGTGACTTTTTTTTGGATTTTGATTTCGTCATCATCATCATCTGCCTACTTCCACCCACAGGACATAGGACTTATTGATTTCGTAGGTACTCACTTATCTTTGACATTAATTGTTTTAAATTTCCTTACATGTACCCGGGACATGTGAAATGTATGTATTTTTATTACTGATCAATGAATGGCTTCTTGAGTCTTATTAAAAATATGCTTATTGACTCCCATCAAAGTTTGACGTCAGCGAGTCGATCAAATAGAAAACCGTCATTAATAATGATTTTATTAATATGAACTGTTCAACTTTATTGATGCGTTACTTGTTTAACTTTTTTCTTTATGACAATTTTTAAATATTCTACACGTGTATTTTCATGTTATAATATTTCCTTTATTGCTAATTTATCCGATTTAAAATTAAGACTGTTCAGTAACTAAGTTGTCAGAAGTACTAAAATATTTTCCTTCGACCAAAGTGTTAGAGCATCTTGTATTTATTTTATCAATCTATATCGAAAATTTTCAATTTCATCAAAAAAAAAATGAAAATAGCTGTATCGGATGCAAAATTCATATAAAGTCGTTTAATAATTCTAGATATTCGTATACAACAATGATTTAAGATAAATCTTCTTCTCTATGTTTATGTGTCGTATCTAGAATACCTGATTTGTATGATTACACGAACATTGAGATCAAAAAATATGGTTTGAGAAGTCATCAGAATATTGCTTGAAATTACTTAATCTAAAAAAGTAATTATAAAAGTAGATAGCCTTTCATTGACGTCGAAGAGGTCAACATTTTTGTTACCATAACTTTAAATGTACCTACATAGTATATTTCGAAGTCACAAAGTACGTTATAAATAGCAATTTCAGATACTGGTGTTTTTATCTAAAAACTTTTTGCAGTTGTTCTTATGCAACGTGACTAAATCAAGAATACTATTATTAAGCTGAAAGGTGAAGGTGGGACCATTCACTTTAAATTTTAAAGCTTACCTACAGATATTACTGTGCTTAATTGTAATGATTCTTACAACATCAGTGCTTACATCATTTGACACTTGGCAATAAGATAAATATGATCAGACACGAGACACATGGGATTCAAAGAACTCGTCCGATTGTTCAACACGGTTTCGCTTACACTTCATCTATACTAGAGAAAGATAAAAACTAATTAGATATCCAAAAGTTATTTTAAATTTGACCTCTTTTGTTGTTATTTTGTCATTCGAAATCTAACAATCAAAATACTTGTATTCTTGTTATAGTTACATCATGTTTCGTTGAATGTAGGCAAAATGCAAATCAAAACTTCTGATTTAATCATGCTTTATTTTATCGCTTGAAGACATTGATCTCAAATAGTTTAGCTCGTGTAGCTATCAGAATACAGAATTACCATATTGTAAGACGATAGTTAGTAACACACTACAAGACTATGCTTTTTGATAAGATTATGTTGAGAATTATTAATTTACAAAGTAAAGATTTCGTAGTCGAAAATTATTTCCTTCGCTTTATTGGAGAAGCCAGACGGGATGTATTTCTTTATTTTTTTCATGTCCGATGTTCGAGACGGTCTCAAGGGTATCTGTTCATAATAGCTTACTACCTGTGTTTTTTATCCCTCAGGTTTTATTCGAGTCAAAGCTCGGAGCCCGTGCTCAGTTAGAAGGGCAATGCACCTTACCGTCCTCCCTTGTCCTGCAGCCCTACTTTGTCTTTCGCAGCGGAATACACCAAATTCGCAGTTCCCTTTTTACTTATGCTTCTCGCTTATACGTACGAGGGAGATGCAATGTTAGCAACTGCTGCGCCTAGCTTATCCAAGCTCAGCTGTGCGTTAACCGAAGCTATAGCATGTGCTATAGCTCTACTTGTCGCTATGTCGGGTTCGAGCTCCTATTCTATGGACTTTGAACTCTCTTTATGGTGAAATGCAAGTTGTCTCTCTCAATTTGTCGACTCGTTTAATCGATATAAGAACGATTATTACCTACACTACAAGTGTTACCGGTTGGTTATAACAAAATATTGCATGATTATCTGGGACCTAATTTACTTTTTCTAGCGTATTCTTTGTAGGAATTTATGTATAATTGTAGCATCAATCATTCTTATTAAATAATACTCACCAATTTTATGTAATTATAATTATCTAGATTTAAGGAAATTTTGTTTCACAAACGGTTCCTGTCAACGCACCAACAAAACAAACCTCATGCTTTTCCAAGATAATATTGTAAGATATTCACAGTTTTCACTCACAGCTGTATAATGTATTTATGTAAGAATTACCCAAGATATCGGTATTACCTTAGATCGTCGATAAATTAGGGGGCAAACCAGTAAGTAGTTTGGATTGTTTTGGTGCGTCATTACAATTTCCTCCACGATAAAATTGACAGCGCCACCACCATAGTATTTTTCGCAGAAACGGCCACATCGTCTGGCCAAAGCCCCCTCCCTCTCCACCCCCCCGCTTAGCGCCGCGTCACACGCTCTTATAAAAGGCATGTGCGCCCCTCCACTTCAACTCAGACGCATGGAGTACTCCGTCGAGGTTGTTTGGCACGAGCGAGCGCTTTGCTAGGCACCTGCCTGCCCCATTAAACAATAATTTCTAGTCAACGCGCAGCCGAATTTCGCGTATTGCGGTCTACTGTGCGCTCCTATACAGTGATATGTGCAATAGCCCCCTACTTACAAATTAGTTATCGTGATAATTTATTAATTAGTTGTTAGTTACGCGTGTCGCCAAGACCGCAAACGGCTGTGAGTGAAAACTGTGAAGTTATGTTGTGACTGTCCGACTGGAACTTACCTGTGATCCAACCCAGTGTGTGGAGTTGCTATTGCATTGAAGGACCGTTTGTGACAATGGTTGGAAGTAATGGTACTATGATGGCGATTCGTATCGTCCACAGCAAGCTGAGGAAGCGAGAGGAGCACTCGGCCTCAGTGCATCCCGCTGAGGTTCTGCAGGCTGCCCCCGTGCCGCAACCGGAGCCTCTTGCCTTCCGCCAGCAGCCGCTGTGGCAGTTCCCGCCTCCGCTGCCACCGCCTTTCGTCTATCCCCACGATCAGGTTGGTACTCATTTTCTACATAATCAGTTTGTGGGTAGCTTAAATATTGTAATGCAGATAGGTGTAGGAAGCCGCCAATAACTCCAGCTACTCTTGACCTGAATTACTATATTCTTAAACAAAAACAAGGACTTCTTATGAGTGCAGTCACGTTTGTTTCATGTTATATCTCTAATGTTGCCTTGAAAACTATCGTCTTAACAATATGGAAAGTTGCATGGTGGAAACGGTTACATTATGCTGTGAACATAGGCTGTGAAAGAAATCGTGACTGGACCGAGATCGACACCCACGTTCTCACGAGTGAGAGTTGCTTTTAGCGTGGCCAAGATATCTAAGTGCGAAATACATTTAAATGTCGGGACACGAAGTAGAAAGCTGTACAAGGCAATCGTGTTGCAATACAGTGACCTTCTTTCTTTGTTGATGCCTGTGAGTAGACGAGGCTAATACAAACTATGTGTTCTTTACATAAAACTACAGCCTTACAGCATAACCTCAATACCACGCTCTGATAACTGCTAAGCGAGGTTAGGCCCTGTCGTTTGTTGTGAGAATGATCACAAATGTGTACACTATAAACATCAGATCATAATAGTATAGACGGATCATCAGGAAGCGTAGAATGCTAATATGTATGCCTTTGTAATAGTGTATTCAAGGCTCGTCTCATACGTCTGACCTTAACGTTTACTTTGGAATATTGGCTTCCTGCTCATTTCTATAGCTTAGTTAATCATTTATTTAAAAAATCGAATCCACAACTAACAAAACATATCCACCCAGTTTTGTATACCTCGTTTCATATTAAAGAATCCGTTACAAGAAGTTTCGTTGCCGAATAATAATAGTCACTGTATCGGCGACCTTCTCAGATCTCTGTAGCGTAGCAACGGTTTCTTAAAATAGCGCGAGAGGCATTGTGTAACGGCTGGAAGTTATTTCAACACGGCTGCAAAATGCAGCGAGGGAATGCAATGGGGACATTAACGGAACTGCTTAAACGGGCAAAAATACTTAGGTCAATAAACTAGGCATAGGTGCTACAAGGATTATAAATACTTAAGTTCTCCTTTCTTTATTTCCAGGACAATTTAATGCAGCCTATCGGCAATGAACGTGCGAGTTTTCGCAGCCTTCGTAAAAACATCGGTGGTCGATGGAAACGACTTGTGAAGAAGAAGCCTGAACAAGAGGTGTACACTATCCCACCTGAGCTCAAACCTCAGCTCAAGCAAATATACGTGTACTAAGCACCTTAGAAACTAATTCTTCATGAAGCAGGAATCTTCAAGTTTTCAAATTTAAGGCGTATCAATAATGCATATCGCTTCTCGAATGTCAAGTCTTAGAAAATTTGCACGGCTCGAGAGCCCACTATATATCATTATGAACATATCCTTTCGACCAATTTATTACTTTCTATTCTAATCTAACACTGACCAATGTTTATTTAATTTGTTTCATTGATTCAAACATTACTTTGTGATGTTAAGCCTAGATTTGTATTATTAAGTATTAGAACACTGATGTTTGTGAATGTTGCTCTGTTGCAGAAAAATCTGATTGTTGTTTTAATGTATGTGTGATAGTCAAATGAAATTAGTTTAATTAATTTAAAGCTATGAATGAATTAGGAAGATGCGGTCGCGCATAATAGTAACGAGAATCCAATAATTAATGAATAAAAGTAATGATGCCTTGTAAAATGTAGCTTTGATCAGGGCATTTTGTAGAAGTAACTTACTGTAGACAGAGATCGTATTCTTAGTGATCATCGATCAAAGACTCTTGTGACACTGTATACACATTGTATTCACTTTATTTGTGTCTATGTGTAAGTTTGTATAACACCTTATTGTATGCTGCAGTATTTTACCATTCATTCATGATGTGGGTGGACTGAAAAATGGTACAATTATTACGTAACGTGACACACAATCAAATACATATTTTCTGATATTATTTGAGATCTTATTTGACTAACAAATTTGACGAAGATGTATAATCTATTTTGTTGAAAGTTGCGTTGCTTGCACGTTATGGTAGTATAATTTTCAGATTTTCGCCCGGTCCTTACTGTGATACTTAAAAGTAAAAAGAAGGAATAAAGAAATGTTGACAGTGAAATTGAAGTTTGAAATTTATGCCTTAAACCTTGTTTTTAGAGTCATGTTTGGCATGTATGTGTTTCCATGACCAATCAGCCTAGCCACTATCCCGACAAATTACATGAAATGGTTCGCATAGAATTAACTTGAGGAGTTACACTCGTTGCAAACATTTTCGTATAATTTGTAGCAGGGATTGAAAAACCAATCGTGTGGCTAAGGTAAAATATTTTCAAACTAGAAAAAGGACCGATGGTCGAGAATAATGATAGCTCATATTGAGCTAGATGTTTTGAAGGAATAAGTTGGTAGCTTATAGGTAGGATTCAGCCATGAATATATATTCGTTATACTTTAATTGTTGATCTATAAATCAACATTGTAGGACACATCATTTGTAATAAAATAGTGTGAGTTGTTACTCTAATAAAATGTAATCTTTCATTGAAAAAATAAAAGAAATCATGAAGTTATCAAGTGCATATTATTAATAAAATACCCCAAAAGCAATAACTCGCTTTTAATTTCGGTATAAGTAGTACCTTACCAAAACAACGAAGTAGGAGAGTTAATGCCTGAGCAACTTTTTGATGATATCGTGTCATATTGTTCCAGTAGGTGATATTGTATTATCTCTGTCGTAGGTAACTTATAGAGATATAAATATGGTACTATGCTTGTTTGATACCTTCTATGACACCGACCCGCATATTAAGTAAAAATCATGAAAACGTAAAAGCATTTTAAACCTTTACTAACAGCGCCATCTGTAAAAAGACAAAAAAACTACCAGGTTATCTTCATAACGTAAACATATTTAAATGCTGAAAGTACTTGGTTTAATGAAAATTATAGAGGGCATTTTGTTTACTCCTTCATAGAGTTCAGACAAAAAACTACAGATGACTCTTATAAAGTACTTTTGAATGCTTCAACCTATTTTAATTTTATTTTTTGGTAAAATTGGCAATATTACACTCGTTACATAAAAAAAAGTATTTTTTTTTTGTCCATACGATCTTGGAACCGAAAATGGTCGCTTCAGCAATTCTACTTAAATATTTTTTAATAAAGAAGTTGACAGAACACAGAAAATGCTTGTAATTTTTCAGAACAAGATGGCTCTCAGTTCATTTCCAGTTCCATTCTGGTGGTATTTATTAATAATAATCTTTGAGGCAGCATTATACAGACTTGTGCATGACGAGATTGCAGAGCAAATAGCTGACGAGCAGCATGGCTTTCGCTCCGGTCGTAGTACTACGTCTAATTTGCTTAACTTTACATCGTACATTACACCACTCGTAGATCAAAAAGTGCAAGTAGACGCAGCATACCTTGATTTCAAAAAGGCGTTTGATATGGTTGATGGCGATGTGCTGTTGAGCAAGTTGGCTTCAGTTGGATGTACTCCCAAGACACTGGAGTTTTTCGCTAGTTACTTAAAAGACCGGAAGCAGTTTGTTCAGTACGGAAATTGTGTTTCAGAACCCTATTTGATAAACTCTGGAGTAAGTCAGGGTTGCAACTTGGGTCCTCTGCAATTTATCATCACCATTAATGACTTACCAAAGGTAGTAAAGTCTGCAGTTGTTTGCCCCAATTACCTTTTAAGATGATTGTGACCATTTTCAACAGGATATAAATAGGGTGGAAGAATGGAGTAGAAGGAACAAACTATGCTTCAATGTTGCAAAATGTAACATTATGACGTTTAGCACAAGCAAGAATCCATTCCATTACCAATACACACTCGCAGGTAGTCTGATGACCAGGGTATCGTTGATAAAGGATTTAGGTGTAAAAATGACGGGTGATCTAAATTTTAACGAACACATACTTGCTGTCTGCAAAAAGGCTTACAAAACACTCTGATTGGTGCTTAGGACAGTTTCCGGGTTTAGAAGTATGACAGCAATAACGAGTCTCTATATGTCATTGGTTCGCAGTCCTGGAATTTAACTCAGTTATATGGAGCCCTTCTGAGGCGAAGTATAAATTAATGTTGGAAAGAATTCAGAATAAGTTTTTGAGATTCTTATACTCACGGCTATACGGAGTCTACCCTGGATATCCTCTGTTGTACCCGACATTATTCATTTTGGGCATGGTAGGTTATAATAAGCTAGAGTAAGGAGGGATCTTTCACTAGTCTCGTATTTATTCAGGTTGTTGCGAGGGAAGGAAACCAACCCGACAATTTTAGCACTGATAAAGTGGAGAATACCCAATACCGATTTACGAGTTCGGAGGAAACTTAATTTTGCTACGCCTGAAAGTAGAACTAACTTGCTGTCGAGAGCCCCACTCACACGAGCGCTGCAGCATCTTAACAGGGTGGATGATGAAATTGACATACATCATTGTTCGTTGAGCGAATTCACGAAAGTGGCTACATTTATAATTAGCTATTATAATTACTAGATTTTTATTTATTTTGTGTTTTTAAAGTTGTGGTGGAGGTTTGAATTTATAAAATACTTTTGTGAATTCGGACTTCCATCGTAATCAAAACAATTGGAACAATTAATCAATTTTTCTTTCTAAACTTAAGTTGAATATAATATGTTATTTGTAATGTTTGTAATGTGATTTTATGATCTATTGTTCAATTTAATTGTGTCTATTATTGTTCACTGCACTATCGAATTGGTTTGTAACTGTTATGATAGTCTATTTGATTTAAATAAATAAAATAAAATAAAAATAATAACCACACACATTGACTCAGCCCTGCAGTAAGTATTGTAACAATTTCTCGATTCGAACTCGATTGTGTCACAGGATCTAAGCAACGATACCGGATATAATAAGAATACAACATCCAGGACCGGTAAGCGAAACAATGCGTCTTCGTTTAAAGATAGTTTTCCATCCTAAAAAAGGTATTTACGACTAATTCCTTCCAAACAATCGATATAATTAAAAAATATGTATTCATTAGTTAACAGCATTGCACGAGCACAAGAATCTATCGTTTTTAGATGTAAACCACCAGTTTGATCTGATAAAATGATTTTTTTCATAGATCAGAGATATTTTTATATCTTGGCTCATTCCTACTGGTTTAACCAAGTACTTCTACCGTTTCTATTGTAACATGTTCAAAAAAATAATAAATAATTTTTAAACGGTGTTTAAATTATATTGCATTATTTTCAGCAAAAATACAAAGAAGTAAAGCCGCAGGGGACAAATTAATAAATCGGTAATATCATCTCATTCAGCCCAACACACAAGATGTCGCCCCGAGGCAAGCACGTGGTGAATCTTGTTTCCTCATACAAACTGTACCTTTCGCTCTTATTACAATGGAATATGGTTGAAAATCGTGGTGTTCTAGTCTAGTAGATTCTCCAAAACTAAATAAGCCTCATTCCCGTCTAGAGGCTTTTCTCATTAAGCTTGAACCTTGTTAGAAGTGTTTGTCTTGTCGTTTTGATGACAAACGAACCACCGCACCAAGGAAGAAAGTAAAACTTAAATTTTTCATATCTCAGTATTGAACCATTTCATGCCAAAGAAAAAACAATATGCTGAAATTATGTTAAGTTTATTTAAACTAGTTTAAGTTAATAAAATTTTGATAATAAAAAGAACCTGTTTAAAATTTAAATATTTTTTTTATAAAAATTAATATTGTTGGTTCGAAGGTGTAAAAGATAAGGTTAAATAGTGGAGCATAAATTAGAGTTTATAGCCGAAGCGGTGTATATTATAATGACCGTATGTAATTCAGGTGAATGCCGACCTCGGGTCAGTCCTCTAGACCTCTCCCCCACATAATGAGCTAAAGAGGACGAAGACATTGCACTACTGGATGTGCCACTTCAATATCTGTAGCTTATGTTCCGGATTTTGCTATTCCGAACTACAAGCATCTTATATGGGAACATAAATATCTTAAATAGGAATTAAATACAAAAACACACATACATACAACCTTATAAAGTCATGTTAAAAGGATGTGAAGAAGCTTGAAGGCCCTTTTGAATTTATTATGCAAACCAGATAATTCAAGTGCCATAAAACTAATTTCTACGAGTTTATACAAAATACAATTTCTTTATCAGTTATAACACGTATGAGTGATTTTTCATGTCTAACTTTACATATCAAAATATTTTTCTTCAAATATGCTTTAAAAGTACTTTTAAATCGTCATCTTTTATACTACCGCCGGATCGAAACGCTATTTCTACGTGGGAGAATCCGGCAAGAAACCTCCGTAGTTGCTTTTTATAAATAATTAGGTACAATAAATTAATTTCTAGAGATACTATTGCGTTTTGTATGTCTTTAGATTAAACAGGTATATCTAGTCAATATGCGTCTACGTTCCAAAGCGTGTGCGGCTAACAATCGCAACCAGAACATACAAGGGTATTTCAAAGGGCCCTTTAGCACGAATTAAATAGGTTTGAGCACAGTGGATAGTGCAAATTGAACGTGACTATAAGTGGCCCGAAGGACTAGGAATGTTATTCTGAACTTGTTGCTTTGTTATAAACTTTTATTAGAATTGTTATCCAAAGCTCCGTTTAGATTTCGCAAGTTAAATTAGCAGTTCGTGTTGCAAGTTTTATAGCACATACATTTGAATATGTCCGCTGAAGCCAATGGAACTTTTAATTAAAGAGTGCAATAATTTAAAATCTAATACAGATGAGGATAAGAAATTATTTAGTATAGCGGTTTAGTTTAGCGGCAAGTAAATAAACCTTCTGACATATAATAATAAGTTTCTATAAGTCTTTCGGTCGACTGCAGCTAGAATTATCATATCAAAGAAGCACTTTATATAGTACCTACATTGACACCCTTTTTTAATTAAAAATGCAGCAACTGTGTGAAAACCAAGTGTAAACCATTCTTAATTACAGTCAATTGAAACTAGTAGACTTTTGCTGGGTTTATAAACGTTTTATTATTGTAATTGTTTTTCCTTGAAAGCCTAAGCGGTATTTTAATTGGATAGCTAGATAAAACTTTTTAGTTACATGTTAATGATTATCTTCACTTCTTAATAGCTTGTTTTAACTGACATGTATGCAAACGTATAGCCAAATTTACTCTAGAAAGCTGAAATTTGGATTATAGATTTTTTTCATAATTCACGTCATCGAAGGTTGTGTATGTTTTTTTTAATTCAACTCCTAACGGGGTAAAAAAGGGAAGTTTTTTTATCCTAACTAATAAGTGGGATAATATTTGTACCGGGAGTTTGTATGAAGTTTGCTCATGTAAAGCAAAAGCTGCTTAATTATCCTACTATCCATCTAATCCTACCATCCTACTAACTAATCCTAGTAATATTTATGCACGTGAAAATTTTGATCTTGGTTACACAATCACGCAATTACAGCTGAAAGGATTTGGGTGGAATTCGGCACGCATATAGTGTATCTACTTGGTTACGAAATGAGACACTTTTCTTCTCAGGAATGTGAGATTCCTGAGAAATCTACTCAGAAGAAGTCGCTGGAAAAAGCTTATCATAAAATAAAACCAGCTAGCAATTTCTAAAGCAACCCAATCGTCTGCACGTCGGTTTTTACTTTGCGTTTTTCTTTTGATTTTAATAGAATTATGAGTAGATTTTTATAACACTACCAATTAGCGGAAATAATACCAGATTAATGATAAAAATTCAAGTAATGCCGCATATTTTTATGATTTTCCGTATACAAAATTAAGGTAGAATTATGACTGCACGAGTAATCAAATAAACAAACCAGTACAGTACCCATGTATGTTTGTGGTATCTTCCTGTCAAAATATTGTGTATCTACATCAATTTTATTTATTACGTATAATATATAAACAGTTATAGTGAAAAAAAAAAATTAATTGGAAACACGAAAACAAGTCTAAACATAGGATTATTATTTATTTCTAACAGATGTAGGATAATCAAAATAGCTCGCAATAATTCCATTTGAAAATCCAAAAATAGCGAGAGTATTCATGTTATATTTAAAGGAAATAAGTAATACACGAGTATGTATACGCATAGTATCGGAATGGTAAAAAGTTAAGATTTTCCCGTCTTAAAAGTTAGCTACAAGTTCCAGTTCTACTCTTAGAGTTTCTTTAGCTTTAATGCCTTCATGACAAGGTTCAATTTCTATAGAATTCAACGTTGACAGAGTAAAGATAACTTTGCCAAAGTGCTTTTCGAATCTTGTCATATCATTTTACTGGCATAATATGTAAAACTCTATAGCTACTCCGAAATTCTTGAAAATGGAGCCTTTAGTCACGGCAATAAAGTTGAATTTAAGTCATAAACCTACTATGGAAGTTGATAAAAGGTTCGTATAAATATGAGAATGTATGTTTGATGGAAATTGGCTCTGTAGTAATCTAGTGCGAGATTTTCATCCTGATAACTACATGATACTGTACTGAGTACCGATTTTATCTGCATTAGAAACGTAAAAACAAAGAAGGAAAAAAATATGGTTAGCTGCATATTCTACCTAGGCAGGTCAAAAGTATTGTCACACAGTAAAAACTTTTCTTTTAGAATGCTGGCCACAAAAAAGTTTATTGAATTCGAATTTCGAATTATTTATGAAAATAAAAATGTATACCTTTTTAGAATTTTACTCATTTTTAAATATAGAGTGGACGCTTAAAGAAGACCGTGTTGCAGTTATTGCGTTGCATCGTTGCGGTTACGCGCCAATTAAAATTTTTGACAAATTGAAAAATTTGAATAAAACCAAAAGATTCGTCTATCGTACCATCAAATGATACAATGAAGACTCTAGTGTAGATGACAGGTCAAGAAGTGGTCGCCCTCGGTCTGTTAGGACTCCAGCAGTGATAAAAGCTGTGAAGGCGCGAATTCAAAGAAATCCCACACGTAAGCAGAAACTGTTGGCCCTTCAGATGGGGTTAAGCAGAACCACGTTAAAAAGGGTGTTAAATGAAGACTTAGGGCTTCTGGCATATCGAAGAAAAACAGGACATCGTTTGAATGCTCGTCTAATGGACCTGAGACTGAAGAGATGCCGCGCTTTGTTGAAGCGTTACGCGGGAAAAAAATATCGGGAAATTCTTTTTTCGGATGAAAACATTTTTACCGTAGAAGAGAGCTACAACAAACAAAATGATAAGGTGTACGCACACAATAGTGAAGAAGCGAGCAACGGTATTTCGCGTGTCCAACGAGGTCATTTTCCATCCTCGCATATGGTAAGGTTGGTAGTTTCTTATTGGGGCTTAATAGAGGTACATTTTTGTGAGAAAGGTGTAAAAACGAATGCAGTTGTGTATCAAAATACAGTCCTGACGAACCTTGTGGAACCTGTTTCTCATACCATGTTCAATAATAGGCGCTGGGTATTCCAACAAGATTCGGCGCCAGCTCATAGAGCAAAGAGCACACAAGACTGGCTGGCGGCGCGTGAAATCGACTTCATCCGGCACGAAGACTGGCCCTCCACCAGTCCAGATTTGAATCCGTTAGATTACATGATATGGCAACACTTGGAGGAAAAGGCGTGCTCAAAGCCTCATCCCAATTTGGAGTCACTCAAGACATCCTTGATTAAGGCAGCCGCCGATATTGACATGGACCTCGTTTGTGCTGCGATAGACCACTGGCCGCGCAGATTGAAGGCACACTAAAGTTTATTCAAAATTACCTCCGTGATTTTGAATAAACTTTAGTGTCTTAAGAATCTATGTTTTGTTAAGTTCATTTTGGTATATAAATGGTTACATAATGAATAAACTTGTTTCAATTATTTTTTATTAAACATGTGACAGTTTATGACCTGACTGTGAGTATAAAATCTAATCAACTTTTACTGTGGCTGGCTGAAGCAATAGGAATTACCCTTCTTTGATTGTTTAATATTTAGATTGTTCCTCATTTAAATGAAACTCTGAGAGAAATCCTGCAAAAAGTTAAATCTAGGTTTCATTTACTACCAGGCTAGAGACTTGGTTCTTAGTAAAATATTAGGTCAGTAGACGTAGGTTTTAAGACAGTAACCTAAAGTCGATTTTTTCAAAATATATTTATTTAATCAAAGTATGTACCATTGCTATTTATCCACTTTTGCCAGCTCATAGGTAGTTTATTGATCCCTTTACTAAAAAACCATTCGGACGGGAATCAATAAAATCTTTGAAGGCGCTTTGGACTGCCCCATCGGAGTTGAATTTTTTCCCTTGCAAGAAGTTAACCAAATTAAAAAAAAGGTGATATTTTGGAGCTAGGTCCGGGGAGTACAGTGGATGTCTTAGACATTCCAATTGAAGCTCTTCTAATTTTGTGACTGTCTGTTGTGCAGTGTGTGGTTGTCCTAAAGCAGCAGTGGCCTACGGTGATTGACCAGCCTCGGTTGTTTAGCAGCTAGCTTTTCCGTCATGGTTTGTAAACAATATATCAGCCGTAATCGTCTAGCCAGATTTAAGAAAGCTATAGTGAACAACACCGGAACTAGTGCACCAAACGCTCACAAGTAACTTTTTTTGAGTCTATTTTCGCTTGGGGCAGGATTTGGCTAGTTTGCCAGGGTTCAGCCATTGTGATGAGCGTTTTCGATTATCGAACAAGATCAACTTTTCATCACAGGTTTAAAATCCCTACATGATTATGTCGGTTGACTAATGTAACGCAGCAGTCAACGCGCGTTTGTCGATTTGCTCCACTCAATTCATGAGGGACCCACCTTTCGGGCTTTTTCACCTTTCCAATTTGCTTCAAGTGGATTAAAACAGTTTTGTCACTAACACCGCAGCCTGCAGCTAACTCGGACGTGGTTTGCGATGGATCCGCTACCACAATAGCTTTCAATTCTTTATTATCAACCTTGGACTCCGACCGCCCACGGGGCTTGTTTTGCAGGTCGAAATTTCCGGAACGAAAACGTTGGAACCAAAAATGCACTGGGTTTTTATTTACCACACCACCGCCATACAAATCATTAATGTTTCGAGCCGTTTCTGCAGCACTGGTGCCACGGTGGAACCCGTTGTCGTAAATAACGCGATATTTTCAGTTTTCCATTTCGTAAACCAAGTGACGCAAAAAAAAAAACTTATGATAGAAAAAACATATGGATTATGGTTTTCGAAAATAAATGCATGAGTAAATAGCTGTATAAATTTGAAATTGGAATTTCTAACCAAAGAGGAGATATTTGAGATCAAAGTGGCCAGTACGACAAAACCCCAATTTCATATATAATCAAAAATATCATAAAGCTAAAGAAGCCAAGAAAAACAAACTTATACACAATTTGTTTTTTTTTTTAATTTGGCTAAAACCTGCGATATACCTAAGTACCTAGTAATATCGTGCAAAGTTTGACAGTGCTAATAAAATTCGAGAGAAACTTTGGCAAACTTTTAAACTTAATGTCTGCATCATAACTGATAAGTATAAAACTGCATATTTGTAAAGCTGGGTTAAGTTTAACCCGAAGTTCAAAGTACCTATGAATACTAATTACACATAGTCAAGGTACCGGGGATAAAAGTTCAGCAAAAAGTCGTTATTGTTAGCAACGAGATGAAATTGGTATTAAAATTTAATAAAATACAAAAAACATTGTCTTGAAGTCTTGTCATCGAAGCGAGCTGGAACATTATTTATGTTTTTGAAACTGTCATTTTTTTCTCTTGTTTTTAATGTTTTTGAGCTTGGTCGATGTCAGAAGTTTAGGACAGAATTTTTATTTTATATTTTTACTTTATATTTTTATTTTATATTTTTACTTTCTCGTAGCTAACCATAACGAAACACAACATCTCTGATACCCTGACTATCCTAGTTACTTTTAATCTAATCTCTAGTAAAACTGTTAGTCATTCTACCTTCATCCCCTAAACAATTGTTCTATTTCTTTGTTCTTCACTACCTACAATGTTTTTATTACTTTTCTTTACGCGAATAAAAAGCTGATAGTTTGACAAAGTTTTGATTTGTGCAGCTTCAATACGGATTCCTTTGGTCCTGGTTTGTGGTTTCGTAAGATGTGAGGAATGATAATTACTAGTATTTGAATGACTTTAATAATTTCGGATCCGAATTAAAACCAAAAAAGAAATCCATAAAATAACTTGAAGCTGCCTGTTTAAAATTAAAACATCCAAAATCAAAACATTCGACCTCGTGTATTTGTCGACATAAATGAAAAAATTGTATAATGTGTATAAAATTGAAAAAAAATCCAATATCAAAAGAGAGATTGTTTAGGAAATTAAAAATCTGTAACAATAATCAATTTGAAATCAACCCTCACGCAATCTTTCTAGCAAGCGAAGCGCAATAATGACAATGGGGATGTTTCATTTTCTGAAGATAGTTGTGCGAGTGCTTGACATATGTGCAATTGTTGCTTTACTTATCGTATTGTTTATTTTATAATGTGGTTTATTTATTTAAAAGTGTATCGTTCATTTATGCGCAATGGAGCACACGAAATCATTAATATTTTAATCCAAACGAACTGATATGATGTAGTGATCATGATCCAGTATTTTTGGTTTAGTATGTTTTATGGTAGATTTTTAAAACCGATATCATTATGTAAATTTGTTTATTTTTGTTCATAACAACTTGTCCTAAGGGCTAAGGTTTTGTGTTGCTTAGTTCTTGGTTTTTTCCGATTCACTTGCTGTATCAGAATGGAATATCAACGGTTAGGGGAACAATGAATTATTGCAAAGCATTTGCCCGCGGCTGTTTGTCCTTTGATTTGTCGACCATAAACGTACGAGTATCTTATCCAAGATGGAATCGTTCTAATAATTCTACCTTCTTTTTGGTGTACAGAAAATCAAAAGTTACATTATTCATGTAAAAATTGTAATTCTTAATTTACAAAATACATAAACCCAAAGTCTCCCTAAAATCCAATCAAGGCGAAAACCAATCAATTAGCTAATAAGTGATTGCTTGGAAAATAAATGTCCTAGGAGAGAAACGGGAGAATTTTCCCGAAAATCTTAAAACACTTGAAACATTCTATCAGGACTTTTCATTTGCGTTGTTTAACAAAGGGAATCTTGACTTTTCGATTGACTAGAGCACATCAAAGGGCGAAGGGCTCCTGAAATTAACGCTGTGTAGGGTGTGCGATCAAGGAGCAAGCCTTCAAAGGGAAAAATCTTCCTATTTTCTTAAGAATCACACTCTTTAAATGCCAATTTTTGGATAAATTGTTGAATACTTTAAGGTATTATTATAACCGATGGAACGTTTAAAATTCTTGCTTTTTTATATATTTCATTTAGTTTGCCTTTTTGCCTCAAGTTCTAAGAAAATTTCAGTGATATTTCAACAAGTGATTTTTTCATGGAACCTCTCTAGTCTGGATAATTTGCAATTAAACTACAATTTCATATCGATGACCATTAAATTGGATGCGCCGTTTAGTTTTTGCTAACGAAGCCCTCGTGGATGCTTCCAATTACTATTGCACAGCAATTGTTGCTAATTTGAGCATTAAGATGCAGTTGCTGAGGACCCGAGACTTTCCACTTGATCTGGTTCCCTGTTTCACGCCTCGTTGAATAAATAAATAGCCTCCAATGATTGTAGACGGGGGATCGTTAAAAGCATTTTTTTGGATTTGAAGAGTATTTGGACGCTATGGAAATATGTGCTACGGTTTTCAATTATAGGTTTTCATTTGTGTTTCCTTATTCTTGTGTTAACTCTTTTAATGCAATTCATATACCTATTCTCTACTTTAATTTTCAAACAGAAACTATTGTTTGATGAAGTGAACTTGTAATCTTTTACAATTATTTATTCTCAATGAATATTAAATTAAAATAAATCGTAGTGTTAAAATTTCCCATATTACATATACAACACTTAAAAGTAGTTTGAGAATGTTACCTTTTAATATTTTAATTGTCAACTAACTAGTTTAGAGAGACATAATCAAATAAAATAGTCTTTATGTTCAAACAAACACAGGAAAAGCTGTGGCAACTGTTTTATTTACCTAACCTTTTATGTAATATACGTATTCTCTGCTTTAGTTCCATGCTTAGAGAATATACCATAGAAGAGGCTTTAACCCGATGTTGTTGAACATAAACCGGTTTTATGAGTTGTTTCGAGCTATAAAAATGTTATGACGCTCCACTTTATATTATAGTATAGAATATTCACGTGTCGGCTTTCATAGTTTTTTTTTCAACAAATACAGACATATAAAATAAAAAAATAAAATTCAGACGTTACTAATCGACTATGAAAACTACTTAAAATTTAAGAATAGAACATAATAAATATCAATAAATTAACAAGACGAAATAGAAGATAAAGTATATCTATATATATTTAACAATGTAACAGAAAAAAACCAGATCAAAAACTTCTGGCCTCATAAAAACTGGGTAAAGTTGACAGTCTGTGTTTTATACCTCAAGTCATATTGTCGGAAGTTAAGGTCCATTAGATATTTATGCAAATGCAAGGTTTATAGCTTCAGTATTGATTTGCTACAGTCGTAAATAAAATATTGCATGCAATAAGACATTTTTATAACATTTGAACAACACTAAAAGTTTCCTTTTAGTGAAATTTGGGTCTAAACTACAAATTCAGAAACTACAAAAAATAATTGCTTAGTAGTCTTACAAATTAATTACTTTTGTAACGTATACTTTTATAGTACTTTAGTCCTGTAATAGAGCTATATCGTAAAATGTTAATCAAATGCATCGATACGATACGCCTTAAGCTGTATGGTAATAACCGTGAACGTAGAGTGCTACGAGGCTCGTAGCCCGTAGCCCGTAGTAGCCTTGGGTCGTAGTATAAATTTTTCAAGGCAGGAAATTATGTTGCTACCGATACAGAACATTTTGAATGCTAAAGCGATCTGAGTGTAAGGAAGGCTCATTCGTAAATTATTCAGTTTCAATTGTGAACTCGAGGAAATATTCCACACTTGGATGTAGTTTTTGGTGTTCAAAGGTACGAGAATATACGATTGGTTTTATACCGATTGTAGGTTTTCAGGTTAAAATGTGTTTTGAAATAAATCATATAGAATTTCATTTATATGCAACATATGAAGCAGAATTTATCATCAGAATAAATAACTTAAATAATCTATATACGATAGGTAACATAATACACTAAATGTCTATTCAACCATTTTTTTTATTTGCAAATATTCACTTATACAAATGGAGTAGTATTTTTAATAAGTCTATGAAATGTTTTGATAAACATTCTTAGTGAATGTATAAAATTTAACATTCTAAAGTCTGGTGTTTGTAGTTATATGATGTGTGAATACAGAATGCGTTTTGTACATCACGTATTTATAACCAGTTGAAACGGAAATTGCACTTTTTTAATATTTAACTCTGAAGCGGGATTAACAATGGCGAACGAGTTTGAAGCTACAAGCGATTTGATTTATTCTATTGTTTTTTTAAAACAAATTTTTTGTATGTATTTTATGATGTGAGCACAGCAGGACTAGAGCATAGAGGAGCCAACCGGTTGATTAAATAGTAGTAGCTTTTAAAGCTAACCTCGTTATACTTTTTAATATTTGTCGATTATATAGGAAAAGGATAAAATACTTACATACTTCGATTGCTTGCGTTAACTCAGTTTTCTTAAGTCTGTTTCCTAAATTTTACACAGTTAAAGAGACTTTTATATGGAAGAATTTTCTTTTTTATCTAAAATATTGTTATGTAAGAAACTATACAAGCTTTTTTTGGCTTCATTCTCTCTAATCTAATAATATATATCTAAATCATCATATCTGAATCCATCACGTAAACCATTGGCTTTGATCGCTCATGAGGTTGAATAAAAAATCTGAACAGTGTTGTATTAATTTGAATAGTTTATGTATTGGACCAGCGACCTTCGAACAGACCCTGGGGATAGCGTTAGTGAGTTCGTTTGAATGATTCGACACCTCCCCAGAGAGCACAACCCTTTCAAAACCACCCTTGCAGTACGCCGAAACTTAACGTTAAGCCATTTTTATTATTCTTTACAAAATAATACGTTTTATGCAAATTAATACCTCGTATCTAACTTAAACTGTAAAAAAAACATATTTAAAAATTCAACATACAACAAAAAAACTGCAATTTGGTACATAAATGACTTAAATGTAAATGAAATGGCGTATTTACAACCAAAAATACACTTCAGTATTTTCAAGGCGCATGTTTTTGGCTCCAATATTCTGTATAGATACGGAGACCTTACGAGCGTGTGAAATCTAAAGGCATTCACTAAGCCACTGGTGACACTTTGAGACCGTTCAAATCAAAGCATCGCCTTAATATTTAAGGCGTCATTTCACTAATGAATCGTATCAGATTTTCTCGTCGTCCGTCGGTCTCGGCTTCAATGCGTCTTTCGTCTTTCGGCTTTCGGCTTTCTCCTCCCTTCTTTACAACACCGTCTTAGCCCTTTGTCCAAAGTTCAAGTTTCCCATCTTGCATATATGAAAAGATATGAAAATTCTTATCCTTTTGTTTTCAGTTTCTTAATTACGGAGATGGCTGCAGGACGTTCGCTCGCTCGTTGTTTCGAGTTCCGGAAATATTTTAACTTTTGTGACTTAACAAAATCTTGTTTCAGTACTAGTAAAGTCTTTATATTTTACAAGTATTTTCTTAAATAAATCAACTATATTAATATAAAAACCTTTTAATAATAACGTTTGTAATTAAAAAAACTTGATTTCTGACATAAATGTAACTTTATAGAATTTACAATTCATAGTTCTCTGCTTACTGCTCATTTTTAACCAACTTCAAAAAGGGGGAGTCAGTTCGGGCATAATTTTTTATTTGTGAACCGATTTGGAATTTTTTTTTTTTTTGTAAAGATGTAATTTTCTAGTTGGTCCCATTTTCATCAGGTAATGATCTGATTATGGGACCCTGAAGAATGTGAGGAAACTCTTCGAAAATTAGAGGCACATATCTAAATCGCTATCGATTAGAGCATAATTTAGAAAAACTTTGGTATTTTTTCTTGGTGAAGTAGGATTGATTACGAAGACCATTGATGGCCTCCGAAAAAGTAAGGGAAATCCTAACAAGTTAGCAATAGTGACATTGTGTTTGGGTTTGTTGGAAACGTATCTTATAATTTAATAAGAAAGCTGTTATATTATACCTAGGTACGTTTGTGTAAAATTTTGGCTGGCACCGATTCCAATAATAATAATTATTATTATAATAACCATACCATGACACACCTATTGACTCAGCCCTGCACTAAGATATAATCTTGTATCGTAAGCACGAAGCAACGAAATGGTTTATACTACATAGATAAGAATAAAACATCCAGGACCGGGAACCTTCTAAGCCTTTTACCTTATTTCCTTGCCTATAATTTATAAGCAAAAGATAATAAGTTATTTAATACTTTATAGTTAACATTTTTGGAGTCCCTTTGATTTTTTGCAATCTTTTTGTACAAGAGTCCTAGATTTTACTTATTTATGATTGAACATGTTTTATTGTCGGTGAGCGAAAAGTGAAGGTTTTGAAAACGAGCGCAAATATTTGCATAGATACCGTTCGTGAAGTTATGACTTATATAAACTTCTATACATTATTCATAAAAGAACTGACACCGGAACTTTGACCTGCATTCGCGGGTTTACTAGAGAAATTTTACTCGATTTAATGTTTTAGACAAAGTAAAATAGCAAATTGAAAGATGCATTTCGTAATAAAGTCTAAAATGTTTTAAGAGTTAATGAGTCTCACTCAAGTATCTAAAGAATCTTCTGTTTGCCAGGTACGCTTTCAATATACCCTAATCTATATAAAACTTTACATTTTAAACCAGTTGAAAGAAATTTTTGTGATTAACAATATAAACCAAAAAACGAGATTTCGATATTTTATTACTCCTCGTCTCGCGTCAAACCAAAAGATATAATGTAAAACTTTCGTATACATTGTAAAATTTGTATTTGAATTAACCCTTTGACAAGTTCCCTTAACAAGTTGCGAACAGAGTCGCTGTACCTAATTGGATGTGTTCGATATTTTGTAACCAATGTTTGACGATATTAATTAATTGACACAACACTCTGGTTTAAACATCAAAGGAGAAACTCAAATAAAACTTCTAGGTTCAATAATGTCAACATTTTAGAAGGAAATTGTTTTGAAGAATATTTTACTGCAGGGGAAACGGTCGAAAGTATTATGCTAGTATATAAACTTTTTTGTAAAATGATTTTGTTAGGGTTCAATTTGCAGGTAAAAAATCTACCTGTGAATACTTTTTATCCTGATTAGCCTGATCGGGGAAGTCGATTGGAGAGAGATATGTATATATCTACACTTATAAATAAGCAACAGCGGCTACAGACTAAAATACGGTTTTCAGCTAAAGAAAGCTTACAAAACATATTTGAATATTTTGATAAAATTTCAACTGAAAGCAATACTTTCAGAGTCGTAATAATTACAAAAGTAAATATAAATAAATCTACGATTCTTTTCAGCTTAATCATTCTTGTCTTTTTGGCATTTGAAAGCATTCAAGTAGTAAAATAAGGCTAAATTGTGTTTATCCAGAAAACGATTATCAGCAATTTTGTTTTTCACTTTTCGAGTATGAATTTGTGCAAATTCATACACCCAATATGTGTAGATAAATGTTCTACGTTTATTTTTAAACTCAATTGTTTTATTTAAATGTAAAAATGGACATATTTGTCCTGATTTATATAAAACACCACCCCGTAGTTTACATAAGTAGGATGTTGAAAGTTAATGCGGCCAAAAATAAACGACTTGAAAATATTGGAGCTCATCCAATAAGTTGAAGTAATGAAAACAACTTCAGGACAGTCGAAGGTAGTCCTGCTGACAAAGACCATGTAATCAAGGATAGGGGTTTGTTATTTCATTGTTTCCTTGCTTTTTAAGTAACATATTGACAAATAAAATATTAAAATACTAAGATTTAGGCTGTTAAATTTATTTAAAAAAAACCCACAAACTATTACAGGTTTTTTATTGAGTTGGAAAACTATAGATATTAGGTTTGATGAGAATTATTTTCAGAATAGAAATACACGTGCCACTTAAATGAAATGCAAAATTAAAAGAAATAAAACACACATTCGTCGTCATTTATACTAATCTTTAAAGTGAAACAAATTTGACCATTGAATGAAATATCCAGTACGAATAGGAACATACATATTATATTTTTTACAATTCATAGAATTAAAATATTCATTTAAATTCAAAGCATTTTAATCTTCTCACACAGTTGCGTAACAGCAAATGTATCTATGCAAGTAGTTTAGTTATAGTGTAATCTGGTACATTTACGACTGCGCCAAGTGATGTTTAGTGGAGATTTTGCCCGTAACTTAAGATGCAGAGATGAAAAGCATCCTATAGTTAGCTTTATCGGCCCTTTTAAGTTAAGTGCATTTAAATTGGTTCATTGAAATATCATTAAACGTTGACGTGTAAACTTATATGGACAGTTTTAGCTGGCTGTATCATGAAGTGATCAATTTCATGAAATGGCAATGACACACTATACGTTAATTTCTTTTCTTCGCAAGCTCTTTTACTGTGGGAACAGATATGAACAGAAAAGCTGATAAATCTCGAGATTAAATGAGTTTTTTTTTCTTATTGATTAGCCAAGACCAAATTCTCAAGCTAAATAAGGTTTGGTCTAGGTCTGAGTTAGCCTTTAATTAAAAAAAAAACAAAAAAGAAAGATTTCGATCCTAAGTAGAGAAATAGTATTCAATTCGTTGAAACACTGATTGTTTAGTAAAAAACCTAAGTCTGTCTTGTCCAACTTGTCTGACTTAACTTACTACGATGTTTTTTTGATGAACGAGTATTTATTTATTTCAAGTTCCACAAACTTTATCAAATTTAATTGCTGTAGAAATAAGTAAAATAACATAGTATTGCAGTAAAATTTTATTTTTTCTCTAGCAAAAATTACCAACGTCATTAAATAGGTACGAACCATTCTGATAATAAGGATAAAATAAAATAAATTATACTTCGAACTTGATACAAAGAATAACAACAGAAAGTCATGTTTTTTTCCCTCCATCAATGTTTCCAATAAATTACATTTTTCTTAAGGAAAACACGAACAAAAAGGAAATATTGCAATCAATAAGGAAATTGTCCATAAGATGTTCAGTGTCCATTTAACAGTACTTTCGTTTTATTTGTATTGATGACAATACAGAAGTTATTATCGTTGTCCGTTTTACCTTAAATTTTATTGGCTTTGAAACTTCTATTAAAGTTTTGTTCTTTTTTTCAAAATGACCCAACAAATACCTAGTTAACAGTTAGATTGAATGATGGTGTGATTTATAAAGGATATAGTATAGATACAGCAATCAAAGTTTCAGTTCTTAAAATTAGTACCTACTTTTATCATTTATCATCATAAAGAGCCAGTCCAAGCACAATGATTCTTCCAACAATAAACTGTTTGCGACGTCTCTAATACAACCGTCCTGTAAATTTAGAACATTGGCTTTAAAAATGATAAAATGTACCTTATTGTCTCTGTTTAAAGCTGAGGTTTGTTTGAAGGAATATCTAGTGCGTCGGCGATTTTTAGCCGCCGCAGTTGACAATAGCACAATGAAATGAATAAAACGTATTAAGTCCTTACGTAGGCCCTAATTAATTTCCGTTTTGTTTGAGACAGCGAGCGGTAAATTAAAAGGAAAGCTTATTCAACAAAGTAACATATGAAATCATTCTTTGCGTGCTGCCTTTATGGAAGAATTTTAAAAAGATTTTAAAATTTTGATGTCAGTTCTTTTACATTTTCTTTTTACGTTATTTTTTTCATTTTAAAGGTGCTTTTAATCTTGCCTTGGATGTTCCCTTAATAAAAGTATAAAAAACTGGCTACTTTGCCTATCATGAATTTCTGAATCTGGAAGTGAGCCACGCAGCAATTTTATTTACATTAATGACGTCACAGGCAGAGAGAGTCGCGTAATTGACCGAACCCGACGACGACATGGGGACCAGACTTACAGTACCTACAATTTCTTAATCCAACATCGAGTTATATCCGATTCACTGATTCTGGACATCGCCCACATTTTTCTTTAAGTCACGTCACGTCATGTGGAATGATATTATGGAATGCTATTTTATAGGTTTTCTTTGCTTTCTAAGTCTATATATAACATATACCTTATATCTGTTACCCCTATATACTACATGCCTATATGTATTTTAATTGTTTTTACTTAGTAATATAAAATAATGCATTTAAAATAGTGTAATATAGTTTCATAAATAAATAATAGTTTTGTAATAAAGTTTTTTAGATACTAAAATTTAAGTTAATAATTTTGCTAACCAAATATGCAAAGTATAGTTCAGTGTAATTTGAAAACGTGTTAAAATTAAAAGAGAAACAAAACAAGTAGATGTTGCAGTTCTCAAGCCTTATTTTTGTAGTCGAAAGCAATATAGTTTTATTTTTGTTTCATTACTACGTTTCGAAACTTACTGATAGTATAATGAAATTGTTTTCTCAACTTCTTCTTAAAGATGTATTATTTTAGAACAAAGGCACAGTGTTTTTTTCATTCCTTCAAGAATCATTTCGAAATTATACTTAAAAACATAAACAAAAAAACATTGGTGATGTGGTTTCTTTGCGTAACCTATTTTCACAAAATTCTTTATGTTAATATTTTAGTAAAAATAGAAATTGTGAAGTAATTTAAAAGTAGTTGAAGTAATATGAGAAATACCTTTTTTTGACCTTTTTTTGTCAATCTATTATTTGTTTAGAATTATCTAGATAAATATAAAATACGTAAGAACGATGTCCAGATTGATGTTCAGATGTTAAATGAACGGTGATTTTGTATGATAAACTTAGCAATAATTTGTTCATGTTGAAGGTAATTTTATATTTAAAATTCTCAAATATTTTACACGGTTGTGAATTACCTATCAATAGTTCAATTTTTATTTTGCATAGTTAGCACGATACAAGTTAATTGAAGATTGAATACATAAAATATATATATCTACTAAGGTAATATAGTTTTACTATGAAACATTAAATTATAATAGAACGAAGAATTAGATTGACAAACAAACAGTAATTAGAGTTCTATTTAATTTTCACAAAGTAAATCTAGTATAAATGAAACAGGCCTAAGTTTACTTGAAACTCAATGACAAATACCCAAAGTGAGTCTATATATTATGTGTACCATATTGCTATATTTAATGGGAGGATGTTAATTAAGATCTGAGCAAACACAAGCAGTCAAACAGATTTAATTAATAGTCAGATGGCTTAGAGTGATGGAATGTCATCAACGACTGAAGTTTTGGTTGAAATGTCTCGATTTAGGACATATATTGTAAGGGTTTCAAAGCCAAATTTTTTGTTGAAATATGTCTATTTTTAACTAACATACTGTTTTTCCTGCAACCTTATATTTAACTATCTGACTATGTTCCATACATCTAATTTGGCAATAATACACATTATTCTGTAATAGAGGTGTTTTCATTGTCAAAAGCCCTCTAAGGCAAGAAGGTTTAAAACTTTAACAATAGCTTATCTCTTTCCATTACGAAACACTCGCGAAAAGCAAAGATAGTGGAATCCTTTTCGCATACTAAGCCATTCTAGAAGTTTCTCAGTTACTGGTAGACAGGTGGCAGACTTGGAAGACGTACCTTTCCGGAGAAGAGCCAGTAAATCACGGGCCCAATCAGGGACGCACCCAGAACTTTAAAGATAAAATACCCTCAGGTTGGGGGCAAGAATGTCGAAATTTAGCCTACGAAAAATGTTTGGAAAAACTGTAGCGTAAATATTCAAGTCAGATCAAACTAGTCACACCATCTAGTCATATTATCATAATATTCATTGGAATACAAGTAACGGATATAAACTTACAAATATATAATTATTCTTTTTAGAATAAAAGTAACTTGATTTTTCATTATCATTAAGTACAGAGATATTGTTCACGAAAATGTTCGTATGCGTGTCTATTCAGTACATTTATTGCCCAATTAGATGTCTTCAAAGAATTTTTAACATTGATAGATGTATCTTTCGTAATTCATTTGAAAACATACATCCTGCGTGAGGGGTCACGTGCCCCTTTTCCCTAATCCAGTTACGTCCTCAAGCCCACTTGGTATTGCCAATAGGATTTCGATACGCCAGACTACTCCTGCCTGATTAATGTACTGAATTGACCGCTCTTCGATTTACGGTTGAAGAATATAGCTATCATATAATTAGCTATATGCAACATCTAAATTTAATGCTTCTACGAATTCTACTATAAAATTAAGATAAAATTTTCCTTTGCAATGTTTTATAAAATTAATTTAACTAAATGATTGTAAATTGAAATCGTAGTTTCCTTCTACAGCATTAGTTTGCGTTATTTAACAACAAAACGTATGAACGAACTTTCCATACAGCGGGATTCCTCTTGTACTTTAGATAAACGAAACGCACCCTTGTATGTTCAAAGTTAGTTTACAGATGGCAGCACTATTTCCGAACCCAAATCTAATCAATTTCAACCTTATAAACGTTAAATAAGGATCAGTTATAAACAATTTGTTTGCTCGCATTGTTGTACTTGGAACACGACAAAGGAAAGTTTTCAGCTCAAGCGGCTGAAAAATATTACCCAACTTAAGTTTAATCTCTTGAAAACAATTGTAAATAGGTTCTCTTCAAGATGCGCCATGTTGGTTTTCAGCAATAAAGTAAATATATTAAAGTAATGATTGAAATTGAAGTATTTTTTCTGTAGCTTAGTTGTACTGAATGTAAGCTTACTTATTTGGCACCAATTGAAACATTTTATTTAGTCTAATAGATAAATTATAATAAAATCCTTTATTTATGGTAATAGCTCAATTATGTTTGCCTGTACGTCTTTAATTTATAACGGAAATAACACAAAGCTTTTGGTATTTAATAACACACTTCATTAACTCCTTAATTCATAAACACTAGACTAGAACAGGCGAATATTTGTGATTTGCGTAGATATTCAGAGCATGTACCCATATTACAATCAAGTTTCATTTACACCGATATTGATCCGAATAAAAACCAAATGTCTTTTTAATTATTTGTAAGAGTATCTTCCAGGGTTACTTTTGACTGCTTTATACGCTTTGACAGATACTTAGATTTTTTTGATCGTAATTGACTCAATTGTAAGAAAAAAATATTATTATTTTATTATTGTAGTGATTGCCTTTTCAGTTTTGTTTACACTTTAAATGTATGATGTAGGTACCGTACTATTTTGTCTATATTTTGAAAAAATAAATGTCAGCCATTCCAAACACAACCTTTTACACGCAGAAAGAAAGTTGAAGAAATTAAAAAAACGAAATTTTGTCACGCACAAAAACCAAGTCCCAATTATGTAAATATTGGAAGCAGTAATTTTAGTGTCGGTGTGATCGCATCCCGCTTTAATAAGTTTATTAGTGTCCGGCCACTAACGAACGCACAGTCTGGGGCACAAATTGACAATAAATAACAAATGACAGTGCGGGTTACCCCTTTGTAGGTATCGGCTTATTACAAAATTAAGGGTGAATCTTCATATATCACGATCCTGTGTTTACCGTTTTTGTTCAACAAATATTTTATGATGAATATATGATACCATTGTTCACTAGATCATTATGAGATAAGTTTTTTTTTTTTCGAGTGATTTATTTGTTGACTAAAGCTTAAGTTTTGTATGAAATTATTATGTTAATCATAGACAAAATTAATTGCGGAAATAATGGATTGATTTATTAGGATTTTCGTTTAAGTACATACAATTTAAGAGACATGAGCAGTATTCATGTATTTGTAATAATGTGACTTTGTAAAGTGTTTTTAGAACTTAATATCATTTATCAAAGTTATTAGAAGATTACGTTTTGTGTTCAGGGCATCACCCCACTTTCACCTACATACAAACAATTATATTTGTCTGTCTGTCACATTCGAGAGTAGTTTGTGCGTGACAGCTACAACAATTAAGACGTATTACATGTTTGTTCGTTAGCTATTAAAACGCATTAGTCACATACAATTTTACAACGCCTCTAGATAATTGAAGCGTAAATGGGAACTAGATATTGCAGTCTTTCATATATTATTTTATTACTATTAATTATGATTGAAAAAAAAAGCACATATCTTCCTACCAATTGTCATAGTCCCAAATTAAACTAGAGGGTTGTATTGTAGGTTATATTCAATAACATGCTTATTTATGTGTAAATAAATAAATGCGTTCCTACTTTCTTAAACATCCAAAACTACAAACAACAAGAGAACAAGCAAATAAGTACTTGAGTACAACACACTAATATCTACCCGAGACGGGATTCGAACCTGGGTCGCTCAGCTTAGTTTTTTAGAGCACATTGTTTCATAGAAGAACAGAACCTTTACTAAGTAGTTACCTTTGTCCAATGTCAAATTCAAACACAACCTTATGTGATGCAACAGATTTTTGGTATAGTGATTTAAAGAATGATAAGTAATTTTATCAAATCATTAACCAACTCTATAGCAATTTATTTATATATAATTTATATATTATAGCAATTTATGTACAGGTATGTGGTTTATTTGAACTTTGCATTGACAAACCGCGGTGGTTAAACGTTCGTGCATTAAAGAGAACCGACTCCAAATGTTTACCAGGCCTGCCATAGTACAAATTTAAGTTGCGTGTTAGCTCACTGCATCATTGTGATATCAAATGTTTGCTAACTTTTGCAGCTATGTTTGCGATATATGTTTGTATGATTCGAAAATCACACAATTGTAATCCATAAATCAACTGCTGACTGTTGCGGAATAATGAAAAAATATATTTTTGTCATTGTAATATATAAAACTAGTATATGTACCTAGTGGGGCCTGCAAAACTGGGTTTCTCGTTTATGTTTGAATTATTTTTTATTTTAGTTACTTTAAACATCTGAAAATAATAAACAGGTCTAATTGAAAGTGACGGGAAAACAACAAAATACCGTTTTCAAAACAACAAAGTCACTGAATGGATTAAAATCGTCAGCCTTTGATTATGTAAAGCCTTGTTTGTACGAATTTAGTAACAATTTTTTATTTTATTTAAAATTATTTTAATTCTTCCCTTACTATATTTCGGTTTTTAATTAAGTTAAATTAAAAACAAAATATAGTAAGTGAATAATATCAAAATAATAATAGTTTATAAAAAAGAAAAGAAAAGTAAATGTACAGAAGTGCAAGTGTCGTGAAACATTCCTCAATGAAGTTCTAATGTTTGGAAACTACTAAACTAACGCACTAAAGAACTTGCATCGTTTGATTCATCCTGAAATTCGTCAGTTGTCAGAGTGTTAAGATTAAACTTACACAAGAGAAATATTTCAGGACTTGAAGAGAAAGTTTCGTCTTTGCCAGTAAGAGAAGCAGTTTGTCTTCTAAGAATGAACGGAGACTTCTCATTCCTTTGTTTTGAGTTATTATTTTCATGATATAAACACTAAACTTTTCATTTTAAACTGACTTGTGTAAATGCTTTTTAGAGCACTTTATGTTTTTAGTATGTGAAGTATTTTTTGTTTGTAGTTTTATAATGAGATAAAATTGTATTGTACATGTTAACTGCACATCAAGATTGTCTGCGATGAATCGTTTGGCATGTTTTAGATATTTTATTTTTGTGTAAAAGGTGTTTTGAATTTCATTTTAGGTTCAACGTTAAAGGTTTCTCAACTTAATTAATTATTAGCATGTTAATATTTTGTGTGATGACTATATAAACAACAATTTTATTTTTCATTACAGATTACTCTACTAAACCTAACCTAACATAAAAAATAAGACAAGTGAGTAAGTTTGCCTAATTCTGTAGATGGCATATGACAGAAAAATTCAATAGTTTACTTAGCAATTTCAAAAGAGAATATTTTCTTGTTTTGTACTTTGGAGCGCGATTTTCAGTAGGGTGTTTGTTTTTCAACTTTTTTTTGTATTACAGTCTGAGTGTTTTAATTTATTTGGCATTCCCACTTACATATAAAAAGGTAAATAACAATTTGAAAAACAGATTACTGACGTCAATTCTGTTTGAACCCAAGACTTTGATCTGGGTGTAAAGTTAATTATTTTAAGAACAAAACTAGCAATTTCACATCTCTGTTGGATTTTATACCGTTTCATCTGTTTAAAAGTTTTAAAGCGAATATTTTTCTCTTTGGTAAAAAAATATGTTGTTTAATTATGCACGAGGGATTAACGCAGGTAATCTGGACTTGCTTTGCCTAATGATTCATTAGAGACAAAGGGCGGTATAACCTTTGTACAAAAGCTTACCTAAGCTTGTGGAAAAAAATCAGCAAGTATTAAAAAGGTTGCACAAGGTTGGAAAGTTAATTATTTGTTTTAATAAAAATATGTAATGAATAGCAACGGGTTTTACTCCTTACGATATTAATTAAATTGGTTTGGAGATGTGAGATTTACAGTGAATGAATCAATTATTTATTTAAATTCTGATTTTGTTTGTAATGTTATAATTTAGTTTTTTGTCTTCCCTGAAAGCTTGTTTTTGTGTGTGTGTGTTATTTCTCTGTCCTTACCAGCTCTACTTTAGTTAAGGAATTATGACATATATTTTAGTATATCTCAAAAGATTGTAAAACAAATGCTATGGCAAATGATAGATACTCTCCGCTATATGTACATCATGCGACCAAAAACTAAAACTTTTTGCCAAAAAACTAAAGGAACTGAAAAGTGAAAAATAAGCTACATAACAGTCTTACTAAGCGCTACGCTACGTTAGTACCTTAATAGGTTTAAATCGGCTGCAAACATTAGAATATTCAAAAATCCGTCTTCCTAGTAAGAATGAAATGTGTGGCAAATTAAAAAAAAACCAGTTCAAAGATAGATTTTATCTAAATCAGAACAAGTTCAAAGTATTCTATTCTATAAAAAGAATGATTGAAATTGGACCACACTGTAAAAAGTTATGCGTAGCTCTAAATAAAAACCGGTCAAGTGCTAGTCGGACTGGCGCACCGATGGTTCTTTACAAATTTATTGGTACATTTACATATGTATGTATGTATGTAGGTAGTTCTTTCGTTACGAGATTCTTCTGTTTTTCGTTTTTTCGTAATATTTTATGATGGAACTACAAATTTATACTAATTTATTATGGTTCCTTTTTTCCTTTATAGGTGCGGTACCCTAAAATCTTATGAGTCGATTTGAAAACCTCCTCCGTTTTTGCTTTGCGCCGATTAAAAATGCATAGTAAATATCGTGACCGAATCTAAGAATTGATAATTTCATGATATGGCCGAACACTTCATGATGATTTACAAAATAAGTCAGTATCCATTTAAAAACTAAAATAACACAAATAGAATATCGCCAGACATCATAAAACTTTGTTACTTTTAATCTTTTCGTACGATGTATTTTAATCATTCATAAGCTACTATGGTAAATATTTGATTCTGTATTTCACAGATTTGACTGAAAACTTACTTTGTTGTATGTTTGACTTAAAACCATACTAACAAAAAAATAACATTTAATAGCAAAATTTGATCAAGTTGGTTAGCGTTTTAAGTTATTGCTAATAGCTATTACTCAAATGCTATTTACTAGACATGCAATAACAATTCATATCGGATACAAAGCAAATGTGCTTCACCTGTTAAATTCAATAACACTCAACATTGTATGGATGCTGTGCATTACGTACTGCAGATTAACATGACCATAGACAGAATATTGTCTTAATTGAGATATACTAATAATATAATTATAAAAATTACTGATCCTTTGTTACGGTTAATATTAAATTAATTAATAAATTATGATAATATATTGTGACTATTCACTGCCCTAATCCCACACTAAATCTCTGCCTTATACCATGGGTACTTTTCAAAAATATTCTTCACAAAGATTCAATCAAATATACCTGTAGACAATGTCGAAAGAAGTATTTGATATGTATATAAAAGATTTAAATTACGTAGAAAAAAAACTCACTATAGCAGAAGTTATACCTCTTGATTATTTTTCTTTCATACAGTTTAAAGAATAATTAATGAACAAATAAAGATACTCCAAAAACTTCTACGTCAAACCGAACTAAACATTGAAAGCGTCGGACAAACAAAGATCAACTTACGCAGAATTCCTATTCAGGCCCGTAAAATGTAATTTGCGATTTAATAATGCTGTACAAAATAATTTTTCGGCAATTAGTTGGCGAAGTATGCGTTGTTGTTCGCAAAGTTAACATTGCTGTTGTCAAAGCGAACATTTTAAATATGTTTGCAATCCTTAAAAGTATTGTGAGCATAATTTCTGTCCTCAATTTGGAATGGTCGGTATGCTTTGAACGGTACCCTTCACTGGTTCCCTTATTTCCCAACGTTTCGGCATTCACCGACCTATTAACTGAATACCGATGTTAAAGTAATGATTAACAAAAAAATAACATTGTATGCAACGGTTGCGCTTGAAATAAACTAAATATAAAAGAGATGGATTTGAATTTAAATTATTTGCCATATATATATGTATCGTTGAAGTATTTGAACACTTCGTTTTTTTGGGTTCCGTACCCGAAGGGTATGGGTAACGGGTCCCTATTACTAAGCCTCTGCTGTCCGTCTGTTTGTCTGCCTGTCAGAGGGTTGTATCTCATAAACTAAACCAGAGCCAGACTGTTGAAGTTTTCAGAGATTTTTACTTCTGTTACCGCTATAACAAAAAAAAAATTTAGGGGGGCTCCCATACCATAAACTTTATTTTATAGACATTTTTGGCTTGCTCTGGTGTGTTTAATGTTATTATCTAACTAAAAAGTATATTTAATCTTAAAAGATGATACGGAACCCATCATGTGAGAATCCGACTCACACTTGACCGGGTTTTTTAAAGTCACGAGCAGTACATTAAAAAAAATGTAGTCATACGACTGCCTACGTAAATTACGTTTGCAGAATTTTTTTGGTCTTTTACAATTTCAGGCTAATAATTTTTTTTAACAAAAATGTAGTCATACGACTGCCTACGTAAATTACGTTTGCAGATTTTTTTTGTTCTTTTACAATTTCAGGCTAACGCGAATGTAATCATCAACTTTTAAACAAATTAGTTAATTTGTTTCGGCGGATTCATAATGGTTCAGTGAGTGGCGTGTACGTGAGGTGTTTACATGCTGGGATAGAAATATTTAATTTTTAGTGATATAGATAGTGAGTTAGTTAATTTTTGAGGTAGGTAATCCCTCCTTAAGATAAGACCGCGTCTCACAAACATAATTTAAATTTAATTTTGAATATATATGATAAGGTCCAGCTTGAATTATATAATAGATTTAAATAGTTAGTGGCTGTGTTATTGATTGAAAGTGAGACGGATTACTATGTAGTTTCATAAATAAGAGGGTAACAACAGTAAGTCCAAAGAATTGTAAAAAACAAGACTTAATGAATAGGAGATCAGAAATTCCGTGCTTATTTCGATGTCAATAAAAGTTGTTTTGCTGTTAAGACTGCAGTTGTTTTGCTGTTAAGACTGCAGTTGTTTTGCTGTTAAGACTGCAGTTGCACGAATTACATTAACAGTATTGCTGTTTGTTGGTAGAATCACTGGTTGGATTAATCGGGATATGCATAACTCCAAGATTGTATTGGTGTTAGGAGTAATCAATGATGATGGCATTGCTTACTTGATTGGTCTTTAAAGTTCTATGATTTTTTGATAGATAATAAAGTGACAAAAATTGCTCTAAAATTGTTCTAGACTATTCTAGATTGTTCTAGCGTTTTTTTATTTCAAAAGAGAGCAAACGGGCATTCGGCTCACCTGATGATAAGTAATAGCGACAGTGGCAAAATATTTCAGCAAATGCGTTGCCGACCTTTTAAGAAGGAGTGTGCCCTGTATTAGAGTTATGTTGTATATATTCGGGAATACCGCTTTCAAATTCATTTTAGTTTAGTTAATTTTTATTTTATTTTGGTAACATGTAACTACCAAAATTACCGGAAAAAAACACTCTTTTTTGTTCTGTGATGTAAGTATTTCGGGGTTGTTTTTAATAGTTTCTTTGTTGTTAGCTAATATATGGTACAGATTCTAATGCAAGAACATTTACTTTGCATAACGCATAAACTAGACTAGAGTAATAAAGGTAAAAGCGAAAAGACATTCGTATTTACATAGGTGAACAGTTAGCGGTTCTCGGCTTTATTTTTTGTGGGCAACTAAGATATATTGATGTACACAATAGTCCGACAAGAGCCTAAATTATGATTATAAGTGGAAGCTATTTGAATTTTGGTTTTTTAGCCATTATCATCTACAAATATAATTTAAAAGGTTGAATGTAGGGAGGCATCTTTGAAACAACTTTTTTTTTTTTTTTTCAGAATGCATTTTCATTAGACATATGCAAAATTATGTGTCGGGAAATAGAAACTGTAATTCTACGCAAACAAAGTTACAGGCACAGTCTACAAAAGTACGTTTTATATAATTTTTGACATTATAAAAGATATGTACATTTGATTACTTATTTGTAGTGTAAAATTGTAGTTTTTTATGATTTGTGGAAAATATTTTTGGAAATTGTAGGAAATCTTATTTTTAAAACGCATACAATAACTTCAGTTAAGAAATTTTAACAGACGGTAGGTAAATTAAAAGAACTATGACTTTTTAAAGATTAACAATCCATTAAAATTTATTAAAACGGTCTATTAAAAAATATGCTGTTTTTCTGGTATTTCTCGTAAGTGATAAAACTTGTAAAAATTACGATAAAACATTGCAAGAAACAGAGTTCATGACCACGGTTATCGAACAACGTATGAACAAAGTTTTACGTACATATATGTTGATACTTTTTAGTTCATTTTTATTCAAATTAATAAATACTATTCATAATATATTAATAACAACCAATCACATGATTGTTGTTCAATGAAATAGGTTTTGGCTATCGAGGTTCTATCATACAGTAGTTAAATGAAATGATCTTACTACCAAGTGTAACTTTTTTCCTTGATTTGTGAACCTTGGAAACTAAATGGAAAATAGTTTCGATCTTTTTAAAATAATGCGACGTTAAATACTAACATTTAAAACATAAAAACTAAACGATTCTATAAAAATTACATTATCACACAACGGAAAAAGTATTATTATGAAAATTATATTATATTTTGAGAGAGAGAGAGAGAATACTAAGCAAATAAAAAAGATAGATCAATGGGTCAGGTTCAAATGATAGTGATTCTATTTTTTCTTGACCACAATGGCCTTTATGAAGTGACTAACACTCGATATTAACCTAATTAAATATTATGTAGTACACAAAGAAAATTTTCAGAACAAGCCACAATGTAGAGCAAATGAATCACCATGCGATTTTCTTTAAAAACACATCGCAGCCATTGACCATGGACAGTTGATGGTCAAGCATACGAGAAAATTACCGTGTAATTATTTTGAACATGCTGTATTCTGTTGTGACTTGAACTGATAAAAGTTAGGTGAAAACAATTAAATAACTGAATTTATTGTACTCGGATTCCCAGTAGTTAGATAAAAGTCAAATATAAACGTTGTTATTGAAGAAATTGGACTAGTTACTCTTAAGAGTGTTAACAATGAGCATTTCAAACAGAATGAAGATGTTGCAGATTAATTTAATGTTGCTTTTGGCCGTGTTTAAAGTGAAATCCATGGCGCTATCTGGACCGGTTCACACAAGATATGATCCTTGTGGACTAAGTGTTATATATTTTGACAAATTATCAACAGAAACGAATGTTTGGCAAGCAGTTATCAATCTTGATTTATATCCATATCAAGAGAAACCAATTATAGAAATTACATTTGAAGAGCCAGTTGATGTACTCTCGGTAAGTCTGCTTAGTTTTGAGCCTAGTCATAATCATTTCAATGCAAATTAGTAACATCCTTAACTAATTTATTCACCTGAAGCAGTTCAATGGATCGCTTTGTTAATGGCTGGAAAAATTACAATATTTTATGGTTGAGATAGCTTTGAAGAAAATAAATTGTAAATATTCAATATAAATTTCAGATATTACAAAATACTACAGTGCGAGTGGATGACGATTCTCATACATTGATATTCAAACCGTTTGGAATTATTTCTCCGCAATTTAAATTTGTGATAAAAGTTAAAGAAGTTGATGAAGACGAGTCTGATGTGCCTGTCATCACTAAATTTATTCTCAATAATGAAACACTTTGCGATGATAATATAAAAGTAAGTATTTAAAATAAGTTTTACATTTAATTATAAGTTTGGTTCAAGTAATAATAACAAAAACCCACTTTATTTTAGGAATCTCAAACTATAGATGCATTGAATGTTTCTGAATCAGATGATATAGAATATAAACATGTTTGCGGAAGAAGATCTATGGATCATACTGAAGTAGTTTCAATCAGAACTGAAGCTAGAGCTGGCGATTGGCCTTGGCATATTGCTCTTTTGATCAAAACCGAAAATGGATATAAATACGAATGTGGAGGAAACGTAATATCCAGAACTGCTATACTAACAGGTATTAAAAAATAAATATATTGTTGGTTGAATGTTATAAGTAATGTTAAATAATACTGATATTATTTCAGCCGGCCACTGTGTGAGTGCAACGGGTACAGTTATAGATTCTGAAAAAATTATAATTATAGCTGGTGTAAACAATTACAGAGATCTCACCCAAATCGGTAGACAACAGCTTTCTGTAAGTATTGACAGTTGAAATAAATATAATTAAAATATTTAGAACAAATAAAATACAGAACTAGTTTACCAAGCCGATTTTGACTAAACATGCATTCTTTATTAATGCACCTATCTAATATTATTCTTAACATGGTTAAGATTATTATTCAAACACTTCTTTCTTCTGTCAGGCTGAAAGTATTATTTTACATCCGAGTTACACAGATGCACAATCTACAGCTGATTTGGCAATAATAAAAGTGAATAAGTTGATGTATACTGAATATGTGCAACCGATCTGCTTGTGGGGACCGACTTACGAAAAAACGCAACTTTATGAACAGGAAGCTGTTGTAAGTTCAAATTAAAAGATTTTAATTATTCATCAGTATGAACTTAAATAAAAACTTGATAGAAATCACGTAAAGAAAAGATTATAAATATTATCTTTTCTGATAGTAGAAGAAAAATAATACTATCATCAACCATTTTGTTCTACCAAAGTTCTGATCTGGCGAGAAGAAATTAGTTAATAAATTATCGTGATTTCTATCAAACTTTTTCAAAATAATTTTTATTAGTTGACTGCATCACAATCGAAACTAGCCAGGACTAACTTTTCTTCCAAATTGATCATAAGGTTGTTGGATTTGGAAGAACGGAAGACAACGAACTGTCAGATGTTTTGAGAGCAACAAACATAAAGGTACAAAAAGACGAAGCTTGTAAGAGCTTCTCAGAACATATCTATGGAAACCTTCTAAACGAATTCACATTTTGCGCTGGATATGGACCTAATTCTAGTGAGTTTTCATAGTTCTACTTTTATTTAATCTTTCTTATTCTAAATTTGAAATAAAAGCTGAAGCATCTGTTAGAAATATTTGGAACTACATTATTACTGGCTCGCCCTCACACCGATAGTGCTCAGTACAAAATTAATATTACAAATTATCTTTCCCGAAAATTTGAATTAATTTCATTTCATGAAAATTCTGAGATAACATTTGGGAAGGCAACTAATGACACCTAAGAAGATGAGCAAAATCATGGGATATACAATTGTATTGTTTCGCTGTCTGGTCTTTGATGTTGTATTTGTCCATGTACTAAATACCATATCGTTGCTTAGTGCCTGTTGTACAAGATTATATCTTAGTACAAGGCTGAGTCAACGTGTGTTGTAATGTGGTTATATTATTAAATATGACACAATTTTATTTTCTCTTTATAGATAACAATCCTCGCAACGGAGACAGCGGCGGTGGTTTAGTTGTACCAACTGTGCAACCAGACCACAAAATCAGCTGGTTTCTTCGAGGCGTCCTCTCCAAATGTGGTATAGCCCCATACCAGTCTATGTGCGACCCCAAATACTACGTTGTCTATACTGATGTAGGACCCCATTATGGATGGATCTACCATCACTCGGGACTTAAATTTAGAATGAATATCGTTTAAAATTAATGTTATTTCAAAAGTTTCAAGAAACGTGATGATCAAACGCCAATGTCTGAAAAAAGTGTTAGGAGAATTATTTCTAAATCAGAACAAAAGGAATAAGTATTAAACTGCATTATCAAATACGTGTAAATATTATGAATTACTAGAAAATAAGACTAAGACTGTTTAATATTACTATTCTTATGTTAATGTATAAAATATATCAAAATTAATTAGTTTTAAGAAGGTACAAAATATACCAAAGGAATTCAGAAACTGAATTTGCGGTTGTTTTAATAAAAAAATGTTTCAAATACAAATAGTATTAATAAAGATACCAGTTTATTGGTTTAAATAAAATGTATGAATGTTGAAGACCAAACAACGCTAGATTTAATATAAAAATTTGTGGACACAAAAATAAAAATCAAGATATTTTTCTTGACAACCTGAATCCTGAAACGAAACACCGAGCTTAATTAAAAAACTTGATACAAAAAACAATTTTAAGTTAAGACATAATAGATACTTCGCGGAGACTTCCTCTTTTGTTCAGTGACACTTTTTAATAAGATTTTAATAAATTATGCAATAGCCGACGTCGGCCGGCTGACGTAAGCGACTCAGCTTCTTAAAAATCTTTGAAACTTCATAACTTGGTCTTAAAAATATATTTTGAAAGGCGGTTAAAAATTACTTATCTTTAACTTATCTCGCTTAAATACGCTTTGCATTTTGTTTCTTCACCGTTACGTTAGCCGTTGTCAGAAATTCCTAGACTCATGAATTCTTTCTTTAGTCTTTTAACAAGGCGATAACAGTTAGAATTAAAGCAAATTCTGACCCTGCCTAAATTATTAAAAAAATCTGCCTTTTTTAAAATGGCAGTATTTTTTTCAAAGTTGTAGTCAAAGCGTCGCGGCAACGGTTTATTCAAACGATTCACATACAAATTCTTTTGGAGATCTGGTATACTTTCGTGACGTCGTTAAACTGATAGCTTTTGCACAATGAAGTGAAGGCGTGTAATTGAATTTCTGATGCGCAACACGTCCTGTATAGTCTTCGCCGTTAATAATAAATACTTCACGAGAGTCTTCATAAGAACGCCTAGAATCTAGAACATGACTTCATTTAGCCTTATATTGCGTAACAGACTCATTAAGCAGGGTGTCTTAACTAGTCTTATGGAATATTAAACTGAAATTCATTGAAAAAGGAGAATAGTTATGTAGTTAAGAAATGACTCTTGCAAACCTACGAGCTGCGTTACGCAGGTCATAACATAGATTTTCTTGAGTACTTCATGACCTTGATGTAACTTTGAGAGACTTGTGTGTGAAGCATTATACATATTATTATTTTTTCTATTTGGATATTTAAATTGCCAGTGTTTTGATATTGCTCGTTTTTCTTATACTAATCGTAAACTTATATTTCGTAAATGGATTGATTGCTTAAAAATATAGTCTCACATTTCGTCTAATGCTTGTAATTTTTTTTCTTAATTTACTCGTGTACCGACATCTTATCGTAATACCTAGTACCTAATCGTAGTACCTTCCAAAGATTAAAAAGTATTAAAAAAAGTAGTATTCAAATTCGCGACATATGTTTGCAGAATACCGTTTTGTTTGAAGGTACTCACAATAATCAAGCCCGTGCCCTCAGGCCAAAGATCCCTTCCAAAAGAATCTTTTAAATTAAAAAATGTTTTCTTTACTTTGAACAACTTTATGCGAATTCAATCACGAGAACAAATAAGTAGCCCCATCGTTTATTTTCTGAGGTTTGAGATTCTAAATTAAATTGAAATTATAATGAGTTGATGATAAATAATTTCGTTGTTCATGGATAATACATGTCTCAGGATTCTGATCTGTCTAGATTATGTCTAGAGATTCTTCACTTTCATCGATTTCAAAGAAATACTAAACATATAATTAAATTATTAAAAAATATTTTTAATAATGCAATGTTATAAAATATGGTAAGATTAATTAGCTATGTACTATTATAACGATTTAATTTCTTCAAAAAGTATATAAAACGGGCCACAATATGCCGAGGAAGAACCAATATTTTGAAAAACGAAGTCGCCCGCCGCCCGCCGGCAGAATCGATTCAGCCAAACTGGATACAAGGATTTTAGCATAAGCGGATGACATTTCCCTGAGTCGGCAGTACGCTGAAACATTACCCACATCATTTGCCATCGTCTTCCAAGCTTTCTTAGACGCAATGCAAGTTCACCCAAGCGGGAAACAATTTTCCTTTGCGATGCGGCTCAAGGCATGAGATGTTTGTCTCCTCATATTTTATGCATTTTTATTATGTAAGATGAGATGAGGTAAGTGATTAGGTAAAATTATGTCACTGAAACCATGGTCCTTATTGCGTAACCAAAACTAACACTTTAAAACAATTTAACATTTAAAATGTTTTCCGTCTTCTTGTACCAAATAATCAACTAAAGAGCTGAATTAACTTAATATATCAAATTTTAGACTGGTGATGAACGTTTACTGGTAGATAGAAGAAACTTTTTTTAATTTCTTCCGAGTGGTAACGAATGATAACGTAAAACCTCCTTTGTAAGGATAATTTTCCTTAGAAAAAGCTAATGTTCCAGATTATCTTTTAACTTACAACTAAAGCTTCCAAACCGCTTGTACAGATATTACTGAGGTACCTACCATACGTGCTAAATTCCATATAAAATTTCTTCTCTCAAAACAAAGCTTTTTAATGATATTTCTGCAGATACGTGTAGAATATAAATTTATTTATACACGAGTTCTATTCCAAGTGGGTTGATAGAAACTCTTTGAAATCTTTTATTCCATTTAATTGGAAAAGTTTTTGGAAACAAATTTCCGTTTTATAAAAGTTTAATAATGAGTGTTTCGTCCCTTTTAGCCTATAGGTAGTTGGTTCATTTGAGATTTAACCATTTTGTATCGTGCTTTGATATTTTATCATATTGGATTTATATAAACAACCTCATCGTTTATGTAGATTTTTTTTTCTATTACTACGCAGAATAACATAATTTATATTTTTAATATCCTTTTTTTTTAGAAAATTAATAAAATAATAAAGCTTTAAACTTCACTACCCACGTTCAACCAACGTTTTTCTTTAAAGAAACATTCTTTACAAGGTTCTATTTAGTTTACAAAACTAAGAAAAAGTTAAAAGATTATTCGAATAATATCCAGAATATATTCTTTGAGAAGCGTAGACGAACCCGCCAAGGTTTAGATGAAAGACAAACGCTTCAGGGCAACTCAATCTATTTAGTTATTCTAATTACTTCAAAAAAAATATACGGTGTAACGAACTCGATTCCATTTAGAAGTTAGGTACGCTCCCTTAATTTGTAGTGAAAAATATACATATTTCATATAGCAATGAATTTCCCTTTGTTTTGACTCCTTCAACTGCAAAGTTTGCGAATCTTAAAATTTTTGTTAGATAATTGGAACATCCTTTTATTATTTAAAACTAAAACATATTTTTAGATGACTATGACGACCCTTTCCCTTCGACCCTTTCGAAAAAGGGTGTTGTAACTTTGACCTGCTAGTGCTTAAGTGTATTATTCTATCCGTCTATTGCATCTATAAAGAAACGAATGGATTTTGATGCGTTTTTTCTTGTTTGAAAACTGACTTGACTTGATCGGGATTGAGTTTAGTTTTAGTTTCGAAATATTTGTTCAGGCGATTGAAAATGATGGCTGACGACAAAAGGATTTCACTAACTTCCACAGCTCCGATTGGTTAGAAATTTGGTGTACGTTTGGTGTTGATATGTTTCCATGATATTATAACCTTGACCTAATACTGCGGGATACTCAACTCTTCAGTAACAATATTTTTTATTCAAGCGTTTTCGGTTCGGCGGACCGCTTAATCAATAAAATAGAATACCTATAAATAAATAAAATATGTTTAGTAATGAAGTATTAAAATTTTAATATTACGTTCCGTCGATGCGACGACGATGCTTGAATCAAAATTTAAAAGACCGACCAAAGAATTTTGTTTTAAACTTTTTGCAGGTATTTTTGTATCGGGTGTTTTATTTAATTTTCTCTCAGCCTCAGCCCTGCAGTAAGTATCGTAAGAACTTGTGTCACAGGAACTAAGCAACGATATGGTAGGTATATACTATATAGATAAGAATGCAACATCCAAGACCGGTAAGCGAAACAACCCGGAACCTCTAGCGTTGTTTACACCACTGTGGCACCGAGGTCGTCAAAATTAGACTATAATTAAAATATCAAAAGCGAATCAAGAACAAGTATTATAATACAAAGACTCATAAGTATTTAATCACATTTAGTTTTGAAAACCCTTACTTTTGCGAGCTTGATCTCCCTCGTTTTTCTTGTCATTAGAATTATTTTTGTATGATGACCAAAAAACGTATTACTAAGTATCGAGACAGTCCCTGTTTGTTTCCGATCTAACACACGTTTGAGGACAGTCCCTGAACGCCGCGATGCAAACATCTGGAACTCCACGTCCTATGTGTGCAAGCAAAAGTACAGTTTGCCCCATAAATCCCGAAGCACAGGGAGCTAGAATAAGTTTGGTTTAGTGACGTACAACCATTCTAACTCGAAAACCGTTCCCCTACGGTGGTGTTTAGACGTGTACATGTATATTACACTAGTATGCGTAGGCTTTTGAACTAGCGGACTCGAGGAAACGCACACTAAAGCAAAGTGTACATACACGCTTGACAAAAATAACAACAAGCTTAGTTAAACCGTCTTCGTGAGATGGAACATCTGTAACTGATAGTAAACTCGTTGCTAAACCTCCGGTTGGCTAACGAAGCTTCGCACCCGGACCACTCAAGCATGACTCTGCATTAAATTAGCTGGCAACAAACGTTCTAACCAGGGCGTTATTCTGAGATCACACTAACGACCCATAATATTAGGGCTTTCAACTGAAAAATAAATGTGGAACCGGATTGGGAAATATTTGGGCTTTGGTTGATTGAAGAGAATTTTGAACTGATTATCGAAATTAATACAATCTCGATAAACGTCGTGTCGCTTAAATAATTGACGTGTAAAACTTTGAATTTGCAAGGTAAAAGATTGGTATTGGTATACAAAACTTAGTTTTGCTACTTAAATTTTTAAGGGGGAATTTAAAGTATAAAGCTTCTATATAAGTAGAAATTGGAGATTCCAGAAGAAGTAAAATCAATTTCAATAACTATTTATTTCATAAAAGAATAAACCTTTCCTGCAGTTAATGTTGAAGTAAAATACTAGAGCTAGTCCAGTTTAATCAAACAATGGCTGTCAATATTTGAATAGTAGTCACCTCCCATCGACCCCTCTTCATCAATAGATCTATTAAACATTTGTATGATAGTATTTTGATATAAGAAGTTTAATTTTTAGGACGAATAGGTTTTTATACTGGTAATTCTTTTCATAGAAGAATTCTTTGCTTAGTTTGTTAAGAATATTCGGACTATTTCAAAGTCAAAATCAAAATATTTTTATTCGAATAGACTTAAAATAAGCACTTTCAAATCTTAATTTTTTTTACTACCACCGGTTCGGAATGCTATTTCTACGGGGAAGAGTCCGGCAAGAAACCTTCGTAGTTGCTTTTTTCAATATTCAAATACAATATTTTCTACTATTATATGTATTAGTAAAAAAATGTGAAATCAATTAAATTAATTGTCTTTTTTAAGTTGTATTAATAATAATATCAAAACATCATGACTTAAAGATATTTGCCGGTACAGATTTGTATTGTAGCACCATTGTAGATTGGATGCATCTACTCGTATCCATTGTTGACCAAACAACTATTGGCTAGAAACAGATATGAAATGAGAGTTTATTTTGAAGACGTTGTCATGCTATTGGTTAATATATTGTAGTAAAGCAGTGCAATTATCGCCGTAGATATTAAGAAAACAGTCTGAACAGCGATTATTTAAAATACAGAGTTTTTTCTTCTGAAACACATCTCTTCCTTGTTATCTCATTGGGATTCCCATGGCAAAGCGAAGTAGCCCTTACGGATGCTAAATTATTTTCTTCGTCTCTCCATGACTTATTAAAATCAACTTTAAAATCGACACAATAAGTTCGAGTTCAGAATGATCGCAGTAATGTCTGGTGATTCCATGTTTCAGGAAGGACTGATAGGAATATAATGACGCATGACGGGAAGTTTTTAAATGTAAAGAAAGATTGTTTTAAAATGGATTTAAAGAAATAATCTGCTGAGAGATTAGGACGGATATTAACTTATTTGAAAACGTTCAAAAAATTAGAGCATGGAGGACTTGCTTATCGAATAAAATACGCAGTCTTCTGTGATTAATGTTTTTTACAACATAATGAGCAGACAAGTAGACAGTTCACCATAAAGTGAGACAGCCGCCTATTTATACGACGATGCCCTTGATATTTGAAATGCTAAGAACACCGCCAACGAGTTGCCCATGTAGAGGTAAAGATGTTATACCTCTCGTGCCGGTAATTTCACTGGTTCTCCAATCCTTCGGACCGAAACACAGACCGAAAGGAGCAGGGTACCAGCCCAGACGATCTCGCACAAATATCTACAACCTGTAAGTTAAATTCATATAACAGTGACTTTATCAGAATGTTTTTAAATTTCTTTTCCGCGTTAAGTTCCCTTGTAAAAAAGGTTTTACTAAAATATTTCACTCATTATTTCAATAAAAACAATTAAATCTTTTCCAGGAAATGACAAAAGGTAATTTATACCGTGTTGGTCACAAAGAAGGCAATTTAATTAACTAATTAACTCAAGAACACCGTAATCGCATGTATTATTGTCGTTATAAAATAATGAAAGCAACGCCCGAAAATAATAAGCACTTTATGCTGATTGCAATACTGTTCATTTTGTTTTAGCATATATGGGAAAAGCTTGACGCTGTAACTTGTAGTATTGTTACCATTTTATTAGGGTTCCGTAATTAGTTTTGGAATAAAATCAAAGAAATACACGAACATTAGTAGACATTTACTTATCTTATTACCATTTACATTGAGACAGGACCAAGCGCTTATTTTTTTAGTGTATTCGAAATCTTAAAACTGTACTACTTGTATTTTGTAAATACTAAAATAAATAATAAAAAATAAACGACTAAATAAAATATTGTACCCTTATGCGCGTGAGGTTACAAACCTTTTGTAAATTGTAACATTGTGAACTAATGGCTTTTTTCAACAAAACTCCCCAAATCCTCAAATTCCAAAATTTTAAGTAATTAATGATAATATCACCGGGCTCATAGTTGAAGCCGTAGATTTATTGAAAATTACCAAAAAATATATATGTTTTTCATTTAAATAGTTACAAAACATAAACTGACGCCATAATTCCTCGAGAGGCAGAGGTGTTAAATACCGCTTTTCGCATGTTTATGTTGAGTCCCAGTGTGACAGGTTGCGAATCTGTCGCTACTATACGGGCATAATGAGAAACATGGCAGCTATAATAAATGGCAACCCGAGACTCGAACCCTCGACCTGTCAGGTCAGTTATATTAAACATCAACATACGGAACCTAATCAATTGGCTCAATAATACAATCCAAATTTTAATTCAACTACAAGCTTCGAGCGATTCCTTGTTCTCGGTAGAAGCATTCCACACCTGGTTGCTTTCGTGACATTTCGCAATAAAGGGCTCAGAGTTTTAACCAAGAACACTTTGCCGTTACAATCGACTCTTTTACTTGGACTTAAGGTATGTTTTAGATTGGCAGACAGTTGTTTTTGTAATAAGGTTAGTAGAACGTGATTCTGAATACGGATGCGAATATAAAAACTCTTGTAGCACGCATTTGCGTGTTGTTAGGAAATAGTTCAACAAATTTCTTGTACGGGGAGAGAAAAATAATTTAAATGTGGAAAGCTTTCCTTGATCTCCAATCACGTTGGATTGTTAAGATTGATCGCTGTTTTATATTATTGTTCACGTCTTTTTACTAAGTGAATGAGAAAATCACTAGTAATATCTGCATTCAAATGAAAGGGAATGTTTACTTTACAAAGTAATGAAAGGAATTTACTTTAAAAACTGACCGAATATATTTTTTTTCACTATTTTGTTCATGAAATGCAGAAAGTTATTGAAATAAAAAGATAATAGTTTTAAACCAACTGTTGTAAAATATTAAATAAATCAAGAATTTTATTTATATCGATCATTATATTCTAAAGTCTGCATTTTTTATACGTATACATGTGCTTAAATTTGACTTTAGCTTGAAAAAACAAAACATTTTAATTGACGAGATCGCACAATCGATTGTTTCATATTTTAGCATCATAACAAAAAAACTAGATATAGTAGTCGTTAAACCACTATCCATTTGAACGACGTCTTTCTTTTCTGTAACAATAACAAATACTCGAAACGTAAATCAAAGGACCTTTGATGATGCGAGATTTCTTTATATTAAATTCCGGGCACGTTTCTTATAATCATGTTCGAGTGTTCCAGTGTTTGATAAAGTCCCGTTTCACATACGAAAAATGACGTGATATAACTTAAAATATGGGATCTCGGTATAAACTACGGAACGTGCATTTTGCTTTAATCTTTAAGATTGTGTTTGTCTTCGTATGTTGACTAATTGTACGGGGAGTTCAGCTGTGGAATTTTAAACAGCTTTCAGAAAGTTAATCAAACATTTTTTTTAGATATTATTTTGAACGATTATCATTTTTTATAAAAGCAGATGGTTCACCTGATGGAAAGTAATACTGACACCTATTGACCAACAACAACACCAATATCTAATGATGAACCAGGGCACTTTAGTTTTACTACGATTCTACTACGTTTGACTACGTGAACTACGAATCTTTTCAGCTAGTCGCTTTATGCGAATAATCATTTTGCAACTACAACACAAAAGCGTATAATGCTGTTTCATTTATAACAATCAAATTCAAAACTTGTCCTTTTAATTGTATCAGGGTGAAAGGCAAGAATTCATTTGGGCAAATAGCTGCATTTAGGCGGTCCGGTGGAGGCGTCCGATTGGCTTGGATTTACCCGAAAATTGCCCAAATGAAAGCTCAATGAGTGTGTCACAGAGACTTCCCCGGCACATTTGTCCACGTCCTGAATTGCCCGCATTGCCGTACTAGGGATGCGACGGTGTCGATGATTTTTATTATAACATTGAAAGTTGTCGTAACAAAATTTTGAACAGAGTGGTGTAATAAATTAAGTTATATAAGCCTTTCCCAAAACATTACAACAAACTTATTCTTCGCATACTGAACAAGGATATACAAAAATATAAAATTAAATACATACTTTTACCGATAGAAAATAACCATGACCAGAACTAAAACTTGGGTTCACCACACAAAAAACCTGCCTGAGCCGGGACTTGAACCCGGGACCTTTCGTGCTAAAACAAAAAAATGTTATTTTAATATTAGGTACAAAACTTTTTTGTTAAACTCCTCATCGGCAATTGGGATGAAATTACCATCACTAGCTGCTACCGACCCTAGGGGTCGTCAGTGCCAATGATCCTGACTGCCGCCAGCGAGCCTGTGCTGCCACCTACCGACGTCATTTTATACTTTCACACATTGACGTCCCGTATAACTAGAAGCTTCAGAACTCTAGTGGGAATGGGTAATTTGACGCGGACGCACGAATACATTGCAATCTTTTCTTTTTAAACTTGAAGATGAAAAGATAAAATTATTTATTAATTATTTATGGAAACCTTGGGAGTACAGGACTAATTTTATGATTGTGCACTATATTTCAACTTGTTGAATCCTTCTTAATCATCTTATTTGTAAATCTAATAGAGTACAAAGTTATGGATATTATATTGTATTATACATACACTTAAGCCCCTAAGACCACGAACAAATATTCCGAATTTACATAGGAAAATAGGATTCGAAACCATGAAAGCTAGTTTCTAATAAGAGTCCTAGTACCATACTACCAAGTTCATCAGTGAACGAGCATACTCAAAATACTATGATAAATGTAAAAAAACATTTTCCTGTACCTTCATACAAATTAATATACAAAACAAAAACAAACAGATTAATACATAAAATAATTTTTTACTTAAGAAATATGGGCTAAGAAGCAAAATTTCATAGTTTAGAAAAAAAAAATTGCTTCTATTTATATAGTTTAAAGTTTCAGCAAAGCGCGAAAGTTACTTAGTAAAGGTTCGTATAACTTGACATTTTTCTTTTACGTATTTCACTCTGATAAAAGATTGAGGTAAAGTGGTATGATTAAGGAGATCCTCAAATGTCATCAAAGAGGGTTCCTTTAGAGCTTTTGTTATAATAGACAGTCATAAAAATGAAGCTTTTAATATTTATGTAACATGGCTTCAAAACTTTTGATCTTAAAAACGAAGATTACTTTTTTTGTGAGGTTTCAAAAAAATATTTTATTATAGCTATTGCTAATTAGTAACTTTGTTATTTTTATTACAGTTATGATTGCCTTTTTAAAAATCGGAACGATAAATACTAAAGCGTTATTAAAAATATATAAGTCATAAAATTCTTATCCATTACTTGTGCTATAGCAAAAAAGTGTTTGAAAAAGTATAAAAATTAGTCGTATTAAAAACTTTTTAGATACCCACTTAGGTCAAAACAAAAAAGTTGGTTGAAGTGAACAAGAGTTATACAAAACTACTTTGAATAGCATTGTCCTTTTTATTTTGTCTACCTCAGTGGCGCAGTGGAGGTAAACAGCCGACTGCTACGCTAGAGGTTCCGGGTTCAAATCCCGGCGGGGGCGGGACTTTGTGTTATTTGTAAGACGCATTGTTTCGCTTACTGGTCTTGGATGTTGTATTCTTATCTATTTAGTATATACCATATAGTTGCTTAGTTCCTGTGACACAAGTTCTTACGATACTTACTGCAGGGCTGAGTCAATGTGTGTGTCGTGATGTGGTTATTTATTTATTTATTTGACGTGTTTGCAGCGAAATTCAAACCTGTTAATAAATACCACCCACTTTGATTACTAACCTTTCTAGATAGAATTCGAACGTAAAACGTCAAAAAAATGTTATGTGACTCTTTCAGTACATATTCTTTTTGCCTGATTAATAGCAAAACTAACATTGAAGTGTTCACACGTATTTTGTGGAACATAAACTGACGAATTGCGCCTTTAAAGAATGCAGGAATTATAGTACTCGTAGATGACTGAAAACTACTGCAAAATTACAATCCATCGGCAAGTACACTTTTTAAAGTATACGTTTTAAACGAAGTGTTATTTTGTCCTAAAATCAGTAGAATTTTAACGGCATGTTTACAGTGTTTTCCTCCCTTGAAATTAAATTTAACCACTTATAGGTTAGCTAATAAAAATATAATGTTATAGCTATATAGTATGTACATATTACTTTGTAAAAACGAGGTTAATATTAAACCTAATATGCCTAACCTATTTTTAAATATGTACCGATTGCTTTCCAAATCGATATTTGAGTATATTAAACTTAAATTTAGATTATATAATTATATTATCCTGTTTTTGTTTATAACAAGTATATTTAAAGTAGGTACATATTGAACACAAACACAATACTTGAAAAAATATGTATATATTTTTTATTTAATACTGATTAATACATTTTTCGCATACATAATGGGAAATATTCAAAAGCTGGTATCACTCGGCATGCTTGTAAGACAGAAACGCCACCTTTATTTATGTAGGTATTATGCACACAAGACTTATAAAAATGAACTATCTTCTAGGTACAGGTAAATAATCAAAGACTACCCATTATCCTAATCGCATTAAATTCAACCTAAAATTTTACTGCGTTTAACAAGTACATGACTAAATATTTCACTACAGCAAGAAGACCTCGCAACGTATCCTAATCATGAACTGTCAGAAGCTTTGAAAGTATTATCTAACACCCCGTGAAATACCTTTTCAAATTCGTACCAAAAGACCAGTTGAACTTAATATATCAATCCCAAAATCACTGGTCCTCGCGATTCAGACAAATGCTGGTCGTGTACCTTCCTGACACAATTTTGGGTACCAAATACCTTTGCACTTTACTATGACACCTGCTACGGACCTTATCACAAAAGGAAAGAGACTATATTTGCCTGTTAGAAGAGTGTAGTTGAATGAAACAATCAATAATGACCTCGTAGAATTCCTTTCTCTGTTTGTATGCCCATTTGGGTCAATCGGTCCCAGTTAAGGCTTTGTGCATTCCTCTTACACTAACACATGCTTAAAAGCTTTTTTGCTAAGTCCAGGTGATTAGATTTATCGAGGTCAATAAAGACACAGGATTTTCAGGTCTTTTGATCACTTCAGTATTATTTATTACAATGAAGGCACAAAATTTATTTCATATAAAATTTGTATTAAAACAGCTTCATGAAGAATAACAATAATAAATCATTTATGGGCAGAAACATGAGTACAATTTAGGTATTATTTATTAAGTTTTAATGTAAATAATAAACAAAATCGTCACCACAATGTCTTAATAATACTTGAATCTAACCAAAACTTCAAAATTATTTAACAGGTATGTTGTATATATATTCATTTTAAATATTTAATCTAGAAATTTTTGTTTTGTTATGTAAAGCCTGATGAATTCAGAAAATCCTTCAAACTATAAAAGCAGTCGTTTATGAGATAAGCATATATTTTTTATTATTTAAACGTCATATTTGGAATGTGATTAGGTATTTTATTACATATTTTTAATGCCATATATGGTAGTATGGTATGGTAGTGTACGAGTATGGCTAATTCGTTAAAAGGGTTCTTTTAGCTAATAATTTTATTTATTCGTGCACAACTTTCATGTTTAGTATTGAATAAGTCACAGTGTTTTTAAACAAAAATACATAGTTCATATATATGTGGCCGGTAGGGGTAATCTGTTTTTTCTTTTGAATGTTAATAACACTTGAAATATAATCTTTCGTAAGATCTATAGACTGGCTTTTTGCACATAAATAACTAATTAATTGATTTGCTTCTATAAAAGCTTATTCATCAACTTTAAAGGATTTATTTTACTAAGAATTTCTCGTTAAAAAAAATAGTATGTTTTTCTTCTTCAATAAAAAAAAGAGTTTAGTAATATTAAAAGATGAAATACGTTGCCTTCATAAAAGTACCTTCCCACATTCAAAAAACAAATTGATACGAAATAACTTTAAACTGAAATAGCAAGAGAAAAATGGCATGAAACACATTTACGTTGTTCTTAGCCATCACAGCCCGCATTTTTCTTCAGTAAGGATCCCTTAGGCTCGGATACGCACCCAAAAGAAAGTAGTAACAATTCTTTTAAAATCGTTTCGGCGGCCGAGTCAAGCAATCTCTTGCCCCATTAACTTTTTCACGCTCACCGCTTATGGAAATTAGTAGTGTAACGAAATATAGTACAATTTGAAGATAGTTCCTTGGGTGAGATTTGTTACACCTTTTGAGTGTTCTTGTTACGATTGAAGTTGTATGTTGATGGGGATATCGTTTTTAGATTAAATCTCACCAATATTGTAGTACCTACTTACTAGAATATCGGTATGAAGGTATAATTTCAATGCTGGGCACTCGGCAAGGTATCTTGGCTTAAGTCACGTAGCTGTTTAACCAATTTCTTATAGGTCGTTATGGGAAGGTAAGCTAGAAAAGACGTTGCAGCTAAGTGAACCTAAAGCTAAATGCTAACTTACTTGTGAAACGGTTTGCGTTTTAAAGACAACATAATGTCAGTGTTAAAGACATAAGGTTCAAGGTTCATTACTTGCTTTAGAAAATTATATTGCACTTGTAATGACTGAGTATTTTAATTGATAACTGCAAATAATTAGACAACGATTCGTCTCACAAACAAAATCTTGTTTGTTTAATTATAATAAAATTATATACTTTAGTTGTTCATTAAAATGTATTCTCTTCAATAAATCCTCATGTTACAGCTCTCTAATAAGCTGATATTTTATAAAACGGCACTACAATGCAATATAGCTGCAGATTCTAACATAATTTCATGGACCAATTCACTTCAGTAATATTGACAAAGATCATAACTAGCCTGGAAGTTCAGAAATATCGGAAAATTTTAATAATTTTTGTAGGAAGCTTCTTCATTACTTATAAAGAAAAGATTTGAGATTAGAATACAAAATAAAAGATAGTGTCAATTTTTTTTTTTAAATTTAAAGAAACAAATCACGAAGGATGGAGTTTTACATCATTAAGACCATAAGGTTTGGTACTTTTGACCCGACTACTACCAGCAGAGAATGGAAGGGTAATTATTACATCAGAATATGTATGTTTGTATTTTGTGTGTTCAATCATTGGTCCTAAACTAAAGAACCAATTTTGATGAATGAAGTGTTGATACATATTTATTATGGTCCTGGTAAAATATATAGTATTTATTTTTCATTTGTTTCATAGTTTTTCAAGCTTTTACATATGATTACGAGATACCAATAAAAAGTTGGAAAGTTTCGAGCTTGGCAACGCACGACACAAGATGCGAAACGTAAAACAACATCAAAGATGTTGCAACCGGTATTTGTTAGCCATCTTAATTGTCAAAACAGTAACTATATAATAAATCAATCAAACAGCTTAATGCCTGACGTGGTTAAAATTAAATAAAAGCATTCTTTTTTTTAAGTTTTAGTGTTTACAACGTTGTCATTCAATATAAATTTATAAAATAAAATTAAAATGGTTCCTTCTATGAATCTATATCTTCATGACTACCTACCGACCGGAAAACTAGGTCGGAATAATCTAGTCTATCTGCTAAAGTCAGGAATATCAAATATTAAAGGTTATTTAGCTTATCATTTCCTTTATCAACTCAGAGAAATGTTTTATGATAATGTTTCAGAAAGATTTTTATCACAAATAGCTACTTAATCCTGAGGTTGTACGTTCAATTCCTATTAATTTGACTTTCTATCAAACGAAATAAATTAAGTAGGTTTTTAGTCGGTAGTGTGATAATATTCACATAATTCACCGGATCCAATCATGTAAAAGTTTCATATAATAAAAAAAGTTTTTTTGCAATTATTTAATATATTGGTTTTGCTAAGCATTTTTTTTTTCAAAACCATAATTTTAACGTGTTTCAACATGTATTAGTACACTTAAACATTTGCTGAATTATATTTTTATCTGAAGCACAGTTGTTTTATGTAATGCATGTTTTTGGGAGTTGATAAGAAGCAATCATCGTCTTTAAAACTAAACTAGATAAAGGAAATTCTATTATAGTCCCAAACTTAAAATAAACCTCCAACTTTAGTTCCCAAGTCTCAGAAATGAGATAAAACAGGTCCAAGAAGTTTAATGAGTAACAGCTTTAGCAAATATAAACTTTGCTTCACTTTCCACTTTGTGGGTAATTAACTCCAACCTTCCTTGTATATAGATAAACCTATACAAACTTTTGTTTGTCTGTACACTAAGGAATTCTAATTGAAATATTTGAAGCAAGTTCTGGAGAGTTGAAGAAATTAATTCCGTTTTATCAGATCATCCCCCGGTGTAGATACGAAGATATTTTTGTTACGTTCTAGTACGAGTATTTTATTGGATTTGGAACATTAGGTATAGTTTTAATCTGATTTTATCAAAGAAATCTTTAGCTATAACTTTCAATAAGTTAAATTTTTAGTTTGATTAAAAACTCAACTGTCAAAGAAATGTTAACTATTTTAATGGAGGCGCCTCGAGGATTAATTTCTGGATAAATTTATTCATAAATCACAGTGACCCAGCCACCTCCCGCTGTTCTACACTTTATAACCTTCTTTTAGTCACATAACTTTTTAATATGCATTATAAATTCGAAACTCAAAGCAAAATTTAAATTATAAAAATGAATTGCTTTGGTAACAGCACTACTTGGTTTTAGATGAGATGAGCAATAAACATTTACTTAAGATAGCTCTAGCTTGTTTTAGGTTATTTTAAAAATTGTAACCTTAAACGAAACTTTGTCTCGTAATCTGAAAACCTGATTATTAACAAACCTAAGATTTGTTAGGAATCCCTAGGACGCGAATCTCTATTGAAATTAAAAGATTATGCTACAAAATGTCAAAAAGCAAAAGCACGTAGAGTAGGGGCGGCGACCGCGGCTTGTGAAGGGCCGCGAGGGGAAAGGGGCGCGTTGCCGTCAGTTACTTGCCGACCGCCGCGACGCGAGCACGCTTTGTGATGCTCTCCGAGTTTTGACGCGATATGGCGTCGTCCACGACCGGGAACATCGTCACAGAGTGGTTACGATCGCTTCACCTGGGACAATATGCAGAGAGTTTTATTGACAACGGTTATGACGACTTAGAAATATGTAAACAAGTCGGCGAACCTGATCTTGATGCAATCGGTGTATTAAATCCAACTCACCGGCAACGTTTGCTGCACTCGGTTAGATCTCTGAGAGAAGAAGGAGCCGCGACTGTTTACTTCACTTTGGAAGAAGCAGCTGCTGCTCGCGATACATGCAGATGCGAGGAAGAAGCTCGCAAAGAGCAGGCGTCTGCTATAGTTGAACCAGCAAAATATGCAGATGAGTACGAGGAAGGTAAAGCTGAATTGGTGAAGATTCCGCGTATCCAGTTAAAGCGCCTGCTTCGGGAACGCTTGGCTCAAGACGGCATCCGCTTAAGTCTTCAGCCATACTCAACAACGGTCAGTGTTATATTAGCCCTAAATAATGGGCAGTGCTTCTTGCAGTATATTCACGTGTTTTTGTGCAAGTGAAAATCGCAAGTCGATGAAAGCATCCTTACAAAAGTTTTGTGTAGAGTGAGTTCGTGTACGAAAGTTTTCCTATTGAATATGTTAGAGGCAACTGCGTAGAGGCACTGCCCGCGCCTCGTGGTATTTCTTTTGAATATGCTTGTGTTGTTTGGCTCTTCTTGGGATGCCCCGAGCGGATCGCTCTCAAGACGTGTTGCCATAAAGTTTGTTGCGTGCGTGATTTCCCTCGAGATGAGAAATTTGCTCGCCTTCCTGTCGTGAGAAGATTGTAATCGCGTGCCTCCCGGCCCTAAATTGGGTTTTTCGATAAATCGCATAACCTGTTTTAGCTCCCTCAGGCGTTAATTAGTAAAACGACTTGTTCTGGAATGAGATATCTCAATCCCACACTCAACTAATTGCCAAGTGTAATGGCATCCATTGTAATTGTGTACACGAGGCAATAAAGTTGGTGTTGAAATTAATGAAAGAAAGAACAGCTGCAGTTGCAAGCCATGTTGATGATTACAGTATAGTTTCAGCGAAACCCTTTGTTTAGGAATTTGATGTCTTAATTAATAATTCAAAGCGATCCCATTCGCTTCGAAAATGTTAGACGTGTTGTAGTGTTCATCAGATGGGCGGAAGCGACGGTTTGATATTTTAATTGAAGCGTTATTAATTATTCAGCTGAGTAGTGATTAAGAGGGCGGAATACAACACGGTGTGTGTACGCCCTCCGGTGTCGTGTAAATTGTTTCTAACCACTTTGGTTCGTAACACCTTCAATTGTTGGAACTTTTGCTTCAGTGTGTTATCGGTCATTGATTATATTTTTATCGAATAGTTTATCTAAACTGCATAACTTGTTTGGATATATCAAACTTTACTCCAAGAATTGTTTCCTATGTCATCACTTTATTAAAAATGATGCATTGAAGTTTTCAAGGTAATTTTCTTTGTTTCTTACCTCTAACATAACTTCTTTGTTTTGCGTAGCTACAATGAACTGTTTCTAATAATTTCGCTAACAAGCGGTTGGAAAACAACATTCCGTAATGGACAGTACATTGTAAGTCAGTCGGGAAAAGGCTTTCAACGCAAAGTAAATGAGAATTTAAACAATGGTTATTCCAAATGCGACGATTACTTCGAGCTTTGACTTTATAATAAATAAATCTCAAGAAAGATAAACTTTGTAGCGGTGCGGCGGCGTTATAAAACACATTTTAAAATTCTATTAAGCGCGCACCATGATATGTATATACCTACACAAAGTTGTGAAGCGATCAGCCTACCGTAATTGCCCGAGATGATTTTTTACCGGTTTTTGGTCCCCGCATTAAAACCTGTTCGGTTTCAAGTGCGCTAAGAATCCACATCGAACCGCCTTCGTTGGATCGTCAGCAAAAAAGCAGCTACGAAAGCCACTGGTATTACAAATATCCAACCGAGTTCAGTATCGTTCGAAGATAGAGCAAGTCTAGAAATATCTGAAGAGCGTCGTCGGATTCTTAACGTTTTATTTCATAGCGCTCTCAATTTCATTAAGGATTATAGTGGTTGAGTTTTAAACTGGCGGTAGTGAAATTCCAGTAACGAAATCAACGGCAATAGCATTAATGGCGCCATTTGTATCAATTCCGGCATTATTAACAGAACGTGCTGTCACCATTAAATTATTTCAATGCCTCACTATCAGCGTTGTTCGCATTGTCTGTTGGTCCACCCCCATGTCTACCTGGGAGCATGGCATTTATCCGTTCGCAGGACAAATAATCCCGTTGGCTATTTTTTGTCTATGATCCCATTTGTTAAGCGATTACCGCCGGAACTCCACACAAAAGCTCTGACAAATTTCGCTTGGGGTATCAATATCTTAGTTCCGACTAATAGTCTAATATTTATGTTCTGTGCCAGTCATTGTACGTGCTACATCCGCTTTCGAGCGATTGCCTTTGAAATGTAACAAACGTAAAGTCGAGAATTTTATAGTTTTTCGACGTAAATGCGGTAAGTTTACTATTTTAATGTCCTCGTTAGCCACATTGTAGACATTTGTTCGAAAGTCGAAATGACCTTTTTCCAGGTGGTTGTTAATTGAAACTTTGTTGCTAAAACTTTCACACCGTATTAAAGGTTTGTCTTGTTAACTATATTGTCACAGCAAAACCGAACGTATCACATAGAGTTTATAAGAACTAAATAGGAAAATAAGTTGTGGTAGATAAAAGAAACAATCAAATCCCAAAATGTTACTATCAGTAGATTCAAAACAGTAAAACAATAATTTAATAAATTTTGGGCTATTGAATTCCTTCAAATTCGCTTCACTAAATAAAATAAAAAAATGTAGGTAAATTTCAAACTAGCTTCGTAAATGAAAAAATAACACTTTACAGTATCGAGCCCACATTTTAAAATATCAAATCACTAGCTGACCCGCCAAGGTACGAGAAAGCTCTATTCAACTTTCATTCTTTATTTAACAGAGTTTTAAACCATTTCAAGGGACGATACCTACCCAATAAAAAATGGACTTGCCAATTTTAAGGTTCCAAGATATATAAATGAATCAGATAGTTTAATATCACTCTCACATAAATATGAAGGAACTTAGACAAAACGTATACGATATACAACTTTTAAGTACAACAAATGAATTCCAATTGTAGGTAGTTAAAGCCAAGTAAGCAAATAAAAACCTTTCCTGGTGAACACATACTATATCGATCCTCCATGCACACTGTAAATTGATACGGTCTAGTATTGTTATGTGCTTCCTGTTGCTAATTTTATTAAGCAAGGAAACATGAGGATGTTACGGATTATACCAACATTAACGCCTTCGAATCCGTTTGAATTTAAAACTAAATTTCGTCGGCTCTTTAATGTTTGGTTTAGATGTTTGATGAAATTAGAGTTGCAATGAGTTTTTATAAAGTAAGCGAGTTAATAGCAACGTAGTGAAAAAGGATTAAGAAGGTTTTTCGTATTCCGTAAATTTTTCTTCGGTTGTTGCAAACGGTAACAGCTGACCACTGGACAAGCCGTATCCTTTTGTCCTTTTTTTTAATATTGACAGAATTTTAAGCCGCCAATAACGTTTCAAATTCTGTCTGTAGGCTTATACTCGTACTACAGGTACGAGAATTAAAGAATAGGAAGCGCAAATAGAATTTTACATTTATATGAATCACACTTTAAAAAATTAAGTTTTTTACCCATCTTTTACCTGTTGCGTTATCTCAAAATATAGCAACTAGTTTGATTGAACATAAAATAATAATAATAGGTTAGTATCGCTAAAAGAAATAATAGGTTAGTATCGCTAAAAGAAATAATAGGTTAGTATCGCTTGAAAGATTTGTTTTTTGTTAAAATCTCTACTTATAATCTTATTTAAAAATGTTTAAAAGTATGGATGTCTCAAAGGCGGTAAAAATAATCATAATAGAAGAGTCTTTGACTATTCAAAGCGCCAAACGAACGGCTTAAACGCCGGCTTTCATAGAAAAAGTAAATTATTGTACGCTTCATCGGTTTTAATCAGAATTACTTTATAAATTTAAAAAAGAAACCTATTAACTTTAATTTATACAACGGATTCAATTGGACGGGAGGTTAGTCACATTTTTATCTTCTTTGTTAAGTGCGTGGGCAAATGTGTTTTTGGATGTTTACATAAATAAGAAATAAACGAAAGCATCCGTTTCAATTCAAAAACTGAATAAATTACCACCAAAATTCATATTAATAAAAACTTTTATACAAACGCGGGCGTCTATTTTACAAATGAGCGTTGTATCTAACTTGCATATCTAATTAGGAGTTTCTGTTTCCATATTTGTTTTTCGACATAAATACGATTTTCTGTTTTTCTTTAATCACACCAGCTAACGAATATTTTGTTTATAATGAGTAAGCGAGGCTTATGGACGTTTGAAACACCTAACCGTTCCATAACCTAGGAATTTCCTAATCCCTTGTTTTCATAGCGAAGCGTATGACTTACCGCACAGTCCCAGTAGATTGGAGTCTCTTGTCAGGTGCAAGGAGCTTGTTTGTTTGTTCCCACACAGAGGATCCCTCCTTAAGTCGGTAAACTTTGCTGATCTGCTCCCGAGCTTGGGAGATTAGCATCGGTGATTGTGGGGTCAAACCCCGGTGCTCCGACTAGTCTGGATTTAAATACGCCCCCAAATTGGATTGCCTCGTTATGAGCTGCATCTAATTACTCGGAGCATTTCATTAATTACACAGTGTAATGTTTGTTTTTTAAAACCTACGGCAATTTTCCTAAAGATTTGATTTTATGCGACGAAATGTAACTTAACTAAAACTTAACATCTGTAAAACCATTTTTTTTTCTTAAATCAAAGATTAATTACCTACCATGTAGTGGAAGACAGCCCAAATGAGGTTCTTGTTTTGTAACAGTTCGTTATGACCATACTCCTTTTGTGTGGTAGTATGTGTGGTCAAAGGCAAAACATGCTTGACATTTTTGTGCTTAAAGCGATTTCAAGCTACTGTAACGGCTGGTTTGCCACTCCAAGCTTATATTAAAAATCCTTTCTAGTTATTTCTAGAGTACAATACACGGTAAAACCTTTGGTCTATGAATAGATAGGTTAATGAAAGATCAGCCATACTCAAAGTATATTCCGCGTAGCACTAAGATTCCGCGAAACCAAAACCGACCTTCGCAAAAATAAAGAGTAAAAAGTTATTTCATATCTCCCTCCCATTAAATGAAAATTTAATGTTTGCTTTACGAAAGTCAATTTTATAATTTTCTGTTTTTAATATGATTTTAGGGCTTCGTCAAAATTTTTATTCTACAATGAAGGAGAAAAGCTATCTAGAGAAAAGCTCTGCTAGGATCAACTGCTTTGCCAACTCATTTAGAAACGACTTTATTAAATATACTTATGAAGTGATTAATTACAATTTCATTAAAATATGTAAGGCATTACGACACACAGGCAAACAACTAAGAAATTACATAAATTAAAACAGATTTGATCGAGTCACTTGAATAAACCATAAGTCTGACTCCCATTTTAAACATGAGAACGTCAAGTTTATTTAGAGAGTATTTGTAATATAATTTAACAATGTTTTTAAGACAAAGATGAGTCATTGTAAAGAGAGAAATATGTAAATATTAATTGCAGTAAGGTACTAAATAGCAAACGATTACTTAAATTGATGCATACAAATAGATATCCATATCCTAGCTACGACAGACAGTCGTGTTGCTAACAAGTGTTTTATTGGCAGTTTACTTGCAATAAAAGTACCAAAGTCTAAAATATTGTCTCAAACCTGGTGCAGTTCATACAAACATAGAATCTATTTCTTTAAAAATGTCACGAAATGTTTGCAAATTAGAATCGATACGATGTAACCTTGTATCAAGAAGTGATTCAAAACTTAAGATTTGTGACTATTTCCAAATGACTATAGCATGGGGTTCTTCGAAAAGGGTGTTAAAAGGTTTTTGCTGGTTCGGCAACTTGTGCTTGATGCCCCTGGTATTGCAAACGTCCATAGGCTAAGCTAACTGCTTACCATCAGGCGGGCCGTATGCTTGTTGGCCATCTTAGTGGTATATATATTTTTTGAATTGTTCATTTTTTTCAATTTAAGTATATACTCAAAGTCCGCTTGAAGGTAATTTCGTACAATAAATACTACTGTTGAAAATGCATCTTAAGAGTTTATTGGGCTCGGTTAAATTGTTTTTCTATCACTAAGCCCTCTCAATCCGTTTTAAGTTTTATAAACATATTGCGCGTAGGCAGTAGCCGGTTACTGTCAGTTTTTAATGACTGTGTCTACATTAATATTGCTTGTATCAATAGAATTTATATTGTTTTCATGGAACAGTCATTGATGCAGTTATAAGTTATGTCTACAGAAATTCTTGCATTATTTACACAAAAGGTTTCTACTTACTCTGAAAGTCTGAACTATGTTTTTTCTTCTGATTTGTATTTAGGTACACGCATTTTAAAGTAGACGATTTTTTTGTACTCGTTTTTGGGTTTTCAAAAAAGGAAGTACAGTTCTATTAAATTTATACGAACTGTTTACAGACAAATGACATTTTTATCTTATCATAAGAATTAAACAATAAACATATATATTTATCACTGAAACTAAACAGAAATAACAAAAAGTATTTTTTTGTTTGTAAAGAAATAGTTTCATTCAAATACTTTTCACGTTTCACAAAAACAAACACATTATTTCGTTGCTCGCCTATACTTACAACTGTATTTTGTTTACATTAATATTCAATAGTTTAGAAAAAGAAATTGTTATTCGGTATACAAGCTGCGCGTTGAATATTGTATGAAGATCTAGGAATGGCATAAATAAAGGAGGACTTTAGAGAGGTCAAGACTTTGCTGGACTAAACAACTTACTAGACAATGGTATTTAAACAGCAAGATTAAATACTTCGCCGTTTGCTCTCCAGTCCGTATAATTACGTTTACAGAAATGCTACATTTTAATGACAAAACAGAGGTCATCAAAACCGAAAAAAAAAGTTAAGAGTAAAAAAAAAACATCACGTTGGAAAAATTAATCCACTACCGTTAAATCAACCAAAGTGATCACTTCAAAATCCCCAGACAGACAAAGTTAATGTATAGTACATATAAAACACAGACGCATTGATTGTAAAATGTTCAGTGAAAAATTTGACGTTTTTAATTTTTAGCTGAAGCTTAAAGTAGACGCATGGGAAATGTCACGCAAAATTCTATTGAAAAAAAGTTGAATAACACGTTACAGCGGTGTTACAAATTGGTAACAATAGCGAAATAAGCGCGAGGTGGAAATTTTTAGGGTTCCATTTACAGTTTCGCACTTTTCTGTTGGCGTTCAATTTAGCTTGGCGCACGTTGAATTCACGATGTGTCGGTAATCAAACATAACATGCAAAACCGAACCGCTATAGCGGATATAAAATAAAATTTAGGCAGGTATCCCGCCTGCCTAATGCCCCGCCATTGTTTTATGGCTATCCATTTCGTCTCTGTTAAGCCACATAATGTCTTTTTACTGTATGGTAAAATGACATTCAATTATACCCCATAGCTAAAGTTCCAACTCTACGTTTGAGTAATCATATTTTATGTACGTATTTTAAAATGGCTGACATGCTTTAGCGGAAGAAATAAATGTTTTCTTTCTTTCGTATTTTAGATTATAACAATACCAAATTCATTGAATATCCAAAAGTAAAGTTTTAGTCAAATTGTCATCATTTATTTGTTTAAAAATGTTCAACATTTAAATTCAGCAGGTGGCTTGAAGGAATTTTTAAAAACTATAATCTTTTATTATTTCGTACGCAGTATCCTGCAAGGGCATGCAACCGTAAATTCATCGCTTTGAGTCCACCCAAATTATCTTTCCGCTCATAATGATCGGTAATCGAATGTTATTATTTTCGTATTAAACCTTTATCGGTTCGACCACTGGATCAAAACGGGCCACGCACGAAATCAGTAAATAATAACAGGCCTCTAAGCAATCATGATTGTTTCCTTTCTGTGTTTTTGTTATAATCGCAGAAGCTCATGAGAGTCCGCTGGAAGTTATGAACGTTGGATTTTTAATTCCATTAAATCACACTGAGCTTTGTTTTGTACCAGTAAGTTATAAATCAACATGTTTATGTGTTTAATTTCTGCGTTTTCTTCATGTTTATTTTAGTAGTTTTCAATGATTTTACTAGATATTTCGTTTTATCAAGTGACTTTTCGGTTTTTACTTTAAATATTACAGATTTTTTTCTTGCCATATATCATTAATTATACATTTTAAAAAAGGTCCACTTTTTATTTGAATATAGATTCCACAGATCTACGACCATTATTATTTTATATTCTATTAACTTGTTACACCATCACATTGCATTAACAAAGTTTCAAATATCATAATTAGATAAAAGCTTAGGTTAGGTTACCAATACTAACGTTCAATACTGAGTATTTTTCTGTAATGGTATCTTAGTATCAAGTGTATAATGTGATGGTCAAGTCTCATGTTTCACGCTGAATGCAGCTATAAAGCGTCTAAGTTTTATAGTGAGTGTGGGCAGAATGCATATAAGGACAGGTTTCTAGAAATCCCTCTTACAAATGAAAACTAGGGACCTTTCACTTGATTTTTTTTTTTATAATGGTATATTTGTAAAGCAAAGAAAATATGTGTTCTTTACAGATGCATAACCAAAGTATTGAAATTGTTTATCACAATCATTAACTTTAAAACTTTACCTAATGAGTTTTATTTGTTGTTTGACTTGGGCTTTGGTAGAAAGTTACATATATAACTATAAAACAATTCGACTTTATACAATTGATTACAGTATTTTTTGAACTTGCGAAACGTAAAAAATAAAGAGTTTACTTAAAATATACAATAACATGATTTAATTAATATGGACGGAAAATATATTAATACGGAACCCTAACCTTAATCAAGAGTAGTGTTTTTTTCTTAACGTTCTGTCTCGGCGCCTCCGACTCCACAGCGGGCTACGGTGACCACAATTTACCTAATTTATTGTACACAAGTAAATTGTGACCAGGCTTTAACTCGGAAAAACGTCTTTTGTTACTCACCAATTTATTTAAGTCGGGTCACTTTAAGATTTTTATTTACTCGGATAGCAATGACCTCTAAGGTCGTGAAGATAAATTGTTAGTGTGTACGAGCTAGCTTTGATTTATATTTATATAAATTTTGCATTGTCTTTATTAGACTTTTTTATTTAAATAAATAAGGAGGTTTGGTTTAAGAAACGATTTAAACATGTAGATAGGCAGTTTTCCTTTGTGTTGTAACATGTGTTTTGCAGTGGAATCTTATATAGGGCGAAGTTCTCCCATTTCATGTAAGTTAAAGTCAATCTTCAAAGTATTTCAAATAGATTAAATTGATGAATTCGTAATAGGCACAGATAGGAAGTTTGGGTTGTTTCATTCAAATTGAATCGGGCTTCATTGGAATAAGCCTTAGGTTATGATCAAGTTTTTGTTTAATTTAGATTTGTAGCTTTTAATTAACATAAAACAATTTAATAGAAATGACTTCTGAACACAACTATAACTTTAAATAAGTAAAAGTTTGGAGTTTTGAATGTAAAATTAAAAATGAACAGTGACGTGATTACATCGTTTCGTTGAGTCATTAACTTTGCTTGTAGATTAAAAGAATACTTTGTTAATACATAGTGATTCAGAGAAGCAACTATTGTTACACGTATTAAGGGTTTCGTGCAAAATGAATATCGAAAAAAAAAGTATTAAACTACATCCTCTATGGAAGAGTCCAACTCACACTTGGACAGTTTTACAGTTACATCAACAAAGAAGATTTAAAAATGTTGTTTTATTTATCACAGTTTTTGTACTAACAATCGAAATATATTTCTTACTTTACTGTTTTCTTTAAAAGTTTATGACGTCACATTCCTTCTGTTGCTTCTGGAATTCCAAACAGCTATTATTTAAAAAAAATCCAAGCATTTTTACTCTAATGTTACTGTTGCTTTAGTATACTTGTTTTGCAAATTTTATAACTTTCTTTTATGTTTTGTATGGTTGGTAAATAAACAAAATAATGAAACACCAGTTCTAATAATGACTTCTTTACCAGCAGGCAGTTGTGTTCAGGAACTATACTTTAAAACGCAAATTCGCAATAGTTCTTTGTTATGTTTGGTAAATATTATTTAGTGTTTTTTTGGTGCGTCTTCTTAAAAACCAATTGAACTCTTTTGACTTTTCTTTTTGGTTTGAAAGTGACTAACTTGTTACCTGCCTCTTGTAAGTATTGCTTTTTTACTAAAACTTTTCTTTAGTTAGTTGTTCAAAAAAATTACTTATTTGAAACTGTATTAGACTAGACAGCATGGATTGTTTTGTTATAAAAAGAGAATGATTAATCAACGTTTACAATTATGCTGTGGAATGATTGCTTCCTTTACATCCATCCATTCCATCCATAATTTTTATAAAAAGATTTTTCTTTTTTCAGTTAACTAAACGCATAATATCCCCATAAGCTCAAAGCTTTCTAATAATTACTACACAACTTCGTAAAGAAGTTTTATTTGTACATAACTTTTCTTTGCCTTAACTGCTTTTCATCGGCATTCGAATAAAGGGAATAAGTAACAAGAAATGTAACTTAGCGCAGTTTTGCATGTCAGTAATCGCTGTAATGTAACTTAAGCAGTAAGCTGCTAAATATTGTGTCGCGTGTTCTGTGTACAACTTCACTTAGCTTCGATTTCGCGCAAACAAACGATTTATTGTCCGGTTTTATTTAATGACAAGTAAATAATAGCCTGTTGAAATGTAAAGGCGATCTACAGTAGTCGTTTGTTGATAAACAAGCTAGTAAGTATTGATTTTAAAGAAAATACAAACTCGTGTTTTACATGACATGTCCCGCTTTACTTTCTTATCAAAATAATCTGAGTTGGACAGAAATAAAAGGTAAATCAATAATCCTTAAGCAAACAAAACAAATTCATTGGCTATTTTAGCGTATTTACGAGTGATTGCTCGTTCCATTACCAGGATAACATAACTTTAGAAGTAGTGGTCCCAATGTTGACCCCTTAAGGGTTCGATTAACATTCCTCAGTTATGGCCACATGTTGCCACCTTGTTCTCTGAATCTTATTTCGTGGGCGCAAAGACGAGATTTGAACTGCAAAATTAAATGAAAGGAGAGGTTTGATACTACATCGAAGCTCGACTTAATTGTTTGCGGACATGATTTTATCGGAAAGTTACATCCTTGTAACTCGAATAGGACAGGACTATTTTCACGGACACCATGGGTTTATTAATTAAACTTGCAAAGGTGCAAGATTTTGTTAAAATGGTTTTGGTTTAACTCGTGTTCAAGTTATTCTCACGCATACTTATTGCACGGAATGCTCTTCTGTGTTATCTGAAAACAAAGAATAAGCATCGTTCATGTTGTTTTTGTTTCTCGAGTACAATTCTCGAATACTCGTACCATTGTATGAAGTGTTACTTAAGATTCGGTCGCATAGCAAAGCTCTTTAAATTCCCCGTCCATTGTTTTCTTTTAACCGGAGGCTTTTCCTACTTGGTTCGGTGCATTTTTATTTCATAGCCCAATCATAACTTTTCATAACGTCTTCACATTTTGCGAACGTTTATTCAAATTAAAAACAGCCCTCTGTTGGCTCGGGCCCAAGGAAGTGGGGCAAATGTGTAATTTTTCCCAATTCCTGTCACCGTTGCAGTTTCGGTTCAGCGCTGCAGCGTTGGCTAATCCAGCGGTAACTGCTGAACAACAAAACTCATTACGCGGAGCTATTCCTGGGTCACTACCTGTTAGTTTCCTGGCAAGCGCTTTGCTCAAGACATTGCAAGTTACGAGATTTGGCGATTCGAGTAAGCGCTTAAAGCAGCAATCAGCATCGTTTGTTTAATCTCTTTATAGCTGCTCAGACTCGTTAAAAACATATTTTAATCAAATACAAGTATTTTAATCTGTCTTTTAACTAACATTGATATTCATCGGTTCACATGGTTCATTGATTTTGATTATTTCGTTTTCTTGGTGATTGCAGAGAGATTTTGTTTATCTACAATCTCTTTCATTTTATGCAACTAAGAGAAAAAAGATGTTCATAAAAAATCCTTAACACATCCTTAGTTTTTACATTTATGGATCGTTTATCGGTAACTCTACGTTTTATTACTTGAACCTTAAGACTTGTCCCCTGTACTAACTTAGCTTAGGAGATTAGCAGGTAGAGGCAACTTCGGTTTACTATTAGGATAAGCTGGGCTGCTAAACCTGGGGCAAGTTTGCTTGGACTTTGGGATTTTTAATTATGCCGTTACGTTGACCTAACTACACTCGTGTGCGTGTTTGTTAAAGTAGGATTTAGAGGTATGTTTTGTTAATTTTCATCGTTTTGTTAGATCAACTAGCAAAACTGAGTTAGGTTACATACTACTAATTTTACAAAAGAAAGTGAACTAATCAGTGATTTGTTTTTCTGCTGCTTTTATAAATAATTATAGGTACCGTTTTACGATAATTGCTTTAGCATGTCATACAAATGACTAAGCGACTAATCACCTAATCTATACCAGACAATCGTGAACAAATATAACTATCGGAATGATTTATTTATGTAAACTGCCTCATTTTTACAAATCACCCCATAAGTTAACATGAAACTAAATGCTTCCAAAATCTAATTTCTTAATCCATGGTTATGTATGAGGAAAATAGGGAAGTTTACAGGGTCTGAAAGTTACAATATGGGTCACAAATACACGATGCGGTAGAAACAAAGATTTATTACCGCCAAGACTCGTGTGAAGTGATTTACTGGAAACCGTCTCCGCTATGTGAACTCAAGATGTTGGAGTAAACAAAATGTTAGTCACCGTTAAGTAAGATTTTTAATATCTGTCATGTTTTCCTAAAATAAAAAATAAAAGTTTTTTCTTGCAATATATTTCTTTCACGTAGTAATTTCTTTTTTTTAAAGCAAAAATAAAAATACAAAACTCAAAAAAAATATATGTATCCTAAGACTTTAAAACTCCGAATATTCATAAAACCCCGATAAACTAAGAATTACTGAAGAATCATTTTGTGTATCAAATAATTTATAAAATCTCAGCCTGTAAGCTAAGCGGATTAAATATTAGACGAGGTTTTTAAGCTCCTTATCTATATCAAATGCTTAGATACGGCATTTTGTGTAAGAAATTGATTGAGCTGTTTCATTTCAAATAAAACTATGTTGAGTAAACGATTTACCTTGTCTTTAAATTAGAAGGAATTAATTTAGTTCACTGTTATGCAAATTTAACAGTTTAGATTTCTACTTGTTTTTTTTTTTGGTACAGAGGGTCCCACGCAATATCAATCCTTATTCGGTACGACTTAAGAACGGTACGTAGTCCCAACAGGAAAGGTTGATCCATGGCATTGTGTATATATTTATATTTTTTATACAGTCTAATTTAATTACTAATAGAAACTACGACACTAAAATAAAACAATTATATGGAAGCGATTCAGCCAAACCACACTGGAATAAACTTTAGGATTTTATTAGTTTCATTTACTTTACGATATCTAAAGATTTAAACATCCAAGGACCGGGAACTGGTGAGCGTAGATAAGACTACCCACCATGATAGTGAATTTGAAAATAGATACGAACTGAATTATGTGAACCATCTCATGACTAACGAGAGAACTCAGACCTTCGTTTTATCTATCGTACTCGTTTTTAAATGATCTTCGCCACTTTCTTATCATTTATAAGTGCTCTAGTTTGTAGAAAACAAATTTTATACCTTTTTGGAATTTTAATCACTAAGTTAAGAACTATCAAAACAAATAGTTCCTCGGAACTTTAAAGTTCAAAGTTTGCAACTATTATAAACGGGCAGTACGTGAGGCCATATTTTCTTTTATATTATAAAAATTTCACAAACTTTTTGTAATTAAGTTAGGTCGTTATGCACATTGCTAGCCAGGTGATCGCGCACCTGCTGCGAGCCTCCTTGTGATATTTAATATGGCGACTTAATTTTCTTTTTTCTTTTATATTGCAACTTGAGATCACCACTTAGTTCTCGCTCTATTGAATATTCGCAGGGTTTTATCAAAGGGTTGGCAGAATAAAAGACTTGTCGAACGTCCCTAGTTGCAGTGTATCGCTACGTTCTCTTGGATATTCTATGAGCAACTCCCATGGAAAACCGCAATGTACATTTAATCTGGCACAATCAGATGATGTGCAAAGAAGATTCAAGATGGTTTTATAAGAGTAAGTTCAGAATCACAATGGTTGATCGTTCCGATGAATGGGCACGGACTTTTATTTTTCGTTTCCACTGTCAGATTAATTAGGATACAATGGTTTTTTTTAACGAATTTAAACATGCGTCAAATAGTGAGTTTAGTCAGATCAAAGAGGTAACTTCGTTTTACTCGCAAGATTTATCAATCTATTGAAAAAATAAATCCTAGACATTTTCTTCGTGTGATTTCAAATAATGTTTACCATGTTTGATGTTTTATCTAAATTTCAAACCAGTGAATCGTATTTGAACTTGATAATAATGAAGAAGCTGTAATAATTAAAACTTTTTGTTTTATTATAAATCAGATAGGCTTACTTATTGTCTATTCTATCTAAATAGTAACTTGTAAACCATTTTACATACAAATTGAGTATTGCGTAAAATAATATTTTAATGATACTTTACTGTTTTTTTTTATTGTAGCTGTATTTTTTCTATCGTTCATTAAATTTCTAACGACTTCTTTTGCCCGTCACTTCTTTCAATCGGGAGTCATTTATTTCGAAAAAGTTCGAGTTTCGAAGTTCGTAACTATCCGGGAAAAAGTTGAACTGGATTGAAGTCACGAATGCCAGTTAAGAAGTAACATTTATTGCTTTGTTAATATGACTAGGAAGCTCGGTGACATAATTAGAACAACATATTAATCAAATTTGGTTCATATAATGTATGGGATTGTATATTTAATACAAGCGTTCGAACATTGACTCATCTCATCACTAAAATAACTGTGTTTCTGTTAGTATCTCTATCTACGAATCTATAAATTGTGTTTTGTAAAAAAATCACTAGCAACTCACGCAAGAGTCGGGAAAAGTGTTACGTATGCGGAAAAGTTTCATTGAAAATATAGAGTGACAGCCATTTGTAGTGAGAATTTTATTTAAGAGTAACCGAGTAACTTTCGTTTTTACCCCGTCTTAGAATTCAATATCTGGAGTTTGAATGGGCCAGGGGTGGAAAACCGTTAATCATTCCTTTGTCGGATTTTTCTTGGGCCTAACTCGCAGCTCCCGATGGGTCTTCCATTTTTCCTTGTGAGCGAGCCTTTGACGAATTGTTCTTATAAGAAAACATGGGCTTATTTACAGGAAAATGGGAAGTTATTTCAGTCTTTTTGTTTAAGTGCCGTTGTTTTAGCTACAGATTTAGATTGGGAGTACTCGATAAATATTGATTTTAGCGTGTTGTTTTAATATTTTTCTCATTTATTTTTAACAATCCATGTTTTTCTTGTATGTGGAACATATTTTAAATTCTAGAATAATCTACTAAGGATGTCTGATTTAACTGTATCGCAGTTTTTAACTTAGACCTTCGTAAACAGTAATGATACACATTTGATCAACACTAGCTTTACAGCAAAGCCGCGGGCAAACCTAGTGAGTTAATAAATTCGTTAATAAGTTGCGTGTTTTATGAAATTATTTTTGATACCGACTGTACCCCCGGGGAACGATTAGTCATGTTTATAGCTAAAGATAAAACCAATTTTATCACTATCAATAAATGGCGAATCGCTTGTAGATATTTGTTTTATTAAAAAATACTTTTCATACTGACTTACGTACCTATGCTAAGAATGACCTTTTAAATTGATAATAATTTCATAATGTACTTTATGTAAGATCTGAATACAATACATGCAGTATGATGAAAAAAGTTCGTAATAAAAAATAGAATTAGCTCTTGCTCTTGTTAAAATAGAAATCGCCTTGTCTTATCAGTAAGACCAACAGTATATACGCAACTGTATCAACATAGGCTAGATAATTCAAAATACTCTAAGAATGCACGACTACTTCTTATTTCTTATCTCTGCCGGCTGTCGGCCTCTTTGACGAACTTTAATGAACGACTCAGAGATTACAACTTCGAACTAAACTTCAGGGGAAATCCGTTTGTTGTAAAATTTTACAACAATTTTCAATAATCATATTTTGCAGAGTGCTTTTGACGTAAAGACGGACCATAATTTAGCGAAAATGTTCAACCATTTTCTAATATTTTACTTTCAATTTATTTTATAGATCTTTAGGATGATTGCTGTCGTTTTTGTTTCACATAAGATTACACGTTTTTTTACTTAAGATAAATTTAAACAAATATAATTGCCTGTTCCTAATTCAATAAAATAAAATTCAAATGGCGATTCTGTTTATGATTTATATGTTTTAATATTTACACAGTTCAAGTTGTGGTTTCATATAATTAATGAACGTCAATCAAACTGTCGCTAGAGGCGGTGAACACGACGTGTTTACTTTTAATAGTAAATTGGCTTATGTAATCAACTCGTGGGAAACTATACTCCTATGCATATTAAGTGCAAGTATGCCAAAGCAAATTTGTGTAAAATACTAACTATTAACACCGATAATTCTATTTATAAATGAAGCCTACATTAAAGGGAAATCACCTTCAGTTTAACTGATTAAAGTTATCACAAACGAAATGCATCGTAATCTCTAATGATGCATTGTGATTGCCTGTTGGTTATTAGGAGATACGTAGTTTGGATATTTGTTAAATTCTGATGATATTAAAGAGCATTGTTCGAATCTTGAGTAAAATTTAAGCAAGAAATTGTTAGTTTAACTACTGGGGGAAAAGTTGCACTAGTTTAACGAACTACTGAGAATGAGCCGTTTTTTCTGAGGCCTTGGATGTTTTTATTGCAGTATTGGTATTCGTTACTGTCCGATCTTCGCGTTCATTATGATTGTTGAAGACGATTTATTGTTCAAGTTATTCGGGTTTGTAGAAATAATCGACAAAAATTCTAAAATAAAATACGTGACATAATTTCAATTCCGATACCTTGTATCGTAAACGTATTGAAATTCAGTTTGTAAAACTTGGTGTTATTGATTTTTTGTATTCAACTGCCGGCTGTATTTCCATTCATTCGAATTGATAACTTTTGTAGGTTTTTTTTTACTCTGATTTGATTGATAGTTTTTATCTGTTTGAAAACTTGTCGGTGAAAACGTATTTTTTTACTTTTAGGCACTATGATATCGGTGTTCTATAATTATTTTACTTTTTATAGAACACAGGCTTAAGGTAGTTCTTTAGTTGGTTAGACAAAGAAATGTTTGTAGATACTTTCGCATTATTTGCATGTTTAAAATACAAGTCTATTATTATTTTTAGCAAAGCTATTACGAAACAGGAACATTAAAAATGGAATATAAAGTTTAAAACAGAAGCAGTAATTCAAAGCTGTGACAGGTATGACCGTTACAAACTTCCAGGTATTAAATAAAGTTTCCCCCAAAGCAAATTGGGACGTGACACTTCAAGAACAAGGTTGAGATTCTAATGTTTTGTTTAAAGAAAGTTCCTTGAAAGAGGCTCAAGAGTATCATACACGCAATGGGAATATAAACATTCTACTAAACTAAGCCACGTATATTTTCAATGGTCTGGACTCATATTTTGTTTTAATGACCCAAGTTTGTGACGTAGTACGGCTTAAAGTTGTTTTAAACGTTACCTCTATAGATTTATGTTCAAGAACAAAGCTATTGCTAGTTTAAAACAAAGTAACAATACTAAAACTCATTTAGTAACAAAAAACTAAATATATGCAATGCATGCATGTGCTTCCATTTTCATTTTCTCCCCCCGTTGTGGATCTTTCAATCTTCCAAATGAATCTCTCATATTTTTGAAGTCAACCCCTTTATAGATACAATAAAAAAAAAATACTTTCAAAACTGATCTCCCGTTATTTTGAGAAAAGTGCAACAATAACAATAAGTTTCATGTCAATTTTATTGATCCTGTTTAAGAATAGACCGAGTTAAATAATATAAAACTAAAATGTGCTATCTGAAAGCAATAAAAACGAAGATGAAAACCAAAAGGAGCACTCACATTTAAAAAACAAAACACCCCTAGGACTACTTCATCTATATTCCTGACAAACTGTTCTAAGACAAACTCATTCGAAGTCACCCAAAGCCCTTTGAATTGCAAAACGCTCGGCTATCGCAAGAAGTGGTACAAAAAGAGATGCCAAAGAAATATTTAACGATGGAAATGCCAATAGATATATTATACGATACAGTATTGACTATGAAAGGGATGGGTATAGTGATTACAAACTGGGTTGCTATTGCAGCTTTTATTACCTTCAAAAGACAAATATTTTCAACAGGGAAGAGCTTAGCAGTTTTGAAACTCAGCTTGTAAACCTAGTAGAAAGCCAACTGGATAAAATCACGAATAAGAAGGAATGAAAATCGGGCATATCTCAGTAGCAGCAGTTTTAAAACAATAATCGTATTTTCAAATTCCAACCTGATTCCCACTGATTAAAAATACATTGCGAGACGACTCGACCGATCACATCGAATTATTAAAATGACTATTCTAGATTATCGTAAAGTCATTCTCTTCGTCCCCTCTCGTATTCGAGTGTTAATGTACTCGACCTTCTTCGATCCGAGGAAAGATGAAGTTAATGCTGCTATTAGGATATCTGACGCATTTCGATAGTTTTTATGGCTGCGAGATTTTGTCGGGCTCGAATTGCTGACTGCTGAATATTGAGTTTACTGCTCCATGCACTGTCGAGGTGGAATTTTATATGCGAATTATTCTAACGAGTCGACGGACTCAATTCACTATTACTGTTTTTTCCTGGTACAAACAGAGTCCAACTGTTGGTATTGCTTGAGGCAGAAATAATTTCTCTATTGGACTTGATTCATTCTAACCTACCCATTTTTTGTTGCAGGTAAGAGATGATAAGTGATAGAAGGTTTGGTAGCGAATAAAATATACAGACAATTACTGACTTTCGGATTTCATGCCATTGAAAAAGGAATAATCGTACATTTACCGGAGTGCAGAGGGATTCGTTAAAAGGGCACGGCAGTCTCATCACATTGTTTATTCAGTCAGTCCGTCGGTCCGGCCCGACCTAATCCGAATCGATCGACTTCTACCGAGCCCCGACTTTCGGCATTTCGTTGTTACCTCACCAGTACATGTGATAGCACATAAATCCTTCAGTACAACCCTACAGTCGGATTAGTTGCTGGCTTCCATAACCGGGTTTAAGGGTATTTTAGGATGTGATAATTCCTCATTATTTGTTTTAAGATCTCTTGAGTTACAATTACTTTTCAAGGTAGTCATTCAAAATCCCGTTTAGGTGTTATTTTAAACGTTGTGTAAGTCCTTAAAATATCAAGTCAACAAAATATGATTCAATTATAAATATTACAAAGTGTCTGCCTCTTGTATTGATGAGATCGTATATAAAACCCGGATTAGCATTTAATTATAGGATAATACTCCTTACTATAATACCCACATAATAATTGCTCCACCGGACACCTCGAAACGGAATGACGATAGCCTAATTTGAATTTCAAATTTCAATCCGAATGTAGTTCGCAGTTAATTAGATCAATTATTTTTGTAATCGATCATGTCAAGTCACGGTGACTCTCCAATTACTGACGATCCTATGAAATTTAATTGGATAAGTGAAGTTGCTGCTTCAAAAGCATGAGACTGACTTTTGTTTTCGGATATGTAAATGCAGGTATAAAATTATATGGATTTTTTTTTTTTTGGTTAAAACATTTTTTTAGTTTACATACTTTTGCAAACAAGTCAAGAAACAGTTAGAAATAAACGAGATGTTCAGTCCACCAATACAAACAATATTACTCATGCTCAATTTAATAAAAATATATGCAACCCAAATAAGGTTATTTATTTGGGTACCAAAAATATTTCCCGTTATTTACCATTTGTCTCTTTTAATGACATAGTTGATTCTATCTCGTGTCTTTGTCACTCAATGGACAATTCACGAAGCTCATGTTTATAATAACTATGCAAATTGATGCCTTTCAATATTTCGCTTCAATGGGACGGACATGGCTTATTGTAATTGGGTTTCAGAGTTTTTTTGTTTGGGTACTTCAGTTTTTATGGTAATTAAATAGGAATTTTCTGGAATTGTTATTTATTTTAATGGAATTTCACTTTTGGTTTTCCATCAATTGTATGTTGATGAAGTAATTATGGGTTAAGTTATGTTATTTCATAGTTTCATTAAAACCAATCTTTTTGAATATTCAGTTCTTGCCTCCATTCCCACAATTCCTTTCACCTTGTTAACTAAAGATCCTAGTATCTAATAAACGTAAAATAAGACTCCCTTTACAAAATCTATCTCGTTAACTGGACGTTTTGCTATTCTGTCACAAGAAAACGCTAGTCTAAAGAGCCATACATTTGAACCTTGTGTCGTGTTCATACGGTTTAAAATCGAACAACACTCTAAAGTACACATTTGCGAAATAACCAAAAGTATATCGGTATCTATTGATACCCAACAGTTGTTGGTTCTAATTAATTCTCGTTTAAGTTCTTGTTAATATTAAAGCTCGATAAATAACAGTCGTCGGAAAGCCTGGGTGTACGAAATTAGCTTACAGTATAAAATATTCTATGTAGTTGGTAAGGACGACAAGGTTTGATTAAGTAACAACTAAGGGTAGAGTAGGGTTGAGCGAACAAGTTATTTCTATATTCGGACACTTAGCTACAGAATAACCTTTGGATATTTTATAAAAGAGAATTGTATGATAAAGTCTTTGAATTAAATTTGAAGAGCTTAGGTTTTTATCAAAAAACTTCGCTGTCATTTCACACATCACATCACTGGACCAGCTCAAAATATGTTAAATATATTGTATAGTTCTCTTTGACTAACTTATGTATTGTATTGTCTTATCAACGATGACTCGAGTCCAGTATTCAAGCTATACAAAAATCATTAGTTGTACTGTTGTAGCTAACATGCATTGGCTAAACTAGTTCTCTTAAGCTCGTTGAAAAGCGCATAAATAAGACAGCTGAAATGTTTATGAATACTTGTCGAGCTGTTTATTCAAATACCTATTGTATAATTAATTTATAAGTTTTATCAGTCTCTCGATAAGGCCCGCAGAATCTCAAAAGCTTTAAGTCCCATAGTAAATATACAAGCAACGAGTAATAAATGTTAATTATATCGCTATTGATTGAAGGATATTGAAACAACTCTTAATAACTGACATTAAAGAGTTATGTTGGTTGGCTGTAAATAAATCATTTATTTAATGCTTGTGTTTGTTCTGTTGTTCGCGAAGTTTATCATTAATTTATTAAACGGCGCGAAATCTGTGTTTAATATTATAGGAATGAGCTTTTTTTGTGTATGCGTTTTCTGGCAATAATTATTATATAAATGTATTTTAAACTGTATTATTGATTATAAAAAATCTAATGTCCCTACGATATTATTGTAAATTACAACACTTTCCTGTCAAACTTAATTCTGAAATGGTTCTAAATACCGGATTCGAAATATCGGATTCCAGATTCCGGTATGTCGAGACACAGAATATCGGATCTCATGAACTAGTTGTTAACAAACATGTTAAATATTAACTATTGCGAGTAATAATTTTTCAATGTAACATATTTTTAATTATCTGATGTGTTATTATCCGTTTATTTTACGCTTTGTTACGAAAAAGAGGGATGCATTGTAACATAAAGCAAATAACATTTGCATTTATTTCGTACACAAAAAATTCTGTACAAAGAAAAATAGGTCTTATAGCAATTGTTTTTATGTTGACAATAATTTGTAATGTAAGTAAGATGCAATTCCATTCCCTAGCAAAAACTACCCTTTGATCTCTAATGTTCTCTTGACCAGATAAAAAGTATATCTATTTTTTAGGCCTTACCGCAGTCGGGCAAAAAGTTGGGGTTTTACATTCCTTTAAGTAGAGATAGTAAATAAATATCTTTAATCATAATAATAACCTCTCATTCAAAATCTCAAAAAAATTCTCATTGCCCGAAATAGATCAGTAAAATGAATACCTTAGTAGAGTTTGCCTCTTACGGCAGAATCACTGTTTGGCAAAAAATTGAATCATTTTATATAAACCCTTAATGTGTTTAAATTTGCACTTCGAATATAATCCGTTTATTGATTATAGAAACCTGCAGAATGCTTTTTAATTAGTTTTCTATTCTATACTTTACATTTCAAATGACTATTACTTCATGTTTACCTGAAACGTAAGTTGGATAACCAAATAATAAATAAAGCGTCATTCGTTGTTTTTTAGTAATATCTGGAATTAACTGATATTTAAAAAAAAATTATCTCTTAAAATAAAATTGTGTAAATCAAATTCACATTTTATTTTTCCATAATAACTTATATAATTATTTATACTCAAATTAAAATAAATTATTGCAGAAAAGATAAAGAAACCACTAGGCATTAATCAGCAATGTATAATAAACACATACATTTCTCATAGTGACAGGGGAATTTTAGGCTAAGCTTGCATTTGACCACCGCCTATGCCCTTTTAAGATTAGGACTTTTAATCTCGTGCTCGTCCCTCGAAGGGAGAGCTTGTGGAGAGATAAAGTGCCCTTGCTTACCTCTTCAAAACTCTAAGGTTCCCTTACTATTGTTTTGTCCGTATTAAACAGCCGCTTTCTTAGAGCCGGTTTTTGATTGAACCTCACAATTGTTGAACCAATTCAAGGGTTAAGTAATTCTAGCTAATTCTCCCCTTTGTTCGTGCCGCGCCGAAAGGGTTGTTGTAATTACTTTTTCATATCTCAACAGGTTTAAATATAAACTGCAATTCTATTCTCTCAATCTCCAGTTTAGTAAACAACAAGTTCCATTCGATATTCCGTTTGGGAAGCTGTCTGCGTTCCGCTAACCATTATCTATTTAGCGCTGGAAACCCATCTCCGGTGAGCTTTCTCGATTCGATAGATCGACAAAAAGTGTAAAAAGAAAATCGCTTTCAATGTAACGTTTTCGATTCTTGTGAGCGTTTCACGCGAATTAGTACGCGGTACAGGATAGCTACCTACGATGCGGAGCCGGGCGAGTTTTTCATAAAAAAGCAATCTATGAATCGACCGCATTTGACAAGAACATTTCTAAGAGGAACTTGGTTTAAACTTTCCCACCTGGAATTAGAAGTGGTTTTCGTGTAATATGATTTGGTAGGATTTCGAGTAGAAGATGTTCGTTGTAATACGAGATTTGCGGGCATGAAAGCCAGTGTCGCTGAGCTTCATGTATTAGATTACCTACTCTTTGTGGTTTGCGGAGACGCCATAAGCATTGTGGTTACTAAGCTTCTCACGGCAACTGTTTATTTCGAACTCTAATCCAAATAACTACCATTGTTTCAACCTTCACATATAAAAATGCGGTTTTGGGAGATTATTATTGTAGTCATTACGCTAACTAATGGTCATTCCTCAGTCGTGTTACCAAAATGACCTCGACGTTTTTGTTTACTTCTTAAGAGTTACTGCTTGGTTTTTTAACTGAGATATAAAACTTTATAGCATCATGGCTTTATAAAGTTTATCATCATATTGGTTCAATTTTCTCTCTACTATTCCGTTTAATGCGTTGCTCTTAGTTCGAATATGCACATTAAACCACAGGACGCTTCGAGGCGAACGCAGTATATAAAGATGCATTGGATTGTGCTGTATATTTTCTTGAAAACGGACGCTCTCTTGTAATTTATTCGTTCCCTAAAGCAGTGCATCACCGAAGACTTTGCGATGCTGCCCCTGTAGTGGGCGGCACCCACTATTGTGACAAAATAATGTCTCCTCTATAACCTTCTACAAACTTCTCCCACAAAGAAAAATCAACCTTACTTTCAACATATAAGGTTCTTTGTATTCACGTAGAACACGCCAGATGGTGCGCTGCGATAGCACTGAATAATCAACGCTTAAAACGTCTGGAAAAGGAAGATACGGTAATATAATATGAATAACAAAACGACAAAGATATATTCCCATTAAATTCTTATTACTTGCGACCAACAATGGTATATAAATTATGCGAACTGCTAATTCTATAAGAGTAAATCATGGACTTGGCGCCTCAGGTGGTTTTATCATCGCGTTTGCTGAATTACCTTTGAACAGTTTTGTATTAGTTTAATCCTTAGGAATTATTTATTGAAAACATGTGTTCGCAGTTATAGGGTCAATTCTTATTCTGCCTTATTAGGTTGATTGACTTTCTATTGACTGTATAGTTTTTGAACACCTTCTCCCGCTCAATGTTTACGAATGAAACTAGAGTTGGAATTTACGATGCGTACATTTGTACCATCGGGAGCAGTGGTACGAGTAAGTCCATGTGACGGGCGTCGAAAGTCGATGGTCATGCATTTCGCGGTCGAGTCGCCATCGCCGGTTCAATTTTCCGTAAGAGCGCGCCCGGCAACTGATGCGGTCTGACGCGACGACAGCCGCGAGCTCGCATGCAATTATGAACTTCAAACTGGAAGTCGCCTTATTCAGTAAGCCGTGAAATATGCGCAGGAGACTCAGCAGAAGAACGAAAACAGTAAGAATTTGAGCGGTTTAGTCATCAAAGACTAGTTGAATAGTCAGGCTCATTTAAGGTCTGAATTGAAAAAACTGTAGTATAATAACTAGTTAGTTTATAACACTTAATTTGTATTAGTTATAACAGCTCTAGTAAAAGCAAGTGAGCCTTTTATGCCCTGGCTGTTAAATGTTGAATTCCATTTCATCCCATACAAAGAATATGCTGATATTGCAAAAAGTGCATTCCATTTTGTACGGCGGGCTTTTGGAAAGTTGCGAAAATTCGCGACGTATTGCAAGCGAAGTAGTGCCGGATACATAGTCAGGTGTTCGCTTAATTACTTTCGCTCTGCACACTCCATGGATAGGGCTTCGTGCGTCAACTGTCGCGAATCCTTCCCTATATGCAATATGCAAGTCTATTTAGCATACGCCCCGTTACGAATTATATCTACGCAAATTTCTCGCGTGCTGACTCATTGTTGACATTCAGACATTAAATTTCACAAACACGTAAGAGATGTTCAACGCCGTCTTTTAAACAATTTTTGATGACTAGGCTCGTGGAGGATAATGGTGAACGAGTTTTGACTAAAATTTATCAAATATCATTGGAACAAAGTCACCTGACGATGACGACTGACGTGGGAGAACGTGGTAGCTCAGTTTGTTACGCGCATTCGTAAACCAACCGACCCGACCCGACAGTCGAGGGTTCCAGTCTCGGGTTGTACGTTGTAGCTGCCATGTTCCTCATTGTGCCCGGATAGTGGCAACAGATTCGCAACCTATCACACAGGGACTCAACATAAATATGCGAAATGCGAATGCGAAACTTTACCTACCCCTTTCGAGGGATAAGTTACAGCGTGAGTTAATGTCTATGTTGGTATCGTCGTTAAGGTACAAACAAACCATAAACTATTTTCTAAAATAACTTTTCATAAACTTTCAACATAAACTGTTAACGTATAGCGAAGCAAAAACCGCGTTTAATTTTAATTAAACATTCCCTAAATGATGAAAGCAAGTTATTGTCAACTGTGCCAGCATATCTGTAGGTGAAACAACTACACCACAGGGGTGCGTGGCTTTGTGCCAAGCTTGCAGTTTTCACCCGGAACCCAAACGTCTGTTACACGAGAACAGCGATTTCACAATCCTCACTAAATGTAAAAAAATTCATATGGTATTGTTTTTTGCAATTTTAATGAAAAATCGTTACACACACATACACATAACAGTAATGTGTGGGTGATATTTGATTAATTTTACGGCATTCTAAATGATAAATTTTAGTGGTTTTTCAACTATTTAAAAATATTTTTAAAACAACTTTTATAATTTGTCTATTCCTTTTTGTATATTTGAAATGTTAACTATTTTTGAATTTACTTTAAAAGTAAACATGGAGTAAATAGTTCTTCATCTTTGTTCGCTGTTCTTAATTTACTTCAGTTTGCCACCAAAATGCATGTCTGCCTGAATGTCCTGATTTATAGCTGTTTACAAGTTTGGTTCCCGAAGATAGCCTTAATGTTTAAATTTACTACGGAAACTTGCATATTCATATACAATAATATATCAAATGATTTAGACTGGACAATAATATTATTTTATCATTATCTACTCAAACGATATCTCTTTGATCATTTGCCATAGTCTTATCACAATACTATATGTACAGTTCGAAACATATTGTCCTATTTCAAGTACATAAATGTCATAAGTACATAAATCATTATTATGAGGCACATAAGGTACAGCTGAATACCTGGAATAACACAATACACATCTATCTGGGGTGTCACATAGTGTTCTATGCTGTAATTGAGGGTTGGCCTTTGCTTTGATATGCAAATGGCATGGACGAGCAACATGTGGCGCCACCTTGCCACAAACCACCTTTAAACAAAATAACACTGCTCGACCTGCTACACGATTAAGCAAATATCGACTTTCACACTCGCTATTAAGGATGTCTAGTCGATCAATACTAAAACACGATCAACTCTTTACATCATCTATACTGACACAAACATCGAGCGAAAATCAGCTTTAAAGGTACCAGTTCCTTATACGAGTATGAATTCGTATCAATTGCAAGGTGAAGTTGTGTATGCTGTGAGAGTTCGAGCAGAAAATTGAGTTACTCGTTGACTTGAGATGTTTTTAAAAGAATTTTTGATGCGAGTAAATTCGGTAGGGTGCTAGCATCATTTTGTTGATTCGTAAATTTAAGATGTTTGATACTGAATTCATTTTTATTGAGAAGTAATGTTGAATAATTTATTTTATTACTTCAAATTGTGCAGCTGTGAGCGAGGCCCTTGTTAACAGCCTGTATTTTAGGGCTCTGGACCGAATAATGAAAAGGGTTACCGATTCTCGAGCAGTAATTTATTTTATCTAAGCCCAAAGATGATATCGAGCCGGGAACAAAATCCATTTACTCATTTAACGCAGAAAGCATTCGGTATCTTCAAATACGCACGCAATTGACACATTAGGTTGTAATCAATCACGTTAAAATCACAACGAAATCCCGCGTCAAATCTATTTTTCAAATTTTGCTTATTAACGCTGAGCCATAAGGACAAATTTTCCTTAACAGAGTTCGTTTTTGATTTATTTAAATTTGAAGTAAAGCACCCTTTTCGATCGGGCGTCGCTCTTGTATTGACAGTTGGTGTTGCTTTAATATTATTGACAGGCTAATTCATTAGGCGTTCCGGAAGGGTTACTTCATATGCCTTAAATTCAATTGCTAACTTTGAGCTCTATTGCCATAGTACAAGGACGTTCGTTGAAGCCCTATTTTGGAGCATGCTTAAAATTTTATCTTTGATAGAAATCAAAGTGCCGACAACATGCAAGCATTGTTATTGTTATCTTCTATTTGTTTTAGCTGGAAACAAATGTATCTACATTTTTGGTTGTTAATCATAAACTTTCCGATAACAATATCTACTTGGAATATTAAAACATTTGGTTCGTACATTGTAATATGTTTTTCGTAAAATATTATTCCTTTTGTTGTTTTCTTCATTTTGGTACTTTCTCAAGATCGCAATGTACATACGTAGACAATTAGTAATTCATTGTTTTTCCTAGAATACAGGGGAAATAGCTATAGCTCTTCTTCCTTCATACTTGATGACAAGCAATCCCAGTTTTCTTTGCTCGCATTACGAATTTCCGATTACACCGCCCTCTGTCACCCTTCTACGCATATTGCGTCACCCTCGTCTCGATTTTTCATACATCTTTTCTTCTATACGCCCTTGAACACACTTGATTTGCGAAGCACGTATACCTAAACAACTTTACCAATTTCAACATTTCATAATAAAGTAAACTCTATTACCTTAAACATAAAGGTTGGAGGTAGAACAATTTATGTTTGTATTCCACCAGGGACGTTTTCCTTGCATAGTGTTCGGGAGGGATGATGTTTTGCTTTGTACAGACAACTTGCATTTCACCTTAGGAAATAAAAAATATAAGTGGCCTGGTTACAGGCGATGTAGTTCTGTTTTTGAATGTGAAAATACAAGATTGTAGTTTTTCAATTTTCGTAGTTACTTTTGTTCTAAAATAGAAAAAAATATTTATTTGTTTATTATAAAGATAACAAATATATATTTTTTTAATATAGCCCAGCGTTATATGTGTTTGTCGGTAAGATTAAAAAATATAAAAGAATACAATAGAGATTTCAATGTAGCATTTTGTTATATAAACATAGTAAATGGTATGTAGTTTAGACGCAGCAAGCGCGTTGGGGTGAACGCCAAGCTTACGAAACTTCACAGTTTGTAATTAGGTTACTAAAGTTTTTGGTACTACGCTCGGTTTTGACTACTTTTGACTTCGGTTTCACTAACCAGACAGAATATGGTTTAGTTTTGGAGGTGTTTGATAAGTTCTACGTTAATTATAAACACAAAAGTACGAAGGATTTGCTTTACAATATTAGTTTGGTAAAACTACATTTCCGTTAACAATTATGTAGCAAATGTATATTAACTGTAGCAAATTAAATAAATAAGTTGAAGTCTACTTAACAGAAACATTTTGACCTTTAACTGAATCTTGCAAAGAAATAAAAGAAAAATGTTACCAGAACGCATTACTCATTACAGCACACTGATAAATAGGTTCTTGTGTGCCAAGTAAATGGCCTTCAATCTTATGTGCAAAAAAAAAATGTTCTTACTTTTCCGCAGAAATATCCCTTATTCTTCTAGAATGTAATGGTTAAATATTTAAGTAAGCTGGGTAATTGGTTATTAAGACAATCAGTCAAAATAAAACCCTGTGCCTAAATTTTTCTTCTTATTTATAACGCCTAATCTTAAGGATTTTAAATATTTAAGGGTAGGATAAGATTTTAGTCCCTACAATTAAATTGGGGCTTATCCACATTATCGAGGTATTTTAGGTCTTATTTCCATGTTTTAAGATATTTAATGAGTATTAAACAATCGTTTCCTCTATATCACTTAGAGCTCATATTTGGATAAACTTATTAAGTATCTCTTTCACGAAAGGTAATTCATTGTAAAAAGCGTTTTAGTTTTCCAAAGCAATCATACAACAATCTTACTGTTTCAAGGTGAATTAGCTACGACGACTAAAAATCCACTTTTGTCTTCTAAAAATATTCCTCTTAATTTTATACAAGACCAAGATAAAATCGTTAGCATAAATGAAAATGCAAATGTAATGAATAAAACTGTATCCTTAAATAACTTTATCGTAGGAGATCCAATCAAAGTTGTAACAGAAACAATCGAACCTATCTCAGATACACTTACAAGGAATGCTGGTAACATGAAAGATGATCATAATTCATATCCAGTTGATTGATTTACAACGGTTTGAAGCTCAAAATCAATTTATTGTTCGTGAGTACAGAAAAGTACCTTTTGTCAATACAAGATGTGTAAAAAACTGAATATGATTTTTATCATTTATTTATTTGTCAGGGGTGAATTAAATATTTTTTTTTCATAGTTTTTTCATCTACAAAAAAAAGCCTACAACGACATATTTAGCTCAAATAATCTTATACAAAAAACGATCATCATGATTTAGGCACATTAAACCAGTAAAATTTAATTAGTTATTAATTTAAAGAGCAAAGCAAATAACCATATCCACATTTTTGAAAGTTGATCATTGTTGTACAGATAAATCGAATTGTATAGTTTCAAGTGAAGATCTATTGGTGCTATTGGCTACCGAGGTCAATAGGTCAGGCTCGAACTGTTTTCAAATAATGCTATTCGTTTCTGTGTACCATAAAAAGTTGACTCACTAAATGGAGTTTTTTTAACCTTTCATTTTTGTTCTAGAAATGTTTTGTAGCCATCCTGTTCTATAGACTAACAATTATTTATTCTGCTACGACTTTAACGGTTTTGATTTTGGTTGAATATCAAGGTATTCAAGGTCTTACTGATTGAAGTATCAGACTGTAGTGAAACAGCCATTAGGGATTCCTAATGGCCACCCAGCACGATACCGATTGAGATAACCACAGTTACCCCTTTGACATCTTATTAAACTGATTGGTTATTCCGCTTTCGTAACTAAATCGTCATCAATAAGCGGTGCCAATTTGTTTGTCTCCTTTATGTCAGCTTGTATGTTTTGCTGGAGTAAATGACAGGAAAGGCGGTCGTCTGCTGACAGTGTTCATCCATCACCGCAAATTACATCTGCTGCAGCCCAGGGGTCATTATTTATTTGGCAACCATCATCATCATTACGTATATTCAGTCCTCCAGAGATCAAGTTAAGGGTCTAAGTTATGAACTTTATAGTTATTGAATAAGTTCTCGAAAGTTCCGGTGGTTGTTGAGCTTCGACTTAAATTATACAAAACGTATTCCTTGTTATTAAAGCATGTTTTAATAAAAAAATCGTGTAATTCCATTGCTTTGTTCAAATTAAAATAAATATAATGACTTACGTAGTAAGTTGGTAAAACAAAATAAATTTTGAAATAATATTTTATTTCTACCAATCTTTTCAGTGTTAATAGTATGTTTTCTACAGCAACTATAGTAAAGAAATTTCTATAGTCGCTACAACATTTGCCGAGTCACTGAACAAAACCACTGAACCCGTAAAATACTGAAGTTCACAGCTTTCTGACAAAGACCACCGACTATTTCGAGTAAGTCTTGTTTGGAGCTCAAAGATCAATGAATAAGCCTCACAAAGACAGTCTATTTGAACCTACTTCTACTTCTTAATAACAGTTACAATTTTCTTTGAAAACTAAATTAAACATCGCAGTTTCGATATTTATTTTGAATAGATTTTTTGTATTACACATACATGTCTTAATTCACTTAAATCTAAAATTGTGTTTAGAAAATGATATGCTTTGATCGTTTACAAAGTTTATCAGATGAAACCAAACTACCTTGTGATGGTAACGACCAATGTGAAGTTTCTTCGCACCTTTCGAATACAAATTAATTAGTATATTAACTTACTCGCTTTCCGTTCATTACTTGATCTCTTTTAAGTGACTGTGTCCAATTACATTGAAACGCAGTGTACTTTGCTGTAATTCGACTAAGATCACTGTAATTACGTGTACGTAATATTCCATTATAAGTAGCGAGATACGTGAATTAGTTACCGATACAAAAAAAAACAACGTCAAAATTATAAATTATGTGAACCGATTGCATAAAGCGACTTTTTTATATTCTAAACTAATGTTCTGTTGAGTCTTTTGGGTCTAGTAAATTCATTTAGTATAAAAATTAATGGAAAAATAATCCGTAAAATTAAAAATTGAAATAACTGACATCTTAATATAACTATATATTGATTGAAAATTTAATTTTTTTAGTTATCCAAATAAATAGTAAAACCAGAATATTTTTATAGCAAGTAGTTAAATCATGATTAAATAAGGATGTTAAATTAATTTTATTATTATTTTATATATTATATTATATACTATTTCATGGTATAATAATGGTGACAACTTTTTGGGATTCCTTAACTAGTTACTTTATTGAAAAATATTTATGCAATTCAAATAACAGAGGTAAGCACATAATATTATAAACTTTTTGGTTTTATAGAAATTCGAAATCTTAATTATACATTTTAATTGAAAAATTCTTCATTATGATTTTAATCACATAAAAAGCACTATTTATAAATTACTTATCAGCTTAATATATTTGAAAAAATGTGTGACAAACAAACAGATAACCTGAAGAAGACTTAAAAAATACCTATGTACATAACTCGATTGAATATAACTTAATATTTGATGTGAAGTAACACGATGCTTTTAAGAAATGTCGGAGGGTTCATATCTACAACTAGCGGATTAACATTTAAATAAGTTTTATGTAAATCTTCTTCACATCAAACGACTTACCAACTTGTTGAATCAGCTTCAAAATTTATTTAAATATCTTCAAGTGAAAGCTCATTAGAGGTCAATTTTGCTTTAGATAAAAAGATCGTGTAATATTTTTGTAATATCAATGAATTTTCATAGTATTTAACAGGTTATGTGGATTTTATTTATTTATTTGATATTGCGATTTACGATTTTTTTTTTCACATTCTGATTTTAAAACATTTTAAAGGCAAGTTGTTTTAGTTATTTACTAAATACTCCATTTGAAAGTACTTTTTCAATTGAAATTTTAGTTGGAATGGTATGGAACTAACTAATACTGTTATTTTGTTTGTGTATAAAATTCACCATAAAAAAACGATCCGTCCAATTACCTTTCAGTTTTATATTTAGGGACCACCCTTTTTTTAGCCCTTACTTCTAAACAATAGTACTTCATGTCCTATGTACATTGAATAGTAATCAAAATTATTCCCCTCTAGTAAAAGTCAAAGCCCTTATCGAAACCAATTTTCATTGTAAAGTTCAATAAAGTTTCCTCCTATACGACTTACAACGAAGAAACATATTAATTTTTAAACTGAAAATACTAATGAACAGCTTTGAAATTTTTGAACCGCATTTTATAATTGAATGATGGAAAATTTTCCAGATCATTTTATATTTGTATAAAGTATGAAATTGTATCTTGTAATGTACATCAACGAATGATCTATATCGTTCACGTATCACCTAAAAGGTCGATCGTGCTACGAGAGGCGTTAAATGGAAAATAGTATTTTCAGTTAGCCAGCTCGTTCTTGGATGATAGAGTAGTATATCGACGGTATCGCATCCGGCGTCTGACTGATTGGATTCCGAAGCTCTATAGATTTCCTTTGCCGGCGTGCAAAATAACACGTCACTCAAATACAATCGATAATAAATTCAATTTTCTCTTTCCGCCATCAAAATGACGACCGGACAGGATTAAACGCGTCCTATTCGCCTTTTGTTCGCCACAATTCCAACTTTCGCCTTGTATTTTTTCCGTCCAATGTTTTTGTGGATTTCCCGCAGCTGAGTCGGGCAGTTTTTCGAAAGCAAAAAGTTGTCTGTTTAAACTCGTCACTTACCAAGGGAAAATAGAATAATCGCTTTTACAGATTAGCTTCCTCTTAAGAGAAAACCTTAAGGGTTTTTTGGATAAATTGTAAAATTTGTTCTGAGTTTTGTGATGTAGATAGTAATTTACAAAATTAAAATTGCTTTAAAAGAATTATTTTAAAACTTTTAGTATTCACCGACATAAAACATTTCCGAGACGAGTCAATTTAATAAATAAATTTTAAACAACTTGTACATCGAAGTTATTACAAATGCACACGGTGCAGATAATCAATGTGGTATAAATGCGAGAGGTACAATATGAGAATGCGCGGGCGTTTCTTGGAACACTGGGCTTGTACTTCGCACTGCGTCGCCAATTAAAACCAGCTACTTGCCTTTTATTTTCTTTGTACACGCCGAGTACAAGGAACAAGCTCTAACTTACGATCATGCTACCTAAGACAGAACACCAAATAAATAACATTAACACTGCAGAGCAGCACAATCTCGAGTTACTTGCTACCATCGAAAACCTTTTACCAGCAGGAAATTAAAACCAAATGCTATAAACGTATCATCCAGATTTGAGTTTGGTAAAGCGATTTCAAAAATCGAATAAGCTGAAAAGCTTAGCTCGGCTAAAGGCACTTTTGGTTCCGAGCACACGAATATCGAGTTCCATAATAGCGCTCAGAACAAAATCGTTTTATTGGCCTTGTCGTCTCTTCGCCCAACAATAAAGGCCACTCCTGAGATTATCAACGGTCAAATACCTACACCGCACCTTTCTTGTTTATCTTTCTTATTTCACTGAATCTGAACGTCGCATTTTACTAGACCACAACAACAAATTCGTCGGTTGGCCTGAAATTATTTTTATTATTTATTTAATGTATTTAATAACGGTATTGTAAATTGGATACAAATTAACGGTACACGGGAAGGTTCCAATAACAAAATTAAGGTTGCACAAAAAAGGTACAAAAAATTGCGCCATTGGGTGATTCGACAATTTGCATGCGTAACGCGAGCCAGTAACAAGGTTCGTCCGATCCGGAATAAGGTGCTGTAAAGTTTTTATTGCGTTGTATTTCAATGTTTGGGTAGTCACGAAGTCACGAGACCCGGCAAATTGTTTGAATTCCACATTTTTTACTGATTGTATTAAAATTGCTGACCCAAAATCTTATTTTACCGTTGGGGATTTAAAACGCAGTCACGCCAGGTTCGACTTTTCGGAAACATGTTTTATAAAATTTTACCACGAGTTTACCTTTACAAACTAATTCGCCACTGTAAAATAATGATAAATTCACATTAGTAGTAAACGAAAATGGGTGTTTCGGCGGTATCGTTTGAAGTATCCTAGAGTCAAGTCATAGCCATTCGAGGCAACATCTTGATACCATCCTGACAATTCAATACTACGCCTTCAGATAAGGGCTATTACAAATATAACTTGACAACATAAACGGCAGTGTACATAAAAATCTTTGTGGGGAGTCCGTGGGCTTGTGGAATGCGATAGAAACCAATCCCGGTGAGATTATAGAGTCGAACAGGAATCGTAATTTTAAGTAAACTGCTGCCACCGTTCGCTTTATGGAAACAAATGCTGTTAAGGTATTATGAGAGTATTGTGTCTTGTAACGTAATGATGATACGGCTTTCAGCGAGGTAACAAAATTAAGATTTAAGAACTTAAAACATTTTGAAAGTTTGTACGTTTATCGATACCGTTACAGATATTTTATGAAATCATTATTTCACACAAACATTCATGACAATATGATATAGCCAGTTAAAAATAAAATGTGGTCATTTACTTGTAGCATAAAACAAATTAGTTTTTTATCATGGAGCCACTGATTCACTTTTTTTTTTGTTTCCAGGTAAGCCTTTTGATTCAATAACATGGGGCGATTTTTCGCAATAGTTTCCAAAGTGCGCAAGGTAATGTAATAAAGTTTTTTTTAAAGTTAAAGCTTATTTTATCTCGTACACAGCCTGAAATCTTTTCGTTTTTCGATCAGTTAAAAGCTTTCAGCTTGAACAAAATTCATAAACGTTACAATTCTGAAAAACATTTTGTAGTTTAATTCGTGCCGTTGTTGATTTTTAAGTTAACAAAGGTTCGATGAATCCTTTACTTCCTCAATTCCTGAAATTTGAAATGGTTAATACTACTGTTTATTGTAATATATATACTACTAGATAGTGTGTTTTCCTTTGCTTTATGTTAGTAATGATTTTTGTACTCCATTCTCTAATCTAAATATTGATTCAATCAGTTTCAATTAACTAACAAAAAAAAAAAAATTTTGTTAAAGAATCCTAAACATACCTCGAAATATTATTGTTAGCGACTTAACCAAAATGTCAATACAATTTGCAAGTTGCTTACAACACTTCAGTTGGAATGATGAAATAAAAGGGGCGAACCCCTCGAAAGAAACTAGTCAATCTCAAGGGAGTTGTTTAGGGAAAAGTTGTATTTTCGTTTTAATATATTATGTACAGGAATTCTCGTACTGTTGACAGATAAATTATTTTCATTTCATCAAGATAAATTTTTTCAAGATCATCAAGATTAATTCTTAAATAATAAAATTACATAAACTTATGCCGAGCTGTCAATTAATACTCTACTTTCTAGTGGAAATACAGCGTTTTATCTAATCGTCGTATAATAATATTCTGTACTTAATGCGGCAATGTGCTTCAGTGTTTTAGAATAGTCATTTGACTGATGGTGCATTACCGTAAAAGCCACGTCACTTAAGCGGTTAAGAGAAATGTGAACGTTCAAACCATTTCTGGAAGTGTTTCAAGAATATTTCAATTAATTTTACCTCTGTCAATCCAAACAAAGTATTTAATGTACCTCGTTGCATGATAATTTTAGGTTATGTAAGCTTTTAGCTCTGACAAGAATTACATATTGTTTTGTGTATGTATATCTGGCTGATAATAAAATTCGTATACAAGTCGTATCTGTAAGTAAGGCTTTGGCTAAAAATCAATTTATTCCGAGGTGAAATCTCTCATAACCCCTTCAAGTTATTCAAGCGTAACTTTTTCCATTTCACCGTAAAAGCAGCGGAAGCATACGACTTTGACTAATGACATTACGACCCTAAAACCTTTCTAGTTTCCATATTTCCATGCATGTCATGTGACTGTCGCTGAAGTTTTGGCGAACGGAGCTTGATATGCCTGTCTTTGTTCTGCTCAAAGTATTTTAAGTAGACCGCGAGAGATGACTATGGTTTCAGAGATACGGGTGATGATTACGCGCTGTGGACAAGTCTTTGAAGTCGCCGACTCGGCCGGTGGTCCTTTTTGATTTTAACACGAGCATTACGGCTTCCTTCACAAGACTTCCATTACAAGATCATAGCAAACGTATAAACGATCGCTGATCGTTTTATTGTTACGCCGTAATTATAATCTTGAAAATCATAATTGGTTTAGGATATGGGTACCAAACAAAAATATATTTTATTCTAGTATAACTATGTGTTCACATTCTGTTGAGATGTGGACTTCTTTTATTACATTTAAAATAAGAATAAAAAAACCCAAACCGGGAATCGAATGCCAAAATTTTTGGTGTGATTTTTTTGACACAGTTTTCTATACCAAACTCATAATTTTCCTTTAAAAAATTAAATTATTTTTTGTTCTTATGTATGTAGTTTTTGTTGAGATTTTCCAGAAAAGTTTTTCTTTTCGTCACACCTATCCTATTACTGCCTGGTGTTGGTATCTTTTCACTAAGGGGATTTTCTCAGTGAGACGTTTACAAGGGCCCTAACAATGTTATTCTTGGTCTTGACAAGCGCGAGCGGAGGCCGGACGATCAATCATAGCTTAGTGATGTTCACTGCGCCAAAATACCTGTCGATATTTTGACAAAACCTTTTTAGCTTTACAAATATAAATCGTTTGATATTATTAAAGGTGTTTTGTAATGATAACAGTAAAACATTTTGTTGTATCTAAAACTTATGTTCCAAAAATATAGGTAGTTCTAGAGATTTTTCTCGTTCTCTTTTCAAATACAGTTGTGTTCCTAAGAAGTTGGAGTAAGCTCCATTGGCTCAGTTGTTAGAAGGGTCGGTAGTCGGCACAGCAAGAAATATACACACAAACACAAATTTATGTTTTAATATAAAAATTGTAATTAGAACTAAATTCAAACACATGGACATAAACATCACTAAAGTTAAGCCGCGTTTTCCGGAGGGATTTAATCGGGATAAGACATGTGTCGTTTCTTATTACCAATCCGAGATTGTGGCGGGGGCAAACAGGTTGTGCGGCCCTCACTCCAAGTCAACATCATATCACTTACCAAACCTTTCTTCACAAAGTGTATTTGTATTGACAAATTCTTTTTCATCTCTCAGTGTGCCTTGTTACACAAAAGGCGGATTATATTTCTCCAAGCAATCCCTGACATGTGTTATGAGCGGATTGCGCCAATACGCTTTTATTTTCCGAGCGTTTTATCGAAATAACCGCGTTGCCTGCGCATCACTCCGGCCGAAATCACAACGGAACACTTTGGAGTCTCACAAAATTAAATAAAGATAATTAAGAACTTCTCCGCGTTTATCAAAACTTCAGTGAGCGATCCCTCTGTAACTTTATATTTCACTGTAAGTCCTGTGATCACAAGTTAGTAGAAAGTGATCAAGAGAACAGCTCACAATTTCAAAGCCAATAAATAAAACAGGTTAAGTTTATCGCCCCACTCTGCGTGAGTGACAAATGCAATAAATTGAATACTCAGAACTCATAAAAACTAAAATGAATACAGTTGTCAAGTTAACATAGGCAGGGAGATGAATCAGTCCCTACGATGAACTCTCGATAAATACAGATGTGGGCTCAGTAAATCTTTTACTTTCCACCTTACATTCACAATCGAGTTGAGAATATGGTAATCTAATAAGGACGTATTCAACAACGCAATTCTAGGTATTCGAGATTGTAATTCTATTTACAATGAAGATATGATTGGAAAATCGGATCAAAATTCAAATCAAAATTTGGATTTTACGACTTCATTATTTGGCATTAATATAAAAGAAGAATAATTAGTATTTTTCGACTATGCATAAAATTTTGGATCTGAAAATGTTTGTTTTTATAACTCAAAGTAGTCTTAATTCTGAGCAAAGACGCAGACCGCAGGCTATATATTCATTGCGTTGGTATTTCTATGGCATTCGTGTGAATAATTTCCCTAATTGATTTAATAAATCTCACCTTAGTACCGGTTTCGATTGAAGATATAAGAATGATTTATTATTTTATTGGTGTATACAAATCCTTTCTAATTGCCCGAAAAAGTGTTAAAAATAAATTCTATTGTTTACTGTAGTTTGTGATTTGATGTAGTTATTAAAATGTTCAAGGGATTGGTGAGAAAGTTAATTTTTTGGTTCTGTTTCTTTTTATTGTTAGAATAGAGTTTTAACTAACTAATAGTCGATTATTTTTTTAAAGAATTATTCAAGAAATGAAAGAAAATTCATTTAAGACAAAAAACATATCGTGTTCATTAGTTAGATAAATAATTAAATATTCATATTAGATGGTACTCAAATCTTACTAGTAGTACCCTTGAAATGGCTTAGAGTGCAGCATACTAATAATATGTAATAGCATACACCTAGCCGTGTAACAAAATAACACATGATTTTTAAAACTCAACTGAAGAGTGTAACCTTCGTTTTTAGTGACTCTACTTGAGGCTAAGCGGCAGCTAAAACATAATATTAAAAACAAGGTAAAATATTCGGCAAACACAATTTAGTCCTTATTGGAAAGGAAATGTTTCCATTTCCTGTTTGGTACTAAAGAGCATACTATATTGTTAAGCAGTGGCGGTGGTGTCATAGAAGCCCAAAAGCCCGGCTTTGTTTGATAGGGCAACTAAAATTAGTTTGATAGGGCAACTACTAGAACTTCAATCAAATCAAACGAATTTTTTTAATTGTGGTTTTGCTGACATGTTCGCAAACTTCTGAGTGTTTTGCTGAGCTCGTCCACGCTAGCAAGTCCACAATGGAAGTATGAAGTATATCTTTCGGCTTGCCCTGTATTAAAACTCTAGGTACGCCACTGTTGTTAAGTAATCTTATTCCATACGTAAAAGCGTAGATAGCTTTATCCATTAAAGTACTCTTGTAATTAAACAAAATTCAAACCAGAAAATTTACATTCGTTAATAAATAAGTCATTGGTGAAAAAAAAACTCGAAGATAAGCTTCGTAAAACACACAGCAGTAATTAAAACGGAGATAGAACCAGTTTAATTATGTATTCTTAGAATAGACGTAAGCTGCATTACAATTTCATCAGATGAACAATCGCAAGAGATTTGATTTACGAAGGTGGGGTGTAATCTGCGTTGAAATCCCGACTGCTTCAAGATAAAAGGAATAAATCACATGTCAAGCGAGCGAGCGAGTTGCGAGAGAGAATCGAGAATAGAGAACAGAATCATAATGTTTATACGCCATTATACTCAGTAGTTACGTTTAGTTTTAGTAAAGAGATGATTAGAGAGTGATATTTAAATTAGTTATATTATTTGATGTCTAAGTTAAGGTAAATTAAGACACACATAGAAAAACTCTTGAATAAATACCATCAAAAATATAATGTATTTCTTAAGTTGCGACTTAGTGGGGTTTGAAGTGACTTTACCGATTATAAAAGAACTCAGTATGTTAAAATTGACATTTTTTGTCACCCTCAAAAGTCACTTGTCACTCCGGTGTTCGGCTAGAAATGTGTAATAGTTAAGACGTCATTAATTCTTAACAATCGCCCTCAAATGATAAGGGCTCGGCGCCTTTGTTCTTATCGCGAACGTCAAAATATTTTATGTCCCTTCGATTGGTCGTGTGAAAAAACAGGCCCTTAAATAATAAGGTGATTATTATAATTGTTTCAACTGTGGGAATGTGTTTAGTTGATTTAGAAATGTCGTTTGTATTAAGTTTAGGAACTTTTTTTCGATTTTTTTTCTTCTTTTGCTCTCAAAAACCAAAGCTTATTATTATTTACTTGTAAGTTTACATGGTAGTTAAGTTGTTATTTAGCCTGCCTTCGAACCTAGCTATCTCAGGTTCAAATCCCTACTCAGGAAAAATATTTATATTAACTGCGAATATTTATCAATCAATTAAATATTGTTCATTTATTATAGATAATAGAAAAACAAAAAATATAGTACACCTGAAATTGTAAAAATGGTTTGTAGGTTTATTTTTAAAATTTCTTTAAAATTGTGGCTAACCATTAAAAAATACTGAGGTAAAATAATTGAATGGGAATGTCCATTTCATTATCTGTAACTTATTTTTAATGGCATCATTTTTTATATTTTGACAGCTGCATTCTCAAACACAAAACCTGAGGCAATTTAGGGATATCATGTAATGAGCTTTTAATATGGCGACACCTTTTTGGGTACCGTCATCATTGGGTAAGAATTTGGATATTTTGGTTTTGATAAGCTTATCGTTCATTCTTTATAGATCTCCAATCATCTGGAATTTACCTTAATTACTGAATTCTAGATGCTTTAGTGCTAAAATAACATAAAGAACGTAAACGTAGAATAACGTAAATAACAAAATAAATAACAAATTTTCAAATACATTTGCTTAATACAATTCATAGATTAATGATGGGGACTCCAATTATTTATCTATTTATAATAAAAAGAGAGACAAGCGAATAAAACACTATAATTCTATTGACTGGAATATAACATTATTTCAATATTTGAAGATTCATGTACATATAGAGACTGAATCGATTTACATAAGGGCAGGTGTTCACGCCCGCACCTTGTCAATCTAAAAGCTAAAAGCCATATCTATCGCATCCGTGGGCATATTGACAATATTAACATTACGGGCGTGAAATCACATACTGGTAACACCGATACGCAATTTACTATCGGAAGTGTGGTGTAATTGTGTGCTTAAAGCTAGGGTTGCTAACCCAGCTTATACCGGAGCGATAAAATCTAATGTCTTGCTACGGATCAGCAGCCAATGCATGTGCAAGTACTGTACTGTACCTATTATTAATTCAACAATAATGCATTAGAAAAAAATAAATACACATTAACTTTATTAATCCTTATGGTGTTAGAGCAGTGGACCATATAATGTTATAACGTGGCAAATGTACAAAATTACGTATTATTTCAAACTACTACATCAGAAAAATATTTAACCTAAATTAACAAAAAAATAGAATAAAACCTTATTTCACATACATTTTATCAAACTTATAAAAATAAATGACATGTGAGCTCAAGGGTTTCACGAGTAGCAATAAAAGTAAGGTGATCAAATCACACAGCGATAATCATTATTTCTCTATGATTTCACTAAACGGCACTCATAATACTTTACCGATAATACGTGCCAGGTGGTAGCCCTATGGAAACCTATATATCAAAATAGGATCTTACGTAAACGTGATTGTTAATGTAACGCGCTATTTCGCCGGATAACGGGGAAGTAACGTGAGTTTTATGAATTGTTTTTGCTTTAGTACATATAAAGCCTTATTTAATTTCCTTTTTGCTTCTTTTTTGTGTCGGTCAAATGGTCACTTTGTCTTTTATTAGTAAATGAACTTTTTCCACGCGTAGACTGTTCTTTTTAATAAGTTAAAGTACCGTTTTGATAGTTTAATTAACGGAGATTAAAAAGTATGTGATTGAATCAATTCATTGAATTTGCACCCATTAAAGGTCCATCCAACGTTAGTCTAACTCTCATTAATACTGGCAACACTCGGTCCTACGGTATCCCTGCGTGGAACGGAACGTGCCTAAAGCTGGCCATTCATTGTCATTTACTTTGATGCTTTATTGATCCCTCGGTAGGCACGTACAGCATCGTTAGAGGCTCGAGTGACGCAGAGAGTACCAATGATCGAGATAAATCACATTACCCGACTTCAACTAGGGTTTTGTAGTGGAGTCGCGCGAATGTATCCGTGTTACGTGCAACGGAACGCAAGATACTTTGTATGAACTTTTCTGGACTTTTGTCTTTAAGTATCTAACTCTTGTTTTGTCTTGTTGTATAAAACATAAAACAAATATTAACTAAGACATGAGCGAAATTAAGACGTTAAAGCTAATAAAAACGCTTAATATCGTAATTCTAGTTATATTGGTGGAGGCAACAAAACATTGAAAACCCTCAACATCGGCCAATGAGGCGTTAGTTTTATTTAGGGTTGTACAACAAAAGTTATTTTATTAACAACTCTGTTAGAAATGTTTTGTGGAAATTTCCACTAAATTCTTTCAACTAATTAGACTAAATACAAAATGTTACTTAATAAGATTAGAAAGTAATATAAAAATATTTTTAATTTTATACGAAATTACTGGTAGATAACTCAAAAATCATATCTAAAAACAAACCAATATCCAGTTAGAGACAACACGAGCCTCTAAGGAGCGAACTGTGCAAATTGCATCGTGCTAATTTGCAAACTAAAAACAAAATAAACAGCACATGGAATTCTCAATTTCACTAAATTATTCATTACAATTTAATGTACCAAATATGTTCGTATCTATGCCTATGTATCTCTGTTTGTTTACATACACTTAGTCGTATATGCAGTCCAAGCTGCATTTAGTAACATGTTATATTTGTAGGCATATAAATAAAAAAATATATATAATTAAATAAAAAAATAATAAAAAATCTCGTATCGACAACCCTAGTAAGTATGGACGTCAAAACAGTTCTGTATCATTGTTGATCACGCAATCCGCACGTTCGCACTTTCTCATCGAACCCTTAATGAGCCTTTCAAACGTTGTTTTTGTTGCCAGGAGTGTGAGAACTTGGTGGGCCAGTCCACTCAAAACCGAAGTTACGAACGCTGTATAAGAAATATCCTTAATTACTTGGCCCTAAAGTATAACGATTTATCTTTTACAATATCTTAAAAGGTTCTCAATTTATTACTATGTGAATGTTTAGCATAACTTCTCTGTTTTGTACTAATTTAGATGACTTTTTATTTGAAAGCTAACCCATTTTTGCAATTCGATGATTCATATCATTGTTGTTTTTTATTTTATTTTATCAATGTCTTTACTAATACTGCACATTATAAATCTACAAGATCGAGACAAACAGGTATTGATTGTTCAGGTATTTAAAACACGCCAAGCCTTATAATATTATCTGTATTCTAACCTTAAAATAAATTTTGTATTGTAGTACCTACTTACAGTGGCGTGCCAAGAGTTTTAGAATAGGGCAAGCCGAGAGATAAGTTATTGTAGTTTATAATTCATTTCGATAAATGTCTTATCATCATTTCTCTTAAATCTACACTTCATACTTACGCGTTCGAATGAGCGCGAATTTTGAACCTTGCTATGCAAAGCATATTGTTATTTCATTTAAAAAGTAATGAATGAACGAGAGCGCGAACTATATTGGTTCGATAGGGTTAAGCCGGGTTTTTGGGCTTGTATGACAGTACCGCTACTGCATACCTAGTCATTCAAAGAATAATAAATAAGGCCAAAATAGGAAGTAATGTCTTAATCAGACGTGCGGAAAGATGGGCAATGAAAATGGTTGTTGGTAAGAATGGTTATTTAATAATGATAATCCTCTTAAGGTTGGGTTAGGTTATGGATAATTAAGTTTTGCTCAGGATTAACGTGATTACGGATGTGTTCTGGTATATACTTAAATATATGTATGGCTACACACCGATAAACTTTAACAAGCCATTTTTGTGTAACTATCAGCCCACTGGGAACAACCTTAACCCTGGAGGGGTTATGAGCTAGAGTCCAAAAAGATCACTATATTTTAATCTATATATATACCTATCCAGATTGACTTGAAAATACTCATATTATATCAATCTTAAACAAGCTGGTGATTGTAACCTCTAAATATTATGTTTGAACTTTTTTGTGACAAGAAATAGTTTAATTTTTTTTTTTTTCATGTTCCTTTACCCATTTTTAAAGGTTTTTGATAAAATCCTTTTTATGTTGCAATTTACAAAAGTAGTTAAGATTTTTTTTGTTTTTTTTGGTTTCATTTGAGCATAACTGAAACTTGACCCGATGTTGTGCAGTTATAAATGATGTTATTGATTTCAAACCGCATTTTAATATTCATAATTCGGTGTCATAATTCTAACGCGGTTACTACTAATTTTCAGTTATGTCACATTGAACCACATCAATTTAGTCGCACGTACGTCGACATAAAAATTATAAGCTCGCCGCAGGTTCTTTGAAATCGAACATTATTACTATTTTATTATAATACTTACTTGTTATTGCGCATTAGGTACACAAGCCTACCAAAACCTTAATTATAATTTCTTGTAAAAATTCACTTATTCATCGTTCATATTATTCAACTCCGTGCATCAAAAGTTCTCCGCGGAATCGATTCGGGTCCTTGCTAAGGAATCCGGATTTAATTACGGGACACCTGGTAGAAAACAAAAGAGGACTCGGTTGGGAAATTTAATTTCGGTGAAATCTTTGAACAGGAACGGCCTAGAACCTTCCTTTGACGTCGTAGTCATTGCACTGATGAATGACAAGGACGCGGGTAAGGTTGTATAGTTGCGTCTCTTTTTGTCAATGAGGTAATGATTTGAAAACAAAGTCACGATACAGGCAAAGGAAGCGTCAAATTGACTGAACCTCCGGTGTTTTGTAGTTCCGAATTCATCTCTCTAATTATGCGGCGTAAATAATGTGATTGTTTCTTTCTACTGCCCTTCGTTAGGGTTGAGTTTATTACCATTGCAGGTTTAATATGCGTTCAGTTACTTTAGTTTAAAATTAAAACTTCATACACCTGCCTTCAAGGGCTTTTAAACTAACCAATTTGATGTCATCATTTTAAGATTAAATCTTTTCAAACCCATCAAATGTATTTGGATTAAATTAGGTTTTTAGCAGCAATCAAAGCCAGGCGTCTGTGAAATGGTTATTATAATAACAATGTTTGTTGAATCCGATAGCGGTCATGCGTTATAATGCCGCGTTTAAAGCCTTGGCTTGAATCACTAGCTTTTGGTATTAGCTCTTTTTGTCAAGTTCACACAGAAAATGTGAAATAATTTGAAAACGAGCTTGCTTTAAAACATTTTAAATTGCTTTGGCTTTTATGTGGACAGTACAGTATGCTTATAATTCATAATACAGTACATGCTTATTGGATATTTGAATATAAATAATAACATTTATGAATTGTAATAAATATATTAGTATTAAGAGAAATATTATGAAGAATCCTCAAAGCCTATTCCTTTCAGACGATTTACAGGACTTCTATTTTCCACTCGCGCAACCCGAGTAACAAAGCCTAACATCGCGTCAGTTTATCATCTGTAACGACCCTTACAGTTCCTAGGAACAGTCATACTAAATGACGCGTACAGACCAACGGCGGGCAATTTGGCAGCCGTCTCTCTTGTAGCAACCAAGACGATTCGGTCCCGACTACACATAATGTCCCGATAGATACATACGTTTTATTGGACCGTTTATTGTTAAAGTTTATCGGCTATGAAATTTTGGAGCCGCTGTCGGTTTTTAACTGCAATGAAATAAGCTTTTACGTAGATTATTTAATTTTTCTCATTGATCGAAAATTTTACAGCTTAGGAAATTGTTTTGTGCCTTAAAGCCAAACAAGAACTGTAGTAGTTGTCCAGAATTTTGTATTGATGGGCATACTTTGTTTTGTATTTACCTACATCGCAAACATTGTGGCATCGTGACGAAAATTTACTGAAAAACAACTTGTATCAACACGATCTCATATATTGATAAAGATTCGTAAAAAACGAATTTTCACGAATATGACTGCAGAATAGAAAGAGAAAAGCTAGAAAAAAAACATCTCATATATGTATAAGACAATTCTCAAGGATTGTTAGGAATCCGCCAGAAATAAACGTAATGTGTTACTCTGAAAAACAAAGTTTTATTTACCCAAAAGTTTACATCTCAAACTAAACTTATTTAGCCTTGTACACTAATTACATACCTGAAAAACAAAGAAACGACACCTAAAGTTTATTTATTGGCATGTCGATTCCCACTTTACACTTCAAGTATTTAATTTCGTTTACTTTCGGTTTTATAATCTCACTACATCACATTCGCCATCTTTAGTAAAACAAATTCTGTTATTCCGACAGACAAGCAATGAAGGTGGCAGCGCCATCTGTTGTCCTTCTAAGTATTATTTCTACTTTACCAACAGAGCTATGCACTGTAGACCATTTAAAGGAATCTTATTTCTTTATATATGTATTTAAAAAACAACACCAATATTTGTATCAATATATTAAAATCAAAAACATCAAGTTTAAATTAATTGATTTTATAGTACGAGTACATTAACCTGAAGTTGCATTCTAAAATTGATGCAAATTTATTATAATGTCAAAGCAGCAATAAATGAAAGTCGCATAACATTTTGAAGGATATTTGGCAGCTAGCAAGCTGAATCCGTATTGGCATTACATTTGAGCCTGGAAGCTGGAAAATATTGAACTTTGCCAAGTCTCCTTGACTCTAGTGCCTCCAGTACAATAACAAGGATTCGGCAAGTGTCAAGTATTGATAGAGCTTACCGTAAAATGAGATTCATTGAACAAACTTGTGTAGCGTGCTGCAGCTTTTTGTACTATCTTAATGGAGTTTTTGGCATGGAACACGATACATTTGTTGTTGCGAATTTTAATTGAATTTTACTCTTATATACTAATAAGCCCAGAAAGCCCTAAAGGCGTATGATTTTTCCTAGACATTTTTTTTTCTTATTTGTTGCTTACTAGGTACTTAAACTAAACTCAATCCTTGTCGCTTTTCATAGGTATTGAAAAAGGTCGTGTGAATTGTCTCACATGTTACTCTAATTAATAATAACTTAAATAGGAAAATTTTCTGCCTATCAACAGAATGAATAAATAACTATTGATTTTTAAGGGTTTTTAAAATAGAAAAGTTTCATTACACTATATGAAATGAAAATCTATTCAATAAAACTTCTCACATTTAATTATAAATAATATTTCTAGGGCCATTAAAGAAGCTAATTTTGATCGTTTCTGTTTAACATAATTCGTGAACCAGTCACGAAAACTAAAAATAAATGTTCATACTGGAACCTATTTCTCATTCTGCCCTATCCGTAATAATGCTAATTGCTTTTTATTCGAACTTCAGATTCGTGTTCGTTATACAAGCAGGGCTATTTAAAACCTTAAAAATTTAAAATGAAAATCCACTCATTTATTTTTAAATTCATTAAAACGACTAAATCGAGTTGAACTGAAAAGAGTTAGTTTATTTTGGTTTTGCAGTCGAAATTTAAGAGCTAAAACAATTTTTTTAAATCATTATTCATTGTTTCAATATAGAGTTTTTAAAAGGTTTTTATAAACATTAAATGTTGTAGACAAGCCATCGCAACGATCACAAACCCTAATGCATTTCAAGATAATAACAACGCAAACACGACCAAGGCACCACTTGAAATTACAGCAATAATTCATAATTCAAGTACCAAACGTAAAATACTACCAACCGTAGACAAACATCAAAGGCTAAACTCATAAATTATTTAATAGAAAACACTTGAGAACGATTTCGACTAGCGTTTTGTACTGTTTCGTTTGCACAGAATGTAATTAAAGATGACGATAAAGAAAATTTGTTTATTTACTATCGTCTAGTGTCTTTTTATTTATCTGTCTGTGTATAAAATAAATCATATTGCCATATGTCCAACAAACGTACATGTAATATTCATGAAAAGCATTAGATATAAAGAATTTCGTATTATAGGTAAGTAGTTATATACCAAGCACATTATAACTTAAAGTCATTACAAAAAATTTACTTATTTTGTTTAGTTTATTGTTGAATGAATAACATTTTAAAATCAATAACATTAATTAAGATGTTTTATTTCTCAAAATAATACAAAATGAAAATATGCGTGTACCGGGTCGTAAATACTACAGCGGTAACCTTTGAATAGCACCGCATTGTGTACGTCATTGTATTGATTGCATTGCTCCAAAATGTGACCGCACCGCCTTTCCTTTCCTTCCAATTAAATTATTCAGCCGCTACCTACAACCGCCATGCTTTTTACAAGCATTTCGCGTATTCTGATCCGATCGCTTTGACTGAATCGTAAAATCGAGGTTAAATGAAAACAATGAAATCGGATTTTGTAAAAGAGTTGAAGCTATGAGTGTTTCAGTTGACGATGAAAGGTAATAAAGAGAAGTAAAGTTACACTTGACGTTTCTGCCTCGACAGTTAAAACGGTGATCACTAAAAAACTCTAACGATTCCCGGGGGGTGTTCTATTCAAACGTAATTTACGCTAGCCGAAAACTTAAGGGGCGTCTACAAAAAACTAAGTCTACCGTCTCACTGGATCGTCTGAGCTAGTGACGAAGATCGGAACTAAGCAGAAATAAAGATCTCTATAACAACTAGCGCCAATCATAGCCGTGAATAAAGCGGAGACGACTACGGTATCTACATGTCACTTGCATACGACGACGCGACTCATTTCTGAGAAGACAAATTACTGAATCCTCGGCAGAGCGCGGCGCAGAAAAAACGTCGCAATTAACTTCAACTTGACAACACGGGAATAACCCACACTATTTCGGGTAAACCGTAATTTTGATCATTATTTTGGGTTGTTTACACTTTTTTGTCAACTGACTGCAACAACTTATAATGTGGCTGTTTCGGAAACCCAGAGTTAATTTGGGTTGGATATTTTTTGAGTTCAGATTTATTCATCGTTCGTATCGTAATATCCAAGTAATAACCTTCATAGGGCAAGAAATGAGTATTCAACTATGTGGCATTAACAAATACGGCTCCGGTCAATATTAATGTAGTAGCTACAGTGCACCTCGAGGCGTGCGTTCGTTAAAACCTCATGGAATTTATAGCTCGGGAACCGGTTACGAGTTGAAAAGTAAACCGTAAAAACGAGAGGCCGTATCGTTTGCAATGCCAATAAAATAATAAAGCAATAAAAAAATCGGCTCTGCAGGGTGCATGTTTCAAGAGTGGAAAGCATTAAATCTCTGATTCCATTTCATCCATTATCAACTTTAATTGCCATATATTTTACAATGAGAGGAGTAATATAATTGAAACGAGTAACAGTTATCAAAGTCTCTCGACCCTTCTAAGATAACCGGTGTCAATTAATATGAAGGCAAAATATAGTGTAATATAATCAGTTATTAATCAACGCTGGAACCGTCGTTTGTCACTCGTCACGCCCACGGTGCTGCTTCTTCAGTATTTGTCACGTCAACTTTATAGACATCTGCATTTTGAACTTTATTTCCCATCCGTTCAGAGGCACTAATTCCGCTTACCCGCCCCGTTATTAGATGTGATGACAGTCTGAGATGTGACGCTTATCTGATTCCACCTTCTGTAAAAGCGTATTTTTAAGTCAAACTTATCATTTCTATCAATCTATCAGCTCTATAAATGTAGCAATTAATTATAATAGCCAACGATAGTGACGGAACATATTTTCTGTACTTATTTAAATGTTTAAACTAATTGCTTATTACTGTAGAAGTCTCCGGTTCAAATCAAACTGGTCGGGCTCAATGCGCCGACTGCCGGTGCGACGAATGCTGCTCAAATGAGTCTGCTCCCACAATCACGCGGCAACCGCTCCACGAAAGAGAAGAATTCAAACAACGGCTTTTTGATCGCCCTTCCGCCATTCAAATTAGCTTAATGCATCGAACAAAGCCATGCGATAAGCGTCGAAGGCGGGAAGCCGCTTTTTCGCTTTACTCCAATTCACGTCCAAAACTTTTCAATTACCACTAGTTTTCATTCGAATATTTATGCTCCATTTTACCTTTGTTGTCGCATAAAATGTCAACTCCATAATTACCTTTCGCAGTGGTATTAAGTTTGAAAAATGTTTTTATTGGAGTTCCGGCGCAGACAGTCGTCTGTGACGGGACAAATCTGAAAATAGACAACAGATGTAGTGGTAGGTATCGTTTGCAACCATTCGTCGTCGCACAACACACGCGCTCAAGCGTTGACGGATTGCTTGTTTTATATTTGGAAGAGCCATCCTTTACTTAATTTTTCCATTAAAGTTTTGTATGTCGATATTATTTCAGTACTCAACCATTTGCAAAGTAAAATAAAAACGGATCAACACAATAAAAATACAAAAATTATTGTTCATTGCCGATAAACAATAAAAGCTATATAAGACGATTTAAATATTTTGAGTGTCATTTTTATCGATTCCGAGATGTGTTTCGATGTTCGTAGTAAAATACGAATTGTTATTTACGATCATGCTGTGGTTGTTGGACTTGTTCGGCTAAATGTGTAGCACGCGTCGATAGTCAGTCTGCCGCCCACGTTATATATTCAAATGCTTTTGTTTATGCACTCCGTGGCTTATGGTAACACAATGCGCCAGCTTTACGACTTTACTTGGACCTGATCGATCATAACTGCAACTGTGTTGTTAGTCCACGCTACTTCTGTTTCAAATTATTTCTATCCTTCTATTTAGGGTTTTTCAGAAATATTCAAAAAAAAATCCGATGGTTAATTATTTTCAATGGCTACATTGTGTTGTGGTTAACAGAAACTGGATTACTTTTCTCGAATCTGCTAGCAACAAAGCTCACGGTTCGATTAACTGAAAGCGCGTTTACTTTTATATACTTACTCACTTTGTCTTTCGCTATCTTCCAAGAAAAATATAAAATGTTGCGAGAGTAAATATTTGCAAACAACTTTTCGCTTGTGTTAGATGTTTGCTAACAATAATTGTGCTTATTTTCATTTATTTATAAATGTACTTACGTTACAGAACAAGGTTCTAATTAAAGAATTGTTTGATCAAAATTCCAAAACTATATTAAAACGAAGTTGCTAAATTAAGGGAAAATACAGACAACATTTAGTTTAACATGTAAAACTTTTAATTATGTAAAAGTTATAGAGTACTAAACAGAAAGACAAATTTCAAATGTTCGGTATAAATGTGAAAACCGAGATAAATTATATAGAGTTGTATAGTTGTTGTATATGTCAAATGCAGCCTGAATGACTCATGTGCCATAATTCTATGTAATTTCACAACCGCAGTATTATAGAGGAAGATAGTATCTTATACAGTGTCTGGCACCCACGTCGGTATTAAAATGCAGTATGTGCTATATGACAGTTTACGCTTCGACCGAAGGAAATAATTCGTCAAAGTCAATGCGCTCGGCTTATCTTGTTTAATAAATTTCATGCGGAAAGCAAATACTCGTTTGTTTTATGATTGCAACAATCTAACTTCTGGCTCATATTGTTTGACTTCCAAATACTGAACGAACATAAATCTAAGTGTTAAATATGAAATAACACAAAAATAGAATTAATTAAATAGGACATAGACTGAACCGTTCATTATTGAAGTGGCATATTTTTCAATAACTGAATCCAACCGTCTGTTGTCAACTCTTTGATTAGTCTTTTAAAAAGAAAATGATAAAGAAAGTTTTGGATCTCATTAAATATTTCAAAGGCTGAAGCAGATGCTTTGAAATTTAAAATAGACTGTCATTGTTGAGTAAACTTTTTTTGTTTCACATACATATCTCATCTTTTGTTGAGAGATTTATTCTTTTCAAGTAGTATCGTTAGGATATACGAGTTGGCTGTATTATTTTATTACCGTGAGAATGCTACAGACTAGCGTCGTATATGGCATCAAAACTCAATATCCCTCCAATACATTTGTTATAGATTTCACATTTTCTCCCCGGGTAAGTGCTATACTCCGCGATTTAGCCGGATAATATTTTGAAATATCCCCCTTAAGTCAACTTTCCAATATTTGTTGTGGCATTAACATTTACGATGTACGGTCTTATTTCATTGCTTATTGTTTTGGCTACAGTGGCCAAATGAAGGTTTTTATTTTATAGTTATGTCGAGAGTAACACTCGTTTTCTTTTTTATTTTCTCGTAAAGAATAAAATGAGGTACGATATTCGACTCGTTTCAGTTTATCAGAAGTAAGTCCCTTTCTAATGAGATTCAAACAATTTTGCGGTAGTGTAAGCCTGCTTAAAATTTAAAAATACAGAATGTGAGCTAGGTCTATCCCAACACATATGATATTGAGTGAGGATAGAAACAAAAGGATAATCTTTAACATTTCGGTGAGGCAGGTGAACATAAATTCATCTAAAAGAACACACAGTAAATTGTCCCAGAAACCTAACGTGTAACCGAAGGTATTGAAGAAGATAAATGGCTTATTTACTTTATCTACAAACTACTATCTTTAGGTTTAGTCTGAGGTAAGTATCTTTGCTATGTATTGTTTACGTAGGTTTCAGTAAACTACGTTGATAGAGTCGTGGAGTTTACTTAGAGTTCATTAAACATATTAATTGTTTATTTTCTAACATCGATTTATTTCAACCATAAAAACTTTTTACTGTTATTAAACATAATTTTTAATAAAGTATTGCTTACGTTTGAAGTGGTTTTTAGTTATATTTCAAAACAATTTATGTAAAAACGATGTATCTAATGGTATCAGAATCAAAAGTACGGTCAGCGTTCATTGTTCAATGCGGTGCGGCGATGGCATGAATGAGTATACTTAGATTCAGATTTAGAGGACTCGGGCCAGGTGACTTAAGGGAGTTGGGACATAAATCGCTTGCGGGCAGACGCGTCGCCCTCGCCACATTAAAAGTGATACGGTAGGTCCTTTTTGAATGTTCAGAAATTAAGTATACATAAACAAATATATGTATATTAAATCAATATAACCGTATCTGTTCATTACCGTTATTGTTATGATAATTATAAATAGATTTTTGCGAATATTTGTATTAGATCAAGCAATCGCAGCTTAACTTTTCACATACCCGTACACATAATACAATTAAAGTTTTTAATAATCTCGTTAAAGTAATCTACTTATACTCATTTCGTCCGGATTTTTCTTTATAGGTCAAAACTGGAAAACCTATTCCTTACATATCGAAAACGACCCCAAGACGACGACCTCGATGGCCCAGTGGTGTAAACAACCGACTAGTACGCTAGAGGTTCCGGGTTTGAATCCCGGCGGGGGCGGGACTTTTTTAAATTTATTTACATATATACAGCATACATGATAGGTTTTATACCAACTATATCCCACTTACTTGTATACACTACATAATCTTAATAATGGCATACGTGCAAATTTATTTATTTAGGTAAGCAAAAGGTATTTAAAAAGTGCTTTTTGTCATTTGCAACTCATTGTTTCGCTTACCGGTTGGATGTTGTGTTATTATCTATGTAGTATTTACCATATCGTTGCTTGGTGCCTATGATACAAGATTATATCTTAGCGCAGGGCTGAGTCATGTGTGAGTCGTGACGTGGTTCAAAAACTTAATAAAATCGGTACAATACATTGTTCTAAATCTAAATCTAACATTGTTGTATTACAAAATAAACAAATTTGCAATACCATATTTACTGGTAATGGCTACTGTACCAATACAGCATGGGTAGCAGTGGCACGCGGAACCTCGTCTTATTGTGGTACCATTTGTTTAGTCCGAGACGGCCAGCGTTATTTTAGATCTCTTTGTACCATCTTACTCCGCTGATGCTGAATAGATGACTCTTTGAATTCACTTCATTTAAACCTATCCGAAGTCCGCCTTATTCATGAGTTGAGAGCTTTCTTTATTTGCTTAGTTTTTATAATCCTAATAATAATAATAACCACATCACGACACACATCGCAGGTGCTAAGCAACGAAAAGAATACAACATCCAAGACCGGTAAGCGAAACAAAGCGTCTTGCAAATAACACAAAGTCCCGCCCCCGCCGGGATTCGAACCCGGAACCTATAACCTAGCAGTCGGATGTTTACACCACTGCGCCACCGAGGTCCTCAAAATACTAAAAAACTATGCATTATAGAATTATGTTATGTTAACAAAAACGTACGATCAAGAGGTTTTTAACCAAATTCAATCTAAGCATAGTTATACCGCAACAAAAAAGTTTTCTAGTACTTATTGTGCTTATTTGGAAATTTCTTAAGAACTTCTGTTTCTTCGAAGAACAGACAAACGTAAAAGTGAATCTGAAGGTGTCTTTGTAAATGTTAAAATAACCATTTATCACTGTAGTTGGTTTTGTTACTTGTTTTCTTAGTCCAAGGAAAGGCTATTTTAGAATCGCGATCTCTCAATCGGTAGAGTTACTTTGAATTAACTCGATGTAATATTCTATTAGTGTCGGTAGATTGGTATTGTCTACCAGTTATCAGTTACCTATATATGAGGAGTTAAGTGGTAGGATGTAAAAAGAGAGTTTATTTTAGTTTAATTAACATTTTAAATGATTTAGAATTTAGCGATAATTTTAAAGCTGTGTAATTAAATATCTATGAAACAAACTCACTTCCCGATGTCTGTGCCTTTATATGTTTTAGTTCTAAGCTACGCATCGGATTTTGATGCGTTTTTTAAAAATAGATAGAGTAGGTAATTCAAGAGGAAGGTTTATATGTGTATAGTACATGCATAATATCCGTTCGAAGCCGGGGTGGGTCGCTAGATTTGTAATAAAAATAATGAATTTAGTTTGAACGAGGTGGTAAAGCAAGCATGCTTACAAGCTTCAGCTCACCATTTACCAATTATGGTAAAATTAAGATAAAGATAAATGGTCATAAGTCGCTTACATCACTGGACGTAACCGGCACAATCATATCTGCTATACAGCGAAACTTCCTTAAAAATCCTTAAAACTAAGCTATTTTAGCTGGCGAGTAAGATAAGCTTTTAGAATTAGAATAAGTTTAGAATTAAATTACTAAAAAGTAGACAGAGTTAATGAATGGAAATATCTTAAAAGGATTTAGCGTCCATTTTGTTTTTGAGCTCTTTTTTGCGAGCACTAACTTTAAAATGGAAGCGAAATAATGGGATTTAAATAGGTTACGTACTGATCTTTTCGTGACTGAAAAATAAAAAAACTAGTGTTTTCAAATCATATAAACTTAAATGAAAGACAAATTAAAGTTTATTTATTTTGCTTATGTTAAGCTTACAAAATTATTTAATCTTCCAGCCAATAGATCAAAGCCTTATAAATTCCACTCGGCCAAATTAATACAGAAATGAATGCCATAGGTTCGTTCAACTTGCATACAATGAAAATGTTGAGCGTGCCTGGAACTCGCGTTTGTTTTAATATATCGTAAGATGATCGGGATAAGGGTCAAATTGATTTTTACAAGTGTAATTTAAGTTAGGCCACATAGTTTGAAATGGACGGACGTCAGTACAAAAGGCTTGACTGTCGCAGACCGTCCCGGCTAACTAGTAATGCGTTGTGGTATGATGTGTGTCACTGAGCTAACGATTTAAAAAAAAGTTACAAAAAAAAACTTTTACAGACTCTTTTAAAAAATCTTCTAAAAGAATGAAGTCGCAGGCGAAGTGAAATTTATTTAATTTTATAAGAAAATTATTTTTTGTATACTATAATACAAAAAGGTTGTGATTATATTTCATTCATTAGATCTTCTATTTTAAAACATTAAGAAGAACAAGAATAAAAGAGTAAAATATTTATTTTTGAACTGTAAAAATGCAAACAATAAATTAAAAAAATAACAATAACCTTTCAATTTAAGACGACAAATCTCATTTCAAAATAAAAATCCGAGACAGACTAAGATAAAATAAATTATGGAACATTATTTATTGCGTTTTCTTACATTTTAGATTTTATTATAAGAAGTTTCACTAACAGCCAACTACGTACAATCCCGCTTCTTGGACCAGTTTTATGACAGTGCCTTAATAGTGACTCCCAGCCTGTCTTGATGAGCACAATATTTAAGTACCAAGCTCTGCTTATATAATAATAAGCCTTTTTCTTTTAAATGAAACAAAATCTATATTCGATAAACTTTTTAATAAAAGCTTGTTAGTTCGTTATAATTTTAAATCACCTATGCTGTCACAAATAACGGAAATTCAATTGCACAGTATGATATAAGAAAGAAAGTCGAGTCTTGAACAAAAAATTAAATTGTTTTTGATTTGGCATTTTTTCAAGATCCAGGATAAGCAAGCAACTTAAGTAGGTGGCATATGACTGTGAACATTTTCTTGTCTCATGGTTTATAACGCTTATATTTGTAATTCGTAACGATACTAGTATTTGATGTACAGGTACAGTTAACACAATCACCACAAAACGCGTTACGGCCGTTTTTATTACAGCCATAACTCAAATATATTTATTATTGTTAGTTTAAATGACATACCATTACTAACTATATAGTCAATTTACAAGTTTTTAGGTAACTTATAATATTTATTAGATTGCAATTTAGATTACGTCCCACTGACATTTGTACGCCTGCATGGCAGATTTTTGTTGAGACTTGATTGTAAATTACTAACATCTTACTAACACGGAAATAGGACAAATAAATATCTTTATCTTTACATAATCGAGTTATGGACTTTTACAGTGGCCACTACGCGTTTTGAGCAGATTTTTCGCCCAATAAGCGTTTTCTTTCTTTGTGTATAACATATGTGAAACAAAAGAGCGTAAGTTATACCATTTATAACGGCTGGACCGATTTTTAAAATATTAGATTTTTCTTTGTGGCAAATAGCAGAATAATTATTAAAACATTGAACATTGAAAAGTTGAAGAAAATAAATTCAAACGTGCAAAGCCAAGAGGACACAGCTACAAAATATATATTTTTCAGTTCCCGAACAATGCTAAAGCCTCGATAGAGATCATTAAAGGAACCCAACAGAAGGCAAAAATGTTTTAACAGGCTTTTTGTAGGTTGGCAGTAATGCGCTTAAAAGGCCAAAGCCGCTGAAACCGCAAGCAGTAGTGCCAACATTCCACGCGTTTATTAATGAAGCGCAATTTAGAGTGAACTAGAAACTAATTTACCAGCCATTTGTTCCGTCAACTAACTATAAGCAGATTAAAATGCGTGTCAAAAGTTAAAATTTATTTACCGGACGCGGTCTTCAATTAAACTTGTTATAATGAAACTCCGGAAAAACGGAGTAAATTGCCAGGGAGGCGAGACGCAAATAATTCCCAAGTTTTGCAATTTATACTCATTTTAAAGTTAGCTCGATGCCGATGGCGTAGACGGACATTTTGGTTCAGACCCGCACCTAAAAGTCCGGAACCGTTTATTTTATAGCTTTGCATCTCAAAAAGGACAAGGGGTGGAGAATGCCCTTGTTTGTAACATTTCAAATGATTTTATCGTGACAAATTATAAAAGGAATTTTACCTACTCAGTTTCCAAGCATCGTATTAAAATTTTGATGGCAGGCATATTGATCGAGTAACAGGGTACCATTGATTTATAAATATCATCTAAGGTGTATCATGTGGCATTGTATTTCGTTGCTGTTTACGTTTTACTTTATCTAACAACAAAAATATACCGTAAAATGAACATTACAAATACTATAATGGAATGCTATTGAATATTATGAAATAGGAGAAGAGACGAACAAAGAATCCGTATTCATGTAAAAGTATTCAAGATATTTGAAGTACGCATTCCCGAGATGTGTGTTTTATTTCTATTACCTAACTTTCAGCATCTTTGTTTTTGTAAACATTCTGGCTGTCGTTGGCGAACCATCCAATGAACTCGTTTCTATGCTCTTAACGACTGGCCGTGGTCTAAATATACCATTTAAATTCAAGAGCAGATACGATGCCTTTTGCTAAAGCATCATGAGCTATTTATTGTGGGCTTTTATGGCGGTTCTTTGACTTAGTTTCGCTGATAAGGTTTTTAAATCGGAACGACGACTCAGAATCGTTTAAAGTTCCACTGTTTTGGATTCAGGGCTGGAGGCCGAGAAGATAAGTCATGGGCTCCCCCATTCAACAGATAATGTTAATGAATTTCTTTCATTTAGTATTCACAAAGCAACCGCTCGAGTTGAACCCTCAATCAAAATGGGTTTGTGGGAAAACAATGCGCCTTCGTCGCATCGCCTCGGAGTGGGTGCGAAGCGAGAGTTTTCTTATGCAAAAGTCGAATTGTTACTTTAATTCTTAGTTGAAGCACTTGTCGGTTTTACGAGCGTGGAGCGATTTAATCCACTTAAAACGCAGAGCACAAACTCCAAGCCGACAAAGCTCTCAGTCGCTCTCATTTAAAAATGGAAATAAACTCTTGAACATCTTTGACTCGACGCGCCCGGTGCTTGCTGAATTCTAAAGTGTGGCTATCCACTGATGGAGTTTCGATTCTCTTTCCACTTGATAAAGTCTACATGCAACAAACTTGATTACTCACAAAGCTAGTTAAACTGATCTCTTAATTAGTTTCATTTTTAATTAAATTATTTAAATTTGCAATGGCATGGTACGCTGAAAGCATTTTAAACGCCTGTCGTCTGCTATAGATAAGCTTTGATTTTGCGCTTTTGTTTGAAATATACATGAAAATAGAAGAAAAAAATAGGAAGTGAAATAAAAATTACACATTTTTGCGTAGGTAAGTAGGTACTACATGTACGTAGGGACTCCACTTTCCCAAATGGATTCCAGTCTGGCAGTGTTTATTCAACGAAGCCTAAGAATGGTAACCGCCGACCAGCGCCTGGTTTCCAAGTCTTAATGAAAGAGTTCCCAAGCTTCAGAATTATTTTCAACGTTGTTTGCTTTTGTCGAATACTTTCTTGCTTTCATCTCGGTGAGTTTAACTACGTAGTTTTATAGCCGCTTTCATACTTTCTTAATGCTAGGAATAATAAAAGTGTTAATTTAGAGATTTCTTGCTTTTACGAGGGCTGAGTGCCATAGAGTACTATGTTGGAAGGTTTTCAAGAAATTGTACTCAAAAATTAAAATTTATGTGTTTTTGTAGGTAAACTAACTTTTGTAAAAAATGGTATGTACTGAAGTTTCCTCAAACTTTCTCATTAAAAATGTATGTGTATTTTTAATCATTAACCTCTCTACCAAATATCATTACGGCCGAGTCATATTCATTTTCGTTCTATTAATAACAAATTAGATTAATAAGGAAAAAGTCCTTTGGCGCCCCTAATTTTAAAGTCCTATAACTCAGACACGGCGATCTTAATTGCCTCTCTTTTCGTCTATTTCCCCCTTTTGCCCTTTTTTTAGTCTCAACGGAAATTGCGTGGAAGGAAGGGATCACTGCAACGCAAATAGGTCTCTAGATATTCGCTAATTACTGACATATTTTTTGTACCGTAATTTTACGGTGTCTGGCCCAATTGCTCTGGTAGTTTATTTCCGAACAGAATTTTAATTTGTTGTTTTTTGTTTTGTACAAAAGGGAAACTAGAATTAATTAGTGATTTATGTGCATCGGTTTCTAGCAGACTTTGTAAAAGGGAAAGAAAAATTTGAACGACAAAGTTAGGTTTCGTTAAAAGTACTTTTACAAAATTAAGAGTGTATGTTTTTGTCCACAGGATGGCGATAGAGGATATTTAGAGGGTCTAGCATCTAGATATGCAGATCTCTTCTCAACACACTATGGAGACGTCTTGGACCATCTAGAAGAACTAAGAAGACATGAATGGGATGAAATGTCACCAAGAATGAGGGTCTTAGGAGGACCTGGGACTCCTCAAACCCCACCATCAGCCAGCCCTGGATCTTTAGCCCTGAATAACTTAACAACATCGCATTCACAACCAATTTACGTGCCTGGAAAATATTCGGTAAGCTACCAGTTCTTTTGTTGATGCAAATCAATTTAGAGCTTGGGTGTTTTTGGGGAATAATCATCTAACACTGTAAAAGTAGTTCAAATGTAGTCTAAAAATGACATAGCAAAACGTAAATAAATGTAACTCTAACCCTTGACAAAACTTAGTTGATTTAGCACTATAGTTTAATACTAATCACTTTAGATCAAGTAAATTTTCCACTAGAGTAGATCTAGTTCTGTACTCATAGATCCTACATTCTCATCATCATCATCTGTTAATTCTGTATGTCATCTTTAACTTTAAACATTGGACAGATAGAATAAAAATACGAAACAGAACAACTCATGTGTCTCTAAATAAAATTTCAAGTCTACAATTATAGTTTGACCACTTAATTTAGAACTTTTAGTTTAACTTTATGTTAGTCGTCGTAATATCCAAACTGGAACTTTGGAGTTTAGGTTTATTATTCACTGTTTGAAGCGCAAAATTTTAAGAACTCCAAATTTTTCTGTTAAAGATGGCACACGGGCAGATCACACACATGATGGTAAGTGACCATTGCACCATCATTTCAGACATTTAAATCACCATTTTAGCTTGAATGCGTAATCAAAATTGCTAGCTGCATGCTTGGAGTTTGACAATTTTTTTATTTGCTCTTTTGTCTACAGCCCTCGAGCTGTCTTACCGATAAAGAAGAGGATGACATCTATGGTTTTGGATACGGCGTCTATGGAAAACACATGCTACAAAGGCAGCAGCAACAAAAACAACTTTTGCTAGCACAGCCTACACAGCCTTTGATGCACAACCAACAACACAATTATCAAAGGTAAGAAATAGTCATTTCGAGTATTCTGTCTGTTTTTTAAGCCATATACAAATGGTGTTCAGATTCTAGAACATTAAAACATGCCAGTTACTTTTTTTTTTTTCATTTCGTGATAAATGTGCAGATAAATCTGATTTCACAATTCTCTATATAAGCCTCTAACAAACCAATTAAGATTTTTCACTGTCGGAATTTCAATTTCATTTTGCGTTTCAACTTTACTATACAATACTGGAGCACACTTTGGATTTTTATCTTGACGTTGTAAGGTAAAAAGAACAAAGGAGCTTTTCTTATCTGAGAATATTTAAATGAATTGTATATCCTGCACAAAAACGCTGCAAATCGGTACTTAGAGAAAGTATAAATTTAATTTTCGAGATAGGGTCTCACTCCACAAATCCTCATCTATGGAAATCCTCGGTGTTATTCTGGACGGTTTTGGAATGGCATGGGGCGTAGTCATAAATTATATTGACTTTAACAGGTGTACTCGTTAGATAAGCCTTTACGCTGCATGTTTAAAAGCTAATCTAAATTGAAATCAGACGTTCGATTGGCGACAGAAGCCGCTTTCTGTAGTTGTAACTCAGTAACTTACAAAACCAGCAATAGGGTAAATGGAATTTCTTTAGGACTCATACCAGATTGTTACTGTAAGGATATACGACGATATAAAAGTGCCTAGTTAGATAGTTGAAATAGTAACTAAAGCAAGTTTTAAGTCGCAACGTAATTGGCAATTTGTTTACCGTATTAATATAATACAACTACATTTAAAATTAAACATTAATTGGTTGTTCATTCTTTTAGATGCTAGATTTTATTGAAATCACGGTGACTCTTTTAGCTTTGTACTCATTTTAGAGAATTCTGTTACTAATACGGTATTGTGTTTGACCGACAAAATGAAAATTGATTTTACGACGAATAAGAAATCAATTTAAACTAAACTCAATCTAGGTCCTTAGATTGATTCCTGGCTTAGGCAATGTGTGATGAACACGAGGGTTTGGGTCATAGATAAACATACATTCCATCTCACAAGTCTTTCATATATGTTTAATAAGCAAAAGTATAGTTTTCAACTATAAATATGTACTTTTTCTTCTGAGAAAGACTTTGGCTGTCACAGGGAAGAAAAATCGTATAGCTAAGAATAAAAAAAATGTTTTTTTAATTGTGTACGATTCGATTAACACTTCCAAACCACACAACACACACATTACAAATCACATAGAAACATCATATTACTAGTAAGTATTTACGCAAAGACTTGTGTACAGGATAGAAACTGAATATTGGTATCAGAGAAACACGTGTGGTTATGTGGTGTATACATGTTTGGTCTATACAAACAATTCTTTACGTACATAAATCGAAGTACTATATAAATCTGAGGTTGGTATTATTTTGTACGATTTACCTGTCACGAGACTGTCAGTGCAGTAAAGTTCTCATTACAGCTGTTTGCGTGCAATGAAACGAATTCAAATTAACTTACTGATTGATATGTCCGGGTTTTCTATATTCATCATAAAGTTTTATAGGAATTTGAATTTACTGTCTACTATTTACATTATACAATCAGATTTTAAACATTAAAATGATGTAAAACTATTAATTTTAAAATCTGCAATCGTTTTTTAATGCATTACATGATTAGCAGATTTTAATGAAGCAACAATTGATAAGGACTGGTAAGTGTAACGTAAATCAAAGTTTACTGAATAAAACAAAATTACCTACATATTTTATTAATTTTCTAATCAGATTTCCAGGCTCCTTTCAGATCTTTAACAGGATAAATTTTGTGCACAACAAGCTGAGGAATCTATTAAGATTTGTTTATGAAATCAACTTACAGTCGTCCATTAATCATCGAATTACCCTTTTAAAACGTTATAAAGCTGACTCGTTCATAATCCCTGATTATATTTTTAAATCCTCAGCCTCAACAATATAGTTCGTATGTTAATTCAGACAATTATTCGTGTCACCACATTCGCCTACACTTCTAGCGTGCTGTTAAATGCTAATGGGATCTATGGAGATCGCGGCAGCACGTAATGAATTACATTGTAAAATGTACTAGATCGTAAGAAGATAGTAATGCGTATGTTTAACATATAAATAGCCACTTGTTTTGTGGAGCTTTAGCACTTTAAGGGCAAGTGTTCCTTCATTAATGATACTGAATTGTTCATTAGCATTCTTGATTTTATGAAAAATACTCGCTGCTTCTTAGATAAATTCATGTATGAATAAATTTATGAAATTACAAGGTTTATTAATGCCCATTAAATAAAGCTTTAACTTACCATAATCTCATAAAAGTCATACCTCTTAATTATTCAAGAGCATTAATCAACTTGTTGTACTAGCAGAGTACAAATGTATGACAAGTTGGTGTTGTTTTTAATTGAAACTATCGCAATCGAATCCCGGCCGCATAAATCACTATAGGAATATTAAATTAAATTCAAACACACAGTCGTTACTCAATTAACGGTGTGTCGCGGGGGGAATCCCAGTAACAAGGCAAGTATCACAGATCTCGGAACTCTTAGACGCGGCTCGGGAACTCAGATACGGGTAAGATAAGTTGCGGCGCAGCCGGGATACGTTTATTCCGCCGGGATTTATCTTAGTGCCAGTATAAATGCGCACTGCATCGTTACTACTGTGACTGAACTCCTTGTCTCACTACGATATGTTTAAATTAGAACCGGTCCGATAAGATTTATGGTAAATCAAAAATGGAGTTGGAATCGTTGCTAGGCAACTCGCATTGATAGCGTAGTTATAAAAAATAATTAAAATGACAACAATTATAGAATTAACTTTAAGGTTACAACTGGAGACAAGTTTTTACATACGTTACCATTTTTTTAATCAACATATGTTTTACTATTGCGTATTTTTATCAACATGATTTTGTTATTGCTGGCGTAACGTCTATAAATTAGAATATGACCGGAATCTTTGTTATAAAAATTAATTATTCTTAATTTTTTAGAAACTGTTAAAGATTTTTTTCAATAAGTTTATTTAACCTAAGTTTTATATCATTTTAAAAATAAATATTCCATACGCCCTACTTGCACGCTTACAGTTTAAATAATTATCTTACCCAAGTTTGGTAAATGATAGTGAACGTATAGACCATACAAACAAATTTATGTCCGTCGAAGTAAATTGGTTCGATAATCAATATTCATTGCATCCGCAACGTTGCATGCGACCGATGCGATACCTGTCTTATTGATTTATACCACTTTACAACTTTTATAGTCCCGAGTCCCGTACATTGGTTGTGGTGATTTAGATGTTTTATAAGTCTATGTTTTATGTATAAAATAATAATTATAATAACTACCGAGACATCGTGCTTATTTATGACGTAACACGTAGTGAATAAATCTGTTTTGATACTAAAAAATATAGGCATAAAATAACAACTATATGACATGATTTTGTTACGTAATTAACGGAAAATCTACTTGTTAGGTACTGTAGTATATAGTTTACAAATAATTATGATAGCCAAGTAATATAGAAATTTTCTACATTACTTCATGAGGAGCTCACTTATGGTTATTCAACGTTAAGTTTCTGTTAGTTTTGACAGGCGTATATAAGTTCATTGTTTCAGTGTGTCTAAACTCGAGATTGCTCAGTAAAAAGATAACTTGCACTAGAAAGATGTGCATTTCCGGGTCAAGTCATATCCAAAGCTGAACCTTCTTTGTTAGAATAAAATAAATAAATAACCACATCTCAACACACACATTGACTCGGCCCTGCATTAAGTATCGTAAGAACTTGTATCGCAGGTGCCAAGCAACGCTAAATAAATAAGAATACAACATCCAAGACCGGTAGGCGAAACAATGCTTCTTGCAAATAACACAAAGAATAACATTATTAAGTAACTAATGAACATGAGAATTTGATCTGAAGTATTTAATCCTATAATTTAGTTTGTTTCTGTCAATATATGTGTATATAGTAATATCAAGTATTCCTAAACCAAGCCTAAGGCTTTCCAATTAAAAAAATATATTTTAAAAGTTAAAAATATATTTTAACCTTAGAATATATAGGAAGATACAAAAATATATTAAATACATTTAATAAACAAATTTAAATTGAGGCGTAAACTACGATTTTTAAATAACGAACTCAATTTCAAAGTTCATTAAATGATCTCTGATTTATCAATAATCCTTCATTATAATTATCATCAAAAAGCATTGTTAATGCCTTAAGCAATTAATTTTCCATTTGCCAATGGATTCTGAACATTTCTACCTCGGTATGTTTTAATTCTTTGAATTGTTCGCTGTTATTAAAATACAAATGAATTTTAAACTACACCTAATCTGTAAAAATCTGTTTTTTATTAAGCAATTTAGTAGGTACCTTAATTTTATGATTCTTAAAATGCATAGTTACACAAAACAACTACTAGTATTAAAAAACAGTATTTACCAAAAAACAATGAACGATGTTTCTATGATTCTGGTAACATATTTCTAAATGTGACCAGTTTCATTAAGGTGAAGTGACAGACCTGAAAAACATGTTTCAATGTTGTTTTTCTACTCTCTTTTATTATTTCAGTTACAATTAAATCTTATACTGTTTTTTGCTGTGTTGATATTTTTGGAATGACAAAAATGTTAATTACAATATCTGTACGCCCAAATCACAGATTTTTAGGAACTAAAATTGTTGAACCACTCATTCATATATTTTTTTGTCTTCTACGTTCTAAAGGTTGCCTAGACAACGACATTATAATTTTTCGTCTTAACTTGCTTGACACTCCTCTATGCAATACTGTGTATAGATTACAATTACTCAAGTTAGCAACAATTAATCATAGCGGAGGGATTCTTTTTACCAATAAAACGTCGTTAAGGCATTCTCACTCGCTAATGCTTGAAGCTATTAACTTCACATTTAGTTGGGAAAGTTTCGTTGAAAACTGAAAGATAAATAAAACAAATACTGGCTTTCCTACGTCTTCAACTTTAAATGTGGGTTCAAAAGCTTTTTTTTTTTTTGGTCTGGTATTTTCATTCTAGAGTTAAAATTTTGTATACTCAAAATTAAGAACGATCTAGAATACTCCAGAACGATGTTCATACAATAGTTATATAGGAATAGTTGTAATTCGTTTTTGGAACGAAACTTTTTTTTTAACCTAAGAAATTATTTATTGTTAGATATTAGAGTATTTACAATGAGAAAATCCAAAATAAAGCTTTCATGTCATGATTTTAATGTATAGGTACAGTTACGATTTTTTTTTGTTACAGTTGCCTGAGTCCACGTTCAGCTTATTTCTATGAATTCCCTCCTAGTGGTAAGTACAAAATTAAAGTTATTACAAAAATACGTTAAATCAACAAAACGTAACTCTTTACCATAAAATAAATTTTATGAATCCAAATCTAAATCTTAAACTGTGTTTAATTTAAATATCGTATCGGTATGGGTTGTGACCAGTAGGGTTAAGAACCGGCTTTGTGCCGAATCTCATTATTTTCTGCTTGTCATTGACATTTGCGATTTGGGTACCTGACAGTTTTCTATGGATATTCGTAAAATGGTTCCTGAAAGGCTATTTGATTATAGTCAAAATCTTATAAATCTCACCGTTGTGTACTCGCAACTAAACGAAATAAATTGTAATAAACATTTGCAATTACGTTACTTTAAAGTATATTTACTTGACACGTAAAAGGCATTTAAAGAAAGTAAAAAAGTGTTGTTTTTCCTAGCAATTATATTGGCTTATTTAAAAATGAATCGCCTGTTACAGTCTAAGCACTTTTACGGGAACACGCGAGTGTTTTACATAATTTAAAATGGGCATTTATGGTGTAAATAGCAAACTATTGGTTGAAAGAAAAATAAGAGAAACCAGTAAAATATACTTGACAAATACTATTACACAGATGTCTGTTATTAACAATTTTTTTCCTTTATTTTGGAGAATTTATTCGAAATACTTTTAGCAAAACGATTTATAATAGAGGAATAAATCATTCTTTTCTGTGAAGTATATGAAAATTTAAACAAATCCAATACTAAAATATAAATGTAATAATAATATAACGCATTCAAATTTAAAATGTTTTTATTTAAATAGACTTAAAATAAGTGCTTTCAAATCGTCATTTTTCTATCTACTACCGGTTCGTTATACTATGTACGGGGAAGAAGCCGGCAAGAAACCTGCGTGGCTGCGTTTTTCAAACATTAAACATTTTATCCTGAAGTTTACACATCGCCTCACCTCAATCCTTAGTTACTTCTCACATGACAGTGATTCTCCCTAGATAACTGCCTTGGGACAGCCAAGAAGAAGGTGACGACATTCTCAAGACTGCTCCGAGGTCTGAAGTCCCATAGGAAAGAGAAGCATGGGTCTTGTTCTCCGAAACACACGCACAGTCCTCGACAGATGCTTCCACCACAGAGGGTAAGAAAAGAAACTTTAAAAATCTTATGCCAAAATGGCACTTCTATCACTTACTGCATTTTTATGTATGTGAATGTGTATTTGCAAAAGGCCAGGACAACTATTGGAAGATACCTACTTCTCTTAGTTTTGTTGTGAACTAATTTTAATGAATAAGAAGAAAAGAATTGAGAATGTAGAACATACGGTAGTTATTATTTAAAAAAATCTATCCCAAGTACCTATATAACACATTATTAACCATGTTACTTTGGGAGAGAAAATAGGCTGACCTTAACTACCTTAGAGTTCAAGCATGATTTTGCATTTTGCTTTGTAACGTTAGTTAGTCCTGACAATATTGTAAACATTAATATAATCAATAATATATTGTCGTTTTAAATATAATTATCCCAAATTTGGTGTTTTCTCTGACTACCATTCAAATTTAATTTGCCAAAAAAAACGACGGACATTTTGTTGTATTCACCAGACAGGCTAAGCGGCACTTAAATTTGAATCAAAAACTAGGCAAACAATTCAACAGTTTGCGCCCGAATATCTCTGTAGTTCACATGCCAGCGGGCGTCTGGCTTCGTCGTTTTTTCATACATTCCCTTTTACCCCCTTTTGCCCATCCGCCATTATGTTGATCCGGCGTATTCCGTATCGTCGCCGGTCCTTTGACACGCACTCTTAACAATTAGTCGTCGCGACGACGTATGCACTCTGTGTGAACTTACGCGATGCGAGCGACAAGAAATTTTTGACAGTTTTTTTTTTCGTCGAAAATGAAAAGCTTTGAAATATTTCGCTTAGTTTTACTATAGAGACATATGACAACGTTTTGATTATAATCTTCTAAATATCCTAAAACAAATACCATTACTTGATATCCGATATCGTCAACAACCTCGGATATACGTCGAGCGAATGTTATTGAATCTTTATGTAAACAATTGAATATTAATAAATGGAGAGTACAATATTTTTCCTGGACTATATGTTGGTATTAATCTTTGCTCGAAGCCGGGCGTCACCGCGTGGTTTGAGAAATGACGTCTGCCAAAGTTAAGTCGGTTGAGCCCGGAGACGGAGCTGAGTTATGACTCTTGTTGGCCAAACGGATAAAGGCCATTAGGGGTAGCTACACTAATCCTTATCAGGGAACTCGCACTTAGGATTAGCCGTGTCAGAACTTGCTTTTTTCGGGTATTGGAAGTCGTGTCCAGTTGCGATTAGGGGATCAGGATTCGGGATTTCTATGTATGCGTCATCGGAAAGCGATTTCAGTTTGTTACTCTCGAAATCCCTCCTCTACTGATATCGGTTTGAATAGTTTTTGCGGGTTAAGCAATTTTAGCTCTTATTTAGAATTACTGATTAGACAGAGGGTTCGGCTTTTTGGTGTATTTTTTACATGTAAGCTTAGTTGCAAATATAGTAGTTCAATATACACAGCAACAAAGAAAAATGTTAGCTTTGTAGATGGTATTATTTGGCTTATGCTCCACATCGGCACGTAGTCTAGGTTGTGTTGTCTTTATTGTGTTGTTTTAGCACCAGCTTCAATATCGCAATAAAACGCTAGAGTTGTAAAATAAAGAACTCCTAGCACGACTTCATCAAATCCCATACATACCCTTCATTTTATAATGATGATAATGATCAATCATATTTTAACCCTCTCATATGCGGAATCGTAAATCTGAATTCTAATTTAATAGGTTTTTAGAAAGATAAAAGTAACTCATTGAACTAAAATTTCAAATCATTAATTCGTACAGCATGCCATGTCTTGGTTTTATTTTATTATTGTTATGTACTTGAATCATAAAGTATTGAATGCTATGTACTCTTCGTGCTAGGTATTCTTCTCAGACTAGAAATATCGTAAAAATGATAGTAACATTTTGTGTTTAATAGACAAGAACAACGCATTCGATATAAAAGTGTTTGCGATCAGTTTACCTGAAATAAAGTTTTCGTTTGAACATACGAAAGATTCTAATATTTAGTTTTTTAGCAAATTACAAAATGGCTACACAAATTTCAGCTTAGCATGTAAAATTGAGATCAAAAGTATTCGACCGAAACTCGTAAATCAGATGCCGAAAATCGTATACAATTTTAAGGGCCCGATTTTAGAGAATCCATGTTCAATGTTTGAAAAATTAAATTTCGAACACGGGAAAATGAATGTTCCTTCGTGTGAATTTGATAACAGGGTTGGCAATAAATTTTCCACCGGATCGAATATAGGACCTAGGGTTGTCGCATTATAGTCAGGGCTATTGTGGGATATACGCATTATTCTCTTATCAACTGAGAACTTAATGGGTAGGCTTTGTGCCTTTTATGATTAATTGATTCGTCTATACCCAACCTTATTGTAATTCATGTATCCTCAGCTTTTTCTTTGCTTAAGTGAAATGATTTATGAAAAGTAGTGAACTGTGCCTGTTATTGTTATCATGTTAATAAAAGTCATGGTGTTTATGGTGAAATTTTGTGAAAAATCACATAGTTTTTGCACAAAAACCTAATGATAAACACCTTAATGATACTTGCATGGCTTTTTTTGCAAAATTAAACATTAACCTTCAGAATTTTTATTACTTTCAGAAAAATATGATCAATGTAAGTGCTCCAATTTATCCAAACTTAAAGTAGCCAACGATGAATCAGGGGAAAAGTTGTAACTTTTAAAAACTTTGTATCAGTATGAATATTTGCAAATAATCTTCTTAAGAAAAATGACTATCCCTCTCATAATAAATGGATGTTATAAACTTTACAAAATTAACCATTAATTTTCTTCCTTACCATTAACTTCCGACCGCTTTTTAAATTATTGAACATGTATTTGTGTGTGTGTGTATGTATTTTTAAACGTACTACGGACAGATAATAAACATACCTTATTTCTATTACTTATATTTTGAAGTAGTTAATTTATTATATGAAAATAAACCTTGCACTATTTTTCTCTTTCTTCCATATTGTCAGCTATCTAGTGCTAGCTGAAAATATACAGAAAAAGTGAATTTGGCAAGAAAGGAGGTTCTACGAGCATAAGAACATATTGAAAAACTCTATGATTCCCATATTGTCAATAATAAACTGTTAATTAAAGCAATCTTCAACGAATTAACGGAAATTAAATATTTTATTTAAAGGTAAATAAGCATATTCACCGACCTTTATTGTTGTAAAGTACCTATTGTTTGTCTGGAAATGCTTTGATACAAGTAATTTATTAATGCGCTGCAATAAAAAATGCTGCATTATTTTACTAAAACTGGTTCAATTAACTAACTGATTTATAAATTATTTTATTAAATCATAGTAAAATATGTGTTATTTCATTTAGTTTCCTTTTTATTGATTTTAGGGTACCCTATAACTGAGAACGTTGCATGCATGTAGTATTTTATTTATATTACTATGCGAAGTAGATTCTCTATGATGATGATTACGCTAAATCTAACAATAGAATTATATCTATGTATTCTTATCTTTTATGTTGACTAGTTTTTTGTTTCGAACAATTATGTATATGTCATAAATCTTTAAAAGACGGTACAGTCAGCAACACAGATCGTCTTGTAAATTTTCTACAGCTGATTTCATCAATTTTTTAGGTTAAATCGAACGTGACGTGACATATTTAGTATGTAAATTACTCACTACTCTTACTTCTTTACTTAATCATACGAGGTGAATATTTCTTTACCTTTTTAAATGTATCAAAAAGGTGAACGAAGAAACTATCGTGAAAAGTTGCTGATTGTACTAAGCACCAAAATGTCCAACAGGTTGACACTCCAGACAGCGTGCTTCAAAGTGGGCTGGGCTTGGGCCCGGGTCCCGACACTGCTCTCAGGTCTATGGTAGACCCGCGAGACTATGATCGCCTCCGCTTCTTACAAATGAGCGCCGCACAACCAAACACTTTCGAAGAGACCATACATAGGGTGAGGTCTAGCTCCGTCTGCTATGGCTTTCGTTTGACAAGAAAAAAGTTGTTGACAAAAAGCTGTCGAAAAAAAGCTGTTGACAAATGATTTTACTGACCGTCCAATGTAGCAGTCAAACGATTTCCTAGTGGAAAGCAACTATTTTGTTACTCTCTGGATGGCAAAGCTTTTTAAGAATAGTAATTATTTTCATAATTATTTGTATAATTTATATGTCTGTATTTAAAGTAATGTATGAGTGTTTAAGTATATATGACTTTTGTTTCATAAGTAACGTACATATGTCTTGCCAAGCAGAGTTGTAACGAAAATCAAAATTCTAAATTTTCGATTTTGGAATCTATTTTTGGCTTCTGGTTTCAATCGGCATGTTCAAAGAATTGGAGGTGGATCTTTTATAAAAATCATCACTTATTAAATAAATAGATACAATAACTCAGCTCTGTACAGAACACTTGCAAAAATAAACACAGGTACCTAGGATACTCAAGTTCAATCACGAATTTCACTAACAATTCTGCCAGTTTATTTTTAAAAGCGTGGATATTCATTAAATTTGTATGGAGTTGGCCTATTTTATTCAGTGGATTTTTTTTGTAAATATACATGTATTTACATTAAATACCATAACTACATAAATGCTTGCATGATTTCGGTTTCGGCATGCTCCGATTTTCACGTGTTCATTGTATTTAATTTATGTTTTCATAAACATGGTTATTTAAATAATACCGTAATTTCAATATTTATTTTTACTGTCAGTGCAAACATCAATAAATATTATGTTTGTAAGTTTATGAAATTTTGTTACAGTTAAAAGTACAAGAAGCAATGAAGAAAAAAGACAAATTAGCGAGAGAACAAGAGGAGGTACGTTCTTTTTAGTTAAATGGTTAAATTTCAAAATTAATGTTTTATTTATTATTAAAAAAATGACTATCATTCGTACCTGCCCTGCCCTGTCTTTGGTTTAGATTTCTTGTATAAATAACAATAACTGAAACAACATTGTAAGCCAAATGCTCCAAACCAGTAATTTGCGAGTAGGTATGCCCATTCGTAAGCTACCGTCAGCTAATCGTACTTTAATCTGTAGTTAAGCTTATTAGGAACATTTGTACCGCTTCCCTTGAAAACTTTGGAAGCCCTTACCACCCTTAAATATTAGATAGGAAAATCATACGCCGAAAATCGATTTATACGTTTATTTATAATTACTTTGCAAATGTTACATTTGTCATTAATGTTGGTCATATGTATCGGCCTTTAAATTTACTTCTTTACTCCGTTAGAAAAGAATTTAAATAAAGACATAATGCTTAACAAAAAAATAATTCCTATATATTTTTACAGATTCTTAGAGATATAAGGCACGGATTAATGAACATGGGACGAGACGGCGTAAGGGGACCCTTTGGAGGTAAGAATTGGAGTTTTTTTTAATATTAAACACTTAATTTAAAGTCTCCTGTAGTTATTTAAATAAGTCGTGAAAGTTAATGGTATAAACATTTTTTTGAATACCATATCCATTAGTTTTCATTTAATTTGGAAAACCTGGCTTAATCGGGTATCTGATTTTGAACTATACTTTTACAAAACAATATTATGTTTTAACAAAATTATTTTGTTTTTGCAAATTCGGCATGGATTTAAGCTTGCACGATTATTTTCGATCAAAATTATTGTAGATATGCTAATTTTATGTTTTATTTATTACCTACGTTTATTTTACAAAAATTTAGTATTTTAATAATAATTAAATTATCATTCATTGAGTCATTGCTTTCGATGTTAATTTATTTGTATTCATAGTTAAAAAGTTTATTTTACGAGAAACGTCAAGTGAAATGAAATCGTTAAAAGGAACCACGTCAGAACACTCAACAAAAATCTGGCTATGAAGTTTAAAAGTGTTTAGCTCTTAATTTATTCACCATCATTCATCAAACTTTTAATTTACGGAAAATGCTGAAAGTGCATGTTTTAAAAAATATTTTGCATCAACCACGCACGGCTTAACGATGTTCGTACACAGCTTACTGCAGTGTTGTCTGTGAAACCGCCACATTTTTCGAGGGCATTTTACGGTAAATTTTTTTGCAATTATGCTAGCACGATTTTTTTTGCTCTGCCTAAGTGAAAACCACCCATATCTAACAAAGAGCTCGTTTACAGACGACACGTATATGTACGACGACGAAGCGAGAGTCTTGTCGGGGCGGGGGCACTGGTACGATGAACCCCCTTATGAAAGTGACCCTGAAGATTTCCTCATGAGTGGAGGGGCGCCAGCTGCAACATTCCAAAACGGACGAGTTTGTTTTACACTGAACCTTCGGAACGAGCCGAGAGGTGAAGGAGTGATTTCTCTGAGGAGCGCGGGTGATATAAGCTTAGCGAGAGCCCCTCGGCGGGGAATAATAATTCCGCAGAGCGGGCCCTACCCGACCACCGTTATCCCCTTGCGAACTGCGAGGGACCGCGAGAGCGGAGATTACGCTGCATCTGACATTCAATCCATCGGCTCGAGGCTATCCGGGATTTCGCTTGAATCTAGTCGGTCAGAACGCGACTCTAGGCGAGGTTATAGGCAAATGTCCGGGTATCGGATAGGCGCTGATCCACTGTCACCTGCATCCTCAGATTATGAAGATCAAGAGAGTGAAACTGATTCACAGCACATAGCCACAGTACATAAGGTAATTATTAGTTATTTAAGTTGATGCATAGTTAGAATTTCGTTGTTTTAACATTACAATTGAATAAAATTGCTTACAAACATTCTAAAGCTTTTTAATTTCAGTCCTTTCTCCGATTTATGCACTATTTTTTTTTCAGTCTGCTGAAGAATGTGAGGGAGTTTCCAACCTCGCTGGTAAAGTGCGAGGCCTTAGGCAAGATGTCCAAAGAAAAATATCAAGGTTAAGACAAGAAAGAGGTCCCGAAGGTACTGACAGACGAACAAGTGGAGATCAAGCCTTCCCTTGTTCTAATAGTTCTTTTGAAAGTCTTCCCAGCGGATCAGGCAGTAGTGAGTGGATTTATTGAGTTTTCTATTTGTTTGTGTAATATAAATGGATTTGTAAATAATATTTGTCTTTCCTTTCCGTGTACCATAACATTCAATACACTACTGACAATTTTTTTTCGCAAACATAAATGCCCCACTAATACCCCGGTTACCCCAAGTACATAATAATAATCCTTTCTACTGACAGTCAAACAAGATGTAACCAGGTATTTTTCATTGTAATTTCATGGTCGTAAACAATAATCGTGGACGTGAGTTAGCTTAGTGTAGACAATTTATGTGCAGGCACCCAAGCATTGGTTCGAGCCGGTAGTAATCACTCATCTCTCTCGGCAGAAGAAAACATAGAATTAAGTCCTGCTGGGCGGAGCTTGCTTGCGCCGCAGATGCTGTGCCGTGCCCGAGCTCTCGTCGATTGCAACCCCAACGTTTACGAGAAAGATGCTCTGAGATACAAGGTGAGATAACACGCCTCCCTGCTGCCTCAGTTTGCATAAATCTCGTCATCCAACAAAATTAACCATCGCAATTTGTCAACAGAAAGGAGACATCATTGAAGTGATAAACATGAACGCCTCCGGCATTTGGCGTGGGGTTCTAAACAACAAAGTGGGGAACTTTAAATTTGCGAATGTTGAAGTACTATCGGAAAGAGAATCCGTTAGGCCACGTGCTACTAAATGGTGCAAAAGTCGAGAACGACTATGGGAAACGAGACCTCGGACTGTAGAAGAATTATTGAGAAGGATAGACTTACCAGAGTACACATTGGCGTTTGCTAAGAACGGATATGAGGATATTGAATTGTTTAAAGAGATTGAACCATCGGATCTTGATTATTTAGGGATCATGACACCTGAGCACCGGACTCGCATCCTTGCTGCAGTGCAGCTGCTGCATCAGCTTGAATGTGAGTTCAAGTACTGTAAGTTTAATTGCACTTTTCATACCGAAACCTTGTAACGATCCTGTTTATATGTTATTTTATTATTTTGTCCAAAGCCCAGTTTATTTTAAAAATGTTATTTTCCTTCTTGTTTTTGCACTAGTATTAACTTAGCGGTAAAGTAGAATACATATAAAATCTCTTACCGTAATATACTTTAGGGTTAGAAAGGTAAAGTTTTAGATCAACCTGAAATTAGTTAAACCTTGATAGATGTCTATGACCAACTCAGGCAACTAAACAATTCCGTACATTCTAAGGCTTATCAGAACGCCTGAAGCTCACAAGGCTTATTCAAACGTTATGTGATAGGTGGCGAAGGTGACGTCGAAGTCGATGGCGGTGGTTCGAGTTCGGAGGGCGGCGACTCTCCTTTTGGCCGCAGACAGTTTCCACGTGACTCAGGTTGCTACGAAGCAGGCGTAGGAGTAGGAGGCGTGCGCGTGCGTACTTCACCGCTGGTCCACAGATCTGATGAACCTCCGCATAGACCGCCCGAGCCAGCACCGCAAGCAAAACGATCCGTCCGTCGCCGGCAACCTGACGATGCCGAGTGTGATCGCATCGAGCGCTACCCTGGAACCATCATGGAGAGAGCCACTAGCCGGAGCGTCGGCCTCCCAGGAGGGGCGCGTGACGATACCTGTGAATCCGACCACAGACTGAACGTCGTGAAGTTCGTCGCTGGTGGCGAGCCTTGTGTTTCGGAGAAGAGTAGTGATTCTGGTGTTAGTAGTTCGTCGTTGAGTTCTGCTCATCCTCATCGCCCCTGAGCGAGGTCGGCGGCGCCCGCGCTTGCATAGGCGATGGCGCGGGCACGTGTGGAGGCAGCCCTGCCGACCGCACCCCCCGCCGAAATACAACCCTCTGCGCCCTCAGAGCATGAACTTGCTAACTAGAACTATAAAACAGCCAAACATGTAGCACTCGATATTCCTGTTAAAATTCCGTAGGTTATTCGATAAAAGCCATCTGACCTAATATGGTATCCGTGGCTCGAACCGCATTCTTGCATAAATGCTTATTTAAACGTTCATTTTGATATTTAAATGTTTAAGTTTCAAGATAAGACTGACAGCATGTCGACTCACTTTGTGCTTTTGTAACTTTTTTACATCAAAGTTTTTTCTCATGGATTATAATTTGTATTATTAAACTGACCACCAATGATGCGCGCAATTTTATATTTAAAGACATAAGTATATTTTGCTGCATCTTTATTCAATAGTATAGCTATCATTCTGTCACATATCAACACACCTGGAGGTCTTCGTCTGACGTAATTAGAAATTTGAAGCTTGAATTTATTGCAATGACTTTACTTTGTTGGCTCTCACTATTAACTGGAGGTTTATAAATTATTTTTTGTTTGAATTAATGTATCAACTTTTCTGCAATTAAAAGGGCAGAGAAACAAAAGACGAAACTTTTTATAAAATTTCGCACGGAAACTCAAGTTAATAGAACGCATAAATGCATTTTTTATACTTTGAAATAGTTTAAAATTTACATTCAGAAGGCAATAAGCCAGTTTATATGGGAACTGGAGCGTTTTAACGCAAAATATGATAGCAATAATTGTAAATATTCATAGATAGGTTAATTATTATATGTTGAGAATTTTGTAATTTTTTAAGAGAGCTTTATATGTACATAATAGTCTTATTAATTTTGGGTGAAATTTTAAATTTCATTCACTTCGATATGTAGGTGTATTAATTGAAATATGCTTACATAGTTTTATGATAATGTTTTTTTTAATTTATCTCACTTAATATCAATATGAGAATGAAATTAGCAAAACGTGAAGAAATTTCAATTAGTTCGTAACGAAAAAAGTCTTGATATCCCGTCGTTAGCGTGTTAGTCCTTTAGTAAACACTTTGACTGCGATTATTGAATTCCTTAATGTGAATTATGTAAAAAATCTTCAAAGCACTTTTCGACTATCTTAAACTAGTCCAAACTACTACGTGTACATAGATAAATGTTTGTTACTTGTATATTATAGATAGACGATAGTTACTTTTGACAATTATTGTATATTCAATAAAAACTAATGGTTTATTATAAAATATTAATGTAAAATTAAATTATTTATAGCGTTATTTTTAATGCTCAGTAGAATCGCATGTGTCCGCAAATTGGATGATAGTTTTTTTATTTCTTAACGACTAAGCTGTATTTTATAATTTTATTTTATTTAGCAATAAACCTACTGCCGTAATGATACTTTTAGTAGCCATATTTATATTTTTTTTAAAACAAACATTATTCGTAAGTTTATAAAATCTGTTTACAAACATGGATTCTTTAATAAATAAATCCAAAAATGACTTCACTTTTTAATTATTAAATCCTTTAAGTTTAAAATCAATTAAGTGGCATAATCGAAAATGACTAAACGCGATAGTAAATTTCCCAATAGGCAGATTTATATAATAATTCATGCTTTATTAATACATTGCCATACATTTGTAAATTCCTTCGCAAATAAAGGACCCTATACCCAGACACCGTTGGGACTTAATATCGGATATGTATCATCGTTAGTTGAATACACATTAAGACTGGTGCACACTATTACAGATAGTTAAATTAAATTTATTATTTTTAGGTATTTGGATTATAGCTTGATTTTTTTTTGATGTGTGAAGTACTCAAGAATTGAATTAATTTTGCATTTTCAAGTAAAACCAATTTTTTAGAATCTTTATCTTTATGTGTTTAATTATATTTTAGGTTAGATATGTGGCAACCAACTATCCAGACACTTAGACTTATATAGCATTTAAGATTCGTACAACTGTGTTAGTTAGACTCCGGTGAAGACTTCGCTTTACCTTGTGTATCAATAATTATGAGTACCCTCCGATGATATATGGAGTTTCAACTCTGCTTCTTTATCGTACATTCCTTTCATTTTTCAGTCGGCAACATTATAAATCCTTCAATTTTGACAGGCTGACGTTTCGGCTTCTATGGGAATGCTGTTATTTCTCGATGATCCATAAATGAATGTACTATCAATTTGTTGAAGTAATGAGTTGATGCTTGTTGTAAAGTTTTGTTTGTGATGATTTAAAATTTTAATTACTTTAACTATTAACTAAATTTAGTCTTAGGTATTTATTTTTAAATGGTTTTTATCGAAAATGTTACCCTGTAAAAGAAAGTTTTATATGGAGTTTATAGATTTTTTCTAATAACTTGTAACTACGTCTATTGAGGAGTAGAATTCGTATTTTTGTTAATTAAAAAAAACGCAGCCTTTATCTTCATATATATCATCACCTTGAAAGTTCACTCAAAATTTATTAGAAAAAAAAATGTCTACTGTTGTTTTATTTTAAGAATAAGTAAGATTGAAATCGAAGCCACCGCAATTCCGTTGTACGTAACACCGTGACGATCCGTAAGTCCGTAAGCAAACACGCTATCAATTTATAGGAGTAACGAGTTGATGACTTGAGCGCCGAAGTTGGAGTTGAAATTGTTTTAAGGTCTAGTACACGTTGGGGTCGGATGTTTTTACTTTGCTTTTGAATAATTCCGACGGGCGGGAATTTCCTAACTTCGATGCGGGCAGGTATTTTAAAAGTTTTGTAATTTATTTACGTTTCATAATTTGGAAGATTCCCCCGAAAGGTACTCCACGTTTGAAGAGTGATAAAAGCAATGAAGATAATTACGAGTATATTTATGATCAATCATGTTTTTATTGAAATAACCAACAGCAAAGTTACATTAAAGTTTTGTAGAATCAATTATGATCAAGCCAATTAAATGATGCCACGCCAAAAAAAAAAAACTTAACTTTATTGAATACAGTTGAAGTTAACTAACACAAAAGTGATCCTTTTAATATGAGGATCCTCAACAACAGGTAACGCTACCGACAGTATTGTTGATTCTAAAACACAAGGAGCATTAGAGATCTTACTCAAAAGACGCTTTAGTCTGCCGTTTTTCTTATTGTTTCATATCTCTTGGTATATTTTCAGAAAACTGTACTACCATCCGATGTATTATTGTTAGAAACAAACGAAATAATTCATGCTTTTTTAAAATCATAAAGTCGAATCTTGTGAGACACCTACCTTGGCTTGTTCTTTGATTCCACAATCCATGCAACCAGCATTAATTAAAATACAAAGATGATTCATACGATCACAAATATTGAAATTACCTCCTTATATTTTTTTCCTTAATACATATATATAATAGCATTGGATTCTTTAAGAAAAGCGTTAATAGGTTTTTACAAGTTCGGCAACACGAGCGTTATGCCCTTAGCGGGTATAGCAATTATCCATAGGCAATGTTGACTGCTTACCATCAGGTCGTATGCCCAGTTGCCATCTTATTAGTAGAAATAAATATAAAAGTAACAAACCCAGTACCTATAAACCGAAAAGCGGTATCATTACCACTGGGTATGGGCAGTCAAGTCTTTGTTTTATATTCAGTACATCGCCTTAATAAAGTTGTTGTAAACAGTTTTATCTCAGGTTATAAAATCCATTTGAAGCAAACAACGCGGGTGTCCTACTAGTTTATCTCCTCAATAATTAACTTTTTACTTAAATACTCTGGTACAAAGATAAAGTTTATTGGCGATTTAATTATAAACTTTATCAGCTAAGAAATAAAGGAGTGTTTTCATCCTTGAGTGAATTAAGGTGCTGAAACACTTGCAGAATTGTCTTAGGTGATAGTGAGATGGTTTATTAGGAAAATAAATCTCTTTTTTTTCTATCATTAAGTAACAATTAAATTAATTTACGTATTCAAGAACAGATATTTATAATTAGATATTAAAATATATAACAATTACATAACATAGTTGAATATTTTGTTATTTTTGTCAATTCTAAGTAGTAAACTTCATGTTAAACAAATAACTTACTAAATTAATTATATTAATGAACCCTTGAATAAAGATAGATGCATATAAGTAATAAAAGATAAAAAGGTGGTTTCCAGATATATATTCTGAAAACACAGACTACGGCCGGCAAAGCTAAAAGAAAGGGTAATGATATTATCGGTACAGGTTTTTTAAACAACATCACGGGCAAACAAGCAGACGGTTCATCTTATGGAAAGTGATACTGCCGCCAATCGACATGACGTTGCCCTTGATTTCTGGAATGCCAAGAGCAGCGCCATGTGCCATGCATTGCCCACGTAAAGGTAAAGATGTTATACCTCTCGTGCCGGTAATAATAATACTACCTATGTATGTTTGTATTTTTATGTATGTTTGTATGTATTCTTTTTTTTATTGATCATAAAATAGACACAACATGTAAAAATTTCTAGAACGTTTGATAACAAAAACTTACTTCTTACTAACTTCTTCTGGGGTCTTTTAACCGTTAATTAATAATGCAATGAGATCGCAGAATACAATATTATTTAGTGGTAGAGTAATCATTTTATTTGTTTTTTTCTATTGCGACTGTGAAATGTATGAACACGGGCCGGAAGGCGTAGTACATACCTGTAGTGTTGATCGGCCCCACATGTAGTGGGTAAACGATCTTGCAAGAGCTGCGGAGAGCCGCTAGATAAAAGCATCCCATGATCGTTTTAGTTTTAGTTCTCTGTCCAGCAGTGGTCGTCTTCCAACTCTTGATGACACGTTGGAAACCACCCTATCTGAAGACCTGTCTAAAGATAAGCATTTACTAATTATATAATTAGTACAAAATTTTTATTTATGATGGGTTTACAAGATAAAGTACAAGGCATTATGTCAACGTTTACATTTTAAATGACTTTCGGGTAAATAAACAGAGAAAGCTGGTTTTATATTATTTTTATCTGAGCTAAAACCTTGTCTCTAGAAAATAGTACCGGATCTTAAGACTTCTTTCTTTTAAAACTTTTTTGAAGCAGAAATATAGTTTCTTGTATTAATCCGCTTTAGAACATGATTTTATGATAAATACGTTCTAACATTAATAAAAAAAACTATTCTTCTCCATAAATAATCATTTTATCCTTGTCTCTTTAACCTGAAAAATAACTGCATCTAGGCAACTCTCTATTGTTACAATTTTTTTGAGTGATTTTTTAAATAAAAACCAGCCGTTGAAGATATTGAAAACATAATGGTATATTATAGTCGAAAATCCATCATCATCATCAGCCTACTGCTGGAAATAGGGCTTTTTACATGGCATGCCACTGAACTCGGTCTCTGGCCTTCGGCATCCAACCACAGCCAGCCGATTTGTGTGTGTCACTCCAGCTAGCTGGATTGCGACCTACACTACGTTTGCCTTGCCAAGGTCTCACTTCTGAACACGCTTACCATAACTGTTATCGGTTCTGCGACCCATATAACCTGCCTACTACCACTTTGGCTTGCTAATCCATTGAAATCTTATTTGTTTTTTATTTTGCTTTCAAAAGTTAACAAGTTATAACGATTTTATTCGAATAGTCTTGGATATAAATAAGCACTTTCAAATCGATGATAAACGGACGGCAAGCCAAAGCGATGTGCGAGACTGTCTTTAAATTTGCAACATTTAGACGTTAATTAGGCGTTCAAGGCTTGATTATATATAGGAATTATAATTTGTTATCTTAAGGAAGCTAAAATGGATTTCTTGAAATAAGTAGGTACTCTTAAGTTCAAAATTTCGTACGGCTCGGGGCAATCTAATTTGGTCTGTATTTTATTGTATCAGAACTAATTGAAATACAATAAATTTGTCTTTGGCATTATTAATTTGCTACTTGGGTCAATTAAATACGTTCATAAATTATTTTACGATACAAAATGAAAAACCTTATATTGCAATTTACTAAAAATTTACATTTACAACTTTTAAAATTACTAGTTTCTTGAACTTACCTACTTGTTGTTAATTCTACAGTAAAGTTTAAAAATAACTGGAACCTGAACTAAAATTAATTAAAATCGATTACCACATACGAGAACGTCGGAGCCTAAGAAAACTACAGCATTATTTTTAGGATAAACGATAATCCCGGTTTATGAATACGAATTATTTTAAAATGTCTGCGGGAAACTTTGAAATGAGTTTCACTTATTGAAAGGTGGTACCTGATTTATACAAGAGATTCCTCGTTGACACACTACTTATTGTTTTTACACATTTCGCAACAATCCCTGCCTCATCCAAAGCTCCATGAAGGTTTTAGCAAGACTTTCAAGTTACGTTAGAGGACTATTTGCCTTGAATCTTCTTCTTAAATCACAAAACCAACCTGTCACAGTTCGCTTGACAAACTTTCAGTGCGTGTGTTAGTAAAGAGCCATTTCTAGTCGTAGATAATTGCAGGACGCCTCTCGCAGGTGGTCCATGGAGAATTTTAATGCCTTCGAAGTGCTATAATTTTAACTTGGCCTGCCACTTTTAATAATCAATGTGTAAACAGCTTTCGTAAATAGCTTACTTGAATAAATAACAGCGAACAGGCTGTTGGTTTATCCTCTTTGTCAATTTGTTAACATTTATATTATGTGATTAATTAAGGACGAAACGGCCATTTTGTTAAATTGAATTTTCTATAGATTTATATCGGAATGACTTATACCTACTAGTTTATGTAACTAGAAAATATAACAGAGTATAAGAGGATTAATAACAAGCAATCACGCTTTCGCCTTCGCACAAAAATAAGGTGGCCAACGAAGAAATTATCTATTTAATTTTATTAGAATAGCTTAGCGTAGTTTTAAGTAGGTAAGACGCTTTCCAATATATTTTCGTGTATCTGAATAATTCTGATCTTAAAAGGTAGACACAGTAAGCCGCCCACATCCTTGCAGGTGGTCCGCAAGCTCTGTATAATTTGCTAACCCTACCATCTTCCTGATAATCGATCAGGTTACGACAAGGTACTTAAGCATCACCCTATCTGTCAGTTTATAAGGCTCAAATTTGTCTGAACCTAGGATCGCCTAAAGATGACGACTTAGACAATAAGTCACAAGAAGTGCAATTTTGTAAGCTTGCATCAGCAAAACACAGGATATGAAGGTTAGAGTTAAACGCTACGTTCCAAACCTGCAGAAATATTGCAAACAGCTTTTCTTACTCTTAACGAACCTATTGTTTTGAACAGTTAAAATGGCTAACGTAAAACTTACTTAATTAGATGCAGTTAGTGTTAGTTAGTGTTTGAGCTAGAATTGACATAAACATAAGTTAGACAAACAAGACGCTGTAAAATTCAGAACAATACGTATATGGTAAACTTACCTTTGGAGACGAAAAGACTCAATAAATTAACAATAAACATAAACAAGGAGTGCCCATAGCAAACGCACTGAACATGATTTATTAATTCCGATAAAATTTGAACAGTTTACTTCATATTTACTTGTCGCTGTTATTGAAACAAATTATTTCTTAACCCACTCGCTTTTAAATCTGTAAGCCATTAAGAATGGGACCATTAGGATTTAGATAGTTAGTCAAAGATTAGCGTCAACAAACATAAACTATGATTTTAAACTGGCGCTAGTAGACAATAATAAATACTTTAAAATATACTTTAAAGTGAATCAAGCTTTTAACAACAATTGTATTAGATTAAGCTACGAAATTGGTTTACATTTTTTTACTATGGTGAAAGGTGAACTTATTTTTTTAAGTTATTAAAAAAAGACAAATTCTTCAGTATGGTTAGATGCTTGAAGTTTCTTATGTCGCTATTTAACACAGCTGTTTGAGTCGGACTGGTAGATTATCTACAATTGATAACAGAAGTCAAGCTTTGCAGTTTCCTGGATTCCAGACCGCATTCCTTGACAGCTCGGGGTTGATATTAAGTGTAATTTGTATTTGAAAGATTGTAAACGTCATGCTGATGAATGGCCTGGTCGGGTTGGTGGTTTGTAATTGTTTAGTTAGAACTATAGCTGGTACTTATTTAATTAAATGATTTACTATTATGGCATAACTAACAATTAATTTAGATATGTACCTTGGTTGACTTGAAATTATTATGAAAAAAGTAACTTTTTTTAAAATTACAGACACAAAATAGGTGCATAAATTTCACATATAAAAGTTTTAACGTGCTCAACTCAATCAAAATCCTTGTTAAAGCGGAACCTTGTTTCAGTGCGAAATATAATTTGTCCTATAAAGGGCAGTATTTAAAAAGGGAATTTTCCATGGTACGTTACTACGGCAGGTTAACAACATAAACGAAACTGTACCTTAACCACGTTGAATATTGTGAAGGGAAAAAAATGCAAAGAACACTTATTGAAGAAGGGTCTAAAGTCAAATTACATAGGTGTATTTGCACAGCAAAAATTAAGACTTTATTCTGTTTACAAACAAGTATGTGTGTACTGTATGTTACTATTTTTTAATTATTTTAATCATCATTAATTTGATTACAATCATTGTACGCTGGATTATAGTTGGCGATAGTTGAAAATAATAAGTTTTGGTTCAAATAAGAATAAATAAGAGTCTATTTACAATTTTAAATGTTTAAGGATCTGTGATATTTATTCTTTGATGGAATGATAGAGGGTAGCAAAAACGAGACTATCCCGACACCCCTTACCATAAAATTAAATGAGAAAAAGGGCTTTTTGGCAAACGCCAGAATCGTGATTTTTTTTTTGTTCAAATGCTACAGTTTAACGGCGTACTTTTAATTATATTTTTTTCAAAAATGGATTTAACCAAAAATTTTGTAAAAGCAAAAATAAAGACTCATAGACATAGTCACATTTCCATAGCTCGTTCGTAAAATAAATTTATGCTCAGTTAAAATTACACTTTTCAGGAACTGCTCATTAAATATGCCCTTTAAATCTTTATGCATGTATTATGCAATAAAATATGGTTTTCGCTGGTTTTGCACCTTGCTGCCGGCATAAAAACAAAGAATTCATTGAATATTCTATAAAGTATCGAATAAACTTTTATCACACGCCTGTTCTTAACTCAAACAACAAAAGGATTTGTTAACAAAAGTTGACCAAGATAAATCTTGGAAGCTCAAAATAAAACTCGGAAGCTTAAGCGTCAATGCTAAAGATAAACCTTCTAAAAATCCGCTATTTTCAACTTTATTCCTTTCATAATACAGGGTAGTAAAAAAGCTGTTCATATATAAAACGGTAACCTCATAATCGCTTTTCATCTCGTCCGAAATCGATTTACACTTGACAATCGAGTGCCAATCGTCAAGGGACCCAATCGTACTGTCAGCATCGCGGATATTAACCACTCGATACCTAATTGTTCCCAGTTCGATTATCGGACAACTGTCATCGGATTATTTGAACGGAATGACACCTCTAGAACACAAAATATTTCATTTCATTGTATTTAGTTTTTTAAATCAAACAGTTTTGCAAAGTTAAATTAAATGGTGAAAATCCATTTTTACGTATCACAAATAGTCAACCACTTTTAAAGTCAATATGACAGTTTAACGTTTTTGTTCTTCAAATACAATAAAACGATCATTATAAAAGAATGCGTCAACTAGCAATGATATAATAAGACGAGCAAGTAAACGTTTCTATGACAACGCAGGCCTATAAAAACCTTATTATTCAAATTACCTTCATTAAATTTTCATTACGTTCAGCGGTAATTAAATTCTCTTGATTAAAGAACTCTTACTTTAACTAAATCAAAGGAAATAATTTTCTTAATTTTAATTTTGGGTGAAACCTTTTAAAAATCCGAATATTCGTTTGCTTTAATCGTCATGTGTTTCACTTTCATTTACGGTGTTTGATTTTCTATGAAAGACAAAATATATAAAACTGGTAATTTTTTACTTACTCGCGCTTGACCAAGCTAGGAGAATGATAATAGCGCCGCAAATAACTGACTGATTAACATAGCTCCCTCCTTATGACTATTTAATGTTGCCAGGCTATAAATAAGGCAGTTAAATCTGAATTACCAGATTCGTAATCACTTGCATTAATAGTAAAACTAGAACTAATAAACATTACAAAAACTGAACTGAAAACTTTTTGATGAAAAGAAAAGTTAATAGTATTTGAGTGTTCTCTAAAAACTCATTCTACTGATAGTTTCTACTAAATGACGCTTAAACTAAAATATTTCTTCTCCCAACTAAGAGACACTAATAAGAAGAGAAACAACAAGCTTTCAAACTATAATGAGCGAGAGAGTGCCGTTCCTTGTTTTATTATATATTATACTTGAAGTATAAACTCTAGAATAAATGTATATCACGTCTCTTTCCGACTCATTTTCGGAAGACCTCTCAAAGATCTAATGATCGACAGAGAAGCGAAGATCGAGTCGTATATAGCCGTCCTTGTTTTAATAAAACAAGTCGTAAGAAGTATCCCTGTGTGTTTTGAACAGGAAATTTCGTTGGTGAAATAGGGGACCACGAAACTTGCACAATAAAATATCGTAGGTGTTGAGAGAAAGTGCAGGCGTCGTTCGAAATACAATTTATTGTTTTGCACCTGACCATTTTTTCCTACTTAAATTATAGGTGTTTTGTTTGACAACCTATTCTCCTATTACTGTTGATCCTGATAAACAGGAGTTGCAGTGGTGGGACAGATTGGCGAGAGTGTCCCGAAACCTATTCTCGAAAAAGTCATCTCACGCCCGCTCCGTCCTAATTAAATCGTTTAGTTTTTGTCAGTCATGTTGTCGTGAGTACCGTTTTGTTCAAAAGAGGTACTTTATTCATTGTAAGGTTGTGTGTTACCAGAAGTGCTCTAAAATACTAGAAATAGTGCGTCAATGGCAACTATTGTAAGTAAAGGGCGAAGTCACGCGATTACCTCCGAAGGCTTCAAATGTAACGTATTGGCGGGCTTATACCTTTATCCCGGACTGATTTATTGCATACGTTAATCTCCAATTTACACGACAACCTATAGGGTAGACGTGTAGTAGTAGTGTATAGTTAGTGAGTGTAGTGTAGAGGACGTGGTAGCTCAGTTAGTTACGTGCCTTAGATAACCGACCGACCCGACCCGACAGGTCGAGAGTTCGAATCTCGGGTTGCCGGAAGTTGAAGCTGCCATGTTTCTCAATGTGCCCGGATAGTGGCGACAGATTCGCTATCACACTGGGAATCAACATAAACATGCGAAATGCTGTGTAGCAAGCATCTCTGCGAATCCGTCTCGAGGGACTACGGCGTGAGTTTATGTGTTATGGGCATGTGTTTATGTGTATAGTCAATCAATCCCACAAAGAACGTTCGAATAAGGTTGTGTTAGGCGTATTCATGTACACTGTTTCAGTATGCAAAACGTCTGTAAAGAGGTAAGTATATTACAAAGATGTTCATTTAAATATCAAATCACATCCGTAGCCGAACCTCCTTCGAGAGTATATGTAACTGCAACAGAGATGGATATAACTGATAAAACTTTTTTAGAATGACTAAAATCACAGGATTTTATAATTACAAAGATGGCTAAAAAGGTATACTGTCTGCCCTAGCACGAATACATTTGATTTGAAATCTTCTTTTCGTCACGAAATTTTATTTAAGTTTTTGAATTGCAATCCAGATTTAAACATAAATTTTTTGGTGGCCTTTCCTAAAAATTAGTTCTGTTCTTTGCATAATAGTTCCTCAAATCAGACTAATAGAAAAAAAAATCGGTCAAGTGAGTCAGACTCATACATGATGGGTTCCGTACTACCTTCTAAGATTAAACATTATTTACTTTTTGGATAATTTCATAAAACAAAAAAATATAGACCAAAAATGTCGAAAAAATCCGGGGATCTCGGGAGCCACCTTTAATTTTAAATTTATTTAGGTTTTTATTATATTTTTTGTTAAAGCGGCAACAGATATAGACGTTCTCAGAAAATGTCTATTATGGTTTTTGAAATACAGCCCGCTAACAGACGGACGGACGGACGGGTGGACAGCGAAGTCTTAGTAATAGGGATCTTAACCCTTTGGGTACGGAACCCTAAAAATCACCAATCATTTTTATGTATTAATATCAAGGAAGAGCCATATTTTACCTTTAGGTATATACTACAACACTTAGCTAAGACATAACAATACATGAATAATTAATGTTCAGAGCACACTAGGACACATTTATAGTATGTAAGATAATGGTAACATTAGTCGAGTAATCTAATTACTTGTTTGAGAGGTACGTTATAAGTCTATTAAGCTATAACCTGATCTTAAACAAACCTCCAAGCTATTCCTTGTATTCAATTTAATTGCTGTGTACACACACAGAGGATCATCGTTAAGGACACCCAAGAACTTTAGTACTTATTTTGTCTCATCAAATTTGTTGCAAATCGTTTTGAACTTACCACACATAGCATATGACCTAGCAAATTTAGACGTGTAAATAAAAAAATTCTCATTGCTCACAATGATTTGACCCAAAAATGCCGCTAGAGTCATGGTATTCAATAATCTACACAAATGAGCACTGTTTGGAATAGATTGATTCATCAATCTCATCTCAGATAGATACAGTTTATCAGTAGGTGGTGTAAAGATCCCAGAAATAATAATTTAGGAAAAACGTAATCGACCCCAACAAATAAAGCCCTAGCGGTCATTACAGAACACAAAACACACGGCTCGCCGGCTCTAAATAAATAATACTTTTTTACATTATCACTTCAGGTTGCTACATTTATATGTAGTGACATATATATGCTGCTACATGTATTTATATGTCTAGTCGGGAGGAAAAGTTACTCATTTTTTTCATCGTGTTTTTTTTACTTTTCCATACAAAGAGATAAAGTTTTGTAGTTTTCTAAACGGAACATATTTTACAATTAAACTACTGTACTGTATTTTTATTTTATTAGTATTTTTACGAAAAATACGAATACGTTCCGGGTGAAAGCTATTTTAAAATTCATGTCAAAAAAAATACAATATTTTATCCTTGATCCAAAAAAACACGTTTTTTTTTATTTGTAGAAATAATTTTATTTTATACGTGTAGCACTAAGCAAGGTATATTCCGGATTGTACCTACGTACCCTGGTCACATTGTTTATTCAGTTCAAACCTTTGGGTTAATCCCTATCGACCAGTGTATGTTCTATACTAGGTATGTGTGTAACTGTGCAGGAGGTTTCATTCGTCCATTGAGCCTTATCACATTGCAATAGAGGTCAATTTCCAGTAATAAAACGTAGGTACATGTGCTTGTATGTTCTAGTGTTTTGTGCAAGTTCGCTGTGTAAACGTAAACCTTGAAAAATAAAATATTGCAACGTATATTTTTATTTTAATATTTTAATTTAGAACATTCCAAAAATTTGATTCGATTATTTTAAATCAGATTATTCAATTTAAAATCACTAACCGATGATATTGGGTATGTAATCTATAATTAAATCCATCTATCTAATCTATTTAATTTGATGCTATATTATACAAAAAACTAAAAAAAAACAGCAAAATTATTTAATAATAATGTCATACATAAGATAAGTTTTTCAAAAATTGTAAGCTGACCCATAAATAAATTATACATTTAACTATCGTTTTGTGAGCTTTATAGTTTCCATTCAAACATATCATACCATAAATGTAATTTAATCAAATATAACCAAACATTTAATCATCGAAAATGCATTTGATTATGAAATACAAAGAACCTGCCTTAACCGATGAAATTGATGTACCAGTATAAAATGAACCCAGCCGCACTCCTCTGTCAATGTTATTCAAATTCGAGAGAGAGGTCTTTGTAAAACGGTGATCAACACCTGAAAGCAAATGTAGCACCCCTAGAAGGAATTAATACTTGAATGGAAAGGGTTGGTTTGTTTGGTTAAATTTCAGAACTTTATGATTTTAAATGTAAAGTAAAGATTAGGGGATTTTCTTCAGTTACATTGGAAGGTTTGTCTAATAACTAAAACTTTTTGAATTAATCAGAAAAAATTGATTTTGAGTTACTATTTTGAGTTTATTTAGTTAGTTTATTTTGAGTTTTGTAGTTCACAAAAAATACATATCATTATTTTTAAATTACGATTTACTTTTTTTGGGATAATTTTGGGGACTTGAGCTTTTGTTTTTTATTTAATAAAACAAACAAATATGATGTTTTTCTTAACACAGTCAGTCCAGGAAATGTATTACCAACACAACATGTACCTAACAATTATTACATAAACAAACTCGCTTCTTCGCTTTCCTACACAATTAAATACTTTGTTTTGTTTTTCTCGCCACCAAGAGGTAATTACCCTGTCAGAATACCAGCGAAAAAACGTTTTATTGTGTTCCTAGGAAAAGCTATAGTATTAGGTATTGTAGCAGTTTGGAGGAGTGTTTCTATCTTTTTTGCTTAGTTATAGAGGATAAAGTTTATTTTGCGTTGTGTTTCCGTTGGCAACAAACAGTACCCGGATCCTCCAATTTGTGAGGGGATTTAGAAAACCCCAGGATCTTTTAATATTTTATTTTATTATAACGTCTAAAGACTTGATGTTTTCACTCTCCAAGCTCCACTAGGAATGCAGGAAGATTGATTTTTTTATTTCTAGAATGTTCTTAATTTAAAACCTAAACCTTTAACTACTAACTTCCAAAAAGAGTGACATATCTATAGTGGCTACCTAAATATACCTAACCTTACCTAATTATCTATCGCCTAAACATGTACAAAAAGGCTGCTTTGGCAAGTTTGTATTTGAATCTAAATATGAAATCCCATGCCTATATGAATATGCCTATGTGAAATCGTAAAATGGTCATTTACTGCTTGGGAATTAAAATGTCAGACTAGACTAGCGGTCATCTTGCAAAAATTAGAGGAATTGTCTATGGTATGTCGGTTAATTTAAAAAAATCACAAGAATGTGATACGAGACCTATTTAGAACTAAAGGCCACCTCTTCTATTTCATAAAATGTGGCCAATAAGTACTGTATATGTGATTATTTTTCCAGATATATTGTGCTAAAACCATATATTTCCAAGACCTATCCAGTATTTTTAGTTTTCTGTTTTCCTACATTTGCATTTGAGAGACTACTGCTGTCAACAGTTTATGCAGAATTGACCCATGTTTATAATAACTATGCAAATCAACCCGAAGCCTAAATCCAATCAGCCCTATCAACTAAATTCAATTTGCAAATGTAATTCACTAAAAGAAATAGATTTACTCTATTTACGTTAAAATATTTACTAATTTCGCTATATTCTGCCTACACAATAGAGTATAATATTTAAAAAAAATAAAACTTGTCTTGTCTCAATTGTGGCCGATAAGATACATAGAAAACTTCTTATAATCCAGAGGTTTTATATTAAATTACATACATCTGCCCACGCCTACATCACATAGATTTGCCCACGCCCGGATTCAAGCCCGGGACGCGTAGTCACGCTGCAGAGGCCCAACTAATTGAACTATTCTGTTTAAATTGAATAAGTATATATCTTAATTATAAGTACAAATTTTCAGGATCTGCCGTGATATAATAATAAATTGGAAAGTATACTCTTAACGTGAAAATCTTGTGTTCATCTCACAATACAATTTCCAGTAGCAGCCTAGAGTACCAGCTCAATACAAGGTCTATTCCGAAGAGTTTACACGTAAAAGAAGTTTACATCTCATTAAAAACGAGCTACAGCTCATCCACTGTCGTTTTATATATAAGTGTTTTTATATAACTTAACATATATATGAAACCTAAATATGATCTGTTAAATTGTTTTACTAACTTTTCAAAAATTAAACCGTGACTTTATTATAAGACAAAGTTGTCCTTCTGATATAATAACCTTTACTTTCGATACCGTAATAAATCTATTGGAACTGGTGGAACTAGACTTAATGGTTCTTCATTTCATTTGAAATATTTCATCAGAGATTTTGAATCCGAGTTAGAGGGATGGCGTCGATGGAAACATTAAATTTATTAACTTCTTTAAAAGCGGGTCCGATTTCCCTGCACCGAGCGATATGTCGGTAGTAATGATCTGCCACGCGCCACCCTAAGCTAACACGACACACACTACTGTGAACAACAACGCACAGTTTCCAAAACCATCAAACAGAAAAGTGAGACCGCTGATGCGAAAAACATAGCTTATATCTAATGTATAACAGAGGCATACAAATAAAATGATTACAATGTTTATTTCTATTCTCATGTTAAAAATTTCTACAAAAATATACTACGACCATAAAAATTTTGTAATTGCATCAAATATTGAAAAAATTAGGACCTACTTTGTAATAATAAGTTAAGGGGTATTGATACTCGTAAACATATCTCAGTATCATGTTACACCACACTTTAGTAGTATTAAAAATGATAATCGTAAAAAAGGTTAACCTTGCTATCTCAAAGAGTATCGGGATTCTTGTTTTTGCAGGGTCGGCAACACGTGCGTGATACTCTTGGTATTGCAAACGTTTGTATTCTCTGGTGACTGCTCACCATTAGGCAGGCCGTATGCTTGTTTGCCACCTTTGTAATATAAAAAAGGCCTTTTTAAATATTTTTTTATAGATCATGCTATACCAACTGTATGGCAGTGTGTCAGAAACTGCGTCACGCACATTCCTATGCGATTATACTAATTCCATTTTGATTAAAATGCACTGCGTTTTTCAATATTGAATTTTACGCTTCAGTCCGCTTAAAATCCTTTGACAGCTGGATATAAATGGTTTCTTTCATAATAAACGACTTGAAGCTTTACTTGTAACTTTACAAATGTCCTATCAAATTATGTTTTGTTTGATAGTAATTAAATAGGTATTTTGAAAGCTCACATTTATAATCAGAACAAAAAAACATAAATTTGGTAAGGTTTGCTAACTTTAAATAAAAGTTACCACTGGGAGATAAAACGATGTTTAATTTTCAATAAAAGTGCAAAATGTTTAAGAATTCTGAAAACAAGCATGGAGCTTTTATAAGTAAATTATGAAATATTTACATTCATAGACTACAAACAAGTATTGAACAATAACCATGGCCAAGAAAAACCTCAAAACATACAAATAAGACAACGTCTCAAAAAAAACAGTCAACGCAAAACCGTAAACATATTGAAGGCTTCCTTTTTTGTATCGAACCAAGGATTTAATGTCTCGCTGCCCTGATTATGCATCCGAAATTGACTCGGTATCTTTATTTACTTTGCTTGAGTGACAGGGCGGGTGTGCGATAATATCGTGCGACACTCAACCGGAACAAAATAATGAATGTGACAAACCGACGCGCCTTGAGAATTCTCGACCGCCAGTCTAAAATGGCCCTTAGGTTAATCAACAAAGGCAATAAAAAGCTGCGTCTTGTAATTTTACATCATTTTGTAAGGTTGTCCTTTAAAGCTTTGTCTTACGATCATTATGATGCCCTGTGTTTATAACTGGTAAAGGTAGCAATTATTTTTCTGGGGCGATTGAGGTCAAACGTAAATCTATTGAGTTACAAAATTAAGAAGCGTTAAACAAATTTTCTATCAATGCGTCATATATCCTCCTTTTGGCTTAAGCGTGGCCGCGTAAAATTGATTTTATAGACGTAATAAAACAGTTTTTCAACCGCCAACGTAGACGTTTTCTTGACAGCGTGCGAACGAACGCCACGTTCGTTCGCCCGAATAATTTGGATATGTGAACAATAATTCCTTGTCGGCTATTATGAATACAAAGTGATGAAAGTTAATTGAATATTGATGTAGGCATTGGATAAAGATTGTTTGTGTCTTCAAACGATGCGGGCCCTTTGTTTTGTATTTATAATCGGATTTGTTTTTTTGTTGTTTTTGGACAAACTTAAATTTATTTATTTTATTTATTTAGGGACGTCTACAGCAAGTACATTACACAAACATATAAAAATCACATATTATGAACAGAAACTGATGTACATGCCTATAACAGACGAACACAACATTTACAAAGGTTACACACATATACTAAAATAAAAACAGGTCACAAAGAAAAATAACATTGGTTTAGATTAAACCATTATACAAAAGAGATTAAAAAAGAAAAAAATACATGTAGGAATTGAAATCTAAAGATCCTGAACCTAATGAGAACTATTTCATTCGACTTACAAAATATTGAAAAATTTTGCGTCTGAAACTTGCCAACTTACTTGAACTTGAATTATAATCATATGAGAAAGCTTGATGTACTAGATGTTCTATTTTTTTAGTGAATTTTATAGATCAGATAATAATCCCAGCAAATTTTATATGGACAATAAAAAACACGTACTGGGCCATGTTTTTAATCGATATTCATATTTGTATACCTTTTAAGTGTGTTTCTATGGAAAAAAAGCAAAGCATATTTTGATTTTAACAAGACTACTTTTAGACTTGTCTATTGAAATACCTTTCAGCCTGTCTTCGTGTGTGGTTTCACGTTAAAACAACATCAACCGATGGTAGTAAAATTTTTATGTTATTTTTGATCAGGTAAAGTTTAAAATAGACATGTATTTACAAAGCCAAAGTGATTATATTGATGTTTCATATTACCAGTTTAAGAAGCAATATAGATTTATGAAACTGGAAATTATTTTTACAGTAGTTTCTTTACTAAAACTGTGTCTACGTTATTTCGGGTAAGTTCTAAAGTCTGTTAACATTGATATTTTGTGAAATTGTGCATCATAATCGTTATCAAAATACCTTCTACTATTAATATTTTCCTAGATGTATCGTCAATTTTCTTGTATATTATTAAGTCTAAACCAATATTTTGTATGAAATTTAATCTATCTTGCAGCTTGCAATACCGAGCTTGTATTTTACCTGTACCTACATTTGCTTGACAAAGTATGTCGTTCGTGAAGCAACCTGAAAACGTTGTTATCGATACTTCATTTGTTAAACCTTGATTTGTAGTTAAAAACTTCAAGATTAAGAGACAGATCAATAGGCATACATATAAGCTGAAATCATAGCCCACCTCGGCTGTGCCGTTGTCATGTAATAATATAAAAAGTTCATTACTTGATATTTTCTATAGTTTATTTGTATTAAATTCTCCCTAACAATACACATTTTGTTTAAATACACCAAATAAACAACCCACCCTACCAGTACTTTCTGCGCAATTAAATTTAATTAATTCGAATAGTTCGAGAGTCGGGCGTGTTAATGTTCGTACACGTCTACATACAAAAGGTTATAAATATCGCATGGTGTCATTACATGCGTTTTATTGTGTCCTGAAGACCGTCTGTGTCGTATTGAACTTGGCAATGATGAATGGGAAGGTTCCTAGGAATATGAGTTATGGAGGCGTTGCACTATTGTTGCTTGATAGCATTTAAAGTTCGTTCTCAGTATTTGGTGCTTTGGTCTTTGTTAAAATCCTATTACGTTCCATTTTTTCGTAGCGTAAGAAAAGGGCAAATATTCGGTTTTTAGTCAGTTACGGAAAGTTTCTGATAATTTGTCTCCATCCTTCCTTCTTTTGATAAATTTTTGTATAATTCTAAAATTTGAATAGATTTTGATGTGTCTGTTTTTTTAATGTTTATAAATAAAATCATGACCTTTTATGAAAATGTTTTAAATTACTAAAAGTGTCAATAATTTAATTTAACACTTTCACTTAACAATGTGTCTGCCGTAGGTACCTCGGTCTCGGGTGTCTTATACCTCGCAGACTACCCAAACACTCCCCTTGGCATTCAACGTACAAAGTCACCTAACCTACGTGGCCAATCTTATTCCTCTATCAAGTCGATTTTGTGGCCAAACTAGCAAACATAGAATGCTGTTCACGTCCTAAACCCAAAATTTGCCAAGCGGAATTGATTACTATCACGCTTGAATTAGAAGCCAGAACGACTGAATTGGACTGTGATTTGTACTCACGTACTAAAGCAAAAGTTGAGCGATGGAACTTAGTACCTAACATTTTAGACGCCGAGATTATTTGATTGTGTCTCGATTTAGACAAGAAAAGTTTAAAATAGGGAAAATAAAAGACTGGTTTTTCTTTGGTCTTTATTAGATGTGATATTTAATGTTCGTATCGGATTTCATTTAATTTTATAAAGGTACCAGTTATTAAAAGGTTTGAGCGATGTTGCTAATAAGTTTCTCTGTCAGCTAAAGTACAATACGACGACTTAAATACCTAGTCAACTTATTCGTAACTAAGAGATAAAAATCGATTCGATCTCTTTAGCGCAGTGGTGTCAACAACCGACTGCTACGCTAGAGGTTCTCGGTGCGAATTCCGGCGATGGTGAAACTTTGTGATATTTGCAAAACGCATTATTTCGATTACCGGTCTTGCATGAGGTATTCTTATCTGTGTAATTTATACCTAGTCGTTGCTTAGTTCCTGAGACAAAAGTTCGTGTGTGTGTGTATCGTGATGTGGTTTAAAAATAGTCTGGCTTCGTATCTGAATCATAAAACCTTAATGTTTCACCGCGTACGCATCAACAACGTTCAAATAAAAAACATGGCAAATGGCATGTCATGGTGGCTTGACAGTTGTGACAGGCGCACGCGCCTAACCCTTGCCCGCCCCTGTAACATGTTATACAGGGCCTGTATTAAGGGCCAGTACAACACATTGCACGCCCGATCGCCACCCCTTTTGTGGGCAACGACCGATTAAACTCAACTTTTGTTTTCCACGTCAAATTGATATCGTTCCCGACTTAGCGATAGCATGAAACAGTCAAGACTGGCGTTCTTAAAAAGTTTAAATCTTTGTGGGGAAATTAAACTGTCGGTCAAGTTGGTAGGCATTTCAGACTTTCAGTGCATAATATTAGTAAAAGGATTTCAAATGTTTGTATTTTGTTCTCATATTTAAATTCAGAGGAGAACCAGCATGTGACTCTACCATAAATAGACACATAATACTACATATTAAAAAGGCACTTTTAGACTTTCAAAACCTACTTTTCGTGAAAGTTCATTACAAAAAAATACAAGCCTATTAACTTACTTTTAAAATCGAATCATTTTTCTGTGTATTCAGAATTCATTCAACTTATTATTTACAATGATTAAATTATCAACTCAACATTTGAATGACCCTTTGTCAAAGTAAAAAGTTATATTATACCACATAATTGATACTTGATCTAACCATCTTGTCATCCGTAACAAAAAATACATACAAAATACCGAATGTTTTAGGTCGATAAAAACAAGTTTTTGTTTTTTAAAACCGCACTTTAAAGAACAAGAAAGAATACTATTTTCTATAAAACCTATTCTTAATATATTTTTTTAACTTTTTAAAACACATATCTTTTTTTCTCAAGCGATAGTATTTGTCTACATCGCTCCCTAAAGCAGTATCGTTTGAAAATAATTGAAAGGAATCTAATCAACGCATTTAGTTTGGCAATGTCAGTATTTTGGTGGGTTTCGCGTGCATAATACCCATTAGCCTCGATGGCCTCACTTTGACCAAAGTTAATTTCGCTGATTGGGTGTTAAATCGACCAGTCATTTTATTTGCTCCGACAATTAGCCTGTAATTGTGTTCTAAACTGATAAATAAGTGCATTGTTTTTAACATGTTTGTAAATTACTTATAGAAACATTTTAAGGCCATAGAAGTCCTATTAGTCAATAGCTATATTTTTGTCACGAGGGATTATTTTTAGGGAAAATTTTAAATATTATTTAAACCCAACCCTTTTGTCTGAAAGTAAATATGTGGATTTTGAGTAAATACTGATTAAAAGATGTGCAGATGTGATGTGTGTGAAGGCTGCTTTGTGCCGATTTATTTTCTGCTCATATCAAATCGGCACTTGCAATTACTTACTATACTTGACACTTTTCTAAAGAAATTCCTAAAAGGCGAATTGTTTTTATGCCAAAACCTTTCTAGAATACTTTAAACGGCCTTTGTAGGTCTACAGGTCTGTTTCATATCTGATAATTTCAAAGAATCCACATATCCGTCTGGGCAGGTCACTATCGTACTCATTAATAAAAACATACACTCACCTCGATTTCCCCTCTCGCCGCTCTCCATTAGATTTTGTACAATGTTCAAACTGTGTACGTAGTTAAGTAATATTATGTCTTTTTAGATAAAGGCATATTAACATAAAGTAGTTTTTAACTAACAATAAACCACAATTATCATTATAAATCGCCAATAAAGGGTTAATCTATATAACTGGCAATACAGCACTAAAACTTCATGCAAAAGGTATCTAAAAGTCGAGAATAATAAGGATTACGTTGAAGACAAAGTTCCTCACTTTTCATAGGGGAATAAAACTTACCAATAAAATGTAGCTTAAGTTTTTAACTCTATAATTTTCTGTATTAAACTTTGTAACAAGGCAGTACTTTACGATTTCGTGTGGGAGTTTCCATGCTTATTTTCTTTCTAATTTAAAATTTTCCATCTTACTGCACGTATGTTGTTTAACCGCATGTAAAGTTTATCGTCTGAGATCTTTCTCAGAGCTTGAGCTAGACTACTTTATTCAGCATTTTCTTATGAGTAAGCAGATATTGTATTTGTACTCTAATGTTTGTTACTAGGTTTATTATGAACGGTAATAAAATAAGTATAGTTTGCTATAAAAAAACACTAAAATCGACAGAATATAATTACAATAAATAAAATAAATAACCACAACACGACACACACATTGACTCAGCCCTGCACTAAGTATCGTAAGAACTTGTATCGCAGGTGCTAAGCAACGATATGGTATATACTAAATAAATAAGAATACAACATCCAAGACTGGTAAGCGAAACAATGCGTCTTGCAAATAACACAAAGTCCCGCCCCCGCCGGGATTCGAACCCGAAACCTCTAGCGTAGCAGTCAACTGTTTACACCACTGCGCCACCGAGGTCGTCAATATATTGGTAGATTAATCTAAAAAAAACAATACTAGATATATCTAAAAACCAATACTAGATATGAAACCCATTGTGTTGACAAAATCATGTTCATTTACGAACTCCGGTGAAACTTAATATGTATATCAAATTATAGTATGTATATCAAACAGCAAATGCAATTAAACAGCATATAAATAAAGATTCCTTACAAAACAGACACAAAAGGAGCGTTACGTGCAAAGCTCGTTGAAGTATCGGGTTTCAAGGTGCCGTAATACCTAGCATTCACTCGGCTTTCACAGGTTTCATGAAAAGCTGGTACTTTTGTTTGAAAACACGCCTCCTTTATTAAAAATTAATGTTCTAAAATTAAAGTTTGCTATAAAAAGTAAACAAAAAATATGCACATTTATGTCGGGTGAACTCGCAAAATTTATTTCGATCGCAATCAAGGTCGTCGTCGAAAAAACAGCGATTTGAAAAATTTAAAAGCCGCGTTTAAAAAGAGGATCAGTGAAAAGCTAACCGATAAATAACAGTTAGTGAAGTCATCAAAAGGGTGGGAGGTTTCAGGCGACTGTCATGTGAGCCCGCCATCAATCTTGAAGCCAGTGGCGCGGTGCACGCATAGCGAAACAACACTCGAAATACGAGCAGTGATAAGCGGAGCGAGTGAAAGTGATCGGCATCATCCGTTTTCATCACCAATCTTTGCAGATCTTACTGCTTATGAATTATCCGTATGCGTATCATATTAGTATGAAAGTAACGATTTTCTAATAAACGTGGTATTTAATGCTGACAAGTGTGATTCCAGCCTTCCTACTCTGACGAAAACGGAATATATGTACTGCCCTCTGATTATGGAACTCGCAACCGGTTACGAAATTGAAATGTTCGTTTTTAAAACGTCAATTTCACGTCCCATTTTTTGTGTGACGACTAAAATTTTATAAATGTCAGGGGCGGGATGTAACTGGCTAGTTTATTCCTTTTGATAAAACTTTTGTTATTTCTTATTGTTTAGTGACCGTAGATGAGTTTAAAATCTCATTGACGTAAGGTAGGGTGCGTATAGGGCTGGTTCGTTTCGCTCCGCTTATCACAGTGCGCTGTTGCCCCTACAAGGGCTCGTAACGGCTTTGTCTCACGTCTAGACTCGTAATCCATTATTACAGACGCCTGTTGTGGAAAGTGGAAGCCTGATTCACTACTTACTATGAAAAATGAACTTTTAGCTGCAACGTTTAGATTTAAACCACTCATTAAAAGTAAGTGATATATTTTGCGTTGTGACGTACGACGTTTTAATGGAATGGAACGGAAAGTACTTTATATGTTATGTTATTTTGTACTTAAAAGTTCGAAGGAAATTAGTTTCTACAGCTAATTTTGAGATGCTTCTGAGATTATTTTGATCAAATTAGAATAACATGACAACGGAAAGGACTCCATTAGAATACATGAAATCATCACGAGATCCAAGTAAGGTTACCAGAGCCCTTTAAGAGGTAAGGGTTTATAGTAAATGCAAATTATTGTTTTTATTAAACTTTCAGGCGCACTAATTAAGGCCCCAAAAAAATTAAATTTTATTTTATTTATTTATTTCAATCAAATTTGGGAAACATACAATTTTAAATAGATGAACTAAAATAAACATTTAAGAAGTTAATACTTAAACCAGTTAAGTTTCCACAAAATTACATAATAACCATAATGAGAGCTTAAATATAAATTTAATTTAATTAATGTATGATACCTTAACAAAATCGCTCCAAGCCATCTTAATTTTTTTTGTAAACAGTTAAATTTAACATGTTTAATATACGCCAAGCCCACTACGAAATATATGACGAATTAAATTGATAGATAACATTTTAAAAGGTCCGTTCGCATGTTTATAACTCTGTGATTTGGAATCTGTTTTGGCTTTATTTTATTCACAAGTATCGAAGCAACTCGCAAATAGAATGAAAAACGGTTCAGCTTTTTCTTCTAGACATTAATTGAGCTGTTGCAATTTTCTTCGAGGAAGATAAGAAACAAACAATGGGAGTTTAAATTATAATACTTTCCAACCCTTTGCGTATTAAATTTATTAAAGTGTAGATTAATTAAAACTGAATATCTAAATGAAAATTTGTTTTATCAATCAATAACTGTTGTTACAGAGGTATCTAAAAAATGTGTTGGTGGATTCACAACACACGCTTGTGATCAGTGGCGTGCCCAGAGTTTTAGTAAAGGGCAAGCCGAGAGATATACTTCATACTTCCGTTGTGGTCTTGCTAGCGTGGACGAGCTCAGCAAAACACTCAGTAGTTTGCGAACATATCAGCAAAACCACAATTTCGGTGGCTTTAAAAAAGTCGTTTGATTTTTTAATGAATGAATGAGAGCGCGTACTTATTTTAGTTTGATAGGGCAAGTCGGGCTTTTGGGCTTCTATGACAGTACCGCCACTGCTTGTGATAACGAAAGGAAGTTACGGTAACAATTTTCCATCAAGTTGATAATTTTTATCCATATCTAGACAAACGATATGAAAACCCTGAATCAACTGATTTGTTCCACCCATGACATGACTTAACCGCAAAAACAATGCTCCCACATAAAATAGAAAACTCCAAGGACGTGATCAGGAAAAACAAAACACAAACACAGGGAATTTCCCTTAAAATATAAAATACAAAGAAAGCATTCACGTCACATCCCTTCTCCCAATAAAATCGCTAAAGAATGAACATGTCTATTGTCTTTTATATTTCAACGACAATAACAATGGAAAATTTAAAATAATCGAAGGGGTGTGCTGTATGGGGTCCCATTTCAATAGTCTTTTATGGCGCAATTTTATCGGGAGTTGTTTTGCTAAGCCGTCATTAGTTCACCTAATAACCGCTAGGGGCGCTGCGGGGGATGTCCCTACGATCACCTGATCAAATTATCATGCATAACTCACTTTATTGTCGGCTAAATTGGTAATTATAAAGTAATATAGTTTGTTTAAACATAGCTTTCCGGAGCTTGTGCCTACTTTTTAAAAGAGGGTCCTTAATTTATTGTTCTCAATGATAAATTACCGTAATGGAAATGGTGCATGATGGTAATAGCTCTGTTTTAAATCTATTTAGTGAAAGTGCATGCAGTTTGAGCGGGCGGAAATTTGAGTCGTTGAACCCAAAGATATATTGTTCCTTACTTAACCTATCAAAGTTATAAGGTAAAATATTAAACCAAGCCACTGGGTCAAATATTACAAGCGGATAAATGTTTCAGTTATTAGTAGATATTCTTATAACTAGTTTAAAAAATGATATAAAAGTTTCGCAGTCTAAAATAAAAAGTTGGTATCAAATGAATTTTCTTTGAGTAGCACAGAAGATATTGTTCGATGTGATACAAGAAATAAGCTTAAGTAGTAATTTTTTAAGTCTTGGTTTAAAAATATGTTGATCGTTATTTTATCTATCACCTCTAATAAGTCACTTACTTTAACTATCTCCTTCCATTTATTAACATGCATCGTGTTATTGTAATCAGCTAACTTTCGAAAACGTAAACGTGAGCTACCCCTCATTTAAACACCATCCGTTCTACCTTGTCTAGTCCCTACTTACACCTTTAATTTATTTGAACAAGGTTTATTTTAGCTTGGTTCACAGACCGTGGATCGGTTTGTGGGAATTCATTCGCATGTCACGAATTTTTCTAATACCCAAATGACACTCACGCACTGAGCTAATATACAACCCACTATCAAAGTCCCCTAAGTTAAAGTAAAAGGTGATGGTAGCCGTTTTCTCGCTTTCGTGTGAAATTGAAACGTATGGGAGGGGGCGATTGTTATTCTGCTAAGTACTCTCATAGATAAATAAGTTGGATAAAACTGGTAGCTTCTAAAATCTTTTAATACCTTTATAAAGTTATTTTGTGTCTGTAAATTTCAATGTTTAAGGGTATCTGTAAAGTATTTAGAACATACAAGTATTATTAAATGAAAACATTATAACGTTGACTTTGACTTTATTTCACGGACCGTCTCTTTTTTATACTCTAAGATTTAAAACTAAATAACTGTGTCTGTAATTTTACTCATCAAGACATACTATTCTTGAGCATTACACTTACCAACTGAAAGTACCATCTTAGTTCCCTCACCATGACGAAGGTGAGGGTCCGCGATTAATTTCCAGCATGAGTCATCAAACAGTGATGGCGAAATAAATGTATTACATCGATCGAGGGTCCCATGTGAGGCACAGGTTTTAATGAACTTGGGATTCACCTCAGAGACTGTTCTAGATTCTTCTCACGTATTGGGGTGAGGACAGTAGACTTCGGTCCTTCGATTGCTGGGCGCTTACAACTACGCTTTCGACGGACCTGCTAATAAAAATAATATTTTAATTTTGCAAACTCATTTTTATTAAAGATACGAATACTACGATTCTAAATTGCACTGACAAAAAAAAAGTAAATAGATCATAGCTTTTAAAATGGTCCACTTATAATATATGAAAGGGTATCATTTAACACAATAATTTCCTATGTGTACCCAGAACAAAGCAGGAAGCTATTAAGATTACTGGCTTAAAGATATGCATGAACTCGTGTTAATGTCTCAGTAACATTCACAGTTCACACCAATAAAATTCAAAATTAACCTTCAGTGCTTAACTACGGGTATAATTATAATCTACAGATATGCATTTAAATATAGATTTATAAAATAAATTACATATCTATATATTTTTAAGAAGCATCCATCACTGCAGAACAGTTATTGTAAATAAAAGAATTCCCCGTATATACATATCTGCTCGTGCCAGAACAATATCTCGGAACGTATATAAATAGGGTCACCACCAATTTATTTTAAGTCATACTCATCAGCATCATATCGTCATCGATATTCATCGTCAATTATGACGATGAAGATGTTCCAAAATGGGTCCAGAATTTATTTTGGCCAGCTGTAAATTGCAATCTTAAAAATGACTAGGATTTTTTAAAATTACAAGTCACAGGCAAAAGTTAGTGACCAATAAAACGCCATCTTAGCGCTTTGTCGCCTGCTACAATTAACCATGAGTATTAATACAGTCCCCCAATGTTTCCGCGCTATTTCGCCATTGCTTATTGCTAGGGGTGTCACAATTTTATTGCACGGATTGTATGTACTGTACTCGCGGCCGACACTTTCCTTTTATGAACATTATGGTTTATTGCACGAACCCCTGTTATTGTTGTTCTTTGAAGTAATTTTCTTGTCCCATGAATGGTGCTGTGTTTACGATTGTCAAGATAAAATACGATGCAAAGATATTTTTTATTATTAACGAAATCCGCAAAATAGAAACAAATCAAATACAAAGGAGCAAAAATAAACCCTAGAAAGAGTTCCCCACCCCAGAGTTCTCGGTGGGGCGAAGTCCCCAACAAGTTGGATAAACTATCTAGTGAGTTCTGAGGGAGCCACTGGATAAAAGCGACCCAGGATCCTAGTTAGACCAGACCAAAGTCCAGTAGAGGACCTCATGAGATGATTATGGTGTTATTATTGTGCTTTAACACTCACCCATTCATTCGTTCAAAATATCCATTCATAGGATCATTTCAAACAGGTTAACGAATCGAAACAATAAATTGTGTTTAATTTCTTCAAAGGAATTCCTATGGCGAGTGTTACAAGAATTCCTTAGCTCTAATTAAGCTCAGCTACGAGGGAGTTCTGATTAATAGCAAAGGGTTCCAATTTGTTCCTCGTTTGTGTTTATTGATCTTATTCTTCACTATTAGCTTTTATTAGGCTAGAGGAACTTGATACAAAACATTTGTTTTCTTTAAAAACGCTTAACTTGTTGAGTGTTTTTTTTATTTTTACTTGTTATTTATACTGCTATGGGTAAAAGTGTTTTGTATTTTTGTCTAATTTCTCACTTAAACGAATAGATAGCTAACTCTACATTTACTGTTATTACTAAGGAGGTTGTGAGGAAATTCAGTGGGCAAATTATAAATATAAGTATAGGAAAATTAGGATTTGCGTTAGTTGTTGCTCACCAGCATCATCCTAGTACGTCGAAGTCTTTGAATATCTTTATATAGTAGATCTTAGACATCTTCCAATGAGTTATCGGATTGATATTTAACAACTTCAGCCACGGCGACTAACCTAGTTATGTGGTGTGATTTAATCGTGTACCACCAGAACTGTCATTTTAATAAAAGAGACTCAACAATAAAACACAACTTGTTAAGTAGTTTATAAATTATTCATTATTATAAAAACTAAATTTTTCATCAACGATATCTGTATTGTTTACAAAAAAGACAGTTAAAATACTCCCTTATTACAATATCAACTACATGTCATCGCAATATTCCAACGAGGTTTAACCTTCGTTTCAAGCTATGTTAAGTGACTAGACCATGGTTTATCATTAAAACCTAATTTCTTACGGTAATTAACAGTAATTCACTTCTTCTTTCTCAATTCCGTCACAGAATAGATAATGAAGTCTGAATTCATTTGGCCCATGTCTTAGTTTAATTAACCCAAAAAGCCTTACACCTATAAATATACATAGCATACATTTTACGTATACATTTTTAAATACTTGTTTAACAAATGTAACCTTGATTCAGTATGTGTCTAAAAGCAGTTTAAAATTTAATGAAGTGAACACAATTTCCATTGCTATAGTTTGCAGGTTAAAAATAATCTGTTTATTAATTTTCAAGACCAAAGCCGAACTGGTTTACTAGTTAAATAATTTGATAGCTTGATAAAGGAATTCTTTTGGCACGAAAACTGCTTGCATACGAAATGTGGCACTCACGAGGATTTACCACATATCCACAGAATTCCACTTTCGGCAGAAATCAACATAATTATAAGAATAAATATTCCGTTTATATTATTCAGCTTACTTCATATGAAAGAAGTAGTAATGAAAAAATGCTGCATTCCGTTGAATCATAATATCTGAGCTTATTATTAAAAATATCACGTTTATCAATATCTTTCATTCCGTTTGATATTTAAAGAATAGTGGTTTTTTTTTATTGCTTGTCACATTACATGAGGTACAAAAGATGTTAGTATGAATAAGATACACATGTGACACCCTGTAAAGGCATGAAAAAAATTTACACTAAATGTTTTAATAAAACTATAATAACACAACTACAATATAAATATATAATTGTGTTCCTTTAATGTCGCTTCATATTAAAAGGAGACACAGATACAGCAAAATATAGAAACTTTAACTTTTGACGACCTCGGTGGCGCAGTGGTGTAAACAGCCGATTGCTACGCTAGAGGTTCCGGGTTCGAATCCCGGCGGGGGTGGGACTTTGTGTTATTTGCAAGACGCATTGTTTCGCTTACCGGTCTTGGATGTTATATTCTTATTTATTTAATATATACCATATCGTTCCTTTGTTCCTGTGACACAAGTTCTTACAATACTTAATGCAGGGCTGAGTCAATGTGTGTGTCGTGTTGTGGTTATTTATTATTATTTAACTTTATATATTTTTTAATTATATTTTATATTTAATTATATTAGCATTTACATACATAAACAAATGTGCTCGTTGTGTTTGGATTTTTTGTTAAAACATTCAATTTAAACATCACAAAATAGTTTATTTTTGTAGTTCTATCCACTAACAAATAATTGAAAGGAGGCACTGTTCTGGAACAACATCCAATAATTTAGTTAGTTTTAAATGTTAGATATTGTTTTGGTATGCGCGTTTTTTGTTTATTGTAATGTACGCGAACACAATAATCGTTTATTTACTGGGTCAAACTGTAAACTAACTTGTCCTTTATTACGTAAATACGCTATCGAGCTTTTACTTATTGTTACATGTACCTAAAACCGAGCCACATAACCAATGTCGCTAGTTACCTTGCAAACACTGAACGTCAAGACGCCATATTTGTTGAGAAACGTTTAGTTTGAAATTTTGCCACTAGGTTTGAAAACTTTTGTACAACTATAGTTTGTTTGATTAATGTGAGTTCTGCGTGCGTGAAGTACAATTAAACATTAGATATCTGTTTTCGGTGCGATTATACACTTTTACGAAGATTAAAATCGTAGGTAGGGTCTGTTGTTACGGGGAAACGAAATCGTGAAATATATGTCCCGAAAAACTACAATTAACACGAAAACTAACATTTATTTTTACATTGAACTTTTTGTACATATATTCAAGGTTTTACTCACAAATATTATAGCTATTGGTAACAAATAAATTGACGTAACTACTGGAGATAATCGGATAGAAGTTTCATTTTTTTTTTTAATCAAACGAATTAATAATTGAAATGAAATTTTTGAGCTTAACAATTTTAACTTAACAATTTCTAAACATTTTGTCAAGTTTGTATTGTGTTATCATATTTGGTTACGTTATTCTCCTACATAAACCTCAAACATTTCTTCAGTATTTAAAAGTTTGTCAAATCAGACTCAACAAATTGTAATTTTACTTTCCTTAGTCATTTATACCCTTCGCCCTTATCCCATAAATAGTCCTGGGTGTGTCCTGACAAATGACAGTATCCATCAGATAAACTAAAGTGTTGATATGTCGAGAGGACGCAGGCCCTTATTGATATGTCCTTTCTTTCGTAAATCAATCGAAAATAAATTGAGTTTTGAGCTGAGAGAAAACGGTTTTCGATAGGCAGTTGTGGATGTATTTTCTTTCAGTTTATTTATATGAAATGAACCTAAAAAACCAGGTTAATAAGAAGGTACATATTTTAAGGTGCATTTCTTCTAATGATCAGATTAATTCATGTTATTGGCTTAGTAAACCAATTATTCCATTAAAATTATTAAACAATTATCTTTTTTTTAATATTCTGATTTCCACTGACATGACATGACAGGCACAGTTACTAGGTGACCTATTGGGGAAAATGTGATTTATATTGAAAAGAAAATACGATATTAATCAAAAGCGATTAATGAATGCTTTGAATATTAATCTGTAATTTGGACTGGGCTTACGCCTGCCCTAATTATTAAACAACATAATGATAATACTTACAAAGGAGGCAAGACAAGGTTTGGATTATTCCTGTCATATTTGTATTATTCAATCTAGATTTAACTCTTTAATTTTAAAACTTATCAATAAATCTGTTTTTTCACTGTAAACCCCCAACAATAGTGTGGCAAGATTATGAATACTATTTGATCAGAGGGTGGATGTACCACACGAGGAAATTTCAACTTTATCACCACGTGTTAAGTTTTATCTTGCTTTGATAATACTTTATGTTAATAAGTGAAGTGTTCACTGATTTTTCTGGGGTTTCAAGTATTTTTCGTGTATAAATTATCACCAATATGTCATGTTTTGTATTGGCGTTGGGGGATATATTATATATAGAAGTGTTTACTTTATTTTCGACTAGTAGTAATAAACGACGCGTGCCATTTAAGATTTAATCTCCTAATATATTAATAATATATACCGCTTGTGGAATGGTTATAGAAATATTCAGTTTATTAAATTAAACTATTGCTTGAAAGAAGCTATGGCATTTCATCTTGTTAATTTATGATTATGTGAATTTAAATTAAGAAGAAAAAAATGAATATATAAATTGAAAATTGAGAAGAAAAAAACTTAGAATAGGACTTTTTTTTTTGGTTTAGGTACAAAAATAAAACAATTTTATGTTAAAATTTGAAATGAAATGGTTATGGGTCCGTGTGAAATTTACATTAAGTACAAAATTCGACGCGAGTTGCGCCATGTATTCTCATTTTTTATGACACATCAAAAGAAAGTGAAACCTGGTAATTTTATGATAATGGAGGGTGTATCTGCTAACACAGTATTGTACTTAAACGGTATGTTTCGACTAATACTGCTATCTATCATACATTTCACTGCAGTATTATTTTATTTTATTTCTTATGTTTTATAGCAATCAATAGTATTTTGAGCTTCACTAATGTTTATTAAAAGCGTTGTAGATAAATGCTTTTGCAATATATATATCGTTGGAAAACCAATCGATATTGGTAACAGCTACAGTTATATTCCATAATTCCATAATGCAGTTCGCTGGTTCGAAGAATTGGAGAGCCAGTGTCATAACAGGCAAGAGAGTTATAACCTCTTTACCTCTAACGCGGTGCTTTTGGCGTTCCACGACATTGGGCATCGTCGTGTCAATAGGCGGCGGTATCACTTTCCGTCAGGAGAACCGTTTGCTTATTTCCCCATGACGTTTTTATTTAAAAACTAGCTTCTGGGATAAAAATGAGCAGTTTAGTAGCCGTGATTGAAACAAAAATATTTTTTTGAACTATGTCTTTTGTTAAATTAATGAGTGAATTCATATTTCGCCTTGCTGGAATATTTTAAATACTTTTTTAATTAAGTGCTTCAGTTATTTTCATCTCGCAGCAGCTACTTAAAAGAAAAGAAACAATGCGTCGCATTCATAGTTTAGTAGAGTTCTACACATCGGAAGAGATATGAAATGAATTTATAATTGCATATACTACGCTTAAAGACAATGTGAATAATCCTATTTGCAGGAATCTCGGTTGAATATAGCCGATATTTCTAATGTTATTTGTTCCAAAGTGTTTATAATTAAGAATTTTTATGCCAGTATGTATTAAGTTTTTAGTACCTACTAGTAGCGATGAATTATCAATACCAATAAATCTTTTAGATACGATGGATACCGTAACATCCCTATATTGCAAGATAATATGTGGTAGTAGATTGGTATTCTTTTTCCATTTCACGAAGGCCGTTTTGCTAAGGTTGTGATTAGACATGTACAAACATAACGTTCTAGTGTGTGTGATGTATTAACTGAGAGAACTCGGGGTTACGCACACAGAAAAATTACACATATACACGCCTGTCAAAACTAAAAAATAATAAATAAAAAAATAAAATAGCCTTTATTGCTGAACTTATTTTTACAGTAATTTTTCTTACAAATACGTTTATAACTTTTAACAGTTTCTTTTCTTTTCATAAATCAGGTATCGGTAAACGGTCGTTTCTATATTTCAGCTTGTCTTTCGACATAGGCCTCCTCTAAAGATTTCCACTCTGTTCTATTTTTCGCTATGCGCGTCCATATTGGGCCCGCCACTTTTTTGATGTCGTCCTCCCATCTTCTAGTCTGTCTGCCTCTGTTTCTTTTACTATCTCGTGGTTGCCATTCAGTTATTATTCTCGTCCATTTCTCCTTCTTCTCTCTTATCATATGTCCAGCCCACCTCCACTTTAAGCACCTGTATGTTGTGTATGCATTCTTAAATTTTGTTTTGTTTTTGATACATTTTAGTTTAACTCGGTCTTTTCTTTTAATTCCTATTGTGCTTCTCTCCATTCCATTCTGACAAACTTTTATTTTCCTTGCTTGTTCTTCTGTCAATGCCCATGTTTGGCACCCATATAGTAAGCATGGTAAGATACACATATTGTATATTCTCCTCTTGTTCCTCATAGACATATCCTGGTTCTTCATGACTTCACTGAGTGACCAATATCTCTTCCAAGTATTAGTTATTCTTCTTTCTATTTCTTTTTGCATACATTCCTCAGTAGATATTAACTGTCCCAAATACACATACTCCTTTACATACTCTATTTCTTCATCATTTACTGTTATGGACTCTGTTTGTGAGGAGTTAGACATTACTTTTGTTTTCGTTAAGTTCATTGACAGGCCTGCCTTCTTACTTTCTTCCGCTAACTGTTGCAACATTTCCTTTAGGGTTTTCGGGTTTTCCGAAAATAAGATTGTCAAAACTAACACAACTTAAATGAAATAGTCTTCGTGAGGTGGGATTTCTGAAGACATTTAAAATTTTTCAGCATAAATTTGACATGATGAGAAAAATGTTTTACGATTTATATACTGACTTTCAAATTTGAAGGTAAATTTTAGCTTCAAGTAATAAAATTAAAGGCTATCATAGATCTAAGTGACTATAAAACTCATAAAGGGGTGAAGTGCTCCATTTTTAACATAATGAGGTCATTTTATTCTTAACTTTCAAGTAATTGCTACTTAAAATGAAGTTTGTTGTTTTACAGTCAGAAACTTAATAGGTATAATGTATTATAAAGTATATATATATACCTGCAGATATGCGACTTTTTGATACTAAAACTTTATTGGGTTTGTACTGTTAAAATTCTATAGTATTTGTTATATGACATAACGAGGTTATCCTTCATGCAGTATATAAGTATTTAAATGTGTTAACAAATGAGTGCTAGATTAATTAAATATGTTGTTATATTGCAGAGATCAGAATAAAGATTTTGTATTTTTTTTTCTAAAATTATTTTTTAATGTTTTCAATGTAATTCATAATGATGATACCAATTCAAATATTTCTCGTTACTTTTTATGCAAATGTAATTCAAAAGCGACTTCATAACAATCTCTTTTATTCTCATTCAATACAATTTTTCCTTGATTGCGTTTGAATATGATAATTGTGAGTTTATTGCTTGTTCATCAATCTTAAAAACACTAAGGAATTGATAAATGCACTTAAATTTTATTTAGTTTGTTTAATTTATTTGAAAAATGAAGTATCTTTCCGAAATTTATGAATAAAATTAACAGCCATGCTTATGAATTTTTTATCCTCAACACAAAAGATTCTCTAAAGAAGCTGCAGAATTCAACCTTTACGAAATTCAAAATCAGGTCGAGCCAATCAGTTTTGTAATAACCTTTATGTAAATTAGGTCTCACTTGACTCTTTAATATCGCCCTCTTCATGTCGAATTGAAAAGAATCTGTCGAAAACGGGCATTGACGGCGGTCCATCCTATTTCACGGGAAAAATCAAGATTTCATTATTAAAAAATATACGTCAAATGTGTATCAGGATACCAGCTTTTGAATAATTTCGTGGGGTTTAGAAAAACCCTTTCAAAAAATCAATACATACATTAGCGGGGTTGACATTGCGTCGTTAGATAGAAAAAAGTTTAAACTACATAATAATACTAACCAATGGATACATAGCAAACAAACATTTAAGGACCATATTAGTTAATTGACTTACCGTTGTAATGTTTTCCATTTCATATACTAATCTTTCTCAGGGCTTATAATTGAGAAAACCTGAGTTATGTCAACTCCACGAATCAGGAATCAAACCCATGAAAGTAGTGATTTTTGTAATATCCACCTCTCCATTTCTGCTTGCGATAAAACACTACATAGATACCTAACTGCATGAACCTGTAACGAAACTACTGCTTAAGATTTCGTCACAATTGTAGAGAAACACACACAGACATAAAAGTAAATCAATTCTAAAAGATCAATTCAAGAAGGGCAGTAACGAGACGTCCGATTGATCGTGCCTCGTGACAGTGATACTTGATCATCACGATATCTGCAGAACCTGATGGCATCGAAGTGATACGTCCCAGAAACTGATGGTATCACTCTTTCAATTAACCTAATGATGCCGGCCTTACTTTGCTCGACGCTTAAAGTCTGAGAGTTCAAGCTAGAGGAATAACGTAAATGTCGCAGCGATTTTCGCGAACTTTCTCAATGAAAATGCGTGACAATTTCCTTAAAACTGATGAGAAAAAAACGCAGGAACAGTGATGAATATCTCTTCGTGTATTTAAAGATAGCAAACGTTTTATAAATCGACGATTCTTATCTTAATTCAACTGCAAGACTGAAACTGTGTTTAGAGATATACGTTTTTTTCTAACCTGTTTTCGAAATGAGTAGTCATTTAAGACTTTTTTAGAACTAAACTAAGAAAGAATTTACAGTTTTTAAGTTTTTATCGAACATTTGCTGCTCTTTTACTAAGCAACTTCTTTGAATTACATATTTTAAAGTCTGACCGGAACTTATTCAGGTATTTTTTGGTCAAACTTTTTTCAAAAATGTGTTTATTTTTCAGGGATAGTGAAATGCTGAAGTGTTATATTATGTACAGGTATACCATCTCATGAAGAAGGTTTGCCTATGGATGTGAATTGATTTGTACATGCATGTTGTTCTAGTGTGCGTAAACTAAAATGTGCTTGTATACGCCTGACAAGACTAACACAACCTTAGTAGAGGGTTCTTTGTGAGATGGAAAAACCATTCTGGAACTTATCTGGATTTATTTTGACAAATGGATCGGATCGATTGATACGAGATGAACTCTCGAGGGTAAATATAGCAGGTGAGGAATCTTTTAATGCTTTGCTTTACAGCAGAATAATCTGGCACAAGTTTCAACGGAATATTTAAATGATATAAACATTTTATTTTAGTCTATTGTACTATTATAATTATAAAAGTAAAAACAAAATAATGAATGAATAAAATCCTAAAGTAACTCAAAGCGATGTTAATGTAATTAGGATTAACATTTTAAAATGCTTTTTACTGAAACTATGTATAAATATTAAAATTTGAAAGACTTTAGAAATACTTAATATTTTTAGTTAATGGTATAAATCAAAATCCTACCTACACACTATGCAAAGTAATATAATATGTAAAAATATATACCATAAACCTGATACTTTATATCTTTGTAAATTCATACTTAAATATATTGACACTATCAGCGTACAGTTAGTTCAAACTTACAGATCGTATTTTCTCCAGTTCAGTAGTTTGGCTCTAGGGTAACCGCATAAACCTTACAATTTGCTCAAACTTTGTAATTCAACTTTGTTTTATGGTTCGTAATGGACAGTAGGCCTTGCCTGAGGCAATTATAGACTAATCCCAATGCCGTGGAATTGAAATCGCTGCGATTTTCGAAAAAAAAAATCCCGATTCCATTATTTAAAATTAGATATTTAAAGATATTTGAACTTTGCTTCATGTAATTAAGTAAGAGTATGTATTTTACATTCATATCATTTCTGTTCTTCTTACATCTACATTGCTTTTGTTTATTTAAATCCCAAGATAAATTTATTGTTCGATATTTAGGTAAGTTTTTAATAGGTACTTTAGAATCTTGGTTTTAACAACAAACGCAGCGTTATCGCAGCACAGTGCGCAATCTCTTAAATTGTCCTCGATCCGTTAAATTTAACGATAAAGTCAAATTGCAACAGTCTTATCATTGTGTTTTATATCTCAAGTTAATGTTCGTCTAACGTCTTAATAGCACCTTTTTATTATTCGGCGTTTATCGCCAGCGCGTAATTAACAAGTTCCTTACAGAATTTTGTGCTTCAAATTAAGCCAACTTTATACTTGACTCCTTCACTCTAAATATTGTCATTCTTTACGCCTCTTTTGACTGTAAATTTCAGTCGAAATAGAACGTCTTTTTATCCTGAAATTTAAATTTACATTAATTTATTTGCGAGGCTTATTCTGCACAATACTTAAATGGCTTTTGAGTGTTTTGTAAACGGTTCAGACATATTCTTATGTTTAATTTTCTTTTTGATAAGAATTATTCAACTATAAGATAAGATGTAACCATAAAAGTGATCATTTAGAAAAAGCTAAAAATTTCAGGTTTAAAATTACTTGAAAAACAAAAATTTAGATTTATTTCTTAACAGGAAAAGTAAAAATTCAATAAGACTCTATCCAAAAGGTCCTCGAATCTTTATAGGTAGGTGCATCCAGTTTATAATTTCAAAACAGCCCTTCAATGAGGATTGAAGGTGTTACTGTTACGAAGTTACTGGTAAGAATAATTGTAGGGATTTTATTATTAGCGCATTCGTCTAGGGAAAAACCTGAGAGCCATTTTGATATGACTGTTGTGTTCCAATGAGTGAACTCGGCAAATTGTTTGTAAAAGTATACTAAATGTTTATTAGTAATATTACATATTTCATAAGATTATAATATCTTCGGACAATTCACACAAGCGCCTTAGTCCCAAACTAAGCGACAGACTTATACTGTTGGGTACTAAACAAAGAAAAATATACACATATAGATAAATTCATAAATAAATAGATAGAAAGTAACCATCCATAAATAAATAAATAGGTAGAAAGTATCCATGACCTAAGAAATACTCGTGCTGATCACCAAATACCTGACCAAATCAGGAATGGAAACACGTTTTACAGCCGGCAGTTTATATCACTGTACCGCAAAGACCCACAAAGTGACAGTGCTTGGAAAAATTGGTTATTAGGTATATAAAATGCACGGTATTTTAGATAAAATGGTATGCATCAGAAATAAAACAAACACTTTTTTTGTTGTGATGATTTCAATTTTTTTTTATTCCCATAAAATGAAACTTCGTTCAATAAGAATGTTAGCTTGGAAAGATGTTCCATTTATTTTGTATCGACATTGGTGGCCAGTTTTGATACATATGTATTCCGGTCATACAGCAGACGTCTCAGGGGAGAGGGGAGATGTACGGTATTATTCTGGAAGTATTATTATTTTTTAGCGGGGAAAACATAGATTTCAGATTAAAGAAAACTCGTTCAATTTTATAATTTGTTTTATTAAAGAGATCAGAATAACGAAATTTTAAATAAGATTCTTAACTATAATTCTTATTAAAATAAAATTAATCAATAAATCATTAAATTATCTCAATTAGTAGATAGCGATTCATGATAGGTATTTAATAAGTTTTACATCAATCTGAATTTCTGAATCCCAAATCACTGTTTTTACTCAGTTTTATTTCCGATCTCAAACAGATTTCATACAAGAATAACGCTGTGTATTTGGTGAACATTGGTGAACATTGGTGAACAAATATTTCGCATTGTCGTGACCCCTTGGTTGCTTAGATCCATGTTAAATTAACACGTATCACAGATGAACGATTTCGACCTTTATTTTCGAGCGACAAGAGCTATTTCAGGATAGCATTGAAATATGCACCTTTACCGATGCCTTATATTTTTCTATTACTTTTATTCGGCGAGTTACAATTTAGTAGACATTGTAATATCTACAAGTAGGTATATCAAATAATAATGTTTTTCATGGTTTATCTAAAAAAGTATTGCTATGTTTCTCATATCAATTATGGCCAGAATAATGTGGCCTAACGATAGATTAGACAGCAATAGGCTTAGCCCGTGATCAATATACAATAAAAAAGCGTTATAGAACTATACAGCTCTTTTTGGTTTTATGAAATGGCTTATTTTGCAATAGTTAGTCAATTTTGACCCACCCTAATGATAATGTATACCAATTATGAAAAACTAACTTCTTGCGCTAGAGTTCGTAAGTAATTTCTTTTTTTAATGTCCAACTAAGTTTAATTCTTTATTTCATCTCATAAAGACCGTTTAGTTTCAGTTGTGTATGTACATACACATTGTTCTTGTGTTTGTAGCCTCTTGACAAAACCAACAACATCCTCAGTTTGACGTCTAAGACTTTGTGAGATGGAACGCCTGTACTTAATTGTGAAGGATTTTTAAAGATAATGACAACAATTAGTTTCCAAAATTACCTCCACATATGAACGTTACTTCTTTTACCTATCTATTATATTAGTAAAGATAACCCAATACGAAGTTCAGCAGACATTAATATCTGTAACAATTTGATAAAAACCTAAAAGCTCCGGCACCGATTATTGTATACAAAACAAAATAAACATGAAAAAGAAAAAAAGTAAGTTAATATTTACCGATTGTTTTTCCAAGAGTTAATTTATTACCTTTCAATAGCAACCCTTCCAAATTAAAGAGAACTGTTAAAGTCGTACTGTTTCTGTGAGTATAAGGTATGGGTGGGTGTCAACTAATTTTGGTCATTTAAACATAAGTAGCTGTTTTTATTTTTAATCTTGCCGGTTCATTAGGTGTGCCTTCGGGCATTATAAGAAATCATGACTTTTGAAAGCTGTACAAAACATTCAATGTTTTATTTGTCAATTAACGGAATTGGCTTTTTAATAACTCTTCGAAGAAGACATTACTCTAGTGAGTTTACGATTTCATGTTCTTATGTTTACAGAAATAGCAAACTGCATAAGTCACAATGTTCGTTAGTGGGTTTAATAAACTTTAAAGGAAAACTTTATTCATTTAACTTGGTGCCGTCACCTCTTCGCGAATGTTCAACGTCGGATCAAGAATTTGTACAAACTGCCCATCATATCTTGAGGGAGTGTAATCTCTGGCATAACGAACGGTCTATCATCTTAAATTCGATTCAAGTCTCTGCGTGTAGCGTTATTTATTACCAATGTCTTGTGAAAACGAAGGGAAACTTCCGCGCTTTTAAAAAGTTTTGCCACCAATATTACTGGTGTAAGATTTAGGTTAGTATTTAATTTATTCCCTGTTAGTTAGGGGCATTCCGTGGTGTTTAGACGGTCAGGCGACTCCTGACTGCCTCCCCTTTAGTTTTTTGGCCTTTGGACCATTTCAATTGCGGTCCACGCTTTGCTGGTAGGGAAGTTTGAAATCGGTTTCTTACTATCTCCTATTTTTCTGATTAAGTTAACCACAGCCTGTGCGTCATTGCACAGCTGCATTATTCGTTAAAAATTTGACCAAAGGACGCCACTGTCGATCCTGATAAACCGGAGTTGCAGTGGTGGGACAGAGTAGCCAGTGTGCCCCGTTTAGTGAGTTTAATATTGAGTCATATATGTATTTGCGGTATCGTACTATTGCCTCCCCCAAAAACATACTAACTAATACTACTAACTACTAACGTATACTAAGTTTAAGTGTCAATTTATAATAATCTTCTACGATTATGTTTTAAATCTCTCTTACATTGTTAACTACACAAATAATCACTTACATATTTTTATTGAATTTATTATTAATATTTTATTATTAAGGTGCAGTGCTATACAAAACGATAAAAACCTAATACGATAGAGATTATAGAGTGTTGTGAAGATATTTAATTCCTATACGAGTGCTTTAAATTAAATACCTAACAGTGTTTACAATAAACAGGAAACGGGTCGAATATTTCTTCAACAGCGTTTATCGCGTTAACAAATAACAGAGGAGTATGATTCAAATAGAAATGCATTTATGCGTTTGTGAAACATAACCAAAAATAAAGTAGATAGTCAAGTTTGATTATATTATATATAGATTAATTTCCGTCACCCCTTTGTGAATGTTCAACGCCGGATCAAGAATTTATACAAATTGCCCATCATATCTTGTGGGAGTGTAGTCTCTGGCATAACGAACGTTCAATGTTTTCATCAACAAAGTTACAATAATTCGATTCAGGTCTCTACATGTATTCCTATTTATTACCTCGATCTTGTGAAAACAAAGGGAAAGGTAAGCAATATTACTGATGTAAGATGTAGGTTAGTACTTCGTCTTCCCCCTGATAGTTATGCCCTGGTGTTTCTTGACCGTAGATCCCTTTAGCTTAAGGCTTCTGTGTCGTTTCCATTGCTGTCTCAGTTTTGCTGGGAGGGAATTCTAAAACCGCTTTCTTATTACTTCTATTTCTTCTGATTAAAGTATTGGGACTCGCAATCCCAAGACTTGGATGGACTTTGGTGTCCAGGTACCGCCTGTTCGCCATTGCACAGCTGCATTATTCTTCAATTTTTCGATCAAAGAACGCCACAGTTGATCCTGATAAACAGAAGTTGCAGTGGTGGGACAGAGTGGCGGGTGTGCCCCGAAGAAATGTCTATTAATATGTATTTGACAATTTTGTTATAAAATTGACGAACAATGAACAGTCAAAGACGATGATAGTGGTCGTATATTTTTCAACAATTAACTGATTTTCAATAAATATTTATCTGCAGTAACATTTAGTTTTTGCCTTTAAACTTATTCCTAGCCCCAGAGATGTTCAAAATGATGCTAGAGGCGATCTCGATTGAATATCTCTAGTACACAAACTGGTCTATGAGTTCTATAACATTCATAATTCTATGTTCCTTTGCTAATTAATCACTCTGGTCATATAACACGACGGACGGTGTACAAGTGACACAGGCTAAGTTCATAATTGTATTCGTAGTTTGGACAGCACTTGATTGATTACCCTTGTACTGTCGGGTACATAATTGGGGCACAGTATCGAAGATGACATTAAACAACTTTCTAATTAACCTGCGTTGGTGGAATTAAATTACTTGTTTTTGCTTATTCGTCAGATTATTTATTATTTATTTTAGTCTAAGAATACAAGATACATATTTATTTATCTTCAAGCGAAATTCCCAAAATAGCTTGACAACAGACTTTAATGAAATGAGATTTTTGTAAATCCATTTGCGTTAAATTAACTTATACACAGTTTTGTAAAAGAAGCTGAACAGTTTTAAAATGATTTTTTTTTTTGTGAATGATATTTTTTTATCATAAAATCCAAACTTAAATTCATAGACACCACCGAAAACCCAAAAACGGTACAGACTTGTCAAAATAACAACAATATATAATTCTAAATCTATCCTAAACCTAAGTAATTGCATGCCGAACTATTTCAACAGCTGGTCTACCATTACTTAGAAGTGCGCATTACTACCGTGACTCCACTATGCTTTGTTTGTCCAATACCACCGAGAACTATACGAATTAGGTCAACTTACCTCACCTGGTAATTCTATCTTTGCACTATCCTAAGTGATCCAGGGAAAAGCGAGATGGCCTCAATAAAAGACTATCGTTATCTCTTTCATTTGGGGAAAGTACTGCTAGAAAAGTGCTGTTTGGCGATCGGCTATGAAGCTTGCAGCAAAACGCATCTAGATGTCAATAAAGAGCAAAGCGCGATGGTTTTCACGTGGTAGTAATCCTATTGATCTTGATGGTTATTGAAACGAATTATTTTTGCTAACATTATATAATAATAACAACCACATCACAACACTCAGATTGACACAGACCTGCACTGAGATAATCTTGTATCGCAGGCATTAAGCAACGATAGGTTTTATATCACATATATAAGAATTCGACATCCAAGTTTCAGTTTGAATGATAGGAGAGCCACGAAAGGTATAACATCTTTACCTCTGCATGGGCAACGCATTGGCGGTGCTTTTGGCGTTCTCAGATATCAAGGGTATGGTCGTGTTAATAGACGGTGGTATCACTTTCCATCAGGTGAACCGTCTCATTGTTTGCCCATGCCGGTGCATAAAAAAAGCTACAGAAAAAGTAAACTATGAAATAATATTTGGCAAATGAGGAAATATTCTCCATTATTTTTTTCTAAACTTTAACGACTGAAAAAATAACTTTAATTACAAGAGTTGGCTACAACAATATGTGATAAAATTCTATGTCATAGAAAATGCATAGAAAACACAGTTGACAACTTTCCATATTGTTCCTGCTTTACCACTACTATGCGAAAACGAATGAAAACATGTTAATTTTGACTTGAAAGATATTGATTTTTTCTGAGAAACAAAAAAGCGGGATAGGGTAGAGCTAGTCTATACTTTTCTTCTGTAGAATTTTTTCAGGAATCATTATGCAATGTAAATTTAACCACATGTCTAACAAACAGTTAGTAATTAAAACACTCAGTTTTTTATAGGAGTTCATGTGCATAATCTTATCTGTGCATTTCACTTAGAATTGTTTCGATCGAAATTCATTATACAAAAATCGTCCGTGGTAGGGCTTCAATATTTTAATATAAGAATTGTTTGCGTTCCCGGTTCTAGTTTGTTTTAATATCACGGCATATGTTTTAATGAAATAAATTCTATAACTAGATTCATAATCTTATATACATGCTAGTTAACTTTTACTAATTACATCCCAACATAATTATTTTCCTTTAAAAGTTTTCTTTAAATTATATTTCAGACGTCAAATCAAGAAAATATTTTTTTCTTTGAGATCTCAGTGAATCGTTCTATTCCAAAAGAAATTAAGATCCTTTTACTAGTAAAAAACGTCTTCCAGTCTATAAAAATGCTGATTAACCGTTTCTTTAGTTTCTTTGTCGGAGGATGTTTTTCTTTAACGACCACGTACGGTGGAGTGTTGCTTTTTTTCCAAATTGACACTCAAGTAGTATTCAGGTCGCGTGTGTGGCTACAGCCTTATACTGACCACTTAATTCAATGAGCTTGGACTCACTGAGCCGGTGGAGCCAGAATAGATAACGCTGGCCGCGCTCATGTTTGAATTTAATTGTTTCCAAATGAAATATAAGTCAGGATACTTACTATTACTTTCGCACTAAATTTTACATGTCAAAAAAAATAAAAAATTATTTAGTTTTTTTACGTTTATCTCTTATATAGTGCGATAATTTGACGAGCTACAGTAATTTAAAATGGCATTACTTATGACTCAATGAATCACATCGTTTCTTAAGTCAATACGAATAGTACTTTCTTTATATCTTCGTCTATAATTTTATATGTATTTTTTTTAGTTCACAAAGGTAGCTAAGAAGCATATGGCCCTTCATGGTACAGTGCTTTCTTTGAGAATAGATGTATTATTATGTAAATCTGTTCGACTGAGGCCGCTGTTCCAGGGTTTAAACAGTCTCACAAGCATAGATTTACAAACGTAGCTAACCAACTCGCGCTTGTGGATATGAAATGGGTTAACTGTTCTTTTGCCGGCTTTGCGCGAATTTACACGGATTTCACGTGCAAATTTAATATAAACGAATGTCTTTTATTTAACCTAATTTATTTTGTTTTCGAAGCTTTTATGAGGGTAATTTTTAATTAATGATTTAAGTTGAAGTTACGTTACGGTTTAATGCTTTCGTAATAAAGGATTTTGTGTCACGAAAGGCCTTTGATAAGTTTGGTTTGAGTATTATTTCATTTTATGTTAATTGTTGCACGTTTATACAATATTTCCTTTTCACTGCATAGTATAAAACAAAGTAACTGCCCGCTGTCTGTCCTTATGTGTGCTTAGATCTTTAAAACTACGCAACGGATTTTGATGTATTTTTGATTAGATAGTGATTCAAGTTTAAGGTTTAAATGTATATAATACATGTATAGTATCCGTGCAAAACGGGGGCGGGTCGCTAATATCTTATAAAAGACAAATGCGTTAGTAACTCCGAATTATAAAACAATAACTTTTTATAAAAGTTTCAGTACAATAATCAAATAATATAAAACTGCATCGACAAGTTAATAAAAATGCCTTTATCGATATTCAAATTTATTAACAGACTGTAAAATCACAAGCATTTAAATTAAAGTAGTAAAATTTTTTGATGTGTCAATAAATAGCGACTAGCGATAAAATTAAATGTAAAAATCTTAAGCTTCTCAAAGCTTTTTGTAAGCTTTTAGTTTTAACAACTGCAAGTTTCATGTTCTCCTTTCAAGCGAAAAACATGTTTTCCTTGGCGTTTAAATTGGTATTTTAATTAGTTAGTAATTACTTTTCATGTTCCTTATTTTCAGCTTGAAAATTGCCATTGATCCAAGAAACGCAATTTTGTGATTTGTTATAATAATTTGATTTTGAGATAAATATGCTCGTTTGTCCCAAAGACATTTTGTTTAGATTGGTATGCAGAATCTCAATTTTCGGATACATTCAAAAGTAATGAAGTTTAATCTTTTCTTTCTGTGTGAGTAAAGTGTTGCCAGACCCCGCGCATGTTGTTAATGCAAAGTACTCGTATGCAACTCGCGTCTGAACAACGAAGTTTAACATATTTAAAATATCAATAAGCAATTATTAACATAAATCATGTTTACTTTCCAATTAGATATTAATAACATCTCGAAATGAGAATCGTTTTCTCAAAATAAAATAAGGAAAAGTAATTTGTGATGCAGGAATTTATCACCAAAAGTAACGTTAGAAGACAATCTCTGAGATTTCAGAACCAAACGAGATATTCATCGTAATTGATGTTAGAGTTTCTTCATTCTAAATTGCTGAGAATTTTATTCCTACGACAGTAATTCATAAATTCCCAGCTAAAATAACGTTTTTTTCATAATCAAAAAATAAAAACATTAGACAATAACAGTATTAATTTACAATTATTAAATGTAACACATTTAACATAGAAAAGCAATATTGTTGCGATGACTACTTGCTGATTTGCTATGAGTCCTGCACTAGACAAAGCGTGTGTCGTAGGTACACACATTTTACAGTTTTACTTGTATTATTTGTTTTAATTTAACGCGATTATCTACGTTTCAATCGTAATCAAGACTAGTCCAATACAAAAGTGTATGAATCCAACATATATGAAAAATCTTTTTCAAAATTAGAGTATTTTTCTGATTATTTCAAGCTCTGTTAAAACTTTCATCTCCTTAATTACAAATAAGGTAATGATTTTCACCACAAATAAGTTTTGTTTCTATTAAACGCCTTAACTTCATTATTTCAATTGTATTCTTGTTCCTATGTATATATTTTTTTGAACTGGCACTAATTAAATTTCCATTAAAACCTTCACGTTATATGAAATTGATTGATTTCGTGTCATTGATCTTGGTAGCTAAGCTTTTGTGAATGTCAACTTGCTGTACAAATTCGAGTCAATTATATTTCTGCCTGTAAATTGAAGCAATAAACAATATCATCTTTTGAATTAGACTTTAGCAATAACAACTCAAAACCACAATCATAAAACAATTCCAATAAGGATTTATTAGGTTGACTTCAAATCGACTTAATATTAGTTTTACGGGCATTTACCTACTTAAGCAAGTTTACTTTGCAATACAAACTCTCGTATGGTTTGCAACGAGGCTACTTTTTTAAATATTAACTTGTGTACCGTCAGCAAAAAAAACAGCAAGTATGACAGAGAGTAGGCTTATGGTAAAGAGTAATCAAATATACATTTACTATAAAGAAGTCTGAAAGCAGACATTTTGCAGACATTTTTTTTGAGAGGAATAAACATTTCTCCTTTTTTTTCTGCCGAGATCCAGTTCACTGAAGCTTAGCCAAAAGAGAGAGAAATTGCCAGGACGAAAGGTTTAATACTTTTACCTCTACATAGACTGGCATTATCAATTTTTAATCACGTAACCCGTCTGCGTGTATGCTTATGATTTAAAAAAATCAACATATTAAATGTTTATTCTGCTGACTGTACTTGAGGTATTTATTAGCTCGACTGATCCGACCTATTTACGATTCGAACCGGTATCTATTACTCACGCACAGGAAAATGCTATCGAATACGATTTCATTACAATAAATCTTTAAGGGCTGAGTTATAAAGTTTTGCGTTCAACGAGACTTGGGCGTAGCGTGTGGAATACAGAGATTAAACTTGAAATTAAAAAGATCGGTGTGAAGCTGTTCAAACAGTCAGGTGACTAACTAATAACTCCCTTACCATAGAAACCATCATCATCGTTTAAGCTATTAGGGCACTGTTTAAAAATTGAGTCTTTAAAAATATTCCAAGCGAGCAAGCAATTTCAAAGAGATATTTGCTCGCTTGCATCCAGCAGCTCCGTGTCCTTACCAGATTTTTTTCTAAACTGTGATAGGCCTTTCACCAAGACGACTTCCAACCCGTCAAAGAACCTTCTAGATCCTTTTTCTTTAACGGTTATCCACTAAATACAAATAAAGCTTTATAAATACTACCAGGCTGCTAAAAGTTTTAATTGCTTTCTTAAAAAAATAGGTTCGACCGTAAATATAGTAATTTGCTTTAACTTACTCGTACATATGGTTTTTAAAGATACCAATAATATTAAAATAATAATCAAACACACTATCAACCATTTCCACCGCATCAGTTACTTAACACTCAGTCAATAGATGTGCTTCTTTTATAAAACAAGTTTCTGATCGGTCATAATACTCATACACTTGGTCATACATGGTTTCTGAATATTCGAGACTCTCATTTATTAATGTTTAAGTTCACTATTATTAATATACACTATGGTAAAAGTTTAAGAGATAATGCACTGTTCTAAGGCCATTCTTAACCTTACGATTGTTATTTAAATTAAAAGTAGCTTTTAATTTTAAAACGGTAAGACCTAAAATTGAATAAACCAATTTTTGTTCAACCACTTTCAGATAAATAAACCCTGATATGTAAAGATAATTGATCCATTATTTAAGGGTAAATGATAATATTTAAACCTTAGGCTATAATAATTATTAGTTAGTACATAACGGTCTAAATATTTACACAATTTGTGTTAAACAACACTATTATGGTATTCATTAAATGTAACAACATTGATAATATAAAATAACTCTATAATGGCTTATAAGATTAAAATTCATTTCGAATATTGTGTTAAACTGAACTGAAATAATTTCTATTATACTGAAATATTCAAACTAAATTGTTAACTAAATCTGTTTATAATGAAAATAACAGTTTGATTTATATTTTAATTAATATTCTGTTTGTTTGTAACGCGTGTGTTATTTTAATAATTACAATTTCTTATGAAAGTTACGAGATGACTAAAACTGACCGGAGAAAAAAAATTCTACCAAATAACATTTTAGCTGTGGTAAAATATCATTTTATTCATATCAGGGATTCTAAATTCATGTGAAATACCTGAGTTGGATGAAAAATTTACTATAGTATAAAATCTTTTTTAATAAATGCATCGCATTTTTTTTCCAACCACAAAGGAACCCTCAAAACGAGGCTGTATTAGGTACTCGAGATCGTTTTATTATAAGAAGGTTTAAAACCATTATCAAGATACTTTAAAGACGAAAGTATTTAGAGGGTCGTAAATATTTTACGATCCAAAGTATGATCGGCACATAAAATTGTAACGGTCTGCTGTCGATGCTACCGCGGCAGTAAATCAAAGGCTTCCCTCATTGGTAGCTTCAGGTATAGACATTCTATCTCACGAAGAACTTTCGGCTATGGCTGTGATTGAACCAGTACATGCACATCGTTCTATTGTGTGAGTAATTTTTACTAAGCAAACACGTACATACGCACACTGAAACATTGTGCATGTAACCGTCTGATAAAACAAACACATCCTTAGTGGAACCTTCTTCGTGATATGAAATACTGGAAACCATATACCATCTTGAACTTTAACCATAATATTAATAAACAAATGGTTTTACATGACGACTTTAGTAATTATTTGCGGAGAAAGTTTTAGCGGCCCGGTAAATGGAATGATTATTTTAGTGAAAAAAAAATTAGACATATTTTCACACTAATATTATGGTAAGGTTTGGTGAAGTTTATTTCTACTTTATTTAAAAACGACTTTAAGGGTGAACATAGGCTGAAATTATATAAAAATTTAAAATACAAAAACATTCATAGGAAGTCACACGCATAAGCTATTACAAATGTAAGTAGATTTATGTTTTTAAATAAAATATCTCATTATTTCGAATAGAGACTCGAGGACAAGCGTATCTCTTCTTTTCAAATTTGAATATTTAAACGAGCAAGATTTCATTGAAAACGTTGCTGCAACTGTATTTTAAAACAATTTTTATGATCATCTGTGGAATGTTGCTGTATTCTAATCAACATATTTCCTTAATATTGCCTATTCAGACTTAATAAACATCTAAGATTGTTGCCATAAAACAAACATTCAATTGTCCATTAAAGTGTATATGGAAGACCACTCAGATGGTTAACTTAAGCCACAATACGTGAGTTTTAGTAGTACAATAAGAATTATCAACGTAGACTTCACACTTTTGCAGTCACAGTTTGCTTTAATACAATTTGCGAAACGTGCTTTTCTTCAATTCTACAGTATTACGACTGCAACGCAAACCTTTATATGTCTGACCACAACACTTATATTATTTACCGAGTTGAAGAAGTTTGGAACTAAAATCTTCCTATAAATGTTAGGGTCTCCAAGCCAACTAGCGACAGCTACGGAGTTCGCTTGGATTGGGGATATTATAACAATGTGTGAAGCTCCCATTGTTGCAGTCACGTGGTCATTGATCAAGTTTGACGCGGCTGCAGCTAATAAGGTTAGAGAATACAGCATCTGCTCTCGATTTAATGGCTTTTGATCGCTAAATTGTGTTCCAAATGCGGTAAATGTGACCAAGAGTAATCGATACAGCTAGGAACTAAATTTAGCTTTTAAGGTTTATTTTTGAAACAAGCCTCTTTGGCACAGCGGTCTAACAGCTGCCTGCCAAAAGTGAGGTTCCGGGTTCGAATTCTAACAGGTGCGAAAGTCTTTAAACTTTATTTCGCTTCCTTGTTTTGGAACTATAATTTTTAACTCTTAATAATTTAAAAATAAACGTTTAAAACAAATCTTTGTATTTGTTCAGGAAAATCATTTAAATGGCTAAACCAAAAAAATCAATTTATTAAATAATGCAGCGCCGCTTTTAACCCCAATTAAGTAATTTGCTAAAACTTGTAATTAAACTGAATGCAGTTATAATAAAATTTCAAAGATGACATTTGGAATTGGTTTTATTATTGGTGAGGTTATTATTATTGACTTCAGGGCATCTTGCAATTGCAATGGAATTTTTTGAAGAAAATCTAAGGGAATTCATAAAAGAACATATAACCTCTTAGTTACGACCTCGTTATGACAATAAAAATAATGTCATAAGACCATTAAACGATGACAAATGTAATGTTCTCTATTTAATTTTAACCATCGCACTTTGTTTTAGTTTTAAATTGGACCGCGTTGACACATTTATTATGTTAGTGGAAGATGAAATTATATTTGAATTTGTTTTATATGCGCTATAAATTATTATGGTACTCATGAAAGGGATATGCGAATGAAATTATACGGTTTTGAAATGAATAGGCATCTGCATCAAATGAAAGTGACATAAATGTCTTAATTTGTCAGAATAAAATTTGAGTTGTCTACAAACTTGGGAAACTTAGTGTTCGATTAAATTAATTAAAAAGTAAATTATAACAGCCCCTGTGTGCAGTGATGCAGCATCTGGTTTCAAAGTAAGAGGTTCTTAGTTCGAATTCCCCAACTGCGGTTGTGGAACTTTTTGTTATCTGCAAGATGCATTGTTCCGCTCATTGCACTGGTCTTGAACGTAATGTTTTGTATGTAGTATGTACCATATCGTTGCTAAAAAAAGGCGATATTAATATATTCAATCTTATCGTTTTTCTAAGTTAATTACTTGTGATACTTGCAAGTAGTGTGGATATGCTATTGTTGATAGAACATTAATTTGTTTAAAATTAATTATTTGCGACTTCTTAATTAGATATTTTATAGTCTTGCTGTGAGAAAACCGCGGCACTTGACATTGCAGCACAAAATAGTTTTTTCTAGATTTAACTCTTGCTGGATTAACAACAGACGCTATGTAGGTAAAGCAGTGACCAAAGACTTAATTAGCCGGTTTTATTCAAAAGAATCCTTAATTACCGTCCAAACTCCATCCAAGACCGGAGCAAGGTATTTGTCGATAAACACAGCATTATTTACACTCTCACGATGGTCTACCATTTGTAAACTCCAAACAATGCTGCGATCAAGTAAGTAATCATGCAAAACTGTATTTTATACCCAACCCTACTCCACTGAAAATAAAGTCGAATTTTATACAAATTTGAATGGGTTTTCCGAAATGAACACTTTAATTGCAGTGTGTTTTGACATGTAATTCACGGTTCATGCTTTATGAACTTTATTATTTTAGTCATAGCCGCTTGCTTCAGTTTATTTAAGGTTATGTCATGGGCATCGTTTTTTTATATTTTCATTGAAATTGTTACAAAGTATTATTATTTCTGTTAAACTATTGATAAAACTGAAAAATGTTATAATCAAGGTAGTTAAGCTTACGGGGAGTCAGGAGAGTTAAAAAATAAATAAAATAACGTCTGTACATTATGACATTAGGATTAGAAGAGTCTTTGTTAAATTCATTACAATGGTTTTATACTGAGTTAATACATCAGAATGCCTCTTAGAATTATTAAACTCGATACAAGCGATTAAAATTAATATCTTTATATTAGACACATTTATTGCATTATGCATACTTGGAAGCCAATATGGTTTCAGTGTGTGGTCTCCAGGTAACCCTAGGTATACATAATTTTATAACTAGGTTGTAAAACAAATATATTTTTGTCAAAATATTATGTCATTGATTTAGTGAAACGATCAGTCAAAATTACTCAATGTCAAAGCCTCAATACGTACTGCTCTAAAAAGTCATATTAGATTTGACGTAAGAATGACACAACCCGTATCTTCGATCACTTCTATTTACCAATGCTTTTATTGGTGGCTTGCAGTTTTATATTTAATAAATAATTAAGAATGACATCACAAACCCGCATAGCTTTAAACCATAGATTCAGGATTGGTATAAATCGTTAATCTATGCTTTTAAAATTGTTTCAGTTCTGTGGTCTGAAAATGAGGGAAAACGATAGCAATATTTTTATTAAGTTCCCTAAAGAAGCTTCCTTCAAATCTTTACTCCTATATTTTACTTTTTAATAGTACAAAGAATAACTAATAGCTATTGGGTTGAAATGTCAAACTGTAGACATAAATAAATCTATAACGGTAGAATCCTGCGAACTTAACTGTATTAATTTGATTACGATCGTAAGGTTTCTGAACTGCTTCTTCTGAAGTCTTTTGTTACGTTTGTAATTTTATACATTGAATTTAATGCCAAATCAGTGCTTTCTTTAAACTGAAAACAACCTCCTAAGGTCTAAAACTAATTAGGTTTTAATTAATAATAGCTCTCACGCCTTTGTTAACGAATTTGTTAAAGCAGTTTCCAAAATTCAGGTCTAGACTAGTTTGAGAATTTTTAAACAATCATTTCTTTTCAACCAACTGTGAAACTACGTGAAAAGGTTTCGACCTTTGATGAATTCATAGAAGCAGGTACAGAGCCCTTGAAATATTAATAGTAGTCCTATCTAGAATTCGCTGACAAAGCTGCGAAATGGACGAGGTGCGATCGTCGGCCATCAATCATTCGCAAACAAAATTAAACGTCACACGCGTATTGGCCTTTGCTGCCCGCCGGTAAATGCAGTCTAGTTGCTGACAGTGCAATCTAAATATTTTTAATATTAGAAAAGTAAAATATAGTTAAAAACTTAATAAAGAGGTACTGAAAATATAGTGAAAACTGTATTTTTTATACATTTGAATACATATCAAAATTTATATGTAATAAAAACCATTGTTAGGTGCATTTGTTGTATTATTCAGATTGATTCATACTATTGGTTTAGTAAATCAATTATCATTTTAAAATGATTAGGTACATGTAAAATTTAAAGGATTAAATAGTTAAAATATCGTGACTTCCGGTGATATGATGGTAGATGACGGGCACGGTAAATACCACCTCCTCCAAACAGTCACCGTTGGAGGAGGTGTCATTTATGTTGAAAAGTAAAGAATTTATAAGTAAAAGCCGATAAATGAATACTTTAAATATGAATGTGTTACTTTGACTGGACTTAAGCCTACGCTATATATTACCAACTCACGCAGTATTAAAGTTCTCTGCTGTAAGTGAATAATTTTATTGTTTTACGATAATTTGAGAGAGGGTCATAAAAATATACAAAAATACTTTTTTTAAAGTTTAATGATAGCAAAAGTCATATATTTTTTTGGGATAAACACAAATGTTTGAAAATCATTGACATGAATACGATAGTTTTCTCACCACGAATTAATCTGTCTTAATTGTAAAATATCGCGTTCTCTGTTATCAAGTAGACTGTATTTTCTTCACGAACGACGCACTCATTAATAGCACATTTGTCTCAACAAAAGACAGAATTCCTTCCTCATCCACCTTCATTAATATTATTATTACGATATTAACGTAATTATTATTTTCATACCTCACTCAATCAGCTTTGACAAGTAAGTAATAAGATTCGTAGCAACTAAGTGACTTATAATTAAATGCGACATTTATACGTAGAATTATTTTAAATAGATATACGTTTATAAACCTAATAACTATTATATAATTATCTATTGTTTGAAAAATTCTTGAGTATTTCATATTTCAACACGAACCTTAAACAGTGATAAATACTATTAAAAATTAATGTCATGAATGATAACGAAACCATACATTTTACCTCCAGATGATGACCACTGATAAACTGTTCATAAAATTAATTATTATTATTTAATTTTAGGCAAAATTTTTACTCGGTTTTTGATGTTTTAAATGTTTGACTTTTTTTTTTTCTCGCATGCAGTCTTCACATTTTTATAGTGACATTTGACTTGTTTTTATACTGTGATTGTTCTTCAATTGAATGAATGAGTGTACACTATGTTGGTGATCTTTTTAATAAAATAATAAGAATCATGTAAAATGACTCTTCGAAAACTCCACATAATTATTTCGTCGCTACCACCAAAAATATTTTCGGTGACATCCAAAACATGAACATTAATTCCCAGGTTTTCCATAAAACAAAAGGTAGAAAATGCCTCATAAATAAACAGGAGCGCACCAAAGCCGGTAGCGTAGCGTAAAAAATCCAGCAAATACCGCTGTATGCGAGGATATAACAAATTTAGCGGCCAAAAGCAAACACATGCGTTAATACATGTGGAAAGCATAAATAATAAGAGATATTCCGCTTAAGCCATGATAATGGTCGAAGGTATAAAATAATATGGGTTAAAATTGTAACAGCGTAGAACATAAAGATAGGATTAAATGCGCAGTTGACACGGCGTTATACTCAACTGCAAAGCTAATATGAAACAGGATTTTTCAAAATAAACATTAAAAAAGAGTAAGGTTAAAAAATTCAGTCATGTTTTTGTGTAAGGAATTTGAACCAACAATCACTGAAATAAATATTATTTTTTACCTTTTATTATTTATCATACCATTAGATAGTTTATTTCATACCAATCAAAAACTTGTCATTCGAATACAATTAGGAAAAAATGTTTAAGAACAGTTTCTTCAAATAAGGGTCCGAGGGATCCTTCGATAAGTTCCATGAAAGGTATAACTTAGAATCTGTCTCAAATTAGTTTTCTACATTCATTACAATCCTTCTTGAATTGCATCCGAAATTTGGCCTAGTCACTGACTGAACTAAACTTTTACTTACCTATCGTGGTGAGAATATTCAGAAATGTTTTTTTTTCTCCTTTAAAACCGAAGCACTACAAACCTTATGAAATAAATAAAACGTTTTTAAATGGCCAATGAGGGTTCACTTTTTATAAGAGATTATGAATAAATTTTGTTATTGGCATTAATAATCGGATGAGCAATTTCAATCGGATCACAATCCTACTTTGTGGTAGCGCTTCTAAAATATGAATGCGGTGGCTTACAGTATGATGTTACCATATCAACTCCCTAGTTAAGAATTTTTGTTGTAAATTCTTTGTAGTTTATCTATTTTTAGAATGGGATTATCTTAATTTAAACATAGAAAGAGTTTGAATACAATAGAAGCTCTATCTAGAGCTTGTTTAATTATCACAATACAAAAATCAAAATCAAATGTAACAACACAGTAATTTTATTAAAGAAACGTTTATTTAGGCACGTTTTACATTCTTTTTTTGTTAAAATTGTTTAATCAAATCACTTAGCTTATTATGAAAGATTTGTTAACCATCATAAAAGTTTCATAAATATTGAATAAACAAATATAAATTGTAAATCAAATGGTTCTAGTGACAGGCAACGAAATAGTAAACCGTGATGCATTCGAATCGTGCGCATGCTAGCACTAAATTAGTTATAATAAATCAACGCATAGGCAAAGAAGAGTATATTTTAAAGAAGTCACGATACATTTAAAATAAAAACTTGAGAACTTTTCATCAAGACTTTCAAGTTGAGTCATTAATATACTTTCGATTTTTTTTATTATTAACCTCTCTTAATCAAGCGGAAATAGGCATTTTCAAGGCATAGGCAAGAATGTTTCATATCAGGCCAAATCGTCATGTAACTTCTAGTATGTATCTCTTAAAATAACTCCCAATCTTCAGATGTAACACAACTTCGTTTAAAGAAGTTTCGTATTATCCCTACTGATATTTATCCTTCTTATTCCATAACTTCATTCTTAGGTTGACGTCCACAAAAGTTGCTATCTAACTCTTTGCTGACCGTCCTTTCGTCCTGTCACATACTTATCTATCAAAGAGATGTATCTCCAGATCTTAGAACGTGCACAGTGTTTAATTCATATTCATGCGTGGAAATGGTTTTATTTTACACGACGATACCAAACCTTTGTGTGACTAGTTTTAGGCTATGTCATGGCATTCCTGCAATGTATTTGTTCTTTGACAGTAAAGACGGCTGCGCGTGCGTCTGAGGGCGGGACGTTCACGCTTTTGATTTACGAACCCTCGTGTAACGCACAAATTACTGGCCCTTGACAAATTAACTGACAAACGGATTTGTTACACATACATTTCTTTCTTACGAAGCATCGATTTATCAGCTTATTACTTATAGTTTGGGAAACAAGCATTGGACTTTAAAGCACTCGTTTTTGTTGGTATAAATCAATGAATAGTAACATTCAATAAGGTACATTTAAAATTGATAAACTACGGTCAAATGATTTGACAGTAGGTACTAAGGAGATGATATAAACTTTTATTGAAAAACCTCGTTAAATAATGTTGTAAATGAACCACAAATACAAATTTCAAATGTTTACTACTTTTTTACTTACTACACTAGCTTTTATCACCAACTCCGTTTACGATGACTTCAGTATTTATTGCCACCCACTTTCTCCCTTAAACGTTGATATTTACCTATTACTTACCTACTTAACTAGAGTACAAACTTACATTCTACTAGATCGTATTTATTCAAAGTAAAAGGTCGACAGAAACTTTTGAATCCACTGAAGCATTAAAATCAATTCGTATTTAACATAGAACGTCTGTTTAAAAATCAAATGAACTACTCAACCAAAAAAATATATCTCAAAGCATTTAACTCATAGAAAACCGATCATTCGAAATGACAAAGTTTTTCGTTATTAATATACGATTCAAATTTTAAATTCAATATTTCCAGGTGAATCGCGCCCAAATCTCATAAAACCGGAGCCTATAAGATGTTTCATAGCAAACACTACTGCGCAAGTCTTGCGTCTCCAAGACATCTGGCGGGACAAGCGGACAGAATTCAATTACATAGCTCAAGACACGAACACCTACTGGAGGACTACTGTAAAGCTAATTCTGGACTATTGCATTTTAAAACATTGTAGAAAAATCACATCCTGAATAAAATAAAGCTTCAATCTACGATTATTTTTTTATAATTTTAATAAAGGGCTTACTACTGATTTTTTTTTTTATATGATTACTTTGATTCGGGTTCGATTCCCGACGGGTGCGGGACTTTGTGTTATTTGCAAGACGCATTGTTTCGCTTACCGGTCTTGGATGTTGTATTCTTATCTATTTAGTATATACCATAGCGTTGCTTAGTTCCTGTGACACAAGTTCTTACGATACTTACTACAGGGCTGAGTCAATGTGTGTGTCGTGATGTGGTTATTATTATTATTATAAAAATTTTAACTCAACAACATCATGCTTAATGGTGGCGTATCGCTTAGTATTTATAATGTAATTCTATTTCGAAACAACTGTAGCAGAAAAGTACAAGTACAAGAACATTTTCAGTTCCAGAAATACAATAAAGTTCCTACAAACTATATGTATACCTAATGTAGGTAAATAGATTTAACAAACTCCTACTGTTCCTTCGTTGAGATGTCTCAGGTAACATTAAAACAAACAGTCTGCTGCAATAACACCCAGTCCATGCTTTTGCATTTACAATGGATAAGAAAATGTTTAAAACGGAAAATTGTTTCGGAATCTTCAAATTTAATCCGTAATTAAATTCCCCTATAGTCTATTATGGCCTTTGAAGAATTATAATCGACAATTAGATGTGTGTGTGTGGTGGTAAGAAGGTAAAATTACTTACAAACACTTGAGAAAAGGTTTTATTATGATGTTGCTGGCAACAAAAAAAGATTACAGTTAGGTATTTTTTTTTAATTGTCTTAGGTCTAGTTGGCTAAACCCAAGCAAGATCTGATTGATAGAATTTTTAATCATACCTGTCATGTCAAATCGAATAATTATACGAGTATGTATGTTGAATTACTTTGCTTTTTATCCTATAATGCAATTTATTTATTATTATTTTTTATTTTTTGCAATTTAGATGTTTCCATTGTTTAAATGTTGACTAGATAACTCTCTCTAATTCGCGCGCCTATGTAATAGTTTTGGTTTTGGACAAACCTAAACCTTCCAGGAGATTTCAATTTCGTCATGGTGAGGTAAAATCTGCAGCGGGCTCCAATAAAACAGCAATATAACAGTAATCGTCCGTTAAGCGTCGATAAACGAAGCGATCAAAGTTTGCACCCCGAGAGGTGACTGCCACTTCTCCTCAACAACTTTAAATTGCTACGAAGGAATTTTGAAGTTATTCAATAGTGTAAGTTATAAGAGGTATTAGTTACCAAACATTGAGACTTGAGATTTCTAGTCTCTGTATCTGGAGTTTTAGATTAGTGGGTGCTTTCAAAGGTACATGTTAGACGTGAGTAGAGCTGTGGTTAGCAAATTCATCTATTTGTCACACCATTGCAGTGTTCTGATCTAATGCTGACGCAATAAAAATTATAATATTTAGCATAGATTTCAGACACTGCCCATATAGGTACACATACAAACAATATGAAATATAACCATACTCTTTGAAAGTATTAAATTTCGTCACTGTGTTCAGTCAAGAGCATTTTAGGCAAAGATTACATTTTATCCAACTTTTGCTTAGTCTAGAATTTCCTTGTAAAATTTACACTGAATAGAAATAATTTGCACACGCATGTTATTTACCTAAATCTTAAGAATCTAAGACACCTAATGTCATATTGAAGGGTTTTTTTTAGATTAGAATGAAATGTAAAGTTGAGATTAATAGTACGAAAACAGCCGGATTCTTAACCCGCTTCAGCTTATCGCTTGTCACCAGGTATAATTTTGAAGGAGTAGCGAGTGTCTCCTGAGTTTTTAGAGTTTATTTTCGCGGTGGAAGTTCGACTGGATTGTGTTTTCGGTTCGGAGTTAGTTTAGATCGTGTCGCGGTTTATTGTAGTTATCAGAAAGATCTACAACTTAGTTTTTGTTTTAATAGTATTTCAGACTTAGTTAAAACTGGACTATCATTGCCTTTGACAGTAAAAGTTTAACCTATTATCAGTTTCTTTAAAATAGGTTCCAGCTTTTTAATTGAACGGATGGATTGCTCATGTCTTTATGTTTTAATTGTATCACTTTTATCTGCGTTCCTACCATGGGTTACCTGCGATTGCTGACGTTAGCGACTATAGTTACAAATTTGGATGAATCTTGGTATGGCGCCTCTACGGATTAATGTGAAATTAATATTGGTCATACAAAATACGTGTAAAAAACTATACGAACTCATAGTAGATACACTGAAGCTGGGATTTACGCGTTATATAAGAGTACTTTCTTACACAGTATCACAGTATTTTGGTAGGTCTACAAGTGTTAATAAAAAAAATCTTTTACATAACTAATCTGTTTGTTCTTTATCAATCTTTTCTTCTTTTCTAGATCACAAAGTTATCAGTAATGATAGAAAACAAACGGCATACAAACAAATCTGTTACTGGAACTTGGAACACAATTTTTTTAAATGTTTTATATTTTTTATAAAAAGGCAAACTAACCTTTCATAGTAGTAATGCATAGAGTTGGGTGCAAAAAGGCTACTTAGCAAAGATGAAATAGTACAATAACTGGAGTATTATCATTCAAAAATGAAACTTTTCAACTTGTTCGTTTTACTCAACGCAGCCTATTTCTGCCACAGGAAACGGCTACGTCAACTGAATAAAAGAGGGTGCAACCGTATGGAAATGGGTACCGGACGTTGGGGAGGGGGGAAAGCTACATAAACAGAGCTACTTCACGAGCTTATGTTCTTTATCCCTTTTGAAATAAAGTCTAATTTATTTTCAAAATACAGAGGCCTGGATTACTGTACATCCGGCATAAAAGCTCGGCCAGTAATATTGTGTTCATTGGTGATTTATTAGTAATTTTTATTTTAAAATACAGGTGCTTGTTTGGTTTTATTAGCGTATTTTAAAGTCTAATGATTCTATATTTAGTTGATGCACAGCAAACTGAAATAGACAAGACCGTGTTCATATAAGATTTATAATACGCTGTTGTCAGTGTTTAACTCCAATAAAGTTATCTGCGAGTACATGCTACATACTGCAGAACGAGCTGTCGAACTAAATATCGTACCACCATAAAATAGCCGGAGTTTGTGCAAGTTAAAGGGGGATATGGGCCAAAACAGTCCGCGTCGGCGTCCGTTCGATGCGCTGGTCTCGTAACACAAACGGATTTATGCTTGGATCCATAGCTTGAGACATACGAGCTCCTAGAATAGAAAGCTCAGATAAGTCGCTTTTTTCATATAATAAAAAGACGGAGGTGACTCCTTACAAACTTATCACTTATAGTGAACTATAAATACAGTAATAATATGTATAATACCTACTTCTTAAATAAAAATTGGAAAAGGATTTAATACAAAAACAATACCTTTTTAATAAATGTATTTACGATACGCTGCAACAAAAACCGTCTTGAAAGAAAACTAAATGTTAAACACGACAACCTAGTTAATCATCCAGTTAAGTAAAAATGATGTGTCAACATTATCCAGTTTGTTGTACACACGATGAACCCGAATGTCAAACCAGTCAACATAGCTGGCAGCCAGCCACGTTACCCGTTTATATATCATCGTGTTTTGACATACCGTGCAAACTGTATTGAAAGAAAAAGCACCTTGCGATATTGCAGTTGCCAACATTGTAATCTTGATCGAGATTTCAGTTACAGCATGTATAACAATACTTAACGTCCTTAACGCACAAAACTTAATTTTTATCTGATCCGATTTTAAGTAGTGATAAGACTACTTATATTTTCATTATAAAACCCTTCATATTTTACAGCTTAATGCAATTCTCTTGCAATGCACTTTGTAATATTACTGCTTGCAACACCTAATGAATTGTGCATGCGTGTGTAAAGCCTAAGCTTGCGTGTTGAAGAACACCAAAGCAGTGTTAAGTTAAATTATAGTTAGGCTTAGTTAAACTTATTACAACTGAAAAGACAAGACCAATAAAATCACAGAACTGTAAAAGAGGAGATGCATTTAAAATAACTCTTGGAAATGTGAAATTATATGAGAGGTAAGGATCCCCGCTGACCGCTAACGAGATTACTGAGAGTTATTCAATTTGTCTGCATAGACAACTGCTTTCACAAAAGCATTGTGTTCGCACCTCCGAGCTATTTGTCTGAAAAATACCAACGCAAAGTGCCTTGGATCTCTGTGATAGTTGTTTCAGCGCAGATTTTTATGTTTAAGAGGCACTCAATCTGGTCACAGTTTTACCTGATAAATCGTTATGTGGCTGAATATGGACCGTGCCTACTTGTTTAGTCTGTGTAGCTTAACTAATTACAAATGGTAATTTTTCATTCAGATTACTAATACATTTTTTTATATGTTAAATTGTTCTACGTTGTTACAGGTGGTAGACCGACGTGCGAGACCGTCTGGGTTGGTACCAACTTCCTTTCTATTTCTGCCGTGAAGCAGTTGGCTCTGTTTCGGTTCGGAGGATTATTATTATCTTTACCTCTACATAGGCAACGCATAGTGGGTGCTCTTGATGTTTCACGACATCAGGGACATCATCGTGTTAATAGGCGGTGGTATAACTTTCCATCACGTGAACCATTTGCTTGTTTGCCCGTGAAATTGTATAAAATTTAGTTTAAATGCGCATTATTCAATATAATTTTACATCTTATTCTTTTGTCAAAAAATACATTACAACCTAAATTCACTTTCACAGTCTTTCCATAAATATCGATCAATAAAATTTTAACATCAATTTATACCCGTATGACCCGATAATTTAATTTAATATCAATGTTTCTTGAAAGTATTATTGCAGTAGGAATATTCTAATATTTTTATTCTAACAATCTCGCATTTAGGTACGCTCGACACGTTCTAGGCGAGTGCCCGACCAACAAGCTTAGCACTGTTGATTGATTAGATAAGATGTAGCGAGCAAAGTCTGTGAAGCCAACATGTTAAACAAACGTGATTCCTAGGATAAAAGGTTTTAGTTTACTTTAAGCTTCTTGACTGATTCAAGTCGTTGTTGGTTAATGACGTTTGGATCTGGAAAGATCTATTTCTGCAGCTTTATAATAGTTTGAAACTGTCTGAGCCAAGTCTGAGCAGAGGTAACGTTGCTAATATTTAGGTTGTTCCATTTTTGTCTACCACTTTAACCGATAGACTTCATCACAGAACCAAAATATCTTATCCACTTAGTAATCCAATTGGGATTTTGACATCCCAAGATTCATTTCCTGATTACCTACAAGTTGCAATTGGTTGTCTACGACTAGCGACTTAAAATTGTCACGGGCTTAGGCTTCGTACAGTAGGCAAGCATTTTTACTTGGAATGGAGACCTAGTAAAAAAGACTTTCAGTTTTTTTTAAATAATAGCATGATAAAACCTTACGTGCCATTTGCATTGTACGTTAGCAGTGCGCAGATCTTTAAACTTGTCTTATTTTCGATAATGCGCCTGTTTTTCCTTTAGTGCATATTAAGAAAAACCGCGTCTCTCGTATCCGTATCGCTTCCATATCTGAGCAGCAAGCTATTCTATTGGCACGTGCAAATGAACCGCCTTACAAACGGCGTGTTTGTCTTCATACTTTGTAGCTTGAAACTCATACATTATTGATAGCCGAATATACCCGAACGTCCCCGGCTCGGAGTCGTCGCGGCTTCGTTTGGTTATTTCATAAAAACATAGCAAAGTTACGATCGTGCGTGTGAATATCTATATCCTCTGTTGATTTCTTTCTTCCTTAAAAAGTCAGCTGAAGTATGTAGAAAATAAAGGCATACGAATCACAATGAACTGCAAGTATAAATTGATTTAACTGTTTATGGTGAAATTCTACCTTTGTACCTACTTAAAATTTCGTCTGTTTGCTTTTCATATTTTCACAGGAGTTTTGACTTTAACTCTTCATGCTCTATAGTTTTCATTTAATTATATCAAAAAAGTCTTTAAACTTATTTTTATTGTAACATATCCGTAAAGCTTAGTTATTTAACTTATTATCCGACGAGCTTAAAGCATATTTAAATTTTGAAGCGTTTATTATGCTTCCTAATGTAAAAATGGTAATTAAACCTACGCCATTTATACAGTTTTGCGGTCAATTAGGTAAAGCTGATTAGTTTTCTTGTTTTTAAAATAAAAAATTGAACTAAGATATGTAGATACAGGTACCTAATTAGTGTCCGAAACTTTCATAGGAAGGGATATAGTACGTTATGTAAAGGGGAAGTAAGCCGTGGCTTGGCATAATGATCTCTTACGGCATGTTTTGGAACTGCAAAGAGAAAGTGGCTGTAAACAAACATGAAGCTAGCTAAGCAGTTCCTACAAATTTACATCGTTCGTAGATACCTGGATATAGTGCGTTTAGCGGACTTTTAGTATAAACATGCTTACCTATTAATTACCCAAACTCGATGTCTATCCTTTATATTTAAATAATGATGAGGTCTAGGTTAGGTAGGTCTGCAACTTAAGCCCTTAAAAGCGTATTAGTTATAAATAATTTGATTTAACAAAGATTGATAGTTTATTATTACTGTTCAATTTGTGTACTTCAAACGGTTTGTGTATTCACATATTGTATTGTGTAGGTAAGCTATTGATAAGTATTCTTCTAGCTCAAACTGTTCAGACCAGCCAATCTTACGTCATGATCTTGATTAATTTTCAAATCTCATCCAATGAATACACAAACTCACAATGCATCATTGTAATTCAAATAAGCCTCAAACTCTACGAGCCATAAAAGTGATATAATATCTATTTAGCTTTACCCAAGCGGGAGTTTTTCTCCTTTCTCTGGGCGAAGAAACGGTGTTTTCCTTCCAGAAGACGTTACGAGCATTCGTAATTGCTATTTACGTTAACAGAGATAAACGTGATAAGTTTTTCTTTGCTTCGTCACTTTTAACCAGTGGACTTTGTTTGAGAGAAGCTTACCTGGTTGGTACTAAACTTTATTATCCATTAAAAATAGAAAAAAAAACGTTTTGAAATATTCTAAATTTGAAAAAATCAACCATTAAGTTGTTTACTTTAACTAAATCTAGAATTCACGTAATTTAAAGTCCTTTTTTATTTTTACGCTATAAAATACTGTGAGTGACGGGACGCGCACACATTTTGAGGTAAATCTCGCCTCGGATGTCAATCAAAATGTACTTCGCGGTTGAATCCTGCGCTGGCAACTACTGAATTACTCGCGGGCCTTCAGCGTCACCAAACTGACCGCAGTAAACGCATTGCAATTCACAAAAAAAAATGTAAAGAGATTACAAACGCATTTTGTACTTCATGTTAGATTTAAATTTACATCTACCTTGAGGAAAAATTTTCGGGGCACACCCCTCAACTCCATCACTGCGACTACAGTTTTTTTTTTCTTCTTTCTTTTTTCCCGCACATTTATACTATCATACTTCTTCATCTCCATTCATTCATCTCTCATTCATTCGTTCGGGTTTTGGTTCGAGCCCGTTCCTAGTTTTTATCCTACTTCATATTACAGACTAATTGTGTTTTTCAGGGAAATAACTTTACTGAAACCTCTACCACTCTCCTCTCCTTCTCGTTTTACATTTTTATTTATATTTATTATCTCTATTACATGTTCTTAGCCAATATAAGGTTTTTCCTCGCGACTCCAGTTTACCAGAATCAACATTCGTGTCGTCTGAAACGAATGCAGCTGTGTAGTGAAGCATAAGGTACGTCTTGGACACTCCTCTAGGCTTGAAAGCTTCATCTAATTTTAACACAAGAAACAGTAATAATTATTTATGACTAGAATGGAGTTAGTACTTAAATCGTATACACATAAGCACTGATTACTATGACTTAATCATCTTATTTAAAATGATTATAAGAGTTATAACTAACACCAAAATAACGTTAATTAAATTCTAAATACACTTAGTTTAATGAAACTCGCAGTTCGTTATGTGATAAAGGAAGCGAGGCAACTATTCCGGGACATTATCAAAACTAGTTCCGTTGAAGAGCCATAGTGTGTAAATTTGTGTAATTAATAGAATTTGCATATTAATTCTCTCACTTAAGTCCCGTCTGGTAGCAAATGAGTGTTGTGAAATTTTACGCGTTGAATTTTGTTGGAATAGTTAAAACTTTTCGTTTTGATAGTCTGAAAACTAAAGTCATATACCTTCATAATACAAGTTGCAAAGGGTATGCCATTATTAATTTGTTAAGCAAAATTGTATTTGGCATTTGACTTTAAATGTTTAAAAATTCATAGTTTAAATTGTTAGTTCTTAGAATATACTAGAACACATTATTCACTCATAATTAAGGTTGGTTTATATTACTTGAGTTATGATCATTATTATCTAAGAGGAAAAAAACATTATTAAAATCTATTCATTCATTTCGATTATAAAACCGGAAAATCACAATATCAGGATTCAATTAATAAATGCACAAATATAACATTTATGGGATTCTTGCAATCCCATATTTGTAATTTTAATGAACCGGGGATATCCTTTATGGGAAATTATTTACTTTACGGTTTATTTGAAAATAATTTTCCGCGATCATTCATTTGCCAATTACAGAGTTTATGTCCTGCCGTACCATTAATAATGATGTCCCGATTAAATGGGCATTGTCATTAACTCTGAAATATCCATTATCTTCGAACAAGCGTTTATCCAATTTAAAGCCCATCGGCTGGAAGACCAAAGTCACTTGATACATTTTCAACCAATTAACATTTTGCGCAATCACATCATTTTTCACAATAGCCTGTGATGGTGAAACGAATTAATAATTCATTCGCTCATTATCTACCAGAAAGGGAGCGATAAAGTTTGTTAAATTGGTTTATTATGTAAATTTAGTTTTAATTTGCTCCTCATAGCTGACTGAAAGCTTTTTTGGTGCCTACTCGAAAATTGCAACCTTTCCTATTAAGTATTTTACAGTAAGTATCTACAAGCAATCGTGGCTTAATTTTATACAAGTGTTACCTTCACTTTGTCGCTTACCATCAAATGATATTGCGGCCAAATGCTTGCATATTTGTAAAAAAGAATATATAAATTTTGATAACGTCTTATTTTACACATTGAAGTAACAGTAAAGTAATACATAAAGGCAAACCATAAATGAACATTACAATTATTGACTCAAGCATCTGAATTGTAAAGTGGTTTGAAATTTCAAATTCAATTTACTTATAGAATGTACAAGTACTAATTTAATTTGCTCCTCATAGCTGACTGAAAGCTTTTTTGGTGCCTACTCGAAAATTGCAACCTTTCCTATTAAGTATTTTACAGTAAGTATCTACAAGCAATCGTGGCTTAATTTTATACAAGTGTTACCTTCACTTTGTCGCTTACCATCAAATGATATTGCGGCCAAATGCTTGCATATTTGTAAAAAAGAATATATAAATTTTGATAACGTCTTATTTTACACATTGAAGTAACAGTAAAGTAATACATAAAGGCAAACCATAAATGAACATTACAATTATTGACTCAAGCATCTGAATTGTAAAGTGGTTTGAAATTTCAAATTCAATTTACTTATAGAATGTAAACATGTACAAGAACTAATGAACAGCATTTTATAAAATTGATTAAATTGAACTATTTTTATCATGTGTGCCGATAATGATTGCAATGCGATGCACTTGGCGTTCGAAAAATCAAAGGCATCGTCGATTCAATAGGCGACGGTATAACTTTCCATCAGGTGAACTGCCTGTTTGCTTGCCCATGATGTAAAAAATGTTTCACTTTATTTAAGTTACATTATAAAACAGTACTTACGTCTCTTAGTCGTTACTTACAAAGAAAATATCAACGTTTTGGAGTACAATGCAGTTATATCTTTGAACATTATTTCATCATAGGAATAAAGGTAATTTATGATAGGCGTACATTTTATTCGGGATATACTTCATCAATATCCGACTGGGATCCTTTGGAATTGAGATAAATGACCAAATAGCATAGTGTTGAGCAAAACCAATTTGCAAGTTGCGAATTGGATAGGGAATAAGAAACATTGCGATATTATGTGAAATGTTATGAATTTCGTTGAGTTTTTGATAGAATTTACTGTTGTATGATATATAATTATTTCTGTATTAATAATGTTTTTGTTGTATTACGTTAATTGTTTGTTGTATCAGTGAGATAAAGGTAACTAATAACAATGACCATTTTTATTGATTAAAAACATTTTTTTTAAAGATAGTCTAACTTATATGATATTTTTGAAGTATATTACGTCATTCACGAATAACACAGTTTTTCTATGCAATATTTTTTCATATACCGAATTTATAGGGTTGGGAAAAGTATAAAGTTTTTGATGCAACACACATTCCTAAATGAAAAACAAATCGACCGCTGTTCACCCTTACAAGCTGTAATAGGGTATATTTTATTTACGACTTTGTCATACAAAACAGGACGTTTAGCGTCTTAAAAAAGCCATATATCGTCAGCCCCAGCATTTGGGATGCGCAGTAATATTTTGAAATGTTTCATAAAACATACATTGAGAAGAAAACGTTCTTGAAAACATTGAAATTGAATTTTTATAACCTCCCTCAGGTCTGTCTCTCAAATCGTTATTCAAGTTTTGTCTCAGACACGAAGATTGAAATCGATTTTGTCGAGTTAAACCGTAACCTATAAAGATTTTATTTCTGTATGCATTTTACATTTTCTGTATCTGTAATCTGTAAGTTTTCAATTATTCTACAGTGCAAAATAATAAAATACAAAACCAAAGAAGTATGAAAATAAGAATCTTGTCTTATTTATTCTTACTAAGGTGGTATACATACAAAACTGGACGCCTTCAAAACACTGCCGACCCTGCAAAAACCGTTTACCACCCTTTTTGAATCCCATCCTGGAGTCACTTGGGAAAACCAGGGCAGATAGCTCATTCCACAACCCGAGCGTTTGCGGAAGGAAGCTTTATTGACATCGAGCTGCAAGCGGCCCATTTTCCAAGTCGTAAAGAACTGCCTGTCAATGTTGGCCAGTGCAAAAGTTGCTATGGTCATCAATCCAAGCTATTTCTAAAATAGTCTTTCGCCTGACCAGAAATAAATACAACTCCTCTGGTCCTATTTGTATGGTAACAGGACTAAGTGTTTATTTATGATATCTTGAACAAATTTAATTGAAGTTGGCAATTTCATAATAACCCCATAAAACCTCATCTAATTCACAAACCAAAGTGAACAAAAGATAATCTTAATAGCTCTCACGGAATTTCAATCTCCGACTTTAAATTTATTCTTCATTTCACATTAACGTAAGATGAAATGAATATTCGCAGATATCCTTAGTAACTCGACTTGATAAACGCGCCTTCACATGGTGTTAACACGATGAGTTATTGTACAATTTTCTTCGCGAGGCTAAATGGATTTGCAAAAACGCAACGCAAGCGCTTTTTTTTGCTGTGCACGATGGTTTATAAAAGGTTTCCCCTTCTTGTTGTATATTTTTAGGGTTATTTTACGTACCTGTGCGGAGTAATTGGTATTTTAAATTTTGTTGCACTAATATTTGATAACTTTAACATAAATGTAAATAATGCAACTGAAGCAGCAATAAAACCCAAAGAAAACGATCTAGACCCTCCCAAAGGAGTTTGGTGACAAGGACATAATTTAATTGTCATCTTTTACTGAAGCCGATAACTTTCAAAGCACATTTCTTTAATTTAAGAGAACTTGCTTAGCTCTTCCTATTAAAATGCAACTTCATTTAATACGCACATTTTATTAACAAGTTTAACTAAGTCGCATTTGTGTGAGACGTTGACAAAACTGTCATAAATTCAATATTTAATCATTCCACAGCTATCACATATATCTTTCAATATTTTATTTCAGTAAGGGTCCGTCCACACTAAGCAACATGGAATAAAAACTAAAAACGCAGTAACTTCCAGGGTGGGTTTGTAACAAATAGCTGGTCATCATTCAGGGTTAATGATCAGGGGTCGGGGTCATTCCGACCCTGACGTGCCAAGATATGTCAACTTCTATTCTGTATAAAATGATAGTTCTTTCTATTTCCTAGACGCTTTTATTGCACAATTCCGTAATGATATTGCCGTTTAAGTTACCATCATATTGTATTGTTTTCCAAATCGAGTTTTTATTGTTCCTGTTACCGTAACAAAATAACTATAATATATTAGCTAAGTAAATTAACATTTTAATTGACTTTACGTCTCAAAATGAAATTTTGTTTGTTCCGTTCTTAATATTATTTGAACAGTAAAATATGCTCAAATGCAAAATTTTAGCCATGTTAACATTTGTAGTTTTCATAAAATGAGGCATAAATTCAAATGGAAGTTTTTCCAATTAAGAATCTATTTCCAGCGGAAGGATATCATTGCGCTGGAAAATGTGGAAAACGTTGTCGATGCATGTGAAATCTATTGTTTTATAGAATCCAGCACATAGTACTAAGTAAATCTGTAAATGGATCAAAAATCTAATAATAACATCTTTTTATTGAATACCTATATCTTATTTTTACATATTGACGTGATACTCACAAATTTTCTAATAAAATTACAGCAACATCGTATCTCTTATTGAATGTAAATATCTACAATCGTAGCAGTCAAGCATGGAATATAAAATAGTTGCTACACCAGAAATACATCTGTCATTAAAATATTGCATAACGCGAAAAGCAATAAATTCAACTGTGAGGCCGTAATCTAGCAAACTAGGAGAAAGTGCACGTAAAATGGGGCATTTAAAATTTATCGTCGGAAAATATTACCAGTTTTGGAACAAGAAACCCGGGTATTCCGCAAACTAATGTTGCAGGCAACACCGGTAAAAAGAAACGACCCCGCATAATATTACTCGGGTAATCCCGGAAATCATATTTATGTTATTTATAAACATTACTTTAAAACTAATTCAGTTAGTCAAAACATTATCAAGAAAACTTAAAAAAAAAAAAAAGCAGATGTAGACATATTTAATTCAAAGTTTAGCTTTTTCAAACGTAAGATCGTATCCTGTTTTACTTAGATTTAAGTTTTCTTTTGTTAGTAATATTTTCTGTTCTTTCACAAATTATTTCCATGATTCCATTCTAAATTTGCCGCTCATATTACACTACTACTATATTACACTACTAGTCACACGAGTTGTTGGACTACAGTACAGTCATAACTAAGAATATACTTTCATTTTTTTTTACTGTAATCTGTTTCGTGTGTAAATAAACAAAAAAAAATCCCTCTATAAATATTACAAAAGGAAAATTGAAAATTTGAACACAGGTTTAAACTCATATGCTCATTTAAGTAAAGTTTTCACCAATACGGAAGTAATGGTAAATGGTGGAACAGATTTTTGAGGATTGATTAAGGTGAAAGTCAGTCAAAATAGTCAAAGTCAAAATATTTTTTATTCAAATTGACTTAAAATAAGTACTTTTAAATCGTCATCTTTTTATACTAGTACCGTATCGAAACGCTATTTCTACGGGGAATACACAAGAATAAATTACAAAAATTTGTAAATAAAATACAGTTTTCTATTTGTAAACCTAATTTTTATATAACTTTAAGTTATATAAACCAATCTTTATGTAATATTTAAGTAGATGACCAAGACTATATAATAAAATAAAAATTATAAATTACATTAATTTCAAAGGATGCATGTTACTTGTGAAATATGCGATCGAAAAAGATTTACTAATGGAAACAGTGTAAATAGTAAGTTCATTTTCACCGCGGATCTTCATTGCAATCTTTGCACTTCAACTGTCTATAAGATAAACCTGTGCAGGTAAGTCAGGTAGGAGTATCGTATTTAAGGAAGAGCAAAAGCATAAAATATTAAAATAAATCAATAAACTATTATATATTTACCGAGTCCTGACAAAAGCAGCTCCGATAACCAGTGATCACCTAGCCGCAGGTCACGTGGTGGCAATTTGTTCCAATTCCCGAACTCCACCGGAATCCCGGCGGGAAGTTCGCACAAACTTTGCATGATTCCAGTGATTTAATCGATTTCGGATTACCGGTGTGCTAAACTGCGGATTAGTCGCGAAAAGTACCAAGTCCGCAGTAGGTACAGTTGTTCGGGAGTTTTACACAAACCCGATCCGGTATTCCCTAAATTTGCTCTCGAAATTCCAATTCTACCTCGCCTCTAGCTTTCGTCCCTTTATTATATTTCCCCAATGATCATTGAATTTATAAATATTCACAAATATCTGTCTGAAACGTAGTAGCTTTTCTTTTTGAAGCATCTACTAGACTAAAAAGTGTACTCTTTGGAAAGGGCAAATATTTTTTTAAAGCACAATACCAAACATACACTTTTTGCCGAATATATACCAGTTTGCTATACCTTATAAGAGTACAAGACCAATCTTGTAAATAAAGAAAATATCAATATTTACTTACCTTATCAGCTTTCAAGGGATTCTCAAAGGAGTGAAGAATGATACGCGTATAAACATGCACAAAAAAGTTACGCTCATTCGTTTAAGATGATTTTTAAGTTCGAACTTATGCGTCCTTCTATTTTTATACCTATATTACTATATGTATCTATTTTTTCAAAAAAATTTAGTTGCTTGTATTTTTTCTTAATAAATAAGCATAGCATACGTCTACCCTCAGTTGCAATCCATTCTAAACATTATTGATTTTTAAAAATCGTTGAATTTTTTTCGAAAATAGGTAGTACATTAAACTTACAAACATTTAAACTTTAAGTATTCACATTAGTATAAATGCAAGCATCCTTTGTTCGGATTGTTTGGATAGTAATTTTAATTAAAGGATCCGTTGAACATTTTTCAACGAAGCTTTTATAACGAAGAATGAAAATGTAATTGTTAGAAAACCACACAGTTTTTCAGGCAGTGTTAAAATTAAAAATCACAACTTGAACACAGAAAATTATCATAACTTTCACAGCTAGCTTTCTGCCGTTGCATATCTTGTAAAAATATCTAATAGTTTCCTAAAAAATACAGTAAAATTGACCTAGAATGAACAAAACCCAAGAAGCGACTGCAGCGCTGCACACAGTTGCAATATCCATTGTCTAGTGCTTTATACTTGCGAATTAGAATAATCTTGAACCTTCTCACTAATAAAAGACGTGTCGGTTAAGTTAGACTGTGAAGTTAGGAATAACGTTCCTATTCAGGCAAGACCAGCACCTTGGTATAGACTAAAGGAGTCCCAAAGAGGACAAAAAACCGTAAGTATGTTATGCGGTATGAATTAATATGCGGTTATGAATAAATTGTGTGCGTTTTTCGATATAGTCTAGGAGTCCAATGTGAAGAAAAAAAAATTACGCGGTCTAAAATCTCTCGTCTGCGTAGACCTTAAAATTCCGAAAATTTATTCCGTCATCCCCCTTTCTTCAAGGGACTGAAAGAGAACGTGAAGGGGATTCTTTACGTACGTGGTCCATATAACACCAATTTGCTTGAATTGCTCTGTGACAAGTTTTATAATTTACACTGGTTCTTTCTATTTCTACTGTGAAGCAGTTCAATGGATTAAACAGCCAGTGAATTTACCGTAGTAATTACTGGCAGGAGAGGTATAACATCTAAGAGGCATCTCACATGGGCATAGGCGGTGTTCTTGGCATTTCACAACGTCAGGGGCATCGTCTTGTCAATAGGCGGCGGTACCACTTTCCATCAGGTGAACTATTTATTTGTTTTCCCATGTCGTTGTCTATAAAAGGATTAGAACTATCTTATAGAAGACAGTCGAGAAGAAGTGTATCTCGAAATGAAGCTTTTTCTTTTCTTTTTTAAAGTAAACATGTTCTGCTGTCATCAGGTAAGACTGTGGCTATTTATTGATGCTACTTAAACTGACTGAATAAAATAATTCAAGAAAGATATAAAGGATTTCTGATTTACCTTTGTACATACGATTGAAGAAGCAGTTCCCAAACTTCTCGATAATAAACCTGTATACTAATATACGTTTTAATAAAAAAATTAATAAAATACACATCCATTTTCTCGTTAAAACCTTAATATTTTATTTAAAAAGTTCTAATTTGGATGGTACAGAAAACCGTTAACTTAGTTTTGCTGTCACATTTGCAGCGCCATCTACAATTCACTGATCTTATACAAATATAGTAGGCTAGGTATAGTTTGTGTTTTTCAGTTGATTCTGTGCTAAAGGCATTGTGGCAAGTTATTAACTAAAATTAACTTGCTAAATTAATTTTAAAAAAATTATCGTTATTACAGGTAATTCATTCTCAAAAAGACCTTTTGGCTATAGTTGCGATTGAACATGTAAATGCACACCGTTCTAGTGTTCATAACATCTTAATTAACTAATTCGAGATTCAGGACACTAAAAAGATGTGCATGTACCCACCCGCCTGACATAACAAACTACAACTAAAGTCAAACCGTCTTCGTGAGTTTTAACGTCATAAAAACGTAAATGTTCATATTTTTCTGTGTTGATTTACAGGATTAAAAATGCTGAGGGACTTTTTAAGTCTAGACTATTAAGTCTTGATTTATCAGTGTGAAATATCAACTTTTAACTTAAATGGATAAAAAGTCGACGCATTAAATCAATCTCAAAAGTCACTGTATTTTTTATTTTCATTTAATATATGAATTGAATGTAAATTAAAAATGGTTATTTATTTAAAAGCAAATAAGAACGACATATTTTCAAAGTATAAATTTAAACACCAAATTACTTAACTGACAACCAACTAACCAATCTTTACTATAAATTATTCTGAACTAAATGTAATTGTCGAGCAACTTGTCATTAGAGAAAACCCTAAACCGATTATGATCGAACTTTCAATTCGTGACAGATCTGAAGGGAAATCCTAATGACCACGTCCAAAGAAACTTAGACCAATAAATCTCAATCCGATTGTCGTTCAAGTTTCAGTAATTAGTGAAGTTAAGTTTTCCAATTAGGAAATTGATGATCGAACTATAGTTTTACAAGAATACGATTGCAGTTTTAGTGCATCTTACATTTAGTTTCAAAAAACTTTTTTTTGGAAAATAGGTACTTGAAAATTCTTGGTTAATGATATGACTACTTGTTAACTCAAGAGGAGACCCTTAATAACTTATAGTGAGCTACAACCAGTAGTTCAATTTTCATTTTTAAAAATCTGTTGCATGAAGAAAATTCTTAAGCTTAATTTTTGTTCAGTAGTAAAATAATATATCAATTCGAAGTTTGAACAATGGCAGCTTTTAATAAATTCACTTCAGAAGTAGTATTCTTCGCATGTTCAACTCACACATTAAAATAAGTTAGAAGATACAGAAGGCAAAAAAACTAAACCTCTAAGTTTATTCGATCATAAAATAAAACCTACAAGTACAAGGCTCAAACTATCCGTAGAGTTCACAAATTACTTAAAAAACAGAATATTACTGCATACAAAATCAATTTACCTAATATTTTACCAAACCCAAATCCTTACAGGGAAAGGAATAAATCATCTTGTAATATTTTAGGATAAAAACATTCGGATTCAAAACACGTTTCGGATACAAGATCGATAACAAACGATCCGTGGCCTGAAAAATTTCCTATAACGTAATCCTTTGTCGAGGTTTGAGACCCGAGGAACAAATTGCCTCATTTAGGTATTTATGTTTCGTTCTTGTAATAAATGTTCCTATCTTGTTTTAAAAAGGTTTTTTTAATAAAAATCTGAAAATCTAAGCTTCGAGTGTAGAGGATACGATATTATCGGAATTTTAATCATCATTTCCCTTGTCTATTTCCCATTCTTTTATTTGGGTCGGAGACCAATCAAACCCGGTTTTGGCTGGACATCAGTATTGGGTGAATGCTATTGAACCATTGCTGTAACCAACTAGTGGCGTTGTAAAGCTTCGTTCACATAGAGTAGTCATCCTTAGGCAAAATACTTTGTCATAGCTACCGAAGGTAGCTTAGACTGAGCTTTATGTTCAACTAGATGTATACACTACATTGATTTGCGTTTTCAAAGAGCAAACAAATTCGCCTGGGAACCCAGTGTTAAAAAGAGGCCCAAAATATTCCTATAAAATTGTAAGCGTTGTAGATTAGCTACCCAAATATTTACAATTATATTCGTTTAGTAAAAGTTATTATACAAAAAGTAACAAATTCTAAAAGTCAATTTAAAGATTATTTAGATGATGATAAAACATTGTACTAAAGAACAAATTGAGGTATCTTAAGAGAAAGCGTTTTACATGAACTTTATAATGAAATTCGCCCTCGTAATACAATTCTATTTATTACTGCGACAGGCTAACAAGGTCAATTTTTCTTGTAGCCTTTTGTACAGAGTTTTGTAAAATAAAGGCATAAAACTTATTTTTTGAGGCTTAAAAGTCTTATTTACACTTAAACAGGTATTAAACCTTAGAGATGTATTTTTAATTCAATGAAAACATTGCTAAGATGCAAAGTTTTTTGGGGAATATCTTACTGAACCAAATGAGATGAAACTAAGTATGGAATTTACATTTAATGAAGGTAAGAGTCACACCAGACGTCGAACCCCGAATGCGTCGAGGATTAGCATTTTTATGAAAAAAATAACACTTCAAGATAGACCGTGCCCTGTGTTTCCAGAATATTTGCATTGTAAGTGGAAAATTGATATTTTTGATTTATATGCTTTTATTTGAAATGGGGCATTCACTAGAAAAGAACTGAACTACCAATGACTAGGGGGGTGTATTATGTATTGTATTTTTTTCCAATAGTAAATACACAAAAGAGTTATTATTCTAGGATTTTTTCTTTTCAGTATCAATACTATATCTATTAGTAAATCTTTTTCGATCGCATATTTCACATTTATATTAATTGCATTCTTTGTAATTCATGTAATTTATTATTTTATTTTATAATCTAGATTTAGTCATCAACTTAAATACGATATAAAATTTGGTTTATAACTTGAAAACTGTATTTTATTTACAAATTGGAATATAAATTAATTTATTGTACCTAATTATTTTAAAAAAGCAACTACGGAGGTTTCTTGTCGGATTCTTCACCGCAGAAATAGCGTTTCGAATCGGTGGTAGTATAGAAGATGACGATTTAAAAGTACTTATCACTACTAAAGTACTACCACAACACTATCATTAAACAAAATCCAAAAACTATAAATTTATAACTAAATACTTTATTCTAATTTCCCAAACACTCTATTCGTAGAAGAAGTAACGTAGTCATGAACGTATGAAAAAATGAAACCATTCTACCGACTGAAGTGCAATTTTGGAATATCTGTCCCCAGGATGCAATAATCGTTGGCCTTTTTTCGATATTAACTGTAGCAAGGCCCCGTTTCGTTGTGTTATTACGTATCTACAACAACATAACACCACCTATTTCAATTTCAGTTAGGAGGACGTGGTAGCTCAGTTTGTTACGCGCCTTGAATAACCGACCGACCCGAGTCGACAGGTCAAGGGTTCCAGTCTCGGGTTACCGTAAGTTGGGGCTGCCATGTTTTTAATGGGCCCGGATAGTGGCGACAGATTCGCAACCTGTCACACTGGGTCCCAACATAATCATGCGAAAAGCAGTGTGTAGCACTTCTGCCTACGCCTCTCGAGGGATAACGGCCTAAGTTTATGTTATGTTTATGTATTTGTAGTCTCAAATTGACGGAATCCGTCTGAAACTGAATGAAGTCAAGAAATTTAACAGTGACTAAGTAACTAGATTTGTCTTTGTTTTAATGGTAAACCATGTTTCTGACTTTTATTCCGAGAAAAGAACTATCGGATTTATCGTACAAATGTGAATCAGACAGAAATCCTTTTTTAATTATAATTTTTTATGTTAAACTACTTCTAGTTCAACATTTCTTGTTGTTTCCTATTATTATGAACTGGCAAGAATTGTCTACAATTTTAAAGGTTTACCCCTTCTCAATTTAATCTAAATGACTACTTACAAAGTAATTAGCACGCGATTGTTTATGCATCACATTTTAATTGAATGTAAGGCCCATTTATATTCTAATTATTCGCTAATGATAAAGGTACGATTGGTTAGTAACAAATTTAGCTTCAACAAATATGTTAAACAGACCAAATGTTTTTGACAAATGCTCTGATTTGATCCTATGTTTTTTGTTGTAACCATTTTAATAATGGATGTAGAAAGTTAAGCTTTTTAAGTAGGTTTCTGTTAATTGAGTTTGCATTGTTTTCGCTAATCCTGTAAGCGTTAGCCATATTTTAAGCTGAAGGCATCTAAATTATCGCCAACGAATCTTTTTCGTTATGTATGATAATATAAAAACTAGTTGAGTTGTTAGCTGAGTCCTGCCTACGTCTGGTGGCCGACTGGGGAAAGAGAAATCATCTTGAGTTCGCAGCCCATAAAACACAGTATTTAATGTTAAAAGGAAACTTAGTAGGGCTACCGCGCTTTAAATTTAATTCAGTTACAGTTAAAAAGAAAGACTCAGTTTGTTATCTCGGTTTGATACTTGAAAAGAAATTCCATTTTATTGAGCACATTAAGCAAGTTAGCGAAAAATCAAAACGAAATTTTTATGCGTTAAATAGAATATCAACTTCGACCTGGGGATTGTCGTTTAAGTCATTAAGAATAATTTATACTGCTACTTTCTTGGGTTGCATTTGTTACGGAGCCCCCGTGTGGGCGGATAGAGCCACAATTGGCGCTGCGCGACGTAAATTGCTTCAGAGTCAGAGATTAGCGTTAATTTTTCTTTGTAAAGCGTATAGAACCGTCAGCACTGAGGCCCTGCCGATTCTTGCGGGCGTTTTACCGGTAGATTTGGAAATACAACGGCGTGCGGCAATGTATTACAACTCGCGGAATGGTATGAGTTCAGATTTTCTAAAACCGAAGGATAGGGCTAAAATCAGTAGATTATTTGATAGCAACGACAACGTTCATAAAAAACTAATCGACGAATGGCAAACTAGATGGGATACTTCGACTAAGGGGCGGCATTTATTTAAATTTTTCCCTATAGTGCGCGAACGGTTAAATAAAACGTGGCTTGATATCGATCATTGCGTAGCCCAATTTCTAACCGGGCATGGTAACTTTAAGGGCAAACTTTATTCATTTAACTTGGTGCCGTCACCTTTTTGCGAATGTTCAACGTCGGATCAAGAATTTGTGCAAACTGCCCATCATATCTTGTGGGAGTGTAGCCTCTGGCATGACGAACGGTTAATCATGTTGAATTCGATTCAAGTATCTGCGTGTAGTCCTATTTATTACCTAGATCTTGTGAAAACGAAGGGAAACTTCCGTGCCTTTAAAAAGTTTTGTCACCAATATTACTGGTGTAAGATTTAGGTTAGTATCTAATTTATCCCCTGTTAGTTAGTGGCATACCGTGGTGTTTAGACGGTCAGGCGTCTCCTGACTGTCTCCCCTTTAGATTTTTGGGCCTCTGGGCCATTTCAATTGCTGTCTCCGCTTTGCTGGGAGGGAAGTCTGAAACCGCTTTCTTACTACCTCCTATTTCTTCTGATTAAGTTCGTTGCGGGTCCCAAGACAGCCGGTAGGGTGTCCGGGCACAGCCTGTGCATCATTGCACAGCTGCATTATTCGTTGATTATTCGATCAAAGGACGCCACTGTTGATCCTGATAAACAGGAGTTGCAGTGGTGGGACAGAGTGGCGGGTGTGCCCCGAAAAAAATATAAAAACTATGATTATATGTCATTCCTGCATATACATAACATATTATGAGTCCATTGGTATAGGTGTATCGATATCACAATTTGAGGTGTACGACACTGTCTACATTATTCAAGGGACATTACCCTCCGGTGTATAGAGTGGACTGCACATAAAACAGGGTTGCTACTCAATTAAATAGGAAAAATATAATATTTCACAAATAGATTAAAGCTTACCTGTAAAAAATATGAGCAATAAATCATTTTTGGTTCTGCCTATTACAAAAGGGAGAATTTCTTCAAATTAAATTTTCTAGATCATCTCCTGTATCAATTATTTAGGTACCTGTCAATGTAAAATCATATACAAAGTAAATAGGACGTAATTTCATCACATTTTAATTGAATACGTGATGCATTTACGTGTGTTTTCCATTACTTACTGATCTTTGTTTAGTCAAAACCATGAAAAAGCTGAAGATGAATTTACAAATCATGTTAAATATCTAACACCTAATTCAACGTATTTATAATTCATTATTCAATTCAACAATGATCCCTGTCTTCGAATAATTCAGTAACGTTATCAATTCCCAAACGGACCGACCCTAGTCACAAGATAATTCTGTAGGTGATAATCCTACCCAATACGATCTGGTAATATTGAAATGGCTCCCGCAATCTCATACGTCCTTACCTGTGACAAAGCCCACACTATACATACGTATACCTCCGTCTCTTTCTAACTTTTTAATTAATAAAAGGAAAGTTGATCTCTTCATTATGATTGACAAGATTTATCTATACAATCTTTAGTCAATAAACATTGTTTAAGCTATTGTGCTGTTGGGATCAGATACCCGTAAGTGTAATTACTTGTTAGTGATTTAGGCTGATAACTTGATATGTCTTAGATTGGATAACCTAATTACGGTCTATCGAATTATTGGTAAATAAATCCTTAATTGTTTAATTGTTTTAGGAATACATTACACAGGGTTTAAGCTTAAAACCCTTAGAACTTCTCGAGATATACCTTTATTTTATCTATTTAAAATACTTTGACCATATAAATACGATTGAGACATTAAATTAAAAAGCTAAAAATACATCTAGTAAAACTATCATTCTAGAATATTCTATTTTACACATTCTCGTATTTAGAAACAAAAAATTATTTTGTAATTAATATATATATATATATATATATATATATATATGTCTGTTAATTGTATTTTTAAAGCCATTTTATTATTATATGTGTTATTGCAATTTATTTTGTAGAAATGTAGCAATTCTTTTTCTTGTAACTAACAAAGTACTTAAAATTTAAATTTTAACAGGGTGCCATCAAATATCGCGCCAAGAAAGTTCGTATGTAATTTAAGTTTGGACATAAAGTCTTCTAGCTTGTGAAAAATTCATCATAACGAGCTTCAAGATATAACAGCCACAAGTCAAGCTTTATGTCAACACGTACAATGTTTTTTTATCACTATAATTCTATTCTGTGATCTCATTTGTAGTGATAACGTTTGGATTAAATTTTCCCCAGTAGCGTCATAAAGACTAGAGCAAAAGTTATAAATTAATTTCATAGTTTAATATTAAGATGAATGAGATTATATTAAAGGGTAAATAGGTAAGAGACCAAAAAAGCAAAACTTGAGTCACTAAACATACTCAATTCTTGTCTGGAAATCTAAACTCAAAACTTAAAAATAAATGTAGTAGCTTATAGATCCTCATTAAGGTTTTTAAATCCTAAAAGGAAATTAAATTCATACGTAGGTTACGAAGCAAAATCATGCGGAAACCCGGACAAAGTTTAAAGTTTTACCCATTACCTTATCAGTTTTAACACAACAAAACTCCTCTCCACCAACTTAAACTGCCTTGATACTTCGTTTAGCTACTTAACCTAGGAAATAACCTTTAAATATTCTCATATAATAAATATTTAAAACTTAATAATATCTTTATAGGTCAAAATTTGGTTAAATTGTGCTAATGCGTTAAACACAACCATAAATAAAATAAGACTGTCTTCGCATATTATTCTTAAAAGAAAAGTTGCACATTTTTCCCGCCTATTTGATTCCTCTATACATTTCCTCGATCTATGTTTTATTCGCCTTAATACTAAAACACACAACGCGTATTCTGTTTCAGTCAAAAGTGTACTACCGATTTTGTATCGTCTTCTCGTTCTTTCATTTACAAAAATGTATTGTTAGAACAGGATGGTTGGTTTACTCTGGTGTTTTCAGTAACGGTTGTGCTGTTGGGTTTAAGGGGTTATCTCGCTTTACTACAGTTTATCTAAAGTTTAAGTGGTACGTGCAAAGATATCTCTGCAACTAGGTTAGTTAAATTTTAATACAATAGTATATGATTAAGTAAATGAGAACTCACTTAAACAAATTTCAATCTTAAAGTTAAAACACTTTATATGAGACAACAATTTACTCAATAAAATTTAAATATTACCTCGATATTCCTCCCAGTAAAGTGAATTAGAGTCAGAATGATTTTATACTTTTGAGAGTTTTATATCCACAGCTTAATAGTGATATCATGTCTATGATAATCTTATTTACCTATGTATGTATAACCAAAAAATGTTTTACCATTTTATTACTAGTGTCCGTGATCAACTTCTTATACATGAAAAGACATGAAAATTAGAAATTTGCAAGAAATTCACTCAAGCCGAGGAATATTGATTATGTACAGGTGACTTTGAGCATTTCGGGTATTCTTCCCCAGTGCTATTCATTTTAAACCTTGAACTTTAGTTTTTAGATATATTTACATCAAATACCAAAACTGCCATACACAGTACACGTTTAGTAATAGTTTTAAAATGATTTAAAAAAAATGAAATCTTTGGTTCTCAAGACATCACATGAACTTATTGTGGTGTTGTCTATACTTATCTTTATTGTTTATTTCATTTTCGCAATTTTTTGTATAAAACAATTTAAGGTTAAAAACAAGCTCATTTCAAAACATTCTCTATCTTATAATTGTATAAAATCAATTTCTCTACCTCGGGACTCCGCTAATTGTATTTAATATCAATTTCACGCTGGTAAATAATTACTGCCTGCGATTTACTAGGAAACGTATTACGCTAGCTGTTTGTGATCCTGTGGCTTCTCTTGGAGAGATATTTTTTTACGAATAAAGTTTCTAATATTGCGATCTGACTGCAGAAATGTATTTATAGCTGGCTCTTCTTTATTTGACTAATTTGACTAGATTGGAGAAACACGTAAATGCATATATTCCCAATAAACATTTTTCACTAAACATTTTCACTAATTTTAAATTGATATTTTACCAATGAATTTAATAGACTCAAGATAAATTGTGCTTTAGGCCCAAAAACACATTAAAATAAAAGCTTACCAAGTAAGTCGCAGGATACTTTGGTGTATCAATTTCTGTTTTTACGACGCACGGCTAAAGGGGAAAAACTCCAAGTGGAAATAAGTGAGCGGTACGATTTATCACAGGAACGGGCTTTTTCGATTCTCCTTTTAGGTGACACAAGGTTCATTTATATATTTTTTCTTATTCCCTCCAGCTCTATCGAGCTTAGGGTTATTATTCTTGTTTTCAACGCAATCGTTATCGTTTAGTCTCCTTTGCAGCGTAAAACTATTTTTCAAATTGACGATTTCAAGGGGTTGGAAAATAAATCTGACAGTTATTAATCACTTAACATTTTCGTTTGATTTTTGACAGGATGTAGACACTGAAACATACATTCATTATTTACTCTGCCTTGGTTCAGTATTACATACATAAACTTACGCCATAATCCCTCGAGAGGTGTAAAACACCGCATTTCACATATTTATGTTAAGGGGGGAGCCTGATTTAGAAGCTTCGAAAAATCGATTTTTTGAAGGATTTTTTTGGGAAGGAAAAAAATATACGATTGGAATGAAACTTTCAGGTTTTATTGTTGTATATTTCAACAGTCTTCTCAAATTTTTTCATGAAGATTTAAGCAATATTATGCCCGGGACAAGAATTTCGCCGAGGCGTCTCGCGAGCGCTTTTGTTGTGCGGCGGGAATGATGCAGGTCGCAATTTTCATCTGAAACAAAAAACCCAAAAATATTTTTATTCCTGAATAGTATAGCTTCTAGTTAAACCAAGAAAATTGATGAAAACGTTCAAATTTCAATAATTTTTAGTGAATTGAAAAAAAAGTTCATTAAAAAAAAAAAAAAAATTGACTTTAGATTGTTTAAAAAATATGTTAATCTTAACTTTTTCAAGGTTTTTTAGGTTCAACTAGAAGAGAATTTCATCCCGAATAAAATGCATTTTGTTTTATTTCGATAGGACGTTTAGTTTTTTCCCTATCTTTCCCGCCAATTAGGAAAAATCGTAAAAATGAAAACTCGAGAAAACGTGCGTCAAAGTTTTCGTATATGAAAAATCGTAATTTTCTTAAACTTACCGCGTTATTATGCTAATCAGCGATTCCTGGTCCATAAAGTAAACCTTCACACTCTTCAAAAACCTGGTTTGTGCCCTGTTGTTCGAGTCTGCGGGCTGTTCTGGCCTCTTTACTACACAATGAATCGCGCCTGTTTTGTCGGGTGACGCGCTCCTCGTCGGCTCTCTTGGCGAAATTGTTACATTGCTGTCCAATTTTTAAATCCATCAACTGCATGGTTTTCAATGCTGCACTGTAGCCTTCGTTGAACATTCCTCCAGCGATGTAAGCAGCAATTTCGATGATTTTAATGCCTGAGTGAAGGTGTTTAGGTGTCATGCACCACACAGTGGAATTGAACGACTCGTTCGCATTTTGTGTGTGTCCACCCAAACACCTCGTAAGCAGCTCGTCCTTGGATAAGTCCTCGTACACAGGACGAATGTGCTGCTCGACATGTTCGTCAATTAGACGTGGTGGATGTTTAAAAGCCGCCATTATGAAACTGATTGCCGTGGAATTTACGTTTCCGTGGCTTTCCACTGCGTTCACTTGAAGATTTGCTCACTTTTGGATAGCTCTGCATGATTTGAAGACGTTCACGTGCCGAAAGACAAATCGAAACTGAACCCAAATGCTAAATGTAGCTTTGCTCGAACCGACGCTGCCAGGTCACATATACCGTTATAATACATACTTTTATCCCTACATAGCTCTACAATGACCTTCTGCGAACAGTCAACAGTCCCTCGAAGGACCGTTATTCTGTTTGGATCATAACACGAACAATAGATCGAGGGGCGGAGCGCGCGCGCTCCGAGCGATCCGGCCGCTCGTATATACCTGCTCGACGCTTGCCGACTCTTTCTTCTATAACTCCGAAAATATTGCGAATTTCCGTCTGAAATTTTGAGGACACATTCTTAGATAGTTTAGGAAGACATTTATGCAAAAAAAAAAAAATCGATTTTTTGAAGCTTCTAAATCAGGCTCCCCCCTTAAGTCCCAGTGTGACAGGTTGCGAATCTGTCGCCACTATCCGGGCACAACGAGGAACATGGAAGCTACAACGTCCAGCAATCGGAGACTTGAACCTTCGACCTGTCGGTCGGGTCGGTCGGTTAACCAAGGCACAAACGTACGTATTTACGTACGTTACGTAACAAACTGAGCTACCGCGCCATTCAGTATTGTACATTAAAAAAAAACAAATATGAAGGTTTCTTTTTCAATGAGCTGACAGTAATAAGACTAGATAGCTAAAAACATCAGATTTATATTATAATTTATAGCCTAATTTGGATTTGAATTATTTGCTTAAATTTTTATTAAAAGTATATCTATTCAAATCGAAATATCGAATGGATATTTTTCCGGATTTTTTATTTAAAAGATATCCATAAAAGAAAAATTTATACTCACCAAGTCCGTCGCAGTCAATCTTTGTTTCTTCAAATTCAAATCCGAGATATTTCCGAGTGCGAATTCCTTAAAGATATTAATCTGGAATCTTACTTAAATATTTATTCATGCAAGTGGTGAAACCGTAACTTTGTCTGAAAGGATTCGGATGAAATTATAATAATCTCTCAAAAGAAGCGTCGGGATTGAAATTATGGATCAGGAGGAATTAAGCATTAGCATTTATATTCAGATTTAAAAGTGAAAGTTACTTAACGTTTCTTAAGTCTTGATTTTGTATTCCTTTTATTAAGTTTTATAAGATATTTTAATATTCATAAAACCCTTTCTAACTTACGATAGATCTCACCTGTCAACATCATTAGTTCCTTTAAAAAGTACAAAAAACTATTTCCATAGTCTACCAATAAAAGCAACCGTTTGGTTAGAACGCTGCAATAGTTTACTAGTAGTCGAGCATTTTAACTACGAGAATGACTACGTCGTATTATATTTGATATCTGACTTAATACATGACTACATTTTTTTTCATTGATATCCTCAGTAATTAGAAGCAGACAAGCTAAGACTATTAAACACAGAAGCCGTCTCAACGTTTATTTTACGAACGCCACTCGGAACTTAAATTAATTGTTAAGCCAGCGCCATTTATAAGTTCATATATCACTGTTATCGCAATTAGACTGTAAATTATGTTGTTTAATTATCTTGAGGATTTTTTTAAATGGGTTATTTTGGGTGAAATTATAAATTAGCTAATAAAGAAAAATATAAATCTGTTTTACGGCGGTAGCGATAGAATTCTAAAATTATTATAACGTGCGATAAAATACTAAAATCTAAAAGCTTATTCTAATACTATAAAAGAAGAACTTGATTTACTAATCTGCGTGATCTTAAAAAATAACTTAATTGAATATTTTTCTTACTAACCTTTGTTATTCTTCTAACTAACCTGTGGAATCATATTCAAAATCTCAGATTGATAAGCTGCTTTAGAAATAATTGAAAACTTGTCAATTCACATTTCCTACTGACGTGTTACAGTGAGGTACTTTTGTATAATGACGGCATCTGTTAAGGTAAATAGAATACGGACTATATCCATCCGGGATTCACTATACACCTCTTTCTGTAAGCTAAATCTTAAAAATAAAACGTCTTATATCTACAAGAATTACAGTCGAACTTAAACTCTATTCTTTAAGTTAGAAAGTTGAGTTTAGGTAGAGTGTTCGGGCAGTTAAGGCGATGTTTTTTACAAAATGCATGTGTTACAGCGAAGCTTTATTACAATTTAAGCGTTGTAACAAATTGTAAACCGTGCAAATGTGAATTCCTGGCACGTCCTTACTTTCAGTGTTACCTTCTTTGTTACGGCGGAAGATTTTCATAATGCTCTGAAACAATCTAAATTTTCAGATTGTTATAACTCGGTACGTTTTTCTGCTTTAATACATTTTTCGTGTTTTTTAATTAAATATTAAGTTTAAAAAGGAAAATTTCAAATTCTCGTTTTATTAATTTTATTACAAGACAACAGTTAAGTGAAACAAATTAAGTAGTACACCTTAGAAAATCTAAGCGAGCTAATTTAATTTATACAGCTTAGATGTAAGCCATTTTATTTTTCTCAGTAGTTGCTGGAGCGTAATAACATCTAAGATGCAAAATCCCCTCAGGAAAGTATTAGAAAAATATAAGAAGACTGATAAAGCTCATCGTTAGATAAATCTTGCAGCGCTAAAATGTCACTTACAATATCAACTACACCTAAACTGCGATTGCGTCCGGATTTTATATGAATGATAGACAAGTGTTAGACTTACTTTTGTCTCTCAGGGAGGTTGCTAAGGTGAAGTCACGTAATTATTTTTGAAATCTTGATCATTTTCTTCCATTAAGACTTACAATTAAAATCTGTTGACAGCAAAGTGCAGACTGTTTTGTTTACAAATAAATTAATCTTAGAAGCTTTGCCGCTTGGAGTCTTTAAAAATAGTCGTTATGTACCAAATGATAATATCTTGTCCGTCATTGTAAGGCTCGTTCTTCGTCCCAAGAGTGTCCGTCTCGCAAGGTATTTCACGGTATTTTAACAATTTTAACGAGCTTCCATATTTACTTCAATGCACGGTACCCGCTTCGGAGATGCGTATGCCTAATCAAAAAACCCTTATCATTACACTTCGGTGACATTCGGGAAAACTCGGCTAACTTTATAATGACTATAAATTAAAACCGCACTGTCCGCAAACGTATAATTCGTTTTTAGGAAAGCAATACCTACTTGGGTGAAAAATAATGTTCATATTAATTGTTATGCTTAAAAAGTATATTCATTTTGGTTGTGGATATGTAAACTAAAAATTTAATAAAACGTCTTTCTTGTATCTAACGAAAAATTTATTAAAATATGAGCACAAAAATTTGCTCCTTGAAATGTGAATTTTCCCCCGAAAATGTGAGTGAAATAACTATTCTAGTGTTTCGAAGATAAATTTACTTCTTGATTTCCCATGTGATGGAGCTTTCGTCGACATTTTATTGCATTTCACGTATTTTATATGCGCATTTTCACACATTTCTACAAATGAGGGGTGTGTTTGCTCGTATTTAAATCATAAAATACGATGTAACATTGTCAACTTTACATAGTATTGCCTTTATGATATACCTTCGGATCTAGTTGAATTGATTAAAGTGTTAAGAAAATATCCTGATGGATATATTTTCTATTAACTCAACGGAGTATTAAGTTTTATTTATTTTTGGATTAAAATTCTCAAATTATTAAAGCAAAAAAACACGACTATTATGCTATCGTATTGGCGTAATAACGGAAAACATAGAGTCATAAAGCGAGAGCCGTCCATTTCACCGGAGGTTCCGTAGCAATTTATTTGCAGATCACCTGGGAGAGCAGGTCATCAATCTGGACCCTGAGGGGCTAGTTTCTCCAAGATTCAGTTTTAACCTTTAGTGCCGGTTACACACTCTCGCCGAGACTAACCGAGATTAAAGAGAAGCACGTTTATAGTCTTCTTAGGTTCGTTGTTACTTGAGATTGATTGTTTAAAGATAAAGCAAAAGCAAAGCGTCCCACACGAGTAGGTTTACGCCCACCAATTGACAATATTTTGTTTATTACATGACTTATTATACAAAGGGGTTTCATCAGTAGAAATTGAACGAATCAATGCAATTATTTTTATGCAATCAATTCTCATTATGATACACAACTTGTTGCAGGAATCCACTAGAAAATCATATCGCAAAGGCAAGGCTAGAATCGCAAATTCATTTGCAAATAATGAACAAAATCACAGTTTCTACCTCATGTACGAATCACTGTTGGCGCTGAGCGTCAATCGCTCATGTTACCTTCCTTACCAACAGGTATGTGTAGATAAGATATATTTCTTATGCTGCTCCAAGCACGATTTGTCAAATTTTATTTAAGAGGTGAATGTATCGCATTACTCGTATAAAAACTTACGAGATTTTTATGACAATTTCATACCTGGATAATTTCATACATGGAAATATTTTGCAATTTCTACAAGTAATAATTTTAATAGAGGTATTCAGTGTTTAACTTTTTCGAATAATTAGCCTAGCAAACAGGCTTATGGCAAGCTTTTATTTTTATCATCATTTGAACCTTTCTTGAAATCCGAAGAAATAAGGTAAAATATATAATTGTAACGAGAGTGTAGTCATGGCATATCATTCTAAGCTCTTTATTGTTCAGCTGTGGAGTATAATAAATTAGGACTTCTTTTCACTGATACTTGGTGTTGTTATTTTATTACTTGTATGCGTAGTTGTTAAGTAGTTAAAAAGATTTATTAAAATCAACAAATTTTGACCCGGAACGTTAACAACCGAACTAAATACGTATTTTCGTTTAAAAAAGATAAACTGCGAAACATTTTAAAATAAAAACCTTGGCAAAAGTCATTTCACAAAATCCCCCTTTTCCGATTTGTAATAAGAATTGTAGCAATTTAATGGACTGTCAGTTAGGTGACTGCGAAAAAATAATGGTCTGGCGAGTACCATCATACTGTCACAAACATTCGACAAAGGATTGCTTTTGTTTTAAAATTTCAACACAGGAAATAAACTGGACTTTGATTTTTAACGCTGAAATGTATTGTTTAAATTGTTTCATGTTACTGTGCTTTTAAGAGTTTAGTTTCAATATGTGTTATCTTAATTTTTTCTAGTGATGTGTACTTTTTAAATGTTATCATTTTACGGATAGCTTAGATTCTAAATATTGTCAATAAGCGTGGATATATAAAAATTATTGCGTCTCCCAATTTTTTACTGGACATGGTAACTTTAAGAGCAAAGTTTATTCAACTTGGTGCAATAGAATTTGTACAAACTTCCCAACATATCTTGTGGGAGTACAGTTTCTGTCATGACTAAGGGTCAATCATGGTAAATTCAAATAAATCAAGTATCGGCGTGTAGACCTATTATTACCTAGATCTTGTGAACATGAAAGAAACCTCCTTGCCTTTAAAAAGTTAGTATATAGTTGTTACTTAGTTTATCCCCTGTTAGTTTGTAATATGACGTGTTGGATTTCACTTTCAGGCGTCTCCTGACCGTAGATCCCTTTTGGCCTCTGGGCCGCTTGCATTGCTATCTCCGCTTTGCTGGTGGATAAATCCAAAACCGCTTTCATACTACTCCTATTTCGTCTGATTAAGCTCGTTGCGGGTCCCAAAACAGCCAGGCTATATTTATGTTTGTCATTGCACAGCTGCATTATTCGAACAAAGGACACCACTGTTGATCTTGGTGTACAGGAGTTGCAGTGGTGGGACTGAGTGGCGGGTATGCCCCAAATATTTTTAGTAAACGAGTAGGTAGTTAAATCATGACATCGGGGCACACCCGCCACTCTGTCCCACCACTGCAACTCCTGTTTATCAGGATCAACAGTGGCGTCCTTTGATCGAATAATCAACGAATAATGCAGCTGTGCAGTGATGCACAGGCTGTGCCCGGACACCCTACCGGCTGTTTTGGGACCCGCAACGAACTTAATCAGAAGAAATAGGAGGTAGTAAGAAAGCGGTTTCAGACTTCCCTCCCAGCAAAGCGGAGACAGCAATTGAAATGGCCCAGAGGCCCAAAAATCTAAAGGGGAGACAGTCAGGAGACGCCTGACCGTCTAAACACCACGGTATGCCACTAACTAACAGGGGATAAATTAGATACTAACCTAAATCTTACACCAGTAATATTGGTGACAAAACTTTTTAAAGGCACGGAAGTTTCCCTTCGTTTTCACAAGATGAATAAAGTTTGCCCTTAAAGTTACCATGCCCGGTTAGAAATTGGGCTACGCAATGATCGATATCAAGCAACGTTTTATTTAACCGTTCGCGCACTATAGGGAAAAATTTAAATAAATGCCGCCAAATCTTAAATCATGACATACTTTGTGTGTGATACAGGCTATATTAAATTAATTAAATAATTTATTTCAGACCATTGATCCATAGTTTGTTAGTAACAATATTTACTAACACTATATACAAACTAATTTATTCACAAATGCTTTTGTGTTCAGATCTGAATTTGCTCAAATTTCTTCTATTTCTTATATATACTACTGGCTTCTAATTAATATTCATTAATCTAAATATGTTCGCTCATCTTAATATTGAT